>OZ009953.1:19755296-21071546 GCA_963932025.1 Erebia epiphron
CTCACTAATTCGCAACGGCTTTGTTTTAATTATTTCTTTATTGAACTTGAAAATTTGTTTTTAAATGGTGTTCAATTATTGTATTTTTTTTTGTAGATAGACAGGGACGTAATAGGTGCTTAATTTAAATTTGGTCTAAATACAATGTAGGCTACCTATAACGACTAACGTAAATACGATTTGAAGACGTGAAAGGTAGCGAGCCATGTTACAAGCTCAGACTCCGCCCGATTACTGAGTCGTCGTCGTAAATAACTCAGCTTTCTTTAAAACGATCATAACTAAAGAAAAAGGTAAAAGCTACTAATATTATAATGATCTAACGACATGTTCATAAAATATCTATATACTTGTATTTTAGTCATTAACAAGTAGGTGCAGCTTTGCTTTCGTTGAACTCTTTTTTAGTAGAAGTTCTTAAATTATACGTTTAGGTATATTATCTTCTAATCTCTCAATATTTAAGTAGGAGCTAATAAACTGGCCAATCACCTTTCTTTGTACCACAATTTTTTTTTATCACAATTATTTTTACAATGCGGGCCCTCTCGATCACGGGAATTCTGAATCGGGGTTATAGAAGTATCGTACTTCGATGATCGGGGTATTCAAGTTCAATTTATAATTAAAATTATGAAGACTTACATAATTAATTGATTTATTAGCTAAAATCCATAGGTACCTTTTTCGATACTAGGTACTTATAAAAATATTTTATGACGCATCCGTTCAATATGAGTCGGACATGGGCATTTTTATCCCGGAAAATCCATGTCCCACGGGACTTCTAAAATACCTAAGCCCACACAAATGAAAACGTGTGCATCATCTAGTCGTACAATAAAATAATAGTAGATTGTATTTTAACGGAGCAAAATAATATTTTTACGGCGAGGGCGCTTTTTTGAATCCAGAGCGAAGTGAGGGATTCTTTAGTAGAATCCTGAACGTAGCGAGGGATTCAAAGTACGTCGCCCGAGCCAAAAAAAATTGCGCCCGAATGATACACATCACCCTCTATGAGAAAATAAAACTACAAATCCATCAGACATCAGAAAGAGGATTAAAAACTCATTACTGCCCGCTAAAAGTTTCTCAAAGAATAGATGGGATGAAAATGTACTTTTCATCCCATCTATTATTCGAAAAGGACGACTTGGTTCACCATTAAGTGCACCCAAAGGTGGGGTTTTCTATAAGCTATAATTTCGCTAAGTTCAGGATTCTACTAAAGGATCCCTCGCTACGCTCAGGATTCTACTCTAGAATCTCTCACTTCGCTCTGGATTCAAAAAAGCGCCCTCGCCGTAAAAATATTATTTTGCTCCTATAATACAATCTACTATTTCATCCCATCTATTCGAAAACGACGACTTGGTTCGCCTTTAAGTGCACCCAAAGGTGGTGTTTTCTATATGAAACTTTTAGCGCGCAGAAATGAGCTTTTAATCCTCTTTATTTCAAAAAGTGCGCCGCAATTATCTTTTCCGCGCACTTTTTGAATTTCGAACATTTTAGTGTTCAGCGCCGAAGAAATCGAACGTAAATATTGTTTGAATAAAAATTGGCTGGTGCGACGCGGACGGCCCATAGTCGTGCCGCCGGCTGAATAAAAAAAACCGGTCAAGTGCGAGTCGGACTCGTGCACCCAGGGTTCCGTACAAACCTGTAGCAAGTTTAAAATTATTAAAAATATTTTTATTAAAAGATGTAACTAAAAATTTATGCTTTTCGCAATTTTTCCTTTATCTGTGCTATAAGACGTTGCTTCGTACCAAAGGGCAATGGCGAAATTAATACAGATCACATCTTGATTGTACACAAGTAAGGTAAAGACGAAAGGAATTTGCTTATTTTTTTATATTTTATCAAGATTTCACTAGGTAAAAAAATTAAATATTTAGGGAATCTTTTTTGATTATTTAGTTCCCGTTTCTCAGTTAAGTGTTACCATTTTATATATAATCTACCTAGTAGCTAGAATAAATCTAAATTGGTAGATTATTTTGTATCGCTTTAAAAATTGTAATTATTTTATCTGATTGATGTTTGCCTAAATAATGGGATAGCCCATTTTTAGTGGATTTTCTGTTATTTTAGAGCATTTTATTTTTTATTTTATCTAATAATCTCGAACAGAATGGTAATAAATGAAAAAATATTATGGCAGCACTGATGCTGATGGTCTGTGTTTATGCCAATTAACGTTTTAAGGGTCTGTGGTTCTACGGATAACCATAGAACCACATACCTATGCACATACCACATATAAATGTGTGGCTAAATACACGGCGGCGAAAAGTCGCGATCATCTGGTACATTAGAAATCGCGGTTTTCCTAAAGACTACACTCAGAATAAATAGTAAAAAGCTGTAAACATAGATCTCCGATCATCCTGTGATGTTTTAACGGAGTTTTGACATTTTTAAAAGTGACATTATCACACAACCAACAAAACTTTAAAACGAAATATCTTTTTTTTCTAGATTCATTAAAAAAAAATTCTTGCTTCTGAGAGCTTCGTATTCGACGCTTAACTAAATATATTTTTTTCACACATGTACATAAATTTTTTTTCTCAATACTATTGATGTATGTTTACCCTGTAGGTTTTGATTCCCTTGCGAGTGTCGTTTCTGTCGAAAATTTGCAGCATAAACAGCTCTATGTTTTTATTGCGAATCAGACACATTTCCTGATTTCAGATGCAAACCTCCCGTACTTATAAAAGAATATGTCAATATGGTACTGGGACAGAAAACTTTAATTTTTTGTAATAAAGTGCCATAATAAGTGTGTTAGTTTCGTTTTCCACTTAATATGAGGTAATGTTACTTTTCTCGTGAAAATGTTACTTATCGAGTTATCTCATGTTACATTTGATTATCTGCCACTGGCAACACTGGGTTAACTTGTCTCTGGCGGACGCCGGCTTTTTTATCCTATATGTTACTTGTCTCTGCTGTAGAGACAAGTGGTATTCTACCCGATTTTTACATAATTTGTAATTTTTCGAATATATCGATCAGTAATTGACTAATTGTGTTTAAGATGAAATGTATTATTACACTAACACAACTTATATTGATATCAAACGTTTGCCTCGCGACATTATCGCCTCCGTCTGATAAAAAGTCTCAAAAAGGTGTTAAACCTCAAGAGGGTCCTCGGAAGAACAATGTTTTGGATCGAAAACTAGTCGTAGAGACCCCATATGCCAAGGATATCCTTAAATATCATGCCACATACCACCAGGAGACATCGTTTCGGAACTTTAAGAATACTGTATTGGGTTATGTTACGCCGGTAATTTAAATTGTGTAGGCACTCTCTTTGATTCACTATGGATATTGACGAACTGTGGTGGCTCACAGACGGGAGAAGCTGGGAACCTCTGGACGTGATCGGCACACGACCGTATTATGTGTAGATCCTTGTAGGAGACCTTCGATCAGTAACTGTGGGCGTCTATCGGTTGAGATCACGCCAAAGATCCTTACTGTAAGCTGAACAGTTTTGTTTTAAAATTTACAGAAGGTACAGTTCTGTGAAATATTGTGCTAAATATGTAATGACCCTTTTTGTAGGTTAAATTTGATGGTTATAGTCAATGATATTAAATATATAGTTAGCCCCAAACAAATTTAGCTCTGAGCTGTGCTGCAAGTGCTTGTTGTGTGTGTCTTGCGGTCAACTGCAGACGACCTTTATTGCCTAACACAATAATTTAAATGAAATTTATTTAACTTTTTAGTGGAACAATAAAGGATATGATGTAGGGAAAACATGGGCATCAAAGTTCAACTACATCTCTCCAGTATGGCTGCAGATCAAACGACAAAGCCCACACATTTACATCATATCTGGCTTACATGATGTGGACCATGCGTGGATGAAAACTGTTAAGCAGAAAGGTTCAGCTAGTGATATAAAAAGTGTGTAAACAAACCTTGTTTCAGGGGTTTATTACTCATTAATTCATAACTCAAATTTATATCACTCTTGATGTATATTGTAGTAAAGCAAGGAGCAGGCTCTAAGGAGAATTGCTAATATATCTCTAGTACATAGTATAATTTTTTGTTCACTGATTACTCAAAATAGCATGTTACTGTTTCGATAGCAATGGTAGTGTGGCCACTATATCTTAAAGGATTTTTTGTGGAGTCACATGTTATGTGTTTAAATGGGTCATTTCTTGACAATTATTATTTTATGCTTTCTTATTTATTATTATTTATTTATTTATTTATTTATTCACACCAACAACTTCCATACATTATAATAACAACAATATATTTCCAACTTTGCCCGTATGGTTGTCTATTACAGGTGTGACACTAAGATCTAGTTACTAACATGCACTTACAATATTTTAGAGATCCTATTCTTACATCAGTATGCTTAACTAAATTATAAGAGAGTTATAAAGTTAGAAATAGTATACTAACTTAACTAGGCTATAGAAGGTAAATCGCCAATAATAATAATATCAATCAATCCATAAATGTCTAATGAAATATTTTGTTTTTACAGTTGTACCAAGACTGCTTTTTGAAAACTGGGAACCGTCGGATCTCAAAGCATTTTTTGTGGAGCCTACATCAATAACAGAGCAAAAGGCTCTCATTGAGGAAGTAAAGAGGGCTTGCAGACAGTGGAAGTTTGATGGGGTTGTTTTAGAAATAATGTCACAGATTGGAAAGTATATTGACAAGTCTGTCAAGTTTATACAACAGTTTGGTATGTTCATTTTTATGTTAAGCTCACTATCACATTAAGCTCACAGTCAGCGGCTTGAGCCGCAAATAGGCAACTAGGCGAGCATCTGACAGTATCTAACAACCTCATGTACTTACAGACTATAGCTAATTAATGGCTCAAACTGTGAGCTTAATGTAAATATATCATTGTACTTTTGAGCAAATTTCAAATACCAGCTACAAATAAGCAAAATCACAAAGAAGCAAGTATATAATTTTAAGTGTTCTTATTTTGTGCAATTGTTTTATTTATAAAGGTTAACCTTTATTACTGTGACCATAAGACCCTCTTTCTGTACTTTTAACCCATAGAGACCTGCTACATTGACAAAATGTATTCGTATAAAACTTCTGTCAAAATTTCAAATTTATTCCTGGGCTTAGCCTACAAGCGGACATAAATAAAACATACTCAAGTAGGTAGGTAACTACTATTCTAACTAAAAATTAAAAAGATTCTGTTTAATTCCTAAAACAACAAGTAATAAGTACTTTTATATAATTTAACTAGCTGATGCCCACAACTTTGACCGCATGGATTGAGGTAATTTTGTTTAAAAAATCTGTTAATCAGGGTATAATCTATCTTCATTCCAAATTTGAGCCAAATCCATTCATTAGTTTTTGCGTGAAAAAGTAACAAACATACACACATACAAACTTTTGCCTTTATAATAATAATCAAATAAGTAAAACCTGTATATGTGTGCATGCTCAGAGTTTTAAAGTTATGTATCTTTTTACAGGTCTGGAGATGACAGAAGAAAATCTACATTTAATACTAGTATACCCTCCATTCAGAGGATACCCCAGTGATGAGTTCTTTTTACATGCGTTCAATGAAATCTATCCATATGTCAATGCTGTATCTGTTATGACTTACGATTTCTCTAATCCACAAAAACCTGGTAAGTATTTTTAATGTAATTCTCAGCCTACAATTACACTTGTAAGGTTTTACATAAGTAGAACACGCAAGTAATTAATATACTTACTTTTATACATGTTAGTTATGTAAGTTACGATAGATGACTTACAAGACTGTTGACATTTCGTAAGTTACTCATATACGTGACATACGTGAGTAAAACTTACATGTATAATAATTATTGTAGCCTTAGTATTTCAGTGTAAATTTCTTGAAAAAAATAATAATAATTGTAATACATATTCCAATAATTAGAACCTACGCACGCGGCGTAATTTCCACGCTGCGATTTTTTTTAACATTTAAATCATGTTTATCTTGCAGGTCCAAATGCACCATTATATTGGATGAAGTTATGCCTAGAAAAATTATTAGGTGATGAAGAAAATCCATCAAAAAGTTCAAAAATATTACTAGGCCTCAATTTCTATGGGAATTCGTACACGGCAAATGGTGGTGGGCCTATAGTTGGCATGGAGTATATTGAACTTCTGAAGAATGCCAAAGCCAATCAAGCTCTGACCTACAATAATAATACTGCTGAAAATTATATTGAAGTTAGGTTAGTTTTCTGGTGAAACAACAGTTTACGTTTCTATAATTTAAAACTTAAATTTTAAATGCAAGTAGAAACAAAAATAATTATTATTAGACCGAAAGTATTTTTCCTCTAAGAGAGGGATCTGCTATATCTGTCACCGTAAGATTGCAAAAACCGTTAGATTGTAATCCAACTAGCGATATTGTAAACTGTCGACGGATTGTGAACCGTTCAATGTTCCGAGTGTCAATTTTTGAAATATCCATTGTATTTATGTTTTCTTGTCTCTTTCTTGTAGGTTAGGTTAGGGTTCGACATAAATAATAACGTAGTGCCCTTAGGTTTTATCGGGTTAATATATCTAACAGATTACAATCTACCGAAAAATAATGCGTTAAATTGTAATCTGTCGACAGTTTACAATATCGCTAGTTAGATTAAAATCCAACGGTCTTTGCAATCTTACGGTGACATATCCACTGCTAGGTGACTCACCTCTGCTTCGTTTGGGTAGAATTACTGAAAATATCTGTAGTGGAATTTCCACTACCACGCTGCTCCAATGCTGGATGGCGGGCGTTAACGGGCTTTAACTCCGGGTTAGTAGTGAGAATTTGCAGTCAGAAAACCCCAACACTTAATTATGGGCCGACTCGGGACTCGATCCCGGGACCTCATCGGCCGCAGTCGAACATGCCAACCACTTGACCAACGAAACTTTTGTAGTCACGGAAAACTAACGTTGTTTTTTTGCTACAGATCATCACAAGGCGCGAAGAAGATATTCTTCCCCACACTCTACTCTATCCAGAAGAGGCTAGACCTGGCGCGCGAATTCGGCACGGGCGTCGCTATATGGGAGCTGGGACAAGGCTTGCCATACTTTTACGACTTACTCTAGTGTGATATTATTAATAAATAATGAATAATTTATTGTAACAATCTGCTTCTTATTAAATGATAATCCTTCATCCTTGCCATAGCCCTGAGGCATTATTGTAACTACTAGATAAAATCATTTGAGATCGCCATACTAATAATGTCATGTAATAATTTACGAAATGTTACAATTCTAAAGGGCTCCGGCCGCGTTAGACAATTGCAGACCGATTTTATTTTCGGTGAGAAGTGAAACACAGGTTGCAATATTGAAACGCTCACGTCCTAAAAAAAGTCGGTCATAAACAAAATCGCCCGATTCGATTTTATCGATGCAAAATGAAAGGTTCGGAAACCTTCATTTTCCATCGATACCTAGTCACTTTTTCACTGACTCAACAGTCAGTCAAAAATTTGGTGATGAAATTCGGCGAAATTATCGGATCTACAAAATGTCTGACGTGGGCGGAGGCCTAAGTCTGCATCTGGTGCTCCGGACAGTTTCATAAATACTTGTTGATATAGAACCTACAAGACAGGAACGAGTAGACGTAGAGTAGATACGAGTGCCGTGTTTAGATTGATCGATTAGCGATTTATTTTTGACTAGAACTGCAAAACTTCGTTTTGAAAGCACTCGTAACTATGTACTTTACACATGCAAGTGACAACTTAGGGTAGGGCACTATGCATATATAATATGTAGTAGAGCATGATTGTCTAAGCGATATTTATACATGATTGAAACAATAATTTTAAATTTAATAAAATTAAACAATATAATTGTATGATTACTGTATTTAATAAGAAAATTCATAATCTTCAGTCTTTTAATTAGCCATTATTGTCTATTTACAACGTAGGTAAGTGGAGGTAGGTACGTAAAACTTTAACTCCTAACTACCGTAGTCCGTAAAAGAATCGTTGCGATATTGAATGAAATGGTCCTCTACTTATTCCTTCCAAAATAGTAGAGATTCTGTTAAATTTTTAAACATTTACGAAGAGTTGTAAAAATAAATATAAAACGTTTGTCATTTCGTCTTTGAAATAAGTACTTAAATACCTAAATTACTGTTGTAAAACCACTCATAGGCCATTTTATAATGTTATCATTCCACTCTACTTTTCCTCTTGAGCTCCATCATTGACTGTGGTCCTTTCATTACTCTGTGCATTAGGTCCCAGCACATTTTTGCTGGGAGTAAACTGAAATGGACAAAAACGGTTTTATGTAACTAGGTATCTACTTTATTAATTTAATCCATATCCATACTAATATTATAAATGCGAAAGTGTTTCTGTCTGTCTGTCTATCTGTCTGTCTGCTACGCTTTCACGGCTCATCCGTTCAACCGATTTTGATGAAATTTGGTACACGAATTTTTATCCCGGAAAATCAAGGAGTTCCCGCGGGAATCAAAAAAAATCCACGCGGACGAAGTCGCGGGCAAAAAGTAATTAATAAAGACGCAACACAAAAAAATCGGTTTTGGATAACCGATACACAAAAGCAGATGAGATTTTTTTAGAGGTCTTGTATAATTGCCAGTCCACCACACTGACAACTGCGGAATGGCAGACTTCACACACCTTCGAGAACATTATGAAGAACTCTCGGGCATGGAAGGTACCTCACGATGGTTTCCTTTACCGCTTGAAGCAATTGGTATTTAATTTCGTAAGCCGCACATAACTCAGAAAGTTAAGGTCGTCTGAGGCCCGAGGATCGAACCCGTGTATAGGTAGGTCGGGTCGGAGATAAGGAAAGTACTTGCTCATCTCTGGTCGGGTGTCTAACTTTAAATCGCTTGTTCAACTTTAGCTACTTACCTAGGTAGTGGGTACGGAATTTGCCAGTGGGTACGTCAGTGCCAGAGATGAGCAAATTCAGTGCTTAGTGAGCGTAGGTGTTTGTAAATAGGGTATAATTCTCACCACTTAAGCGGCAGCAAATATCTGACCGAGCCGGGCATGACGCAGTTGACTTCATTCTTGCGGATGGAGTCTATCATGGTTTCAGCGACATAGTCCGGTTCCAACATCGGCATGAGTCGCGGCGTGACGCCGTCGAACATGCCCGTGTTGATGTATGACGGGCACACGAGCGTCGCGTGGATCGTGTTGTGACCGTGAGCCTGCAAGGAGCGGATGGGTTGATGACACTTAAGAGTTGTGACAAAATGTTAAATGAAGCACTAGATGATGCCCGCAACTTCGTCCGCGTGGATTAGGCTTTTTTATTTCCACGGGAACTCTTGTATTTCCCGGGATTAAAAGTAGCTTATGTCCTTCGCCGGGATACATTAATAAAACCTATCACTGTATACCTGCCAAATTTCATCAGGTCTCTGATCAATAATTCTATTGGATGTGATGGTAATGATTGACAGCTACTGCGTCGGCGTGCATTTAGTTTTAAAACCGTGGGGGACTCTGATTTTCCTGGATAAAAAGCCCTATATCCGTCGGCCTTCCCGGGATGAAACTTATCGTTCAAACCGGTTAAAGAGATGAACCGTGAACGGTGAAAAGGTACCTACTTAGGTAACCGATAGATATGACAGACAGACGGATTGCCTGTCTGTGATTCCAAAAAAAATCCAAATTTCCAATCCTAGCTGGGTCAAATTTAAGACCCCATTGTCTTGTGGGGGGCTTAGGAAGTGGTAAGATACCTAGTATAATTTGTACCATTAAAATATTAATCTTTCAACTGATTAAACACTATAAAATAAGTTTCATGAAATTGAATTATAAACAGTTGATAAAAATGGAAATTTTACATAAGTTGATAAGTACCTACTATACTTGGTACCTAATACCTATCCGTATCAAAGTAACGTGGTGGCTAGGTATTTTTTCATTAGATAAGTAAATAAAATAAAATAGCCTTTATTTCCAAAAACATGCATTAAATAAACATTAGGTAAATTATACATTTATATGTCATTAGTAGGTACGTAATAATTTGCATAGGCAAATAGCTGTGTATAATAGATACATATTAATTACCTATGTCTAGTTATTATAATATAATTTAGGAAAAATTTATTATTATTTATGAAAAATCACAAATGTCAGGTACCTACATAATTATGATTTTAGAGAGTATCACGCGTTTCCGATTGCCTGTCCTAATTGGCAAAGTCCTTCTAGCTCCCGCCACTGTTTTCGGTCGTGCGCTACTCTCCGCCAGTTCGGTCATGCGGTCTGTTTAATTTCGTCTTCCCATCTTCTGTGCAGTCTACCTCTATTTCGTTTTCGATCTCGTGGATGTACCTACCAGTTTATTACGATTTTACTCCACTTGTCTTGTTTGTCCTTTTGCGAGTGTCCCGTGTGTTTGCTTTCTGATATATTGGCAGCCATATAGTTACCTGTGTCGGTCTAGATCTAGACTTTTACTCCCATCATACTTCTTTTCATAGCTCTCTGGCATTTCGCCAATTTTATTCTGTGGTTTGCATTATGAGCCCGTTTCGCAACCATAAGTTTAAGCATGGTAAGACCATTATAAATAATTAAGCGCAACCCAAGTCTACTTTTCATTTTCTCTTTTAGTTTTAACCAATATTTCCTCCATCCATTTGCAATCCTTTTTCAATTTCTTTTGTTGTTAGATTTTTGCGGCGCTTGCGTTTGAGACGCGATTAATTTTATAAATGTCATGTTAGTAGGTACCTTCGATTAGACTGAAACGAGTCAGTTAAAAACCAATAAGTACATCTAATTAAATAACGCTACATTTTATTACACAGGCTATTTTCACACGGGACCCTAAAATATATTAGGTGCCTAAATACCTATCACCTACTAGGTACAACGTCGATAGGTTCAATTAAACAAAGTTTCCAGTTTACATTTTCAATGGCAAGCGACAACAAATGACGAATCCGGTGTTTCAAAAGGTAAGGAGCTATTTTTTGTCCGATGAAACACTATCCAGGATGGAATCGATAGAGCGATTATGTGAACGTACCTATATGTTACACTAGTTCTTACATAATAATATACCTACCTATATATATTTATTTCAGGCCCTCGTGATTGTGCCTATGATCTTGCTCTCAGTAACGAATGGGATTCTATTTGGGCAGATGACTGGTATGGTACGCGCGTTGAGGAATAAAGAGGATGGCATATCTCTGACTGACAATGAAATTTCAATAATGAGTAAGTAGTACTTATTAGAGAGACTTTAGATCTTAAAAGCTCCATTGTTCATACTGGGACAATTTTCCTGACGTTCATTCTGATGGTTTCATCCAAAAGTGAGTTCCTTTTTAACCCCCGACGCTAAAAGAGAGGGATGTTATAAGTTTAACGTGTCTGTTTGTGTATCTGTCTGTAGTATCGTAGAGCCCAAACGGATGGACCAATTTTCGTTTAGTTTTTTTGTGTCATAGATAATTTTATCCCGAGTGTTCTTAGCCATGTTTCATTAAAATCTGTTCAGCCGTTTGAAGATCATCAGCTCTTTAATAGTTGTTGAGGGTATCTGACTGCCTTCCATATGTCCTATCGATTCGAAATTTGGTACCGTATTACTTCAATTATACCTACTTTAAAAAAGACAAAATAAAAGTAAAATTAAAAATTTTAAAAACCCCCCGACACAAGAAATAAACTCTAAAACCTTTTTGATTTTTCAAAGGGAACGACGCTTCTGAAAGAAAAATATCAAAAGTAACGTCATGAAATTTCCCCCTGTGCAATAAAATAAACCTTCTCAATATTGTCTTTTTAGCTTCAACCGTAACAATCATGACCAACGTTGGAATTGGCATGGTAGCTGCTGTGACAGATCGAGTTGGACGACGACGCTCAGTCATGATGTTTGCCGCAATAATTATACTGAATTTTATAATTTTATATCATGCAAAAGAAATGTATATGTTTATGCTCTCAAGAGTTTGTGGAGGCATCGGTTGTGGGGCAATATATGCCTTATATTTAGTAACAACTTCAGAATATACATCGCCAAAAACTAGAGCATTTTACCTCCACACAGTGATAACAGTCGGTTCAGCTATTGGCACAGGGCTTGGCCATGTACTCGGATTAATTTTACATTGGAGAACGGTTGCGTTAATCGGAATTTTTCCAGGAGCTTTTGGTATGATCATACCGTACTTCTGGGTTGAAAGTCCATATTGGTTGGCTACTAAAGGACGTTTTGAAGAATGCGAGCAAGCGTTTTGGAAACTTCACACAAACAATTCCAATACTAAAGCAGAATTACATTGGCTGATCAAAGTAGAAAACAATAAATTAGAAAAAGCCAATTTGACGAATTCACGTCCCACATTAAAGAGGTTGTTTTTAGCTTTTCGGAGGAAATATTTCTGGGAGTTGGTGCTGCTGAGTACTTTTATGTACATTTATATTGCCGCCAGTGGGAAATTGATCTTTAGTGTGTTTGCAACCGTTATTTTGGAAGATATCACTGGTACACCTGATGTTTTATTATACACATTATTGGTGGATGCATTTTTCATTGTAGGATCTTGTATATCTTTAATACTAGTCGGGAATATGTCAATAAGGACATTAATATTTGTAACAGGATTTGTGGCGAACAGTATTTTAGTGACTTTGTCTATATGTCTCTATTTTAAGATCGGGAAAGATATTCGATGGATACACGTAACTTTAATTGGAGCTTACTTTATAATTTTGAATAGTGGGCCATTTCCATCAATTGAGGCATTAATAGGTGAAATTTTTCCATTAGAATTAAAAGTTTACTGTTTCTGCATAACAGGGGTACTATTGTCTGTTCTATCGGCTTTGTCTCTCTATTCGTTTTCATTGGTGGTAAGTTATATAGGTTATCACAATTTTTTCCTACTGAAGGCAGCGTTAATGACAGTTTGTCTTGGTTTCATGTGGTTTCGGTTACCAGAAACAAAAGGGAGGACTTTACAGGAAATAGAAGTCTATTTTAAAACAAAAATCTTCGACGTCGACAAAGCCCTTAGTAATGAGGAAATGAAGACTTTTATTTAGTTTTTAAAGTTACGGAGCTTGGAAAGGGTTTCAAAGAGCATGGTGGGAGTAGGCAGAACATCAATCATTAGGTATGTGATTGTCAGAATTTATGTTATTTTTGCTGCGACAATGGATTTTGGAAATTTATTTGGTTAGACAGCAAAAGCATGCAGAGGTCCATCGACTTTGCAGGCCCTATCTGTAACGTCAACCCTACCACCACTAGGGTAGGGTAGTCTGCCACACCCTGCTGCTAGAAGTTATCTAACCTTATAATGAACGAGCCTCCAATGAGTATACGCTAACATGCAAAGTATAGTCACAAATTGGATGTCGTCATTGGTCAGTACGCCCTTATTTAGTCGCTGGTTATTTATCCATGGATTCTACAGTCTAGGTACTATCTAGGTACAGATTCTGTTGATCAATACTTAAGTGCAAAATAACATGAGAGTTTAGTGAGGCACGTTCATTTTAATATTAGACACATGACCTTTACCTTAACATCTATAGGCAAATATACTAGATGCCTATTTCGACTGAGGATTAATTAATGTGGGGTCTCCAATCTCCATACAACAAACCGCCCCGTTTCCTCGACTAATTGCCTTGTCGTAGACTTACCCGAAGTTCTGTGAATAGACTTTCGTGAAAGCCGACGGTGGCGAACTTCGTGGCACTGTAGTCTGTGCACCGGTAGGTGCCGAGGAGTCCGGCAACAGAGCCCATTGTCACTATGTGACCTTTACCCGAACTTATCATATCGGGAAGAAATGCTTTGACCGTCTGCAAGGAAAGGAAATAATATGATTTTTTCTCAAACATGCTTGGAAATTTGAGCATTATTTTGACAACTTTCTATCTTTGAGATAAATCGAAATTGCTGTACTGGCCAAATAGATACATGCGAGCAGCGGCCGGCTAAAGTTGTATGAAAATCCATATCTGTCGTGGTTTAGCGGCCCAAAAAAATTACATACCTAGTAAATTCATATCTGTCGTGTAATTTAAAAATGGAACAATCTTTTATTCCGAAACATGGCAACCATTTATTTTTTTATTAAAATTTTATTTAATATAATGGTTTTATTTAAATTTCGAACTATCTTGCAAATAGAAAGCTGTTTATTGAAAAGAAAAACAAATGAACACTTTAACGCGGGAAAAATTATTGTTGTTATTTGATAAAATGAGTTCAAGTGAAGACAATGAGTGAGATGAACTTACTTAAACGCCACCTGAAATTCAAGAGGCGGCAGGAGCCGTAATAGAAAAATTGATACCGCCAAAATCGAAAGAAAAATATTTGAAAACCTATGAAAATTTTGTTCAATGGAAGAATGAAAGAAAATTGAAATCGAAGTTCTGTCTAGGTAGTTTTACTACTTAGTTTTAATTTCCGCGCATTATTTGAGAAAAGTACTATACAAGCCTCGGCTTCGCCTCGGCCCACATTTACATGTTCGACCTTCAATGCCTGTTTTGCTGGCCGCTGCAGTAATGTACTATAGATTGACAAGGTGAAAACTTTAAGCTGTACCACTGCACTTGCCTGCGCCTGCTTAAAGATTATTTTATTATTAAGAACCAAAATCCAAAGAGACGAATGTCGCAGGCATTATAATATGAAAATTATACCTTTCCATCCCACCATCTCGGAAAGAGTATTTTTAAGCTTCGATATCTGATTGCAAAAGCCGTTATTATCCTCTTGAGGATAAAGTAAATTGAATTTAGAACATCGTGTGCATGTTAGTATATATCACTCGTCTATGAAGTTTGTGAATTCAAAACATCATTAAAACCTATTTACTTCTACCTCTATGGTGCCAAATTTCCATACAACCGTTTTTAATTTGTTAAAACCTCACACTCATAACCTTTTTGGTATACCTACTTTTTTGTGATTTTTTATTTGCTTTGCGCGCACCATTTTCTTTTACGTCATATTGTTTAAAATTAAAACCTTCGATTAAAAACAAGAAAATTCAAAATAAGTTAAAAACCTAAAATGAGTGATTCTAGTGACGAAGAAGTTAATTTGACGCCAACAGAATTGACTGAAACTGTTAAAAATGCGGAAATGAGCTCTCTCCCTCAACAATCACGCGAGAAGTATTTCATTTCCTCGCTGAGGTGGGATGAAAAGTTACGTGTTGCACTCGAGTGAAAAGATTTTTCACCTCGTGCTCTTTTGATTCCCTCGCTGACGCTCAGGATTCTAATTTTTGAACCACTCGCTGCGCTCGTGATTCAATTTTAGAATCCATCGCTTGCTCGGTCATCAAAATTGAGCACGCGGTTAAAAAACAACTTTTCACTCTTGTATAACAAATAACTATTGTGAAACGTTGCGTGTGCGCAGTTAAAATTGGCCATAAAATTGTCTTTTCAAGTTAGATATGTCACCGTAAGATTGCAAAAACCGTTAGATTATAATCCAACTAGCGATATTGTAAACTGTCGACGGATTGTGAACCGTTCAATGTTCCGAGTGTCAATTTTTGATATATTCATTGTATTTATGTTTTCTTGTCTCTTTCTTGTAGGTTAGGTTAGGGTTCGACATAAGTAATCACGTAGTGCCTGGCCTGCGTTAATATATCTAACAGATTACAATCTACCGAAAAATAATGCGTTAAATTGTAATCATTCGACAGATTACAATTTCGCGATTTAGATTATAATCTAACGGCTTTTACAATCTTACGGTGACAGATACACCTCGTGGTTAGATACATATTGAGCATTGCAATTATTTTTCTTTTTTCGACAAGTATCTAAATACTTAGATATTTTGTGTAAGGTTTATGTATTCGTAAGAGTAGATACTAAATCATTCTGTGCCATTTTTAAAAAGACCATAATCGTCTAAGGGTTTCTTTTCTTTTCTTTTCTTTTAAGTTTTAAGGCGTTCTTACCCAATAATGAGAGAGAATGTTGACTTTGTATGTTGTTTCAATGGCTGCATCGTTTAGATCTAGCAGAGTTTCTCCAAAGACGATCCCGGCGTTATTAATAAGTATGTCTACTTTCCCCACCTACAAAGAAAATAAGGAAGGATAAGGCAAAATACTTAGGTAAAAATTAATTAATCAATAAAAATATATAACAAAAATAGAGTCCACAGGTGACATAACAAAAATATAGAGTCCACAGGTGACTGGAGGGCTTGCGGTTACCTCGGTATATCGTCTAACTAATTCAGTGAGGTAAACGTAGCCAGCGGTCTGGGCACATTGCCTCATTGCAGCGGTTTGGATGTTTTTTTTTTAAATGTTTAGTTTTTAATTTGGTTTCAATTTAGATTTTAATGTATTTCATTAATTACTTATCCATATTATTATCGCCAATTAAAAGTCACATGTCCTAAATCCAGGAGCTTCGAAAAGATGCAACGAAAGTTCGGATTTTAGAAAAGCGAGAACAAAAATCCCTGCGCATTGTTAGAATTCTGACTGTTATTAATGATATAATTATAGTGGTGGACCTATTTTATTACCTATTTTGTACAATAGATAGAGTTTTTTAAGATTTTCTTTTACGTAGGTAAGTAAGTATTTACCTTTTTCTATTTACTTGAGCTGTGTTATTGTGTCTTAATTAAATTACCTAATAAATAACGCTATCTCAGATGTGCCAAAGCAGTTTTTATTTGTAGAATAAGTAGGAATAATAATTAATGGGGCTGATTCTGTGTAACACAATCTCTAAACTAAACTAAAATGGCAGCTTTAATTCTAGTTCTGTCCCTTTCCGTAGGAAGTATTATGAAAGGGTTAGCAATATTTGTAATACTCTAATTTTAGTTTAGTTTAGAGATTGTGCACTACAGAATCAGCCCCAATATCCTTTTTTTTTGGGCTGCGGCGGCACGATTTCATTCAATCGATCAGAAACGACCGTCTAAGGTTTGGAATATCATTCCAGCGTCTTATATCAAGGCAAGAATGAATCGGCTTCTTCTAGGCAAGGCAAGGCAATTACTTTCCATGGCATAATTATCGTCGATGACTACCTACAACCACAGAACAAGGAATCTGCTCATAATGTTGAAATATGAAAGAATATTTTGTTAATAATAAATAATGAATATTTTGTTAATAATCATTAGCTTATTACGTAATCTTATGTTCTTTGCATGCAACAGGTAAATAACCGTCATTAACATAACACGTCAAATTGTTTTGTCACGAATTATATTTTGAAAATACATAATATGTATTATTATTTGTTCGCCTCGTCTTTGCTTAGGTGGAATTTCTGAAAATACTTTTTTAGTGGAGGTGTACATTATAAAGTTTTTTTAATTCCATTACAAGTTAGTCCATGACTGCGATCTGACCTGATGGTAAGTGATTATGTAGTCCAAGATGGTAGATGGTTTCTACTTTCTACACGGCATTGTACCGAAACATTTGGCGGTACGTCTTTGCCGGTAGGGTGGTAACTAGCAACGGCCGAAGCCTCCCACCAGACCAGACCAGAGAAAATTCAGAAATTATAAATTCTCAAATTGACCCTACCGGGAATCGAACCGGGGACCATATTAAGAACACAGTTGGTCGTCAAAACGAATAGAAGTAGGTAAAAGATGTGTTCCTACCTCTATTTTAACTTTCTGTGCTGTTTTGTAGACAGCCTCTCGATCTGTCAGGTCGACGACATAGCTCACCACTGAGTATCCTTCATCTTTGAGAGCGGCGCAGGTCTTATCTAATGCTGGCAAAACAAAAATAAATAAATAAATGTCACATTACACGTAACGTTCCTACCAACAAAACCACAGGCAACTTTTTTTAAAATTTAAATTTTAATGGCCTTTACATTTGAAACGCATTGTTATAACATATAAAAATCGTGTAACATTACAAAATAACCTCGTCTGACCTTTCCCTTAGCCTTACTAGAGCTCGCTAGAAACGGAAAATAACAAATATTTCACATCTTTGATTAGGGTGTCCGTTGCGTTGCTCGGATTACGTCATTAACATGGACGTGTTGCAACTCCATAACATAGAAAGTAATGTAGTTTCGAGATCCAGTTTACCTATCCCACACCGAGTAGTAATTGGTTTTATGGTCTGTGCTATCCCATCTCCACATTTTCAAAATACAAAAATAGTTAAATGTTCCCAAAGGTCTGGGAAGTCTGTCTTTATCCGGCTTGATATAGCTAAACTAGTCATAATATGAGCTGTAGGAAAGCACTTGTAAACTTGTTACTTACTGCTATTAAATTATATGGAGTAATACCTACATCGTTTAAAGTTTTCTTAGACATTTTATAGAAAAAGTCTGCTTCTTATGAATCATTGATCGCCAAATTTTAAGCAACTAGAATGTAGAGGCCGCGCTACCTTACCCTACCATATTATGTATTCCGACATCACACCGATAGGTATTATCATGGGGGTTTTGATGTTGAGTAATCGGGCCAGCGAGCTGGAGGTGGTCCTACACTGCTTACTGGTACGCGGTGAATAAAAATAGTAATAAAACATCGTATAATAGTAATAAACATACCTACATCAAATCCAAGCCGTTTACACTGACCTGCTAGCCTGCGTTCTGCGGATCTTAAAGGGATAGGTACGAAAAAGGTAATACCTAGTCGTACCTAACTTTTAAAAGTCAGCCTGATAGGTACTGTTTATGTTGATAATGTAATTGATGATGAATCAAGGTTTTAAGGCATCTAACCACAGCAACACTGCGGGGTGACAGGATCGTGACGAAGGAAACTATCAGAATTTTTATAATACAAAATTCTGTCACTCTGATGTCTTTTTTTGTAGTACCGTACATCTAGGACTCTTAAAACTATCATGGACCATGGTAGCCTTAGCCAGTCTTTTGTTTCTTAGCCAGTCTTTTGTTTGAGCGTCGACCTACTACTACGCTATAAGTACGTTAATACGATCCACATCTCTGCTTTTCTACGTTCCATTTTTGAAAGAATTTCTTGGAAAAATATAATATAATGAAAGAAACTTTTTAAGCTATTGCATAGCTTCTATCGCGGGCCTTGAGCGTGGAGACCGAATCCAGAAATTCCGTAACGAAAAAAAACCTTACGCTTTGGTTGCTATGACTACTTGTGTTGTTGACTTCAATTTGTTGAAAATAAAAAGACTATTTTTATGAAAAGATGATTTTGGTTGCTATGACTAGGTACTTGTGTTGTTGACTTCAAATTGTTGAAAATATAAAAGCGAAATAATTTTAAAGAATTATGTTTTAAGACTATTTTTATGAAAAGATGATTTTGGTTGCTATGACTACTTGTGTTGTTGACTTCAAATTGTTGAAAATATAAAAGCGAAATAATTATGAATAGAATTATGTTTTAAAATTATTTCGCTTTTATATTTTCAACAATTTGAAGTCAACAATACAAGTAGTCACAGCAACCCAAATCATCTTTTCATAAAAATAGTCTTTTTATATTCAACAAATTGAAGTCAACAACACAAGTAGTCATAGCAACCAAAGCGTAAGGTACGTTGATAAAAAATGCTATAATAGCTTTACCGCGGCAGTCTCCGAGTGCCACACGTCTTTTTAATAACATGAATTTATTTTTAAAAATGGAACTGAAAGATGTAGGTATGTGATGCACCCATTGATGTAGATTTTTACTACCTATACGCATCGTATCCTATAGCTCTATGTGTATGGTACCTAGATACTGGCTTTTTTTTAAATCTTCTTGGCAAAATAAAGTAGGTATTGCGGATTGCGGCGAGATATCTAGATATTTAGAACATTTATTTAAATGGAAATTATATAAATGATCCGTTTCAATGCACAATAGGTACGTAATACAAGGTGAGATAGTGTAAAGTGAATGTGACTATTTATTTGTTTATATTATCCAAGCTATACTTATATAATAAATAGATAAATAAATAAATAATGCTTGGGAAGTACCTACCTACGTATAAGATTTTCTTTATGTAAAAACGAACCTTGCTAAGTGAAATCGTAAATATACCTACCTACAACTCAATAACTAATTACGAAGGCACTTAGAAATGATTAGCCTCAACTTTAGAGGCTATGATTTAAGGGTCCGTATTCTCGCCCGCCTAATTGCGCGCTCGGCCAATTTTGGAATCTGTAGGTATAGCGCACAGTAAGACCGTTAAAGCTGCACTCACACAAAGACGGCATAGGCCGATAAAGATACTTTGATACTTTGTCATGTTGTGTAGTCAAGTTCGTAATATTTTCACTATATTAATAAAATTGTATAATCTTAGTTATCACTTAAATATTATTTTCCCTTTTGATAAATGTTTATTTGGCATACATAAACTTTTATAAAATATATTTACACATGGGTATCATAATGTAACACTAAAAACTAGATACACCTACAAGTTTTTCGTTTATTTACTTATCATTAAAATTGATGATTTCTTAAATTTTAAAACCTATACGGCTATCTGACTGTTACTAACAATTGAGGTACACGATTATTGACCAAGTTTTACTACATGGGTCATCAGAGTAATTAGTTTGTCTCGAAAACACCATTGTTATTTTGAAAACAACTCACAGATAAGCGATTGGTATTGTGTATTACGCAGGTGTAGTTAGTTAGCACGTGCAGAGGATTGGTCATAAATAATATCACAAACACGCGGACCCTCTCAGGTATCAGGTAATGTAAATGTTACCATTTTATTGTATTAAAATATGTCTTTGCAAAACATACCTTATGCAGCTTATGATAAAGTACAAAGTAAATTGTAATCATGATTAGTTAAAATATATAAATAAAACCTAACCCTATTTACAATTCACAAATTGACCACTGCAAGGTTATTTCCGGAATTTGCAATTTCCAAATCTTGTCTGGTATTGTCTAGTTGAAGGCTTCGGCCGTAGCTATATATCACCCTATCTGCAAAGATGAGCCGCCAAGGGAGTGAGTATTCCAGTACGATATCGTGTAGAAACCAATAAGGGTTATGGGCTATAACCGATTAGGGATATGACACCCCTAACGGGTTAGCCCGCTACCGTCTTAGGCTGCATCATCACTTAGCATTAGGTGAGAAAGCAGTCAAGGGCTGAGTTTTAAATATTCTTATATAGTATACTTATATAAATATTTTTATCATAAAACATTGTCTCTGAGAGGCATAGATCTAGCTTTTCAGGAATCCAAAATTTCTGGAGTAAATAATTTAACTTCCATGTTTTTTTTTTCAAAAATATGAATCTCTTTCAATTACTTCGATTTTTAGATTATGCTCAGGGCCAGTCTACACGGCAAATAAACATCTGGGTTTTTGAGTTATGTGTAACTGGCCCTAATTTGGTAATACCATAGCTCTTATTTTGTGTCATTGATTGGTTTACTGCTTTCCACATTTTATTTTATTTTATTTTGCTTTACGGCTTCCTCAGGATCCTTTCCAATGGCAGATTGGGGACATTTTATTTCTATTATCTCTTTACACAATGCATCTGGCATGGCACCCAAAAAAAAAAGCAGTAGAGCTTCGTTTTCTCTACCAAGTTGTATAGCTGAAATATTATCCGTGAAAGCGTAGTAGACAGACAGACAGACAGACACAACACACTTTCGCATTTATAATATTATTATGGATTTTCTGCTCTGGTCTGGTCTGGTGGAAGGCTTCGGCCGTGGCTAGTGACTATGCAACTTTCAGGTAACTGAATATAAAATAATCTTATCTTGTGATATATAAAACAAGTAAAATCAAATCCAGAAGCGAATACTCTAATCCGATTACAAAGCAAGGCCCTAAATATTATTTTCACTGATTACAATGTCAAAGTCCATATAGAGATGCCAAGGACAGAAAAACAAAAACACTAAACTTGTATGGTTTTGTTGGAAGCAGTTGAGCAGAGCAGAGTACCTCAATGATCGCAAGCGACTATAAAGGTGACAGCAAGAGATTTGTGGGTTTCATAGAATATAAAAATATAGACATACCTGCCATTTGCAATTTAGTTGTCTTGGAAATTCCCTTGGTTTTTTGATAAAACAACTTACGCAACAACAATTACAACAACTTTCAAGTAATCGATAGACAGGTTTACTTGAGTATAATGCAAGTACAATCTGCACGTGATTAGGTCATAAATAATATTAAAAGCGACCCTTTCAAATATCAGGTAATATAAAAATACCATACTTCACGCGGGCCATGCAATTAGATCAGTTTAGATAAGAAATCCAAGACAACTAAAAGTAATAAAAACTTCCAGTCGATTTGAGTACTAAAATTTCATACAAACTCGTCTTGTTTACCAGAAACGAAACAATATCCTATAAATAAAAACTTTATGAGCATTGAGCTTTGTAACTCTAAGTAAATTTGTAAAAGAAATGATATTGTATTAAAATGTGTATTGCAATATATACCTTATGCAGCTTACGATAAAGTACAAATTATATTGTATTCATGATGAGCTTCTTCATTTTTAGAATTTCAAATCGTTGCGGTAATATTTTATGACTTATAATATTGTTTAGTATTTTGATTGAAAGGCAGTGCGATTTGCACGGTACTATTGTCGAAAGGTAAAAGAATAAATAAAATCTATGCAAACAATGAGCAAGTGAATATAATTAAAATTATTAATAAATACGACTGCTCTGCCGTAGCCCGTAACTATCTACTATGTAACGATACCACAGTCATTGATTAATTAAAAATGGAGTCTTATTCACATTTTTATTAAATGATATTTTTTGGGAATCACTGTATATTGAACTATATTAGTATATATTTTTGGAATCTATTCATCGTTTTCTAGATGATGAGTATATAGTTAATCTTATTTAATTTTCGAAAAAAAAAATCTACTTTAGTCTTTAATGCGAGACCATGGTCACCCCATCACTTTTTTGAAAATTTTACTAGCCTATGTCACCCGGAATAAGCTAGGGATTCTAACGATACCTAATTTATCTAAATCGGTTCACGCGTATAGAAGTTATGGTGGAATATGCAAACTCACATACATACATACATACCTACATACATACATGAACCCTGAAAACAATATACTCCTTTTTTCAAGCAGTCGTATAAACATTTTTATAATAGGTACCTTTTATTGACCCGCGGGCCGCGATATAATGATTGTTTACGATCAATTTGGGAATTCATAATTTCTGAAGCCCTTGAGCGCTCCAGTACGATGCCTCGTAGAATAGAAATCATCAGTTACCATCAGGTGAGATCGCAGTCAAGGGCTAAGCTTGTAGTGGATAAATAAAAATTCAATATAAGTAATCCTATGAAAACTGTATTTACCAAAATCTCTCAGCAACAACGTATGCCACGTTGAGTTTTGCAATTACGATTTCAAAGAAAATATAATATTTCAGGATATTAAATTCAAAACCCATACAAATATTACGCATACTTAAATCCCAATTGACGAGAAAAACAGTATGAGATTATAATATTGTATCGTTCAAAATTATTTAATAGTTATAAAAAATATCCTTATTAATTCATAATTAAATACGTATCACGCATTTATTCAATATCGATTGAATCGGATCAAGAACCTAACATTCTCTGCTCATCAAACTAAGGCAGTCGCGCTATGTATTGTTAGCAACACGTTTTTACAAAGGCTTGTGAGAGAGCTCACGCACACATACAAAAGAGCCCATCCAGCAACACGTCCTCCCTCGAAGAGCGCTGGGCTCGGTATGCCGGTCGTGTGGTCTGCAGTAGCATTTTAAACGTGAAATTTATTAGACTTTTGATAATTTTTTTTGGTCATATAGGTATTTTATAGAAATTTAATTTTTACAATTTATGTTATTTAAATACTAAACATTCACGGGAAATTTTATTTTATCAGTAAATTCGCCAAACTTTTAAGAAATAGGGGTTATTGTGACGCGTAAATTTTGATAAATCGTGCACATTGATTTGATTTTTTTATTAATTAATTTTGTATAGAACGTATAAAAACGAATTGCAACAGTCCAATTTTAAGAGTGTGTTTATTATATTAATATTTTTTATAAGCCATTTATTACAATTTTTCTTGGATTTATATGGGTCAAAAGTATCGCCTAAAAGTGTAAAAATGGTAATCGTATTCCGCAAGAATGAGAATTTCACTATTATATTTCAATAAAATTAATTTTCTTTTTGCAACATTCTACTAAGGAGGGATTAAACTTTAATGTTTTAATTTTCTTTTTGTTATAATACTAATATCTCATGCACAAAGCTCATCAAAAGTTCTTAAAATGTCGGTTAGCGGGGATACGGATTCTTAAAATATACAAGCACAGATACAAGGTCTGAATTCCACAAACCGTATCAGACTAGGTAAGGTACTTAGCAAGGTAAGTACTTAGTTATGAAATTAAAAATTTAACATTTCTTACCTTCTTTATTAACGTCCCACAAAACAACCTTGGCTCCAAGCCTTGCCAACTTGATCGCCAACTGTCGACCAACGCCTCCACCGCCTCCAGTGATCAGAATTATATCACCGTTCAGGCTTTTCATAGGCCTTATGGCATTTGGAACTAGTGTCCAAAACAGAGATTCCAAAATGTAGTAGCATGATAGGACAAGGAACAAGACCGTGTCTTTGGCAATGTCAAATATGCTGGACATTTGCGATGGGGTGTTTATCTTCGTGCCTTCCAACATTTTTTCTTTTCCTACAAAATTTTAACAATATTTTTTTAATGCGCCTTGATAGGTGTACGGCAGTGCGCTAAGCCAAGTGCCCAAGTTGCAGCCTACCGGACGCTGTGTAAGTAAGTATGTAATTAAAACACTTTATTACACACAAACAAATAACAAAACAGAGGTAAAACGAATCGTGACAGATCTTACAACTTGTTACGGTAAAGGCGCCCTTATCACTATGAGTGATCTCTTCCAGTTTTATTATGGGAGATTGGTTGCATGATGACAGGGCGGTGCACACGTGTATGTAAGATAATATTTTACTACATAGGTACTCTGATTTTTACTGGGCCAGTATTTACCCATGAGTTGTCTGATATTTAAAACGCTAAAATGAGAATTCATATACTATATTTCTGGTAGAACTATCAAACCCATAAAACAATAACTACCTATATTAGGTATCATCAATAACTATATCATCAATAAAGGCTTTGTCCATTTATGTTTTTCACAGTTTTTTTACATTTCTTTTTCAAGGAAAACGCGGACAAAGTCGCGGGCAAAAGCTTGTACTTAAATAGGCTTATTTACCGACCTAAGTTCTAGTCGGAACAAGGTCAGCCTCCTTCACTCGCTCGTACATTGACAGAAGGCATAGATTGTTGTCCATAATATATTTTATGAAGACAATAAATAAGTAATTACCTAATCTATCTATACTACAATCTTGCAAAATAAATATTTATTTAGGGGGATTATAAATAATTCAATGGAAACTATTGAAAATCTTTATTGTCCTAGCATATTAAGAGTGATAGGTGTTACATTTAGATTTTCTTAAAACTCGTTGGGGATTAGCGGCCATTCGTGAGCGTGCCTTCGCTCCCCTAGAAAGGCATCAGGAATGCATCTTCAATTGTATTTTCCTAATACTTTTCATATATTGGTATGAGCATGAGAGGTAGGTACCAATCTCAATATATATTATGTATATGTCACCGTAAGATTGCAAAGGCCGTTGGGTTGTAATCCAACTAGCGATATTGTAAACTGTCGACAGATTACAATTTAACGTATTATTTTTCGGTAGATTGTAAGCAGGCCGGGCACTACCTGTTTATTTATGTCGAACCCTAACCTAACCTACAAGAAAGAGACAAGAAAACGTAAGTAGGTACAATGAATATTGCAAAAATTGACACTCGGAACATTGAACGGTTCACAATCTGTCGACAGTTTACAATATCGCTAGTTGGATTACAATCAAACGGTTTTTGCAATCTTACGATGACATATACCTACAAACAAACCGAACAAAGTAAAAGCCCACTTTTATAGTTGATATAGAAAGTCGTTTCTAAGAAAGTGGTCGACGATTCGAAATTATTCATGTTTACTCTTATTACCGTACTAAAATTCTACATCAATGCTCTTACCCATTGAAATAGAATGAGTAAAATTCTACATCAATGCTCTTACCAAAATTATTGCAGTAATAGATATTGTATTTTTTAACAGAATTGAAGTTTATGGTTTTGAAATTAATTCGTAGGTAATTAATTGGGTAACTAGGTGCTCTTACTTTCCCTGGGTACAAAATTTATACATCAATGTTTTCCCTGCAATATCTCAAAATACGTTAGTGGAACTTAAAAATTAATACAAGTAGCTATTTACAATTTATTTAATTTATAGTTAAATTTGTATATAATTATATTGTTTCTTTTATCATTTAAAGTTAATTTTTATTTAATTTTAAAAAAAGTACTTAGGTACAATTTATTTGACAACACACTATTAAATAAATAAGAGCAAATTATTTTATGTAAATTAAGGGTTGTTTTATAGATATAGGTAGGTACACAATTATTGTAGCCTATTTAAATTGAGTTAAAAAAAAATTAATTGATTAAATAAAAATAATACGCAAATATAAATACGGCTACAACTAACCTTTTATTTTCTTGTGTATAAAAATCCGAAAAATTGTAAAATATCGCACGATAAGTATCACTGATTAGGCTGGAAGGCGTTGCGCATACGCCGGTCGACCTACAACTGTGTACAGCTCACAATCCGCTCTACGTAGCTTTCTCCGGTAACGGTATTCACCATTATACAGATTTTTACTGCTTTTCATACAGTATACACCATACACCTCTATGTCTAATGAATTCAAGTGAAAATCTTTAGAGTCCAAACATATGGATCATTTTTTTTATCCATATGCTAATGATGTCGCGTAACCTATTTAACTAGGTATGCCTGCGATTATTACTAAGTACCTAATTGATTCGATTTTGTATAAACCACTTATCAATGTTATACAAAAATGTTATCGTTGTTAAGTTTAGAGCAACTGCTGAGTTTATTGCCGGCTCAGTAATTTTATTTACCTTCTTTCCGAACCTTTACCACCAGAAGAGTCAAACTTGAAGTAGCTTATGAGACACTTAAATAAACAATTTGAGTATTGAATATTGAACCAATGGTAGAGTCAAAACAAGACGTATCACAAGTGACGTCCTCAACCTCATCGATTCTTATTTAATTAAGAGTTTAAATTTTAGGTGCGCAAACTTAAACTCATAAACATGAGACGAGATAATCACTAGGTAATTACCAAGTTAGGTATGCAGACCCCCACTAGTGATGTTCATGTATAAAATATATCGATATTTTTTCCGATATAATATATCGAAATATTGTATCGATGTTTAACGATATATCGGTCAAAAACATCGATATTTTCGATATATCGTATTGTAGGTATTGTCGTTCACTTTTACTGATTTTTTCATGTACTAGGTATATAAGATTTACTATCACTTTTTGAAGTTGAAGTATGTGAAATATTTTCCTTTACCAAAGATCGCACACACAGGCAGGCATACCATACATAGGTGGATTTCTACCAGTCTGAAATATTTGGAGTAAATAATACCACGTATTCAATGCACAATCTATAATTTCCGACAACTCACCAATACAAAAATATGACAACTATACTTGGACTACCCACATTTACACACATACATTACACAATCCACCATAGATAATACAATAACCAAAATAGAACTGCAAGTTCGTTCATGCCCATGGCTCAAGAGGGATGTTACAACTACAGTGCTGCCATCTTTGAGAGTATTCATATTCATATTCATATCCATTTATTTTGCATTCCAATATAGTTCATAAAGCAATTTACATAATGTCAATTGATTAGCTGTTCTTAATACAATATTGGAATCCCGGTGTGGCACAGCAAAAATCAGTGGGTAGTAGAGTATTTCGTGTATCCGTCGGGTTGGCGAACTTAGACAACAAATTAGATAGATTGGTATTTTTTGTAGTTAATTTTTTATAAAAATTAACGATAGGTGTAGTTGAAGTATAAGTTGAGAACATGTTTAAAATAAATAAATATGTAAAATAATAAATAATGTAATCCAAATATTGTAATTTCGTACGATATTTCATATATCGGATAAAATATATCGATATTAAATATCGACTTCAATGATTCGATAATATCGAAATGATTCGATATATCAAATGAATGTATCGATATTTTATCACATATCGATACATATCGAACACTCATAACCCCACAAAACGGGATTTTTAGAAATCCCACACAAGTGATGCGGGTAGTTAGGTACTTTGGAATTGAAAAATAATATATAAATTCAATCTTTATTCAAGCAATTTTGTTGAATAATTGAATGAAAGGATAATATAGACCACGGTATTTTAAGCTAGCATGCGAAACAGATCATGCATATTAAAATATAATATCTAATCATTAAATATTCAATCTTTCAAGTCTCAACAGTACAATAACTATTAATAAACGCAACGGTGTCAATCCAAACATAAGTATTCTATGCTAATTGGAATTCTCGTTGCCTCCTAAAGCGGATTATATTTCTTGATTGATTGTTTGTTTACCTAAGAATTAACATACCTACATAAGTAAGCCCTTATACCTAAGTATTTGTTGCAACGTCCAGCCTATTGTTTGTAAATATTATGAACTAAGTAGGTATATCTATCACTGCAAAAATATTGATTCAACAAAATATTATGTACTTATCTACATCATCACTTAAACTTTTTACATTTGGTGCAATCTAAGTACCTACCTATATCTGTACTAAAAATATGTAATGTATTCTTGGTGCGATTTGGGTATTCTACGTTAAAAAAATATATTTTTTATTTCATATTATGTACCTACGCGTATATATATATATATATATATATGTATTTAAGCGTTCAATGGCCGCCCTCTTTTTTATAAAGTCATTTTAATAACATATACTTAGGATGACAGTAGGCTATATCAGAGGTACTATGATATATGAAACCTAAAAAAGATTAAATTTTTTAATAGTTACAGTTACCTCTGTAGAGAACAGTGCCACAGAACTTAACGTAGCTCGGTGTTAAACCAAGAATGTATTTGAAATTTTGACAGAAGTTTTATACAAATTATTTCAAAGTAGCAGATAAATCTGGGTTATATCACTGGCACGTTTCTGGGCCTTAGATATTTATGTTTGGCTGCATCAGCATTTTTCATCTTGTCTATTTATAAACAAACGCAAATCGAAAAAGTCATTTTTAAAACGATTTTACTCGTACATAATAGTTATTATGTACGTGTTCTAAATTGTGTTGTAAACATTAATTTACTGACATTTAGTTAAATTAGATTTTAATACCCATTCAATATTTCTACACGCGGCAAGGTCTTGTGTTATTTTTAATGTTCAATGTAGCATTCGCTGTAGCAATGTAGTAAGATAATAATCACATTTCAGTTATTGTGATGGCCCATTGAAGGTGGACCTAGTCCACAGGTTAAATGTTGTTCAACGTGCTATGGAGCGGGCTATGTTGAGAAGCGCTCTTAGGGATAAAATTCGGAACGTGGAAATTCGTAGAAGAACAGAAGTGACCGACATAGTTCTGAGGGTTAGCAAGCTGACGTACCAGTGGGCAGGTCATATTCTGTCGCAGAACCGATGGCCGATAAGGCAGACGTGTTCGGAGTGGACTGCGTACCGGGAAGCGGGTAGATGAGGAAGGCAGAGGACCGTGTTTGGTGGCGCGTTCTCCAAAAGGCCTATGTTCAGCAGTGGACGCATACAGGCTGATGGATGAAGTAATTATTCCTTCGAACATTCTAAATCCTAGACAGTCTAGACATATTCCGTCACCGGTCATAAGTATTTGTAAAGTATACATTTTCTTAACGCTCTAAATCACATAATATGATCATATCACAATTATGTATAGCATGTATGATGTATTAAGCCTAGGTATGTATGTACAAAATATGAGCTTTGCAAATTATAAGTATGTGTAGATAGATATGTACCTACCTACAATAAGAGTAGCCATATCTGCCATACCCTCCTGGAGGATTACTTTACTGGGCTCTTTTTAAAAGCGTATATTGGGGAGCGCATCAGAGAAAATTGGAAAACTTGGATTAGATTGAAGTGCAGTGCAGCACCTGGCACTTCCTTGGAATTTAAAATCTGACAAAGTGATCACAATTTTAGTAATTCTAGGAGTTTGCAACACATTCTCATTGTCGTCCTTGATGGCATGGTTCTAGTCATCTGCATTTTACTGTGTGTACCTATTCTTGGTAAGTATTGCGCTGAAAAAATAAAAAAAATGCCTAAATACTATTTTATTTGTATACTTATTATTATTTTATTAGTATTTTTTTTTTATTTTTCTAGTATTTTTTTTATAATATCTAGGTATTTGTTACAGATAGGTATTGGAATATATCTGGATAGTGAATTGATTTATTTATTTTATTTAGAAACGTATTTTTTTTAATTCCGCTACAGCCAGATCAGAAAATTCAGAAAATTTTAATTTCACAAATTCGATCGAATAATGGATCGAACTCGGTGCTCTGGTGAACGCGCCAGGAAAGTCGTCCAAATACAAGATATAATACATCCATACTAATACTAATATTATAAATACGAAAGTGTGTCTGTCTGTCTGTCTTCTACGCTTTAACGGCCAGTCTGTTCAACCGAGTTTAATGAAAGGTATGGGGATAGTTTGTATCCCGGGGAAGAACATAGGATACTTTTTAACCCGGAAAATTAAAGAGTTCCCGCGGGAATCAAAAAATCTTAATCCACACGGACGAAGTCGCGGTCATCGTCATCTAGCATTGTATATTGCGACCCTATTATTATGAAAGAGCGCAACAGCAACGCTGCATGTGACACACGGCTCTGTGTAGCTAATTTCCATGCACCCTAGCAGCTAAGTACTTAGTAGGTATTCTATAACATATTATATTATATGCGTAGAGCTGGAGGTTGCCAGTGGACACGGGCCAATGGGTGTATCTGTATTCATTCCTCGTAGAAAACTCATTAATCGAGGCCGAGTGATTGAAATACATCGTCAAATGGCATAAACAGGCGTTTGTATTGTAGGCAGTAGGTTTGGTAAGGGCAGAAGAGCGAAAGCACACTGCAGCAAGAGAGGATAAAACTCCCTTTTATAAAAAACACCTTTCGCCCTGTTTCGGTGCTGCCTGTGAAGCCTACCTTTATAATGAAGGAGTTTTTGTCCGCTAGTTATTTTTTGTCCGTATGATTTCGCCCTAAGTCTAGTTACGTGACACTGACACGGAGGAGATTGTGATGGTTACAGGTACTACTTATTTATAGCTACGGCAAAGAGGCTAATGCGAAAGGGTGTTGGTTTGTCTTTTATACACGCCGCAACAGAGCAACAGATCGACGTGATGTTTTGCATGGGTATAGTTACTTTTTATCACGGAATTAGACTACTATTTATCACGGAAAGTAATGGAGTTCCCGTGGTAACCTATTCCACGCGAACGAAGTCGCGGGCATCAGCTCGTATGATATAAGTGCTTATTATATCCACATTAGAGAATATAATTGCGAAATTGTGTCTGCTTATTACCGTCTCACGGTTAAATCACTGAACCGATCTTGATGCAATTTGACACAGACATGGAAAAGACAGATAGAGCTCTGCAGTACACTTCCTATTAACGTAAATTCCTAGGTGTGACATGCACACCTAGGAATTTAAAGTTGTAACTATTTAGTTTAGTAATCGTTTTTTTCTTAATTTATCATTTCTATATTAAAAATTTTGTATCCTAATTATACGTACCACATATCGTAAGTCATAAGTTCATAACCCTCGGAATTTTATTTACTAAGTTATAATAATGAAAATCTTTTTTTGATTTTCAACCTACTACATATTGATATCATATAATATGTCATATTATGTAAGTATGTATATATTTATTTAATTGTCATTGACGATTAACTAGCTGCAGGTTTAATACTTGTGAATAATAGCAATGAAAAAGTCACAGTTTGATTATAGGTGTAATTATGTGCCTAATTGCGGTGAAATCAGAGCCACTTTATGAGCAAGTGTGTTGAAATAGTTATTTGTGTTATATGGGGCCAAAGAAAATTTTTGTTCCCCGAGGGCGCTATTTTGAATTCAGAGCGAAGTGAAGGATTCTAAAGTAGAATCCCGAGCTTAGCGAGGGATTCTAAAGTAGAATCCTGAGCGTAGCGAGGAATTCAATATACGCCGCCCGAGAACAAAAAATTTGGCCCCGAGTGACACACACTATTTTTCATCATTACGTATGAGAAAAAGCTAGGAGTATCAAACTACTGTGTATGGACATTACCTATACGTTTAAGCACCAATCGGTGCGCTGCCTGGCGGTGGGCGGCCGCTTCCTCGAGATCGGCAAGCTGGACCTGTCCAACAACACCGCGCTCGGCATGAGCGTGTTCCTCAAGAACACCACGTTCCACGGCATCCTGCTGGACGCGCTGTTCGGCGCGGCGGTCGAGGGCGACGACAAGGCGGTCGCTGCCCGCCACCGTGTTCGGCGAGCGCGAGCTGGAGCCCGCCTTCCGCTACATGGCAGCCGGCAAGCACATCGGCAAGGTGCTGCTGCGCGTGCACGAACGCGGACCAATCAGAACAGAGAAATGAAAAGTCCCATGGGCCTAAAAATTACATTTTGCTCCCTCTATCCTCTGAAGCCAATATTCGTTTTTCGAATAGGTATGATGAAAATAAATATTTATCTACTCCAGCATCGAAAAGTTCCAATTTCGAATTTGACAACTATATCGAATTGAACCCTCTTTCGTGTTTGCTTCTCATAACGATACAGTTCGTTGTATGGGAGCTGTATCGTTATGAGTCGTAGCTGTATCGATATGGTTATCTTCATAAATAGGATACCTATAGCTTAGCGGCTCTGGGTTCTGGCACTTTTGGTTTTTATTAATTTATAAAGTAAAAAATTATAAAGACGTCCTTGTCGTAGATAAAATCTTGTATGCAACTGTACGTAATTAGTCATTTTAATTCTCGTACTATCCTATTTTGATACTCGGCAAGCCTCGTATCAAAAAACAGCACTCGAATTAAAATGACCCTCATTACGATACAGTTGCATAAATAGCTATTAAACTAGGTGTCAACTAACAACTCTATATTACAACTACAGGTAGTTACATAAAACGAAATATCTAATTCTAACTTAATAATAACGATATCAGGCTGAGATTTTCGTATTCATGAATGTTAGCCAAACAGTCCAAACACGTATCCATAGAGAGGATAATGGGGGTTTTTCCATTTCCAGAAATCTGGCGTAACATAAGTACCTACACCGACATCATAAGCAATCCATCGTCCGGCAGCCCATTATCCACCACACTAATGAAGTGCGGATTGGCAGGCTTCATGAAGGTTTCCTCACTTCCGATATGAGGTACCTTTATAGCCTACCATAATAATATGAGGGCCATACGAACAGGCAAACCTGCGTCAGTTCAGCCTGACCGGCCCCCCGATTGTGTAAGGAATTCGTTATCGTTGGTCACACGTATAACCCGACCTGTTTAAGGAGTTCATAGATGCCTGCCCGTCAAATAGCATGTATGAGCTCCATAAACAGTTCGATTAATACGTTTTAAGCTGTGAAATTATTACAATTTGCTTAGACAGTTGGACCTCGGTTGTGAGCACTGTATGCACATACACGAAACAATCGCATCAGTTAACTTATATTGGCTGCAAGCAGGGGTCCTGAATTATGGACGGAAGTAGGTAAATTAATAGAAGGTAACATACATACATACCTACATACCTACCCTTCATGCTGGCTATGCTGTAGTCGGATAAAAAACTCCCAGGCCTGTAGGGAACACTGCAGAATCTGGACATATAACCTCGAGTGGGCTACGAGCTAAAAGCCTAGAAACGTGCTCATGGCAGGCCCGGGGCCCCCGTATTGTAGGGCGGACAGATTTTTCAGGCCGTCGCGTTACAAAATAAGAAGGTAAGTTATTTTGTGGACGCGTTGTATTGAAATCACTGCCATGTAAATTATGCGCTAAGCCGCTAAATTACCTCAGTGCTTTTGTTAGATTTTGTAAGAAGTAACCTTTAACAAATAGCGTCATTTGCATAATGAACTATTCTGTACGGGTGGGCTTAGGTACCTATCTTATTCATCTAAGTAACATTTTCGCAGAATCAACACATCCAGTGAATTAGATAAATCAAAATCAGTGAAAACTACATGAAAATCCCTACTGTAATTTCTGAGATTATCACGTGAGCGGACAGACAAACGTTCCTACGTATTATTCCAGATAATTTTAAATCTCTGTGCCAAAAATCATCCAGATCGGTTCAGTCATTCTGGCGTGATTGAGCCAAATATCCGTCCATCCATCCATCCATTTATGCATCCAAACTTTCGCATTGTTTAATATTAGTGTAGTATTATATTAATAAGTTGTAAAATAATGTTTGACATGAAAATAATATACGTTTCACCTGTAGTGCCATCTTTTTGTAACTGGTTGAATTATTTACTCACTATATCAAGCTATCGACCGTCGCGACTCTACATTACGACTCTAACAAGAGGTTCTCGATCAAACTGTGTGATGTCGCTGTAGGCAATCTCAGATTAGTGACTGGGACTATTAATTAAAACTGCCAATACAAAATCCATAATTACAATAGCTAAATTAGTAGCTCAGTCTAGAAATAGAAATCTTTGTTAAAGAAATTATCTAAAGTACAAAAATACAATAAATTCCTGGCCCCTAAACTAGGAGGATCCGTATCTTAGGGGCCATTTCCTACTTCCTTCCCAAACGTTGATTAAAAATATATACCTAATTATTTTTCAAATAGTGCTGAGTTTGTCTGTAAGTTTGTCACCTTTGAACTGATTTAGACTTAGACAGAGGTATCCTGCATCCTAGAAATCGACATAAGTTAGGTAGGTACTTTTTAGTTTAGTACACCGAAAAATCTAAAATTTTTCATGGGATTAAAAATACTGAAGTAAAATGAGCTTGTTGTTTCGTACTAAGTGTTATATTTATGTACTAATACTAATATGAAGAGTTTGTTTGTTTGAACGCGCTAACCTCAGGAACTACTGGTTCGAATTGAAAAATTCTTTTTGTGTTGGATAGTCCATTTATCGAGGAAGGCTTTAGGCTATATAACATCACGCTGCGACCAATAGGGGCGAAGCATCAGCGAAAAATGTTGCAACAACGGGAAAAATTATCCATATTTGAGGGCTTCCGTTGCGTGCGCTGCGTAAACGTGGTAGATTCACGTAGATTCACTTAACGATTCAAAAGCACTTGTAAAAGTTTATTTGAATAATAAAAAGAACAAAAAACCCGACTGCTTAGATACCAAAAAGTATAAAACAAGACATGAATTGAAGTATTTCATTATTATCAATTTAAATCGTATAATATTAATAAAATTTATCAAGGCGCAGTCGCACGTCCAATAGCTAACCTTAACGTGCGACTGCGCCTTGATAAATTTTATTAATATTATACGATTTAAATTGATAATAATGAAATACTTCAATTCATGTCTTGTTTTATACTTTTTGGTATCTAAGCAGTCGGGTTTTTTGTTCTTTTTAAATTACTTTTTTATTTCAAACTTTTTAGTTAAGCATTTACCGTAAACAGGCGACGTTTTATCTGCTCGAAGTAGCATCTATTATCTATTCTGTGGTAGCACCAAAGGTACTAATAAGTATTTTGTATAAGAAGTAGTAATAAGCAGCGGATTAATTTATTCGTAATGACGAGCGGTGATCACCATAACCATCATCAAATTTGAATATGTTATAATGCTAATATTAATTTGGTAAAGTTTGTAAATCTGCTATTTTTCCTAAAAATGAGCTCATTAATTTTCGAAAGTCCTATCGCATCGACGTCAGGAGACCTCGGCAATGACCGTAGGCTACTTACGAAAATGCCCGTCGACAATGCAAAAAAGTATTTTTAAGTATTTACAAAAACACAAATTGTACGTAGTTATTTAGTATTTTACTACCGTAATATTATGTGAGATTACGCCCCGCCTTCTCCCTCACCTATCCGCTGCCGGTCGCGTCATTTTCTGTTGAAGGTTACTGTATTTCTACGATATCTCATAAGATATTCATTTAAATTGAATGGTGTAAAGGACAATTTTTGTCTAAATTAAATACTTGAGATGAGTAAGATATTTATTTTGTTAAGGAATTATCGATTAATACTATGTTGTCAAAAACACCTTCGCAAGTAAAGCACTGTTTAGGCCAAATTTGAAAATCATAAAAATGGTTATTGTGAGTCAACCTTAAAAGATAGTTATATGCTACCGCGGACTTTTTTTAGAACTTTTTGAGAGGAACGTTTCCACCATACATGGTTGTCGTGTAACTTTAACGATTTAGGCAGCGCACGCCACGTAAGCTCTCAGATGAGATGATTTTTTCCGACTTAACTAACATTATTGCAATTTTCGTAAGGATCTCTAATTTGTTTGGAAATAAAATATAGCCTATTTTACTTGTTAATAATGTAGCTTTCTATAAGTGACATAAATTTTATAATAGATTGAGAGGTTTTTGAGATAATCCACCTAGTTCGATAGATATAGATGATATGAGTAGGAGCTTTAAACATTTCCTTTGAAACCTCGTATATCCTAAATTATCATTTAAACGGAAAAATGGTTTGAGGAACCTAGGTGTGATTTTAAAAGTCCTATCTAACGATACCCCACTTGCTTATAGCCTATCGACTTTCACTTATTAATTGGCTTCCAGTCGACGCCATTTTGTTTTTCACAAATTCGGCCTCCGTTGTGACACTCGGAAGACTAAAAAAAATCTATTAGTGCAATTACTATCAAAATCGGTTCAGCCGTTTTTTCTGAAATGTGACACAAAGGAATACAACCTTTGAAACCTCGTAAATCCTAAATGATCGTTAAAATGAGAAAACGATCAAGGAAACCTAACTATGATTTTGCAAGACCTTTTCATCGATACCCCACTTGCCATAGTCCATCGACTTTTATTTTTTAATTTGTTACATTATGGCTTCTAGAGGGCGCCATTTTGTTTTTTCTCAAATTTGGCTTCCACAGTGACACTCTAATGATATATTCGGCACAAACTGGTGCAAAAATTATCAACATCGGTCCACGCGTTTAGGCTGTAGCTGTCCTGCAAGGAACATACAAACATATATAGACTGATGAACACATAACCCTGTGCGTTCCGCAGTCGGGTAAAAAGCATTTTGATTTTGATTTTGAAACGGTTCAAGTTACCCAAAAAATATGTATGAAAGAATTATTCCTCTTTAAATGATCTAAAAATGTCCGCGACTGGATCTCGCGATCATAATAACAGAAATTGACGCGGACGAAGTCGCGGGCAACAGCTAGTTATGTATAAATAAGCACTTGCTATGATTTTATAGACCTATAGAGACTCTAGGTACCGATTCAATAAACACTGTGTAATATAAGAGTTCATAATCGTGAGTAAATATAACTTACTCATTGCTTAACAATACCTAAGTGCAAAAAATAACAATTAGTTTTATGCCTTTGTACGGTAACGGAAGAATCATTATGTTTTTTGTTATGTATTTTGACATTCATGTTATGTCACGGTCGTGTCGTGACCAAGACATAATGTTCTTCAGATTGTTCTGCAGTTAAGAAATAATAATACTTTTATCATATATTGAAGCATAATAATAATTATTGTGTTCTACCCGAGAGTCTTAGAAAACCCAAAATATTCCTAACTAGCTTACGCCCGCGACTACGTCCGCGTGGATTGAGGTTTTTTGGTTCCCGCGGGAACTCCTTAATTTTCCGGGATAAAAAGTAGCCTATGTCACTCTCCAGGTCCTCAACTATACCCATGCCAAAAATCACGTCAATCCGTTGCTCCGTTGCGGCGTGATTGAAGGACAAACCAACAAACCAACAAACAAAGTGACTTTCGCATTTATAATATTAGTAAAGTATATGATTAAAGTTTGTTCGATGAGGAAACGTCCCAATGTCGTCCCAATGTCTATAGACCCGGCAATAACAAAATAAAAATAACAAACATAAAAATTATGATCTCTGATTCTGACAGCTTTGTGACAAGTATTTATTAATTAAACAAAAAAAATAGTTGAAAAAGTTACTTAATTATTCAAATATAGTCAACTCATAAATATCACAGTCGGTCAAATGGTATGGCAGAAATGTAAATTAATTGCTCCAAAATCCTTCATACCGAGGATGTCTAAAATAACTCCTCTATAATGTACTAGCTGATGCCCTGAAGTCCTCAACTACGAAACCCATGAACATTTTGTATGGGAAATTTAAGGGAAAATGTTTTTTCTTTTATTTTATTTTTTCGATAATTTTCCAATGTTTTTAATAGTTATTCTGCTATTCGGGACGGAGAGAAATACAACAAATCAAAAACCATGAAAATCGGTCCAGCCGTTCTAGAGTTATATAATTAAGTGTTCGAACAAACCCGACTTTGTTTTATATATTAAAGATTTATAATTTGAAGAGAAAATATAAATAATAATCATCTACGTAGATCTGTAAATACTAGTAATTTTATTTATATACAGATACAAGACGACCCGCCCCATTTACAGGCGAGGGGATTTACTATATGACTAAATCATATTATGACAGTTGATTTCTTTTTGTTTTTATCATTTTAACATTTTATTCTATTTATTTTGACATAATAAATAATTCTTTGACACTTGAAATAAATGATTTAAACTGGTTTGACATTAAATTATTTAATTGGTTTATTTCAATGTATTTTAATTTTGGACGTAAAGGCGACATTAAGGATGTGTCATGGATCATTGCATGGTGTTTTAATAATTTATGTATTTAGAATGATAATAATTTATTAATAGGAATAAGTTAATATATTATGTATTTGTACCCCACACTGTGGTAGAATACATGATACCGTTCTGTAAAACTAGCATCTATGTAGGTACAACTGTATCTATTCACAAATAAATAAATCTGAATCTGAATCTGAATCAATAATTATATATTATACAACTAGTATTTCGCCCTGATGCTAAAGCAGCTCACGGGTTGTGGTTAGACTAACAAGTAGTACAGATTTTACTGTACTAAACGCAATTCATTTATTATGGTGATAGCAAAATAAATAAAAATGGTGCTGATTTTTTCAAACTTTGTTAACAGTTTCCTCTTTCGTAACCCCAGGGAGTCTAAATATCGATTTAGAACATAATCGGTCAATTAACAAAGAATTTCAAAATGGCGCTGATTTTCTTAAATTTTTGTAACAGTTTCCTGTTTTGTGACCCCAGGGAGCCCTAAATATCGATTTTGAACGAAATCGGTAAAATTAACAAAGAATTTCAAAATGGCGCTGATTTTTTTAAATTTTGGTACCAGTTTCCTGTTTTGTAATCCCACGAAGTCAAATACCTATCGATTTTGAACGAAATCGGTCAATTAACAAAGAATTTCAAAATCACGCTGTTTTTTTAAAGTTTGGTTACAGTTTCCTGTTTTGTAACCCCAGGGAGTCCTTAATATCGATTTTGAAAGAAATCGATCAATTAACAAAGAATTTCAAAATGGCGCTGATTTTTTAAAGTTTTGGTAAGTTTCCTGTTTTGTAATCCCAGGGAGCCCCGTAGTGGGTAAATCGGAACCGTATCAAAATCTTGCATAGTTCTACACAGTTTTGTAATTCTCTTCAATAGTCTGTTCAATATTTTTTTTTTCTGTTCATCAAGTAGACCTTTGGGTCCTGATCATCTTTTGCGAAGAAACCACTCTTAGATCTTTTATACTTTCTGAGATAGACACCAAATGTATGGCAGCCATCTTAAATCCGCCATTTTGAATTTTTTTTTAGCTCATTGTCTTTTGGATGAAGTTTCGAATGACATTTGGTCGAGCACCCCCACCTATCTTCAATGCTTCGATCGGTTCATTTCGGCAAATCGGCCGCCATCTTGTTTTTTCGAAATGTCATAATTTTTCCCTACTTGAATCCCACACCCGAACACATCTCCTATACTATACATCATTGTATCGTTTTCTGTCTCTTTTGCCGCGGTTCGAGGTCGAAAAATCCAAAATTTTAAAGCACTATAGCTCGGCCGCCATCTTGTTTTTCCAATTTTTTCCACTTTTTCTATTAATCGTTTCCTAATTTCTTCAATCGTTGCGAATTGTAACAAAATCGGTTGGAAAACAAAAATTTGCAAGAATCACGTCGGCCGCCATCTTGTTTTTCCGATATGTCACAATTTTTCCTTACTCTCATCCCGCACCCAAACACATCTCCCGTACATCATTGTATCGTTTTCTGTCTCTTTCTAGGAGAAACAATTCTGTCAATGAGTATGTCAGTCAGTCAGTCAGTCAGTGATAATTGAGCTATTATATATGGTATAATAATAATAATACCTACCTCTAAAAAGGTCATCGCATTTGATTTGCTGTTACGTTTTTCCGTATAGGAGATAGATAGATAGATAAATTCTTTATTGTCACATATAACAAAGAAATAACTTAAAAATAAACAAAAACAAAAATAGCACGTGCGCAAGGGCGGTCTTATCACTAAAAGTGATCTCCTCCAGACAACCCATTTCTAAAGGAGCGGGAAAGTGTAACAATAATAAAAACATGCAATAATAATATACTACTTAAACTATACATACTAATAATACATAAATAAATTTATATATATATATATATATATATATAGTACATAAACCTACATACAAAAGAAAATTATTAAAATATATTCTATAGCATATTAGAAAGGTAATATTCCTTTACACGATTCCAAAGCAGTACAGCCTTAACTGTGAATGAATTTCCATAAGCCCCTGTATGACTAGGAGGGACCTTTAACTTATTGTCATTTTTCGACCGCAAACAAAAAGGTACATCATAGCTGCCAAGAAAGTTGAATCGCTCTTTTAGATAAGGTGGCGTCTGAGGATAATATAAAATGGTGTACAAGAGAGAAAGAGCGTGTAAATTTCTACGAGATCGGATTGGCAGCCATTTCAATCAGGGCTACCGCGTTTAAATTCACCGCTAGGGGCGCTAGTGTAGTGTGAGGTCCCCGAAATGTCAAATATCACTGGGCTTTTATCGCGGGTCTAATTATTTAATTAATGTCATGAATATTTAGCAATAACCGATTAATTATGGAAGATGCAAGATACGTGCCAAAGAATGCCAGTGCTCTGTGCTTTGAAAGCGTAGCTAAGAAAAATAGGTGCAAAATTAAGCGGATTCTTTCGAACAGCTAATTCATAGGTTAGTATTTCCCTGGTTCCTGTATGTTTACTATTTAAAAAAGAGTTCCTTTTTTCAGAAATATGCTTGTTTACCGAATATACAGCTATACTTCAGGACCTTACTCGCAAGTGGCGCCAACTAGTGAGCATAAAAACGGTAGCCCTCATTGAACACGAAATTCGGACACATGATCATATTTCCGTAACCCATATATGAAACGTATACATAAATTTTGCAATCTATCAAGCTTGTTGAGCATGGTCTCTGATAAATCCAGATAACAAACATCAGCGTAATCTAAAATAGGTAACAGCAAAGTATTAGCCAAAAGGATTTTAGTTTTTACAGGTAAAAAATTCTTCCACCGTCTTAAGCACCCAACAGCAAGCACTAATTTTATTTGAATCAGCATTGAGGGAATCAATAGCGACAACAAGGTCGTTAATGGCTGCAGAAGCATAGATCTGCAAGTCATCCGCATACAAATGGTAAGATGATGCAATTATTGAGGAAATAGAATTAATGTAAACGGAAAAGAGATGAGGAGAGAGTACACCGCCCTGCGGTACCCCAGAATGACGAGCTATAAAAGTTGAAAATTTATCATCCAACCGAACACACTGCTTACGATGAAATAGATAAGACCGGAACCAGCTGATGGCAATTGGTGATATATTCATAGACCTCAAAATAGCCAAAAGTCAAAGTCAACAGTGTTGAAAGCGTTACTGAAGTCTAATAATACAATAACAGTAAGGAGTTTATTATCAATAGCGTAACGAATATCATCACAGACTTTGATTAGAGCCATAGTACTATGTTAGAGCTGTTGCAGTACTACGAGTATGTCCCCGCCGAAATCCTGATTGTAAATTAGTTAAGAGGTCATATCTGTTGAGGAGATTCACTTTCGCCCCCATCAGCCGAACTATTTCATTCAGATCTTATTGAAAACATGAAACCAATTTGTCAGTATATATAAGCTTTGTTATGAAGAAAGAATTGTTAAAATCGGTTACAATTTGACCGAGATTTGGAACAAAATCGACCAAAACTGTTTTTCGCGATGGTTTTTCGGGATAAAAAATAGCAGATCATATTTTATTCATATTTATAATAGGTTCCACTTCATTCAATCAATCACTTAAACATTACTAAAAATAAAAATCTGCATATAATTTATATGTCACCGTAAGATTGTGAAAACCGTCAGATTGCAATCTAACGCTTTTTAACTCGATAGTAAACTGTCGACAGATTGTGAACCGTTCAATGTTCTGAGTGTCAGTTTTTGAAATATTCATTGTATTTACGTTTTCTTATCTCTTTCTTGTACGTTAGGTTAGGGTTCGACATAAATAATCAGGTTGTGCACTTAGGTTCTACAATATAACGAGATAAAACGCGTTAGATTACAATCTAACGGTTTTAACGGTGACATATACAAGCTAAGTATAGTGATTACTAAGACATAAACACAGCATGAAGCCACAACTATTAAGGTTAAAAGATAGATAAAGATTAAAAAGAAATAACAACATAAGGAATTAATGTTACCTTAGGGCTATTATATTAATATTACAAATGCGAAAGTGTTTGTTTGTTGGTATGTCCTTTAATCAAGCCGCAACATAGTAACGGATCGACGTGATTTTTGGTATGGGAATACTGGACCTGGAGAGTGACATAGGCTAATCGGAAAATTAAGGAGTTCCCGCGGGATTAAAAAACTAAAACCACGCGGACGAAGTCGCGGGCATCAGCTAGTAATAAATCAATAATTAATTTTATTAACGTTAAATATACACAATTTTGTTAGTAGAATATTATTAACTTCCTGTTTCTAGAAAGATTAGCAGGTACAACTCAATATCTCCAATATTTAAGTAACTTTTCTCGTAAATTGTAAACTGAGTCAGAAAAAATATCGACAATCGAACTATTATGGTTAAGGGTTTGCCTAAGAATAGGGGAATCCGCACCAAGAACAGTTCTGCGTCAAGGAGGGCAAAGTGGTGTTATGGGTTTGCGTGGATAATTGACGGGAATTCTTAATGTAAATTGGTTTAATAACAGTCAATTTTCCCATTAGTTCCCTGCGTTTTTCTAAAGATGACATTACAAAGTAACAGAGCCTTTATATTAAGACAGAGTCAGTAGTACCACACACACACACATACACACACACATACACACACACACACACACACACACACATGCACACACACTCACACTTTTAAACCCAGCAAAGAAGAATAATTAATCAATGTATTGACTAATGACTAAATAATATGTGTATATTTTGTATATGGTCACATTTGAAATTGTTTTAAAGTTTTTTATTGTTACTTACCCTCGGAAGGAAGTGGTTTCCACGATACAGGGAATCCTAGTGTGGAAAACACTGCCCAAATAGTTGTAACCGAAAGTATTGTAATGTCTTTTCAAACAAATAAAATAAATGAAAAAATTAAATGCATTATGCATGAATTACAGAGTGTAAGGTATAAATGTGTCAAGTTGCATTTAAATCCGACCGGTAGTTTCAGTGTGATGCCCGAACAGACAGACAGACAAGGCGTATAGATGGTATTTTTATTTTATCCACAAGGAAATCCTCAACGCATATTGTGAATGTCAGAAATACAAGTAGGAATGTATAATAGTATGTGTATGTATGTATAATGTTTATGTACCTACCTACAAGAAATTTTATGAAATAAGTGACTCAGTAAATATCAACTGAACTGGTAAGTGTTCTACCTGCAAATTAAACTGACTATTTTTACGTTGTGAGAAAAAAAATATTACCCTACCTATTTATGCTTTACCACTTCTGATATACAATATAAGAAGTCCAAGGTTAATTGAAACGAAACAAGTTACTTGCTGGTTTTATGCAGTATAAGTGTTTGGTAATTACTTGTGACCAGGATGTTTTCCAGGACTTATAGTATTCTAGATGATGCCCGCGACTTCGTCCGCGTAGATTAATAATTTTGACTATCGCGTGAACTTCTTTATTTTCCGGGATAAAAAGCCTTCCGCGGTTTATAAACAAAGTAGGATCTCTATACTAAACATCAAAATCGGTTGACAAGATGGGCCATGAAAGTGTAGCAGACAGACATATTTTCGCATTTATAATAATATTAGGTAGCAGGCGTGGATTAAGGTTTTTTTGATTCTCACGGGAACTTTATTTTCCGAACCCGAAACAAAAACTTTTTAGTAATACGAGCTGAGGCCGTCCTCCATGCGGACTCCGTCCGCGTGGAGGTATGAAAAATAGATAGTAGCCGATTCTCAGCCCTACTGAATATACATATGAAATTTCATCAAAATCGGTCAAGCCGTTTTGGAGGAGTATAAACACTAACTGTGACACAAGAATTTTATATTTAGTAAATAAATTATTTTTTTGGCGTGATTAAATAAATATACCTATGCCAAGCTTTCTTCTAGTACCAAGAGCCTCTGAGCATATGCCGCGGTTAGACGGACGGACGGACGGACATTTTTTTTTCATCCCATCTATTCGAAAAGGACGACTTGGTTCGCCTTTAAGTGCGCCCAAAGGTGGCGTTTTCTATAAGGAACTTTTAGCGGGCAGAAATGAGCTTTTAATCCTCTTTATTTCAAAAAGTGCGCCGCAATTATCTTTTCCAACGACCTCAATTTACATAGACGGGCCCTGTCGAACAAAGAATGTCGACTTATGTTTAACAACGCCATCTAGTCTGAAAAGCGGGAACTTGCTTGCAACATAATATGCGCCATCTTGAAAACGTATGACTCGGTCATAGATTAGTACAGATGCGCTTGTCGAAAATAATACCTACATGAGTGTACTCTCTGAGGTAGACGATAAATGTTAGTATGACGTTGTTATTTTTACCACTTTTTTGTTACCAGTTTCCTGGAAAACCATTGAACCGATTATTATGCGGTTTTTTTTAATTAGATATATATAGCTTGTGAGAAGGTTCTTAGATATATTTAAAGGTCAAAGTCCACACAACGGGGCGCTGCAGTTCGTCGTGGGTTTTTTTAATTTAATTATTTGTTAATTGTTGATACTGAAGTTTTGTCGAAAAATTGACAGAAATAAAGTCATTTTTAGGGTTGCGTACCAAAATGATAAGAAAACAACCCTTATGGTGCGATACGACTGTCCGTCACACATAGCATAATTCGGTAACTACTCATGCAAAAAACTTGAAATTTAAAATAATAACAGCTAAAACAGTTTAAAATAATCCTCGCCAAACCTTATTGCAAATGAAATTCAAAAATAATTATTAGTACTATTATAATAAAAAAGTGTTGGGATAATAAAAAGGTGTTGGAATGGGAGAGGTAAAAGAGTACTAATGGATCGAGTCACAGAAAAATACTTCATTTGAAATTATTTTATTTTATACATTTCTAAGTATGCTACTTGCCATCAAAAGAAATATTAAAAGTTATTTTGAGATAAATCACTTGCACAGTGTGCATTTAAAAATACGATTAAGTAATAAACACTTGTAAGTAGGTAGCTGTACATAATAGGTACTGAACAACTTTTGTTCAACGAAATAATAAAATTCTGAATTTTGAATTAACTATTTATTTTTCATCAAATATCAATCAATCAAATCAAAAATAATAATATATAATATATAATATAAATATTATAAATGCGAAAGTTTGGACGGATGGATGTATGGATGTATGGATGTTTGTTACTCAATCACGCCCCAACGGCTGAACGGATCGGGCTCAAATTTGGCACAGAGATAGATTATAGTCTGGAATAGCACATAGGCTACTTTTAATCCCGGAAAATTAAGGAGTTCCCGCGGGAATCAAAAATCCTCAAACCACGCAGACGAAGTCGCGGGCGTTCGCTAGTACAAAATAAAAATTATCAACTTTAATAAATAAAAACCCTTTATTTATTGAAGTTGGTTAAACATTAAACTCACGTCAATAACTAATTTTATCATATTATTACAATAGCGTAATATTGCGTCTCGGAAGGTATTAATGCCTACTGTCCGTTCTGCCCATCTATGCATTAACTAATCTTGGTTGCATTTTTTTTATCGTACTGGACTGGACTATTCTAGGGCTGGAACCCAAAGCCGTAAGGCCAGTTAGTAAAAAAAAATATCATACAGTTTGCCGCGGAAATTAAATGAGTGTGAAATGGATAAAAATATTAAATAGGAAGATTAAATAACGTTTTCTTGGAAATGTATAATTGTGAATTGAAACACTTACCTTAAAATAAAAATAATACAGTGCAAAACTAGTAAGACTTTAGATGTTAACTTAATAACAAATTATCTACACGATGAGCGACCGTGATCGCGCTACGACGGGGACAAAGACAGGCTTATGACAGGTTATAGGAGCGCGCTCTCATAGTTGCTCGCCCGCCATTTTTCTATGAAAGGGCCCATCTAGTACTTACATATATATCGATGATCTTTTCCGCGCACTTTTTGAATTTAGAACATCTTAGTGTTCAGCGCTAAAGAAATCGAACGCAAATATTGTTTGAATAGAGACTGAATAGTACGACGGCCCATAGTCGCGCCGCTGGCTTTAATTTGGTTTCCTTTTGTTTTAATTAAAAAAAAAAAGGAAACCAATTTAAAAATGCACGACCTACAGGCCGCGTTTTCGTAAGTTTTCACGGATTGTTAAAAATTCATGGTTTTATTTTGAAAAATCAGTTCTTCAAATGACAGTGAAAGTATAGAATTAACTACTGAAAGTATTAGAACTGACGCAAGAAATGTGATCTATTACTTGCAAAATCCCGGGAGAAATATATGAAAGCCTATGGTAATTTTATTAAATGGGGAAATGCAAGAGGCGCCAAGAATTTTTCAGAATCTGTGTTAAATGGCCTACTTCCAGTACTTAGCCAAAACTAAACAACCTTCCACTCTTTGGAGTACCTACTCAATGCTAAAATCAACAATCATTTCTAATAACGACGTAAAACTGGACATTTATTCGAAATTAATAGCGTATCTGAAGAGGACGTCTGATGGATTTGTTGTTTTATTTTCTCATAGAGGGTGATGAAAAGTAGAGTTTATCACTCGGGCGCAAATTTTTTTGGCTCGTGCGACGTAGGTACTTTGAATCCCTCGCTACGTTCAGGATTCTACTAAAGAATCCCTCGCTACGCTCGGGATTCTACTCTACAATCCCTCACTTCGCTCTGGATTCAAAAAAGCGCCCTCGCCGTAAAAATTTTATTTTGCTATTTTATCGACTACAAGTTAGCCTGTGATCTCACCTGAGGGTAAGTCATGATGCAGTCTAAGAAGGTAGCGGTCTACCCTGTTAGGGAGATGGCAGTTATATTAAACCCATACCCCTATTCGGTTTCTACACGGCATCGTACCGGAACGCTAAATTGCTTGGCGGTATAACGTCTTTGCCGGCCTTAGGGTGGTAACAAGCCACGGCCGAAGCCTCCCACCAGACCAGACCAAAGAAAATTCAGAAACTATGAATTCCCAAATTGACCCTGCCGGGGAGCGAACCGGGGACCTCCGCAAGTTAAGACAACAGCTCAACACTGCGCCACGAAGGTCGTCAAAACTAGGGTTCAGACGGACATGGCGAAACTAGGGTTCTTAATTGACTACCGAACCCTTAATGTGACTTTAACTTTATGAAAGACGTTTAAAATACGTTAAGACGTCTTTTGTTATAGATAAACGGATAAATATATTCATCCATTAACATTGGCCTTTCAGCATATTTTATTTCTTTTATAATTGAAATTGGTTACTGGTATGACTTCATAATGTTAGTACCGACTCATGCTCTATTAATACATATAATTATAAGGAAAATGACTTATAGCATAATATTAGTAGGTAGGTACGTGCCTAATATTGAATTTTTTCTATGATATGCGTACTATGTAGGTAGGTAGGTTGGTAGTTGCTATCTTCGAGTGCAAAGAGTTTGAAGCGGAAAGGGAAAATGCGCGTGGCGGCGGAGAACCTATCGCAATAAACAACCTGGTGCCGAAGATGCTGGACAACAAACAGGGATGGGATAAATGTGCAACATTCCTCCAAAAAGTTATAGGACAAAAAGTAAAGGACGAGCTGGAAAGGCAAAAAATCGACCAAGCCTAACCTGACAGCCTCCCTCCTGAAGACATGCATATTGCGCTACCGGGACGGACGGCCGGAGATGGGAGAAGGTTTTAGTCCGTAGGGCACTATTACGGTGGAGTCGGACATGTCACCAACTGGCTGGCATCCATGAGGATTTCCTCCTCCCAAAAAAAAAAAGGTTGGTAGTTATATTATGTCATAGCATTCATAGCTTAACTTTCATAATTTTCTGAATTGAGTCAATATATGATTATTATCTATTATTTCATTATTCTTACATGAATAGAAAAAAAAACCTTTATTTAAGCCTGCCTTTGATATATAATAATTAGTCCAATCATGTTTTACACATACTAAAACCACTCTGCTCAATCTTAACTGATTAACTAATTTCAATAAAATCTAGCTTAATGAGAAACAAATCCGAGAATTGAATTGAATCCAACTTAATATGACCCAAAATATTCGTCAAGTATAACAGTAAAGTTACGTTCCAAATATGGAAAAATAGTTCAAAGGTTTCGATCACAAAAGTAGGTAAGAACATTTAGATACCTTCAACCTTCAACCATAGAGTTATATATTACCTCTATGCCTTCAACTTACAAATTATAAAATACTAGCTGATACCCGCGACTTCGTCCGCGTGGATTGAGGAGTTTTAGTTCCCGCGGGAACTCTTTAATTTTCCGGGATAAAAAGTACCCTATTATTTAATCCGGACTTCTAACTTTACGTCTGCAAAATTTCAAAGCAATCGGTTCAGTAGTTACGACGTGAAAGCGGAACAAACATACAAACAAACTCACTTTCCCATTTATAATATTAGTAAGTATAAGGATGTACAAAGTACTAAACTATAGCATTAAACTTATGTACCTGGCGAGTTAATTTAAAACTAAGGAAAAATAAAAGAATATCTAAATTAAAATCATTGCAGATTTAAAACTAATACAAAACACAAGACCTGGAGAACCGTTTCTAATTTTAACAAAACTGGCGTCGCTCACACAAAAAAATTAAAAGACCAAAAAATTACCTGCAGATACCTACCTTTTTATTTTGACAAACATGATCTTGATGTTTTAGTTTAATCCCTACATCGCTATCAGTTTAGTCGAACGTTAGACCTTATTAGTTATTACGTTAAAAATGTATCCTACCTCCTGTTGCCAAAAAACCTTTGTCGCAGCAAGACTCCCTAGTCGGTAGTCCCTACTATAAATTCATCCAACCACAACAATTGAGATTGTAACAATGATTGATGCAGTCGGTACGCGTCACATTATAATATTATTATTAAACAGATAGTTATATTAATTATATTGATACGAATGGGTATATTAGACCGTATAATATAATAACGGGGAAACTGATGATTGTCATTTGATAATTTTAGAGGATTCTACCCTCAATACTTGGGACTTAACAAATCCATGTAACAAAGATTATTTTGCTATAAACGGCTAGAAGTTGATTAATTTGCGAGGTAAAGGTATACAACGTGAAGACTACTGAAAATAATTCTTGATGACAACTTTGGATGTGGTAACAATTCATTACTGAAATGAAACTTTTTTTGAAACGTGATTTGAAAATTCAATGAAACGAAAAAGCGACACCAAAAAGAGACAAACATATTATATAGAATTTAGCCTGCGAGAGAATGAGATAGAAAACAAGTTATATTTATCTCATTATCTCGGAGGCTCCTTTTCTGAAGTTTCACTTCTGCCGTGTGTAAATTGCACACACTTTTTTATTATTCTAAAACTAAATGGTTTATACAGTGTTACATGGCATTACAGAGTACAACAATGTACCTACACTTATATTAGCTTAACCTCATCATTGTTTTGTAGCGATTTTTGTCTTAAGACGTATTAGTTATTACAAACGCTTGGTTCACAGTAAAATTACTGACATTCACACCATTGTTTCGCTAATCACAGGTTGTTTGTGTTGTCAAAGGCAGGCAACCCGCCGGCGCGGCGCGAAGCCGCGAAGGTCGCATCAAGATGAGGGTGTGAGGGTCTGCGCGCGCACTCTCAAGTCTCAACGCTCAGTTTACGTTCAGTCGATCAGCAGCGTCGCGCGCCGTCACTGAGCTAACGAATTTTTACATTCCCGCAACTGGCGCGCGGCACGCTTTCCAAATTAAACCATAATCACATTCATAATTACCAGTCTTCCGCGCTCGTTCGCCGAAGAACGGATTCGAAGACCCTGAAGTGACTCTTAGTGACCGTGATCAGATGATTGTAGTCTGATGTTAAATAGTGCAAACATTTGGTGAGTTGTCCCCAACGTTTTAGTGTTGATTAAACGTTAATTTGTGTTAGGTAAACGTTTTGCGCATAGTTCACCAGAGATTCGAAAGTATTTCAAGGCGATCGTGGTTCGTGGTGTTCTGACTTTGAATGAAATTGATTTTTATAAAGCAAACCACCATAATTTACGTTGTACATAGTATTAGTATTATTCTTTAACGGTCTTAATAAGTGTTAAGTAATTGGTTGTGGTTTTAGAAGTACCATATAATCATCTTGATAATTATTAACATCTCTATCATGAATTGAATTTAATTTTAATATTTTCTGATACTTTGTCAAAGTACTTATTAATTTCGTCATGATGTTAACTATTTAGTTGAATTTCTTCTGTTTGCCATTTTTAATTTTTCGCAGGATAAGCAAAATCCTCCAATAGATCCCCATTTTTTCAATGTTAAACTGATTTTTTGGTCAAAATACATGGTAGCATCTTATAAGTAAATTTTGTTAAATCATATTTTATAATGACAACCATTTTTAAATAGAAAGTTGGAACAGTTTTTGTGAAAGCAAAATGTAAAACTGTATAGTATCGTTTACGATGTAATCAGATTTTATATAATATCTATTATTTTGATTGGAAATCATCACTAACAAGTGGAAATCAAGTCGAATTCACGGTGAATGAACAAACCTGATTATGTATACGGCAAAAACTAGATTCAGGCTTATTCAGAACCACAAAAGATAACAGAATAGTTCAAAAATGATAAAAAGAACGGTAGATGTGATCTCAATATCGACTCCAATCAGCAACTTGCTGAGACTGTATTTCTGAATAAGATCACAGGCATAGCGCTGGCCTCTGGTCTTTTTGTCTTAAAATCTTAAACTGTTTTAATGGATTCCTTAGGTAGGTACAAGGCGGAGGGATGCTATTCCAAGACCCACTCGTCACTATTTATTATTTGTGACGTGAACTTAACAACAGGTATCATGAGGTGTCAAAGGTCTCACGAATTACATACATTATTTTAAAATGTAAGTATGACCTTTTTGTAACTATATCAAGGTAGAGGCCCTTTGAATGGTAGCAGGTAGAAGGTAATCAACTTTTAAAATGAACATGTATTTTTATACTTTACCTATCAAAATATTAAAATAAAACACGTATTATTTAGTAGTACATAAGTAGCAGTACTTGTAATCTAATGTACGTTAACGGAACGTGATTTTCTGATATGTATATGCAACATTAAAAAAATATCTTGGCTGGATCGCCACGGTCGTCATAGATTTGCTATTGATTCAAATCAAATCGGCTTAGACAATTATTGTTTGTGTCAATAAAAATTATCAATAAATATAAATCTAACCAAGCTTTCATTACTACAAAAACATTATTTTTTTAATTTTATTCAATTCTTTTCCCAAGAATTTTCGTATAAACTTTAGATTTTTTTTCACTAATTATTATCTGTCTTGCTTGCTTATTCACATCTTATTTGCTCATTTATTATATATTAGGAAACAAGTTATGCGAAAGCAAGTATATGAAAATAAATATTTCAAGTAAGGCAGGTAGCTCACTGAAAGAATTTTTAAATTTTTAACAAGTATTTTAGTACTCATTTTGTATACCTGATTATGAATGGTGAACATTTAGCTCTACTGAAATCACGAAATTACGTCACCTCATTGTCTTACATATTATGATCTTTTATTTTATGGTATCTTTATAGATAACTTTAGGACCAACTATTGATAAAATTGTGAATGCAAAATCCACTGCTCCATTCACTGACCCTGTAGGTGATAAGGAAAGCGGAGTTAATCAATTTTAACGAAAGTTCGCGTCTCATAAAAAATATTTTTCAGGGATTGGAGGTCCAAACAATATTGATAATTACCTATACCAGACCATTTAATGAGTACCACAAGGCGAGCGAGATATCAATGAATTACAAAATATCTGTTCTGTTCGTTTATTTGCAATCGCAACCATGTTTTGTGAAATTGTGCAACGAGTTACAATATGAACGGAATCTTCTGTAGGCCATTGCCAAAGTAATATGTATACTTTGAATAACATTTTCATAATTTTAAAAATAACAAAAGGCATAGACGCTTCTTTGTGTAGCTAACTCAGTTAAAGAGTTGACATCTGAAAGACGGAAGGTTATTTAGTCTTTTGGACTATTTTCGCAATACCACGCGTAGCTTTATCTTCAGACTTCTTAAAAAATGGTATGCCTTCCCATCTTAAGAATACTGATGCTTTTACACGTTCCAAGTGCTAATAGCTTGTCAGGTCGGTTCCAACCTCACTCACTCTCAACTTTATTTTTGACAAGTGACAAAAATATGTAAAAATTAATGCAAAATAAAATTTCATTTTTTACTTCTTTTTTATTTTAGCTATCATATTTTAGCTATTTCTTATAATGTTGACCTTATCTTCATTACAATGTTTATTAAAATATAGAAATAGGTATGTTAAGAAGTAAGTATAGGGTTTTCATGTTTCATACAAATTTTAATTTATTCCGAAACTGAAATCATTACAATCAATACAATAAGTATTCTGTGCCTGAGGGTATAGAGCAGAGCCAAGGGGCTGCAGCGACTTTGGAAATTGTTATGAATTAAACTTCGTTTGAATTTTTATAACAAAGGTAAGGCGTCTCTCTGCTCTTCTGTCGGTATACGTTATGCCTTAAATCGATAAGGCAATGCAGCTAGCCAGCTACATTAATTGCTATAATAATAAATACCTTCAAATAAATAATTAAGTAAAACTCAAGAAAAAAGTATATAATAATTTTGAAGGATTCTATAAATCCTTTAAAAAGAATTAAACGCGTTTAAAGCTAGTTCATATATTTTACTATTGCGAACATATTGATAACTTTATCGAAAACATATAAGTAATATTTTTAAAAAAGGAAATAAGCAGCACCCTGACATTTAAATTGGTTACAAATACTGAGAACCTTGAAAATTTTTTTATTACGCAAGTATAACTAGCGCAAGGGTACTTACACATTATGGTCTCCCGAAAACTCGAAATAAATAAGTAAACGAAATATTCATCTTACAAACGAAAGGAGAAATTACCAAGCATAATTATGATGGCCCTAGGACCTGGGATTGTTCTTAAATACGTCTTATATAGGTTTTCTATATATTATGACGTTTAAAAAATTCCCGATATTTTGCTTTTAGTTTTTGGCTATAGTTAGAAAAATAATATTTTGTGAGTAAATAAAAAAGATACGCGCCGAATTGAGAACCTCCTCCTTTTTTGGAAGTCGGTTAATAAAATCTGTTCTTATTTACTGTGTCATTTACAAAAAAAAAACCGGCCAAGTGCGAGTCGGACTCGCGCACCGAGGGTTCCGTACTCAAGAAGTAGGTATAATTACCTTTGTTAATGAACCGCAAAACTAACTTTGTTTGTAGAGGTTTACTGTTAATATCAAAAAATTACGTTTGTTGTATGGGAGCCCCCCTTTAATATTTACTTTATTGATATTTAATTATTTATTTTGAAAGGTAATATACAAGTTAATATTCTGTGAAAATTTGAACCGTCTACCTGTTACCGTTTTTAATATTGAGCAAAAAAATACGAAAAAAACACGTTTATTGTATGGGGACCCCCCTTAATATATATATTTTTTTAATTTTTAGTATTTGTTGTTATAGCGGCAACGGAAATACATCATTTGTGAAAATTTCAGCTTTCTAGCTATCACGGTCTATGAGATACAGCCTGGAGACAGACAGACAGACAGACAGACAGACAGACAGACAGACAGACAGACAGACAGACAGACAGCAGAGTCTTAGTAATAGGGTCCCGTTTTTACCCTTTGGGTACGGAACCCTAAAAAGAATGGAAAGATTTATTACTCTAATAAACATGATGAGAGATTTTTACCAAATTTCCCATACTTACTCGTACCTACTGTAGCAGATGTAGTAGCCTCTATCAGAGACGGCTAGTGCTCTGTTACGGCTAGGCTGTACAAGAAAGCTACGTACTAATTAATCTTACTATTATTATAAAGTTTGGAAGTTTGTTACCACATTTGGCTGAAATATAGAATGAAGGTAACCGGAGGTTCTCGCGGGAATCAAAAAATCACAATCCACCTGGGCGAAGTCGTAAGCATCATTTAGTTATAATTAAGATGTTCTGTAGAATTATTTGAAGCGCTTCGGAGTGACGTATTCCATAAGGGCCAAATTCCTTAAATAAAGATAAAAAGTCGTGTAGTTTTTGAATAGTTCAGTGAATCTACCACTGGTTCGGAAATAGAATGTCTTTAATACCGACAAGAACCAGGAAGAAGGTTATTTTTGTTTCTAAATTAAATACATATGTTTCAATTATTACCAGGTACGTAAAAATATATTATTTTAAAAAAAAATTGCTATTCGAAGATTACATGAAACCCAAAATAAATGTCTTGAAAATTTCCAATGCCATTTGAATGCTTTCGTTTATTTATTTTATTCAAGGTGAATATCAAGCTTGACTTTTAAAATTCTGCAGTTGAGTATCCAAATATTTTAGTAAAATACCAGTCTATCTAGATTCTAGAAAAATATTCAAATTATATTGTAATGTTGTTGTATCCTACGTGAATATAAAAATTGAATTGTATACAGACGAAAGTTATAGAGCTTTTGCCCACAACGTGATCTGCGTGGATTTAGATTTTTTTAATTCCGTAGGAACCTTTGTTTTCTTTGGATACGCTTATAATAGCCAAGGCATCTACATCTACAACCTTCTTGAGAAAGTCCTGTCAAAATCAGAGACACGATTGTCTAAGAAAATCGTAATCATTTTAGAACTGTATAATGGGCTATACATGCTTTTTGACATGCAGGACATCTTTGAATCTCTCTAGTTTACTATAACGATTTTCTTACACAATCGGTGTCCGGGTAAAGTCAGGCTATTTAGTCATTTAGAATGCCTCGGACAAAAATAGACCTATAAAGACAAAGAGCTGAAAATAGCAAGGTGTTTCTACATGTGTTTCTAAATATTTATTACGAGGGAATAATCGTAAATAATCTTAAATTATCTCAAAGCTTCAGACTTCTTTATATTTATTTATGTGTATCAAATGTAGTATCTGATTTTCACTTTATCGGCAATTTATTCATAGATGAAGACTAGGCCAATGGCACCGATAACAAAATATGATTCGAGTTACTTTTTAATAGCTGCTGCTGAAGGTCATGAGCGCATAGAAGTGAAATTGAACTGTTGTGGAGTATAGGTTATTTTAAATTATGAATGCAACTTAATGGTAAATTGTGGTGTGTGGTGGTGGCGACGGGAAGCAGTTGGATGAGGAAGGCTGAGAATGAGTGTTACGGCGCTCACGAGGAAAGGCCTATGTCCAGCAGTGGACATCCACAGGCTGTTTATGTGTAAATTGTATTTTAAATTTCCGGCATGAAAATGAATCCATAGAGTTCCTTGCTTGTCATGCAGGGCAAAGTGGATGACACAAGAGGGCAAGGAACCAAGGGTAAGGCCCATCTAATGAACTAACCAAATTAAATCTACGTACAGTGTCGAACTTGTTTTTATAATTCTTGTATTTCTTTAGTTTTCCTTTGTGTTACTTAAAAATAAAAACAGAAGAATAAACTTAAAGTAATATTTCCGATGATCTTATTTGTACTTAACTCGAAAAAGATACGATAAGAACACGTGCTAATATTACCTAGATACGCAATGGTCACGTCAGTCGAGCTAGTAGCAACGTTGGGTAATTCATCGGAAGGCCGAATGGTTCATGTTACGCTTGTATAGATTTGTACAAGAAGAATAACGGCTTACATCTTATCCCACGTTATAAGTAGGGACGTATCACACATACTCATATCCGTACGGAAAAAACTGTTTATCAACCGACTTCAAAAAAAGGAGGAGGTTCTCAATTCGACTGTTTTTTTTTTTAATGTTTGTTACCTCAGAACTTTTGACTGGGTGATTTGGATGATTCTTTTTTTATTTGAAAGGGCATATTCCCCAAGTAGTCCCATATAAATTTTATCGAAATCCGTCGAGCGGTTTTTAAAATATCAACAATAAAATAAGTACTTTGTATAGCGTGTGCTTGTTGTTGTAAAGTTGGCGCGGGAGTTTGAAGTCGGTTGTTTAAAAAGAATTTTTTATATTAAATTATTAGTTTTTTTACTTCTGAAAACTGAAGCACTATCAATGCTCTCAGCAAAAGGTTCGTCCATAGTAGCACGCACCTAATGAAAATTAGTATTTATCATACACCTTTGAGAACATCATGGAGAATTCTCAGGCATACAGGTTACCTCAAGTTACATGTCATACCTATAGCAAAGTGCCATAGTTAAAACGCTTACAATCACAAAGAAATGCAATGCTTACAAGTTGCGTCGCAAAATCCGCTAGAGGTGCTTGCCTGGGAATCGAATCTCAGCCTGCCGAAAGAGCTTGAAAACTTTCACAATTTTTTTACTACTTATTTAAAAATCACGATCTATCTGCAGTTTTTTGCTGTACCTACTGCGTTCGGGCCTTGGTGGAACCTAGGCCACGAACCAACGCATATAGTTCATAATTGACTTGTCTATATGTGTTATGAATGTACGAGTAGGTACCACGTGCAGTCCGCTGTAATCAAGTTAGGCGAGCCACGACGTTGCATGGTTGGGAAATACTTCGGAAGGCCGTCTGGTCCACGCCGGTTCTTGACTTCCATCACTCGGCGATCATCTTAAATCTCAAAACGGTTTATTATTTGTTAACTATGTTCAATACATATTTAAAACTGCAAGTCGCTTGGACATACCTATATCTAGCCGAAGCCATTTCCTTAACTTACCTACATAAATGACCAATACACACTTTGCCTTTTTATAACCAGGTATTTAGAGCTAAAAATCGGTTGTCATAAAAAAATTGGTACAATAATTTCATAATATAAAAATACTACTAGACGCCCGCGACTTCGTTCGCGTGGCTTAAGTTTTTTAATTCCCTCAGGCACTCCTTAATTTTCCGGGTTAAAATAAATATGTCACTCTCCAGGTCCTCATCTCACCCACCCATGAAATAAATCACGTTGAACTGTTGCTCTGTTGCGGCGTGATTGAAAGACAAACTCTCTATTTAACGTCCTTGAGGATAAAATTTTCAAAAACTGTGAAACACGTATTTTTTTATTTAAAACCAGAAGCCCAAATTTTCATGGCTATAACTTGAAAAATGAAGGAGTTTCATACAAACTTTAACCCCTATTTTACCACTTTAGGGCTAAAATTTTGAAAAACTGTGACTGACGTACTTCTTTATTTTTTAACGAAAGCCAAAATACCAAGTTTCGTTGATATAACTTGAAAAACATCTTGAGAAAAGAAGGCCTTTTATAACAACTTTCATCCCCTATTGCACCCCTTTGGGGGTCGAAATTTCAAAAACTGTGAAACACGTGTTTCTTTATTTTCAACCCACAGTACATATACCAAGTTTCATGGCTATAACTTGAAAAACGACGGACTTTCATACGAACTTTCAACCCCTATTTTACCCCTTTGGGGGTGGAATTTCGAAAATCCCTTTCTTAGTGGATACCTATTACCTAGTCATCACAGAGAACACACTCTCCAAATTTCATGTCCCTAGGACCAGCGGTTTAGGCTGTGCGTTGATATATAAGTCAGTCAGTCAGTCAGGACATATAGATTACTGTTATTCATTATACATACCTACCAACTGTATGTATGAGAAATTACCTATATTTCTTTCTAGAGGAAAACGCATCTCATTATTTCCATTTGCGGTCTTGTATAATTACTATGTTTTATTCATTGCGTGACCATCTCGTGTGTTTATCATCTTAATTCTTAGGGGACAGTTTGGTACATTCCGCTTTTTAAGTTAATTTAACTTAATACTGAGGGTTGTGATATATGTAATAACTAAACTACAAAACCAATGATTAAGGTCATTGGCCATTGGTCAATATTTACGGGACAATCGCTAAAGAATGTCCCTTCTAACAAAAAATGGACTTACAACCAAGTGCACATTTTGACTTTCATCTCCTTTCCCAAGAGCACCGTGCTAAATTTCGGGATGAAAAGTATCCAGGGTCCTAGTTTCATTGGAATTCATTCAGTAGTTGCGCACGATGCGCAGCCAAGATACAGACAGACAGACAAAAATGATAAAAATTACAGTTCTGGCTTCAGTCCAGTACAGTGCAAAATATCTTCAGTGTACAGAATTGGACCCATTAAAGTTTTATTACAAGTATACTGTATATATAGATATTGATGAAATGATAACAATGATAAAAATATGCATAAAATTATGTTAATGATTATTATGCTTATTTTTATCAATTACCCTGGTCACAACGTTGCCCCGGTGTTGGCAGATAATTATGTACCTAGGTACGTTAGTGTGTTTTTATGCTTCGATAAACGGTAGAATCTGGGTCATTGTCAACTTTAGTTGTGGTTCAATACCTACCTATACCTATTATAGCGATTGTATTTAGGTAGATAAGGTGTTGAGTCTCTCAGACTCGTATTATCTGACTGCAGCGCGGCGAGGAACTCTGATATGTGACATATTTTGACAAATCTTAAAGGTTGCCTAGTAGGTACCTACAGTTCGCGTGCGAGTTGAATACAGAGTAAATGTATGTGTCACCATACATTTACTCTGCATTCAACTAGCGCGCGAACTATACCTATTATCCCCTTATTGGTTAGGTACCTACATTTAGTTATACCTTCTACATATAAAGGACTACGGGTAAGATTTTATTTTTATTCGAGTGTGATCAAAGCATCGAGGAATGATCATCTCAGCGTTCCACAGGTATTAGAATTATGACGGCATGACATATCAAAAAGGTCGAAAATGATGGTCAAACTCTAAATCATGCGATATGACTCTTGACCTAAAATGAAATCTTCATTATTTTTTGTTGTTAATTTAAATAAACGATGCATTGATAAAATTCAAAAATACTTATTTGCCCTTTTCAGTAGTCACTTATCGACTTCCTAGTAGTTAGAGTGGGTATACAAAAAAAACAACGCAATAAAATAAACTTCCTTTATAAATTATGATTATTCATCTTATAGGTATTACTTCCTAGGTCTACCAAAACCTGTCTAGGTAGTAGATATAACAATATAATTTTATCAGCATTACATTATAAGTTTGATTATTATGTCTTATAAATAATATTATTTTTAAATAAACCAGAAATTAATGTTATGAAAATCACTTTAATTTCTGGAACAATCATATTTTGAATGAGTATAATATTATAATTAAAATTTTTTCTAAAAGTAATTTGAGAATTAAAATAATAGATCGTATCATTAACTTGCCACGTTTGGTAACGTAATAATTTTTGTAACATTCGCTTAACAAGGCTGAAACTGAACTACTAAATCATCATACTGATATTATAAATGCGATAGTGTGTTTGTTTGTTGTTTTATTGGTTTGTCCTTCAATCACGCCGCAACGGAGTAACGGATTGTCGTGATTTTTGGTATGAATATAGTTGAAGACCAGGATAGTGTCATAAGGGGAAAATTTAAGAGTTACCGCGGAATCAAAGATCTTAATCCACACAGACGAAGTCGCGGGCATCATGTAGTTATCAATAAGTACTAAATAACGAATAAAACACATTAAACTGGGCTGTTTTTTGAATTGGATTATTCCCAGCAAACTTATAATAATAAAAAATTACAGACTACATATTAGTGAATGTGTTCTGACGATAAAATATGCTGGCATTAAAATGATAAGACCAAACTTTAAGCCAATGACTGCAGTGAAAGCAGAGAAAGCATAAAAAAAGGACGCCACGAGAAATACCCAAATTGCCGGTCAACGGTACCGGCATCTAGACGGAACAGGTTTGTGACATGTCGTGTTTAATCTTTGAGTTTATTATCTTCTTTAGATATAAAAAAAATCAATTGCTGTTCGTTTGTCTCGCTAAAACTCGAAAACGAATGTTTGTCGTAGTCCAGGGAAGGTTTAAACGGTGAAAAAATATGGAAAAATTGCGAGGAAGATAGGGCAGGACAACGTCTGCCGGGCCCACTAGTCTTGAATATTCATTGTGTCGTATGTCTACCTAAGTACCATAATTTGTTAACTTTAAACTTTAGCTTGGTACTTAACATGTTTATTAATTCTGATACAATTAAACCGGACCATGAGAGGCCGCGAAGTTCCCACGAAGAAAAAACAAAATAAAACGAAAATTAAAAAATGCGTACTGCATGGTGATTATACATTACTGAATACTGATATAGCCATAGCCATATACTCCATTTAAGGATGATTGACAATAGTTAATAATTTGAGCTAAGCTCAAATATATGTACTTGTTTTAAATAAAAATAAAATTCCACAGATCTTATTTCCACACGAATAAATTAGCGGAAACAACTATGAAGAATAGCCTTAGGAAAACAGTTTAATGACGATGATATAGCATGATGTAAACATAATACCTACTACCGGCTTAGTTACAAATAGCGTTACATTAGAATGCTGAGCAAACGCAGCGGTGTATGAATATTCAGTTTTGGAATGAACATCAAATTGAATGATATCATTATCATCCTATTTGTGACTATGGTATTGTCTATAATTTATTTTCACCGGCTACATTGTCTTTTTTTTTAATATATAGGCTAGCGCTTGACTGCAATAGAAGACGCCTATTCACTCTTGATTTGAAGGTGCCTATATAAGAGGAGGGGAAAACGGAAGCCGGAAGGGCATTCCATATCCTAGCGGTTCGAATTAGAAACGAGGTGCAGACCCTGTCGATGCCTTGCGGTTCGATAATAAAAAGGTGACGGAAGAACCAAATCGAATAGTTCTTGGGCTCACTCTCCGAAATATATCCCCTATGACTGTGATATAAATACCATACAATACAATACCAATAGGCGAGACTTACATACCAATTCTAAGAATGTTTTATATTGTGTTATTTAAAAACTTCCTCCTTAAATGATTGTACTTACCATGGTTTCATCTAATTATTGGCAACCACGGCTAACAATGTTCAAAATAGCTTTGTAACACTCAGCGAGCAGCGACTCAGTGAGCAGCTTAGCAGAGGTGTGATTAAAGAGATCTTATTAAATGAATTACTTAATTATTATTAAACTAGAGTTTATATTTTTAAGTATAGTATAATATAGAATTTAGTTTCATGATACTAAATTCTACTTTAGAGAGATAGATAGATAGATACATTCTTTATTGTCACACTTAACAAAGAAATAACTTAAAAATAAACGAAAACAAAAATAACACGTGCGCAAGGGAGGTCTTATCACTAAAAGTGATCTCCTCCAGACAACCCATTTCCAAAGGAACTTTAAAAAGGGGTGGGAAAGTGTATACAGTAATACCCCGCTTTACGCGACCCCGTTATGCGCGGTTTCACTATAACGCGAATTTCAAATTTCGCGCTCAAATGCCTCGCATTACGCGAAAGCGTGCGTATAAACATAATGTAGTCATCAACTTCTCTATGGTCATGGTAGTCATCAACTTCTCTATGGTCGTGGGAATCCCCGCTTCCTCTGAACATTCTTCCTTCGACTTTGTTGGGTTGGGTTGACTATGGGGATTCCCTCGTTTGTTTCGTTTGTTCCGTCATGTTTAGTTCGGCTGGCAGTCGTGTTTTGTGTTGTGTATTGGAGATACATACATAATTTAACACTACGTCAAAAATGCCATGGAAAATGGAAAATGGAAATGAAAACAATTGTTGGGAGAGATTTTGGACACTCAGAATCGACTGTGAGAACGATTTTTAAAAATCGGGAATAAATTAAAGTCTCCAGCGAAAGTTCAACACCTATAAGTGCAACAAAACTTCCTCGTCCGAGATCCTCTATCTTAGAAAGAATGGAGAAGTTACTGTCAGTCTGGATCGAAGATTTGAATAAGAAGAACACACCACTAAGTCAAGACCTCATATGCACAAAAGCAAAATCTTTGTATGAGATGCTGAAAACAGAAGAAGGAGAAGGGAGTTCCACTCCGACTTTTGCTGCCAGCAGAGGCTGGTTCCATTGGTTCAAGCAGCGTTCTAATCTTCATAATATCCACATAACAGGCGAAGCGGCCAGCGCGGACATTCAAGCTGCAGCTGAGTTTCCAGACAAGTTTCAAGAGTTCGTTGGACGAGAGAAAATTCCTGCTTGTCTCATCTTCAATGTTGATGAGAGCGGACTTTACTCGAAAAAAATGCCATCTCGAACATTCATTTCTAAGGAAGAACGTCAAGCCAGTATTTTCGAAGCTGCGAAAGATCGACTAACACTTCTGCTGGGTGGTAATGCCACTGGTGATTTCAAACGGAAACCTTTACTAGTGTACCATTCAGAAACACCCCGTGCAATGCGAGGCACAAACAAGACAAGTCTACCAGTTGTGTGGCGATCAAACAGAAAGGGGTGGGTTACACGGGAAATTTTTCAAGAATGGTATTCTAATAGTTTTTGCCCATCAGTCAAATCCTACTGTGACAGAAATGGGCTTGAACCTAAAGTTATATTACTCATAAACAATGCCCCAGGACATCCAACCTCACTTGATACGCCCAGAGTCTAAAGTGATTGATTAAAATGATTCGTATTTTTTTGTATAAAATTTTGACTATGTTTAATCATAAACCTCGATATACGCGAATTTCAGTTAACGCGATTTTTTCCGGAACGTATCCCTCGCGTAAAGCGGGGTATTACTGTACTATAAATCCTTACTAATATTATAAATGGGAAAGTGAGTTTGTTTGTATGTTTGTTCCGCTTTCACGCCGTAACTACTGAACCGATTGCTTTGAAATTTTGCAGACGTAAAGTTAGAAGTCCGGATTAAATAATAGGGTACTTTTTATCCCGGAAAATTAAAGAGTTCCCGCGGGAACTAAAACTCCTCAATCCACGCGGACGAAGATGCGGGTATCAGCTAGTATACTATAAATTTATGTTAGTTGAACTTCTTAAACTTTTTAATTTCGTCTAGACCTCCAAAAAATTTCCTAAATAAATAAATAAGCCTGTAATTTAGAGACTCGTTCATGGTTATGGTAATTTAAAATTATAGTTTACCTTCTTCTCTATAAATATATATAAAATTCTCGTGTCACAATGTTAGTTATCATACTCCGTCTTGACCGATTTTTATGAAATTTAATATGCATATTCAGTTGGTCTGAGAATCGGCTACTATCTATTTTTCATACCTCCACGCGGACGGAGTCGCGGGCATCAGTTAGTAGATATTATTATATTAATGCAATCGTGCCATACGAGTATGATCAGAAAACTGTAATGTGGCGCAAGGTCGCTGTTGTTATGTCGGTATTTGATAACGATTCTCTCGTAAAATGTAATTACAATTTTTGTAATAACTAACTCATGTTTAACAATAAGGCCTGCTTGTACGAAATAAGTAATAACAGACGTGACGAAAAATACTTAACAAGGTAGGTATATCTATTCATTATAAACCACGACAAATTGAGTTCAAGAAAATAACGTGAATTTATATAGCTATTATAGGTAGGTATAGGTGTATTCAAAAGATGAATGAACAAACTCCTATTCGTTTTATTCTTAGTCTTAGTCAGTATGAGGAGACCAAAAAGAGATAATGTACCTATATTGTAATTTTCTTGAATTGCCTTCCTTTATCATCAGCTACTATAAGCATCCACAACTGGAGTTGGACATAAGGCCTCATAAGTCGTAAGTAACGGCAACAGTCAACACACTCTTTCTTCGCTTTCCGACCTGCCTTCGTTGTTACGAATTTTACTTTTTTCTTGCGAGTTAGCTTTAATTTTCTAACTTTCAAATCAATCATTTGAATCGGATTTTGAATAAGGGTTGCAGCACACTTTTTAGGATTCCGTACCTAAAAGATTAAACGGTGACTAATGTTACTCTGCTGTCTGTCTGTCTATACGTCTTGCGTCTTGACCTTGTCACGGGTTTTATAGCTCATAGAAAGAAGTGTCGGCCGTAGACGGTAGGAGTGAGCCTGGAATTTAGATATTTGGTGCAGAATGTTGACCTGAAGTCGAATCTTGGTACATTTGACCAAAAAGCCGATTTTTTTCTTGGAAATATAAGGTGTCATATTTGTAAAACTAGTTAGAAATACAACTGTATTTACAGTATACATACCTAATCAAAACAGCAATTCATAATCAAGTATTTTAACTATGACCAAAGTAAACAAGTATATTTAGCAAAATGGTCAATTATAAAACCTTATCTTAATAATACTTACAGCTGATAATACCTTAATTAAAAAAGTTAATCTCTTATCTGGGGACACGGGAGTGTCCCCGCCAAAGACGAGCCAAAGGAAACGGGGCACTACCTACCTTTTCTCGAAGCGTTTCGTCGAATTTTCGAACCGTCATAGCTTCGGTCCGAATGACGCTAGAAAGCTGAAATTTTCAGGATAAGATGTTATTGGGGGACTTACCGAATATACCAAGTTTCAATTTTTTAGCATTTATAGTTTCAGTTTATTTATTGATTACCTAAAATACGTCGATTTCGTACTCACTCACTGATGATCATCAACTGAAAAAAGGTACTTCCTGAAGTGCTAGAAGACTGAAATTTGGTATGTAGGCTAGAATTTGCATATAAACAACAGGAAAATTAAGAAATCTGAATCTTTTCATCTCCAACCCCTCGTATAGGGGGTGCAAATCTGACAGCATTTCCTTGTATTTTAGAACAGTCATAACTTCGGTACGGAACATGGTAGAAAGCTGTAATTTTCAGGATAACATGTCGTTGACAGATTTATTAAACTTACCAAGTATTAATCATCTAGCATTTATGGTTTCAGATTTATTGGTACTTGAAATACGTAGTTTAGGTTTTTTTTTTCACTTTTACGAAAAAAATCAAAATCTCTAGGACTCTAGGGTATCCAATCCAATATTCCAATAGTCCTAGAAAGCTGAAATTTGCTATGTATGTAATTTGGAATTGTATATTAACAACGGAAAAATTAAGAAATCGGTACTTTTCCCTTCCAATGCATCGCATATTAGCTGTACAGTCTGTACTTAATACAGTCTGTACTTAATTAAAGAAATATATGCAAAATGCAGTATACATACATAATACTGCATTTAAATATAAATTAAAATAAATAAAAAAATCATGAATCGTATTCATACAAAAATTATGCCCCTATGTAGCAGGATTTGAAATCGCGACCTCTGCCGCAGCAGTCAAGGTCCGTAACCACTCGGCCAAAAATCACGTATTCTTGTCATTCATGTTTGTTCTTCCTATTAGGTACCTATTTTCATTTTATTACTAAAAAAACTGGTCAAGTGCGAGTAAGGCTCGCACACGTACTACCACACAATAAAAACTATTTTAGTAAATAACAAGAAACTAATCTGGCTGTTTAGCGACATCTAGCGTCCGATAGCTTTTTTTACAATGAAAATAACGGTGCCATAGGAAATGTCGAAAAAGTAGAGTGGGACTCGAGCAATAAAAAAAAAGCAAGCAAAATTGTCATCATTTTCAATAGTGGTAAATATGAACTAGCACCAGTAAAATCAAAATTTGAAATCATTAATAGAGCTTTCGTCATTCGTGAGCAATTCCCAATCTGTGTCGCGTATGCTATTACCATCCATAAAAGCCAAGGGCTGAGTTTGAATAGTGCTCTCATTGATATTGGGTCGTCGACGTTCTCTTGTGGACAGGCTTATGTGGCACTTTCAAGGGTGACTAGTTTGAAAGGGGTTCATCTCATAAACATTGATTTAAGTAGCATCAAAGCACAACAGTCTGCTATCGTTGAATACAATCGGCTAATATTTAAGTACCGCCCTGATTTACCTCTTATTACATGTGGCAAATCAACAAAGAAAAGAAACAACGATAGGGAGTGGGCCATGAAAAAAGGATTCGCTGAAGTACAGGAAAATCAGCTAAAAAAAATCAAAAAATCTAGGGCGCCTGCCAAAAATAAATGACATCCCACCAAAAACATTTCATGTAAAATTGGTTGCCAAAGACTCACAAGTGCATAATGCTTTCACTGTTAAAAAGTTATGAGATCTCTAATTAGAGCCAAGCCCGAAGGTGAGCTCCTCTTTGTGCTGCGCATCATAACCCACGGAGTCTGTCTCAAGTTCAAAGTACATAGTTCTAAATGCTCTTTACTGTGTACCAAACTAATAATATTAAATAACATGTAAGTCTATATATAAAACTTGTCCCTAGAACCTCTACATCTTGGTAAAAAGGTACGGCTTGGCCGTTTCGTATATGTCGCCCTAACTATTCCTTAATGACTTAAATGTTATGTCAGGAAATGTTCGACGAATATTAAACGGCCAAGCCATACCTTTTTACCAAGATGTAGAGGTTCTAGGGACAAGTTTTATATATAGACTTACATGTTATTTAATATTATTAGTTTGGTACACAGTAAAGAGCATTTAGAACTATGTACTTTGAACTTGAGACAGACTCCGTGGGTTATGATGCGCAGCACAAAGAGGAGCTCACCTTCGGGCTTGGCTCTAATTAGAGATCTCATAACTTTTTAACAGTGAAAGCATTATGCACTTGTGAGTCTTTGGCAACCAATTTTACATGAAATGTTTTTGGTGGGATATAAGTTGTCTATAATACTATGTAGGTATTGAATAAAGAACTCTACCAGAGCGAGGCCAGGCTCGCCCTTTACCAGTTTTTAGCGTAATGACTTGATGAATTTCAAGGTCGTTTTGCTGCAAGGAAAAAAATTGCTGTCTTTTACATCACAAGCGATTGACTAATGCTAATACTACACAATATGACGTGTTCCATGAATATGTAATAAATGCTTAATGGTTGCACTATTTACTCTAGTGTCAAGCTTATAATTTCACCCAGACGTGGTTATAGGCCCAGAGGCGTCTCTAGCCCATGTAGCGCCCGTGTGTAAACATTACCCTAGCGCCCCCTAGTAAGCGCGCGGGCAAAGTGGAATGGGTACAAAGTACAAGTAACAACACATCAAGCTACCACAAACTGTCCAATTTCCCCAATGGATAATTTTACTTAAAGCCGCTCGTGGCGCCCCTTGTTTTGCTGTAATTCGACAAATTTAAGAAGAGCTTCAGATGCTCTACAAAATGTATGCAAAGCGGAGCTCTTTTTACGTTGTTCATTGAAAGTGCCACGGCCGGCCAACGCGCGCGCCGAGTGGGGCTCCGCAGCGAGCGGCGCTCGGGCCCCCTAGGACCGCTGCGCCCGTGTGCAACGCACACCCTGCACCATAGGTAAAGACGCCTCTGTATAGGCCACCTAATCCGCGTCCCAGTACAGTCAAGTCACTCTAGTCTCTACATCATTTTTGTCATCGACGTCGTAACAACCGATAGGCGTCCACTGCTGGACGAAGGTCTCCTAGTCCTGTGCACAGCACATGGTCTTGTGCCGATTGCTTGCAGCGACTCCCAGCTACGTCCTCCAAGGATCGTGTGTCCATGTAGTTTGTGGGGGTTCGTCCAACGCTGCGCTTTCCCGAGCAAGGCCGTAACTCAAGTACCTACCTACCTATGTCAGACACATCTTACCCAATTAGCCACAGACGAAGTCTCTCACCAGACCAGACTAGACAAATTTCAGGAATTATTATCAATTCCCGAAGCGACCAGATGGGGAATCGGGAATTGAATCTGGGAATCAAACCCGGTGCCGAGTCTTTTAAGACTACAGACCGCTGCGCCCGGGCGGTCCTCATAAATACGCAATATAACACATCGTATTAAAATAATGATGAGATAATATTAAACCTTTTATAAGGTGTTTCTCAACAAAGTCACGCCTATGAAAAGTTAAAAATAATAATTTCAAAATTCTTTCGTAGCTGTGAATTTATTTGTAGACAACATACATATGTCGTGAGGTCTGAAAATGTGTCATGTAGAAAATGTGGATGTTGCAGCATGCACTGTTGCAACTTGCAACTGACGCCTATACGATCTAAGGGTGAAAACACACAATAATTGTTTGACAAACAAAGCTTTTTAAGGAGCTGCACCGTCTACCATGACAGGAGAAAACGTGGTTCGCTTGCGACGCGGAAGTTTCGCGTGGATGTTTTGTCCTAACAGTATTTTGATATATTAAACGAACGTAGAGTGAAAATATAACTTGCTGGTTTTTGCTTATTCATCCGATAATCAATCTTTTGTCTTATAAGTAGGATGTCCCGGGTTGGTTACAAGAGTAGAAGGTTATCATTTATTTATCCATGCAACACTAAATTAACAATCATGAATCAACCTTCGAGATCAAGTTAAGTAAACATCTCTTGTTTAATTAAAAATATTTATGCAAATTAATGATGCCATTATGTACAAATGTCTTATAAATTATTTATTTAGCTATTCTTTGAATAAAATCATTAAATGCATTAGGCAGATTTTTGTTTGATTTATTTAAAACCTGAATAAGTAGGTAGGTAGGTACATGGTAAGTATATAGTTCGCGTGCGAGTAATTGAATTCAGAGCTTATGTATGGTGATGACACATACATGCATGCATGCATTCAAGTCGCGCGCGAACTATAAACACCTCACTTTTATATTTTACGAATGGCGGCTCTACCACGGATTATTATTTAATATACCTACTTAGTGATTTCGTACGTTCAAGACTGTACCAAGCCTGATTTATTTAAGGACTTTTTTTAAAGTGGTTATTTTATGTATGAATGAATTACTTTTATAGAGGTACACATCCATGGGTACACCCTGTACTCCAAATAGAAAACAACGGTAGCTAAAATATATAATTTCGCGAAATTATCGGGACAAGGCCGTAAAAGAATAAGGGTGCGTTTTATCTCAATGAGTAGCGTAACTATGCCAAAGTTGTTTTCATCAGAGAGACTTGGCTCCGAAGAGTTTAAAGAGAGTTTCCCTGTGTCTCCTTTATATGGTTTCGAATTTCCCCATGCTGTCCCATTAAAAAAAACACATTTTATATTATATTCTTACAAAATACCACTGATTAATAGGTGTGTAATCCTTGGAGCAGTATAATCTGAAAGTTTTTGTGTAAGATATAAGACGTCATACTATAGAGTCCATTATATTCTGATTTCTTTAGTATTATTCGTGTATTAGGTATAGTTACGCGTGGCTAACACTGTTGTTGCGTCCTTGAGCCTTCTATAGGACAATTGGTTGAACGCACTCCATGCATCATACCTAAATTATAGACGATCGTATGCCGATCACAGATGGCGGCGTGATAACACGCTTCATGTTTTTTATTTTTATTGAATTCTATTAGGAATAAGTATTTCAGAATTCTTCTACTGGACGTGTACCTACCTACCTGTTTAATAATATTTTTATATCTTCACATCAAAGTTTTTTAGAATATAATCCAACAGATTTCTTCTTGGAAACACTATTTATTTCTGAAGGTCGTTTGGATGTCTACCTCAGAAAAAAATAATCGGCATATCGTTTCCATCTGTAGGTATATACACCTACCTACCTACCAGGTACTTACGGCTTCCTGGGCCCGTTCCCAGGGTGACAACGGGACCCTATTACTAACCAATATTACCTATATATATTAGGTACTTTTGCGAAATTATGTTTACATTTTTATATTATTTTTTCCATGCAGGTTCACATGTTAGGTAAAATGGTAAACCGACCAGTGCGATGCCGGGCTGGGTAAGCTAGTATAGGTACATATATAAAATACTAGCCAATGCCCGCGACATTGTCCGCGTGGATTGAAGTTTTTTGGTTCCCGCAGGAACTCCTTAATTTTCCGAGATAAGCCTATGTGCTAATCCAGACTATAATCTATCTCTGTGCCAAATTTCATACATCCGTTCAGCGGTTGTAGCGTGATTGAGTAACAAACATCCATCCATCCATACATCTATCCATCCAAACTTTCGCATTTATAATATTAGTATAATCTTAAACTGTTAATCGAAACCACCATTAGAGTATGAACTGTCTATTAGAGTAATAGCCCTGTACAAGCATGATTTTGTAATCATAATCAGTAATCACACATTATATTTCAAATGTGTCGGAGATTAAGCGAATCTGTCTCGGTTTAATGTAGTTATAAATTTTAAATTGTAACCTGCAATCAAAAAAATAGGTGTGGTCTATTGGCCACTATTCAAAAGAGTCAAAGCTCCAATAGATCAATTGTATACTTAGTCGTACATAACCGATCTAATACAAAGCTCACTTAGTTCTAGGAAAAGGAAAATCAATTTTTTATACATTTGCTCGAAATATGCTTGAAGAATGTGAGTTGATGCAAATTGAAGAAAATAATACATAATGTCGTGTATCACTTTTCTTCTTCTAAATAGTCTGAGATCCGGATATACCACGACCTTCACCGATCTGATAACCAGATGAACCCAACTTTTTATTTTTATTTAATAATAGATAAATACGCCTAAAATAGGTTGCCTATCAAAATCCGGTCCAGGCTATTTTTAAATTAATTAATTTAATTTTTTTTTTGACAAGTTACACAGATACACTTCGCGCGCGAGTTGAATGCAGAGTAAATGTATGAGTCACCAATCACCATACAATTACTCTGCATTTAACTCGCGCGCGAATTGTACTTAGCTGTGTTTTCTTCGTTTGAAGGTGAAAATTAGGTCTTTACTTTCTCAACCTAATTTTTATTTTATACTTATCTTTTTCATATAAAAAAGAAATTCTTCCTCGTAATTCTTACTAACTTGGCAGATTACGCTCTGATTATTATTGTGGTAAGAAAAGGCCTTTACTCGGCGATGCATCAACGATTTTCTTATAAAGTAGGTAGGTAAACATACTTTATTATAAAGAAGCTTGTATGTATATGTAGTCAATAATATATAGTCAATAGTCAATATCATTTATTCAATATAGGTACACTGTAGGTACTTACACTTATTGACGTGAAAAATTATTTACTTTAAAAAAAAACATGATGGTGATAATCGGTTACGGTATCTTAAAACTAAAGCAACGAGGGTTCCAAACGCGCCCTGGTCTGAGAAGAGTCCACGACAAACTCAGCCGGGTTTTTTTTGTAAGTACCTACTTAAACCTACCTTAATTCCAATACATAATTTGGGTACTTATGTACCCAAGTAATTATGTAGTGGAAGAACGGATTGCAAAATTTGTTGATAAAACTAGAAACTTCTAGAAACTTTAGTGGATTACGAATCTTGAATATATTTTTTTGCGCACACCATCAAAATAAAGTATGTTATTACAATAACAGCAAGAAAACATTATTATGATTGTAAAAGTTAATGAATGTTTAATGACTGATGAAATTGGCCCGCTTGCAGAAACGCTGGGTTATCATTTTAACTCGGAGTTAGCTGCTACTTTGACAGAATTCCTATAAAACTTCAAATTTATTCCTTGTAAAGCATAAATGCGTGAATTAGGTATTATGAAAGAGTTATTATATGGAATAATAGCTATTTATGCAACTGTATCGTAATGAGGGTCATATTTTTAATTCGAGTGCTGTTTTTTGATACGAGGCTTGCCGAGTATCAAAATAGGATAGTACGAGAATTAAAATGACTAATTACGTACAGTTGCATACAAGATTTTATCTACGACAAGGACGTCTTTATAATTTTTTACTTTATAAATTAATAAAAACCAAAAGTGCCCGAACCCAGAGCCGCTAAGCTATAGGTATCTTATGAAGATAACCATATCGATACAGCTACGACTCATAACGATACAGCTCCCATACAACGAACTGTATCGTTATGAGAAGCAAACACGAAAGAGGGTTCAATTCGATATAGTTGTCAAATTCGAAATTGGAACTTTTCGATGCTGGAGTAGATAAAAGAATTTAAACCAATGATTAAAATAAAGATATATTTATTACAACATTAATTATGACAAAAGAGAAATGCGAAAAAGGGATCCAAAACGATAGGAAATAAAAATGCTTTCCAAAAAACCGACTTCCAAAGTAACTGTAAAGTAAAAAATAATTTTGATTTCTATACACTATGTTGAAATCGGGCGAGCCTGATGCGTCAACTTTGCTTATCCTGTTATACCTACCCGCCCGACTTTAACATAGTGTGTAGAAATCAAATTTTTTTTTACTTTACAGTGGCTTTGGAATACGGTTTTTTGGAAATAATTTTTATTTTTAACTTTTTAGTAAGTATCTGGGTTGAGGATTTGGAGTCAAAAAAAAAATTTCAAATCGGCTTAGAAACCACGGAGATATAATATGGACCGACATACTTTAAAAAAAAAATACGCGCCGAATTGAGAACCTCCTTCTTTTTTGACAGTCGGTTAAAAAGAAGCTTCCATGTAAGTAAATAAGTGATTCGAAGCTCGAACTTATCTCATTCCAATAGCACGTTACCAACAATATCTTGGTCGGATATGTGTACAAATCTTTACTACTTCATACATCAGGTGGATGTCGCAAGCAGCCATCGGTCGGTGAACGCAACCGTATTGCAACAACCCACGCCAGCGCTGGGTGTACCACCATCAATCAAGGTCAATGCAATAACAAATACCTACTATAGGTACAACTACTAAGTGCTAATAACGACCATTGATAGATAGATAACCAAAGATTAATTCAGCTTCCATCGACGCGACGACTTCTATGCTTTTCACTGAAAACGTAAAAGTTTACGTTTGTGGATAAAAAGTATACTAGCCAATGTTCCGCGGGTATACCCCCCCCCCCTCCAAGTAAGACGTTGCGAATTTTAGTAGTTTCCGAGATATTAATTTTTTAAAATTTTGAGATTAGGTTTTACTTTTATACGTTTTAATTAATTAGACCTACTTTAAAGTACCTTACAGATTGTTTTAGGTAGTGGAATAGGTTAATTTCTTAAGAAGATAATAATAAATGGTAAATGAATGGTACTCCCTTCGATCACAGAAAAAAAAGGGTACTCCGTCCATTTGATGAAATGATTAGTTAGATAAACATCACTTACGCTAGACTAGAAGTACCTACCTACCACCATCAATCAAGGTCAGTGTTATAAAAACACCGACAGTGTACAGCCTGCAGCTGTAGGTAATGGTAATCATAATGGCAAGTAATTCGATTTATAATAAGTAATTTATTTTCACCACTTAAATGCTGTGGACAGTAGCGCTTATAAACATTATTATAGAGAAAGGAAACTTACTCGTACTACCTATTACCATAAGTAAATATTGCCTGTTCTATTTCTATTGGGGTTTGTGTATTTAACAATGAGCTAAGCTAAGAACAACGATAGGGAAGAGTAAAGATCGCCTTCATTTTGGCTAACATGTAAACTAACTTGCTATATTATGTACTAGATGATACCCGCGACTTCGTCCGCGTGGATTGTTTTTTTATTCCCGCGGGAACTCTTCAATTTTCCGGGATAAAAAGCAACCTATGTCCTTCCCCGGGGTACAACCTCTCCCTGTACCAAATTTAATCAAAATCGGTTGAACAGATACATTTTTTGATTCCCGCGGGAACTCTTCAATTTTCCGGGATAAAATGTAGCCTATGTCCTTCCCCGGGATGTAACCTATCTCTGTACCAAATTTCATCAAAATCGGTTGAGTAGTTGGGCCGCGAAAGCGTAGCAGACAGACAGACAGACAGACATGGACAGACGGACAGACAGACAGACACACTTTCGCATTTATAATATTAGTATGGATAGTATGGATTAGTTGCTCGTTGGTATAGAATTTTCTCTACCGACTCTACCGTAGAGAGTCAGCCGTTATTAGTAGGTAATAGGAGGTAACATGGAACTGTTTACCTTAACATCTCCTAGAGTTCTAACGGGATAGATGATATTATAATGGCAATCATTACAGCCATATTACAGGAGTTTGTAATATTAACCCGTACCTCAGCCTCTGATGACTAACACAGGACAGAAATTGCAAGAGTTGGGTAATATGATATTATTATGCCTGCGAGCTATTAAAAAGCGAATGGGCTGTACACCGGACGCAGACCAAATGTATACCATAGCCATAGCATGTATACGAATGTCTGATTTATAAAATCCATACTAGGTATATTATAAATACCAATAATGATATTTGTCTGCTTGTCTACCTATGCTACGTTTTTTCCGTGATTCCATCGCATCTGTTCCGATTTTCAAGGGTTCCCGGTTCATAGATAGGTGACATGAGGTTCTTACGCGATGCTTCATAGCCTAAATCCACGCGGTTGAAGTCACGGACATCTTTAAATGTGCTGCGGCGAAGAGGAAGAAGTTCTTCGTCTCAAGTTCTCACGTTTTGCAGTGTGACGTGCTACTCCGTAATTTATCACATCTCATTCATACAGTTCCATAAACTAAAGCTTTTTGCGTGATCGAGAAATTTTTAAACCGAATGGGTAAATGGTAATGGTACAAATTTTTTACAACAAAATTCAAATCCGTGTTTTGTGTTTGTTTTGCCACGCAAAATTGTTAAAATAAACTCTGATCTAATTATACATCGTAAATGTATCAATACTATTTTTATATCATGGTATATTTCAATTTTTATGCTATAGTTTGATACCAATTAGTTGGTGATAGGTCTACGTTATGTAACATATATTATTTATGACGAATTAAATGTTAACAATACAAATTTCTCGAAGAAATTTATACGTCAGGGTTAGCTGACTGAATATGTGGTTCGAATTCTAAGTAAAAACATCTTGTATCACCCCTATTCTCGTAAATAAATAAATTTCAATTAAATGTCAGAACATTGTAGAACTATGGAAATTGCCTGAAATATTTCTATTACACCATTTTTTTCAGTCTATTAAATAGTGTCATATCCAAGATCATAATTATATGTTTAAAGTAAACCATCATTATGATCCTCACCACTACATGGTGGTAGTGTGGATCATAATTCTTTATTCTAATTACTTCAAAAGTGATTGTATTGTATAATATGTTATTATAATTCATGTGTAATTACAATTTGTGTATCAAATTAAATAAATTGAAAATTTGAAAAAAAAGTTGATGATGAACTGAAAATACTCACTGTATTTTAAAATACTTAAGTGAAAATATTTATTTGCATACAATTATTAACGCATGATTTTCTTCTTTGCAGATAAATGGTTTCTTAAACCGAAGCGTTGATGGGCCAGGTAACCGAAGAAGAAATAGATCGAATAGCGAGTTATGCTCAATAGATAAATTCATTCCGAACAACAAAAATACCCAACAAAATGTCAACAGAAACCCAAGAATATATGAATGGCATGAGGCCTGGACCACTAACGAGGGAAATGCCAGAATGTATGCGAGACAAGTACACCGTGGTACAAACAGTGTTTGATATACTTGCATTTTTAATGGTCGCGATTGGATACGTGATACAAGGAATATATAGGTCAATTATTGGAATCCCAAAGAAAGATCTCAGAGGTAGCATAGCCCTTGTTACCGGCGGCGGAGGAGGTCTAGGAAGTCTAATAGCCCTGAGGCTGGCAAGGCTTGGCTGCGTCGTCGTTTTATGGGACATAAATAAACAAGGTCAGTAAAAACCTTAACCCAGAGCTGTCATGCATTAAATGATATCTATAGCAATTATTCAGTGGCACGCTTGAATAAATTCTTTGGTGGCTCCATAAAGGTGGAATATAAAAGCCAAACAAAAGCCTTATGTTTTCTAATAACAATGTCATATTGCAATACTAGAAAGACTAGAATAAATGCCTGTAAGTAAAAAATCTCATACTTACTTACTAATATTATAAATGCGAAAGTCACTTTGTTTGTTGGTTTGTTGGTTTGTTGGTTTGTTGGTTTGTTGGTTTGTCCTTCAATCACGCCGCAACGGAGCAACGGATTGACGTGATTTTTGGCATGGGTATAGTTGAGGACCTGGAGAGTGACATAGGCTTTTTATCCCGGAAAATTAAGGAGTTCCCGTGGGAATAACAAAAAACTTAAACCACGCGGACGAAGTCGCGGGCATCAGCTAGTAATACACAAGTAATTCTATTAATTAGTCTAGTGATAGGTTGCCAGTAGCCTACGCTAAAATACAATGTCGTTATAGGTAGGTATAGTTGTTTTAATTGCTTTTCTACACTTACGCGTTACGGTCATTGGCAGACATTGACTCGTGTAGTTGGTCTCTGGAACAGTTATTTACTTCTTTGAAGACTCAAACTTTCATTAGCTTACAATTTCCGGGGACTATTCAGCAACAGGCATGGCACAAACCAAGTTGCTTAAATTTAAAAAAAATATTCACGGTTACAACATATCTTTGTCGGTAATAGACGACTTGACTCAATACACTTCCTGTTAACCTGGAATAATGAAATTTGGCAAGAAGCAAGGTCTCGCCGCACAAGTACCTATAGGAATAAAATCCGAAAATCGTTAATTATGGTTCCGTACTCATAGGGTGTCGAATTGTTTGTGAGGCGCTACCAGTTTAGTGCCATAATCTTCTATACCTATAATTATATAAAAGCGATATGCCACTCACTCACTGACTAATCACGATATCTCACTCAGGAACTATAAAGCGTACAGACTTGAAATTTGGAAGGTAGATTCCTTCTATGGTGTAGACGCCAGCTAAGAAAGGGTTTTGAGAAAATCCACCCCTAAAGGGTTAAAATAGGGGTTGGAAACTTGTATGAAAGTCCTTTGTTTTTGAAGTTAGAGACTTGAAAATAGGCAATTAAGTTAATAGTTATAAATAATAAAAACCTGTATAAGCAATTTTACGAAAACGTACCCCAATAGGGGTGAAATGGGGGTTGGAAGCTTACATAAGGGTTCCAAGTTTTTTGAAGTAAGAGACTTGAAAATCGGGATTTAGGTTATTAGTTTTAAGTTATAATAATCTGTATAAGCAATTTTAGGAAAATCTACCCCACAGAGGGTGAAATGGGGGTTGTAAGTTTGTATGAAAGTCCTATATTTCTGAAATTAGGGACTTGAAAATCGGGGTTTAGTTTAATAGCTTTAAATAATAATAACCTGTAAAAGCAATTTTACGAAAATCCACCCCAAAAGGGGTGAAATGGGGGTAATTAAAAGGTTACATACAAATTTAATGACTTTGAAGTATAGACATGAAAATCAGCATTTAAGTTATCAGTTTTAAATAATTAAAAACTGCATAAGCTATATTATAAAGCGTCTATAGATAGGCTGTTTGCAGCGGGAAAATTTCATTATCTCATAAGCAATCAACAATTGTACGCGGACGAAGTCGCGGGCGGCCTCTAGTATATGTATAAGCCAGTTTCACAGCTGATGATTAGATAGTAGTTAAATATATTCTTAAGCTTGTTTACTTTGCAAATCTTGCAAATGAATGTCATATAATATGTAGCAATAAATTATACCTGCTTATATGAATGTTTTTGCTGAATATTGCAATATCTACGTCAATGGCTGTACTACATGTGCATATTAGTGCTACTTGACCCCGTGACTTCATTATTGTATCTGTATCAGGTGCGATTTTAGGTTATCATTCCTTTAGGAATCAACAAATGTAAAAATAACTAGCTGATGTCCGCGACTTCGTCCGCGTGGATTGAGGATTTTTGGTTCCCGCGGGAACAATTTAATTTTCCGGGATAAAAAGTAGCCTTTGTGTTATTCCATCTCTGTGCCAAATTTCATCCAGATCCGTTCAGCCGTTCTGGCATGATTAAGTAACTTACATCCATCCAAACAAAATATTATTAGTATAGAAGTAAGTAGGTGTACCAAGAGGTTATTGGAAAACCATAGCAACTAAGCCAGTTTGAAATAATCAAACCAAAATAATTATGTGTTTATTTATGTACCAAATTTTGTAGTTACAAAAAGTACATAGGTAAATATTCTGCCATGATGGTCATTGGTCATTGTTATGGTCATTCATCAATAGAGCTGCAGATACTTAGGCCATGATTAGTTGCAAGTTATCCAAATTGACAAGATTTTTATTTTAAATAATTATATACTGTATAACTCTATAGAGTGGTATAAGTACGCAACTACCGGGCAAACCACATATCTGTGTACGTAGTCACAAATCACAATAGAACCTGTTTAAATACCGGCATGGCCAAAAATCTATAGGTCGTCATCATCGACACGCACACTGGAAGTGAATAATAATTTATTTAAAGCGCGCTCTACACATTCGGTTTTAAGTTTCTGCGTATTTATTTACGATGCCTTTGGAAATATTAATTACTAAATGATGCCCGCGACTTCGTCCGCGCGCATCATTTAGTAATTAATATTTTGCGTTTTTTGATTCCTGCGGGAACTCTTTAAGGAATTTTCCGGGATCAAAACATAGTCCTTCCCCGGGATGTAACCTACCGCTGCACGTACCAATTTCATCGAAATCGGTTGAACAGATGGGCCGTCAAAGCGTAGCAGACAGACACTTTCGCATTTATATTAGGTAAGTATGGATTTTTTACTTCGATACAGGTGGTAATATTTTTCTACTTTTTTTAAACTTACTGAATACCGGGTTAGTATTGCTCGGGAAATAATATTATCTGACGCACGAAGCTTTGCCATATAAGCTGGTAAGAAAGAATCAAAAGGCTAAAGATTAAGATCCTACTAGGTAGAGGTATCTATACCAATTCGTTCAAACCTTGTTTAAACCATTAACATTATTAAAACACGTATTTGTTTATGAGATTGGTTTATGTATGTCACTCACATTAATATACGAATAGCACTAGGAGATTAAGGTTAAAAGGTTAGTAATTGGATTATGCCATTAAATAATTTAATTGATTATTGTTTCTATTAAAAAATCATCAAGAGTCCGTGGACCGTGATATGTGGCACGCTCTTTTTAATTGAATTCAGTCATCTTACTGTCCAACGTAATTAACTTTTAATTTTTAATCATTTAATTTTTCATAATATAAATCTTTAAACTGAAAATCAATTGCCGGGGTATGTTCTCGCATGACTTCAGAACGGCTGGACCGATTTTGAGGGAATGTTGTGTGCTTTTTAGTGGGCCCCGGAATGGTTTATATTCACAATAATTGGACCTGCAATCGGACAAAGTCACCGGGTCCACTAGTTTTTAATACAATAAAATCAGTTAAATAATGCATCCATAAAAAATAAATTATATCTGATCTCATTTCTGATCTGACGCACGAATTTTATGAGGAAACGTTTGAAGATATTTACAGATACCTATAAATAATTCTAAAGTAGGTATCTTTATATAGGTGCCGGAATAATAAACCACTTAATTAAAAAAAATTGCGTTGCTTTAAAAAAAATTGTGAAATACTTCCACACCTTTGTAACTATTTGTAAGGTCTAGTAATGTTTATAATCAATTTTCAATGTATTGTTAGCATGACACACAGTAATTATTTATTTATTTATTTATCAAGTCTTATGTAAGATCCTAAACAAGTTAATTAATCTCATACGTCTCTCGCAGTGTTTACGTGTGTGACTCCCATTTAATTATGATTAATTATTAGTTCATTTAATTATTATTATTTGCTACACTATATTAGTTACTAAGAATAACTTTATCTTGCGGAAGTATGTTTTTACATATAGGTACGACATTCGAAAACCGTTATTTCTTGCATTTGACTTTAGTGGCCATGAAAGTTCACTTATTTAGCAAGAACTAACAGCTGTGTTTTAGACGAGCAACAAATGCTCATGATAAACTCGCTTATGAGATGCTCGACCATGACCACCTATGACAATATTTTTTTTTATCCACTACAAGTTAGCCCTTGACTGCGATCTCACCTGATGGTAAGTGATGATGCAGTCTAAGATGGTAGCGGGCTAACCTGTTAGAGGCATGGCAGTTATATTAAACCCATACCCCGAATCGGTTTCTACACGGCGTCGTACCGGAACGCTAAATCGCTTGGCGGCACGTCTTTGCCGGTAGGGTGGTAAGTATCTACGGCCGAAGCCTCCCACCAGGCTAGACCAGGAAAAATTCAGAATTCGACCCGTTGCTCCGTTGCGGCGTGATTAAAGGACAAACCAACAAACCAACACACTTTCGCATTTATAATATTAGGTACTATTCGCATTTATAATTTCAGGAAACCTGCTCTTAGTTCTTCATGGGTATGTGAATCAATTATGTATGCCAATCCGCATTTGGCTTGGCTTGGCTATAGTGGACTATGGCCAAAATCATTGTCATTCTGAGAGGAGATTCGTGCTATGGGTTGAGAATTGAGATGATTATGTTGAAAAAGTACCTTTTTGTGCGACGTAAATTAATTTGTAATTTAATGGAGTTATTTAGCTCCATTAAATCAGTGAGGTTAAAGGTAATTTTATACTTGGCCTAAAGAGATCAAGGATAACTCGTACGAGTGTAAAGGCCTACGCCTAGTAGGTATAAAGGGCTACACCTTGGTGACATATTGTGACATCAATCTAAATAATGTATTCAGTATTTTAGGTATTGTAATATATTATTACATAGGGCTAAGAAGGACCATTGGCCACCGCGGGGGTTTAGTGGGTAAAAATATCACGTAGTTAACCCGATTTGAGACGTCTCCCCCAGGAAATACCTATGGTATTTTGAAGATTCCCCTCTAAAGAAAAACAAAGTGTTTTTTTCAAAATCAAGACATTTTCTGAAATCGAAACCTGCCTGAGGAATGTTTTACTCATACTTTTAGCTTCGTACATTACTTCTCACATCCACATAAAAAATCACCTAAGCCGAAATCGTAGTCATAGATTTTTTTTTAAATTCTACTTACTACGAGTTAGACCAGCTATCGCACCAGGAAGGTAAGAGATGTTGCTGTGAAGATGGTAGTGGGCTAATATGGCAGGGTTAATGCCTGGTAATCAAATCTAAGCTGGTAATATTATGCGCATACCCCTATAATCGGTTTCTACAAGGCGTCCGTAGGGTGGTGTCTAACTTACTCCAGTCAAACTCGATGTAGATTTTTTAATAACAAAGCGTTGCTAGGCAACCGTCTGACAGCAGGAGTAACAAACATTTTTTGGAGATTATTTTTTTAAAGCAACTTAAGTTTTATCATCAATAATTTTATCTTGATTTTGAATATTACTAGTTGGTTCCCGCAGCTTCGCCTGCGTGGAGTTGAAATAGTAGTGCATTTCCGGTCAAACTATCACATTATTCCCCTAAATTTGATGGGAAATTTATAGATTTGGCAACACTACACTACACCGATAATTTTATTACGGTTAGTTCAATAATACGACTAAATTAGAAATGCGCCTATTATTCAGAGTACTGTAGGGTTCTTCTGGTATTTTTTACTTGATGACATAATACAAAAATTGAAAAAGGTTTTTGACTACTTCCTAAAAAGCAAGAAACTATCAGGGATGTCAATAATATCAATCATGACAATTCATCATTAATAAAAATGTAATAAATGGACATTTACATGTGATTTTATTTGTGTATTGATGAATATTTATCTTTGCTCGACTTTACGATTCATATTATGAATAGTTTGATTGATTTTGAAGGTAAAGTGAATAAAAGTATGAAATTGTGAAATATTGTGAAGTGATAACCCTAAAAATCAGCTGTTGTTTACAAACATTCTACATCGAATTTGGCTGGAGTATAGGTCGAACTAGACCAGACCAGAGGCAAATTAGAACTTATAAATTCCTGAATTACCTCTGCCGGAGCTCGAACCCGAAACTTGTAAGTTTCATAAGTTTCAAAGCGCTCAAAACTGCTCCAGGGAGGTCGTCAACCATTTCACCAATTTAAACCTATTCATTTTACGATTTGCAAATTGAGAGAAAGCAAGCTCGTAAATGCACAACTCTATTACTAGACACACTATCTACGTTATAAATAATATAACACTGAAGTGATAGTTTGAATGCCCATAAAATTCGGAATAGCATATTCTAATCTTCTCGAAGACATTATTTCTTTGTGACGTTTTATAAATAAGCAGATGATGACTTCATTCGCATGAATTTAGATTTAATAATCGCGGGGCAAATCTTCAACTTTTCGGGATGAAACGTATAGCCTATGCCATTCTCCGTCTTCGAATTTTAATGGATTAATTTTACTACATGACGGTACATGTCCCGTTCGTTTTTACGAGACATTATGATTGCTAATCCAAAGAACGCTCGAACCTGTTTAGAGAGAAGAAATTATTCTTTGTTTATTACTCGATCGATTTTGATCGAACTAAGCGTTCTATTTTAATAAAACAAAATCAGTTAATAATAGGTTCGGTCGGACAGGACCAACAGTATCGGTCAACATATTATGGTAAAGGCCAGTCTCTAATTACCGATATGGTCTACTTGAGAACGTGTGATTAGTTGATGTCGGCTTATTAATACGGGTCTGGGTTATAACTGTCCGTTTTTAGAGAACAAACGCAAATAAATAGTGGAAATACTTTTATTTGTTACATACCCATACTTAATGTTCAAATCATAGATTTAACGCTCATTCATTTTTGGAATTAACCCATTTTTTGTAAGGGTACGGAAGGTAAACACTAGGTAGATACACAGATCATCTATAAACTGGTCTCTGACTATGTACCAATCGCTATGCAAATTATTTTTGAGTTTAAAGTCACATTGTGGAACTAAAGGTAAAAAGGCATGTTATTATTGTTTCTCTACAATAATAATTATGATATTATCTAGAATTAATAAGCCGTGTACTAAGTACACGTAACATGTTCCTACAATTATTACAGTTGAATCACCTAGTCATTATAGGTACTAAAATAATTCTACATCATTGTAGTCATTAATAAAAATATTTAATCTGAATTGTCAGCGGTGGTCCCGGGTTCGAACTCCAACAGGGTCAATTGGGGAATTTATAATTTCTGAATTTTCTCTGTTCTGGACTGGTGGGAGGTTTCAACCATGCCATTACCAAACTACCGGCCAAGACGTACCGTCAAGCGATGTAGCGTTCCGGTACGATGTCATCAGCAACTGATCAAGAGTTCTAACCGCCCTAATTATGAGGACGCGCCCCCGTCAGGTGTGTTACGGACGGCCTAAAAAGTAGTAAATGGGTAGAGTATAGTAGTGGAAAATATTAACATGGTTCATAATACCTATAAAAGTTTCCAGATCGATCTGCAAGCGAAACTAACGTTGTTCTTTAATCTGCATGACATTCAACCTTCAAAATTTATTGTTAAAATCAGGGACTCTCAAGCACATTTAGTTTTAGTGTTTTGTCTCGGTCTAGTTGAAGTATGTAGGGTAGATGCAATGATGCTAGATTAGTGCATGCGAAGACACGATTTCAGCGCGCCCCCTCCGATCCTCGCGCCCTAGGCTGCAGCCTAATTAGCCTAAGGGTTAATCAGGGCCTGGATGTCATGTAAAAACTAACCAAGGGTTAAGGTATGGGACACGCCACAGGTTAGCCCGCTCCTATCTCATGACTGCATCATCACTTATCTCCACAGGTGAGATCGCAGTCAAGTGTTAATTTTTTATTGGATAAAAAGTAGAAGCAAGCTAATCTTTTTACATACATAAAATATGAAACATTTCTAATGGTCAATAATAAATGGTTAAACAGTTAAACTAATAACAAATATGACCTAGCAAATAACCTATACCTGAGTAGGTACAGTGTGAAAGTTATATTTGTTTGGCATTGGCATTTGGCACTGCTAATATTTATCAAGTGTAAGGGACAATCCAGAAGTAGGTGTTATGAGAGACTTTTAATATATTTTTACTCTCATTTGGAACTTGCACGAGTCAATGGTTATACGTGTAAAGGTTTCACGAGGGATTTAATACATATTAAAAATGCGAAAGTTTAGAACTTTAGATGGATGGATGTAAGGATGGATGTTTGTTACTCAATCACGCCCCAACGGCTGAACGGATCTGGATGAAATTTGGCACAGAGGTAGATTATAGTCCGGAATAACACATAGGCACTTTTTATCCCGGAAAACCGAAAAACCTTAATCCACGCGGACGAAGTCACGGGCATTAGCTAGTAATTACATAAAAGTTGGCTAAACTTAGAGATAATATTCATTTGAACCGGCCACGATTGCTATCATTAAGCTCTACATCGAAATGCGATCTAAACACAAAAGAATTCAATAATGAATTACCTACTATCGTCAAAACACCCGTATTAACTTATTTCAATATGGCGTCCGTACCCGCCGATTATATCGAATGACATAAAACGAGTCAAATTGACAGATATTATAGGTACCTACTTCCTTTTTCACGAGATATAATGACAAACAGTAATAATGCTAACACAAGTTTGTCATAGTGCGCTTTAGCAATTAAATCTAGGTATAAGATTTTAATTTAGTATTTGATTATAAATCTGTTATGTTTAATGTAATAGGTAGAAGTTATCACTGATTTTCACAACATTTCATAACTACTCAGATACCTAATAGGTAGGAACTTACTACTAAGTATTACTTGGTTGCGTATTTTGCGAATTTACTTTGTTTTCATGTGGTTGCGAAACAATACCCCACAACCAAATGATAGTGGTCAGTCAAGGTGAACAGAATTCCGGCAAGTCACGCGATGTGCAAATGGATCAACCACTTGTTTTCAAGTGTAGTCGGTCAAGAGTAATACGTACTTCCACCACCACTACAGCAAATTAATATCCCACAGCTGGGCACACTCTCATAGGAGAGAGGGAATTAGAGCTTAGATCCACCACGCTGCTCCAATGCGGGTTGGCGGGCTTTAACGACTAATATCATGTTAATAATAATAACTGGGACCGACGGCTTTATAACGAGCTCTCCAAGGCACGGGGGTGCAACACTGCAAACTTCCTAACTCCGGGCTAGTACTGAGAATTTGTAGTCAGAAAAACCCAATTCTTAATTATGGCCCGATCCGGGACCCAAACCCGGGACCTCGTCGGCCGCAGTCGAATATGCTAACCACTAGAACAACGAGGCATAATATGCTTAGCTCGATTCAAAGAAATGTTCATCTACATTACAAAAAGTCCAGACTCCAAAGTCTAAACCCACTCACTCACCCATCAATTCCAATCAATTCAAGCCCCAAACTTTTGCACCTAGAAAGCTGATAGGTATTTTTATAATGTAGCCAAGAAATAAGGATGTATGATTTCAATATTCCCACGGGAGTAAGGCGTCGACGGTCGCTGGTTATAATTATATTGAATTTTTACGGTTTTGTACAGTAGCGCATGACCAATTGTTTTGTTATTAACTAACTGCCGCACTCAGAGTCGTTAAATCACCTAAAGAACTCCATAGTATAGATTTAGTATTGAAATCGGGTAGCGGTGATAGCCTAGAGGTAAGAAATCGGCCTCTTAGTCGGGGGCAATCACCGGGCACGCACCTCAACTTTTCGGAGTTGTGTAGCTACATATTTTTAAGAAATTAAATATTAACAGTTGCTATAACGGTGAAGGAAAACGTGACGATACCTGCATTCCTGAGAGTTCTCCATAATCTTCTCAAAGGTGTGTGCATTCTGCCAATCCACACTTAGCCAGCGCGGTGAATTATGGCCAAACCCCTCTCAATCTGAGAGGAGACTCATGCTTCGTAGTGAACTGGTGCAGTTTTAATGGTGATGATGACTACCTAACATAAATCATTCATGTAAATTGATATAGCTGCATCATAATAATTTTCGGCTACTTAGATTTTATCTGTATGTCTACCATACTAAAGGTATTTTATATAGGTGTGACACGTCGGTACCACGAATAATTGCCGAAGAAAGTCACGAATCACGATGAGTTTTAAAACTGGTAGTAGGTACCTAAGTATGTTTGTTGTGACGTAGTTTTTAACCGGTAAAGCCTCTTGCTGGGTTAAAAAGAATTAAAGATGCTGATCGTAATTTCAAAATCGTTAAGGATTAATTGTAATTATTTTATTGACGTACGCATCTGTTGTTACTTAAGTACCTATGTACTGTAAAATAAAAAACTAATTAACACGCATCCTTTTATAGGATTGTATGGGAAAATAAGTGTATTGAATGTAATAAGGAATAAGGAAGTTTCGTAAAAATGCAGTTTTTATGTATTGTAGGATGGTCACATCTTTGGAAATTGAGCCCGGCTAAGGATAATAATTAAGAAAGGCATTCTTAAACAAAAGCCTCGCGTTTTAATAAAATCTTAATTTCTTGGTTGCGTTATTGTAATTGGTCTTTTAATAAAAATAAAGAAGAATTTTTATTTTGGACTAATTTAAGGAGAGGTAACGTGATTATACGGATATATATAATAGATACATGTGTAGGTCTATCACAGATATCATTTTATACGTAACTATACTTTCTTCTTATCTTCGCCATTTTATTTTTAAGCAAAAGCTCCGGATAAAAATTATGTAACTCCCAATCTGAATAAAATCAATGAATCACAAACTGTATTATGCTCAAATTATGCGATCATCATACTTCATACTTAATATTATAAATGCGAAAGTCACTTTGTTTGTTGGTTTGTTGGTTTGTTAGTTTGTTGGTTTGTTGGTTTGTCCTTCAATCACGCCGCAACGGAGCAACGGATTGACGTGATTTTTGGCATGGGTATAGTTGAGGACCTGGAGAGTGACATAGGCTACTTTTTATCCCGGAAAATTAAGGAGTTCCCGCGGGAATAACAAAAAACTTAAACCACGCGGACGAAGTCGCGGGCATCAGCTAGTTTGCAAATAAATATAAAAAAAGCGGTCAAGTTCGAGTCAGACTCGCGCACAAAGGGCTCCGTACTACCACACCATATAAATTATTTTAGTAAATAATACGAATGGTGTGAAAACAACACGTAATTAGCTGTGAAGTAACTGGCCTTCATATGGCGCTTAACTGGTAGCGCCTGAAGACAGGAGCTTCTTGCCCAATTTCATGGGTCTAGGACCTAGGTCAACGGAAAGTACCCTATAGGTTTTGATTTATTGGCAAGTGTCAAAATATGCGGCATAAACGGCCGTATCTTTTAATTGCGTTGACTTAGAACAGATTTTTTTACAGCTCCGAGAGATTGTAAACCTAAGTATTTGATATCAATTTCACGCGTTCCCGAGAAAAATGTGATTCACAGACAGGCGGACAACGAAGTGATCCTATAAGTACAGGGGTTCCTATTTTCCGTTGAGGTACGGAACCCTAAAAATAGCAATAAAAAAGTCCTATAAAATTATTACCTATTATGAACATTCAAATAATAAGAATAACAAATCGATGCGGATTTTTACTTATAGAAACAAGTTTTTTTTGCGTAGGATGGCTAATGAAGATTAATGAAAAAATATTAACAAGATACAAAGTACAAACCAAAATACTGCAATATATTAAACTTTGTTTGTAAAATTTTAAGCTATGATTAGGAATCAATAGTTACTTGTAGAGATATAAAACAAAGAATGTATAAAAAAACAGTTAAAGATACGAGTAACTATATCATACTAATCTTATAAATGCGAAAGTGTGTTTGTTTGTTGGTTTGTCCTTCAATCACGCCGCAACGGAGCAACGGATCGACGTGATTTTTGGCATGGGTATAGTTGAGGACCTGGAGAGTAACATAGGCTACATTTTATCCCGGAAAATTAAGGAGTTCCCGGGGGAATTTAAAAAAAACTTAAACCACGTGGACGAAGTCGCGGGCATCAGCTAGTAGAGGATAAAAATAAAGAAGTTATTATAGCGGTGTAGGTGGGTAGGTGATGGAAATTGTTTCAAATATGAATTGTATTAGTACTTATTATTCATTGATATAGATAAGTAGACGGACGATGTAATTGCTGGAAGTGTAAACGGCACAAGATCGTCTCCTATGGAGATCCATGCAGGAGACCTTCTTCGTTGAGAGGACGACGTCTGTTCTTTGTTCTACGTTTTATTATATTTTTAACTTTGTCGCCGACCGCCGTATTCAATCGATTACTGCACCTCTTGCTTGGGGAAGGATCTTTTGCAAGAGATATATCTGTAGTGAGACCGATCTTGTATTACTTGTATAGGTACAGCGCAGCCCTATAGAGATAGTCCGACGACGCACTAGCTGCATCCTCCGTTCAAGCATTTATTTATCTTTATTGCATAAATATTTACTATCAAATACGTAGAATGGATTTTATATGATTTATTTCTCTGTTAATAATAATTAATTACCCTTTTTCCATCCGAATTATTAGTTTAAAATCTTTATCAACGCGTGAAAACTGAGACTCAGTAGATTTCGTATTTCAGTCTGTTTCTCATCAACAGAGGCACCCAACTTTACTAAAAAATATAAAGGAAATCTGTATAATAAATGCCATCGATCAACGTTTGACTATTTTGCTGATCTCTTCCATATAGAAACTTCTCTCGTAATACGCTGTATGGGAATGTTAGGATCGAAGTTAAAACAAACCCAATGTAATTTACGAATATTATAATATTATTGAAAGTTGATTATTTATTTAGTTACAAAAGTCTATTGATATATATGATAAATGATTTAAAACACTAATTACGGACTATGTACGATATAACAAATATAATAATTAATTGATTGAATTGAGTGAATTAGCCGGACATGAGATGCGTGTACGCGGCCTCCCGTCGTCGGGGTTCAGAATTCACTGATCGGAACGCCCGGGAGAATCCCGACCGAAAGCGAGTCGGAACGGAAATTCCCGAGGGTTCAGTAGGTCTCGTGGGACTTCGCCACATCAGCCCCCCCGGAGACCTTTAGGTCGATCATGACGAATAAAGAATTCGTTCTTTTACACAATTCGTTTCACTCGTTACAAAAGTATTATAATTAAAATTAAACATAAAACTTAATTAGGTATTAATTAAACTATTATATGTTTACAAAAAATAAACGATACAGTGCGATATTAGAAGTTTACGTACAATATTAATAGCTAAATGCATTCTCCAAAAATGGTTCTACATACTTATGATATGTGAGTTTACTCACATACGAAGGAATCTAACCCGTCTGCCAGAGCGAGTAACTGTATCAGGCTTGGTGGCAGGCGGTTCTGAAGTAACAGGTGAAAGATACGTACGTGGTTTTGGACCAGAAACATCGCTATACGCTTTGCATGCACTAGAGGCAGAAATTCTTATTTTCTGTAAATCCAGCGAAGAAGAAGCGTGCAAAAGATGTCTCAATTCGGAGTCCGTCTCTTGTGAAGAAGCGAGTTTATCTAAATTAATGCTATCAGTAACAGATTCAATCCGAGAGAGCGTATCGGCAACGACGTTGTCCTCTCCGGAAATGTGTCGCACGTCGGTCGAGAATTGTGATACGAAATCGAAATATCGGAACTGACGTGGAGAGCATTTTTCAGACGCTTTACGAAACGCAGCAACAATAGGTTTGTGGTCTGTCCAGATCGTGAACGGCTTCAGCTCGACCATGAAACGAAAATATTTCACGGCTTCGTAAATTGCGAGAAGCTCTCGATCGAAAGGGCTATACTTACGTTGAGCAGAGGTCAGTTTCTTGGAGAAGAAAGCAAGGGGTTGACAATTACCTTCAACTTTCTGCTGCAATACGGCGCCGATGGCGATATCGGACGCATCACAGACCAACATCAGATCCGCTGTAGGATCGGGATGAGCAAGCAGTGTTGCATCGACGAGGCTCTTTTTGCATTCGTTGAAAGCCTGTTCCAGCTCAACCGTCCAAGTGATTGAAGTGTTTGGCTTGATATCCGTGCCGCTAAGTAGTTGGTGTAAAGGTGCTTGGATTTTCGCAGCGTTCGGTAGGTACCTTCTATAAAAGTTAATCATACCGAGAAATCTCCTTAATTCTTTCAAGGTCTTGGGCTGTGTGAAGTTCTGGATGCTACTTACCTTTTCTGGCGTAGGACTCGTGCCGTTTGCCGTAACTAAGTAGCCGAGGAACTCGACTTCCGGAACACCAAATACGCTTTTAGCGGAGTTTAAAACAGCACCATGATCTCGAAGGCGCTCTAGAACCTGTTTGAGATGAAATTCGTGATCGTTGTGGTCGCGTGACGCAATCAATATGTCATCTATATACGGGAAAGCAAAATCCAGGTCCCTTAAGATTTCGTCCATGAACCGCTGAAACGATTGCGCGGCGTTCCTTAGACCAAAACTCATGAACGGAAACTCGAATAATCCGAACGGCGTAGTTATGGCAGTTTTGGGTACATCCGCAGGGTTGACTGGAATCAAATGGTAAGCACGCACCAAATCAATTTTGCTAAACACAGTACAGCCATGTAGATTATGAGAAAAATCTGCGATGTGGCGTACTGGGTATCGATCGGGTACTGTTCGAGCGTTGATACCTCTGTAGTCTCCGCAAGGTCGATCAGTACCGTCTTTTTTAGGTACTAGATGGAGAGGCGCTGCCCACGGACTATCGGATCTACGTGCAATACCTGCTCTTACCATATCCTCAAACTCACGCTTAGCTCGGCGTAGTCGGTCCGGTGCCAATCTGCGAGGTCGACTGTACACCGGTGGACCGGGCGTAGTGCGTATGTAGTGGAGCGTTTGATGCTTGACTTCGCGCACCATTGGCTCGCCAGAAGGTCGCGTGACCTCAGGAAACTGTTTGAGTAACTGATGATAACGAGAATTACCTGTAACAGTCTTAATTTCGCACTCTAAGGAAGACAACACAGGTATAGCATTTACAATGAGCGTAGTCGTATTATCAACTAATCGGTGGTTCCTTACATCTACAAGTAGGTTATAATATGATAAAAAATCTATGCCTATGATCGGTCTGGTTACGTCAGCTATTACAAAACGCCAGCGAAAATCTCGACGCAACCCGAAATTTAAATTTAAGTTTATTGTTCCATATGTATTAATCACTGTACCATTAGCGGCAAAAAGTTTATAGTCAGTCTTCTTAACAATTGTCTTATTAGAACTTATATTTCTAATTGGGAACACACACAAATCAGCACCAGTGTCTATTAAGAACTTAACGTTAGAGTGTTTGTCCGTTACAAATACGCGACTCGGTGTGACGTCACGACAGTCATCGTTAGCCGCCATCAATGACTGCGTTTTTCGTTTTCCGATGAGTAAGTGCACGGCTCACGGCACTTAGTAGCTTTGCTCTGGAACTTGCGGTGATACCAGCATTGGGCATCAGTCGCAGAATCATTGGATCGGCTACGGGAACGTCGGCGCCATCTCGTGCTGCTATTCGATCTCGAACGGGATCGCGATGACGATGTAAGTTCGTCGATTTGGCGCGACAAATTAGCGATTGATTGCTTGAGTTCGCTAATTTCATCATTCGACGACAGCTGATGAACTTGCGGCGCAGTACCAATCACATTATTATACGCATGCGTAGCCAGCTGTTTGAGGCTACTCTTGGATTGCGATGCCATTGTTTAAAATAAAATAAAAACTTTTGTTACACTGAATCTATTTTCGGAATAAAACAAGTTCGTCACTATGCACACAAAGAATGTTCGAAATATGCAAGCACTTGAGAGTTCGGGACGCGTCGCCGGTTCACCACTTATGGGGACGTCGGGTGTCACCAGTTATGGGAATGTTAGGATCGAAGTTAAAACAAACCCAATGTAATTTACGAATATTATATTATTGAAAGTTGATTATTTATTTAGTTACAAAAGTCTATTGATATATATGATAAATGATTTAAAACACTAATTACGGACTATGTACGATATAACAAATATAATAATTAATTGATTGAATTGAGTGAATTAGCCGGACATGAGATGCGTGTACGCGGCCTCCCGTCGTCGGGGTTCAGAATTCACTGATCGGAACGCCCGGGAGAATCCCGACCGAAAGCGAGTCGGAACGGAAATTCCCGAGGGTTCAGTAGGTCTCGTGGGACTTCGCCACAGCTGCACCGTTGCTTTTATAATCATCGTAGTAAGTGATGTAAAGAGCTCTCGAGAAATGATTTATTGAGTTTACGTGTCAGATGTTTACGTGGATATTAGGCTTAGTCGTCGAAATCATAAGATTGTATTTACAAGGATTCTTACTCCGCTACAAGCTAGTTGCTTGACCCGTTGTCTTAGGTGAGCGACAGAAGCGAAGCTACGCGACGCGACACAATGCGACGCCATAGAAAACAGACGTATCTACGCGACTACGTCTTTCATTTTAGATGGTTTAGCGGGCTAACCTACGGGCGGGGTTATATTATACCTACCCCTATCGGTTTCTACACGGTATCAGTTAAAGAAAATTATGAAGTTGCTGTGCCCCAGCTCCGTCCAATTCTGCTCGAAACTGAGGCTAACGTTACGGAAAGGGGTACCTTATGCCTGGTTATAATTTCCAACCCTAAATAATTAATTTGAAGGTGTGTGTGGGAAATACGAATAATAATAGCAGTGTAAATGATGTGAAAATAGTGTTATACCTAACATAAAGTTGTCTATTAAGCACGATAGCACCTCCATGTAAAACATAAAAATCATCAGCAACTTTGTATAGGTACGCTGGCTACTTTGTAAGGCTTTAATGGATGTTAATGACAACTTAGGTGTCAATTAATCTAGGTATAATAATAAAATAATATGCATTCGCAATGCAGTACCGCATACAACAAAGCAAATATAGTATCGCAGTAAATCGATTGCATGAGAATGTACCTAGTTATTTTTTATCCCGACCAATCTATGTCCGTGTCCGGGATGCAAGCTATCGCTGCACAAAATTTTGTCAAAATCGGTAAATGCAACGCAACAATCAGATACACTATAGTTAATCTTGATGGAACTTAATCTGAAATAGACTATATATTATATGTGTATATAATATTTACACAAGTGGTGAATAGTACCTAATAGTAAATGGGATGCTCTGGGTTTTGGGGTTAGATTCCCAAGCACTCACCTCTGTCCTCTAACTTTTCTGAGTTAAATGCATTGTATGGTTAAATGCGCATTTACCTAATTTATATCTTGTTATGAGCACTGAAGGAAAACATCGTGAGGAAATTGAGAGTGCTCAAAGGTGTGAGTCTGACAATCCACACTTGGCCATTGTGGTGGATCTTGGACTTAACCGTCTCATTCTAAAAGGAAGGAAGACCCATGTTCAGCAATGGGCCGTTCATAGAGATGATGGTGATTGTTTACATCTCTATTTCAGATTAATAGGTATTTTTCCTATAAACTCCTGTAATATGAACTCCTTGAACTCATCGTGCAGGGTGTAAATGCCAAAAGTAGAAGGCAGGAGGAGGCCTGCCTGCAGAAGGGTATCATGGCTTAAAAACTTACGCTAGTAGTTTAGAAAGAGCACAATATCTCTATTTAGCAGCGTTCTCGAAAGTTGAAATCGCCCCAACCTTCGCAAGAAGGTTCAACCTAGAAGAAGAAGAAGTTATTTTTCCATTAATCAACGTGTTGCTTATTTTGTTACAGGGCTAGAAGACACAGTGAAATTAGTCAAAGGAGTAGGAGGTAAATGCTTCGGCTACGTGGTGGATCTCACTAAACGGGACGACATCTATCGAGTCGCGAAAAAAGTCGACCAAGACGTCGGTAAAGTAAGCACCTACAAATCTTCTTTTTGAGGGTAACGTTTGTACACCTAATCATAAGTATTTACAGTACTTCTATACCTTTCTACTTACTATTTTAGCAGCCGCCTGCGGCTTTACTCCCGTGGCGGTTTCGAAAAACTCGTCATTTTATTCTTTGTCTGCATATTATTGTATAAAATTTCGGCTTCTTAGGTCTGGGTTTGAACTGTCAGTGAGCGAGTGAGTCAGGACTTTTCTATCTATATTAATATCATAAATGCGAAAAATTGGATGGGTGGATGTTTGTTACTCAATCACGCCAGAGTTGCTGAGCGGATCTTATTGAAATTTGGTACAGAGATGCTACAATTTTTATCCCAAAAAATTAAAGAGTTCCCGCGGGAACCATAAAACTCAATTTACGCGGACGCATCAGCTCGTATCTTTATATGAAGGTAAGATAATCGTTTTTCGTAGCAATTTTTAATCATTTTACGGTTTAGCGTACTTAGCTATAACACATTTCTTTTTGGGGAATTTTTTGAGTCCATTTTGACGCCAGGCCTCTCTCTCACCTCCTACCGCCTCGGTACCTACGCCCATGTTAGTAGGTATAGTAAGTACCTACCTCAAAAGTCTTAAAACCGCTACAATATCTGCTGGAGTTCAACAGTATTCAAATAAATCTGTCAGTGCCACAATTAAGATTATGTAAATTTCCTTATACCTACTATAAAAGGTATCTATGGCTAAATTAGTAGCAACGCAATATAAAAAATCATAAATCTTTAATGAACGTCTCAAACTTTATGATTGTAATTTATTAGTTATGGTTTTTGATTTGGTACGCCATTTGCTGAATATTTTTCGCAATCAGATACTAATTCGGTTTTATGGTTTTATGGATAGGCGAAGATTAAATAAACATCAATAAAAATATGAGTATAATCCCAAATGATAATTTGCTGTACAAAAGGTAGGTAAGTACATAGTTTAAATACATTGTGGTTAAATATCTACCGATTCTTTGTGTAAGTTTTTCAATTGCTTGAAATACTTGAAACGCTGCCAATAATATCGTTTGGTAGGAAACACAATAAATTATTATTATACCTATAGTACGCGCGCGAGTTGAATGCAGAGCTTTTGTATGTGTCACCATGCGAACTGTAATTACATTATGAATCAATATGTATCACGTACACAATAAATCATAATGGATCATCAGGATCATTTTATGGATAGGCGAAGATTAAATAAACATCAATAAAAATATGAGTATAATCCCAAATGATAATTTGCCGTACAAAAGGTAGGTAAGTACATAGTTATACATTGTGGTTAAATATCTACCGATTCTTTGTGTAAGTTTTTCAATTGTTTGAAATACTTGAAACGCTGCCAATAATATCGTTTGGTAGGAAACACAATAAATTATTATTATACCTATAGTACGCGCGCGAGTTGAATGCAGAGCTTTTGTATGTGTCACCGTGCGAACTGTAATTACATTATGAATCAATATGTATCACGTACACAATAAATCATAATATCATAACAAAATCATGGGTATCATAATATGGAAAATCAACGAGTTCCTCTGGAGTTTTTAAACCTAGTATGTCCACGCGGACGAAGTTGTGGACATCACCTTATATTTAAGTCTATTATATCGATAACAAGTAATAAAATTAAAAATTTTAAAAAAACCCACGACGAACTGCAGAGCTCCATTATACCTTTGACCTTTATAACTTTGAAACAACAATTAGAATTTAGCAAACGTATATATTACATAATATCTAAAACACAAAACTGCATCTGTGACAGCTCAGTAGTTTTTTTGACCAGTGTGGTGGACTATGGCCAAACCCTTTTCTTTCCGAGGCGCGCTTGTCACGACAAATCAAAAGAGTCCAAACGCGACAGGTATACGATGAGAATTTAAGGAGTTCCCATGATCGCCTCCTGACTCCATCATGATACCCTGGGCACCATCTAGGTACAAGCTAAATATATCTAAAACAAAAAGCCCGCATCTAAATCAGCACAGTCGTTTTTGAGAAGAATGGTAACATATTGAAAAAATAAAATCATAGACTACAGCTCAGCTTTGTTGTCTATGGTCCTAAAATATATATAAGAACCTTCTCACAAGCTATACGTATACACATCTAATGAAAAAAACCGCATTTCAATCGGCCCAGTACTTTTTGTAAAAAATGGTAACATATCAAAATATTAAAATCATAGACTACAGCTCAGCTTGGTTGTCTTTGGTCCTAAAATATATCTAAGAACCTTCTCTCAAGCTATATATATCTAACTAGTATCTCGCCCTGTGCGCGAGCTGCTAAAGCAGCTCACGGGTTGTGGTTAGACTTACAAGTAGTACAGATTTTACTGTACTAAACTGAATTCATTTATTATGGTGATAACAAAATAAATAAAAATGGCGCTGATTTTCTAAAATTTTGGTAACAGTTTCCTGTTTTGTAACCCCAAGGAGCCCTTAATATCGATTTTGAACGAAATCGGTCAATTAACACAGAATTTCAAAATGGTGCTGATTTTTTTAAATTTTGGTACCAGTTTCCTGTTTTGTGACCCCAGGGAGCCCTAAATATAGATTTTGAACGAAATCGGTCAATTAACAAAGAATTTCAAAATGGCGCTGATTTTTTAAAGTTTGGTAACAGTTTCCTGTTTTGTAACCCCAGGGAGTCCTAAATATCGATTTTGAACGAAATCGATCAATTAACAAAGAATTTCAAAATGGCGCTGATTTTTTAAATTTTGGTACCAGTTTCCTGTTTTGTGACCCCAGGGAGCCCTAAATATAGATTTTGAACGAAATCGGTCAATAACACAAGGAATTTCAAAATGGCGCTGATTTTATAAAGTTTGGTAACAGTTTCCTGTTTTGTAACCCCAGGGAGTCCTAAATATCGATTTTGAACGAAATCGATCAATTAACAAAGAATTTCAAAATGGCGCTGATTTTTTTAAATTTTGGTACCAGTTTCCTGTTTTGTGACCCCAGGGAGCCCTAAATATAGATTTTGAACGAAATCGGTCAATTAACAAGGAATTTCAAAATGGCGCTGATTTTATAAAGTTTGGTAACAGTTTCCTGTTTTGTAACCCCAGGGAGTCCTAAATATCGATTTTGAACGAAATCGATCAATTAACAAAGAAATTCAAAATGGCGCTGATTTTTTTAAATTTTGGTACCAGTTTCCTGTTTTGTAACCCCAGGGAGTCCTAAATATCGATTTTGAACGAAATCGATCAATTAACAAAGAATGTCAAAATGGCGCTGATTTTTTTAAATTTTGGTACCAGTTTCCTGTTTTGTGACCCCAGGGAGCCCTAAATATAGATTTTGAACGAAATCGGTCAATTAACAAGGAATTTCAAAATGGCGCTGATTTTATAAAGTTTGGTAACAGTTTCCTGTTTTGTAACCCCAGGGAGTCCTAAATATCGATTTTGAACGAAATCGATCAATTAACAAAGAAATTCAAAATGGCGCTGATTTTTTTAAATTTTGGTACCAGTTTCCTGTTTTGTAACCCCAGGGAGTCCTAAATATCGATTTTGAACGAAATCGATCAATTAACAAAGAATGTCAAAATGGCGCTGATTTTTTTAAATTTTGGTACCAGTTTCCTGTTTTGTGACCCCAGGGAGCCCTAAATATAGATTTTGAACGAAATCGGTCAATTAACAAAGAATTTCAAAATGGCGCTGATTTTATAAAGTTTGGTAACACTTTCCTGTTTTGTAACCCCAGGGAGTCCTAAATATCGATTTTGAACGAAATCGATCAATTAACAAAGAAATTCAAAATGGCGCTGATTTTTTTAAATTTTGGTACCAGTTTCCTGTTTTGTGACCCCAGGGAGCCCTAAATATAGATTTTGAACGAAATCGGTCAATTAACAAAGAATTTCAAAATGGCGCTGATTTTTTAAAGTTTGGTAACAGTTTCCTGTTTTGTAACCCCAGGGAGTCCTAAATATCGATTTTGAACGAAATCGATCAATTAACAAAGAATTTCAAAATGGCGCTGATTTTTTTAAATTTTGGTACCAGTTTCCTGTTTTGTGACCCCAGGGAGCCCTAAATATAGATTTTGAACGAAATCGGTCAATTAACAAAGAATTTCAAAATGGCGCTGATTTTATAAAGTTTGGTAACAATTTCCTGTTTTGTAACCCCAGGAAGTCCTAAATATCGATTTTGAACGAAATCGATCAATTAACAAAGAAATTCAAAATGGCGCTGATTTTTTTAAATTTTGGTACCAGTTTCCTGTTTTGTGACCCCAGGGAGCCCTAAATATAGATTTTGAACGAAATCGGTTAATTAACAAAGAATTTCAAAAAGGCGCTGATTTTTTTTAAATTTTGGTACCAGTTTCCTGTTTTGTGACCCCAGGGAGCCCTAAATATAGATTTTAAACGAAATCGGTCACATAACAAAGAATTTCAAAATAGCGCTGATTTTTTAAAATTTTGGTACCAGTTTCCTGTTTTGTAATCGCACGAAGTCCTAAATGCAATAGACCGCATCTTAATCGGCCCAGTACTTTTTGTGAAAAATGGTAACAGTGGTTGAAAAATTAAGATCATAGACTACAGCTCAGCTTTGTTGTCTATGGTCCTAAAATATATTTAAGAACCTTCTCACAAGCTATACACATCTAATGCAAAAAACCGCATCTCAATCGGCCCAGTACTTTTTGTGAAAAATGGTAACATATTGAAAAAATAAAATCATAGACTACAACTCAGCTTTGTTGTCTATGGTCCTAAAATATATCTAAGAACCTTCTCACAAGCTAAACATATCTAATGCAAAAAACCGCATCTCAATCGGCCCAGTACTTTTTGTGAAAAATTTTAACACATAGAAAAATTAAAATCATAGACTACAGCTCAGCTTAGTTGTCTATGGTCCTAAAATATGTCTAAGAACCTTCTCTCAAGCTATATATATCTAATGCTATAAACCGCATCTCAATCGGCCCAGTACTTTTTGTGAAAAATGGTAACAGTGGTTGAAAAATTAAGATCATAGACTACAGCTCAGCTTTGTTGTCTATGGTCCTAAAATATATCTAAGAACCTTCTCACAAGCTATACACATCTAATGCAAAAAACCACATCTCAATCGGCTCAGTAGTTTTTGTGAAAAATGGTAACATGTTGAAATATTAAAATCATAGACTACAGCTCAGCTTGGTTGTCTATGGTCCTAAAATATATCTAAAAACCTTCTCACAAGCTATACGTATCTAATGCAAAAAACCGCATCTCAATCGGCCCAGTACTTTTTGAGAAAAATGGTAACAAAAAAGTGCACAAACAAACAAACAAACATACAAACAAACATACAAACAAACAAACAACCAAACACACAACCTCTTAGGGCAAACACATATACCGTCTCCGCTTCGTCGAGGGTAATAAATAGAACCTGTAGGTACCTACATACATATAATGGCGCCATAGTAGCAAAATTTACGTCATTTCACAGGCTAACTACGCACTTAACCAGATAAAAAAACCGGCCAAGAAACATGATTTTCTCACACCCGCAACACATTTTAATGACCTATCTAACGATACCCCACACTATGGGATAGACAATAAAGTTAAATTTACTGCCCTCGTGCTATTTTTTTTTAAATTTTGTACCTAAGTCCACTTTACTTGTAAATAAAAAGTTTTCTTGCAAGAAGGTTCGTAACGATATTTACTTTGTATGTAGAAAACTTAAAAATAATAACATTTAGATGAAATTAAACCATAAAATTAAAAATTGTATTTAATATAATTAACTAAAATTGTTTTAAAATTTATAAATAAAAAAAGTAAAGGCTGAATAGTCAGTCCAGCTATACCTAAAGCAATTTAAAACAATCGCATTTACAACAACTCGCCGTTGATACTAGATCCTCAATCTGTGTGAAAAAATTAAGTATGGGCTTGAGAAACTATTTTCTAGTGAGTACCTAGTACCTACCTACCTACTCGAGTTTTATTTCAAGTTTTCTCACAAATGTATTGAAATAGTAGATTATTCACCACGGAGGTAATGCGATGTATTATGTCACGGGCGCCGGGATAAATCCCAAGCGGAACGAGGGATTTTAGAGTAACTCCCGAGCGTAGCGAGGGTGTTGCATCTAGAATCCTGAGAGTAGCGCGGGAATTAGGGGCGCCCAAGATTAATACAGCATTACCCCTACGGTGAATACTCTACTTTTCACACCTCGCGATACAACCACTTCTTTCAGCTGGCGTGGCCTACTCGATTTGACAAACAAATGTCGTCAGTGCGAATCTAGGGGGCCACGGCTTCGGTTTTCGAAAATCGAGTTGGCCGCGCCTGCTGAGAACACATTCTGTTTACCGAAATTAGACTTTATATTATATAGTAATAAGAATTATGAATAAAACCTCTTTGGAATGAATAGAATTTCCTTCAGATGCGCGATGATTCTAAATTCAAATCACATTATAACCCTAGGGAATAATGGATTTCAGTACAACATTATAACCCTAGGGATTTAATGTCTTACTTTAACCTTAGATAACAGGCCATGTAATAAGGCGTTGTTGAGCGAGTGGTGTGAAAAATATTGTGTGATGCACGGGCAACAAACTCGTAACGATGATCAACCCTCACCTGGCAGTATCGGGCTGACATGAGTCAACTCGTATGTAAAAATCCACTTACCACTCTATGCTAATATCACAAACAACTATTTTTTCAAAAATTTTATCACTTGTCGGCATGATTCATAATATGTGCGTCGGACATGGCGAAAACCCTTGTATAATTATATTGTTTCCTTGTTGACTACGGAACCCTAAAGAGTCGTAGCAGCGTAGCAGGTAGTTACATACAATTAGTATATTCACTCAAACTACTCGCTAAATGCGATATATTTCGAACCGTCCATTGTTCTCAAGGTATCCGTCTTTATCCAGTCACAGAACAGTATAAAAGATCGCTGTACTGTATCCATTCTATTGTATAATGAATAATAAAATAATGAATTTTCGGAAACATAAGAATTAGCATATCATTGTCTTGTACTTTTTTTTAAAATGCTAATAGCATCATTACAACCAATGACGTTAATCTCGGAGTTAGGTAGTTACCTAGTTTAAATTTCAGGTCAGAAGTTAGATATTAGATACACTACATATTATATGCACTACACGTATACATAGGTTACAAGTTACAGCAATAATGCGCGCGTAATAGTAGAAATAAAATAAAAAACTAAGTACTTTATAATATTTTATCAAAAATTAAAAGTACAATGCTAACAATTTTGAACAGTCAACTGTTCTGTAAAAAATATAATACTGATATTCTTTCACGACAGGTGTCCCTGCTCATAAACAATGCCGGGGTGGTGTCCGGACAATACTTGCTGGACACTCCGGATCATCTCATACAGAGGACCTTTGACGTCAACATACTAGCGCATTTTTGGGTAAGTAGTCGTTAAACAATTAGTATTGAGTGTTTGTTTCTCATTTCACAAACAAGTTTTATGAGGAAAACATGCTAATGAAGCATACCTTGCGGCTGAAATGATTTCAAAACGAGACTGATATTTTCATTTTCCTGGAAACAAATGAAGCATATAATGCCTCGTTGGTCTAGTGGTTAGCATGTTCGACTGCAGCCGACGAGGTCCCGGGTCGGGCCATAATTAAGTGTTGGGTTTTTCTGACTAGAAATTCTCAGTAGTGCCCGTAGTTAGGAAGTTGGCCGTGTTTCACCCCTGTTACTAGGAGAGTACGTTAAGCCTTCGGTCCCGGTTATTTTAACTAACATGATAGTAGTCGTTAAAGTCCGCCAACTCATATTGGAGCAGCGTGGTGGGTCTAAGCTCTAATTCCTTCTCTCCTATGAGAGTGGAGGCGTGTGCCCAGCCGTGGGCCGATAATGGGCTGTAGAGTTGGTGGTGGATAATTACTTCAGTATTACTATTCACCGGTTGTAACTTGTTGGGAATGTTTAGTAGTTATAGTTAGTTTCGAGCCCGTCCGGGGCCTATCTCATATTCATGTCACTATAGCAACATAGTGAACAAGGAAGATATGTCGAGTTCATCATACTATAGGTAGTTTTAGTATTACCTACCTAGTCAAACGAAGATTCAGTCCGTCTAGCATACTTATTGAAATTTTATTGCATACGTATACGAACAAAATATTCATTCATTAAAAGACGTCAAACAATAAAATGTTATTTGCACATTCACACAAATGTGCAAAAACCATTATTTTTCGTCATCTTTTCTAAATCGTTGAGGTCAAAGAAGTCAAGTCATTAGTCAAACATTCCTGATAGTATATTAACATCCTTGGATTCACATTTTTGCGTTCGTTTAGAGTCAATGTAATATTTTTTGAAGCGGCTTATATAAAAAATGTGAAACGAATAAGAGCTTGCAGAGAAATTTTCGGAAGATGTTATAGAATGTACCTATACGAGTATATATTGGGTCGAGGACAATTGTAATGGTTTGTAATGGTTATTGGCAAGTGATTGGCTTTGGCTATTCAATCTGGATATTGTGGATATAGTGGATATTCAATCAATCAATCAATCAAATATGCATTTATTCAATTTAGGTACACTGTAGGTACTTGCCTGGTGGGAGGCTTCGGTCGTGGCTGGTTACCACCCTACCGGCAAAAACGTGCCGCCAAGCGATTTAGCGTTCCGGTACGATGCCGTGTAGAAACCGAATAGGGGTTTGGGTTAAATATAACTGCCATGCCCATAACAGGTTAGCCCGCTACCATCTTAGACTGCATCTTCACCTACCATCAGGTGAGATTGCAGTCAAGGGCAAACTTGTAGTGGATAAAAAAAACATATTATACTCGTACTTTCGTCAATTACTTACTTATAAAACGTGATGGTACCTAATAGGTACGTAATTAGTTACGGTATCTTAAAAGTAAAGCTACGAAGTAGGTTCAGTACCTAAGTACATTTATATACTTGATTTTCGAGGATAGAAAGTACTTATGTTTTGTCAGTCCATGTTGCTATATCAGATATCAGATGCATGTTGCGATTTCAGAGACAGACAGGCACACTTTCGCATTTATAACATTAGTATGGATTTTTTTGTCAGTTATTATTATATAGGCACAGCACAACGCCTTTGTAATAGGCATGGTGACTGATTTTGAAAAAATGGTCAGATTATGTTCGGAAGTATCTACTATTTCGAAAAAATATTTTATTTCAGCAGAAAAATAAGGTTTGGTAGATAAAATTGGCATTTGTAATTTTAATTTTAAAATTGACGCCAAAACGCTCGGCGGTGTCATGGCGTCTTTTGTGACGTCTCTATAGTTTTTACCAATGTACTCTGTGCAGTGTGCAGTAAACAATAGTGTGATTGTCAAAGCTCGAAAACAAACAATTGACTTCATTCGCTTCTTGGTGTTTTATCCAATATGTCATCATGCCTATTGATCAGTACTTTTGCCCTTAACTCAGCCTGCAGGCTTTGGAAAAATGAACCAATGATGCCTAACGCGTCCCATTATGCACACTTTCTCATTTATAAAATTAGTATGGATGTTTTTATGTCAGTTATTTATATATAGGCACAGGTGCACAGCACAACGCCTTTGTAATTGATCAGTACTTTTGCCCTTTATCTCAGCCAGGCTTTGGAAAAATGAACCAATGATGCCTAACGCGTCCCATTATAAGAAATTAACATGATACTCGTTTAAGCCTAAACTTAACTAAGATAAACAATCATGTTTGAAAACTATAATATTATGATGATGATAACTTAATATTTCGCAAACGCAAATATATTGGGTAATTCATAATAATTCGTTATACCTACTTACCTGTTTCTTAAAAAATGGTAAGTATTATTAAGTATATTAAAAAAAACGTAAATAAAATTAATTGAGCTCTACATAATATTGGTTGCCGCTCCTTTTGTTTAATTAAATAATCTAGTTTTAAGTACTTCTATAACACGTTATCTTTATATATTTTCCTTAACTAATACCACAGTATTGGTACCTATATTATCTACATAATAATCATATGCAGTTATGTTGGTCTTGTTATGTACTGTAAGCAAAGATAATTTTCTTCTAATTATACACATTAAACGTAGCTCACCCTGTCATAAAACTGAGTAAATTGGTATCAAAGTCCCATACTTATTTAACATATAAGCACATAAGTTACCTATGTACCTTAATTGTGAATACAAACTAGTTACAATTTTAACAAAAAATAAAACCGATTTCGATATTATTATAGGGTAGATATTACGTGATGCGTAAATATATATCAGTATTCAGTAATTCAGTATATCTACATAATAATCATGTAGTTAGGTATGTTGGTATACCTTTATTAAATATTCATAAGCAAGCAAAGATAATAAATATTGTCTTCTAATTATACACATTAAACATAGCTCATCCTATCCTAAAACTGAGTAAACTGGTATTAAAGTCCCATACTAATTTAAGTATATTTTAATATATAGGTAATAGGTATACTTATGTATAGGTAGGAAAGAACCTTATTACTATATTTATTCTCCTCTTCTCCCTGGGGACACTGGGGTGCAGAGTTCGAATTCCAAAAGGGGTCATTTGGGTTTTATATTTTCATAATTTTCTCTAGTCTGGTCTGCTCTGCTGTGGCTAATTATTTATTTGGTTATTGTGGCTATTAGGACCCATATAGCTAAGAGTTCCATTACCAACAGTTGAAGTGGCAATCAAGGGCTTAGCTAGAGCATTCACGCTACTTTTCTGCCACATTTCTTCTAGGCAAGCGCGTTCCAACCTTAGACTTCATCATTGCTTTGCACTTAGCATGATTGTCGTGAAGCGTAAGCCTATCTAGTAATAAAAAAAATTGGCAGTCCCTGGACTGCCGATAGAAGTGAAAACGAATATTTAAAAAATATAAACCTTAAAACTAAGGCATTAAAGTTTAATTAATAATGTAGCATACGTATTCTACATTCCTAATTAAACTTATATATTTAAGACCTTTTGATGTCTTCGTAACAACGCGAGCATGGGGCAGCGACATCGAGTAGTAAATAGTCTGTGGGCAGCGAGGTGTCGGTGACGGTGTCGGTAACGCGAATCCACAAGTTTACCCCCTACCAAAAAGTGCACAACGCGCCTAAAGAAGTTTTCATTAAAAAAAAATCCTTAATTAATAAATATTCAAATATTCAGCATACGTAAGTCGATATATTAACATTGTCTTTAAAATCTCTAATTCCAGACTGTGAAAGCATTCTTGCCAGCAATGATCGAGGAGAACGATGGGCACATAGTTACTATAGCATCCATGGCCGGTCATGTTGGAGTTGCAAAGCTCGTGGACTACTGTTCTTCAAAATCAGCGGCTTGCGGGTTCGACGAAGCCCTGAGACTAGAGTTAGAAGTCAAAGGAGTCAAGGGCGTCCACACTTCTCTCATATGCCCGTACTTTATACGAGCAACTGGAATGTTCGAAGAGGTCAACTCAAGGTAAGTTTTTACAAGCCAGCCCTTTTTATTCTTAATCTGTTTAGGGTTGGTTTAGGGGCTTTAAAAATTAATTAGATAATGCCCGCGACTTTGTCGGCGTGGATAAAGTATTTTGACTCCCGCAAGGACTCCTTAATTTTCCGGTATAAAAAGTAGCTCCTTACCCGGGATACAAACTATCCCTGTACCAAATTTCATCAAAATCGGTTGAACGGATGATCCGTGAAATCGTAGCAGACAGATCGACAGACAGAAATACACACTTTCGCATTTAATATTAGTATGAATTACATGTATAATTAATCTGATTCATAAAACTTGCCGAAACCTTGTTTTTGGAACCTTCTAGAATCGGCAAATAATATGAGGGTGCGCATTTAAGTGCGAACGCAAATTCGTACCATTCCGTTTCACAAAACTAGATATTTCTGGTTATTAATCACCTGACCGAGCAAATTTTTATTGTAGCGCAATCAAGATTATTATTATATTAGGTGATAGGTCTAGAAACCACGTTTATCCGAGTAGATGCATGTACCTAAATAAAATTAAATAGGTAGATAAGTTCCTTTTTTATCTATGCTGGTTTAATAATATGAGTGCTTCATATTATTATGACTTCCTACTTACCTGTTAGTTATATATTTGTGTACCTAAAACTTAGATAGGTGGGTAAGATCTGGAGTCTATGTACTTTCATAAGTAGGTAGTAGCCAGTAGATAATTCAGAAAGCTATTTTATGCATATGCTAATAAGCTCAATTAATATCTTACGTTTTTCAGTCTATTTTCGAAAATAATTTTTTGAAGCTATACCTACATATATATGCGCGCATATACATATTATATATGCGCGCTTTGAAACCAGGAAAATGTACCTATTTTAGTGCAGATATATAGGCAGGGTTTACCTGCCTTAGTAATATTTTTGCTTTGCAGAAAAGTTTAATTCTGAAAATAACATTCCAATACACAAAAAAAATCGGATGACCGAAAAAACAGTTTCCTGATTTCAATTCTGTTAGCTAGGGGAAACTCTTTATGGATCCATTGCCAGTGACGTGCACAGGGCTTGAAGCTAGGGTAGGCATTAGTTAGTCAGAATATCTATTTACTGACTTTTATAATGATAAATGAGCATTTACGTATTCCTGTTTGGCTAAGCAGTGCTTTTATGCCTCTATAAACTGCACGCCACTGATCCATTCTAAGTTCTCTTCCTGCATTTACTATCCGTGTGCCAAATATTTCCAGATTGGTGCCAACGCTGAGCTCGAACGAGGTGGCGGACCGCGTGGTGCTGGCGATACGCACCAATGAGCCCGTCGCCGTCATGCCTGCCTACTTCCGGCTGTTGCTACCGTTCAAATGGTAATGACATCTATGTTGTTTTTTTACACAGCTCCATACGTTGGCACCAACGTTGGTCCAATGCTACTCTTCCAAACAGTGGATCTAAAAATTAGCATTAGTCCCAACAATGGCGTGAGCACGCGGACGAGTAGAACGGTTTTTGACGGGCTTAGGGGTTCCCGTGGAAAATGTAGGCTATGCCCGTTTCCTGCAGAATACAAGCCGTATATTCAGGTTGCGAAACATGCATAATATATCACAGAAAGACAGCTATATACAATTCCAACTAGAAAAGCTCACTAGGTACATACTTATGATCGAACTCATCTACCTACTCTAGCGAAGAAAAAATATAAGTGTCTAGATTTAATAATGATTCTGACGTAGCGAGGGTAATCTAATAGATGCCATACCGTCGCGTCGTAGCGATAGGATAATTACATGAACACTAATTCCAGTTATCGAGCGGATGTTCTCAGTATGGTCTGTGGTTCTCAGTATACCTAAGTACCTACTAAGTAGGTATTTTTAATGTTGAAACATTGTTTTTTTACGTACCTAATGAAAAAGTGAATTTTCATCAAGGATAACTAAGCCACCACTGACCACATCACATACCTACGTAATTAGTGTTAGGTACCTAGTACCTACGTAATTAGTGCTACGTAATTACCTATAAAAATTTTTTTCAAGAATCTATTTACCTATTAATTTGGTCTAAAATTGGTATTATTATACCTAAGAAGTTAAATAATTAATAGTTAACGCGTGTTTTGCGTGATCTTTATCACTTGAGCTACTTTAGATAAAATATGTTAGAATAGGCATGATGACTGATTTTGAAAAATGGTCAGATTATGTTCGGAAGTATCTACTATTACGAAAAAATATCTTATTTCAGCAGAAAAATAAGGTTTGGTAGATAAAATTGGCATTTGAAATTTCAATTTTACTATTCACGCCAAAACGTTCGGCGGTGTCATGGCGTCGTTTGTGACGTCACTATTGTTTTTACCAATGCACTCTGTGCAGTGTGCAGTAAACAATTGCGTGATTGTCAAAGCTCGAAAATAAAAAATTGTGACGTCATTCGCTTCTTAGTGTTTTATCCAATATGGCGGATTGCTGTATTTTATAGTTTTATTTTATCAAAACAAATAGCAATCTCGCTCGAAATAGAAAAATAAATACGTTTTTCATAATCCATTAATCCTATTTTATATCCTATATAAATTCATAATTTCATTGATTCTTGGATAGTGTCATCATGCCTATTGCAATATTTTTGAAGAATCACTTCATACAGTAGGTAAGTAGGTAGTAGTTATAGAATTAAGTTCATAACATAATTATAGCATAGGTATACCAATTAGTAGAATTTAGATCAAGATACAGTAAATTAATCTGTTCACACCCAAAGATTAATTAAAACTTTAAAATGTTATGAACAAACCGTCTGCGATTTAATTGTGTAATAAAAAAAAAGTTATTGAAGCTGTGCTTTTCAGCCAAGATTTATGAGAACAAAACGCAATCTTGCATTGTAATGTGTAGGTAACTTAGTAATATGTAGGTAAGAACATTAGTACAGTCGTGTTCAGAAAATATTTATCAATTTCCTGATTCTTTATTTAAACACTGCGTCGCACCTTATGCCATAACAAGGTATTTATTACGTAGGTAACAAAAGTTTTCAAGCATCGATATTTGTAAAAATAGTGTTATTAATGAAAATTATCTACACTCAAATCTACACTGAAATAATTGACATAGATTAATCACGCTCATCTCTAATAAAAATAAAAATAAATTAGCATCGATTTCATGCCAAATTATCGAGTGTTGATCGATTTCATGCACAATGCACATAGCACGCAATTATGAACTTTAAAGTGTAATAAACATTTTCAGAACGTCACTGTACCTACATACCTACGTGCCAAGAAGGTCGGAGTTTATTTCAACAATTGCGCGTGAGAGAAAGACCATTGTTAAGGTGTTAATGGTGAACAAGTATTAAAGGTGTTCAAGTCACTCGGTTTATGTAAACATGGCTCTTATTGATATGCCATTTGTTTTATAAATATCCACTGTCTTAGATGTCACCGTTTTGATGCAATTTTATCGCTGGTGGTTACTAAGCTACCAGCAATAAAATTGTGTCAAAATTATTCTCGCAGACAGTGAATCGGCGGACATGGTAGTGGTCCTGCCAAGACTACCACAAACAACACGAGTACGGCGGTACCATCCGATCTCGATCAATTTTTTTTCGATCAATCTGCATTAAGAATTACTTACTAGATAATTGAATTTGCCATTATACATAAATTTAAGGACTGTGTGAAACAGCATTTGTTAAGTCGAGCTTATTATACTATCGACGATTTTATTAACGACAAAGTTTCATGGAAGCAACCGGCCTCGAATCCAGTGATCCACAAGTCGGTGTAGTACTTGTAAGTGTAACGTTGCGTATGTATTGTATTGCTTAAATATTGCAATTTTGAGAAAAGAGCAACTGCTGAGTTTCTTGCCGGTTCTTCTCAGTAGAACCCGAACCGGTGGTAGAGGCTTGACGTATCATATTCATAAGTGACACAAGTTGTCCTATGTGAAATAAATAAATCATTTATCATTTATCATTATCATTTAGACTTATCCCAATATCCCGGAAATCTCAACAAAGGGATGTTAGGAAAAAGCCTAAAAGAAGCCGAAGCCGAAAGCCGCCGAAGTACGACCGAAGTCACTCGCCACGTACAAAAATCATGTCGCTCCGATACTCCACAGCGACATGATTGAAGGACAAACCAACAAAAAGACAATAAACACACTTTTTCAATTTAATATGGGTAGTATTGAGTACTGTTCGTTTGTACAAGCTTTTTCTTCACACTGTAGTTCTAGATGATGCCCTAGGTCTCATGAAGGAGCCAGGAGATGTTTATAGAAACTCCTTGGGTTACCATAACTCTGTCGTGTTTGGGGCTGTTGAATTTGACTTGAGAAATAGGTACTTAGATGGTGCTCAAAATCCGATGGTCGGAGAAAAGCTTGTTTAAAAAGATATACATTTAACTTATTTAATTACAGGATCGTGCCATGGCCGTGCATATCTGAACTGATACGTGGTCTAGTGCCAGATGCGGTGCCCGAGCCAATGCGTCGACCGCATCGCGTCGCTTTGAACAAAGCAGACGAAATCCAAGACTTGGTGAAAAATGATTCCCGACCCATGACCGTTGTACCTCCAGCAAGGCATGAAAGACAAGTTTGACCGCGCCTGTACCTGTCATACCTCTTTACTTCTAACGTTAGGGCAATTGTGTGGTATTATACGATTTTATAGTTCGTGGTAAGAGGATGGTTATTAAGGTTTTATAAATAATACACTGAGAGGTAGGTACCTACTCATTTAAAACTTAAAAGTAAAGGTCGTTTCATGTAACACCACGCGACTAGTTCTGGTAAATAATACCTAACTGTAAAAAAAATCTAGAGTTGTGCAGTCGTGCCGCGAGCGTATCTCGGGGGAGCCTCAAGTGAAAATTACATATACGACAGTGTTACCTAAGTACGAAAATATGAAATGTAAATTATTGTTCTTCAAATGTATTTTAAACTTAAAATAGAATTGAGGAATGACGATGATGTTATGTAACACTATTCGCAGGACTATTAGGTTAATATTTTGCGAATTTTGGTGAAGTAGGTAATCGAAGCTATGCTTAAGTTTGTACTTACTTATTCAAGGCTTAGATAATTATGTCGATGATAACGTGATAAAATGTTGATTGAGTTGTTAATGTGTAAGCATATTTCAAGGACCATGTGAAGTTGCCTTAATCACAATGCCTTATACTAAATAGTTAATAGGTAATAGATTCTGATTAATGTTATGATGTTATGATTATGGATAAGCATTTTAATTGAACCAACCAAATCATTTGTTTCGTAGATGTGTGAATAAAAATTACGTGGCAATAGATAATAATGTGAATATGGAGGTCGATACATAGAATACGGCTACGGCTGGTGGTGGTATTTAAACTATCAATACTTTCTTAGTGAGAAAATATTGTTGCAATGCAATTGCTTATTAAGTTACGTCGATTAGGGATAATTTTATTTGGTTGATGTAATTATGATTTTCCCAAATTTATATCTGTTATAAGTTTGAGAAAACCATTGCAACCACACGCAGATCATTATTTCATACAAAAATCAAATCCTCACAAAATATCTAAGTACATAGGTACTATAAAAAATTCTCCTAAGTACCTGGTGGTATGAAATTTTCCGATTTTTTAAAATAAGGTGAGTGGGGGTAAGATGAAAAATGGGGGAAGATAAAAAAAGGTAAATAGCGCCGAACATTGAGGAATTATTTTAATAAAAGCAAAATCGTTGCATGCACCCTTTAGTCAGGTCCCACCCTGCAGCCTTCAATAGTCGCTTAGTGAAAATGCGCGTGTGTTACGTGGTGATTTTTGTAACGACACATTTCTCGCGAAAATTTGGGATTTTCAATCTTACCCCGCTTGCTGTATCTTTTAACGCAGATAAGTTACATTGATTTTGTATAGATATTGACTATTATATTTCAAATGTAATATGCACTATATAGGGGTAATCAGTAAATTTCTCATATTTAAAGAATTATCGTGCCTTTCAAACTGACCCCGGCAAAATTTAAAGGGGTAAGATGGTAATATAAATCATTCCGTCTTACCCCGCTAACAAAATACATAGAAAAAGTCACTGGTTCTCAAATTTTTGTACAAGATCAATATATAAACCATCTTAAAATTTGGTTGAAACACCTATAATTTATTATTTTTTTGTATAATATACTAAATACTAGTATCAGCTAATACTCAAATATAAATAAAATAAACACACTTATTCTTTGCAGAATTTTCGTCACATATAAAATTATAAGACGTGACTAAGTACGGTGGAACAATAGTTTTTTGTTACAGGAAGAAAATGACTCGTAACTATTTCAGAAAATCCTTACGGGCAACTTATTATATCTACTGCAACTGCCATACGGAGAGTGGGGAACAAAGAAATGACAATATACGCAGTAGCTTAGGAATATAAAATAATATAAAGCTAGTTCGACTGATTTTTGTTACCTGAGATCAGGCTTCGAGGCTTTGAAGTATTTTGTTAAATGGCTAATTTTGTGTTATTTTTTATTTTTAAAAATATACTAAAAATTTAACGTTTTTATTTTTATTTATCTACTTGAAAACGTGAGCCTGTATTTTTTTTAAATATCTTATCAAAATATTTGAGAACCTCAGGCTGTCTGCCTTTTTACGGGGTAAGATTGATATATATTTTTGATGAATTATTATTTTTTGCATTAAGCAAGGCGATTTTTGAATTTCAGTTACTTTCAAGCTATTTAGGTCGTAGAAGCCAGGAGTTTATTTATCATCACGAATGCATAATGGCCATAAATACGATTTTAGTAACTATATCAATCTTACCCCACTGTATTTCCATCTTTCCCCTGATATTTTTTTTCCGAAGTGCAAACTTTGCAAGCTTTTTTTAAATCAAACAATGTTTCAAACTGATTTCTGTCAGCTCTAGTATAATATTTGTACTATACTTTTTCACTCAAAACAAAATTATTAGCATTTAACATAAAACTCTATAATTTACAACAGTTTCAAGTCAACACTATTTATCTCACCAAAAAACCATTTAGACTTGCCCCCACTCACCTTACCTATTTATTTATTTATTTATAATAGACACCATATTTATAAGTTAAAATAATGTGTCACTTGACATAAGTGATTTAATATTCGGGGGGCACGGAAGTGCACGGGCCCAATACTCGAACTATTATGTTTTCTCTATAAAATCTTAAATTTGTACCTACTTAATTATAATAATTATTAGAGTTGCAAAAACTGTGGTATGTGCTTAGGAAAATTACAAAGTCAATGATGTACTTTCGTTAATGATGAGGTGATTGCTTTATTTATAAGATTATTGTGATAATTATTAAACTTAAAGCGAAATTCAATAAAAGGTTTTAGATTTCACTGTATCCCAAATGTCAATAATTACCTCTTTGTATTATTAAGGTTTGCTCGAATCACACCGTAGGTTAGACTCTGCTCAATTACAACGTTTATATAGGTATTGTTTTGTACTTACATAATATAAAAAAATTGCATCACCATATACTTACCTATAGTTGTATATAACTATAGTTACTAATTTCTATAACTTGTAGTGGTATATTCGTTATTGGAAACTTCGTCACTATGTTTAAAGGTAAAAATATTTGGGAAATCGAGATTAAAATAATTCAACGAAATAAAAAAAGTATGCAAATCATATCACGAATTTTATTTATTACATTGATTAAATTGTAGAGCGATAAAATTAATAATACTTAATAGTAGGCAATTTACATTAAAAAAATAACAAACAAATGCAGGATATTCCATATTTTATTTACATAATTAATTCGTAATTCACAATCACACATACATCATCCTATAATATTACGTTTGATTCAAATCAGAAATCAAAGACTCCGGAGAGAATACTAATCTATTTGAGATAGACTAGTATTCTCTCCGGCGCGGAGTCACAAACCGGAGTCTCACCGGAGTTTGCTATAATATTATCCATTCAAACCATTTAATGGTCTGAATGTATAATATAGCAGGCGCTAATCAGTTGTATTTTCTCGGATTCCTCCGGATTCTTAAAGAGCAGTAACGACATCCGATTTCATGTATATACTGTTACTCGGCTTAGCTTGGACTGTTAAAAAAAACATTCAATTTTTTTATATAATTGTGAAATATTAATGTTTCTCAGACTAATAAAAGTTAAACGCGATAGAAAATAAACGATTTCGATACTTGGTATAACTGAAGCCACGTTAGGCGCCATTTGAAGAAGTTTTTTGTCAGTAGTAGGTATACTTAACCTCACTTTGTTAAAATAAGAAAATAACAGTTATAAAGTAAATAAATCTCTTAACAAAAAAATAAGTACAAACGCAGATGCCGTAAACATCTGCCGAACAACAAACAAAAAAAACTTTAGGTAACTTAAAACAACAGATTTTTAGTACGATATATAAATGAAAATAATATTTACTATAATGATTAAATAGTTTAAGTAAGTACTTCAATGCCCGTCATCTTATCACTAGGTGGGTATTAAGTTAATAGGCATATATATAATATACTATATATATATATATATATATATATAGTTTTGTTTTATCAGTTGCAAAATTCAAATTACCAACCAGCATTGCATTTGTATTGAGAGAAAATTCCGGACGTTCTGATTGTCTGGTCTCAGAAGCGTTTTCTTTCAAAAGGGAGAACTTTTCGGATTGTGAATCGGAAAACTGCAAAACTTCTATCAAAATCGGAAAAAGTCAAGATCTTTCTTTTATGAACTTTCTATCAACAAAAAGCAATTCAGGTCGCTTTTCTTTAGGCTGTACCTGCTTCAAATCGCAGAAAGAGATTTCAGTGATACAGATGCAGGTTAAAATTGTCTACACTCCCACCTTTTACGAAAAATTTGGTTAAAAAAAACATTAACTAAGTAATATTAAATTTCATATACCTACGTATAAATAGTAAAATTAATCATAAATTTTACTATTTAATTCGTCTATAAGTCGCGTTGATCCCTCGGATATGACTCTGGTAACGTAAACTCCGAAATCGGAGACCTGTACAGTGGATTCAATTCCTGCATATGCTTCCTGCTCTCTTGGGCTTCCTGCAGAAACTTAGCATAGGCTTGTCTATCTGAAACTACTTGGGCGGACTTGACCCCTAAAATGACTATAAGACCAGCCACTATGACGCAAGCCATGGTAATGAGTGCGGTTGTCATGATCTGAGCGCTCGTAGGCTGCGTGCATTCCTTGGCAGTGATGACCATCTCCATCGCAATCATGGATTTGATGCCGGCTCTGTATGTATATCTGTATTCACAATTCAGGCCGTTCTCTTCTTGACGCAGTATGCAGGACGTATCGTCAATATTTGGGGCTGCTGTAAAGAAATGATTTTTTTTAACGCCACTACAAGTTATCCCTTGACTGCAATCTCACCTGATGGTAAGTGATCATGCAGTCTAAGATGGTAGGGTAGCGGGCTAAAATGTCTAGGGATATAGCAGCTATATTAAACCCGTACCCCTAGTCAGTTCCTAAATGGCATCATACCGGAACGCTAAATCGTTTGGCGATGCGTCTTTGCCCAGAGGGTGGAAACAAGCCACAGCCGAAACCTCCCATTAGACCAGACCTGCGAATATTTAGAAATTATAAATTCCCAAATGTCCCTGACCCTGCTAGTTATCGAACCCTGGAACTCCCACCTTAAGACAACATCGCTTAACACTGTGCCAGGGAGGTCGAATTATTTGTTGGTATGGTGCTATAGGTATAATTAGACTCCCAACCGCAAGTTTAACTATATTATTATTATTATACGCTTATTTGCACCACCACAACAAGTAAAAAAACCAAAAACAAAAATTGTAAATAAAACAAACACAAACAGAAGTAGGATACCGCTTAGCTATAATGAGGTACTTGTACAAAAGAAGATCCACTTTCATACTTTGCTAAACCGCAAACTACAAAGTAGGAGCAAATTAACCTACTTACAGCAGGTTCTCTTTCATAATATCCTAAACAATTATTGCTGTAGTAAACGGTTTTTTTTGTTCAACTAATTTTCCTCTATGTATCACTATTAATTAGGTAAGTAATTCAAATGTTACTTATTCGACCGAGCGAAGCGAAGGTCTCTGAATCTACTTGAGTGAACTTGCACTTGTCCGTCCGTCCGTCCGTCTGTCAGAGCCTTATAACTTACTGAACGTAATTACTTCAAGTTTAAATATAACATATAAACTGATGGCCTCCAGCCGAATATGGGTTAAAAAGTTATAAAAATCCTTATTTCAGGGGGGCTCTCATAGAAGCGAATGTGAAGTTAAATATATATTTTAAAGCGTTACATAGGGTTGCGGTATATAATTTTAAAGATAATTAGGAATAGAGTCCAAACATATGTTTTTTTTTAATTTTTCCTCTAAAATTGACGAAATGGGGGGTTTTCAAAGGGAGATTTTCTAAGGTCCAAAGTTGACCTCAGAACTCTCAATTTTCTGAAAGGCTGAGCCTGAAACTTGATGAATTATTTGAAATAAATCCTGTACTTAAACAACAAATACTAAAATAAGATAAATATTATAAGGAAACGAAATTATTTAATTTTTAATGAGCTTCAGTATTCAGTACAGTTTAACAGAACTTTACAATGATGTCAATAGATGGCGCTCTGTTAAATATCATTCGTTTTATGGATACCGCGAGGTCTCAGTTCGGGCAAAGACAATATATATAATTAATATATGGTTCGGGGCGAACCACTAGTACTTATAAGAATTATATATGTCACCGTAAGATTGCAAAAACCGTTAGATTGTAATCCAACTAGCGATATTGTAAACTGTCGACAGATTGTGAACCGTTCAATGTTCCGAGTGTAAATTTTTGAAATATACATTGTATTTACGTTTTCTTGTCTCTTTCTTGTAGCTTAGGTTAGGGTTCGACATAAAAGATCAGGTCGTGCCCGGCCGCAGGCCGGGCACTCAGGTTTTATCGGGTTAATATACCTAGTAGATTACAATCTACCGAAAAATAATGCGTTAAATTGTAATCCAACGGCCTTTGCAATCTTACTGTGACATATATACCATATTTTACATTCTTCCTCTCGCGCACCGTAATGTTGATGTTACCAAAGATTTCTGAGCATCTGCTGCTCAAACACAAGATTTTTACGGATAGCTAAGGATCGGTACAGGAGACGCCTGAGTATTTTTGTCAGATAAGATTTACTTTAAATTATGAAACAAACCTTCATTTATCCTCTCGTGACGTTACCGACGGTGCATAATATAACGGTGCAACTGGTATTCAAATGGTGTAATAACCTGCATGGCTCCGAGTTGGCAGTTGGCACACAGAGAATTCTTACCGACAACACAGTTTTCACAGAAGACACCTGAGTATCTTTACCAGATAGGGGTTTCTTTATAAAGAAACTTACCTTGATTCACCCTCTCACTTACCTATAGCTGACACTGCCAGCGGAGATGTCGGTGCAACTGCTATTTATGTGGCACAGGATATGCGGCTTCGAGTTGGCATACAGAGCATTCTCACTGATAGCAAAGGTTTTATAGGAGACGCCTGAGCATCTTTACCAGATACTTACGGTTTACTTAAAAACAAAAAATATACCTGAGTTCATTCTCTCGCTGACCGTATAGTTGATGTTGCCAATGGTGCAAATATCTGTGCAACTGCTGTTCAAATGGCACAGGATGCATGGCTCCGAATTAGCACAGAGAGGGTTCTCGCAGGTTGCACAGGTTTCACAGTACGCGCCCAAGTATTCTGTATCAGTTTCGTTGGGTTTGTAACATTGACATCGGCCTGAGGAAATAATAATTTGTTAGATAAGAATGATTAATAGTCTGATAGTGAAATTCAGCGTGATTTGTATGAGTAGAACTTGCAAAACTTAGAGAACATGGCACAAACACCAATTAATATCTTGCGAACTCGACTTCACGAGGTGAAGTCGAGTTCGCAAGATATCATATAATCTCGTATTAAGTAAATGTTTCTGCTGCTAATATATTCGCAGGCGTCAAGGCATCATACTAATTCGAAAGCGTGTTTGTTGGTGGGTTTGTCCTCCAATCACGCCGCAACAGAGCCGTGATTTTTGGCATGGGTATAGTTGAGGACCTGGAGAGTGACATAAGCTTTTTATCCCGGGAAATTAATGAGTTCCCACGGGAGTCAAAAGAAAACTTAAACCACGCGGACCAAGTCGCGGGCATTAGCTAGTAAAATATAAGCCTGAGTATATCTATAACCATGATGATGGCATTTTCAGTTTTCATTACCTTCATGTAACACAGTGTTGAGGAAGGCCCGCATCAGAACCTAGTTTTCTTGGAGAAATAGCGTGTTTGGTAATTATTATGGTGTGCATGGTAGTGATAAATTATGATTTGGTAATGAGGTATGGTGTATGGTGATTAGGATTAAGGTTATGGTAATTTAGTATAGACATGGTGATGAGAAATTCTAGAAATCCGTAGAACGAAATCGAGGATCTTAGATCTTTGCATTCATTCTAGGAAGTTACTAACCCACAAATTCATTCAGATCATGATCATCGCTGAGATATAGGATCTTTATAAAACAAGAATTTATTTTTATGGGCTGAGGCGTGCAAAACTAACCTCCTATAATGAAAATTAGCTGAAGAAGAAGCTTAATAAGTGGACAAACAGTAAATTTACCTGGGTGAATAAGAGAAAGATGAATTGACCAAGTATTTTCACCATAAAATTCAAAAGATTAATTGGCAGATCCAAACACAAACGTAATAATTATGAAACGTTCATACCAGGCGTATAAAAGATACCATCTATCGGAATACGAGATCAGTAATGGTCCCGAGAGTTCTGTCTCTCCAACATAGCTACCTGATGCGACTGAAAACTGAGTGTGATAGTATTCTTCATCATAGTAAATCTAAGATCTTGGGAGAAGGGAAAAGTGCTATGATGAGGTATAAAATCTTGATGAAGATATAGTTAGAAGTCCCATAGGCAGCTAAATTGACCTGATCACCCAAAACTGACAAAATCTAGTCAAAAACCGGTAAATTCACCGGCCATAATGCCAGACGTACAAGAGTGTGCGTGTTTAGCGGTGCAATCGTATAAGGATTGCCGATCAAATGGTCTAAGTTCGGCTTCAAAGTAAAATAAACCATAACAGCATTGAATTAGAGCTCAATTTCGTGTATCCATTCTTATACGTTTAGGGTATCGTACATACCTAAACATATGAGAATGGATACATGAAATTGAGCTCTAATTCAATGCTTTTATGGTTTATTTTACTTTAAAGCCGAACTTAGACGATTTGATCGAAAATTCTTACATAATTGGGGGCCTGTTCTTCAAAATTATCAATTTTTCAATTGAAGAATTTTATTCTTGCTTGCCCCATCTTGCCGTTGAGCAATGCCTATTATAAATAATTGTTCTCGAGAGGAAATTATAAATCTCACTTACAGGTCGAATTCTGAATGACCCGATACAAGATCCATACGCTGCTGAAGATACGGAAGACCGAGTAGGACCCAGGCTACGTTGCTTAGCGTTTGTGGACAATATGATTGGAAACTGGAACCTTTTAAAATCGTTGCAGAGTTCCCAACGCAATCCTGTCAGTGCATAATACTGGACCAGACTATGATACCAATCCAACCGCAACGAGGAAGGCTGAAAAATTAACATCAGAAAGACAAAATCATGCCTAACACTCACGTATCAGTCCACCTAGAAATCATTGAGACCCTTTTGTAATATTTTGTATACCTTGGACACGCGGTTCAACTATGTAGGTCAAATTTTGAAAATAAGTTTCCAGCTGAATCCGACTCGACTGGGACTGGGCAGCGTTCAAAAAGCTTGGAGATGTATTTTTCGACTTCGATAGTTCGAAGAACCAAGAAAGGTTGGGGTCCCAAGGTGCTGGACTGCTCCCTCACAACCTGGATGGATGACATGTAGCGAGTCGCAGGGATCGCTAGATTCAGCGCAAGACCAAGGCTCAGAAGTCCTTATAAAACGGTAATGTGTGGACAGCCAGACCAGCAGTGGACGTCATCAGTTGATGACTAGGATACATATTAACTACTTAATTAAGTCCCTGTCTGGTTTTTTCACCATATTATATCTCAAAAGTCAAAACAGATTCATGACATGCACCAAATGGACTGCTGTTGACGTTCCATTTATTCTATTTACTCTTTTGATGTTTTATCAAAAACTACTGAATGGATTTTGATGCAACTTTTTGCATCCACAAGGTATTAGTTCAGAGAAAATTTTAAAATAATTTTAATTTTAATTTTAATTATTTTATAAAATTAATAATTATATTTTTAATCTATAATTTTCTAATTTTTACTGATATTTTACTGAATTTATTGTATTTATATAGTTATTTCAACCTAAATTTTATGTTTTTCAATTATTTTTAGTATAATGTATATAATTTGCCAGTTATTTATAAACACTATGGCCAAAATATTCTTAATTTTATTATAAAATGCTTTTATTTGTGTCTTAATGCCATTTTTATAAACTTTTCTAAATTTCATTCATTTTAATTTTTTTTACGTCTAAATATATTGCAAATAATTATTTAAGCTTATAATAATTAAAAGCTTTCCTAAAAATAAAGAAATTTCAGAAATATCTTTGATTTAGTTTTAAAATAATTCAAAATAGTCATGGTAATTGTGGTAATTAGAACCATGGTAATGATAATTTCGCCATTTATAAATTATTTAAAAATTAACAGATTTATTTTAAATTTTGCAGGCTATTTATGTGAATTAAAAACACGTTTTACATCATAAGTGGTGATTTTTTAATGAATTAGATAGGAAAGTTGACAAAGTGCAGAATAACAACATTATTTCCCAATACCTTCAAAACGCAGACATGCGCTTAACCTGTTACAATAAGTTCTTCAAACACAAAAGCCTTACGTTTTAATGATATCATGATAGATGCAGTACATATAATATTATCATTGTTATCATAGTGTTTGCATCGGGTCACGTAAATTAGGAAAAAGTCGTGGGACAGACTTTAGTATCTCGTAATTTTTTCATTTTTCGTTATTTTGTTACATGTTACATTCAATTTTATAGGTTTATTATTTATTAACAATATATATTTTTTTGTATTTTTTTTATCTATCGTTTTTGAGAAAAAAAATAATGTTCCCAACAACTTAGGCAGTGGGACAGTCATGGTAGTGAGAAATTTGAGGTTTACGATTTTTTTAAAGATGGATCTCACCTCTTTTATCTTCTTTTTCTTGATGGATGATATAGAGGACACTGTCTAGTGTCTACAAAAAAAATTACATAAGCCTGAGTTAGTTTTAAGGTACGTTCTCCAGCTTGGGACACGCTTTTTACAACATTTCGAAGAAGCATCCAAATCCTCCGAATCACTCTCAACGTACGTTTCACTCCGACATCGGAGCATCTTTAGGAGATGTTGACTCGACAATGCACGATTGTAAAGATCGCTTTATCCAGATTTGTCTACTGTCGCGGATTATAGCGAATTAAACTTCTAGTTCATTCATTATCATGGACTTCCGCATGCTAACGCCTGCTTCTGGATTATAGCGAATTAAACTTTTAGTTCATTTAAAACTTACCGCAAACGCAGTCTCCATGTCCGGAGCAAACGTCTTCAGAGCCCGGTGCGACGCACGTGTCGCTGCTCTCCGTGCAGTCGCAGGCGTCGCCGCTCCAGCCCTCGGCGCAGGCGCACTGCCCGCACACGCACACGCCGCGCTCTATGCCGCCGCATTCTACGTTGTTTATTCTATGAACGTCAAAAATCTATATGCATTTTACCATGAAAGACGAAAAGGTAAACAGTACTATACACACCTACGATCAGAGGCGGCTCATCTCCGCCCATTGCGAGGCTCTGGGCGGTAGATATTTGCGAGGCCCTTAAGATTTGTGGAGTATAGTCCATTCACGTTTTTTTCACACCACTCGCTCAACAACGCCTTATTACATGGCCTGTTATCTAAGGTTACAGTAAGACATTAAATCCCTAGGGTTATAATGTTGTACTGAAATCCATTGTTCCCTAGGGTTATAATGTGATTTGAATTTAGAATCATCGCGCATCTGAAGCAAGATCTGAAGGAAATTCTATGCATTCCAAAGAGGTTTTATTCATAATTCTTATTGCTATATTAGTGTGTTCTCAGCAGGCGCGGCCAACTCGATTTTCGAAAACCAAAGCCGTGGCCCACTAGATTCGCACTGACGAAATTTGTTTGTCAAATCGAGTAGGCCACGCCGCTGAAAGAAGTGGTTGTATCCAGTTGTATCGCGAGGTGTGAAAAGTAGAGTATTCACCGTAGGGGTAATGCTGTATTAATCTTGGGCGCCCCTAATTCTCGCGCTACTCTCAGGATTCAGATGCAACACCCTCGCTACGCTCGGGAGTTACTCTAAAATCCCTCGTTCCGCTTGGGATTTATCCCGGCGCCCGTGACATAATACATCGCATTACCCCGTGGTGAATAATCTACTATTACCTTTCACAGTTGACAGCACTGGCATCTCAGATGAATAAATAGAATAGATAGCGGATTGTCTATGTAGTTTGTCACTAGTTTGGATATTCCTAGCTCACTTCCTATTGATTAGGTAGGACTTTTTCTACGTGGGCTGTAGCGCGAAGGCACGAGGCCCCTGCAAGAGCGAGGCCCCGGGCGATGACCCTGCTTGCCACCCCCTAAGGCCGCCACTGCCTACGATACACAAATGGGGCATTGACATTACTAAAACATTACCTGAATAGTATCTTACTATTACACAAACTATTGATTGAATTACCAATGATAAGGAATCCATGGTAAATCCCAAGCTTTGATGGGGGTTTCAGGCCCGAATATATAAGACCAGGTTATAAAACATATTCCGGTACAATGTGCCGGAATTTTGCCACATTGTACCGGAATATGTTTGTACATGCAATGTATGTAGGTACATACATTTGCCTGTTTTTGCAGATTAGGTACTTATAGTGAATTTAATTCAGGAGTGAATTAAGCTCCTTTATATTATTCAAAACCAAGTTCAAAACACAATGTACAGCTAAAATTCGCGACACACGAAAACATACACAAATGTGATACGAAAACACTAAGTACGTAGGTAAGAATTTTTTACGAGGATCGAGAACAGGGACTCTTTTTTAACCGACTTCCAAAAAAGGAGGTTCTCAATTCGGCGCGTATCTTTTTTTTTTTTTAATGTATGTCGGTGCATATCTCCGTGGTTTCTAAACCGATGAACAATTTTTTTTTCATTGGTTAGAGGAAGCTCACGAGGTGGTCCTCGTGAAGTATTTAAACAAAGATAGGCATAGTTGACGCGTGAGGCTCGCCCGACTTCAACATAGTGTGTAGAAATCAAAATTATTTTTTACTTTACAGTGGCTTTGGAAGTCGGTTTTTTGGAAAGAATTTTTATTTGCCAATCCGTTTTCTCACAATCTTCATCTATCGGTCAAATGCCGAGCAATATCAAAGGAAAACCAGCCAATACTGTATCATCATCATCATCACTACAGCCTATTAACGTCCCACTGCTGGGCACAGGCCTCCACTCTCATAGGAGAGCGGGAATTAGAGCTTAGACCCACCACGCTGCTCCAATGCGGGTTGGCGGGCTTTAACGACTACTATCATGTTAGTGATAATAACCGGGACCGACGGCTTAACGTGCTCTCCGAGGCACGGGGGTGAAACACCGCCAACTTCCAACTCCGGGCTGGAACTGAGAATTTCTTAATTGAAAAACGCAATACCTTCACTATAATAATATATATAGAATAAACGCAAAACGCAAGACAGATCTTCGGCAATTACTCACCTACTTGTTTGGCATGATTTACACTGGCAGTAGCGGCCAGTGGAGCCCGGGTCGCACTCGCACTTGCCGCATAGACACTCTCCGGAGCCCGAGCACGTGATGGCGCGACTCACGTTGGGCTCACGACACTGAGCCGACAACGCAGCAGACGCGGCTATATCCTCGATGGAGCAGTTGCAATACGGACCTGACCTGAAAAAATCTATTAATATAAAAATGCGAAAGGGTGTCTGTCTGTCTTTTACTTTTTCACGGCTTCCCTATTTCCCGATGGACCACATTTATGTCGAAAAATAAGAGTTTGAAAATCTAATTGTATATCACATCATAACACAGTAAAGTCAAAAAATCTTTATTTGGAACATATCGAGGATTGTACTGGTTACTCGCTAGAAACTCTAAGCTGTCAATTGACAATAAACTACTTATATATAAGGCAGCACTTAAACCTATTTGGACATATGGATTGCAACTCTGGGGCTCTGCTAGTGACTCCAACATAAAAATCATACAAAGAGCCGAAGACTCTATACTAAAACAACTAGCCAATGCCCCCTGGTTTATAAAAAACAGTGAGCTTCATGAACATCTCAATATTAAAACAGTGAAAGAAGAAATACAGCTTTGTAGCGCCAAATACAAGTCGCGGCTACAGCACCATCCCAATCAGCTGGCAGTCCAACTCACTGTTCCAGACTGTCTAAGGCGCCTAAAAAGGAAAAATATTTTAGACCTGGATAGATCCTTAATCCAGGCTCAGTCTATATGACTTTTCCAACGGGAAAAGTCATAAAAAGTCACAAGACGTTCAACACATCTGCTCATAGTCAGAAGACTGATCGCATGATATAGCACAGAAAAAAAAAAAAAAAATTTGGAACATATAAATGGTTTACAAATATTTGGCAAGGGTGACACTGCAATAGTATTAATAAACCCTAAAAACATTATGAAATACTAGCTAATGCCCGCGACTTCGTCCGCGTGGATTGAGGTTTTTCGGTTCCCGCGCGAACTCTTTAATTTTCCGGGATAAAAAGTAGCCTATGTGCTATTCCGGAATATGATCTACCTCTGTGCCAAATTTCATCCAGATCCGTTCAGCCGTTGGGGCGTGATAGAGTAACAAACATCCATCCATACATCCATCCATCCATACATCCATCCATATATCCATCCATCCAAACTTTCGCATTTATAATATTTATTTGATTAAACAAATTTAAAAAATATCACATTGAATTAATAGGATACAAAAGTCCGTCAGATTCGGACCTGTGTCAGTTGCTCACGCCCCTACATTAACTATAAAAGAGCTGATGATAGGACACGTTCGAACGTTGAACCGATGTTGATTTAGGTTTTCTTCAAAGGTGACCTACCTTTGAAGAAAACCTAAATCAACATCGGTTAATCCGTTTGGGAGCTACGATGCCACAAACATACACAAATAGACACACACACATAATATTATATACACGTCAAACTATTAACACAACTCTGTTAATGTCGGGGGTTAAAAATGGCATTGATAGTGAAAGACACACTGAAATGACGGTATTGTGGACTTACCCGTAATTGACCTCACCATAAAGTTTAAAGAAATTAAATATCACGTGTTTTAACAGTGAAGGAAAGCATGGTGAGTTGCACGCCCGAGAGTTGTTCATAATATTCTCAAAGGTATATGAAGTCTGCCACGACAATCCGCATAATGCCAATTGCCAGCATGGTGGACCAAACCCTTCTCATTCTACGAAGAGACTCGTGCTCAGTAGTGAGCCGGCAATAGGTTGAAATGATTATATTGATCTCACCATCCTTTGTTGCACTGGCAAACGCCGCAGACGAGATGCGAGTTGGCGGGGCACAGGATCATGCCTTCTTGCACATTGCCCTCGCACTCACATCCGCACTGGATCTCCACCTCCAGGGTTAACGAGTCCTGACCCAGCTGGCTTTCCGATATTGTGATCGTGTGACGCGACTACAAATTAAATTGTTATATGTATCTAAATCGAGGAATTCGGTGCATTCATGTGCGTATTTCACATGGTAGGACTAGGTAGTATCTAGAACGCATTGAATGATCAAAATAATTTTGCATCTTCTTCTTCTCGTGCTTCTCCACTATATTTGAAGGTGTCCTTTATCCTTCGTCAAACGGAAAAATTCCAAAATACAAATAAAATCTTATAACTAACACAAAATTAAGTGGGCAAAGGTAAAGCTTTCTTTACCAGCCAAATTTCTTCCCGCTTCCCTCAAAAGTGATTAAGGTGAACTTGTTGCTATATTTAGGCATATTTTTATGATGATAACTTAGGGGCGACACTGGCTTACTCCATTTTAAAAACTAAGTAAAGGCAAATATGTTCTCAGAGTATCTGTTACTTCTGTTCCCCTGATATAGGTATAAGTTCATACTAGAAGTTAAATTTTAAATCTCCCCATTGATTTTAACGCTGCGTTGCGTACGAACTTGTGCATGCAAATACCTGTCATTTACCGTTAGCAACATCAAAAGACGCTTTTATCAATGGAATCAGTAATTTTCTGTCGACCTATCCAAATTCCAGTTGCGACCAGTTTGGTAGGCGATTTCTCGATATGTCAAAGTAAGCTTATCTAAAAAAGTCGATTACCTTTTTGTATTCCGGACAAGATTCCAAACTGACATGAGCTTCGTAATTGAGCGTCATGCCATACTCGACGCCGGTGCAACGTGTTGCCTCAACCATGGAACCTCCTTTCACTCCGCAATCGGTGAAATATTTAACCTTTATAGGGCCGGCAGCCGCGTCGTCTTCAAAATTGACAACGCTCACGATGTCTTCATATCCCATCTTGACTAGCTTCAGTATGTTTGAACTGTCGCTCTCTAATTTAGCGACGTACGTGAAATCGCTCAACAGTTCGTGTAAACTGTCGTAATGGCTCTTAACATTTTCCGTGACCGCGAATATTACGTTCACCTGAAAATGCGTACCTAATAGCTATTTATGCAACTGTTTCGTAATGAGGGTCATTTTAATTCGAGTGCTGTTTTTTGATACGAGGCTTGCCGAGTATCAAAATAGGATAGTACGAGAATTAAAATGACTAATTACGTACAGTTGCATACAAGATTTTATCTACGACAAGGACGTCTTTATAATTTTTTACTTAATAAATTAATAAAAACCAAAAGTGCCAGAACCCAGAGCCGCTAAGCTATAGGTATCCTATTTATGAAGATAACCATATCGATACAGCTACGACTCATAACGATACAGCTCCCATACAACGAACTGTATCGTTATGAGAAGCAAACACGAAAGAGGGTTCAATTCGATATAGTTGTCAAATTCGAAATTGGAACTTTTCGATGCTGGAGTAGATAAATAATTATACAGTTTAATTGCTTGGCACCTAGGTAGCCACTCCAATATGACTCAAGAGGGCTACTTAGCCAAACGGCTAAGCCTAGCCTTGGACTCACTGGATAGCAATAGTACGAGTATCTATGTAGTATCCAATCTTCAATTGGTTAGGATATATTTTTTGTATAGGTACCTATATTACGTTTTAAGTGCTAGCAGTTATTTAAGTATGTAAATTTTTGGTTTGTTTTAAGTACTACAGTAAATTTTTGGTAAGAAATAGAACTCCATAATAATATAAAACGGTTGATAAGATCGTTTTAGCGTTCCAAAATACAAACTATTTAGGTCAAGTTTTGAATATTATTCATTTTATTATTTAAAATGATAATCTGAAGTTATGCGTTGTTTCTGCTTTCACCAACAAATAAGGCAATGTTATGAATACATTTGTTTAAGATTTGTATTCTATAGAAGGGAACGTATTCCGTATTCGCTAGAAGGCACTGAACAAGTGGCCCGAGAGGCCGTGGGAAAATTTGAGGAAGCGTTTTATAAAAGCCAAAAATCTATATCTACTTACTCATATGATATTGCGAAATTCGAAAGTGTTATATTTTTACGGCTCAGCCTTGACAAAGAGATAGTTTGACCCAAACACGGGGTTTTAAAAATCCCTCGCGGGTGAACCCAAGGGAGTTGGCTTGTTTTTGAATAAATGGTTCCTCTGCCTTCCTTGATTAAAGACAGTGACACCTAAGTATATTAATTCCTATAAGCTTGAGGGTTCGTTTATGATTTATTTATTTCATGTGGAACGACAGATAAAGTTACTAACTTTCAGATTCTACCAAGCATCTCCTCAAAATTTACCGTGATCTCTTACAACAAAGAACACATAAGTAAACATAGCTTGTTTACTTTCTCGATATCTATGAATCTGCGTAACAAGCCCAACTTAATCTGTATTCTCTAACAATGTTATATTTACCTTGTACTTATCTAAGAGTCGGTACACTTGCGCTATGGACGGGTAGTCGAAGGTACCGGCCTCGGAATAATAGCCGTTTTTATCTAGATGGCATTTCTCGTCGTTATTCAGTGAGGCACCACCTGTTTCAAAACAACACAAGTGGATTATAGTTTATGAACTGTAAGTATATAGTTTAGTGATCGCTTAGAGCTCTATGAGCACAAAATATGTTTGGCAATAAAAAAGAAGGACTGTTCGGCAATAATGCCTATCTAGTGCATTATGGTAGAAATCAATTCAATCAACCAAAAAGCATCAACGAAAGACTGTTTAAACTGCCAAACTGACTTTGAACTATAGATAGACGGATAGATAGAAAAATTATTAGATATAGTAAACAAGTAGGTAGGTACAGAAAAAAAAGTGCGCAAGGGCGGTCTTATCACTATATAATCCGAATGGCCGGCCAGAGGCACAAGAATAAAATTATTTAGACGATTCGCATGTAGTGTAGACAGTAGACTGCTGTAAAGTTTTACGCGGTTGTTTCGCAGTAATTATAACTGCACAGAAACTGTCGGCTGACTGTGCAGTCTGCGTGCATTATTACCGTACGTGCATGCAGTTGCAGTACGGTCACGAATTCACGATGTCAAAAGCAAGCGGACTGCCCGTTGACAGTTTCGATGCAGATAAGACAACTCAAAGAAACTACATACACAATTTTCGCAATCCAATTGAAACAGCCTGCATTAATATTTTAGGGCTTGCAAGCACATTTAAGGACTTCTATTAATAGCTCACCTAATTTCCCGTCTCCAGCGGTATGCAGCAGTCCATCAGACAGCAGTATGACAATTTTCCGGCTATGAAGCGACCAGCCCACTTCCTTGTCGCATGTGATAGCTTGCACTAGCGCGTCTAACTGCGCCTCTGCGTTATCCAAGTTCGCTGTCACAGAACTGCTGTTCACTTTCTCTATAAACTCATTTACCTTAAAAAAGACCAGACATATTAAATTAATGGGAACAAAGTTATATGAAACCTAAATATTTGGTAAAGGCTAAGGCTAGTTTGTAGACTCAAATACCATAAAGCTTCATTTACGCTATTTCATTGAGGAATACCGCACGGTACATTAATCATTAAAAATGTATCAAGAATTGTATACAGACTGTAATATCATCATATTCTATTTCTACACAATGATGCCTCGGCATAAAATATACTGCCTAAAATTGGTGTTTGCATTTGTAGCATGCTGCCCTATCGCGTGTTGCCGTAGTGATGTGAGTTGTTGAAATCAACCCACTTGTGCCATTTCTTTGTCGCATCTGATAGCCTGAGGAGGATGTGCACTTTAGTGCTATGCCTTTACTTGGGCCAAAAGCTTCATTATAGTAAAGTTCTTATTTACACAATGTACTGTGTTAGTCTACACTTCAATGGATAGAGACTGGTTTCGTAGATACTCAATCTGTATTGAAAAACTTATCATCATTCTTAACACAATAACTGATAAAAAATTAGTCAACGCTTGATGAAACAAATACAATTAACTGTATAACGTATTGTATTACGTTGGCTTTCTTAATACACATTTACGGCACAGCAAGACATTTGTAGGGTGTTACTGAACTTTTTTTGGGACACAAAATGTTTTATTTTGTGCATAGATCTGGTATCAGGTGCTTAGATTGTTTCATAATCATAATACTTAAATACTTGCAGTATAATTAAATTAAGTAAGTAGGTACGTAAATATGATCATAAAACCTTGCCAAAATTTCACTAGATTAAATCTCTACTCTAGCTTTATTATGTCTAGTGATTTTAGGCAATAAATAATTACTATTTTACTATAGTGTAGAAAAGATATTTACCTGATTGGTAAGAGACAGATGGTGTTTGTAGCTGTAGGTTGCTTCGCAGGCTTGCTCTTCAACAGCGCAAGGGTTGGCCAATCGCCGAGGATCAACACTGGTGTACGGCATTATCGGTTTATCCGCGAAACTGCCAAATCCTAACCTGAAATAAAATGATTAAAACTTATTACTGTTTTCTCAGTTAATAAACTTAGGTAGGTAGGTAAGGTGACACTTCATCTGCAACTACTTTCAGGATATGCTAAATGAAAGTTAAAAATAAGGCAGTTAGATAACTAAGACAGCCAGGAGGAATGATATGCTTAACTTAAAGAGCCTCGCGTACTGCACTTTAAGATTAGGTATACATTCTATAAGACAAAGGGCGAAAGCTACTAAGATTAGCTATGAAATATAAGAACAGCTTTCTTTTTACTTTTATCAAGCACCTACTCTAAATTATCCAGCAGCTCCTCGTCTAATAAAATTACACTTAAACTTTAAAATACTACCTTACCTAAAATTATCAGTGAGATTTTTCAGCAAGCTCGGCAGATCGTCTCTCAGAGAAACTAGGGTCTCTTTGTCATCCTTCATGGACCAAGTGAGATCCATTAAATAATACAAATCCAAGGGGTAATTCTTTGCAGGTCTGTAGGAGAACTTGATTTTCTTTGATTCACCTGAAAAAGAAGAAAGAAGATATATTTAGATGAGCTTCAAAAAATGCATCAGATACAAAAAATATGTACCTTCTGGTACGTCACATCGACATATTATTTTCTGTACCTAAGAATATTAAATATTTATATTCTACGCCCTATCAAGCTTCAGCAATAAGTACAGATAAGGTATATTAAGTACAAATAAGTGAAATACATCATACATAAATAGACTGTAGGTTTAAATACTTGGCTAAACATTAGGATATACCTTCATAATTTGTGACAATAGGTCGATTTTGGCTGAATCACGCGCAAATAAATAGAAAGATCTTGTCTTTTATCCATGACATATACAGACTACCCATAGAAATCTATGAGACTACCTTGTAATTAAGTAAGGCAGTGTCGTCAATAACACAACCAATTACAATTTTCTTTAAGCACGTGAAAAGAAAGTAGGTGAAATATGTTTTTTATTGGCTCAAACCTATTGACTGAGTAAACTTACGTGGTTTCAACGAGAGCCTAATTTTCTGCGGCTGTATTTGGACAACTGCGTCGTGGCTGTCGGGGGTCATGTCTTGGAGAGTGTGATTCTCGGCGACCTCCCATATCGGCTTGTACGGACGCTGGATCATGCCTTGAGCGCAGCCATCTGCCACCAAACTGCATAAACATAAATTAATATTTTAGGAGCTAGTTTCTATTTGTTGGTTCTATTGTTCCAGGTAGGTACAACAAGGGTTTGTAGGTTCTATTTGTTTATTTGTTACTAGATCAACTGGGTGGAGGCAATGATCATTAAGTACCTATATCAATTCATCGCCAGCCCACATCTGAGTTCAAACGAAGTATATCATACTAATATTATAAATGCGAAAGTCACTTTGTTTGTTGGTTTGTTGGTTTGTTGGTTTGTTGGTTTGTTGGTTTGTCCTTCAATCACGCCGCAACGGAGCAACGGATTGACGTGATTTTTGGCATGGGTATAGTTGAGGACCTGGAGAGTGACATAGGCTACTTTTTATCCCGGAAAATTAAGGAGTTCCCGCGGGAATAACAAAAAACTTAAACCACGCGGACGAAGTCGCGGGCATCAGCTAGTCTAATATAATTACCCAGTTAGAAATATTTTGTCATAATTAGATACCTACTTAGAGTGTATATGGAAAGTTGTTGGAAAAATAAACAAATAAACCTATTGTAGCTTAGGTCTCCTCTCCGAGGCAGCGCACTTGCTTGCAAAGTGCGGATTGGCATGTTTCAGACACCTGTAGAACATTCTAGAGAAGTTCTCTCATCTCATCAGGCATGCAGATGTCCTCACGATGTTTTTCTTCACCTTTAACTAGTTAGGAATTTAGTAGATATCTACCTGGATTTCGATCCCCCAAATAGAAAGCCGAATTACCGCTTTTTATACGACTGCCTGAAAAAAGGAGTAAGTATATTGTTTTCAGAGTTCATGTATGTATGTATGTATGTATGTTACATGTATGTATGTGAGTTTGTATATTCCACCATAACTTCTATACGCCTGAACCGATTTTGATAAATGAGGTATCGTTAGAATCCCTAGCTTATTCCGGGTGACAAAGGCTAGTAAAATTTAAAAAAAAATTGATGGGGTGACCATGGTTCCGCATTAGAGACTAAAGTTGAAAAAAAATATTCGAAAATAAGATTAACTATATAATCATCATCTAGAAAATGATGAGTAGATTCCAAAAATATATAACACTATAGTTAAATAACCAGTGATGCACAAAAAATATCATTTAATAAAAATGTAAATAAGATTTCAAAGGTTTAATGACTGTGCTATCTTTACGTAGTAGATAGTTAAGGGCTACGGCAGAGCAGTCGTATTTTTTAATAATTTTAATTATATTCACTTGTTCAAGTTCATCAAATACCAATTATTTATATTGCCATCATGTAAAAGCTCATCCCTATCAGATTATCACTGGTAAAAAACTAACATAACTAATTATAAAGGTTTCAAAGTTGCCTCGCTGTCTGTCAATGGTAATTAATATTAACACTCACGTGCGATCTATGCGTGAGATTGAATAAAAAAACAAGGCAAATAGAAAAGTATTCATGCCTCCTGTCGTGCTCAGTTCGTAATCAATCACATTCAGAGACGTCTTGATCGCTCATGTAGGCATGAATCAGGCATGAATGCCAGTCGTGTGCGGGAACAATACAAATCCACGATGACTACGGTAATTTAAACTAAATTGTATGCTATTAGAATTCATCATAAAGCATTGTTTTGTTTTTAAGTATTACTTACGGACATGTATTGAGTGGAGAACGTGATCAAATTTTTCAAACAACAAATGTTAGTTTTCAAGTATTTCTTTTGATAGTTTTATGAAGCTATTCGCATATTCATATATCACGCATTTCATGCGACTGATTTTTCAGGAGTGAATGAGTGATGAATTTATCTAAATATGTGATTACCGAAATATTTAAGTATATTATAAAAATAATGTTTTTTCTCTGTAAGTGAATGTTACAATTCTTTTGAGAAAATAAATTCTTTAACCTTAATTTATGTACTTATAAAGAATTCCGTGTATCTGTTGAATCCTTACAGTATATAGAAGCTTTTTTAAAAAATTAGATCAAAAGATACTTTGAAGGTGATCTTAGCTGGTGAATGGTGTAGTGATGGCAACCGAAAAACATTTTTACTATATTGAGCCATTTTAGCTTCCACCAGACTATATACCTGAGACCATAAACCTAAAAAGCTCGAACCCAGGACCTCCCACTTATGAGACTGCATTAAGGGAGGTTGTTAACTTCATTAAGCAGATTAGTTGAAACTAACAAGCGCTCATAGAACATCCTCACACCATCATGATTATGTTATTCATGGAAGGGTTTGAGGCCTCCACGGGTTCATCAACGACCATTATACCGTAGCGATAGGTAACAATCGGTAGTAGTACAAATCCTGGCACCCCACGTTAAGAATCTCGGTCGAATATCATTCCGGTCGTGTCGGATTTTCCGTCCCATCTGGCTATGAGACTAAAGGAAAACAGAGTGCACCTGTATCTGCGCACACACTATAGTGCATTATATCGCACGGGCAGATGGCTTATTACTATGGCGATTGTCCACCGTGGCTGATACTTGGTTGGGAGGATGTTGAAGACATTATTATTATAATAAACTTACGTTTCATCATCGTTGCAGCGCGGTACATTGGAGCTGTAGTAGGGGTCCGCACACCAGCGGCAATGCGACGCAGCCGACAAACAGGGGCCGCATTCCTCGTGCTCGATGCATGCCAATTTGTTTAACAGTTGTTGCTGCACTGAGAAAGAAACAGTTTGATAAAATACTTGCTGACATAAAACTAATCGTATATTACGAGCTTAAAACCGCACCTTGCACCGGTAAACTACCCTCGCCATCTCCTCTACTTACGTCCGAAATTAATATTCAATCCTGATCCATTTATTCCTATCTAAGATTGATATTTCAATCCTTTTTTCACAGATTGAGTTTGGTTATTCGTCCGTAGCCGGTAGCCGGTAGCCGGTAGGTACGTCTTTGCCGGTAGAGTGTTCGAATTGAAAACCATATTTAGCCACGGCCGAATTGAAAACCATATCAAGTAGTAGAACGATAGTCCAAACTTTCAATAAATATAAGTAACTACTTGCTAAACTTCTAATACGTTTTAAAGATGCACACAGCACAGATCTTTTCATAATCCATTCTACGATACAAATTATTGTCTAAGGTTAACACAACAATAGGAAAACAGCAGGCGTCTAAATAATGAATAGATGTTATGGCATAGAAAGTGGCTAAACTATTTTGTACCGTCGTTTACGGCCTAAGAGAAACACAATATATTTGATAACGCTTTCATTTTTACTACTTGTTAAAACCAGCATACGTACCATTTTCGAATCCGATCTTTAAGATTTAGTACCAATATACAGTTTTTACTACTAAATTCTCGGAGTAGAAGAAGAAAATTCTGATGAATCAAATCAAATCATTAATTTGCTATATAACCAGCCATAAGAATATGGCATAGAAATACTTAAAGTAATTACGGTGTATTATGAAATACAATTAGATATGAGATTAGACTTAAATTTTGTGAAAATTAAGTCAGTAGAGATCGCGTGAGAGAGTGTCGTGCTCTTTTATCATAATTTGTCATTCAGTAGCAGAAGACAAATCATTGCTTAGCTAAACAACGAAGTCATGGTTAAATTCGAAATTAAATCTAAAGCTATACAAATATCCCCCCGGAAATATACCCCCTCGGAACCATAAAACTCACATAACAGAGGAAAGTGGTGGAGAATCACGTACTTATATCAATCTTGGTTTAGTTAACGCAAAGTGGAAAAGTCTGCCCATGCAGCCGCATCGCGAGTTAAATCAATTCAAACGCTTAATTTCCCTCAACTCTATTCAACTCTGCCACAACATGCCTGAGGCCTCACCTTAGAATGATGGGCATGATGGTTTTATTTATAGCCAGGCCATTATGACAAAGTATGATGGTTAGCGTTGGTAAATCAAAAGCCGACATAAAACAATAAGCTATTAATCAAGAGAGAAAGCCGCCGAAATTTCTCAGTTGTATAAATAAACTATATATAGTATAATATTATGGATAGGATGTCTACTTCGTTTGGAATTCTCAATGTCTCAGCTGCAAGTTGCGACAATGTCCAAAATACTTTTTTAGTAAGTAGATAACGACGCGACGTAAAAGCTTTCGTCGGGTAATATGTAATTTTGTAGTCATCATCATCATCATCATCATCTCAGCCTGCGGACGTCCACTGCTGAACATAGACCTTTCCCAAAGAACGCCACCACACCCGGTCCTCAGCCTTCCTCATCCAGCCATTTCCCGCCACCCTCTTAATATCGTCAGTCCATCGTGCTGGAGGGCGCCCCACACTACGCTTACTTGTACGTGGTCTCCACTCCAAAACTTTCCGGCTCCAGCGGCCATCGCTCCTTCGACAGGCATGGCCTGCCCACTGCCACTTCAGCTTGCTAAAGGCTTGGGCTATGTCAGTGACCCTGGTTCTCTTACGGATCTCTTCATTTCGGATCTTGTCCTTAAGAGAAACTCCTAACATAGCCCTCTCCATAGCTCTCTGAGCGACTTTAAATTTAAATTTTGTAGTATGAACTCGTTATGTATCTCAGAATTTGATATTTATCTCAGGAAGGTCTCACTATTTCGGTTGGGTTTTTGTTTATCTTGACAATACAAGAAATACGTAGGTACATTCTAGATTTCTAAAAATATAGTATGAAGTAGTACTAGCTGATTCCCGCGACTTCGTCCACGTGGATTGAGGTTTTAAGCCTATGTTTTTCCAGACTATCATCTCTCTGTGCCAAATTTCATTCAGATCCGTTCAGCCGTTCTGGCGTGGTTGAGTAACAAACATCCATCCATCCATCCATCCATTCGCATTTATAATATTGGTATAGAAGTATAGATTTCTTCAGTTAGGTACTTCTTTTAATTTTTCGATTGGTTCTATTGGTCTGCAGCCGACATCAACGTAGCAGGAATTTCAGTAGGTATTCCTTGTTTTTTGTTTGAAGTTTTATGGAACTTAAGGCTTGGCACTTAAATACTGTTATCTGATTTATACTTAAATCTCTCTTTTTACTGACCTACATTTTGTACGGTCTGAATCTAAGCCCTTTTGCGAGGTTTGTTTTGTTTTGAGATCGTTAATTCAGATATCACAAGTACAAATATATACACCTAAAGCTATATTAAGATGAAACTGTATTAGGAAAAGAAAGTTCGAAATTAAGCTGATCGCAGATTACAGCCGCAGCGCGAGCGCCGCGGAGCTGGACGCCTTTTCAGAACCTTTAAATGGAGTGCACATCAATCGAATTAAATCTGCTAAAATGCGTGTATCGTTAGCGACAGAAGCCGCATCTATAAAGTTCTGTTTTTCGACTTCAGTGGCGATATGCTGTGCTATTTATGTATGGTGCAACACCGCTATGTAGCTAGCTTAGCTAGCGTAGCTAGCACCGCTAGCTAAAGGAGTGTTTTTCGATAACCAGATCATCGTCAAAAAACGCTATCTAGGAAACTAGGTAAGAGCTTCAACTCCATATGGCTTATTTGACATTTAACCCAATCCAGATACTATTAGGATAATAAAAATAGGTTAATCTCTTCCCCTCTTATGATTACAGTCACTCGAAAGAAAAGAATAGAATGTAAACTGTCATCCTAATAGCATCTGGATACCTAATATTATGATAACATAATAGAAAAAATGCCGCACTTTTCTTTGCGACTCTTGCGGCGAGCAGGTAATGTGCGATCAGATTTACGTACATAGACAAAGATTACAAATAACAACAATAGTACGAGTAATTACTATTGTGACTGTAAAGTGACACAGATTACTATATTACTATACAGCGTGACCCGAATCCATTCGCAAACCTACCGTAGAACTACTCACTACCTTACTGCCACTGATTACTTATTTGTATGTCACACATTGTATTGGAAGAATACTACATAAATTATGTTTATGTATTTACATATTTGAATTAAATGGTAAATCTTGGTTTGCAGCGCGTATGAAGCCGTTTGTTCAGCTATACCTACATAAGTACAGGAGATTTTTAGTGCACAATAATGTGTACCTTTATTACCTTTACTTTATTAGCCCAACGGGACCGCAATCCGATGTCACCGGAGAGAAATCAGGCGTAGGACAGGCAGATGTCCGAGGAACGGCAAAAACTGCCAATTAGACCCAGTGATATTACACCGGGCTAGCCTAGCCTAGTACTGAGAATAACTTGAATATTTTGACAAAAAAATCTAATTAGTACGTAACAACTAAGTACCTGCAGATTTCCTTACAAAGTACGGAACTCTCCGGGTCTGGCGGAATGAGCTTTAATTATTTTGCTAAGTAGTGGGTCCGTCGTTTGGCCTATGACCTAATGCTAATACTGCCTTAGGTACCTACGTCTGCAAACATCATGCGCCTCGCCTGACTATATTAAGTTTTTTTTTTTCAATTTAGGCGGTGTTGATACATCCGACTGCAAAATAGGTTCTGTCAATGTCATCTGACCCTTACTTGGCTATAACCAGAAAATAATGAATTTTAATTAAAATACATGTCCTACTCGTATTTCACTTTAATTGTGAGTTAAATCGGATATCATCAAAAGCGGCAAGTGATAAAATACATGTGGGCGTATACAGATTATGTTCGAACATTAAACAGACTTATCCGCACAAATATAGACATATTAGGGCCGCACGTGCTGTGGTCCAGTTTAATTATAGGTTCCTAAACTAGATAATACCTGCGACTTCGTCTGCGTGGATTTAGGTTTTAAAATTCCGGGAATTCTTTGATTTTCCGGAATTAAGTTTATTTAGATTAGATACCCAAGAAAAAATCACGTCGATTTCACGTCAGTATGTTTTTTAATATTATATTCGACGAAGATTGCGAGAGATCTGACAATTTTTTGTAATTTTTTGAAAGTTCCAGGTTCTCCTAAGGAAATATCAGAAACATGGCAGACAGACATGGCAGGGATTGATGAAAGAAGATATTTGCTCTTTAGTTATTATCCACGGAGAAAACAGAATATAATTATAATGAATGAATGAATAATGCGTTTGTATTTATTTATTTTTTTAGTACCAAACTTAAAAACTAAACATAAAAATTTAAAGGACATGTACAAGGAAAACTTATCCCTTGAAGAGATTTTTTCCCGCAGCTAGAATGTGAAAATAGTATGGAAAAACCGGCCAAGTGCGAGTCGGACTCGCGCACCGAGGGTTCCGTACTCAAGAAGTAGGTATAATTACCTTTGTTAATGAACCGCAAAACTAACTTTGTAGAGGTTTACTGTTAATATCAAAAAATTACGTTTGTTGTATGGGAGCCCCCCTTTAATATTTACTTTATTGATACTTAATTATTTATTTTGAAAGGTAATATACAAGTTAATATTCTGTGAAAATTTTAACCGTCTACCTGTTACCGTTTTTAATATTGAGCAAAAAAAATACGAAAAAACACGTTTATTGTATGGGGACCCCCCTTAATATATATATTTTTTTAATTTTTAGTATTTGTTGTTATAGCGGCAACGGAAATACATCATTTGTGAAAATTTCAGCTTTCTAGCTATCACGGTCTATGAGATACAGCCTGGAGACAGACAGACAGACAGACAGCGGAGTCTTAGTAATAGGGTCCCGTTTTTACCCTTTGGGTACGGAACCCTAAAAACGGCCACTACATTGTCTCCTAAGGAATATAATTATTTTCTAAATAGGTACATTAGATTTAAAACTTACCTATATTCGTACATGAAATAAATTAATTACATTCAGGATATGTACATGACCAACATGTCCTACCTACTATGTACCTGAGTATGTACTCATAGTAGGCAGAACTATCATATTATGTTGATTGTGCTATTCATATTTGTATGGATATTAAGTAAGTTAAGTAGGTACATTAACTGTAGGAGTCACAACTCACAAGTGTTGCAATGATCATAACGACGTCCTTTTCTTTGAAGTCATACTACTTATTCATTACACGACATTTTCCCATATCAGTCTTCGTCTTGATTTATGAGCATGGAGATCAGTAGTTAGATCACGTAATGTTCTAACTAAGCCCACTCATTAAATTTATTCAGTTCAGGACTCTACATTTCGTCCCTGTTGCATTTTAATGTGTATTTGCTTACTTTCATACATGAAAGACATTGAATTTACATTCATTACCCTTGTACTACTAATAGTGCAAATGGGGTAGTGTGCCTTTCCATCTGTCCTTTCGCGGGCATCATCTAGCCTGTGTTCATAACATTAACATAATATATTCACATAACATTTTACGGGAAATGAATTAAAAATTAATAAAGATGAAAATTAATATCATATAGAAATCCACATAGCATATTTTATGCAAATCTGTCAAAGTGGGACCACTGCTCGAGTGAGAGCAAGCTTTTGTAAAAAGCTTTCAAAGTTTTATTTACCTACCTAGTTATATACCTATATATACTTTAGATTTTATCAATACTTTTCTTGAAGATTACCTACGTTTTTATCTAAGCACCTCATATCTTTTAAACCCTAGAACTAGACGGTTCAGTTTAGAAAGAAGTAGGTAAAAAGTCGAAGTTTATTACACTACCCATGTAGAAAGGCAAAAGATTCCAAATATCTTGGGTATGGAATTCAGATCTGTTCGATTTCCTGCATTTGAATAAACATTAACAGAAGTCGTGGTAGTAAATTTAACAACCAGCGCCTTCGCTTTGTTCATATAGGTAGGTACGAAATTACGAACACTTACTCTATAGGATGGCTAGTTTAGCGACTTTACCCACCTTCATTGTTCAAATATTTGCAACAATTTCATAACTTAAATAATATAGATTTACTAATCTATCTGGTACATACAATGTATTTAAGTAAGTGGTAGTACCTAATAGTATTAGGCTAATACTAGATAGATAGATTCTAAACTCAACAATTTTTAAGAACGGCGAAGAAGTGGCTGTGAAAATACAAAAATCGAAAGATAAGAGTCAAGACACCTTAAAATAACATTCCCTTCATTTAATGTTTTTAAATTCGTAAATTTAAATAAAGGGGGAAAAAAGAATGGGGAAAACTTTACTAATTCATTTTCGATAAGATGAGACTTAAAAATTATTCATTGGTATCGAAAACAATGGTCAGACGAACAGCTGACAAACCTTGATATAAAGTAGACTCTTCTTTCTTCTCACCCATAGGATGCCCGCACTATCTTGGTTAGGCTTACAACTCCAAACTAACTTCAACTAAGTATGTATTCACCCTAAGCTTTATACGAATGTAAACATGGACGCATTTGTCTCTATCTCGCAGTGTAAATAAATCTGACACTCTTATTTAGATCATTTTCTATTTCCGAATATGTTCGGAATATAAAGGCGTCGATCCCTATACCCGCGCCGACGCGACGGTCTAAAATTCTGAGTTTTATGCGAATAATATAATGCGATTATTTCAATCTCTACACAAAAATTAATATTTTGCAATGTAAAATATGTAGGTACATTGTACCTACATGTGAAAGTTTAGATGTTTGTTACTCTTTCACGCTGAAATTACTGAACCGATTGGGCTGAAATTTGAAATGGAGATAGCTTATAACCTGAATTAGCACAAATTAACACATGTCATCCCGGAAAATCAAAGTGTTTCCACGGGAACCAAAAACACGCAGACGAAGTCGCGGGCATCATCTAGTTCTAGTAGGTATACGTTATAGTGTCTATGGTTCCAAAGCTGATTGGCACCTGAGCGACGCACATGACGTTCTTATTAATCTTTCTAGACGGTGATTTCCGAGGTAACTCCTTAACTTTCCGGGATAAAAGAGAACTAACATGTAACAAAGGTTGCCTGGAAGAGATCGCCTTAGGCGATAAGACCGCCTTTGCATACTGTTTAGTCCTAGTTCGTAGTCTTAATGTCTTTTTTATTTCCATTCTCTTGTGTGCAATAAATATTAAATAAATAAATATCTTGAAAGCGTTGATGTTTGTAGTAATTGTTGAGGCGCTTTGGCTTTTTCTGAAAAGCTTTCTGCTATTGGTTTATAGTGGTAAGAAGTGAACGCAGAACTCTAAAATACAGAATTCTGTACTGTTTACACTGGAACCAATGACTAATGAACAACGCAGGTGGGTTCAGAAGCCTCGCCTGCTTTTCTATTTCCGTATACATTTATTTTACGCCGTACGTTAAATAAATCTTTTTGAAGCGAGATGTGCTTTTATGGACTGATAAGAAGTTAACTTCAATTATCACGATTGATGATGCTGCATTAGCTTTGATTGGATTGATTTTGGTTTTTCTTGATAATTTAACACGTGTTCTCGCGGGTTAATTTAAAGGTTCATATTTCAAAGAGCTTTTATCTGTCCTTTTTATTGATCCTATAAATTATAGTTGACTAGCTATATCTCGCGACTTTGTCAACATTAAATACATCAGCGTGTTTTTTTTATATTCCATATTTGTTCCCACGGGTTTTCATTTAATTTTAAACCATTATCCTTGCCCGAATACTATAAGCATTTCCTTTCAGAATAACAAAAGTTTAGGCCATATAGTCTACCTCGACGAGAATGCATTAGTGTGTTCTAATACGTTTGAGAACATTAGGGAAAATTTTCAGGCACGAATATTTATTCACGATGTTTTCCCTCACCATTAAAGCAAGTGATAGGTGTTTACTGTTTGCCTAATTGCTCAAGACGCCTCCTTCCTCTTCTTCGCGATCTCCCTCCAAAAGTCAGACGCACATGTCCGACGGTGTGTACTCGAGCCTTTAGTACATGCCCATTGCCCAGCATTGAACCTAGGCCCCCGAACAGGAAGTCAAAGTCTGTTAGGCTATTACCATTCACTAGTAGGCATTGCCGCATTGGAGTCGCGGAATAAATACCTACTCCCTGTGCCAATTTATTTTATTTTTCACCGATATCCAATAAGGATGAGGTTTTCAATTCGGTGCGTATGAATGAAAAATATCCATTAGTTTCCAACATACAATCTATCTTTACGCCAAATTACATTGGAATCGGTTAAGGTTCAGTAGATTTAATAAATCAGGGAAAAACACTTACCTAAGCCAACTTAAGCCCAAAGTTTACATGAAGTTACAAATAGATACAAAGACGAGGATTTGAGGTATACTATCTATAGTTGTAATGGAAAGTAAGGAAGTAGTTAGGTAGATACGTAAATTATAAACGTATTATAAATGTTGTTGTAAAAATAGTGACGTATGAAAAATCACGAATCACGATTTAAAAACTGAAATTCTTAAAACGGGTTGTAGCATCGGAAATTGCAATACTTACCTATAGTGTGACTGTTGGTTAACCGCTTAGCGAAAACAGAACTCATTCGCTCTATATACTTGGCCTCTTTATCGATTAACAATAATAGGTACTGTAATCTTATCGGAAAATCGCCGCAACATATGGAAAACTCACCTTGACCGCTCACATATCCAACAATGGAAATTATGCACAATTTAAACAGTGTGATCACAAAAAATCTCCAAAACATGATCGTTTAATCGAACCTCAATCACTATTCGCACGTTGAACCAACTGGCGTAACGCGATCGGTTTCGCGATGAGCAATTGATAAGGGCTGATAAGATAAGGGCGCGAGCGGCGCGCGGACCGCGCCGTTCGCCTTGCGACTCCCTCGTCCGACATCTGCCGAACCTCTAATCTACGAGTACGTCCCGTGGACTGTGCCATGCCGACTTGTTGCCGCGCAGGAAAACGTAACGTAAACCTACGGGGTACGAATACATCGCGTCAACAGGTTCATCATACATCGCTGCTTCCATATCAGAGTCACTACTACGATTACGTAAAATACTTGTAATGGACAATGTGAATGCTAAGATATCTACATTTTTCTTTATGAATGAACATAGGTGCTCACTTTGTGTTTACGGTGCGTTGCGTGAATTAATTGCAGCGTGATAACACAGTTTTTCAGCGTTATCAACCAGGAAGTTACTTTTTAAAAGAGCGATGCTCTTGCCGGTAACTGTTCTAGGATAGTAAATAGATGTAATCTTACACGTCTTCTATAATTACATCTCAAGTTCTCGGCCGTTGACCGCGCGTAATAATTATTTGATGTTGATTAATTTATGAACGGACAAGAGAGTGCTTCTACTTACTAATATTAATTTCTGGTTCTATAAAAAAATAATTAAAAGTTTGTTTAATGTAGATGAAATCTGTAAGGAAAGTAGATACCTATACTATAATTTCCTATCGAACAGGCTGAAAATCCGTATTATAAACAAAGATCCGTATTATGATCAATATGCAATAAAAAGTTGAGACCAAATCTATTATGATACTTACCAAACTCGCGCGATACAAGTTTGGCCATATTGGATTGGTCATGACGCCATATTATAGGCTTTGAGACTGAACGCTCAGATGAAGCCAACAAAACTTTTTTGCAGCACCAGAGGAACCGCCAATGCGTTGCTGGCTTTTGAGATATTTGTTTATCCGCCCTTTGAAGAGCCCCATATTATTGAGGGAACACAGAAGATGAAAGCTGGTTCCACGATTTGCGGGTACGCGACAGAAATGACCTGGAATAACGGGTGGTGGAAGAGGACCAGGCATCCAGGTGGTGAGGATGAAATTTACTAGTTTGGCAAAAACTAAGAAACAGGTAAAAAAATGAATGGTATTTAACTGCAACTGCAACACAGTTTCAAACTAACGCAGTTGTTATCGTTCTATAGTTTTTAAGGCTCCGATAATTTTGAAAAATAAATAAACTGCCACTGCCTTAAGCCCACTCACAGTCGAGTAATAGTAAGGAACAGGGAATATAGATTAAAAAGCTTATCTTGTCGGTGGGTTTAAATACCAGGAATTTACCAGATTAAGAACTGACAAAACACAAGAGCATTTCTACGAAAACTTCACGCCTCGATGAATTAATTTTATAGAGGAAATAGGTCAATGACACTGTAATAAATGAGATCGATAATGATTTAGTGGGCAACTAATTCTCTTAATTGCTACAAACACGCTCTAAGTAGATATTAATTTACCGAATGCTTTGAAATTTTTATCAAAAGCCCGGAAGCCGGAACTCGGAACCAATCACTAATCAGTAGGTACCTGTATTCTTTTTTAACGTTCTGATTTAATCAATGATTAGGTAGTTAACTATGTTAATGTAATTTGTGTGGCTGTTGTACACTATTTCTAAACAAAAATAAATAGTCAGGTCTAAATGTAGTAGTATCCTCCTTTACCTATCCAATATCCACAGGGAGCATATTATTAGAAAAATAAACAAAAGTAGAATGATCTTTTATGTAAAACTGTGCATTGACGTAATTTACTACTTTAAACCTGTAATTTTAAAGTTTAGAGAATGTGTAGTTAAGTACCAACAACAGAGTTAGCCTCTGTATCACTAGCGCTATGTACGTCTAGACTCTGCCAACGTTTTCGAAAGCAGATTATATACCTACCTACTGAGAAGGGCCGGAAAGAAACCCAGCTTTTAAATTTAATAAAAAGTAGAATTTAGAGGAAAACATGTTCTAAAAGACGCGCATATTCTGGCATTGGCAATCCGTACCTGACCAGGGTGGTAGATTAAGGCCTAAAATCTAAACCCTTCTTATTCTGATAGGGAGACTCGTGTTCGGAGTGGGCTAGCGATGAGTTGTTGATACCATATCCATTATCCAATTTTGAGTTAGTAATGCCATCTTAAAACAAACATCAAGTGGAATTTATTGAGTAAAGTAGGTATTACTTGCTAATATATCAAAGGATTTCTTCACACCAAAAAGGCCTTTTATTAAGAGTCAATGCTGCTTGTAGGCGTACAGTCGAGGCCAAAACCTCACTTCACAGCCACATTTAGGTTTTTATTCGTGGGCGAATCACGACTGCTATTTGTTGCCTACTTAAGTCCTTTTAGGAAAACCGTGCCGCTTTAGATAAAGCTAAGTAAAGCTTTGAATATGTTTCTTAATTATACCGTTTTTGCAAAATATGTGACTATACTAATATTATAAATGCGAAAGTGTGTCTATCTGTCTGCTACGCTTTAATGGCCCATCTTTTCAACCGATTTTGATGAAATTTGGTAGAGAGATAGGCTGCATCCCAGGGAAGGATAGGTTACTTTCGGAAAATTAAGGAATTCCCGCGGGATTCAAAAAAACTTAATCAATGCGGACGAAATCGCGGGCATCATCTAGTACCAATATATTAAATTGGAAAACTCTATAAAAATGCCAACGACTACAAAGCTTTTGTAAAATAAAACACTTATTTCAGGTAGATATCCTAAGCGATGGCTCATCGATCATGCATTCATGCGTAAGTACGCATAAGTAGAAAACTTACGCAGAAAACTTAATACTTAGGTTACTTTTACATAATCTCTGTTTTTCATTTTGTAACGCAATCAAACACAGTAAAGCATATTAGCGCAAGATAGATATTTGAGTATTTAATAATATTATACAGGTTATATCCATCCAAACTATATCCATACTTAATATTATTAATGCGAAAGTGTGTGTGTGTGTGAAAGGAAATGAGACTGCAGTCTTCAGCGGACGCGTCTGCCTACCGGCAGATTAATAGACAGATTTCTAAATCACAGACTCGTGATTTGCGACACTTTAATACTGAATATATTAGGGAGAAGCAGAATAAAGGCTCAAAAGTGTTTGCAAGAAATCTGTCCATTGGTCACAGCCAGTTGACGCGGCTGAAGACCGACAGCGGTAGCCTCATTTCTTCTAAGCCCGAGTTATTGGGGGAGGTTGAGAAGTTCTATGGACAGTTATACACCTCATCCCAAAAGCCTGTTGAAAATTTGGATAAAGACCCAAGAGCCAAATTGACCCGACACTATACCGAAGATATCCCGGACGTCAGCTTATACGAGATTAGTATGGCTCTCAAACAGCTTAAAAACAACAAAGCGCCAGGTGATGACGGAATCACTGCAGAAAGCGGGTGGAAAACCAATACTTAAAGTCCTTCAGCGATTGTTCAATTCCGTCATTCACGGTGGTTCTCTTCTTCAAGAAGGTAGATAACACCTTATTGAAGAATTACAGACCCATCTCGCTTCTGAGTCACGTCTATAAGTTGTTTTTGAGAGTCATAACGAATCGTCTCGCTCGTAGGTTCGACGACTTCCAGCCTCCCGAACAAGCCGGGTTCCGAAAAGTTTTCAGTACCATAGACCACATACATACGCTGCGGCAGATTATACAGAAGACAGAAGAGTATAACCGGCCTCTTTGCTTGGCGTTTGTGGACTATGAGAAAGCCTTCGATTCGGTGGAAACTTGGGCAGTATTGAGGTCTCTACAGAGATGCCAAATTGACTACCGGTACATACAGGTGTTGAAGTGCTTGTACGAAAACGCCACTATGTCAGTCCGTATACAAGACCAGACTACGAGACCTATCCGATTGCAGCGAGGAGTGCGTGAGGGAGATGTTATCTCTCCGAAGCTGTTTACCGCTGCGTTGGAAGACGTCTTTAAGCTTCTGGAGTGGAACGGACTCGGTATCAACATCAACGGCGAGTACATCACACACCTGCGGTTTGCCGACGATATAGTTGTTATGGCAGAGACTCTGGAAGACCTTAACACAATGCTCAATGACCTCAGCAGAGTTTCTCAACAGGTGGGCCTAAAAATGAACATGAGTAAGACGAAGATCATGTCCAATGCACATGTTCAGCCCCACCCAGTGTTAGTTGAGAACACTGCACTCGAAATTGTTAATGAGTATACCTGGGACATACAGTCCAGTTAGGTAGATCCAATTTCGAGAAGGAGGTCAACCGCCGAATCCAACTCGGATGGGCAGCGTTCGGGAAACTCCGCGACATCTTCTCGTCCAAAATCCCTCAGTGCCTGAAGACGAAAGTTTTCGAACAGCGCGTGTTGCCAGTGATGACTTACGGCTCTGAAACATGGTCGCTAACTATGGGCCTCATAAGAAGGCTCAGGGTCACTCAGCGGGGCGATGGAGAGAGCTATGCTCGGAGTATCCCTGCGTGATCAAATCAGAAATGAGGAGATCCGTAGGCGAACCAGAGTAACCGACATAGCTCGAAGAGTCGCCAAGCTTACCTAAGTGGCAATGGGCGGGGCACATACCTAGTTCGTAGAACAGTTAGGCGTTGGGATCCCAAAGTGCTCGAATGGCGGCCTCGCACCGGGAAACGCAGCGTTGGACGACTCCCCACAAGGTGGACGGATGATCGTCCAGCAGTGGACGTCTATAGGTTGAGACGACGACGACGATGAAAGTGTGTTTGTCTGTCTGTCTGCTACGCTTTCACGGCCCAACTACTCAACCGATTTTGATGAAATTTGGTACAAGGATAGGTTGTATCCCGGGGAAAGACATAGGCTACTTTTTATCCCGGAAAATTGAAGAGTTCCCGCGGGAATTAAAAAATATAAATCCACGCGGACGAAGTCGCGGGCATCATCTAGTAATATTATAAATGCGAAAGTGTGTCTGTCTGTCTGCTACGCTTTCCCGGCCCATTTTTTCAACCAATTTTGCTGAAATTTGGTTGGTATAGAAGTCGGTTACATCCCGGGGAAGGATATAGGCTACTTTTTAACCCGGAAAATTAAGGAGTTCCCGCGGGAATCAAAAAACCTTATTCCACGCGGACGAAGTCGCGGGCATCATGTAGTATATACTAATAATACTTTCTCTGATAGGAAATAATGCCAAAAGTTTTCAAACCGTTACTTTCAGATGTAGAGCTTTTGCTTGGAAACCTATCTACGTCACGTACTAAGCAGATTCCTAGTTCTATGTCCCGTGCCTACCTAGATTATAACTTATAGGCATGTGCCATGTAGATAACAAATACATCAAAAGATGACGATTTAAAATTAGCCACTTCCCAAATAGATACCTATTACTTACCTACCTAAATTGGTGTTAAAAATAAATTAGTGGTACCTACCAAAATTTAGTGGTACCAAAATTAGTGCTTACCTACTGAAGTGGAGAGTTCAAAATAAACTCTTGAAAATATATTAAATGTTTTGTTAAAGTTATTCCGTGTTGTGTACGAATAAGAGCACGACTATACAGGTGTGTGTGTATAGTGTATACCTACAATACACAAAATGAATACGTGGATTCAAATGGTGAAGTGTCACTAAGTTGTATCTTTAACTGGTTAAGTTACTTAGTACTTAACACATACGACCCAACCTCTTTCACAACTGTGCATTTCCTTTGTTTACTCTCAAGTACAATGCTTGAACACTTCTCAATCGATCTTGTGTGCTTGAATCGTTACAGGATTGGTCATACACAACACGCGACGGAAACGCGTCCAACGCAGCTCGTATATTTTTTTGTACAGTGATACCGTGCTGTACGTAGAAAACGCGACGAGACGCTAGGTGACACTTGCAGTGTTTTTAGTTTTGTATAGTTATTGAAATGCATAGAGGGAATTTGAGGTTAGTGACCACGATGTGAGCCAAGTTATAGACTTCGGTGGATCACACGACTCATTAGTGTCGTGCGAAATGGTTTTATAGCTCCAAGTCGTCAAATCTATCTAGATTCTAGCGTAAAGCGTCTACGCTAGATAGCGTAAACGTCTTTCGTAGGTAACGTACGAAAGACCTCTAGGATAGACTTTAGGTATAGTAGTAGGAACGTACCGAATGATAGACTTTATACTGCAGCTATGCCAGCTTTAAAATGTTTTTAAAGCTGGCATATCTGCAAAATACCGCCGCGGTAAAAAAAATTTAAGCTTTTGAACCGACAATTGAAAGGCGTTTTGAACGTCCAAGCCTTAAATAATGGTACATTGTTAATTTGTCGGTCCTGTTGACGGAATGACGGAAGTCACTTATGGATGGTGAACATTTTGATATGCATTTTGGATGGACGCTTCCCGTCACGTTTTGGACGGCCATAGAACTGTTATACCGTTACTATTCAAACGAACGCTTTTAACTTTATGCTATTTGGTTACCAGGATATAAAAAGTAAATCTCGTACATTATACCTCATTGCTCTGAACACAGTAGGTACTTTGTTTTGAAACGTTAGAAGATAACAGCTTACGAATGATAAGAAAGAAGGTTCTGCACTCTGCAGTGTTGTTTCACATGGGTAATCTGCCACGCTAAGCGAATCAAAAACCTTTTATGGTTTGGATTTTTTTACCTCTTTAAATATGCAGCAAGCATGCAGCATGTTCAAGTGGTGGAACTTGTCCTTAGCTTAGCATCGAAATCGGTTGAAAAGATGGGCTGGGATCGCGTAACAGACAGACAGACATACTTTTGCATTTATAATATTAATCGTATGGAATACTTAGGATATACAGGTGTCTTATGAACTTACGATGCGTCTTTTTTTGACTACCACCGGACCTGAGCTTTTTGTACCTAGGATATAAATGTATTATTAATAATGAATACCGATGGTTATGAAGAGGTTGAAGTATTTAAGTTGTGGTGGGTTATAGATATTAGTAAAATGAGCGTATCCCCGTGATCCATCTTTAGAAGTTAGACGTTTACGCCTAAGTTAACTAAGTATTAACTAGCTTGATCCTATAGGTTTAAGGTAAGTTATAACTGTCATTCTAAATCCATACCAGTTCTTTTCCAGATCTACTTAATTGCCAGTATTAAGTTTTGAGTGAAACAATACCATTTGTCCTTTTGAGTATCTGTCCTTTTAGAATCTGTCCTTATGCAAACATAGGCAATCTTCGTCACAAAAGTAAGAAAAGATCACCACAAAAGAAGTCAGTCAAGGCTAGCTTAATTCAAAGTGGAACCTCTAAAAACAAATCAAACAAACTAGATAGGTAAATCGACATTTAATTATTCTAATCAAATAACATGTATCTTTACATAGATTGTTATATAGTTAAGTATTCACTTGATCAAACTTGTCTACATTTCTTTAATAACAGATTGTACCGTTTTGATTTTAGACACCGTGGAACGTGCGCTGATATCCGACCGTCTGAGCCTCTTCAAGTCTCGAGACCTTTCTAACATTTCATAGAAATGATTGACAGGGTCAAACCAAGCGAAGCCGTGGTCGGCTTTCCCAAGCCATAGATGACCGTTGGGATCCGTCAAAGTCAACTGTCCCACCGGAATATTATCAACAAATTCGCCCGTTAGAACACTGCTGTCCGGATATATGTATTTCCCTTTCCCGTTGTAGGACCAGTCCTTGAAATGGCCCTCGTATCTGGAACCATCTGTGAATGTGATGGTGACTTCTTCGTTGCTTCCAAGGCGATCCTTCTCCCAAGTGCCGGTGTAAATGTCACCCTCTGCAGTTGTGTACGTGCCAGGACCTTTGAGGAAAATCTTATTTATTTATGAAGTGAAATTAGAGATTTTGGAGATAATTATTAACTGAAATTAGACTACAGATTTCAGTTTTTGGTGCTTAGGATGTAGGGTGAATGCAGTATCTAGGTACGCTATCGACCGACAGCGACACATATAAATTACAGACCACAGGCTCACCTATCTAATAAACCAACCTAGCTTCGACTTCGTATAAACTTCCAAACCTACCTACTAACTTAGTGCTAGAATTATTATACCTACTTAAAGAATTTAGATTGAAAATTATTCTGCTAAAGTCGCGTCGTTTGACTGGTAGGAAAGAACGACGGTATCTCGTACTGTGCGAATATATGTATCTACTCCTAGAAACAGTAGGTAGGTATAGGGTAGGTACCTTTAAGTAACATTACATACACACTACAGCAATCTTAAAGTAGGTGTCGGGTATAACTATACCTACCGTTAGCTTTTAATTAACGTCACGTGCAAAAATGAGAACCCCTAGCCCTAAGTGTTACTATTCGGAAATTACAAGTAAAATCTAGTTATCAATAGCGTTAGCTACAAACATGACACTCGGGGCTAATCCGACGTCTAGTTCAAGAAGTATCTACAAGTAAGTAGGTGTTCAACTCCATAAGTATGTGCTATAACTTATTAGGTAGGTACATCTACCATCATAGCGGTCGTTGTTGTCTACTAAACAATCGGAAAATTTAAAAAGGTTAACGAACTCGAATAGTTAACTCCGTTTAAAGTGAATTATTTGTTTTCCTTTAACCCACGTATTTCGTGTCTAAATCTCTCAAAAGACAGCTTTACACTAATTTTGAAACAGCGGCATTCTCGAAAGGGATATAAAACTTCATTTGGAGCAATCAGGGCGTAACGCTCAACATGGCCCGAGTCCGGAATGACGGTACACTCCATTAAGCTTAGCGTTGAAAGACAAAAACGTTTTGTAATGCTTGAGTGGTTTCGGAGAGCCGTTTGGCTCTTGAAATTAACGTGGTTTAGTTAAGTAAACAATGGTATTTACGTGCAAACAACGTCTCTTCAATTTATTATCAAACGAATGCTCTAAGTATAGGGCATAGGCAAACGCAATAGTTTCGCTGTTTCAGGCTACCGCCTCAACTGAAACTGTCGGACGTCCGAATATACATATTATGTAAAGAGAGTTAACTCAATCATTATTACCACATTATTGTTACTCTACCACTTATTTTTTTCTTTTAATTACGGTAAATTATTGTATACCTAGTTATTACCTATATACTTATTATAAAGTTCTTTATTAGCACGGCTAAGGAAAGAAAAATACTTAAAACTACGAAGAGTAGGTAAAATATGCCGCTTAAAAAGCTTACAAAACTTTACTCAGCTGGTATCGTTAATTTATGATCTTTTATTTTATTACAAAGTTTGATAAAAAGGATGTCCTCACGTAAGTATTTTTAGAGCAAGTAAATAAAGCGCAAATCTTGTTATTTTTGAAATTTAACTAACTGCTAAGGAATCATCGTGAAGGCTCAGAAGAAGATAGCTAAGGTTCGAATTATTAGAATACCGCGATATTTTAGTATATATATCCTCCTCCTCTGGTGTAACGGTTCAAAGTTCAACCACAGAATAGGTAATAGAACTCCGTTCTTTGATCGCGCCCAGAATAATCCGCGTGGACTCGGACACACATCGGACGTTCGATTTTAGGCTGTTTTTTTAACTTATTTCCGAAAGTTTCACGTATGTAACAGTACTTTTGGAAAACCTTTTGTCCTGATATAATTAGCTGTACCTACCTATATATTTTTGTTTTAGTACTTATGTCAGAGTACTAAAGAAGTAAAGACTTCGTAACTTACCATGCATTTTCACGCTCCTATCCTTTTTCTTAGCCTCGAAGAATCCGTTATAGGTGTCGCCAGTGTCGTGTTGAAAAACTCCTTGGTCGCTGATGACTGGGAGATCCTTATAAGGTTTTGTTTCCAGCTCCGACTCTCCTTCCATAGTTGATTCGGCCATTTTATATTCTTTTTTTTCTGATTATGAAGGCTAAGCAAACACTTAATTATTAAAACGTTTGTCAAATTCTAAACGTAGGTAGCCGTATTTTCAAGCCTGCCTATTGAACATTTTAAGATAATTATTGTCAGAAATTTGGATTAATTTGGTATACATGTCACCGTAAGATTGCAAAAACCGTTAGATTGTAATCCAACTAGCGATATTGTAAACCGTCGACGGATTGTGAACCGTTCAATGTTCCGAGTGTCAATTTTTGAAATATTCATTGTATTTACGTTTTCTTGTCTCTTTCTTGTAGGTTAGGTTAGGGTTCGACATAAATAACCACGTAGTGCCCGGCCGCACACTTAGGTTTTATCGGGTTAATATACCTAACAGATTACAATCTACCGAAAAATAATGCGTTAAATTGTAATCTGTCGACAGTTTACAATATCGCTAGTTAGATTACAATCCAACGGCCTTTGCAATCTTACGGTGACATACATATAGTTCGCGCGCGAGTTGAAAGCAGAGTAAAATATGTATGGTGACCTGTGACACATATATTTACTTTGCATTCAACTCGCGCGCGAACTGTAGGTAATTATAGTACCTTGCACTCGAAAGTTTATTTTTGTATGGGTGCTTGTAGGCATTTCATTTGCATAGCGAATTTCTTAAACATTTCTTGAATGCAAATGATTACCATAACAGTTTAACTATACATAATAATATGCAGCTAATAATAATATTATCTACCTATCTATAAGTGAAGTTGTCCCAAAGTTGTCCTATTTAAGACCATTAGGTTTGCATTCGATCAGACTGGGTACTACGGCCTAATTACTACGAATGCTATAAGTAGTGAGTACCTATCTACCTAAGAGCACATACATTATAAGAATTTATTACTATTTATGAAGTAAAGAGTCTAAATTACCTAATAATTTATCAAATTAAACAATTTCAGGGGCGTGACGGCTCTTCCGTGACATAGGTGACGCGCCTGCCATTTCTTTTCGCACGCAACTGAAACAATATTTCCGACCATGACCCAAAAAGATCGCAATTTATTTAATTACACCTTTTTATGTTACTCCCAAGAGGACTATGATAGAGACTAGGGACTATCAGAATTCATGGAACCTTGCTAGAATCAAATTCGATCGTGCAGATTTCCGTTTAAAAATGGTAGTGGACGTTTTTCTAAGGACGCAAACCAATAAACTAAAATTTTTGCACAAACGAATTCCTTAATGCCTTTGTCGGTTAGTCCACGAAAATCTTCAATTATTTATTAGTTGAGTGTCACCACACGCGGTTTTAAGCCTTTCTCTTCGACATCGGTCCGTCTTACTAGAGATATCCTAATACAGGTAGGTAAAGGTAAAAAAAAAACAAGCCTTGTTTATAAATAATATATATTCACTAACGTTCATTAAATCATCTAGCATCATTATATCAAACAGTATAGATGGTAATAACTATTTATTTACATCAAAATAATATTAAGCCAGTGATCCACAAAGTACCATACTAATGCAACAATATTGAGAAACAAAACAGAATGGTAGCCGACATACAAAACAGAATGATAGCTATATACAGATAGATCTCTATTCCAAAAATAAACAAAACTACCAAAAAATGCAATAAGTTATGATGATTTTCACACATTAGAGTTCATACGTAAAAATGAAAACTTATCTTTGTCAACTTTTGTTATATAATTATATTTTTTATATGACAGTAATACATTTTTATCTTAAAGAAAAAAAGATCAGCACATGGTTCATATAAATTATACTAAAAAAAACACCAATCGATCTTAAAGATCAATCACGAATTTCCACATTTAGGTGGCATAAAGATTTTGAGGTATTGTCTTCGTGATAATCATAAATTTGAACTCTTTGATTGCATTGCTTAAAATTTACTAAATAAATAATCCCTTATTTTATCGCATATATTTCGAAATTAACACGTCTATATTATAAAAATTTGTATATTATCCTTATATGTAAGTCTGGGTGTAGAAAAATGGTATTGTTTTTACAATTAGATACAGGGTTAAGTAGTTTGAAAATAAAAACCATGGAACCAAAGGATACAGCAGGTATTTATAGCTTTCATTCATTGTAATTTGCTGATTGGAATATAAGTGAGCAGTCGCAATCCAACCTCGGCCTCTTTTACCCGAAGACATCAATCAGCGAATTAGAATGTATATTCGGTCAAACCTGAATGAGTTCAAATGCCAGGGATATTTTCACACTAACCCAGTCTCTCGTTTACAGAGCCTAAATTCCTCATTTCTTAAAAGTGTAGTGCTATGAGAGTCGAGCTAACAAATATTACGCTCAGAAAAAAAGTTAAGCTTGTGTAGCTTAACTTTTTTTCTGAGCTTCACGATTTATTTCCTTCAATTTAAATAACCAACCATCAAAATAAAAATCGCTTTTTTCGCTCGTAATCGATCGTAAATTTTATGACGTCACAAATGTGAATTTCATACAACTTCCAGAAGTGCGTTTTTAAGTTTGATAAAGAGTTGCTGATTTGATTGAGTTGTCATCATCCCTATTTAGACGACAAAAAAGTGCTTGATTTATTTTTTCCACTTTTTAATAGATTGTCCCGAGATGGTGAATTGCAAGAGCACTCGCTCTAATGAAGATCTAAACTCTCATTTATAGTGTAACACGAAAAACGTAGGCTTTCCGATTCTAATCATAGACTTTTTGTTAAAATACGGGGCCTGCCCATTGCCTTCACTCATGGCTTATCCAGGTTCGACTGTAATAATAGTATGTATAGTTCGATTCTCTCTTTTTGGCGGCTGAGAAGTGAGATGCGATGATCGAGTCCGCCAGGTACAGTACATACTGCCAACGCTTAGAGCAATAAGCAATATTACTCAAAATGACAGTTTGATGCCTTGAAATTCCTAAAATAAGGATTATAATCCTAAAACACGAGAGTCAAAAATAATGAAATAATATGGCTTTATCCGTTGGCAGTATGGCCAAGTACAAAAAGACATAAACCGAAAATATAACAGTGATCCAAAATTACTAATATTAGAATTAGGAAATTAACGCTGGATTCAAGTTGGGAAAGAAAAAGTGTGTGTAACTTTGAAGCGCTGCCGAAGCCTAACTTCGCTTTGTCACTGAACATATAAATGTGATTGCGACGCGACTATCTTCTCAGTCGCCATTAAGTTTGAATCCTACTGAATAAATAAGATGGATGCAGGATTACAGTATGATGTTGGCGGGGTTCTCAAGGTTCTCCTTGAGAACCTTCATCCATTGCGCGCCGACCGCGCCGTCGATCACTCTATGGTCCGCGGACGCTGTGAATGTTACGAACTTCGCCAATCGGAATCTGAAATACAAGACAGACATTGAAATACCCACAACTTTAGCAGGCTCTCGTAAGCTTTAATCATTAAACCTTTTTAGGGTTCCGTAGCCAAATTTGGCAAAAACGGAACCCTTATAGATTCGTCATGTCTGTCTGTCTGTCTGTCCGTCCGTATGTCACAGCCACTTTTTTCCGAAACTATAAGAACTATACTGTTGAAACTTGGTAAGTAGATGTATTCTGTGAACCGCATTAAGATTTTCTTACAAAAATAGAAAAAAAAACAATAAATTTTGGGGTTCCCCATACTTAGAACTGAAACTCAAAAATTTTTTTTTCATCTAACCCATACGTGTGGGGTATCTATGGATAGGTCTTCAAAAATGATATTGAGGTTTGTAATATCATTTTTTTCTAAACTGAATAGTTTGCGCGAGAGACACTTCCAAAGTGGTAAAATGTGTGTCCCCCCCCCCTGTAACTTCTAAAATAAGAGAATGATAAAACTAAAAAAAATATATGATGTACATTACCATGCAAACTTCCACCGAAAATTGGTTTGAACGAGATCTAGTAAGTAGATTTTTTTTAATACGTCATAAATCGTAAACTGCAATTTACCTTTCATTCAATCAACTCAAAATCTATTTAATATAAAACTTATATTTAATGTTTGTACGGAACCCTCGGTGCACGAGTCCGACTCGCACTTGGCCGGTTTTTTTTCTCTCCCTCTCTCTCATTTCTCTATCTGAGATCAGTCCTTCGACTATAAATAATGGCCCAATTTTGTAAGCAAATCGTAATCATATGACATCTCAAAACGTATAACTCGAACTGGATAAGGAGTTCATACATGCTTTTTGACACGCAGGCATCTGAACGCCTTAAATAGGTCGACAGTTTGACAGACGTTTATGATTACGATTTCCTTACACAATCGGTGGGCAGATCTATGCTCTGCTAAGGCTTTGCACATCCAACGATGTGACATCCTTTCAAGGCGAAGTATAACAAGTTATTCTATGTTGGCCAGTCTTGTTCTTTTAAGGCGGAATGTGCTGTCACTGGTATCTAAACCATTAAACATGTCAACAGAATAAAGTGACAAGTGTTTGTTAACTGGTTACACAACCATATATGTATGCAAATTTTTGAGAGGTACTTCTCAGACCCCAAGGAACACCTGAGCCAAAAATCAGCTTTACATTTTTTAGGGTCCCATACAAAGCTTGCGTAAGTAGCCTGAGCTAATAGTTGCGCTTTAGTTTTCCGAAGCACACTTTACCGGCAGATTTTTTGCTATAAAAACGTTGCGATAATAATGATATTCTTTTCAGCTATATATAACTACCGGATAGGCTTAAGTGTTATGTTGGAAAATCGCCCGACTAGTTTCGAACCCGTTCACGAATAAGGCCCCCGAACGGGATCGAAAATCCCGTCACCAGTCGGTCGGGACCGGGGTCACAGCTGAAAATCAGCGCCTTGCTTTATATGCATTCATGGGCATATGACGCAGGGCAAACGCTGAGCTGTACACCCTTTCTGGGTGGTGTCACAGACGAAAGTGTTACATTTGTATCTAGTTTTGTCTGTGCCACCACTGGTGAATAAACTATTTTTCTTTCTGCTTTCTTTCTTCAAAACTAGTCGGGCACTTTTCCGACATAACACGTAAGTGTATCCGGTAGTTATGTATAGTTAAAATAACGAATATGTTATAAAGTGCATTAACTCACCCTTGAGGTTCATTTTTGTCTGGTATAACAATGTCTTGAAGACCGCCACACGCCAGGATCAGCGACTGAGGCGGGTTTATGATCGCGTTGAACATTGTGATACCTAGAAAAACACAAAATCAATAGTAGTCCCCATTGTCCTCACAAAATTTGGCAATAGGTACAAAGGTAGATATTATAATATTGTTTTTGGCCATGTTGCAGGGAGACAATGCAAAATAATCCCCAGCACACATCAAAGCTACAAAATTTTCTTTCAGCCACAATATTTTTTTCTCTCTTTCGAGGTCGCTTTTGGGTGGAATCTAATATATCCAATACCAAATCTTATCTGACGGTGCCTCTCTGCTACACATAAGATCGCAGGGGCCTAATTGGTTCCAAGATCTTCCGATGGTAATGTTGAAAATGATCGGCGTGATCAGAGGTCCGATTGTCTAAGAAAATCTAATCATTTGAGAGTTTACTCGTACGTACCTACTACTCGAACTGTTTACGGAGTTCATACATGCTTTTTGGCAGGCATCTATTAACACTCCTTAAATAGGTGGACAGTTGGCTAAAAGTGACAGCTAGCTACAGTGTAACGATCGCAATCACCTCTGATTGGTTAACATTCTTCCAATATTGGCCAAAATCAATTGAGGCAGGAAAAATACCAAACTATACACATAAATTCACCAAACATGCCCAAGTTGGAAACAGTGACGGTGCCTCCTTGGTACTCGTGCGACTGCAGGCGCCCCTCCTTGGCCTTGTTGGCGAGCTCCTTCATACTGGTAGAGATGTCGAGGATGCCGCGCGAGTCCGCGTTGAAGATGATCGGCGTGATCAGACCCGATGACGCTACTGCCGTCCAATACCAACTCACCAAACATGCCCAAGTTGGACACAGTGACGGTGCCTCCTTGGTACTCGTGCGGCTGCAGGCGCCCCTCCTTGGCCTTGTTGGCGAGCTCCTTCATACTGGTAGAGATGTCGAGGATGCCGCGCGAGTCTGCGTTGAAGATGATCGGCGTGATCAGACCCGATGGCGTCGCTACTGCCACGCTCACATCTACGTTTGAGTACCTAAAAATTGTCTACATTTATTAAAAGTGAAGTTTTTTGGCCACATCGCCAGAAATGAAGGGTCAATTGAGCGTCTGGTGGTAATGGTCAGATTGAAGGAAAGCCAGCCAGAGGACGTTCATCTACTCGATGAACAGACTTGATTAAAACTGTGACCCAGACAATTGTAGAGTGCTCCCGCAACGCTACCAACCAAAACAAGTGGAGAAGCATCGCGTGGGAGGCGGTGCGTCCCAAATTAAAGAAGACTGATGACGATTAAAGCGTATCTGCATCATCCCAGTAACCATGGCAGCTGAAACCAAAACTAAGCCGAAATCCGTTTTTAACAGAAACTAGGCCGAAGCCGTAACCGAAAGTTCGGTTGGACACAATAAGTAGGTAAAAAATTAACCTAATGTTAATTAATAGGTGCACTTTGCACCTAAATGTATTTTTCTGGTAATTCATATTTACAATGTGCTCGAATCTAGCAACAAAAAGTCATAAATATGATTAGAAACAATTATATTTAAAAAAATATCTCCCACTTACTGTCTAATAAACGTTTCCATCCAATGTGAATTGACGGTCGGCACTCGCTTGCAAGCCGCAGCGACAGCCTTCAAGATGAAGTCGTTTACGGATACCTGAATAAATGAATTCGTTTTATACATGTCACCGTAAGATCGTAATAACCGTTTGATTATAATATACCTCGCAAGATTGTGAACTGTCGAAAGATTGTGAACCGAACATACGGCTTACAATTTAACGCATTATTTTTCGGTAGATTATAATCCATCGAAGTGAAACTGTTATATCACAATCTGCCGCGCGTTAAATTGTCAGCTGTCCGAAGGCCGTCCCTGATTGGTCGGTGTTGATACATAGGCTCAATATCCGACATTGTAAATGTTATCAAATGAGATCACATAGGTTCACGCGCATAAAAAATATTAAAACACGCAAAATTTCTGTAATTTAAGTCTATGTTCAGTGACGAATACTAACTTATCTATCATTCAAACTGCACTTCTTTGGTTAATCATAGAGTCATTTTACTTCCACAACAATTTTATGTAACGAATTCTAAAGCTGTGAGTTATTTTCAACACGAAATCAATTTACAATCACCAAAACACTGTTTGTTTACATTCGACAACAAATGAATTATCAAACAAATATGGCGACGCATGGCATATGCCGTTCAACCAATCAGCGCGCTAGGTGCGTTCCGTCGCACGGTATTTCACAATTTGACGGTTTTACTTCGATGGATTATAATCTACCGAAAAATAATGCGTTAAATTGTAATCAGTATGTTCAGTTCACAATCTTTCGATAGTTCACAATCTTGCGAGGTATATTATAATCAAACGGTTTTTACGATCTTACGGTGACATACACAAAACATTCTGTAGCATCATCCCTTGACAAACATATAGTAGGTATTTAAGGTGCTAATCCAACTATACACAAAACTTAATGCAAGGTTACAGGTATTATCTAGTATCATTACATTAGTTGCCAATTATTTAGCATTCATCTGCTCTAGACTTAAGTTACTCTAGCTAAAAATACAGGGGGGTTTTTTTTATTTATTTATTATTAGGCAATCACAACAAGTTACAATAAGCTTATAATTAAATCTTAGCTTACTTACATGTTCTACATCTAATTGTAACTCTAAGGCGACTGCACAGCATGACAAAGGTTTATAAGAAACAAAATACAGGAAGGAAAGAAAAAAGAAGTAGTTAGGTGTAATGCATTAGTATATAAGAATTACATTTTACTTAATTAACTTAATTACTTTTTTGTAAAATTTATTAAAGCGACCGTTAAAAATATCAATGTCAGAGTCTCTACTGGTAATCTCATCATATAGGCGACACATTCTGATAATGGGATTATAGTAGGATGTATTGTTTTTGCAAATTTCAAGAATAAATGTTTTCGGCTTGCGGCATATATATCTGGTATTGATATTTATTTGAGACAGTAAAGCGGGGGAGTCTAGGTTAGAATGAATTATTTTATGCAGCGTAATCAGGTCTTGCCGTTGTCGACGTACATGGAGCGGAGCCATATTAAACTTTGTAAGACGACCAGCATAGGATCGCAACTGTCTAGAGAGTCCGCTCCGGTATGACATAATCCTGAGACATTTCTTTTGAACGCTTTCAATCCTATTCGAGTGTACGGTATAACAAGGGGACCATATGATCGAGCAGTACTCCAGCACAGTGCGAACCAACGTGTTATATAGGAGAATGAAACTTTGCGGCTTTCTAAACGACCTTGTAGTTCTCGCTATGAAACCCAAATTCTTAAATGCTTTGTTTGTAATGCTGTCATAATGATTGCGAAAACTAAGTTGATCGTCAAAAAGTACACCTAGATCTTTGATAACAAATTTTCGTTCAAGAGTTTGGTTATAAATTTTATAATCGAAAATAATTTTTGAGTGTTTTTTAGTGAAAGAAATTACAGAACATTTATTTACGTTGAGATACATATGGTTACGTTCGCACCAATCTAATAAGGATAGTAAATCATTTTGTAGATATAAACAATCACCGGTGTCATTTATTTGTTTAAATATTTTAAGATCGTCAGCATATAGGAGACATGGCGAAGATAGTTTATCGACAAGATCGTTTATAAAAACCGCAAAAAGAAGAGGTCCTAAATGTGAGCCTTGAGGCACACCAGAACTTATGGTCATGGGCGCTGACGTTTCACCTTTCAGTCTCACTAGTTGACTCCTATTCAACAAATATGATTCAACCCATCTAAGGAGATTTCCATGCATTCCATAACTGTCTAACTTTTTTAATAATATTATATGACTAACTTTATCAAAAGCTTTACTGAAATCTGTGTAGATGGAGTCCACTTGACCTCCCTTAGCAAATACTTTACATAAGAAATTCTTATACTCCAAAAGGTTACTAACTGTAGATTTTCGTTTCAGAAATCCGTGTTGTTGTGGGGCTAAGAATATATTAAAATGATTATATATATGTTTGTATACTGAGGCTTCAAACAATTTAGCCATACCAGACAGTATGCTTATCGGTCTGTAATTTCTACAATCTGATTTATTACCAGACTTGTGCACTGGCACAATATGAGCTATTTTCCAGACCGAAGGAAATTTCCCAGTGTCCAGAGACTTGTTAAATAATAAAAATAATGGCAATGACAGTTCAAGGGCACATTTTTTTAAGAAGAGAGAGGGAATGCCATCAGGACCTGGCCCTTTATTGGGATCCAACTTTTTTAATATTCCGAATATATCTTCTTGCTTGACAAAGATAGAACTAAATGAGGAGTGAAAGGGGTGTTCTGCCTCGGGACATAAATCAACATCCAGGTTAATGGGATGTTCGAAGACTGAGCTAAAATATTTTGAAAAAAGTTCACAAGTTTCCTGAATGTTAGATGTAGACTCATCCTCATAAAACATATTCTGAGGAAGATCGTTAGACCCCTTCTTGCTATTAACATATTTATAAAATGGTTTGACATCATGATGATACAGTGCATTCTCTGTGGATAATACAAATGAACTGTAGGATTTAGTGGTAAGTTTATTACATCTGGCTCGTAACAAAGAAAATGTGTCATAATCTCGCGGATTTCCATACAGTTTGAAACGTCGATGATACTTGTTTTTTTCTGCCAGACACTTCTTTAATGAATAAGAATACCAAACAGGATAGTTATCTTTGTTTATTTTGGATACTGGAGTATAATCTTTAATAATTTCATTTATAACGTTGTAGAACTTTTTAATACAATCATCTATATCTTTACAGACAAAAAGGTCATACCAGTTAACTTCATTCATTTTACGTCGTACCTCATCAAAATTGCACTTACGGAAATTTAGTTTACTACGTAGAGGCACTTTCATATATTTGTTATTATGAGTTAAATCTTCCAAAAATATAGAAAGGGGAGGATGATGTAAATCTACTCGTACCATAGGATCGGCACACTTAACAGTAATATTATCCACAGAAGAAAGCACAAGATCAAGTTGTCTGTCATTTTTGTTTGGAATGTTATTAAACTGAGACAAGTTGCACAACGCCATCATTTCACACAAAAGAGTCGCTTTAGGATTTCCAGGCGTACTAGGCACAAGTGATTTAGTGATCGAGCCCGACGACCAAGTAAGACTAGGTACATTAAAGTCACCAATTAGCAAAGTAATATCTCTTTCATTAGAATTTATTATATTTTTATGCGTATTTTCGTAAAAAAATTTCAGATTTTCGCTAGATAAATCAGGTGGTAGATAACAGGTACAGAGATTAATTGTTTCATTCGATAAGAGAATACTAATCCAAAGGTCCTCTACCCTACTATCCCACGCGTCTCTACGGATCACATTAAGACTTCTATTAACGGCTATTAATACACCACCGCCATCTTTTTTACTTATGCATGTACTTTCACGATCTCTTCTAAAAATAATATATCGTTCATGTAACAATTCATTGTCAAAGATACTCGAATTGAGATTCGTTTCAGTTAAGCAGATTAAATCATAGTTATCATTCAGTGAGTTAATAAACAGCTCATCTATTCTAGATCTTATTCTATTAACATTTTGGTAATATATCAACATTACAAAAGGAGGAGAAAAATCAAAGTCGTAAAGTTTATTAAGTTTACAGAGAAGAATGAATAAATTTTATTGCGCGAGTTTACTTATATCACTAATATTCCTTATCAGTATAGCTGGAGACTGGTCGTTTTTTCGCGTGTATACACGATCGTTTCTAACCCACACATAGGTATACGCATGTTCTTTGGCAGCCTTTCTGGTCGCAGCATGGATTGCTTTACATTCGGGTGATAGATGTTCACTTACATAGATGAATTGCTTCTCACCGGGAATGCTTAAATGAGTTGAGTTCAATGGCTCGGTTTTATTACCCTTGTTATATCTTCTAAATGCTGAAATAAGAATATCTCGGTGTCGTTCGGAGGGCAAAGTAACAAGGATATTGCGCGGCCTGCTTGACTGGGCATTCAATTTTGCAACCCTACGAATTGAGCATATGTCGCTTTCAATAGTTGGAGCCTTGATAGTATCGCACAAGTTTTTAAAAATTCCTAATAGATTTTCGTTTCTTTTCTCTGGTATTAATTGAATTTCTATATTACGGCTCCTAGAAGACTTCTCTAATACACTTAATCGACGACTTAGGTCTTGAACTCCAGACTTCAGCTTTGCGTTTTCGGAGTTTATAATTTCAATCGTCTTAGTGGCCGTCAGCAAATCATTTTTCAGGGTGCATTGCTCCGCGGAGATAAATTCTAACGATTGAGTAAATTCTATTTTTAATTTTTCAACAGCGTTCGCAAACTCCTTTCTAAAATCCGATAGCAAAGTATTTCTAATTTTTTCAATTTTGGAGTCGAAAAGCTGGCCAAATTGCTCGTAGGATAAATAAGAAGCACCTGCAGGCTGCGCCCGAGGAGCATCCGTAGACACGTTACTTGATAAAGGAGATTTATAAATGCTGCTAGCAGTTTCATCACATGACGGAGCAGTTTCCTCTAACAGTTCAAATTGATTGCGAATTGGCGTGTTCTCATTCCTGCGGCGAGTAACATTCATGCAAGAGGGACATTGCCATGAGCGTTTTACCTTTAAAATGTTTTCGGTGTAATATTCCTTGCTTATGTTAAGGCATTTGTAGTCATAAGAACTGCGACAAGAACAGCACGCAAGTAGTTCCCCCCGCTCAATCTGTCGATTACATGCCTGGCACTTCATTATGAAAAGTAATTAAGGTCTTTAAATTGAAGAAACGTACAAACATGCAACGAACAAAGTACGGACGGTAAGAACAAAATAGAACAATATGCAGCGGCACTGAGTTGTTAGGTTGACGGAGAAAGATTCACGCAAAACACACCCGTCGCGGGCAGCAGCATAAGTGCGCAAGTCGTTAGGCCACGCGACAAGCGAGCGAGTGAGTGACAGTTAAATGTACTTGCCGGTCACAGCTGATTTTATGCACAATTAAAACACTGATTGCACCAAAAGTAAGCCACAATTATTACACTTAGGTATACTAATATTTAGTTCAACGTTTAAAAATACTTTTTAATCGCAATTTAGGGTAATATACTACACTTAACTACTGTAAACCAAATATATTTTCGATCGAGGTAATCAGAACGTAACGCCCGAGCGGAGCGTCAGCCGTCAAAAATGGGGTTACCATGAGCTCTTATAGCAGGACAGATATTGAACTGCACTTAACTTCAAGGCACTGAACTGGTAGGCAGACACTGCATTGAACTGTGCTTCAGTTCAATTTCTGTCCTGCTTTAAGAGCTCATAGTAACCCCCCTGTTAGCTCATGCAAGATTGTAAAAAATGCCAACCTTAACATTAGACTTTTCAGCTGCCAACCGATCGTTGACCTCCTTCCTCATAGCCAGCAGTTTCTCCACATTAACTGTGGCACACAGCTGGTAGTGTGGAATGGTTTGCTTGGCGACTGACAGGCGCTTGGCGATGGTCTCCCTCATACCACTGAGGGGTATGTCTGTAAAGGTGGCACCGGGGGCGGGCGCGGGCGGCGGGGGCAGGGGCGCGGGCGCCGCGGCTGCCGCGGCTGCGGCTGCGAGATCGCCACTCTTTAGTGATCCATACAGTCCTGAACCCTGCCCTGTTGATTGGTAGAGTTAGAGGGCTCTTGGTGGGCCGGTCAGTATGAGATTACTTTTAATATAGCAAAAAAATAAGAAGAACATTCTGACTTTAATTGACCATTTTCTAAGCTATTAGGTACGTAATTTTTAAAAAATAGTGATGACTAATTATAATTTAATGTTGAATGATCACCTGAGTGACTGACCAAAACATGATATTTTTATATGAAGGTGAACATTAAGAATGGTTTTTTAAATTCGTTCCCTAAGGGCATAAGAGAAAAGGACGGAAATTTTGCGTCTAAGTTTATCATTTTTGGTATGAAAAATAAGTGAGTAACATTAAAAAACAACAGTTTATTGGGTGTCTTTCAATGGTTGAATTCAACTATTTAGTCAGAACATGTCTAAATAAATTCGATTTCGTAGAGTTGAGGTTGGGAGAAGGTGGTTCATTTTCATTTCCCGACGGCTCTTGCTGGTCTTGGTCCGATATGTAACTAGTCGGTCATATTCCGACAAAATAGGTGAGTTGAACCTAGTGCTAGTAGTTGCTTGTTAATACAATTTTTGTGTGTAAAATGTAAAATCTAAAATGATAGTTCTACCCGCGAGACTTGTTTCATGACACGGAATATACTAAGTGACATGGAACTCACCACCAAGCCTGATGCTCTTGAGCTCGGCAAGCCGCCTGGCCATGGGACTGGCGTAGATTCGGCCGTGCTGCTCTGCGGCAGGCGCGGCGGCGGGCGCCGCTGGTTTAGGGGCCGCGGGTGCCGCCGCCGCTGGCGCTTGTGCCACGGGCGCTGGCGCTTGTGCCGCGGACGCTGGGGCTGCAGCAGCTGTTGACATTATGGCATGTTTAATCTTATACAATAGAAAAAAGACCTCACTTTCATAATTCAAATTTTTGAAGTGAAAACTTCTTTAGCCGCGTTGAGCACTTTTTATAGGGGGTAAACTTGTGGATTCGCGTCACGACACCTCGCTGCCCCATGCTCGCGTTGTTACGAAGACAAAAGGTCTTAAATATAAATATACTACATTCGTTATTAAACTTTAATGCCTTAGTGTTAAGGTTTATATTTTAGGTATTTTTTTTTTATTTTATTAAATATTTTACATATAATTCGTTTTCACTTCTATCGGCAATTTTTTTAAATTCAAATAAATTTCTACAAGCGATTTTGAATTGTCAAGTGAATCTACCACTGGGTTGGCACATTCCTACCGAGAAGAACCAGCCAGAAACTCGGTACTTGCTCTTTTGAAAAAATTAACAATAATCAAAAATAGTAGAATAGTATACATTTGTAACCGCAGTGCCGAGCATTTCTCACTCACTAACTGACTCATCAACACCCAGCCTAGTAAACTTTGTAAACTTTTAGCTTTTTGTTTGTTATCTTTGTAAATTTGTAAAGCCTAGTAAACAGCCTAGCCATTGGACATAGAAAACTGAATTTTGCAATGGCTGGATTTCTTTATTTTCCCGCGGAAGCGAAACTGCGTACGATCGCGGTCGCTCGTCTATGATAGATACACAACTTTCGTCGTTTTTACAGATGCTCATAGCTCATTGTCCTAACACGACAACTGCCATTGCAAGTCAACATCAGTTAAATGAGATGACAGAAATGAGCTGGGATTGGAGTTGCTAATCAATCTCACAAACATTGTAGAATAACCAGGTAGGAGTAATAAATTATTAAACTAATAAGCAACATCTTAGATATTAAAGGATAATAAAACATCCACACATAATATTATGTAATTTACAAATCATTGCATCATTTTAAGGGATGAATAAAACCCTCACTTTTAGGTATAAAAAATAGATTACACAAATTCTTAAGATGTAAACTTGTGTGGTATTTGAATCACAAAGGTATGAATTTATTTTTTCGAAATTAGACAATTTTCTTACAACAATTCTTACTTCAATTTTAATATTAAAAGTGAAATAATAGCAAATGATATACCTTTTTTTGGCGCCGGTTTTGCAGGAGCTCCTGTGGCTGTGGGTTGTAGAAATGTTAATGAAAACAGGCAACTGGTAATCAGACATTAACACACACAGTTAAATTATTCAATTAACTCAATTACCTTCAACAGAAATTATTGTTATTGGGGTGATAAATTACAAGCAAAACAAATTACCATAATTATTATAATAATATATAATATTTTATCAATGTGTGTATGTACCTGAGTTTTTTATAGGTACGCACACTTCGTTGATGTATTTAAATTTTCCCCTTAGGTAGGTATTTAATCTATTATTCCCCTTATTTTTAATTAATTATATCAATTTCTTCCCTTATTTTTAAATGAAAACTTTTTTTTAACTTATAAGTAAGTATTACATTTTTAACACCAAATCTTAAAATGTTTAATGACCATGGAACAAATTAGTAAAACACATTAAATGCACCTATGGATAGGTAACACTCATGCCATGTTTTTGCAATGTTTTACCCAAGATATATGTATTTTTTTTTTAAGCCATGCTTAATTTGAACTTACAATCATCCTTAAAGTCTTTGAATGCTGCAACATCAGCCTGATTCTCAACAATGATGCAGAGCAGTTTCCCCACCGCCACACCCTTGGTGCCTGCGGGTATGAGTATCTTAGCTAGATACCCTTCCTCGGGGGTTTCAAAACCCATTGTTGCTTTATCTGTCTCAATCTCGCATAAAAGGTCACCTGAAATAAAATATTTGAATATTTGACAACTAGTCAAATCATTAATAATAAGTATTGGGTTTTTCTGACTAGAAATTCTCAGTACTAGCCCGGACTCACCGGAGTTAGGAAGTTGGCAGTGTTACACCCCCGTGCCTCGGAAAGCACGTTAAGCCGTCGGTCCCAGTTATTATCACTAACATGATAATAGTTGTAAAAGCCCGCCAACCCACATTGGAGAAGCGTGGTGGCTCTAAGCTCTAATTCCCTCTCTTATGAGAGTGAAGGCCTGTGCCCAGCAGTGGGACGTTAATGGGCTGTAGTGGTGGCGGTGGTGGTGGTAGGCTTGCGCTTGACGACAATCATGCTGATGAAAAGCAATGATAAGGTGTAGGTTGGAGCACGCCTATTCGTAATATTTTTATAGTAATACTAGCTGATGCCCGCGACTTCGTCTGCATGGAGGTATGAAAAATAGATAGTAGCCGATTCTCAGACCTACTGAATATGCATATTAAATTTCATAAAAATCGATCAAGCCGTTTCGGAGGAGTATGGTAACTAACATTGTGACACGAGAATTTTATATACATAGTAATAAAATGTTGAGCGAAGCTGTCATATTTAATATAAGTAGTATTTTTGCATTTAACTAAACTCACAGAATGTAATACAACAAAGATAACATAGTAGATCAAAGTCATAAAGCCTGTCAGTTAAGATTACACTCGACTCAGAAAAGGATGGCTTAACTTTTAAGAATTTGCTGGTACTACTATTATAAATACTAATAATATAAATGCGAAAGTGTGTCTGTCTGTCTGCTACGCTTCTACAAAATTTGATATTTAGATAGGTTACATCTCGGGGAAAGGACACTACTTTTTATCCCGGAAAATTGAAGAGGTTCCGCGGGAATCAAACCACAAGGATGAAGTTGCATCATCATCATGGGCATGGGCATTATTTAGTCTTTAAAAGTGTATATTATCATTATGATAATATTTTTATCTTTTTTGAATGAACTTTACATATTTTATTTTACATTATAAACATAACTTCTTACCTTCACTTAGTTTATCACCCTCTTTCTTTTCCCAGCTGACAATAGAACCACTTTCCATAGTAGGAGAGAGGGCAGGGAGATTGACTTTTACATGTGATGGTAGACTGGAGTAGTATCTCATCTGGATACTCCATTGTGGGGTCACTATATTCTTTTGTGATGGGCTAAGAAATCTATAACATCAATGTTTAGTTAGTTAGTACTAGAGTTTTGGTATTCTATTTACTATCTACTTTACTTGTAAGTATAAAACTTAACTGTCTCATTGGTCTAGTCTAGTGGTTAGCATGTTTGACTGCAGCTGACGAGGTCCCGGGTTCCAATCCCAGGTCGGGCCATAATTATTTGGTTATACTGACAAGAAATTATCAGTACTAGCCCGGAGTTTGGAAGTTCCAGTGCAGACAGCTAAACTCACTAGAAATTGGCTGCCGTGACCAAAATCCAGTCGAGAGGACATTAAGCACAGAACTTACTTACATTAGTAACACAAGGAGGAAAGGATAATAACCTATTAATACAAAGAAACCACTTATCCATACTAATATTATAAATTTGCAAAAATTGTCTGTCACCTTTCCACAGCCCATCTGTTTTACCAATTTTGACATATGGTACATAGTTAGCTTTCACCCAGTAAGTAATACTACTTCACTCCAGAAGACTTTGCAAATACGTACAATTCCACGTAGACTGTGGAATCTTAAATGTTATCATAAAAGACACTGCAGTTTGTCTTCACTCCACCCTGCAGCTGTGCTAAGTGATTACTAACTGAACAATATCTTGTTTATATGATATTGTTGCTATGTTTGATGTATTGGGCCAGAGTAATGAGAATGAATTATAGAGACCGGCGTTTTGCACATGTTTCACCCGTGTTTAATCGTCAAGGTAAAACTTGACGTTTAGGTTTGGTTATGCAATTCTAGCGGCAAGGAAGAGTTATCACTATGCGATTTTTTGCATTACCATCACTATAATTTTCTAATAGAACGAAACGACTAAAATCTTATCATGATGGTAGTTGCAAACTAAAATAACATTATATAAAAATCATCCAACTCACTTTTTTGGCTGTTTCCTTCGAGCCAACTCTGAACTTATACATCTCCTAATGTTACACCGAATAGCTTTCTTCACGCTATCGTTCAAAACTTGGTTTCGTACTAAAATCGTTCGCAGCATTTCTGATTTTAATTTAAGCCGTCCAGTTAATTGGGACGGTTTTTTGGTTATATATTAAAAAGGCAAAAGGGTCGACCTTTACCAACTTGTAGGTCGTCGAAACTTCGAAAGGGAAATGTTATGGACTTTTGACAATGACAAATGACACTTGACACTACATACTATTATTCAATGTACTCAGCAGGGCGACCGCGTAATCTTTAGCATCAATCATTGATACATCGCAATCACCTCCGATTGGCTGAATTTATGGTATTCTTGCTGCGTCAATGGATTTTGTCCAATAGTGGAAGAGTATTAACCAATCAGAGGTGATTGCGATGTATCAATGACTGATGCAAAAGTTACGCGGTCGCTCTGCTGTGCTTGACGTCAGTGACACATAAGTACGTAGACTGAGAGAGATATATTGTTCTATGCATATGTAGGTACAGTGCGTGTACAGTGCGACAAGTTTAACTTGGCACAGCTGTGCGCCACTGTACTCAACATCAGTGTTGCCATTGTATAAAACATGACACTAAAGGGAAAAAATATATTCATTGCGAATTCTTAGTTGATAATGTTGTCTTTTATTTTGTTTTAATTATTGCTCAGTATTTTTCTATAGTAACGATAACTACCATAAATCATAAGTTCAGTAAGTTTCGGGATTAAATTAGCAGAAAGATTTTTTGAATAATTCAAGAGGAGGTAGTAGGTACTTATATTAAATACATCCTTGTTTCTTTAAAATTGTATATGTCACCGTAAGATTGCAAAAACCGTTAGATTGTAATCCAACTAGCAATATTGTAAACTGTCGACAGATTGTCAACCGTTCAATGTTCCGAGTGTCAATTTTTGAAATATTCATTGTATTTAGGTTTTCTTGTCTCTTGTAGGTTAGGATAGGGTTCGACATAAATAATCAGGTAGTAGGTTAGGTTTTATTGGGTTAATATACCTAACAGATTACAATCTAACGAAAAATAATGCGTTAAATTGTAATTTGTCGACAGTTTACAATATCGCTAGTTAGATTACATTCCAACGGCCTTTGCAATCTTACGGTGACAATATATACAAACTCATTAAAATTGTTGTAAATTGCAGTTTCTAGTACCTACGTTTCGCCCCGACACCGGAGCGTCGAACGGACACACGAACTTCACTAGACAATCTTGCACTGTAAGGTCGACATCTCCTGAAGATGCTCCGGTGTCGGGGCGAAACGTGCGTCGAGAATAGTATAAAAGTCTTGTGTGGTGGTGCATGTAAGTGGTGGTGGCATTGCTTGCTTGGGAACTTAGCTTTCTTGCTTGGTTGGGAAGGTAAAAGGTGCTTCGCTTGTAACTGCATGCTTGACCATACAGAATTTCTTTCTGTTGGCGGATTATAGCAAAATAATTGTATTCTTTTCTTGCTAAACTTGCTGAGTGTTGCAAGCGTAAATCGTGCTAACTGACATGTAAGCAGACTGACATGTCAAACAGGGCAAAGTTTAAATTACTAATGAAATATTAATACTAAGTTTCTAATTCTACATTTACAAAATACTATTAATACCCATACTAATACTAATACCAATATTACACTACTAATACCCACTACTACTAATACTCCTACGACTACTACTACTACTATACTAATGATTGCGTGTATTTATCATTTGCTTATGATACTATTTATGTTTAGTTTATGATATTTGTGTTGCAATAATATGTGCTTTATACCTTGTTTTAAAAGCATTTACCGTCTTCAGGCTACGTAATGGCGGCGGTAATGAGTTCCAGCATTTACTAGCTGCAAATCTGAAACTCCCCCTGAAAGCAGCGGTCCTATGTCGCGGCGTGGCCATATTACACCGATATGCCGCCCGCGTATATGGATTATGATCCCCTTGCCACTTGAGTTTTGCATACAAATATTTTGGCTTCCCTGTCAATACAACACCAAATAGAAGGGAAGCAAAATGCAAATCACGTTGAGAGGTCATATTTAATAGTTTGGCTTTATTTATAAATAAAGCCAAACTAGGCCCGCGATAGAAGCTATGCAATAGCTTAAAAATTTATACACAGCAACCTAAAATTAAAATAAACAATAATGATATTGAGAGGGTTTATGAAGCACGAAATCTTAGTATCATATTTGAGCCTCACATACATTTTGAAAAGCATTTACTTGACGTTATAGGTCCCGTCATGTAAAAAGAACGCTGAGTGAGTCATAATTATGAGGGCTTATATGTGATCTCGGTGGTATTGGTAAACAGAAACGCATATACGCATTTTGTACCCGTTGTATTAGCTTTTTAGATCGACCTATATAGCAGGCAAGGTCCATAAACTGCATCTGCATCACAGATTTATAAAGGCTTTAGATGGATAGACAGGTGGGGGGGAGGGGGGGTACAACCTTGCTACCCGCGCAGGGATTACGTTAAAGTCAATAATCAGTGATCAGACACATCTCCTCACTCAGCGTTCTTTTTACATGACGGGACCTATAACGTCAAGTAAATGCTTTTCAAAATGTATGTGAGGCTCAAATATGATACTAAGATTTCGTGCTTCATAAACCCTCTCAATATCATTATTGTTTATTTTAATTTTAGGTTGCTGTGTATAAATTTTTAAGCTATTGCATAGCTTCTATCGCGGGCCTTGGGCGTGGAGACCGAATACAGAAATTCCGTAACGAAAAAAACCTAACACTTTGGTTGCTATGGCTACTTGTGTTGTCAAAAAACCTCAAACAAAGAGGTTTTTGATTCCCCTTGTACACCCGGATTATTGAAAACATAATTCTTTAAAATTATTTCGCCTTTATATTCTCAACAACTTGAAGTCAACAACACAAGTAGTCATAGCAAGTTAATAAAAAATGCTACGCAATAGCTTTACCGCGGCAGTCTCCGAGTGCCACATGTCTTTTTTTCTATAGTCTTCTTTGTACCCAGAATCATTGGTTTGGATTGGATTTAATTGGATTAAGAATCAGGGAGTTTGTATTTGACAACGACCTCAAATTACATAGACGGGCCCTGTCAAACAATGAATGTGGGCGTATTTTTAGCAACGCCATCAACGCCATCTAGTCTGAAAAGCGGGAACTTGCTTGCAACATCTTGAATGAAAGCTTGAAAATGTCACAGACATAAGAAATGTATGACTCGGTCATAGATAATATAGGTCATAGCCATAGAAGCCATTAAGCCAGTTAGTAAAAAAAAATATCATACAGTTTGCCGCGGAAATTAAATGATTGCGTAATGGATAAAAATATTCAATAGGAAGATTAAATAACGTTTTGTTGGAAATGTATAATTGTGACTTGAAACACTTACCTTAAAATATAAATTGTACAGTGCCAAACTAATAAGACTAGATGTTAACCTAAGAATAACAAATTATTATCTACACGACGAGCGACCGTGACAGCGCTACGATGGAGACAAAGACAGGTTAGGAACGCGCTCTCAAAGTCGGTCGCCCGACCTTTTTCTATGAAAGGGCCCATCTAGTACCTACACATATATATCGTTGGTATTTGACCACTGCACAATTCGATTTAAATCTTCATTTATTTTATTTTGAGCTTCTGAAGCTAGCCACCTGTAATCGTGCACTAAAGACCACGTGATTTTCAGTTAATGAAGCAGGAAAACCGGTAAATAAATAACAATATTTTTCAATTACCGGTTTTTGTTGTTTTTTTACTTTATCTGTGTCAAACATTAGATTATTTGACAGCCGGTGCTAAAGCTGACAACTGACAAGTATGGCTGTTTGTCAAAGTGACCTCAGTAACTTGTCGAAAGTGACTTATCTCTTTTTCTGTCAACTGTTGTGTTCGGCAGGTTATTTCACAATGGTGAGAATTTAATTTCGAAATATTAAAGCAATCTTTTTACCAACAGTGAATTTTAAAAGTTATATTTTGTGTAATTGAACTGGTTAGAAATAAATTAAAGATATTTTGCTGCGATCGATAGTTCACCGGTACTGTGTTATTGTGGTTATTTCATTGGTTGTTTCAATGTTTACAGGCAAAACGTACGAAAAAGGTTGGAATTACTGGAAAATATGGCACACGTTATGGTGCCTCCCTCCGTAAAATGGTCAAAAAGATGGAAGTTACTCAACACGCCAAGTATACTTGCTCCTTCTGCGGAAAGGTTAGTTCAGTGTTATTCAAAGATAATTACATAAATCGTTGTAATAATATGATACTTGCCTGCCACAGTGTAAATAAGTTATCTTGTAGGCTTGCCCCATAGCAAATTTGTTGTAAAACCAAAAAATAATGGTAATATTTTAGTCTTATCTTACGGTGCCAAACTATGGTGATTTCAAGTGAATAAATATTATGTATGTAGATTTACTAAAAGGCAATCTTTGATAATTTATTATTAATTTTAGTTTATTTATATAAACCTGTAATTTTAGTTTATTTAAATAAACCTGAAAATTGTGTAGTTGAAGTAGTCATACCATAACACTAAGGCCCACTTTATGAATTGTTAGTTGTTTTGTGTAAACTATTCTAAATACATCAGCAGCATTATGTATATCTTTATTAACTGTTTCCAACTTTTCACTTAAATCAAATCTAGAAATTAATGAAGTCAAAACAACTTTGAAGCATTGACATTAAATTCATGCTATCTTTGTCTACCGAGAAGATTGCCAAAATAATACAAAATAAGCAACTGAAATTGTATTTCTATCCCGTTCATAATGCTCCCTGTGAAAAGGTACAGGGCAGGAAATGTCCTTTTCTGCAGGGGACATCAAAAATAATTGGATATTAGTCTATAATGTGTAAAAAAATATTGATTGCAATTTTATCTTTTCTAGGATGCCATGAAGCGCAGCTGTGTAGGCATCTGGTCATGCAAGCGTTGTAAAAGGACAGTAGCGGGAGGTGCTTGGGTTTTCTCTACCACTGCAGCTTCCTCATGCAGGTCAGCTGTCAGACGGTTACGTGAAGTCAAGTAAACATTTAGATTAAGGAAATAAACGAAAAACTCATCATTATTTTGTTTTATTTATCCTCTTAATTGATTATAATGTTCCAGAGGTAATTGACTTTGAGGCAAAGCTCCCCAGTTTGACAGCAATGTAACAATCACAAACAACCATTATTTGTTTGATTGCTAGTGGCTAATCTTGAAACTTGAAATTGTTTATTACAACAGTTGCAGGAATAGAATGTTGACACTGGTTTGTTACTGTATGGCCAATGGCCATAGATTATTTTAACTTAACCTAGTTTTTGAAGCAAATAATAAAAAGGTAGGTATGTGATAAACAACAGAACCATTCAAAATAGAAGTTTAATGAACTTTAACTTAATGGCAATAGCAGTAAAGTTTCAATAACAAGTACTGTTAGTTTTATAAATATTGGCAGTTTCTTAATAACTACATATTAAGATTTTTAATACATATAACTTATCATTATAGTTTTTAATGTCTTTATTTGTTAGTTATTATTAAATTTCAGTCTTTGATAAACCACAATATTATGCTATTGATATTGTCATATTGGAATCCTTTCAGAGTCAGAATCAGAATGAACAATAATTTTTGAATTACCATCAGGTTTTAACTAAAATGTTATTTATTACATACATATTTTTGAAAAAAATGGTCTTTTGTGTACATAATTTGTCACAACACAATATACAGATCTTAAAATAAATATAATTATTTGGTGTCTAGGGCTGTAAACCCTAAAAAACTAGCCTAACCTAAATTTTTGTTATAAATGTCATTAATATCTTAGAGATATAATGCAAGTATTTTATTATAGCACCAATATCAAGATAAATCCTATGTACCTACTACAATTTAACAGATACAGTAAAATATGCTTAGCTAGAATAGAAAATATAAATAAAATCTTTACAGGATTTTTTTAAGTACATAGGTACAACAATAAAATTCAATTAGGAAAAATAAGAAATAATGTACAAATTTTCTCAAAAATAAAATTCAATCACCAACATCCTTGTCCTTATCGCCTATAGCATAAAGTATGTGAAAAGCAATACCCAATAAAGCAGTTCCAAGTAAGTCTCCTAAAGCAGTCAAATATGGAATTGCAGAGTTATCAGGATCTAAACCTAATTTCCACATCCATATAACCATGTAATGACTGATAGTAAGAAGAAGAAATACCTGCAATAAGGCAGCAGTCATGTAAACTAAAGTAAAAATTGGAGTCAAAGATGTATGACCAGCTTTTATGTAGCCTATTGTATAGATAAATATCAACTGTCCAGGGATCACCATTAACAATAATAGTTTGCTGGCATTGCCCATTACAGCCCCTTCCTTTTGACCTGTATGTAACAAAGTTGACAATCTTGAAGCATGAAGTGCAACCATGTTCCCACCTATGCCATTTATAACTAATTGGAATACAGCTATACCTTCATAATTAACTACAGTGTAGTCCAAAATTAAACCACCAGCACTACTAATAACCATGGCTGAAACAACAGGCACCCATCCTTCATCTAATGCTTGCTGGGTAAAGGGATTCTTCCATGCAATATAACCACACAAAGGCACTAGTATAGCACCTATTGTGATAATAATAGACGGCAATAGAGTATTTGTATCAATTGAACGGAACAACAGTGAAGCTATCCAAGATAACAGTGCCAATGTTGTCAAGTCTCCAAGACTAGCGGCTATAGGTGTTGCAACATTATCAGGATTTATATTTATCTTCTTGGACATAACAATTACACCTATCATAATTAAACCAAGGACAAAACTAGCAAAAGATGCTGTAAGTACACTAGATGCACAGAGCAACATGGCATGGTTAACATTAAAAATTCCTTTTGGTATCCAGCCCATAGTTACAGCTGCCATAGCAGCTAAGAAACCAACTAAAATAGCCTGACATTGTATAAGACACAGGTTTCCAATGACTAGTGTACCTAAGCTTTTTTCAAGATGTCCTAAATGTGCGTGGGTAGACAGTCGAGATGCTAATGTCATTTCCAAGTTTCCCTTTAATCCTAGGAGAGCTGGCACTAAAATTACCACTTCTTGCACTTGTTCAAATACAGGCCAATGTTGCACAACATCCAGCAGTAAACTAGCCCCCACCATACCAAATCCAGCAAGTAGAAGCGACACGAACATTTGCACACCGGTAATCCACGAATTTTCTTTGTCATATTTAATATCTGGCGGTTTTTCTTCATTCGTAATAAGTCGATACACGTCCGAATTCATATCTGATTCAGCGATTATCTTTGAATGGTTCACCATTTTAGGATTGTTATTCTTAGCTCTGTTCATCACAAATGAATTCATCAATTAGCTGTAGTAATTACAAAACCTCAGATAAATAAAAAAACAATTAACAAATTCAAAGTAGGTACAAGTCCGTCAACAATACCCGTTAGAACTTTGTCTCGGCCACTCAGATACTCAGTAACTATAAAAAAATTATGTAAAAATAGAAACATTTATGTATGGCACAGATCACTCACTAGTCCCTGAAAAATATCTTCGACATCGGCTTTGTACGACAATTCATTTTTGGCACCATTGACTTGACACATCAATCATTCAATGACACTAATTGATTACCCAGCAGGGCGACCGCGTATCTTTTGCATCAATCATTGATACATCGCAATCACCTCCGATTGGCTGAATTCATGGTATTCTTGCTGCGTCAATGGATTTCGTCCAATAGTGGAAGAATGTTAACCCCAATCAGAGGTGATTGCGATGTATCAATGATTGAAGCAAAAGATAACTTTTGCTTTGCATCAATCATTAAAGGACTGCATCAATGCCAAAACATGGTTTTGGTTTCGCGTATCATTGAGACTGTCCGTAAAGGATCGTTGAAGAAAAAAAACGTTTTGACATTGGTGCAGTAGGTATTAAGGTAGGTAACTATCGATAAAAATAATTGCTGAAAATTGGTGGGGTTTTGAAGTAGGATGTCGTTTGGACCACGACAAACGTTACGTCAAACTAGGCTTTCATTGGTAAACCACAAGAGTTATGGTAGATTGGAATGACTTCAAAATATTATACATTCTATTGATAATAATGCTTTACCATGGCTATATACCTATGTAGTATGTATATGTACCCTAGTAAAATATTCTAATCGGCAGTATTATCAACTCACGCTACTAAGAAATATAATAATTGTACGACTAATACATAATAAATGCCATTCAAGTAATAATATTACATCAATCAAATACTTAATCAAATCAAATAAATATTATGCAAAAGTTTGGACTTTGGATGGATGGATGCATGGATGTTTGTAACTCAATCACCAGCGTTGCCAGAATGTTACTTTTGTAACATTTTACGTTACTTTTGACCCTCTCATGTTACCTCCATGTTTCACGACTCAAAATGTTACTTGTACGTAACTTTTAGGACTTCATAAAAAATATTTAATTTTTTCCGCAATGATCGTGAAACGGAACGCAACCAAGAAAGTTTTCGTTCGTCGTGTTGGCGCTTGTTTGATTTTGGCTTGTTTGTTTTTGTATCCGTCACTCGTCAGCCAGGAGTATAAGTGTTCTGTGCTCGTCAATGCTGTCAATCCGCCAGCAGGGCGACCGCGTGTCTTTTGCATCAATCATTGATACATCCAACCCAACCCGCATTGGAGCAGCGTGGTAGGTCTAAGTTCTAATTCCCTCTCTCCTATGAGAGTGGAGGCCTGTGCCCAGCAGTGGGACGTCAATGGGCTGTAGTGGTGGTGGTGGATTGATACATCGCAATCACCTCTGATTGGTTAACACTATTCCACTATAGGACGAAATCCATTGACGCAGCAAGAACACCATAAATTCAGCCAATCAGAGGTGATTGCGATGTATCAATGATTGATGCAAAAGATACGCGGTCGCCCTGCACGAGTATAGTGTTCTGTTGTGTTTTTTTGTATGTTTTATTCTCTGTAACTCAACTTTGGTTGGATCGAGATGGTCTTAATTCCGTGGAATTCTGACGTTACTTGGTGATACCATAGTTAAAACAGTTCCCACAAAAAACGGGTAACAAATTCTAATTAAATATAATATGGATTCAAAAGATTTTTATAACAGTTGTTAGTTTACATTAAATTGTTAATTAATCAATAGAACACTATTTTAATTCCAAGTGACAAACGTTACGAACATTTTATATTTGCATACATGTAAAATATAATATGCATATTATGCAGAATCCAAATACTGCCGACATTATTACCGACAGAATAATGCAAGAGTCCTCAAGTAAATAGAAAGAACAATTATTTTGATAAGAGAGGATAAAAAAAAACTAAATCAGCAGGATCAGCAGTTAATTTGGTATTCAATCACCAATTAACTATTTCGATTTTTTCGAAGCATAACTAATGGGACAGAAAACTTTTTAATTTTTGTGTAAAAAAGAGCCATATTAAGTGTATTAGTTTCGTTTTCCACATAATATATGGAAATGTTACTTTTCTCGTAAAAATGTTACTTATTGAGCTATCTCATGTTACATTTGTCTATCTGCCACTGGCAACACTGTCAATCACGCGCCAACGGCTGAACGAATCTGGCTGAAACTTGGCACAGAGGTCAGAGACAGATTATAGTCTGGAATAGCACATAAGCTACTTTTTATCCCGGAAAATTAAAGAGCTCTCGCGGGAACCGAAAAACCTCAATTCACGCGGACGAAATTGCGGGCATTAGCTTAGCTAGTTATTGATAACTTTAAAAAATTAAGTTAACTACTATAATGTACTTTTTTTTTAAATGTTTATTGAAAACAATACAATAGAACATAAAGCTAGCTAGGCCTAACCGAATTACTATATTTTGTTACCCTCGACGAAACGGAGACGGTATATGTGTTTGCCCTAAGAGGTTGTGTGTTTGTTTGTTTGTGCACTTTTTTGTTACCGTTTTAAACTACTGAACCGATTAATATGCGGTTTTTTGCATTAGATAAGTATAACTTCTGGCAAGGTTCTTACTTCTTAGTTAAGTTTTAGGCCCATAGACATCCAAGCTGAGCTGTAGTCTATGATTTAAATTTTTCAATATGTTACCATTTTTCTCAAAAAGTGCTGGGCCGATTGAGGTGCGGTTTTTTGCATTAGATATGTATAGTTTGTGAGAAGGTTCTTAGATATATTTACGGACCATAGACAACCAAGCTGAGCTGTAGTCTATGATTTTAATTTTTCAATATGTTACCATTTTTTTCAAAAAGTACTGGGCCGATTGAGATACGATTTTTTGCATTAGATATGTATAGTTTGAGAGAAGGCTCTCAGATATATTTTAAGACCATAGGCCACGAAACTGAGCTGTAGTCTATGATTTTAATTTTTCAATATGTTACCATTTTTCACAAAAAGTACTGGCCCGATTGAGGTGCGGTTTTTTGTATTAGATATGTATAGCTTGTGACAAGGATTTAAGATATATTTTAGGACCATAGACAACCACGCTGAGATGTAGTCTATGATTTTAATTTTTTAACCATTTTTCACAAAAACTACTGTGTTGATTAAGATGCGGTTTTTTGAATTAGATATATTAAGCTTGTACCTAGATGCTGCCCAGGGTCTCATGATGGAGACAGGAGGTGGTCATAGGAACTCGTTAAGTTCTAATTGTAAACCCGTGGTGCTTGGACTCTTTTGATTTGTCTTGACTAGCACTTTGCACCCAGATGCTGCCCAGGGTCTCATGATGGAGCCAGGAGGTAGTCATAGGAACTCCTTAAGTTCTCATCGTAAACCCGTCGTATTTGGACTCTTTTGATTTATCTTGACAAGCACATTAAACCTCGTTTAGTGATCACAGTTTGGTTTTTAATCCATGATATTTTTTTACGTATTTTTTTTAACTGATATATTTTTTTTAACAATTAAAAAGAGACAATCAGAATATTAAAATTTAACACTATTTGGCACCTCTACTAAGCACAAGTCTTAATGCGGAATGAGAAGGGCTTGGCCACGCTGATGCAGTTTTGTGTTTTAGATATTATGTTATATATACTTTTGTTTTAATTGTTGTTTTTCAATGTTATAAAGGCCATAATGGAGCTCTACAGTTCGTCGTGGGTTTTTTAAAATTTTTAATTTTATTACTTGTTATCACTTTCCCTGATCCTTTGCGTAAAAAAATATTCGAGATACCTACTTCTAGCTTATGGTAACTACCTTTGATTGCATCGTAAAAAGAAAATTTACTAACATACCTACGCGCATAGAAATAGTATTAGCGCGCAGTATTTTGTAATATTAAAGAGCTGGTTAACTTGTCTCTGATCAGAGAAACCAAAACCAATTAATAAATAGAAAATCACAAGATACCACAGACTAAAATAGTACTTGGTTAGCTAGGTAACGAAGTTAAATTTGGAAGACTGCGATGTCGATTTAAATTGCTAGGTTACCATAGATATTCAAATTAGTCGATTTATAAGTAGGTTTTCACCACTAAAATATCAATATTCAGCATTCGTGACCAGTATTCTGTGGTTTGCGACCCATTGCTACATTCCTGAAAAAGCTAACGCGAAGCCGGTTAAAAAGACTGTAACAAATAAGATCCTTAGGGATATTTTTGAACGTAGACAGAGAAAGTAATACTGCTAGTGCTCTTACTGGGGGAAATTCGTTCCGTTATGAACTGACAGTGTACAGTCGCAGTATTATAGGGAAATATATGACACTACGCTACGCAGATGACACTATGGTGTTGGCAAAAGGTAGCAACTTTCAGGAGGCGTCAAGGCTTGCAGAGGTAGGTGTGGCTTGTGTAGTCGACAGAATTCACGGGCTGGGGCTCAGGGTGGCACCTCAAAAGACTGAGGCCCTGTGGTTCCACAAGCTTCCAAGACGACTGGAGCCTCCGAGAACCTTGATTCGAGTGGGTAATATGGACGTCGAAGTTGGCCGATATCTTAAATACTTGGGCCTTACCCTTGACGGTCGCTGGGGGTTCGAAGAACACTTTGACCGGCTAGTTCCCCAAATTCAAAAAGTAGCAGGTGCAATGCATAGTCGCAGAGGTTGTCTAGCGTACAGCGACTCAGGGCGAAACTCATCAGCGTGCAACGAAAGGTGGCCGGATGGCCACCTTTCGTTGCACGCTGGCGTGGCAATAATATTGTGCGATACCCTCGTGCAACCCGGATGGGTTGCACGAGGGTATCGCACAATATTATTTGAGGCCGCCACTATTCTGGCTCGTACTCCACCACTGGATATCCTAGCGGACATGGATGCGAAGGTGTATGCTCAAACTCGCAATGATGGTCAAATGAGCAACGATGAACTGGAGCCTGAGGATTTGAGACGGCGAGCGCATCTGCAGGCACTTACTAATTGGCGTTTGCGTCTTGCAGAGGAGAGGAACGCGCGCCAACGTGCTGTTGGTGCAATACTGCCAAATTTCGACGCATGGCTTGGAAGGAAAGGTGGAAACGTGACATTCAGGCTGACACAGGTGCTCACGGTCGTGAGGCGACTCCGCGGTGTCACCACTGTAGTGAGGACCAAGACTCTGCGCAGCACACGCTTGTAGAATGCCCTGCCTGGGAACCTGAACGTCGCGCCCTAGTCAGTCATGTAGGGAGCGATCTCTCTCCACCGGCTGTGATAGCGGCAATGCTCTCGGAGGACGGAGCATGGAGGGCAGTGGTCTCCTTCTGTGAAACCGTAATGGTTAAGAAGGAGACCGCAGAGCGAGCCCGTGAGCGAGCTGATCCCGCTCGGAGACGAGGACACCGTGGTGGCGCTAGCTACCACACCGATCCATCTACTCAATAGTCCCAGGCGAAGGGACCTCAGAGTCAAGAGCGGCCTGGAGTGGGGGCTCCAGTCGTTTCCCCCTTGGATGACCCTGGGTAGTCGGCAGCCTAGATGTGGCACAGGTTGCCGTGCTTCATGCGAAACATGTGAAGAGAAGGGGACGCGTCCTTCGGGATGAGCCCAAGGAGCACCGCGCATGGGACGCTCCGATGCGTTCATATTTTGAGATCTCGGAGCTTCCCAACACAGCGCTGAGGGTGGCCACCGAAGGCGTTTTAGTGAGTAAAAATCTCACATAACCTGATCTCTCCCCCAAGAAAACAGGCATCTATGATTTCCCCCCCGATACCAAAAAAAAAAAAGGGAAATATATGACGTCATAAATCGTCGCCATTTTTGTACTGTAAGCACTGGCGTTTTCGAGGTAAGGTGCTCTCGGTACTGCCTGTGTTCCGTTTTAAACAGTAACCATTTATAATATTATTGACCGAGCGAAGCGGAGGTCTCTGAGTCTTCTTGAGTGAATTTGCACTTGTCCGTCCGTCCGTCCGTCTGTCTGTCAGAGCCTTATAACTTCTGAATTACTTCAAATTTAAATATACTAGTGGTTCGCCCCGAACTGAGACCTCGCGGCGCCATCTAGTGACATAATTGTGAAGTTCTGTTGTAAATACTAAGGATTATTAAAAGTTAAATAATTTCGTATCCTTATAATATTTATCTCATTTTAGTATTAGTTGTTCAAGTACAGGATATAATTCAAATAATTGATCAAGTTTCAGGGTCAGCATTTCAGAAAATTTAGAGTTCTGAGGTCAACTTTGGACGTTTGAAAATCTCCACTTTGAAAGCCCCCCATTTGGTCAATATTAGGGGAAAAATTAAAAGAAAATATTTTTGGACTCTATTCCTAATTATCTTTAAAATGATATACTGCAACCCTATGTAACGCTATAAAAAATATTTTCGATCGCATTCGCTTCTATGAGAGCCCCCCTGAAAATAAGATTGTTATAACTTTTTAAGCCATATTCGGCTAGAGGCCATCAATTTATATGTATAATATTTAAATTTGAAGTAATTACGTTTAGTTCATTCATTCAGAAGTTATAAGGCTCTGATAGACTGACGGACGGACGGACAAGCGCAAATTCACTAAAGTAGACTCAGAGACCTTCGCTTCGTTCGGTCAAATAGGTATGTAAAACGATGGCTTCCAGCCGAATATGGCTTAAAAAGTTATAAAAATCTTTATTCCAGGGGGGCTCTTATAGAAGCGAATGCGAAGTAAAATATTTTTTACAGCGTTACATAGGTTTGTAAAATATGTAAAATAAATACAGAAACGGAGCAAATTCTTTTTAAAGCCTTCACCGAAAAAAAGGCTGAAAATGAGAAACTTGATCTCGTTATTACAAACTTGGAAAAGCAAATCTTGGAGCTCCAAGATCAAGTCAAACTTCTATCCAAGCAGAACTCTATGGATACCAGCCAGAATACTGCTACCAAGGCCAGCTCACCCCAACGTATTGAATACCAGACTGATGAGGAGGAGCTTTCAAGCAATTAGGTATGGTAGATTGGCATGACTTCAAAATAATATTTAATTTAAGACATTCTATTGATAATAATTTAGCTTTACCATGGCTATACCTATGTATAGGTAGCTAGTACCTTACTAAAATATTCTCATCGGCAGTAGTACCAACTCACGCTACTAAGACATATAATAATTGTACGACAAATATACATAATAATGCCATTCAAATACATAATAATAACTAATCAAATAATCAAATCAAATCAATTAAATATTTTAAATGCGAAAGTTTGGATGGGCACAAAGGCAGATTATAGTCTGGAATAGCACATAAGCTACTTTTATCCCGGAAAATCAAAGAGCTCCCGCGGCAACCGAAAAAACCTCAATTCACGCGGACAAAATCGCAGGCATTAGCTAGTTATTGATATCTTTAAAAAATTAAGTTAACTACCTTTTTTATGTTAAAAACAATACAATAGAACTTAAAGCTAGCTAGCCTAACCGAATACTACTTTAATTAATCACTTTCCTGATCCTTTGCGCAAAAAATTAGGTATGCTAAACTGTAGTTACTGTACTATTATGAAAATATCCATAGACAATTTCAGTATCTTGAGATACTTCTAGCTTATGGTACCTTTGATTGCATCGTAAAAAGAAAACTAACATACGCGCATGGCTTCTCTATTAAATAGAAAATCACAAGATACCACAGACTAAAATATTACTTGGTTAGATAGGTAATGCAGTTAAATTTGGAAGACTGCGATGTCAATTTAAAACTGCTAGGTTACCATAGATATTCAAATTAGTCGGCTTATATGTAGGTTTGCACCACCAAAATGTCGATATTCCGCATTCGTGACTAGTAATCTGTGGTTTGCGACCCATTGCTACATTCCTGAAAAAGCTTACGCGAAGCCGGTTATAAGGACTGTAACAAATAAGATCCAGGATATTTTTGAATGTGATATTGCGACAATTTTTAGCCGGTAGGGCTGCGCAATTATTTTTATCGATAGTTAATGCATCAATGTCAAAACGTTTTTTGTCCTCAACGATCCTGTAAGGACAGTCTCAATGATACGCGAAACCAAAACCATGTTTTGGCATTGATGCAGTCCTATAATGATTGATGCAAAAGTTACGCGGTCGCCCTGCCGATCGACATTCGACACTCGACAGACGTAATGACGTATTACTGACAGTAATGTCCTATACAGTAACAGTATGTCCTGACAGTAATAATCCTATATGTTACTCGTATAAGTTGTTCTGTGATGTTACTTGTCTCTGACAGTAACTGACGTATAACTGACGTATAATACGTGCGCGGATAGACGTCGGTTGCTAGCCTTTCGTATCGACTAATTAATTATTTAGTCATTACTCATTAGATTTAAATAAATAAACTACTGATTATGTACCTAAGCAGAAAACCGAAACATTAGTAATTTTTGTTGGGCTAAATTAAATGTGTACTTAGAACTTTTCTACTTAGTCAAATTCCATCAAAGGCGGAATCAACGACCTCAATTTACATAGACGGGTCCTGTCAAACAAAGAATGTAGGCGTATTTTTAGCAACGCCATCAACGCCATCTAGTCTGAAAAGCGGGAACTTGCTTGCAACATTTGAATGAAAGCTTGAAAACGTATGACTCCGTCATAGATAATATAGGCCATAGCCATAGAAGCCGTAAGGCCAGTTAGTAAAAAAAAATATCATACAGTTTGCCGCGGAAATTATATGATTGAGCAATGGATATAAATATTAAATAGGAAGATTAAATAACGTTTTTTTGGAAATGTATAATTGTGACTTGAAACACTTACCTTAAAATAAAAATTGTACAGTGCCAAACTAATGACTTTACATGTTAACCTAAGAATAACAAATTATCTACACGACGAGCGACCGTGACAGCGCTACGATGGGGACAAAGACAGGATAGGAACGCGTTTGTCGCGAAGTGCATATATGCGATCGCGAAATACTTAGATCTTTGGTAAGGGAAATTAGCATCTATGATCTATCGTAGTAATTTATCAGTTATCTATGACATACCCGGAAATCAATCAATAGATTATGAATTCTATATTTTAAAACCTTGATATATCGCGTTGCTTATCAACTCGTTGATTTTTTGGTCTCCAAGAATGTAATGGAACCGTAATCCTTGCGCTTCATGGAAATGGTGTTATCACGAAGCGTTGATCGAGAGTTGGTGAAATCGAAAGCTAAGTACTTAAGCAGATTTATTTCCGGTGTGTCATTTATTTAAAAGGAAATTTGATGTCAAATGATGGAATTTACAACTATGGAAATAAATAACGGATTGAAACCAATTTAAATGTAAAAATAAATTATCCTATATAATATAAAGATATGCAATGTAATCAATAAAGGGTATACTGCATAGTGCAGTTAGTGAAATTTATAGAAATGATAACCGTAATTCAGTGTTTGAAAGAATTGCACATTGCATAAAATAGAAATTATATTAAGGATCATTCGTTTTCATAGAGAGTTAATTATTTTCAGCAGAAATCTCATATTCGAATTTAGAGGTTGAATTTCGACTAATTTACTGAAATTTTCGACAAAAGAATACATTGGTTATACAAAGTTGAGTAAAGATAGTAAATCCTATTAGAGAGTGAGGTTAGCAGGTAGGAGAGTTTAGTGCCTTTAAAGCGAGACAATGAATTAGAAGGAGTGAGACAAGATATAAGATTGAGAAGAGTTGCTGCCACCAAAGCCTTGCAAAAAATCAAGGAGTGGACTAGCAGCTTATTATGTTTATTTTAATTTTGCGGCGGCCGGGAGTGTCGCGAAGTGCATATATGCGATCGCGAAATACTTAGATCTTTGGTAAGGGAAATTAGCATCTATGATCTATCGTAGTAATTTATCAGTTATCTATGACATACCCGGAAATCAATCAATAGATTATGAATTCTATATTTTAAAACCTTGATATATCGCGTTGCATAGCAACTCGTTGATTTTTTGGTCTCCAAGAATGTAATGGAACCGTAATCCTTGCGCTTCATGGAAATGGTGTTATCACGAAGCGTTGATCGAGAGTTGGTGAAATCGAAAGCTAAGTACCTAGGCAGATTTCTTAATATATAGTATTTTGAGAATCTGTTATATTGATTCGTGATTTATGAGCGCTCATGAGTTACTTGGGGAAATGAAGGTCGTTATCGACAATGTGTTAACTATAAAGGTCGTTATCGACAATGTGTGGATTATTACTGGTCGTTATCGACAATTAGGCAGAATGTTAACACATCTATAACTAAGATGATTATTACTGGTCGTTATCGACAATTAGGCAGAATGTTAACACATCTATAACTAAGATGATTATTACTGGTCGTTATCGACAGTTAGGCAGAATACTAACACATCTATAACTAAGATGATTATTACTGGTCGTTATCGACAATTAGGCAGAATACTAACACATCTATAACTGGGATTATTATTACTGGTCGTGATCGACAATTAGGCAGAACTCTTACACATCTTTAACTATGATTAACAGAAGTTTATATTAGGTCTTAGGGCATCACGAACGGTGATGTCATAGTCAATGTGAATGTACAGGTCTCCGAGATGATGCACACCACGATGAGAGAGAGAGCGACGGGACACAAAGGCGAGATATAGTAATACGAGGCGGCCAGCGCCCGTAGACTTATGTACAGGTATGACTCCATCGAGTATATAGATCATTTCGGTGACATTCTGTTCCATTGAACATCCCTATATATCGGTAATAAAGTTGTCCGTTTGTATTTATATTATTGACGTGGACGTATTCAAAGAAATAAAGCAGATAAGTAATGGAATAGAATGGCTTGTCGACAGCGTTCTCATAGTCGGTCGCCCAACCTTTTTCTATGAAAGGGCCCATCTAGTACCTACATATATATCGATGGGCGGAATCCGGAAGCCTACTTTATAATCGTGCCTATACTTATTATTTCGTTGAGTAAATTGCAAATGTAAACCATAAATGATAAGAGATAAAAATATTTTAAATGTCAGAGGTGAGCATTCGTCGCAAGCCAGCGAATTACTTGGGTTGGACTTGGACTTAGTATTAGACTTTACAGATTTGCACCGGAGCAGTGAGTACCGGAGAATCACCGGTGATTTACCGGTAAAAGTATTCGATTGAAACAATCGGAGATTATCCGATTAAACTCCGGTGATCGTGTTCATCAATATTATAGTCTTAGATCCCGATATATTAATTAAATAAATTAATTTTTTTTTTCTTTTTGAAAAGTTTATTGTAGCCAATGCTATACCATCGCGTTTGTTATAAAATTTGCCCGATAAACGAACGATTCGTTATGAATTAATGCCAAAAATATTTAACGAAGCGGAGACAATTATCTGAAGTTGATAACGTGTCACTGACCACAGATGTTTGGACAAGTAATTCCATGGACTCATACATTAAAATTACAGTACACTTCTTTTGGCCTTAAAAGTTGTGTACTATCTACAAGACCTTTAACAGAGAAGATGTTGTCCATCAAATATTGACGGAATGGGAAATCCGGGATAAAGTTATGTGCATCACGACAGATAATGGGGCCAACATTGTAAAAATGGTTGGACTGTTAGGAATACGTAACATGCCTTGTTTTGCACACACACTCAGTTTAGTTATAGATAGTTCCCTTAAAATTCCTGAATTAATCAACCTAATAGAGAAGTGTAAAAAAATTGTTAAATATTTCAAAAATCTAATATCGCCACAATTACACTTCGCTAAGAGCAAAAAGAGAGAAATCCAGATGTAGAACCATTGCAGATAATACAGGAAGTTCCAACACGCTGGAATAGCGTTTAGTATATGATAAAAAGAATTTTAAAATTAATAGACAGTATAACCGCTGCACAAAGAAAACTGCCCCAAGTACCTCATATTATTAGCCCAGAAAAAGAAAAAATATTAAAAGATATGGTGCTTTTGCTAGATGTATCTGAGAAAGCCACTCAAATGATAAGCGGGGACCAATATCCAACATCCAGTTTAATAATACCTATTATTTACGGACTGATCGATAATATTCAGAGTTTGGGCCCCAAAATCTCTACAACGGTTGGCGAAATATTTTTGCAAACATTGAAAAAATTTATGAATGATCGCTTAGTAGACTACGAATCCCAAACTCTTTGCCGAATTTCCACCTTACTCCCGTTTTCAGGGATAGCTTCAGACATTTCAACAATAAATTGGCTGCTAAAAAAGCCGTAAAGGCAGAAATAAATAACATTATACGGGTTAAAAACCCACCTCAAAGCACAGAAGATCTATCTGAGGCAAGTACAAGCGAAAGTTGATGAAGATTTCTAAAAAAAAGAATCCCAAAATTGCAGATGTGACATCAGCTACGGCAATAAATTTATTAAAAATGTATACAGAAACAAACTTTCCAGAAAAAAGTCATAATTGGGATTATGTGTTGCAATTTTGGAAATTTAATAGACATTTAAAACCTTTGGACTCTTTAGCTTTTAAATATCTAGCTGTGCCTGCAACTTCTGTTCGATCAGAGAGAGTATCAAAATAAGTAATTTTATTACAAACGCGATGGTATAGCATTGGCTACAATAAACTTAAAAAAAATAATTAAAATAATTAATTTAAAAATAGTCTGGACCGGATTTTGATAGGCAACCTATTTTAGGCGCATTTATCTATTATTAATTAAAAATAAAAAGTAGGTTTCATCCATTAACCAGCTCGGCGAAGGTCGTCGTATATCGTGCTCTTAGACTATAATATAATTGATTACAACATATTACATAATATTATACTAGGGAATCGTGCTGTCAAGTCATTTTGAGCTACTTTCTTTATTCTCCGGTAATCACCGGTGAATCGCCGGAGATTGACCAAATAACCGGTGAATTCAATCGGTTGTCAAAATTCCGCTCCGGTGCAAACCTCTACGTCTACTTAGTATCCCTTACCACGAATTTGGAGGCAAAAACAATTATTGTAGTTGATAGAGCTTTGGTCCACGATTATAGTGCTACTAGTCTTATTACAAGGTAATGCAGTTTTCAAGAAAATAACGAAAAAAAATTCAAACCTTAAAACGGATAAAACACGTAAATAAAACATACATGAGCGTAGTTATGGCGGCGGGAGGCTAAAAGCTGTCAATTGTAAATGAAAAACAGTGAAATGATTAGAAACGTAAAAAACAAAGTACCTAAACGTCAAATATGTACCATAATAGGCTGTCACAGACGGAGTCTTCACTGATTATTTGATTAAAAAGACTAGAACCCAGAGTTGTAAAGCCATTTGAAAAAAAAACATTATTATTTTTCGCTGATTTTTCGTGGTTTATCCATCCGTTTCTGTCGTAGGTCGTCATAGACATAATAAAAAAAGGAGGACTGGGCATACCTACGAAAAAAAGGTGTTTATCTACAACTCAAAACGGAACATAACATGGCTACCATTGCTAGGTTTGTGACATAGGTGTTATTACAACAAATGTCGATACCATTTACGAGATTTACTTCATTAGGTTTTTAAAACCTAAAGAAATGCAAAAAAATATACAATTTTATAGTATTATAATAATTAATTCTAAATATAATACAAAGTTGAAGTAGGTAGTGCTTGTAAGTATCATTTTTACGACCATTGGCTGAGGACTCGTATGCCAGCGGTCGTGGGTTTGAATCCCGCCCAATTCATGGTTGTTTATATGTTTTATAATAATTATGTCTAAAAATCTTAAAAATTTATAATATATTTCCGTTCTATGGTACCAGCTAGCTAACGTGGATTAATCAGTCCAGAATTATCTTTTTTAAGTAAAATCAGTACGAGGTAGTGCCATAGCTGCATTTCAGGTACAGCAATGATGCCACCACGTAATTAGGAAGGTATATATCACTCACATGTTAATGGCGTGAAGTGACGGCTATGCTGCAGCGTTTCGTGCTGTTAGCATGTTTCCGGATAGCCCCACGGGAGGATCAGGTAAAAGAAGGCAACGCATCCGCATATTCTCTAGTAGTGTGGATGTCTATGAGCTTCAGAAGCCACTTACCATCAGGTATCATGTGAGCGAGAGACACCCCCAACCGATGCTCGAGTTGGTCTAATTATACGACTTCAAAAAGGAGGAGTATACTCAATTCGACCGTATATATGCTTTTTTTATGGGTGTTCGCGGAGAACTTCGTTTATGAACCGATTCTGATGATTCTTTCTTTCTTGGAAAGGAGATAATCCCGAGATGGTACCATGATAAGGAAATCAGGATCTGATGATGGGATCCTAGAGAAATCGAGAGGAACTTTCGAAAATCGTAGGAGCGACTAATGCGTTTGTTGATTTTTTCATTAAGTATTTTAAAGTACTACAATTTAATGAAGGTCTGGAGTCGATCTGATGATGGAGCCGAAAGACAGTCGAGGGAACTTCGCAACGATATATAGCAGCACCCTCGTGTTTGGGTGTGATTAATTTATATTGATGAGAACTTCATAAAGAGATGGGTTTTGACAGTTATTAGTGGTCTGATGTTGAAGCCGAAGGACAGTCGAGGGAACAGAGTTATCATGTGATCTCATTACATCAAGTGTTCTATTGAAGCAGCTTTCTTCAAAGTGAAGTGAACAGATGTACCATTGTTTATGTCGCGGATTGATGTTTTCTTCACCAATAGCCTCTAACCACTTTTTCTTTAATCCTTCATTTTTAGGAAACCTATATGAAAAGCAAGTAATTTTGTCAATAAATCATTTATTAGGACATAATCTATAATACTGTTTTACAAAAGGAACTCGAATTAAAACTATTACAGCAATGGTACAACACTAAGATATTTACAATAATAAGTATTATAAATAAAACGAATAAAATATAAAGTAATTAAGGAACTATTATGCAGAAATTAACCTAAATATCCATACTTTACCCATAAATATTTGATAGCGTTACAATTATTTTATAAAATGTAATTATTACATAAAAACCGGCAACTAACCTATGAAAACTCAATTGCGGTTGATTATTATTCTTCCTTGCACCACAATTAACAATACAACAATTAGGCATTTTGAACAGCTTTCTTACAACATATATACACAGTTTTCTAAGTATACGCTTCGTATTTTTCTCGAAAATCGCAATATTACAAAACACAAACAACTTTTTGACAGCAAAACTACTATGAAAAAGGAACATAAGATGGCGGATCAGGCACTTACCTACAACTGTAAGTACGTCAAGGTAAAATGTTGCCAAAACGAGGAACAACATGGGAACAACTTATATACTGTTGTCTCGTTCACCAAATACGATTATTGTATTAGAAAGAATGAGACAAAATAACATTTCACAGTCTGTGTCGAATTTCACTCGTATTTGTATAAGCAAAAGTATGTATAGAAGAAAGAGGCATCTCCTCTTACACTTCCTAACTTCATGTAGGTCGTAGTTGCCAAAGAGAATGTAACAGGAGTATAAGTGTTCTGTGGAATGTAATCACTACGTTTTGTAGTTGCGTGAATGTTCCTGTGTTTTGTTTCGTATTTCTTGTGGTTTATTTCGACGACTTTGGCTTATTTCCTGGACTTTGATTGTTTGCTTACACGTTTGACCTGCGCTCGTACACTGGACACCGATTCTCTGCTTTCCCGACTCGAATGTGAGTGTCAGAACCGAATTGTAGGCGTTTAGGGGTGGGCAGAAGCTAGGTTAGGTTAGGTCAGAACATAAAATATATTCATGTGGTGTCAGAACCGAATTGTAGGCGTTTTCTTCCCTTTCCCTTTCTTTCCTCCCCATTTACGAGTTATAAGGGGGGAGAAATCATCCCAACTCTTAAAAATTTCATAGTTTGAGGTTAGGTTATATAATCGTAATTTTCTCGGGAATGGTCCATTACCTTGTAATGGGAGTAGTACCAGGGGTGAGGGGGCACCCCCCCCCCTCCCCTCCCCCCTTCCCCTCGTGGTAAGGGATACCAAGTTTTAACCTCGCGATTAATCGCGCGAGTAGAGCAGTGTGTGGCCACTGGCCACAGAGGCACAGGGGGCAACTACGCGGCAGAGCGAGGACGTACTACGCGGCAGCGCGAGGAGCATAGTCTGGCGGAGGCATAAGGTCAATTCTGTATAATTGACATGTGGCAGTGAAAATAAGTTAGTTCAGCGGTCTTTTATGCAGCATAACTATGTTTAGAAGCAAGATAAGGATACACACATGTCGTATAATTCTTCTCACATCCTTAGTGTGGTTATTAGTAGATGTTGCACTCTTGACCTTTTATTCAGACTGTATTGGAGAAGGATGGGACTGCAGTAAAAATAAAAATGCTCATAGTGACTATGATCCGGAAAAGGTAAGGTTTTTATAATTTTTCTGGTCTAAAATCTAAAGTTATTTGGTTTTTGAAAGTAATAAAATGCTACTTCTTTTGGGTAGGTACTTTCGCATTTATAATATTAGTAAGATGTAAAAAATCGAGGATTGCATACCTTGGAAACATTTGGATTATTCAACTTGTAAATAATGAAGATGGTGCTACAAATTTACAATTAACAAGGTCCCGGCTGAAAATCAGCGCTGTATGGTTTTTATATTGCTCTTGTGCATATTCAAATCATGCAGCATTTTGCTGAGCTGGAGCCTTTTTTCTGGTTATATGCCACACATGACTCCTGTTATCCCGGCGCTTCTGTCACCTAAGCAGTTTAGCTCATTTCTGATGGTGGTGATGATGGAGGCGCCGGGGTAGCATACCCTTGAGGTAAGCAAATGTGTGGCAAAACTGGAAAACAAATGTTTTTTCTTTTTTCTTTCTTTCTTTCTTTCAATTACTTAATGAAGTCAAAATAAAATACTTTAGTAAAGTATTCTCATAAGATTTACCACTGTTTTAAGTACTTGCTTTTATTTTTCTTGTAAAGTTAACATAAATCTATGAATATTCCTTTTATTTCAGACTTTAAAACTATAAGTTTCTATTACATTCAGGTTTTCACTCAATCTTCGAAGGTGGGGTGTTTTTAGGGTTCCGTACCAAAATGGTAAAATGGAACCCTTATGGTGCGACTTTCTCCGTCTGTCTGTCCGTCTGTCCGTCCGTCACACTCGATTATTTCAGTAACTACCGAAGCTATCGACATGAAATTTGGAATAGTTGTGTATATTAGTGGCCCAAAGACACTGGAATTAAAAAAAAATGAAAATTATTTTTGTTCTCATTTAAAAAGGGGGGAAAATCTGAGGGTTGAAATTTAAAAGTGAGATAACTGTACTGTGTGGGATATCATATGAAAGGGTTTACTTTGTACATTCTAAAACAGATTTTTAGTTATTTTTAGTTATGATAGTTTTTGATTTATCGGGGAAAATGTCTAAAAAAATACCGTTCCCCCCCCCCTTATCTCCGGAGTTTACCAATCGAAAAATTTGAAATAATTATGGTCAATAGGAATTTACGTATATTTTACAGGAAAACTATAGCCAATGCTCTAACTAGCCTAGTTTTTTTGATATTAACAATAAACCTTTACAAACAAAGTTAGTCTTGCGGTTCATTAACAAAGGTAATTATTTATTAATAATGGTACGGAACCCTTCGTGCGCGAGTCCGACTCGCACTTGCCCGGTTTTTTTTATTTTATTTTTAACCATAAGTGAATAATTGAGAGGCTTAAAAATAAAAACATAAAAATTTTAGAATGTGCAAATGATGCCCTTTCATGTAATACCCCACTTGATATAGCGACCCTACATCCCCCCATCTAAAATGTTGACTGTCCTGGCTAAAAAAACTTTGTTACCTATATCATCGTACGCACAATGGGCAGCCTTGCTTAAGTGCAGAAAAGCCCAGTGAGAGAAGAAGACCTAAATCATCGTGTACAGTTAACATTAACTTCTATCAACTCCAATTATTTCAGATTTTTCACTTTGCAATCTTCCCAGATAAAGTGGGGAACAGTGTTTTTTTTGTCATTTGTTACATTAGTCAAAATTATTTATTTACACTGGGACTCAATTTTTAACACCACTTAAAGATTGTTTGAAAATTAATAAAATCAGTTCTAAACTAACAACAAACTTTCCACAGTTAAGAAATTAGCACAGTATAGTATTAATTACAGAATTTTATATGCTGCTATGGTGTTACTTTGCGCAAGTCCATGACAATGAAAAAACCTTCTGTCGCGCATTATAGCGAATTAAACTTCTAGTTTTTTCATTGCTGCTATTTTGTTGGCAGACTATTGATGTGGTGGGAGGTAAAAAAGCTGCAATTGCGGCAGCGTTAAAAAAAGACATAAATGATGAAGATACAAATATTGAGGAGAATGAGATAGAGCACGATGTTGGAGAGGATGGTGTGATGCTGCCACCATATCCCCGATCTCAGCTGAAGAGGTGGTCACCGGCCCCATCTGTCAAACCCGTGGGGGATTCACCTGGGGAAATGGGTATGACTTAATAAATACATACTTCTCTCCTGACCCAGCTTAAAAATAATATAATGAACTTCCACATGTACTCTTAAATCTCAAGTGGTTTGAGCTGTATATTGCCTTTTATATTTAATCTATCTATAGATTATGTTTCCAAGTCACTTTGATGTATGTGATATAAAAATTAATTAACTCCGACTGATAAAAACAAAAAACTTGAGAGGTGTCAAGGGACAGCCGAATGGAATGAAGTACCAAAAGTTGTAACGACACTTTGCTATAGTTGTAAGCCGTGCGGCGTGCGCTTGTTTCTCTGTGTAAATTTTATTACAATTCCTTCACTAATTAATCGAAAGGAACTTCGTTCCATCCGGGTGACCAAGGGACACCCAAATGGAATGAATAACTAGCCTATGCAACTATTGAAAACATAATTCTTTAAATTATTTCGCCTTTTTATTTTCAATAACTTGAAGTCAACAACACAAGTAGTCATAGCAACCAAAATCATATTTTCATAAAAAGTGTTGTTACAACTGGTCTTAATTTTTTCCGTCTAGCCCCCTTTCGTAACGCGCAATAAGGAACTTCGTTCCAATAATTTTGCAGCAAAACTTGTACCTCTGTTGTTATTATTTTCGCATGACAGCCGTCAAAAACTTGATTAAAACTTTCAGGGAAGGCCGTAAACATTCCAATAGAACAAGAGAAGTTGATGTTAGAGAAATTCCAAGAGAACCAGTTCAACTTATTGGCCAGCGACATGATCTCACTCAACAGATCTCTTACAGATGTCAGATTTGAAAAGTGAGTTATTTTCTATTGTCTATCTATGGTTCTATTTTAGTTTTTGTATCTAGTATCTATAATAATTCTATTGGAATCTAGTATCTAATTTTTTAATTCACTACAAATTAGCCCTTTACTGTGATCTCACCGGGTGGTAAATGATGATGCAGTCTAAGACAATAGCAGCCTGCTATTGTCTTAGACCTAGTAGGGGTACGGCTGTTACCCTTACCATTTAGGGGTTTGAGTTTACTTACTACCTGTTTTTAAACGGCTTCTTACCGGAACGCTAAATCGTTTGACAGCACGTCTTTGCCGGTAGGGTAGTTACTACCCACGACCATAGCCTTTCACTCTCCCCCAGACTAGAACAGAGAAAATTCACAAATTATAAATTCTCAAATCGACCCTGCCGGTGACGATCGAACTCGGGTCCTCCTATTTGTAAGACCACAGCGCTTATCACTGCACCTGGGGTAGTCATCAAAATATCGAGATAATAAATGGAATACTAAGATAAAATAATAGTAATAAGTAATAATACCCTTTATGAAAATTTTTAAAGCACTCTCAATTTCAACACAATTTCAACTGCTTTATATTATAACTAGATAACAAACTATTATCAGTTAGCATTAGCAATTTATTCATGCTATTAAAATTCCTGAACATTGTCATGAATGTGTCTAACAGTAAATACGACTTTAACCTGCACATTTTAATTTGTTAGTAATAATATTTTAAGTGCAGTTTAAATGCCAGTCATTAACTATTTATGTGGCAGTTACAATTTTTTTACTTGCAATAAATATTAATTACATATTTGTTAATGGAATCACTTTGCACATGACATGGAAAAAAACAAATAAACATAAAATAACCCTTACATAATGTTATATATTGTCTTCTCATACATTTAATTTGTATGTAATCCACTACTAAAATCGTAACAAGAAATATAATATATATTATTATGTATATTACTTAAAATAAATATTTATTAAGGTTGGTACATGCAAAAACTTTTACAAGATAGGCAATATCTCTATCGTTTTTCCTGATCTAGATTGATAAAAAACATATTTTTAGGGTTTCGTACCCAAAGGGTAAAAACGGGACCCTATTACTAAGACTCCGCTGTCTGTCTGTCTGTCTGTCTGTCTGTCTGTCTGTCTGTCTGTCTGTCTGTCTGTCTGTCTGTCTCCAGGCTGTATCTCATAGACCGTGATAGCTAGGAAGCTGAAATTTACAATAACAACAAATACTAAAAATAAAAAAAATATATATATTAAGGGGGGTCCCCATACAATAAACGTGTTTTTTTCGTATTTTTTTGCTCAATATTAAAAACGGTAACAGGTAGACGGTTCAAATTTTCACAGCATATTAACTTGTATATTACCTTTCAAAATAAATAATTAAATATCAATAAAGTAAATATTAAAGGGGGGCTCCCATACAACAAACATAATTTTTTGATATTAACAGTAAACCTCTACAAACAAAGTTAGTTTTGCGGTTCATTAACAAAGGTAATTATACCTACTTCTTGAGTACGGAACCCTCGGTGCGCGAGTCCGACTCGCACTTGGCCGGTTTTTTTTTCTCTAATAAAGGCTCAGATTTTGTTTAAATCTTAAATGACCCATTTTCCAAGTGGGTAGGACATATTTTGAATATTATTTTATCTGTATCAAATTGGTCTATTTATGTTAATACAATAATTATTTGTAGCATTTTTAACCCACTTCCGAAAAAGGAGGAGGTTCTCAATTCGGCGTTTTATTTTTATTTTTATTGTATGTCGGTGCATATCTCCGTGGTTTCTAAACCGATTTGAACAAATTTTTTTTCATTAGTTATTGAAGCTCACGAGGTGGTCCCATAAAAAATTCTGACTCCAAATCTTCAATCCTGATGCTGTAGGTGTACCGTACTACATGAAATCATCATAACTAGTGAGTTAGGAAAGGACATTGTTCCGTCCCCATACAAAGTTCGCCTAAGAACCAACCGTCATAAAACATTGATTACTGGGTTCAAATTAATACCTTTTTATGCTTGAGAGCAGATTAAAACAACGGACACTTGCTAAGAAATTACTTATTACCAAAAATATTTTCAATTTTGAGGATATTTCAGCTTTCGCAATCAATCTGCTTGATCAAATAAATGTCATCTTTAACTAATTGTAATACAGCTGTAAACAGTATGTAGATAAGACAAGATTCGCAGTAGTCCGTCAAAATCATTACAGATGGCGTTATTAATAAGGATGCAGGTATCGTCATAGTTCATCGATAACTTCACAGATGGCGTTAGAAATATTAAATTATTGTACTTTCAATAGATGGCGTTGCGAGATTCAGAATACTAGCGCACCTAGCACTTTAAGCTGCTTTTATCTTGTTTCTTACGATACGGATCTAGCGCTCAAGCGGTTGTATTGGATATTATTTTAACCTGTAAGTTATTGATCTGTGGTTAATAATCGAGAGACGGAAACGTATAGTAATCAATTGAATACCCATTTATTTACTTTTAATTAATTTGAAGTGTCCGTTGAATTCTAATATTTGGAATAAAGGTTATAAAATAAGCTAATAATTACTGTATATTTCAAACGTATGTTGATTCTTAGGCGAATTTGGTCAATGTCCTTTGATGGAGAATTCATATAGTAGGTATCAAGTCACGTGTATACGATACAACTCTGAGTCCCAACTCCTTAACCCTGATGCTGTAGGGTACAGAACTCCTTAAAAATAGAGATTTCAGATTTTTTTATGATGAATTAATATTGTAGGTGTCAAGCAACGACTTCATACTTAAACACAAGTCCCAACTCATCAACCCTTATGCTGCAGGGTACAGAACTCCTTAAACATAGTGGTTTAGGATTTTTTTATGGTGAATTAATATTGTGGGTGTCAAGCAACGACTTCATACTTAAACCCAATTTCCTACTCCTCAACTCTGATGCTGCATGGTACTACACTCCTAAGCCGTTGGGATTTAGAGTACACTAAAAAGTTAAAAATAAAAATTCATTCCAAAAAACCGACTTCCAAAGCCACTGTAAAGTAAAAAATAATTTTGATTTCTACACACTATGTTGAAGTCAGGCGAGCCTCACGCGTGAACTATGCCTATCTTTGTTATAGGTACTCGCCCGACATCAACATAGTGTGTAGAAATCAAAATTATTTTTTACTTTACAGTGGCTTTGGAAGTCGGATTTTTTGGAAAGAATTTTTATACTTGTACCTTGTAAGACCCCTGTAGGGTCTGCTGTACCGTTAACATTATACTGTGCATGAATTATATTAAATTATGAAATAAAACCATAACAGATAACCCAATTAGAAACTATTTATAAAACTGACCAACTGAAATTACTCTGTTTTCTTTCGCCTTGTGTCGCCCTGTTTCGCATGAGGTATGCCTTTGGCGATTGACAAACTTATTCGGGCAAATTATACATCCCTGGCCTGTCCTCTAGGTGTAAGGATAAGCAGTACCCGCAACTCTTGCCAACGACCAGTGTAGTGATAGTATTCCACAACGAGGCGTGGACTACCCTCATTAGGACCATATGGAGTACGATTAACAGATCACCGCGGCCGCTGCTCAAGGAAATCATACTCGTGGACGACGCTAGTGAAAAAGGTAAAGCTATTTCTTAGTTCAACTAAGATCTTTTTTTTTTTTTTGGAATTAAAAACACGTTTTCCCTCAATGTTCCTTATTTGAATCTGAATTTCTTAAAAAAAATTAGATAAAAAAGAGTTGATGATCATCAAACGATTGAACAGATTTTCTTGAAACATACCTCAGTAGTTAAGAACACTCGATCAAGTCACATTTCATACAAAATATTTAAAAAAAAAACAAAATCGGTTCATACACTTGGGAGCTATGTTGCCCCAGACAGATACACACGTTAAACTTATAAATTAATTATTCTTGTATGATTTTCCTAAGCATTTTCATTCTAATCACAATTTGATTTACTAGTATAAGATAAATAAAATAAGTCGAAAATATCTACAATTCTTTTCGAACAGAGCACTTGGGCAAGAAGTTAGAAGACTACATAAAGACATTACCGGTTCCTACGCATCTCTTCCGGACGGAAAACCGCTCTGGGTTGATCCGAGCAAGACTGTTAGGCGCTAAACACGTGAAGGGCGACGTTATCACATTTTTGGACGCACATTGTGAATGTACAGGTAAGATTATTATAATAGGTTTATCCTTTATCATTAATCAATTTTAATTTATTTATTAACATAGAAATATTTATATTTATATGGTTTCTTAGCACCCCTTAAGGCTTGTCGACTTGTCTGGGGGCCGCACATTCCTCTAAAATCTAGTACATAAATACAAGTATTATGCCACCACCACTACAGCCCATTAACGTCCCACTGCTGGGCACAGGCCTCCACTCTCATAGGAGAGAGGGAATTAGAGCTTAGACCCACCACGCTGCTCCAATGCGGGTTGGCGGGCTTTAACGACTATTATCATGTTAGTGATAATAACCGGGACCGACGGCTTAACGTGCTCTCCGAGGCACGGGGGTGAAACACCGCCAACTTCCAACTCCGGGCTGGCACTGAGAATTTCTTAATTGAAAAACCCAATACCTATCAATTTTTATCCCGACCGGGAATCGAACCCAGGACCTCGTGATCCGCTGTCGACTACGATAACCGCTAGACCAACGAGGCAGTCAAGTATTATGCGAACAAATGAAATAGCAGTGACACAGCAATATATAAAAATCACAATACTAAAGGGTAGTTCTGATTATGCCGTAAAATATAGCAATGTTTCAAGGTTTCTCTGACAAAGCTTTTCATCGAATTAAAAACGATTTGCTATAGAAACAGTACAGTGTCTTTTCCAAATAATAATGTAAGTATTTAATAAATTATAGCCAGCGTCCGACGTGCTTCATATATTTTGTCTCAGTGCGACCTTGGCGCACGCCAACATACATCATGCTCCTAAGAACCTAAAATAGAACTAACTACATTTTTTTATTGCAAGATAGGCTTGCGCTTGACGACAATCACGCTTAATACAAAGCAATGATGAGGTCTAGGTTGAAGCGCGCCCGCCTAGGAGATGCCTATTCACTCTTGCCTTGAAGGTACTTAAGTGGCAGGGAATACATGCGCTGGAAGGAACTAAAATATTGTTTGTTTACACTATAACTTAATTTATGATTGTCTTAACCCGCCGGCCCACTTCTGACTAGTGAGTGCGGCCCTCCTCTCAGTATGAGAATGTCCCTTCTTGTCTTTCCGTTTCATCAGACCTAACACACCCCTAAAACAGGCCGACATGCTGGATTCCACGCTATTAAAGCACTTAATTTGATTAGCTTAGTTACGACTGCACTGTCACCAAAGAGCAAAGTAATCATATAGGTAACATTTGTGAAAGCCTTTCAAAGTGAAACCATTAATTAGAATACTTTGCGTTAGGCTTTTTTTAGGCATCTCTCTCTCTTCTTCCTGCCCTTATCCCACGCTATGTGGGGTCGGCACAACATGTTCTCTTCTTCCACTTAATTCTGTTTTCCGTCTACTTATCATTCACCCCTTTTATACGCATATCCTCTTTCACACAATCCATCCATCTTTTCTTTGGTCTCCCTCTACTCTTTTTTCCTTCCACATGCATATCTATCATTCTTCTCGTAATATGCCTTTCTTCCCTCCTCATTACATGCCCATACCATGCTAGCCTATTACTCCTCATCTTTTCTATCACTGGCGCAACTTTCAAACTTCCGGCATCTATATACTAATATTATAAATGCGAAAGTTTGGATGTATGAATGAATGGATGGATGTTTGTTACTTAATCACGCCAGATCTGGATGAAATTGGCACAGAGATAGATTATAGGCTGGAATAACTCATAGGCTACTTTTTATCTCGGAAAATTAAAGAATTCCCGTGGGAACCAAAAACCTCTATCCACGCGGACGAAGTCGCAGGCATCGGCTAGTGTTCTATAAAAAACGTCTGAACAATCGTTAAATTCTCTAGAGGGCTGGCTGGAACCACTCCTGGCGAGGATCGTGGAAGACAGGAGCACTGTGGTGTGCCCCATCATCGACGTCATATCTGATACCACTTTCGAGTACATCCAGGCTTCAGACATGACTTGGGGTGGCTTCAACTGGAAACTGAACTTCAGATGGTGAGTTTATCTTGATTTTATCATAAAGAATAATGCTTATACATTATTGGTTTACATATACATTTTACTTGCATACATAAATTGCGATATTACCAAATCTACATCTTATCATAACGGAATCTTAAATAATAAATGGTGATAAGCAATCCAGATGAATACAACTTTTTTGTTCAATTATCAAATTACTTGCTGATCTGCCTCTACATCTCTCTGTGTAAATTCTGAGATTATTGAGAGAATTCTGAGAAAGATGATCTTTTCTATAAGTATGAGTGTCTACATCTTAATTAGTCAAGGAACTTCATTGTTTACGTCTTAATTATTCAAGGAACAAGGAAATTGTCAGCAAGTTTCTACTTCTAGCGGTTTAGACTGTGCGTTGATAGATTCAGTCGACGGACTGAATTGAGGCCAAGTCATTTTATATGGATTTAAGTGCATATATCATGTGACGTAAAATGGACAAACTACTACTGTTTACTAAAATTAAAATCATCCGATTCGAAAAATCCAATATTTCTTTCGAAACTTATTACCAGGGACTGAAAACAGATTATTGTAGGTTACAGAATTAAAGTGTTACAGGTGGAATTCATAACAGAATCTAATCTGTAACCGTTTTCAATGTGTTTTAAATTTGTTAAAACACTTCTTATATTTCTGTAACAGAAATGAAAGTGTTTTACACTGTTTTAAATTGTAACTGGAATAGCGACGTTGCTAAAGAGTAACGGCAAACTTCCATACATGAATAGTATTGAGAAAAAATATTATGTAGGTACACGTGTGAAAAAAAACATTTTTTTAACGCCGAATACGAAGCTCACAAAAGCAAGATTTTTTTAATGAACCTAGAAAAAAAAGATTTTTCGTTTTAAAGTTTTGTAGGTTATGTGGTAATGTCACTTCTAAAAATGACAACCGGAAGAAAGCCACAATAACAAAGACAGATGACAACCACAGACCTGTAAAACATTTAGCACAACCACAGACAATCAGCATCAGTGCTGCCATAATATTCTTAATTATTACAATTCTGTTAGAGATTATTAAATAACTAGCGGACGCCCCCGACTTCGTTCGCGTGACATAACTTTTTTAATTCCCAAAGACATTCCTTAATTTTCTGGGATAAAACAAACATGAAAACAAACACATCGATCCGTTGCTCTGTTGCTGCGTGATTGAAGGACTATTTAACTTCCTTTGAGATAGAATTTATAAAATCTGTGAATTATGTATTTCATAATTTAAACCGGTAGCCCAAATACCAAGTTTCACGGCTATAACTTGAAAAACGCCGCCTTTTACACCAACTTACAACCCCTATTCTACCCGATTGGGGGTAGAATTTTGAAAAACTGTTACACACTTACTTCTTTATATTATACCGAAAGCCTAAATACCAAGTTTCGTTGTTATAACTTGAAAAATATCTTGATAAATGAAGGATATTCATCCCCCATTTCAGCCCTTTGGGGGTCGAATTTTCAAAAATGGCGAAACCCGTTTTCTACATTTTAACTGAAAGCCCAAATCCTAAGTTTCATGGCTATAGCTTGACAAAATTAAATGAAGGACTTTCGTACGAACTTTCAACCCCTATTTTACCCCTTTGGGGCGGAATTTTCAAAAACTGTGAAACATATATTTCTTTATTTTTTACCTTTAGCTCATATACCAAGTTTCGTGGATATAACTTGAGAAATGATGGACTTTCATACAAACTTTCAACCCCTATTTCACCCTCTTAGGGGTGGAATTTTGAAATATCCTTCCTTAGTGAGCGCCTACGTCACAAAAGGAAGCTACTGAAAGCTACTGTAAGTCCTTTATTGGCTGGCGTCTCTATAGGCTCGCCGAGCAGTGTCGTGCACAGGGCTTGAAGCTAGGGTAACTAAGCATTATTCATGCCCGGTTGCTGAGGTCGCTAGTTAAGTTCTCAATAGCTATTGATTCAATAAAGTTTTCCAAAGGATAAACGTCAGATAACTATCCATGCGTTTCTGAGTACCCCGCGACCCGTTCAATAACTATAGAACCGATAACCAGTTCCTTATTCTGCCGCTAGATGGGTCTGGTAAGGGGATCGAATTTAAAATGCATATTTTTCTTTTAATTCGTCTTTTAAACAAGTTTTCTTACCAATAGTATTTTTTCCTATCTTAAATAAGTGGATAAATATCATTTTTTTAATAAAATATACAAATTCGTAATTATTTATTAGCGGATGTATGATTAATGAACGACAACAAAAAATAAAAAAATTGTAAAGTGAAACGTCAAACTTTATTATTTACGTTTAGCTGGGTTGGCGCGCAAGTTTTAAAGTTTTGCTTTGCATCATTATTCATTACTATTTCTTTATTGTCATTGTTTTGTACGTTTTGGTATCTACTACATACCTACTTATCAAAAATGGTAATAAAAACAAGGTACAATAGACATCACCACAGATCAAACGTCAAATAAAGTTATGGAACCGATAAACGGCGCATATTGGTCAGTTAAGATAATCTAAGTTTAAGCGCAGTTTAACTTGCATAGCGTTGTTCAGAAACGCATTTTCATGAGTTATCGAACCAATAGCGCTAATGAATAGATAAACCTTCGTTAAAAGTACCTCAGAAACCGGGCATCAATCAGAAAGCCTATTTACTGACTTTACCATTTGGGTAAGCAGTGCTTTTATGCCTCTTTGAACTGTCGCCACGCCACTGTAGCCCAGACGAGTTGAATCGAATCGCAATAATTCGCCATTCATTAATTTACCCGTTGTCCTAAGTGAGCGACCGAAGCGACACGACGTGATAGGACATAACATAGAAAAGCCGAGTTGATTCGAATCGCAATAATTCGCCGTACGTTGTTTACCCGTTGTCCTAGGTGAGCGACAGAAGCGATACGACGTGATACGACAACATAGAAAATGACAAACTTGTCTACGTGACAACGTTGGCCTCTAGAAGGGTCAGCTACTGTTTGATACTGTCGCGTCGTATTCATTTAATTATTTAGATTTTGGCTTGTTTATAGCTCTTACGAATGTCATATAAAATTACAATTAACTCATATAAGATTACAAAATTACAAAAATTAAAAAGAAAACATGAGGCAAGATTACAACAAGATTATATTATTTAAAAAAAAATTAAAAAAGATCAAAATAACCGTTTACAAAATATACATAATGTCATAAAATAAATAAATTAATAGTCTTGAGAAACAATCTTCAATTTGTGTATAAAAGATCTATTTACATAATTTTATGAACTGAACTATCGTATAGTTTTTAGATAAGGTATTTTAATATGGATGGTCGTGAATCGTGATATGCCAGTGAGCCGATTATGTAAAAGCTGCATCAATAATTGATACAAACTCATTTAGTTATTGACTTGTTCTTGCTGTAACAATGATTCTAAAGTACTGTATTTTTTGTATCTAGTACTAAAGGTATGTCTGCAATCAGTTGACTCTTCCGCTATTGGCCAAAATCCACTATAGTAGCAAAAATACCATCAATCAATCAATTCAGAAAATCTCAACATTTGAGATAGTAATTGCAAGTTTTACATACATTACAGGGCTCTTCTCTCACATTGTACCTAAACATCGATTCATTTAACACCAGAAAAGGGTAGTGGAGTGAATTCAATTGTTACTAAGTTGGTCACGTTTTGTTTAATTTTGAGAAAACATAATTCAAAACAAGATTTAAATAAAGCTTAAGGGTGCAGAGCAGTTTCAATGCAAGGAGAAAAAAAATCTAAAATTAAAATGACTCGTCTCGATTCAGGTCATAATTATTTACATACCTATGAATGGACGCATTTTGAGTGTGCGCATTACATCACCTCTATTGTACCTGATCTGGTTGTATAGTGTAGGAAAACTAATTTATATATGAAATGAATATAAATTATATATTTGTAAATTGAAAGGTCTGTTATTGGATGAATAGTATACCATTATTGATGTCAATCTATAGCTAATCTATGTATGTAAACCACAAAGAAATAGACCGCGTAGATTTCAAATCCCATTTTGACTTCTAAGCGGATATCACCTACTGAATAATCACTCACTAATCTATTAATCCACAAAGTGGGGTGATTTAGCATATTAACGTGCATTATTATATTTTTTTTAACTAAATGACATATTTGTCATATCATTTATTAATTAAAGACAGAGTACCGTTATTCTGGGAATTTATCGGATAAGACTCAATTACGAAGTGATCTAAACTGATTTTGTTGAGATAATTATTGAATCAATTAAACTTATTTGTAGATAACCAGATAAAATTGTATCATATAGGCGAAAATAAATTTGTACACTGATTTTATTTTGCTATGATAAGCTACGCCGTACGCGTTTAATTAATAATGTTGTGCCGATGAATTCAAAGCCAACTAATTCGGAAAGTTATGTGCAACTTTCCTTTTTTGGAGAAGAAAATTCTTTCCAAAAAACCGACTTCCAAAGCCCACACTGTAAAGTGAAAAATAATTTTGATTTCTACACACTATGTTAAAGTCGGGCGAGACTGATGCGTCAACTTTGCTTATTCTTGTTATACCCGCCCAGTGGCATTGGAAGTCGGTTTTTTGGAAATAATTTTATTTTTAACTTTTTAGTGTCCGGGTTGAGTATTTGGAGTCAGAATTTTTTATGGGACTACCTCGAGAGCTTCCTCTAACGACTGATAGAAAAAAAAATCAAATCGGTTCAGAAACAACGGAGATATGCACCGACATACATTTAAAAAAAAAATACGCGCCGAATTGAGAACCTCCTCCTTTTTTGGAAGTCGGTTAAAAAATACAAAGTTTGCAATCATCTCTAAATAGTAGGTATTCGATTCGCGTTGATCTTTGTATTCGATTATAACTTTTTTAGATCGTAGATGAAGTCCTACTCGTAAGTCGCAAGCAAGAAGTAGTATTTCATTAGTGGCAAACCAGTGATTTATAATAATCTATGCAAACATTTCAATTTTAGGTTCTTTAAAAGTATTTGGAATCTCATAATTTAAACCGACACCCCTGAAAGGGGTGACGAAGATGTTACTAAATATAAGAATCGGACCGCAAAAGATATACCATACAACGCTGTATATTTATATAAATACATATATTAGTGAGAGTTACGTCTGTAAAAAGCACCGAAGGTCAATAGAAGTTAGCACTTAAAGGTGGAAGGTGAACGGGGATTGAGAAATCGTTAAAATGATTCACTACGTTAATCAATACATTCGTCTGCCACATTTAAGAATTCGTTATATCAAACGCAAGCATATTTATAAGTATTTTGAATGTCATAATTTAAACCGACTCCCCTGAAAGGGGTGACGAAGATGTTACTAAATATAAGAATCGGACCGCAAAAGATAATACCATACAACGCTGTATATTTATATAAATACATATATTAGTGAGAGTTACGTCTGTAAAAAGCACCGAAGGTCAATAGAAGTTAGCACTTAAAGGTGGAAGTTGAACGGGGATTGAGAAATCGTTAAAATGATTCACTACGTTAATCAATACATTCGTCTGCCACATTTAAGAATTCGTTATATCAAACGCAAGCATATTTATCAGCTAAGTAGCATTAGTTAGTTAATAAGTATATTACCTACTATATCACGCCCGCGACACTCTTTTATTTTTCCGGGATTAAAAGTAGCATAATGTATCCTTCTCCGGGACACAAAATATCCCAATAGCAAACTTCATCAAAATCGGTTGAATAGATGGACCGTGAAAGCGTAGCATAGACACACTTTCGAATTTATAATATTAGTATGGATATATGATTTAATTAGCCCCCCAATAGATATTAAGTGTGGACATAATTAGCACTCTCCTTTTCTTATTTTCACTGCCGTAAAGGACGACATTGTTTAGATTTTTGTGTAAAATATAATAAGTATATCAGACGGGTCAACAAAAACAAAATGCATTTATTCATTCATTCATTTCTAGAGTCTGTGTAGTGAAAGCTGAGTGCAAATGGTGGGAAATTAAAAATAAATTGCTTGCATATACCCGAATGTACTAGATTATTTTTTTGCTTTGTATGAAGTAGTCAGTACCTATCCATTGATATATATTATAACTAGATGATGCCCGCGACTTCGTCCGCGTGAATTGATGTTTTTTTTAAGATTTAAACTATCCTATCTCTCAAGTTGGATCGAACTGCACATGGTGTGCGAATTTTATTATAATCGGTTAAGTGGTTTAGGAGTCCATTGAGGACAAACATTGTGACACGAGATTTATATATATTAAGATTTAGCCAGTATCTAAAAATGTTATGTACTAGACTCTCAAGTTTTCTAGATACATACCTAGAAATAGCAATTATAACGATCGATACACAATCAGTTCATCTATATAATTATATAAAATTCAAAGTCCTGACTGACTATGCCCGGTTGCTGAGGTCGCAAGTTATGTTCTCAATAGCTATTGATTCAATAAAGTTAACCAAAGGATAAACGTCAGATAACTATCCATGCGTTTCTGAGTACCCCGCGACCCGTTCAATAACCATTGAACCGATAACCAGTTCCTTATTCTGTCGCTAGATGGGTCTGGTAAGGGGATCGAATTTAAAATGCATATATTTCTTTTATTGCGTCTTTTAAACAAGTTTTCTTACCAATAGTATTTTTTCCTATGTTAAATAAGTGGCTAAATATAATTTTTTTTAATAAAATATACAAATTCGTAATTATTTATCAGCGGTTGAATGATTAATGAACGTCAACAAAAAATAAAAAAATTGTCAGTGAAACGTCAAATTTTATTGTTTACGTTTAGCTGGGTTGGCGCGCAAGTTTAAAGTTTTGCTTTGCATCATTATTCATTACTACTTATTACTTTATTGTAATTATTGTTTTGTACGTTTTGTTATCTACTACATACCTACTTATGTTCTCAGCGGGCGCGGCCAACTCGATTTTCGAAAACCGAAGCCGTGGCCCACTAGATTCGCACTGAGACGAATTTCGTTTGTTTGTCAAATCGAGTAGGCCACGCCAGCTGAAAGAATATCAAAAATGGTAATAAATACAAGGTACAACAGACATCAACACAGATCAAACGTCAAATAAAGTTATGGAACCGATAAACGGCGCATATTGGTCAGTTAAGATAAACTAAGTTTAAGCGCAGTTTAACTTGCATATCGTTGTTCAGAAACGCATTTTCATGAGTTATCGGACCAATAGCGCTAATGAATAGATAAACCTTCGTTAAAAGTACCTCAGAAACCGGGCATGAGTGACTGACTGATGCCCGGTTGCTGAGGTCGCAAGTTATGTTCTCAATAGCTATTGATTCAACAAAGTTAACCAAAGGATAAACGTCAGATAACTATCCATGCGTTTCTGAGTACCCCGCGACCCGTTCAATAACTATTGAACCGATAACCAGTTCCTTATTCTGCCGCTAGATGGGTCTGGTAAGGGGATCGAATTTAAAATGCATATATTTCTTTTATTGCGTCTTTTATACAAGTTTTCTTACCAATAGTATTTTTTCCTATGTTAAATAAGTGGCTAAATATCATTTTTTTTAATAAAATATACAAATTCGTAATTATTTATCAGCGTTTGAATGACTAATGAACGTCAATAAAAAATAAAAAAAAATGTCAGTGAAACGTCAAATTTTATTGTTTACGTTTAGCTGGGTTGGCGCGCAAGTTTAAAGTTTTGCTTTGCATCATTAATCATTACTATTACTTTATTGTAATTGTTTTGTACGTTTTGTTATCTACTACATACCTACTTATGTTCTCAGCGGGCGCGGCCAACTCGATTTTAGAAAACTGAAGCCGTGGCCCACTAGATTCGCACGACGAACTTCATTTGTTTGTCAAATCGAGTAGGCCACGCCAGCTGAAAGAATATCAAAAATGGTAATAGATACAAGGTACAACAGACATCAACACAGATCAAACGTGAAATAAAGTTATGGAACCGATAAACGGCGCATATTGGTCAGATAAGATAAACTAAGTTTAAGCGCAGTTTAACTTGCATATCGTTGTTCAGAAACGCATTTTCATGAGTTATCGGACCAATAGCGCTAATGAATAGATAAACCTTCGTTAAAAGTACCTCAGAAACCGGGCACGACTGACTTTTATATCAACGCACAGCCTCAACCGCTGGTCCTAGAGACATGCAATTTGGAGAGTGTGTTCTTTGTGAAAACAAGGTATCCACTAAGAACGGGTTCTTGGAAATTCCACCCCCAAAGGGGTATAATACAACGACCTCAATTTACATAGACGGGCCCTGTCGAACAAGGAATGTGGACTTATGTTTAACAACGCCATCTACTCTGAAAAGCGGGAACTTGCTTGCAACATATGCGCCATCTTGAAAACGTATGACTCGGTCATAGATTAGTACAGACGCGCTTGTCGAAAATAATACCTACATGAGTGTACTCTCTGAGGTAAACGATAAATGTTAGTATGACGTTGTTATTTTTACCACTTTTTTGTTACCAGTTTCCTGGAAAACCATTGAACCGATTATTATGCGATTTTTTGCATTAGATATATATAGCTTGTGAGAAGGTTCTTAGATATATTTAAAGGTCAAAGTCCACACAATGGGGCGCTGCAGTTCGTCGTGGGTTTTTTTAATTTAATTATTTGTTAATTGTTGATACTGAAGTTTTGTCGAAAAATTGACAGAAATAAAGTCATTTTTAGGGTTGCGTACCAAAATGATAAGAAAACAACCCTTGTGGTGCGACATGACTGTCCGTCACACTTAGCATAATTCGGTAACTACTAATGCAAAAAACTTGAAATTTAAAATAATAACAGCTAAAACTGTTTAAAATAATCCTCGCCAAACCTTATTGCAAATGAAAGAATTCAAAAATAATTATTAGTTCTATTATAATAAAAAGGGGTTGGAAATTGGAATGGGAGAGGTGAAAGAGTACTAATGGATCGAGTCACAGAAAAATACTTCATTTGAAATTATTTTATTTTATACATTTCTAAGTATGCTTCTTGCCATCAAAAGAAATATTAAAAGTTATTTTGAGATAAATCACTTACACAGTGTGCATTTAAAAATACGATTAAGTAATAAACACTTGTAAGTAGGTAGCTGTACATAATACCTACTGAACAACTTTTGTTCAACGAAATAATAAAATTCTGAATTTTGAATTAACTATTTATTTTTCATCAAATATCAATCAATCAAATCAAAAATAATAATATATAATATAAATATTATAAATGCGAAAGTTTGGATGGATGGATGTATGGATGTTTGTTACTCAATCACGCCCCAACGGCTGAACGGATCGGGCTGAAATTTGGCACAGAGATAGATTATAGTCTGGAATAGCACATAGGCTACTTTTTATCTCGGAAAATGAAGGAGTTCCCGTGGGAATCAAAAATCCTCAAACCACGCAGACGAAGTCGCGGGCATTCACTAGTACAAAATAAAAATTATCAACTTTAATAAATAAAAACCCTTTATTTATTGAAGTTGGTTAAACATTAAACTCACGTCAATAACTAATTTTATCATATTATTACAATAGCATAATATTGCGTCTCGGAAGGTATTAATGCCTACTGTTCGTTCTGCCCATCTATGCATTAACTAATCTTGGTTGCATTTTTTTTATCGTACTGGACTGGACTATTCTAGGGCTGGAACCCAAAGCCGTAAGGCCAGTTAGTAAAAAAAAAATATCATACAGTTTGCCGCGGAAATTAAATGATTGCGAAATGGATAAAAATATTAAATAGGAAGACTAAATAACGTTTTCTTGGAAATGTATAATTGTGAATTGAAACACTTACCTCAAAATAAAAATAATACAGTGCCAAACTAATAAGACTTTAGATGTTAACTTAATAAAAAATTATCTACACGATGAGCGACCGTGATCGCGCTACGACGGAGACAAAGACAGGCTTATGACAGGTTATAGGAGCGCGCTCTCATAGTTGGTCGCCCGCCATTTTTCTATGAAAGGGCCCATCTAGTACTTACATATATATCGATGGTATAATAGGGGTTGAAAGTTTGTATGAAAGTCCGTCGTTTTGCAAGCTGCTATAGCCATGAAACTTGGTATTTGGGCTTCCGCTAATGATGAAATACGGATTTTACAGTTTTTGAATTTTCTATCCCCAAGGACGTCAAATAGAGAGTTTGTCCTTCAATCACACCGCAACAGAGCAACGGATCGACGTGATTTTTTGCATGGGTATAATTGGGTACTTGGAGAGTGACACAGAATTCTTTTTAGCCCGGAAATTTAAGGCGTGCCTGTGGGAATTAAAAAACTTAAGCCACGCGAACGAAGTCGCGGGCGTCCTCTAGTCACAGATAATTTCAATGTAGCAGGTAACAATTCGTAGATACTCTAATAGTCTAATATAATATGATCTAGATGATCCCTTTGATTAATCCCCTAGGAGGTCTTGCATTTTCCGTTTTAAAAATTGGCCTATGATACTTCATAGGCTAATTTTCTTTCCAGACACTCTCCAGATCCTTAGCTTCATACGTGCAAAAAATCACGTCGATCAGTTAATAAACTACAAAAACTTTACGTAATTGAAGGACTAACCTAGATGAAACGTGTATAGATCTCAGTACTGAAAATCGTAGACCCTACATGGAATTTTTATAGTTAAAACCATTGTGTTTAGAGTCAAAACACGCTGGCTTGAACTGTACATTAAAAGGTCAGTCAGTCAGTTTCTTTTTTATTTAGGTAAGTATGTATTTTTATTTTTAAATTATAATTATATTTTTTGTGTCTACTGGGATTCCGAACCCCTACTTATCGCTTGTAAAAAAAATTGGAGTGCAGTCAACTGTCGCAACATTTTAATGAGATACTTTCCCCCAGCTTGTTGCTTCACTGTAACGTGTAGCTATACTTATCGTTCCGTTGATAACGCTTTCATAGTTACAATTCAAAACGAAACGGCTATCAACTATCGTCGATGTTTCCGACGATAGAAAAGTGTCGGATCTAGCTTAGTGATTGTAAAAACTGTTAGATTATAATCTAACTCGCGAAATTGTAAACTGTCGAATGATTACAATATAACGCATTATTTTTCGGTAGATTGTAATCTGTTAGGTTTATTAACCCGATAGAACCTAAGTGATTGAGTGACCTGATTATTTTTGTCGAACCCTAACCTAGGTTAGGTTAGGTACAAGAAAGAGATAAGAAAACGAAAATACAATGAATATTTCAAAAATTGACACTTAGAAAATTGAACGGTTCACAATCTTTCGACTGTTTACAATCTACCGAAAACAAAAAGCGTTAGATTACAATCTTACGATTTTTACAATCTTACGGTGACATATACAATAAGAGACAAGTTGTAAAGATAAAACATGTGCCTGTCTACTGTTTACCTAACAATATATTACATCATGAAAACCATCCATCCAACCATCATCATTATCCTTCGAAGGTACACTGTTGTGAATTATTAATTGAAACTATACCAATCAAAAGTATTTAATCAAAAACTTGTCTTTCGGAAAATACAATGCCAAAGAAATGTTAACAAATGAATGGAGCAGCTCATGTGCCCCTGTTAAAGAACTTAAAAACTTAGCCCAAAATCCAGAAATCAACCGTATCATTAAAGTCTTCTGCTTGATAAATTGTCTATCAGACTATACTTCTATACTAATATTATAAATGCGAAAATTTGGATGGATAGATGGATGTTTGTTACTCAATCACGCCAGAACGCCTGAACGGGCCTGGATTAAATTTGGCACAGAGATAGATTATAGTCTTGAATAACACAAAGGCTATTTTTATCCCTATAAATCTTATAAATAGAAAAACCTCAATCCACGCGGGCGAAGTCGCGGGCATCAGCTAATATTTTATATGTATAAAAAAAAGGCAAACGGTGATAAAACGTATCTGCTAATGGAATCTCTTGTCGTAACATGTTTCATAAGAAAGATACAACATCAATTAATCGATCGAAATCGGCTTAAGACGCTCATGACGCTTTACAAGCGTATTTCCGTGATATTGAACATCTATTTTCTTCTTCAAATGGCATCACATAATTTTGAAAAAAAATGTAATGCAATACTTAGATTCATGCTCTTCCATTGTGTGGAGGCCTTTTTTAATTTTTTGATTATTTAGATTAATACAAGCAATTATAAAATAAATAACTTCGCACATGATTGTCTATTAACTTTATTACCTGAGGACCCACGAAAGTGAAACTTACATAAAAATAAAGAGAATATTTATAAGGTAAAAACTCAGCAGTGATTTTTTTAATTTTTGGCGATTTTCCACGAAAATTCACATATTTCGGCCAAATAATGCTAGCGGGTGTTGCGCGGGCGACGGGCGGTAGATGGCAGATGCCTTTCAGACGGGGAGGACGTATCCATTTTTCCCGCCAAAACGCTCTCGCGCCAACACGACAGACGCAAATGAAATATTGAAAAAGCAGTGAATTCTAATAATTACTGAATGAATGATAATGGAAGATTTTTTCCATATCTTAGCACTGCTGGACAATATATTAAAACTGGTACATATTTTATTTTCCTTGTGTATTTTTCGTTTCTTTTTTTAAATTGTGCTAAATCAAACAACGCCATCTATTGTGAGATGGGGAACCATATGGGTTTATTCCTGCAGCAGAACTATTTTTAACAATGCCTAAAATAAAACAACACACAAACAAGGTAATTAAAAATATGAATATCGCGTAAGTATCTAGTAAGTACCCATAATTTTTTTACTAGCTAAATTATGAATATACCCAAGTTCAAATCAATACATAATTCTATACACGGGAACATGTAGGCTAAAAGTCTGGCCAGTATTACCTAAGTACATAATGAAAATTTCTTGTCAAAAAAAAGGAAAAAAAGGGTAAAAAAGGCAAATAAAGGTAACCAAATCAATTTCTAAGCCCGAACCAGGAATTGAACCCAGAACTACGCCATCCTCAGTCCAACATGCTAACTAATACACCAACGAAAATCAACCGATCTAGGTAGGTACGTAGGTACCTAGTTTGTGTTCAGACATATTTTATAACTTATTTTAGAAACATCTTTCATTTACGAGCTGATAAATCATAATAATGAAAAATGTCCTCCCGACCGAATTTCGCCCACGGCGGCCTATCTCCAGTCCAGAGAGATAAGCCATCTGCGCGGGAGATATTATAGTGCACAAGTGTGTGCGCATACACAGGTGCACTCTCTGTTCCTTTACTCTCATAGCCCGATGGGACGGAAAATCCGACACGACCGGAGAGAGATCAGGCGCAGGACCGACGGCTTTACGTGCTCTCCGAGGCACGGGGGTGAAACACCGTCAACTTCCTTACTCCGGGCTAGTACTGAGAATTTCTTGTCAGAAAACCCCAATACTTGCTACGGCCCGACCCGGGAATCGAACCCGGGACCTCGTCGGCCGCAATCGAACATGCTAACCACTAGACCAACGAGGCAGTCAAATCATAGTAAGGTAGGTAGGCAGTCTGATAAATCATAGTAAGGTAGTAATAGGTATACCTACGTGTAAAAATCTTGAACTGAGTGACTGATCTACCTATCAACGCAAAGCATAAGCAAGGGCTGGGTGGGGTCAGCTACCTATTAGCTATTCTTTGCTATTACCTAGCTACCTAGATAATGTACATAGTTACCTACTAAAGAAACATTTTTGTTTTTTTATTTATTTTACTTATCCAATCTATATATAATATCATACTAATGTGTGTTTGTTTGTTGGTTTATTGGTTTGTTCGTTTGACCTTCAATCACGGCGCAACGGAGCAACGGATGGACGTGATTTTTGGCATGGGTATACCTAGTTGAAGACCTGGAGAGTGACATAGGCTTTTTATCCCGGAAAATTAAGTAGGTAGTTCCTACGTAAATAAAAAAATACTTAGACCACGCGGACGAAGTCGCGGGCATCAGCTAGTATCTTATAAATAAAATCGTTCAACAATCACTTACTTACCTACTACTTACTTACTAACGGCTACCTAAATATGGAGAAGTACCTACATGTTTCATCACTTTTGAAAATTCGACCCCCAAACGGGTGAAATAAGGGATGAAAGTTTGTATGAGTCTCAAGATATTTTTTAAGTTAGGTATATCAACGAAACTTGTACTTATTTTGGTCTTCAATAAAAAATAAAGAAGTACGTGTGTCACAGTTATACCTACAAAATTTCATCCCCAAAGGGGTAAAATAGGGGTTGAAACTTTGTATGACAGTCTGTCATTTTTCAAGTTAAAGCCATGAAAATAAGTATTTGGAATTTTGGTGATTACGTATTGAAGAAATATGTGATTCACAGTTTTTGAAAATATAAAAAAGATAGTTTGTCCTTCAATCACGCCGCAACAGATAAACGTGATTTTTCACATTTTTTTTATAGTATCTTTGATAGTCTTTGAGATCTGGAGACCCCGAACACGGCTAACTACATCATTTTCGCGATTTTCCGATACGTATATGTGACTTTTCGACAGTAGAATACGGCTTTGCGTTTGTAACCGTCTATTTCAAGTTTATATTTCAGGTACTTTGAATTTCTAAAAAACAGTTACATCAAATTACGACAGTATAAGGCCGATAAATAAGTTTATAAGTACGTAATTTTGTGATTTGTACTAAAAAAGTTGTAATGGCATTTACGAAAACTAAGTGACAGTTTTCTTCAAATACTTATCTACAACACAGTAAGGCACACTAAGCTGACTAATTATCGGAAAGCTAATGTGACATTGAAAATTTTACTACTATCTAAAAGGCAGTGAGTGTTTTTTAGTTGTCATATTTTTTGTTAATAAGTGTTTAAAATATACTATACTGCCGTCCGTTTACTTAAAGGCCGTTAAGTGAAAAACCAAATTTTGAGTTATGGCCAAAAAACATGAAAATTAAAGTTTCTAGAGTTTTATTAGACGTACAGCTATATTTTATATACCAAATTATTTGTTTTCTTTTAAGCTTTCGTTTTATGAGTCTGAATGAGTGCTAAGGTAAATAATATAGTTTTAAATAACGTTTTTGTGTTTAAGCCATGTTTATCTATCCCTTGATGCGACCTCTTAAAATACTAAAAAACAACTGGCTGAAGCACAATCGTATTATAGAGTGGTAATGGAATCGTAACTGTTGATACATATACCTTATGTCACAGTTTTATGCAAATTTTTTAGCTTAAAAGCCGTTAAATTGCTTAGTCGTCTTTTAAAACATGTGAAAATCGACGGCTGGTATTTTTAAAAAACCGTTATGAGACGAAAACTGTTTATTTCATTGTGTAGGGCTACTAATACAAAACAGATTTCTTATCAAAAATAAGGTCTTTGAATAAACCACGCACACTAGCTGTCTTTTAGCTAGGCAATAACTGGTACTTTCATAAAGCTCTAAATTAAAATTAACAACTAAATGCCAAATTTAGATATATTTGTCAAACTTTTAATGCTTTTAAATCGAGTGATAGTTAGGGAATTAAAATAAAACAATTATTTTCATTTATATTCAAACTAGCTGATACCCGCGACTTCGTCCGCGTGGATTGAGGAGTTTTAGTTCCCGCGGGAACTCTTTAATTTTCCGGGATAAAAAGTACCCTATTATTTAATCCGGACTTCTAACTTTACGTCTGCAAAATTTCAAAGCAATCGGTTCAGTAGTTACGGCGTGAAAGCGGAACAAACAAACAAACAAACTCACTTTCCCATTTATAATATTAAGTTAGGATAAGGATAAGTAAATTGCAATAATCATTAAAAAAGTAGTAAATATACCTTTGTGGCCCATTACATAATATTTAGACACTCTCGCCACGGTACAGGTTGGTGAAGTTTCGTATCTGCGCTACGTTGGTGTGCACTGTCCACTGACGAATTTCGTGAATAAACTATGAATACATTAAAATGTAATATCGTGATAGAGAACTACTAGTGTACGTTCAAAATAAAATATCGGAAATGTAGATGAAGAAGTCTAAAAAGAATATGTACATCAGCGTTCACGAGCAGTAAAATTAGCAAGTGCAATTTCCACTATTTGATTCTCTGCCATCGGGGCAGCGGAAAAATTTGAGGAAGGGTAGTAGAAAATATGAAAGGTGTCTTCAAAACAATGGATCCTAATATAATTCCAGTGTTTGTAGCACGGGTTCTTGAAAAACTATCTCTTATTTTGTTTGATCATCTTACCGCACAAAAATGCTAAAAGATCTTACAAAAATAAGGTCGGAAGTTGTAGCAATTACAATCTCAAGAGTGACAATACAGCTGTTTGATGAATGGTGATCTGATATACGTAATCTGAAGTACGCTGTTACAGGTCATCTTGCTTGGCTGTTGAACTATTGTGGTCCAATGTTAGCCTGACAGAACCACTTGTCATATTTGAAACTCCCCATTTCGTGTTTTCATAGCCGATGGTTGGATTTTAAAATGGAGAAAGCGTACTTCAGATTACGTATATCAGATCGCCATTTATCAAACAGCTGTATTTTCACATATAAGATTGTAATTGCTGCACCTTTTGAACTTAATTTTGTGAAATGTTTTAGCAGTTTTGTGTAGTCAAAATGATCAAACAAAATAGGAGTCAGTTTTTCAAAAACCCGTGCTAGAAACACTGGAGCTACATCGGGATCCATTGTTTTAAAGACACCTTTCATCTTTTCTACTACCTTTTCTCAAAATATTCCGCTGCCCCGTTGGCAGAGAACCAAATAGTGGAAATTTTACTTGCTGATTTCACTAGGTACTCGTGAACGCTGATATACATATTCTTTTAAGTGTTTCTTGATCTACATTACCGATACTTTATTTTGAACGTACACTAGTAGTTCGCTATTACGATATTACACTTTAATGTATTCAAAGTTTATTCGCGAAATGCATCAGCGCACATGCAGTTACAAAACACCACAGACCTATATCGCGAGAGTAGCTATCTAATTAAGTTATGGGCCACAAAGGTCTATTGACTACTTTTTTGTGATTGTTGCATTTGAATATAAATGGTAAATAAATGGAAAGCATTAAAAGTTTGGCAAGTATATTTTAAATTTGGCACTCAGTTGTTCATTTTAATTTAGAGCTATATGATAGTACCAGTTAGTCAAGTCAAGTCAAGTCAAATAATTTTTATTCAAATTAGGTAGGTATACTACACCTGTTGACTTCCAGTTGTTTATAAATAAAATATAATGGTGATAATCAGTAACGGTATCTTAAAACTAAAGCTACGAGGGTTCCAAACGCACCCTGGTCTGAGAAGAGCCCACAACAAACTCAGTTGGTTTTTTTTTCATTATCACCATTTCACAAATTATCTTAACTAAGGAACTATCTGAGCCACTAGATCAAATTGCCAAGCTTCCTTGTCATTTAAGTAATCCTTTACATGGTAATACGATTTTTTAATCAGTTTACGTCTTACATTAACTTTGAACTTATTCAGAGACATTTTCAACATGTATTCTGGGAGCTTATTGTAGAAGCGGACACTATTTCCAACAAATGAATTGCTAGTTTTACTAAGCCTAGAAGCAGGCATTACAAGTTTATTTTTATTTCTAGTATTGACATTATGACAATCACTTTTCTTCTTGAATTTATCAATGTATTTATGCACTAAATTTTCAAATATGTATTGGTTGTGCGCTGTCATAATATTGATTTCTTTAAATTTATCTCTGTTGACTTATTTGGCTCTCTTGGTCCCATATTATATGGCTCGAACAGCCCTCTTCTGCAGCACAAAAACATAATTAATATCAGCAGCATTACCCCATAATAATATACCATACGACATAATGTAGTGAAAGTAAGCAAAATAAACTAATCTCGCCGTTTCTATGTCTGTCAACTGGCGAATCTTTCATATAATTCTTGGCGATAAGTCATTTATGTGATTGCCTCATTGGAGTTTAGCATCTAACGTTATTCCCAGAAAAACAGCGGTATCCACTAAATCTAATTGATCCTCATGATCAAGTTGTACAGTGGTTTAACCTGTTTGACATTAGGTAATTTACATTTGATACACTTTGTCTTTTTCCCATTGAGGAGTAGGTTATTAGCTTCAAACCACAGTACCACTATAATATATTATTGACTAAAAGACAGCTATTGTGCATGGTTTATTAAAAAAAACCATATTTTGATCAGAAATCTGTTTATATTAGTATAGTATAGTTGTATTATTAGTAGCTCTAAACAATGAAATAAACAGTTTTTGTCTAACAACTGTGTTTTTTAAGTTCGTCGTCCGTCGATTTTCCAAGCTTTACTGTTTTAAAAGAACGCTAAGCGATTTAACGGCTATTAAGCATAAAAAATGCATAATTTGTGACACAAGGTAAATGTGTCAACAGTTACGATTCCATTACTACTCCATTATTACGGCTGCGCTTCAGCTAGCTGTTTTTTAGTATTTTTAACCGACTTCCAAAAAAGGAGGAGGTTCTCAATTCGGCGCGTATTTTTTTTATGCATGTTACCGCATATCTCCGTGGTTTCCAAACCGATTTGAATTTTTTTCAGTGGTTAGAGGAAGCTTGCGAGGTGGTCCCATAAAAAATTCTTAACCCTGATGCTGACTCCAAATCCTTAACCCTGATGCTGTAGGTATACCTACGACTCAAAACTAGGGAGTTAGGAAGTTTTGACGGTGAATTCATATAGTAGGTATCAAGTGACGTGTAGGTATACGATTCAACTCTGAGTCCCAACTCCTCAACCCTGATGCTGCAGGGTACAGAACTCCTTAAAAATAGCGATTTAGGATCTTGTATTGTAGGTGTCAAGCAACGACTTCATAATTAAACCCAATTCCCAACTCCTCAATTCTGATGCTGCAGGGTAGGTACTGCACTCCTAAGCCGTGGGGATTAAGAGTACACTAAAAAGTTAAAAATAAAAATTCTTTCCAAAAAACCGACTTCCAAAGCCACTGTATAGTAAAAAATAATTTTGATTTCTACACACTATGTTGAATTTGGGCGAGTATAACAAAGATAGGCAAAGTTGACGCGTCAGGCTCGCCCGACTTCAGCATAGTGTGTAGAAAGCAAAATTATTTTTTACTTTACAGTGGCTTTGAAAGTCGTTTTTTGGAAAGAATTTTTATAAGAGATCGCATCAAGGAATAGATAAACATGGCTAAAACACAAAAACTACATTATTTAACTTAGCACTCATTCAGACTCATAAAATGAAAGCTTAAAAGTAAACAAATAATACCTACCCCAGATAAGTACCAATTTCAAAAATCAGTACCTACGATAACAAATACCAAATGGCGCTGACTTCTTTAAAATTTTAGTAACAGTTTCGTCTTTTGTGATACCAGAGAACCCTAAATATCGATTTTGAACGAAATCGGTACGATAACAAAGAATTTCAAACTGGCGCTAATTAGAGAACTCTAAAAATAAGTAATGACTATTCAAAAACACTCGAGTCCGTACTTGAGAACCTCCGACTTGAACCCCTCTGTGATCCAAACCCTGTGACGAGAAACCTTTACCTACGTAGAGACTCGATGCAGCGACGCGAGATGGCGCGTAGATGACCTCAGTTATGTGAAAATAGCATTCGGTCATTGCCACAGGCGGCGGTAAAAATTATTGGACATGAAGCGAGGGGGGGGAAGGAAAGTCGAACGCTCAAGGCCATTGGCAGCTTGGAGCCCCTTAATTTATTAATGTTGTAACAAATTGATTGATTACCACAAATTCCATTTGCACCTAAAACAATTATCGCGCTAAAATTAATTTAGTAATTATTATCAAAATAAATAGGTTTAGAGGTATATTGTATTATTGCGTGAGTTATCGGAAATTACATAAATAAAAATTGTAGTTGTTTCTATATTTGTTCTATGTTTTCTGTTTCGATATGTCGAAATTGTTACCTTAGTGCTATTATTAGGATATGTGGAAAAAATTAAGCCAAAATATTGAGGCATCAGGATTACGCTTTTGGGATTTCCTGGACTTGAACAAAATGAGGGAAAATCTAAAAAATAAATGCTAAACTAGCTACAAATCTAGTAGCTACACTACTGTATACTTTAATGAACGATATTAGGATTGTCAAAAAGTTTAATTTTCGTTATGTTTTCCGAAGGTATCGAGTGCCAGAACGCGAAATGTCTCGACGTGGGGGAGACCGTACGGCGCCTCTTCGCACTCCCACGATGGCTGGTGGATTATTCGCCATCGACAAGGATTACTTCTATAAGATTGGCTCATACGACCAGGGCATGGACATCTGGGGTGGAGAGAACCTCGAAATGAGCTTCCGGGTATCGTATACTTGCTACAACTTCTTAAGTTCATATAAAGTACAGTGGATATCGTAATTATTTACTTCAAATCTCTTAATTCCATTGCAGATAGGTGAGATCTTAGAATCTAAGGGATTCTATCCCTGTATTTTGTTTTGTTTTATTCCAACTAATATTTTTATATGCATATGCAAAGCAAAATCTGTACCAGCCTTACCAGAAATCGGCAATCGACCTAAGTACTCTGTCCATATACATTGAATAAGCGTAAGGTCCACTTATGCTCGGTTGCTGAGGTCGCAAGTTATGTTCTCAATAGCTATTGATTCAATAAAGTTTTCCAAAGGATAAACGTCAGATAACTATCCATGCGTTTCTGAGTACCCCGCGACCCGTTTAATAACTATTGAACCGATAACCAGTTCCTTATTCTGTCGCTAGATGGGTCTGGTAAGGGGATCGAATTTAAAATGCATATTTTTCTATTATTTCGTATTTAAAACAAGTTTTCTTACCAATATTATTTTTCCCTATGTTAAATAAGGGGCTAAATATCATTTTTTTATAATAATATACACAAATTCGTAATTTTATTATTTATCAACGGATGTATGATTAATGAACGACAACAAAAAAAAAATTCTCAGTGAAACGTCAACCTTTATTGTTTACGTTTAGCTGGGTTGGCGCGCAAGTTTAAAGTTTTGCTTTGCATCATTATTCATTACTATTACTTTATTGTTATTGTTTTGTACGTTTTGTTATCTACTACATGCCTACTTATCAAAAATGGTAATAAATACAAGGTACAACAGACATCACCACAGATCAAACGTCATATAAAGTTATGGAATCGATAAACCACATGAGTAAATAAACTGTACAGAGACAAAGCTTCATACTAGCGCGCTACGATAGGTACACTACTACAAGCTTGATGCGCGTGTGTGCGTAAGCACTGGCGCTGCGTCACGTACGGAGAGAAATCGGTTTATACCGGCTCGGCCAGTGCTTGAGCTCAGGGGCTGCAGTACACGTCGTGCATCGTATTTTAATTTAATTTAATCTTAATTATAATAATTTTATAGTTTAAATAGTGTTTTGAAGTAATTTTAAACTAGTGTTTTAATTTAAAAGTGTAAATATGGTTTACTGTACAGTGTGCATGAACAATAACATTAAAAATAAAAACACATCGTTTTTTACCTATCCTAAAGACTCCACTAGGTAAGTAGTACTAACTTGATTATAATTTATTATTTTAATTATTATAATTTATTATGTAATTTATTATTTTATGATACATATTAGATGTTATTGTGTTGTTGTTGTTTTTTTAATTTAATTTATTTTATATGAACCACCAACAGAATTACAAGTAGTAGGTATACAAAATGTTCAATGGCTTAGGCACTAGGTAAACATGCAATTCAAATTATAGGTAGTTACATCGTGCACATAAGAAAAGTCGTACATAAATAACATAAGTTTTCATACATATTAGATGTTATTGTGATATTCTGTACCGCATCCATCTAATTTGACTAAACTGATCCGCACGCGGTTCGCCGGCCAGCCGTAGCGTCGGCAAACTCGCGTCGAAGCTCGCTTAAGCTATAGTTAGTTTGTGTTTTCTGTGCACGTGGATTAGATTAAAATCAAATTTTCTCCGTTACGGTTCGTGCGCAACTTATCTTGCCCAGCTGCCAGTACTTGTCATAATTTTATTGTGGAAAATATAAAATAAATGACCTCCGTGATGCAGTGTTGAGTTAACGTGCGGAGGTCCCAGGTTCGATCCCCGGCAGGGTTTGGAAATTTATAATTTCTGAATTTTCCGTGGTCTGGCCTGGTGGGAGGCTTCGGCCGTGGCTAGTTACCACCCTACCGGCAAAGACGTGCCGCCAAGCGATTTAGCGTTCCGGTACGATGCCGTGTAGAAACCGAATAGGGGTATGGGTTTAATATAACTGCCATGCCCCTAACAGGTTAGCCCGCTACCATCTTAGACTGCATCATCACTTACCATCATGTGAGTTCGCAGTCAAGCTCGGGATTCAAACTAGGCAATCACAACAATAACAAACCTTGCCATCTTGTTAAACAAATAACTATTGTTTATTAAATTGTATCCTCCTGTGCCAACCCTACCAAAATAGGTATACATTTTGCTCGCTCCTTAGAAGCTTTGTCTCTGTACAGTTTATTTACTCATGTGGATAAACGGCGCATATTGGTCAGTTAAGATAAACTAAGTTTAAGCGCAGTTTAACTTGCATAGCGTTGTTCCGAAACGCATTTACATGAGTTATCGGACCAATAGCGCTAATGAATAGATAAACCTTCGTTAAAAGTACCTCAGAAACCGGGCATTAGAGATGTTCTTACGTTGCCACAAACTTATTTGAAAAGTCTCAAAGTTTATTTGAAATCGGGTGCTAAAAGTGAAATTGGGGTAAAGGTGTGGCAGTGCGGCGGCCGGCTTGAGATCATTCCGTGTTCCCACGTGGGCCACGTGTTCCGAGACAAGTCGCCGTATTCGGTCCCCGGCGGCGTGCAAAACGTGGTGCTGCATAACGCGGCCCGCGTGGCCGAAGTGTGGATGGACGAGTGGGGAGAGTTCTATTACGCCATGAACCCAGGTTCGATGTTGAACTATGGTGCTGGATTTGCTAACGTTTTGCATATCAACTGAGGACGCAAAGTGGAAAAGTAATGGTTCCATAGATATCACAGAACATTTTGTGAATTAGTAAAAAAAACGTGGAACAGATCACAAATTACTTTCAATACTCTCGAGTTCCACTCAAAAATATATTTTTAATAATATTCTGAAGATTTTTAATATTAACTGATCTGAGTTCTTGGAGTTTACATGTGTACAGAAAACGTCAAAAAAGAATTATTTAGGTTGACGGACGTTTCCGTATTCGGTTGCTGACATAACTCGATTTTGATAATAATCCTAAGTTTTATCAATAATTATTATATCAGTAATGCAAAATGGTATTTCCCAGCGCGTTAATCAAATCGGCTTGCGTTCCTTTCCAGTGTATGTTACTAGATAAAACCAGAACAGTGTTTGCAAAACTTTAGCAATCGTGGCACAATAATAAAGTTTTGTTGTGGCTTGGGATAACCAATAATAACCTCATCAGATGTATTGCGCGCCTGTCATTAACATTATTAATAAGTAATTTAATAAATGTCGGCTTCCTAACAAACCATTAACCATTGCGGCTGCATTCGTAATAATTTCTTTATACCTATTCCAAACTCATTATGTGTTTTGGGGAAATTGGTATTTTCGAGATAAGTAATCTATTAATAAATACTATTTTGTGTTGTAACAGCTAAAATACAAAATTGCTATATTGGGTGAAAAATCGTTAAAATCGCTTGCAATGGTAATATCTTCATGTCCATATTTTATTATTTTACGATTATTATAATAACCTTGAATACGTACGAGTACATACATATTTTCCCATTTGACTCGATGACTAACATATACCTTCCTGATAAAATACAACACTGAGATTTGGGAAGTCCGTTTACATCTATATGTGTTAATTTACTAGATAAGAAAATAGTAAACAGATAAGATTTTTTTAATATAAAGCTATTCTTACGCCTTATAACCATACCATAAAGGTATCGTTTTAGTTAATAGCATATTTAGGATCGTTTGATAATCTATTTATTAGATCGGCTATTAATATTATAAGTACATACCATATAACCCTCAATTAAAGCTTTGTACTGATATTTGTTATATCAAAATTACTAAAATATATCTTACTTCTTATATTGTCTTATAAATGTGAAAGTTTGTATGTTTGGATGTTAGTTACTTCTTTGCACCACAATGACAGAACTGATTTAGCTAGGAATAGAGATAGATAGCTTATACCCTGAATTACAAAATAGAGTACACATTATACGGGAAAATTGATAAATTTCCGCGGGATTAATAAACCTGAATCCAAGCAGACAAAGTCGCGGGCATCACCTAATTAAAAATTATAAGTGTTCTCCATATATGATCATAACTATCAATTAAAACTTTGTAATAATAAAATTTCTATATCAAAACAACTAATAATAAACCTATAGTTAAATAGAGTTAGGAAAGCTATCGAATATAATATTGGCCTGAGATATTCCCATTGCAAATGTAAGGGTGCGTTTCCACCAGAGGTGTGCTACGTTGCTATTTGCTAAGCTATGGAAGTGTGTCAATCCCACCATTAGAAGCACTTAACTTTCATAGCTTAGATCGCTAGTTAGATCAAGCGCTCCTATCGGTGGGTTTGCCACACATCTGTAGCTAAAGGGCAAAACACACAGGGGACGGGCGCGGGTCGGGCTTGGCCGGGTCGGGTGTCTGCAGGCGGGTTGAATTCCTTGTATTTATATGGACGACATCACACAGAACGCGGGCGTGGGTCGGCCGCGTGGCGGGTGACGCTGTGTGATGTCGTCCATATAAATACAAGGAATTCAACCCGCCTGACACCCGACCCGACCCGCGCCCCACCCGCGCCCGCTCCCTGTGTGTTTTGCCCTTTAGCTACTTGGAGCATTTCTGTTGGAAACACACTCAACACTCGGGGGTGGGCAGGTGTGGATGTGCGGCGGCACGCTGGAGATCGCGCCGTGTTCTCACGTGGGCCACGTGTTCCGCAAGACCACGCCCTACTCGTTCCCCGGGGGCACGGGCCGCGTCGTCAACCACAACAATGCCCGTCTCGCCGAAGTCTGGCTTGACGACTGGAAGCATTTCTACTACAATATTAACCCAGGTCCTTAACGCTTCCGCTTGTGACGGCTGCAACTGGGTGCTCACTAGCGAGCCGTGACCGTGACCGTTGTACTTTACTGTTACCACAAATCATATATTCCTTTTTTTTATTATTGCAAAATAGGCTTGCGCTTGACGACAATCATGTATTATGAGAGATAGATGCACTTTTAATAACTATCGCCAGGAAGGCTGATTCAGTATGAGGTGGGTGTAGGGCTCTCCACTGATGACGATAGTGAAGCCTTTCTGGCGATAGTTATTAAAAGTGCAGCTATCTCTTATCTATGCTTAGTGCAAAGCAATGTTCAGGTCTACCTTGTAACGCTCTTATCTAGAAGATGCTTATTCATCATTCGTCGTTCCAGAAATGCGCTGCATTCTCAGATAATCCTACGTTAGCGAGAAACGCGATAACGCGACTCGATACGACGTCACATGACAATTAAAAAAGTAGATCAAATACGGTTATGGCTACACCTGCCTAGTGAGCACCCAGCTTGGCATATTTCAGCGGGCTGCATGCAAACGAATAGTGTCAAAAGAGCAGTACGTATCATGAAAATATAAATCTGCAAAGGCTTTAGTATAGGCTATAACATGCAAGTTGGTGACACAAAGTCCTATAGACATTGCTGGTAGCGCTCCTCTCATATTCGTAATACTTAGATGAATCTATAAAACACCCACTGCGTGACAAGAGTTCTTATTACATTCGATATTCGGGCTTAGTGGGATTCGCCCAGCTCAATCTGAATTCTCTTAGTCTTATATATACACTCGCCGGCATATTTAGCGGAACATAAAAAAAAGGTTTGATATCAGTATCATCTAAGGTTGCTGGCTAGTTTATTACGTCATTTAATTTAAAAAGAAATATTTTCAAATTAAGAAAACAACTGAACATCACATTTTATGCAATTGTTTTAATTTTATTCAAATACACCTTATCTGGAGCGAACTTCGAGTATTTCTTCCTTCTGAGTTTGATTTAAAATTTCATTGAAATACTGTTTTTTGTTAGTTTTTTTTAAATCGCGTATCTTTCTGGAGTTGATGACTGAATTATGCCTGACTTAGCCCCAACGGAGATTGCCAGGGCACTCGAAATGTGAAGAAATGGTCAAACCTACAGAGTGATATCCAGAGATCTTCGTCGACCAGTTTCAACGATCCATCGCACTTATGTGAGAAGAGCAGGACAAGGCAGAAAAAGACGCACTTCGAGTAGGGATGATCGTTTCATTCGGCTTCGTGTACGTAGGAACCCCCGTTTGACGGCCGTCCAAGCCCGACATGAGTTAGAAGCAGTGCGGGGTGTAACCGTAAGTGAGCGTACGGTACGAAGAAGGCTCGAAGAAGCTGGTTTGGGTTCATTTGTGCCCGCCAAGGCTCCAAGGCTCCAGGTAAATCATCCTAGAAACAGGTTAACTTTTGCTCAGGAACATCGACTTTGGAACGCGGACCAATGGAGTAAGGTATTGTTTAGTGATGAGTGCAGAATTCTCTTAAATCAAATTGACGGCAGGCAAAGAATATACAGACGCAAAGGAGAACGATACATTCAGACAAATTTTGAAACTACAGTTGCATACGGTGGTGGATCAAATAATGGTTTGGGCGGGCATTTGTTTGGGAGCTCGCACAGACTTGGTAGTGATTGACAGAGGGAGTCTGACTGCAGACCGCTATATCAGAGAAGTTTTAGAAGAAAATGTCGTACCGTTTGCCCCATATATCGGTGACGATTTTGTTTTTATGCAGGATAATGCTCGGCCGCATACCGCTCGGGTAACTCAAGCTTATCTTAATGATATGAATATCACTGTTATGGAGTGGCCGACGAGATCACCGGATATGAACCCAATAGAGCACGTTTGGGACTTGCTGAAAAGAAAAGTTAAGTCCAGAATTCCAGCTCCTGCCAACGTGGGTGAACTGCGAATCGCCGTAGTTGAGGAATGGCGGAGACTATCCCAGGAGACCATCGATAACATCATTCTCAGCATGCCTAGACGGGTAGAAACTTTAATAAGAGCACGTGGAGGACATACGCGATATTAATCACCATTTTTCTATTTTAATTAATTGTTATTTTAATATTAAATTTCACTTTTCCCGGTTACATGAAAAGTTCAAAAATGTACCATTTTTTACAAATAGCCTTTACTCGCAAAATCTGTTCTTAATGTGATCTCATTTTAAGTAAAACAAATGAAACTTTAAATAACAAAAGCAGTGTAGTAAGTAGATTTTAAAATAAAACCATATTTTTTTAATTATGGACGTTTTTTTATGTTCCGCTAAATATGCCGGCGAGTATGTGTCGTATATTTTTATATTCTATTAATTCTCTAAACTTCCTCAGGTCTCCAAGTCCTGATATCCTATTTCGCAGGGTTTTTGAAAGAATACCATTGCTTTCCAGGCAATTTACTTTTGTTAACGACAAAATTATTTTACAATACTCATCTCGGTATGTTTACTGGGAGTAAACATACCGAGATGAGTACTGTAAAATACCGAGATGATTACTAAAAATATACAGTCATTTTATGTTCAATATAAGACCATTTTTCAATAATACCCATACATGCCGCTGTAGAGCGACAGCATACAGATTGGTGACGGTTTAGACCGGCCCATCACCACGACCGGTTTCCCGTGTAGCACGGTCTCTCCAGTCGGGCTGCAATTTAATAAAAAAATACAAAACAAATCAGTCGAGTGCTAACTGTTATTATTTTTCATCAGAAATTACAGGGACGAAAATTTTCAGTACAAATTTATTATCCAAAAATTTTTGCATTCCAAGTGCGCCCACCTAAATATGCTATAGCCTCAAGGTGCCTAGTGTCAATTGACCCATAAACGTATAGATTTGACCTTTAACGACGTAAGTAAATTAAAACCAGGCATCTGGCCAAATTTACTTTACTTTTGCCGGATCTAGAGCTCTTCAATCATTAACAAAATTAAAAACAACAAAAAATGTTTTACGCGTAACGAAAACCTTGTGAGGAAACCCAAAAGTTCACCATAATTATTTGTTAAAAGTTGTGTGAAGTCTACAAATTCGCTCTTGGCTAGCGTGGTGGATCTAAGGTTCTTTCATTCTAAAAGGAAAACTAATACCGATAACCAATACTTATTTTTTATGGTTCAAAGTGATACCAGGCATCGTTATTGAAACTAATCTAAATTCTAATATCGTTTTTCTTGAAAAGACGATAAAAATAATTAAAATATTTATTATGTAGATAAAATATTAATATCATAACTTAATTTATATTTATATATTATTTTAACAGTTCTAACAGTAGACAAGGTATATATACTGTAATATTTGTTATATGAATTTATATATTATTTGTGTGTTTTAATATGTTGTGTTACTAATTGGCTAAATGTCTTATTTACGTTTACACATTAGGTACAGTACTAATATCACATGCAGTGTTTTCGCTCTATTCCTCAGAAACGCAAAGGAGGACAGATCATATATTTTTTTAATTTGGTCAATAATATTTTATCGATGGTATTTGTCTGAATAGGACATCGATCAATCTTTTCTCGAAATGTTTCTTGCAAAAAACTACATGATTTTAAGCCAATGCAGGCCCACTTGCACAAGAGCTCGATTTAGTTACATATTTTAATGCTGTCACTTTTTGACAAGAACGAATTGCGGTTTTCAAAAAGTGACAGCATTACAATATTAAACATTAAAAGTCCTTTAAAATCATCGGTCAAGAAAATGTCTTTGTGCAAGCGGCCCTAAGTTTTGTACAACCGAATTAGTACTTTCAAAGGTAAGAGCTAACCTTTGATTTTAGGTTTTCATCGTCTCTGCATTGGGACGAGTAGCTTTTTTTACGGGAAATGTGGCTGCAAAAAATATAATTAATAACATAATCATTATTGAATAACGCTTCACATTAATCCCATTGTTGAATAACTATAATAACAATGCATTCATTTCAATCCAGTTCGTTCACATACTTGTTTAGAGAGTTTTTATTATTTGCCAAACATATCCAATAATTGATGATATAACTTTATTGTTTTATAAAAGTAAAAATGTTTCCATAGAAAGTTATCTTATTCATAGCTGATTTAGGTACCTACTTTGCACTCTCAAATAATCAATATGTTAGACCAAAGTACTTATTCAATAGGTTTAGGGATCCTTTCAATTTGAATTATCAGTATTTATAGAAACAACGAAATCCGAAAGATTAGTTAAACGCGTCGGACACAAACGTATTGCCAAATATTTGACAAACAATTTGAATACTTAGGTATAGATTTGCATTAAAACATTTGCCCAAATATTTCGATTTCATTCTAAACTTTGTGGGTTGTTCAGGCGCCTTGAACGTGCCCGTGGGTGACGTCACAGAGCGAAAAGCTTTGCGAGAACGCCTCAAATGCAAGAGCTTCAGGTGGTACCTCGAGAACATTTATCCTGAGAGCCAAATGCCATTGGAGTACTATTATCTTGGAGAGGTACGTTGTATTTGTTTAAACATATTTTTTACCCTTTACATGTGATGTGATGGATCTTTTTGCATTTTGCATCCACCATCAATTCGTGGTAATTAATTAACTTTCCGAAACACAAAATACACACACACACACACACAGGTATGCAACCTATCTTTTTGCCTTTCGTCAAAATAATTTAGTCAGTGAAAAGGTAACAGAAACAGTTGACAAAGCTTGGAAAGAGCTGCATGCTGGTGGAGGATAACCCACTAAGCTGTCCTTGGCTCCACCGAACTTGCATCAATACTAATATTATAAATGCGAAAGTGTGTCTGTCTGTCTGTCTGCTATGCTTTCACGGCCCATCTGTTCAACCAATTTTGATGAAATTTGGTACAGGGATAGGTTGTATCCCGGGGAAGGATAAAGGCTCCTTTTAATCCCGGAAAATTAAAAAGTCCCCGCGGGAATAAAAAAACTGTCTCTTCAACCGATTTTGATGAAAGAAGACGGTTCAGATTTGTATGGGGCGTAGGCCAAGTCTTGTACAAGCAGAGAAATGAAGGAAAATAAAATACTAGGCCAGTTTTTATTGATCAAATCTACGAATTCGTCTTAATTTCAGTGGTAAAATTATTTAATCTTTCCAAGTTATGAAACACTAAACATGAGTGGGTAACAATGGCGGCGGTTTCAAAAGAAAAACCCGTTATTTTGAGAGTGACAGTCAGAAATGACTATTGATACATTTCGCGCCTACTGCCTTCTCTATGGCTGAAGGCTGCCATCTTGGAAACTTTTCGAAAACTTGAAATACATTTATATTTTTTTGCTCGTTATTTACTTTTACTATTCTAAATTATTATATTTTTAATACAGTCTATGTATTTTCCTGTATTCATGGTGGAGTGTACAAGAGTAGGCCTAAAATGAACCTTTTCGTTTGGTATAGGGATAGTTTGTATCCAGGGAAAGGACATAGGCTACTTTTTATCCCGGAAAGTTAAAGAGTTCCCGCGATAATCAAAAAACTTTAATCCACGCGGATGAAGTTTCGGGCATCATCTAGTATTTTATATGTGCCGAATAGCGAAAGGGCATCAATGGAGGAAAGTTTTGAATTCAAAAAGTCTCTATCTTTCAGATTCGCAACGCGGAAACCTCTAACTGTCTCGATACACTCGGTGGTAAGGCAGGCCAGCCCCTGGGCATGGGATACTGCCACGGCATGGGCGGTAACCAGGTCTTCGCATATACGAAGCGCAAGCAGATTATGTCGGATGACAATTGCCTGGACGCCGCGCATCCTCGGGGCCCCATCAAACTCATCCGCTGCCACGGCATGCGTGGCAACCAGGAATGGGCCTACGATACTAAGGTAGATTCTTCATTCCTAATCTACTGGCATACTTGAATTAATTGCTTGTTAAGCTATACTTTTTTTATATCAGTGGAAAATGCTTTTACGCATTTTGCACTAAGCGGCACAGTCCGCGTCGAGAATGAACCGTCTCAGGGTCCCAAATCTTGAATACGACTGAGACGACTCGACGTTAACCGGCATAGAGTCGTTGACACCCACACTATGGCGGGAGAAGGTGAGCATATCGTCGCTTTCTTCCACCCTGTCTTCTTCTGCGGATCGGTGGAGCACTAGCGTCCAGCTCACGTTTCCGTTCCGGAGTTCCTTCACTGCGATGACGCTTTCTCAGAAAGATGTCATTAAAGTCCAGAACATCTCGATGTCAATCATATCGTGCATTATGCTTGACAGCGAGAGGCTCCCACTTAGCGCAGACGACAGAATGTGTCGTTCAGGTCCTCACGCCGCACATTCCATCAGAGTGTGATGTGCTGTATCTTCATCGGCACTGCACTCAGGGCAGGCTGGTGTTTCCTTCCGTCTCGCAATCTGATGCAGGTACTTACCAAAACAGCCATGTCCCGTAATCGATTAAGAGATAGCTGCACTTTTTGTAACTATCGCTTGAAAAGCTGATTCAGTAATAGGTGGGTGCTACACTCTCCACTGAGGACTGTAGTGAAATTCTGCCCTCATGCTGATGGGCCTTTCCCTAGATATGGCCGATCAAAAACGTGATATGATTAACAAAAATTAACTATAATTAGAAAAGCTGATTCTTGTACAGTATTAAAGTATGCATGGTACCTATGTGAACAGTACAAAAACTGACGCTCTTCATCGGGCCTTTCATTAGAGGTGATAACCTCTCAAAGACGTTATAAACTTACAAACTATAAAAAATTATTAGGAATTATTATTTCGGCAATTTTTATTAGCAAAAATTATGAAGGCGCCTTCATAATTTTTGATAGCAATCAACGTTTTTTTGTGGCTTCAGTGTGTTTATCGATCGTCAGATATTTGAGACTCCTTTTTTTGTGTGTACAGACGCGAACGATAAAGCACACAAATACGGGCATGTGTCTCGACAAGCCCGAGTCGTCGGACGTGTGGAAGCCGGTGCTGCGGCCGTGCTCGCGCGCGCGCTCGCAGCAGTGGCTCATGCAGGTGGACTTCAAGTGGCAGGCGCGCCGCCAGCAGTCGCCCGGCAGCTAGTCCACGCCTCCACGCCCTGTGAGGTGAGACACTATACACACACGCCTGTGCCCGACGAGCCCGAGTCGTCGGACGTGTGTTGCTGTGCCCGGTGCTGCGGCTCAATCACGCCCCAACGGCTGAACGGATCTGGATGAAGTTTGGCACAGAGGTAGATTATAGTCTGGAATAACACATTAATATAACACACAACTTTTTATCCCGGAAAACTAAGGAGTTCCCGCGGGAACCAAATAACCTCAATCCACGCGAACGTAGTCGCGGGCATCAGCTAGTAATAATATATTTACCCGTACTGTCATTCCTTTCATCTAAGTCGTTCGCTATGATTAGACTAAGAGATAGCTGCACTTTTGGTAACTATCGCCAGGAAGGGTGATTCAGTATAAGGTGGGTTTAGCGCTCTCCACAGATGACGATAGTGAAGGTCTGCCCGCATGCGGATGGGCCTTTCACTAGATATGGCCACTCAAAATGGTTACCGAAAATGAACCATAACTAGAAAGGCTGATTCTTGTACAGTATTAAAGTATGCGCAGTACCTATGTAAACAGTATAAAAACTGACGCTATTCATCGGGCCGTTCACTAGATATCACCTGTCAAACACGTGATAAACTTACAAACTTACAAACTTTAAGGAGAAGTCTGGACAAATAAGTGATACAAGTTGTCCTACATGAAATAAATTATTTCATTTTTATATTTTTCATTATAAATTTGGTGTTTTGACTGAAACATGAATCTTATGGATAGATGCTAATACTTTTTTTTTTGTTTACAGGATCGACAACGATAGACCATAACAGTCTTCCCTCTGTCGTTAGTTTAAAAAAAGATTTACTTCCTTATTCCTATATCTGAAATTTTATATCTATTAGATTGTATTGACACGGAAGGTACTGTGAATTGTTGACAATACATGCGCTGTAATAAGTTTACCTTGTGGCGTTACCTCCTTGCTAGCTGGCAACGCACACAAGCTACGCGTTCGGAATTCGAACTTGCTTTTGGAACGTTTTTGGATTCGGAACGTCCTGCGCGCAGGAGCTGCGTTGTAGCAACAGACGACACACCATTCTATTGCTGGACGTCCAGCGCAACGCTTCTTTTGATATATTTCTATTGTACAGTTTTACATAATCTATTGTATTTTATTAATATTATACTTGTAAACGTGGACCAAGCTTATTATTTCCACATAACATAGGCGGTCAACACCACCCTATACTGGTGACTCTATATTGCCGACCCCTATAACCTTAAACGTTGCTCAAACTTAGGATTGTGTCTGACGTCCTGTAGAGTGAGAATTGTTTTGCTATAGTTGTTTTCTTGCACAAAGTCCCTTTTGGCATATTTGTCATCTTAAAATCAATATTGTAAATTTTTACACTTGAATTTTTCGATTTATTCGATTTTTGTTCCATATTTTGCTAATATATTTCCATATTATTATAATATAACTAATATCGATTATATTTTCGATGATATCTATTAATTAATAAATCGATTTTATTTTTTTATTAAATTGTTAAACAGAAAATGTTTTTCCCATATAACTGCCAAAAGAGACTTCGTTCTTGAATAATACTATAGTTACTTAGGCGTAAGTTGATGACCATTTTAACGAAATTGTATGTATGATAGATTGTCATTCTATATTCGTGTATGTCGAAGCTACACTTGGTGGCTCCTGAATACGCTTACGTGTCCACAGTAAAGTCACAATTTCTTTTTAATTAGTTTTCCAATAACAAATAAAAAGTAACATCGTACTGATATACGAGTACCTTAGTACTATTATTGAATGATTGCTTTCATTAGCACCTCAAAAGCGACTTACTAAATTACAAAATGAAAAATATGAATGAAACTATGTACCTATATTCTTTATTGTACACCACAAAAACACAAAAGAAACAGATTACAAACTTACTTCTTACTTACTTCCTTCGGTGCTACAACCTTTTGTGGGTCTTGGCCTCCTCCACAGTTTTTCTCCACCTGGCTCTATCCTTGGCCTCCTTCTTCCATGAGGGAAGCTTACCCAGTTTTTGCAGATCTTCTTCTACACAATGGATCCATCTTTTTCGAGGTCTTCCTTTGGGTCGTTTCAGTTTAGGTATCCATTGTGTCATCACTTTTACTCCCCTGCTTGGTAACATCCTCTCTACATGTCCTGCCCATCGTAGACGCTGAGATTTACAATATCTTACTATTGTTTCCCCATCAATCAGACGTTCCAGTTCGAAGTTCATTCTGCTTCGATAAGTTCCACCATCTTCTCTGACCGGACCGAAGATTTTGCGCAGTATTTTTCTTTCAAAAATTGCTAACTTGTTTTCTTCTTTCACGGTCAGTGTCCAGGTTTCACATGCGTAGGTAACCACTGGTCGTATGAGTGTTTTGTAGAGAAGAAGCTTGGTCTTATGGCTTAGGAGTTTTGAGGCAAACAACTTGTTACAGGCGTAAAAGCACTTATTTCCAGCTAATAGTCGAGCTTTTATTTCCTCATCAATGTTGTTTTGTGAGTCTAGGATGGAGCCAAGGTAACGGAAGCTGCTTACTTGTTCAAGTTCACTGTCATCAATTTTAAGAGTTTCTGTAGGTGTTGGTCTTCGTGAACTAACTAAGTATTTTGTTTCTCAGTAACTATTACTTGTATGTTGATTTCTCAGTAACTATTACTTGCATAATTTGGTCCGATTATTATGCTATAAATGGCTGTAAATAAAAGATTAAATAAATAGAAAAAAGTGCTTAATATCAAAGGTTAACCATGTATTCAATTTAAGGTATACTTCTGTAGCTGGACATTTAATTAAGGACAGGAAAGTAAAATGAAAAAGAGAGTTAAACAAAACTAATAATCTGCAGTATTTGAATTTCTTTAACAACTCCATTTTATTACGGGTAAAATCAATATCCAGTAGCAAAACCTTTGTTAGTAATTACCGCTTGACACCGATGTGGCATAGACATTTATTTATTATTTACTAGCAAACCCGGCGAACTCCGTTTCGCCACCAGATGGCTTTCCCGCTAAAAAGATTTTCCCGCTTTTCTGTTGAAATTTTTCCTGAATTTTCTTTGCTATAAACCTCACGGAGCCCGAGACCTTTCCAACGAATGCAAAACCGTGGAAATCGGTTCGTGCGTTCTGGAGTTATAGCGTCAGGAAGGAGAACCCGACTTATTTTTATATAGTAGATTTATTTAATTCTTTATTGCACACAACTAAATACAAAAGAAAGATACATACAGAAAGTACATATTAAAGAAGCTTAATTACCTTAAATAATTAATTATTATTAAGCTACATTGTCAGTTTCTGACATGTTTAGACAGGAATGCCTCACAAAAAGCTTCATTAAGTTCATCTAAAGTTGTGGTACGATAAGTGGTAACTTTTTTCTTGATTTCGTGCCAAAGGTGCTCAATTGGGTTGAGGTCCGGGCTATTCGCTGGCCAATCTAGCACTGATACCGAATGACTGTTAAGAAACGACTTGACTGAACGGGCGGTATGTTTCGGGTCGTTATCATGCTGAAACGTCCATATAATAGGGAGATGCTCCTCAGCATAGGGAAGCATAGTTTCCTCTAATATTGCCTTGTATTGATGTTGGTCTAAGTTACCCTGAACTTTCCTCACAGGTCCCACTCCACGTCCAGAAAATGAACCCCACATTTTATTGTTTCCACCGCCATGTTTCACCTGCTTTTTTGTGAATCTTGGATTCATTTCTGCTTTTAGAGGACGCCGTACGTATTGCCTTCCATCTGAAGAAATCAAATTAACCTTGGTCTCGTCAGAGAATAATACATGTTGCCATTGGGCGTAGGTCCAATGTCCATACTTAGTACTTACGTGCAAACGCCAAACGTGCATTTCTATGTTCTTTCTTCAACAACGGTACTTTGCGAGCCACTCTTCCGAACAACCCTGCTTCTACCAGACGTCGTCGAACGGTCCTCGCTGATACACCGGCTCTTTCGTCTGCCGTAAAATTGTAAATACCGTTATATTATAATCAATCTCGCGAGATTGTGAACTGTCGAAAGATTGTGAACCGTTCAATGTTCTGAGTGTCAACTGTCAATTTTTGAAATATTTATTGTATTTACGTTTTCTTGTTCTTCCTCGTCTTGATCTTTTAGGTTAGGTTAGGGTTAGACATAAATAATCAGGTAGTGATAAATAGGTTCTATCGGGTTATTATACCTAATAGATTATAATCTACCGTAAAATAATGCGTTAAATTGTAAGCAGTACATGTTACGGTTCACAATTTACAATTTTACGCTGACAACAATAAACGATACACGTCTATTATTCGACAATGGCCACACAAACATACATGCACGTCGAGCGCGGAATGTGTGCGTAGTGCGAGCGTGACGTCACAGTGAGGACGCGCAGACCTTAAAGGACCCTAAGACCTTTGTTCGTTGAGCTATCGACGAAGAACGACCTCCTTATAACCCAAAACAGAGGTTTTATAATATTCCTTACCACCTCGTTTTTAGTCGTTTTACCACCGTAGCGATGCCACAGAAAAACGAAGTGGTCCAAATGAATGGACCATTTTGAATGTTGTTTATTTAACCAGATACATAACCGCACTGTTGGACGTTAGATACAATACGGACGGTTAGAATAAGATTTTACATCTCACCATCATGATAGAATTCACGTCAAAACACTAAGCGGTAAAGTAAAATGAACGTTATTTACTTGCAATTAAAGCTCAGGTTCGTTCATAAATCTTCAACCGAAATCCATCTAGCGAAAACTTTGCCAAATCAAAGAATTAATATGGCCTTCGATAGACTCGAAGACTGGTTGCGCAGCGCCCTTTTTGATACCTTGCACGCTTTACTGCCCTGGTTCATGTCTATTGGAAACGACAGCCGCTTGCTTTGCAATTTTTCGCTTTTCCATTAGATGGAGCTACGGGTTCTCAACGATCGGCTTTGCGATCGTCTAACGACCGCCGCCATATTGAATGGCCAGTCGCTTACACAACGCGAACGCGAACGCTCACGCATATTTAATCCGCCACAAGCTAATATAGCCAACGCAGCAAGCCGCCAATCCAGAATCCATCAGGACGCAGCCGCCTGACCCAGTCGAATCCAGGAGAAGGGAAGAGTTTCTGAAGTGCAGGCCAGTGGTTGTTTTTTCCTATTAGATATTAAGATCTGGGGCATAATTGTGTCCGGGAGTCTGAGATTGCGCTGTACGCCTATTAACGCTCTTTAACTTTTCTTAAAAATTAAATTTACTTATTACAAGTAAAACGCTCACGCACCCCAGGTGATAAACTATTTACACGTTTATCATCCAGGCCTAACCGAATTACTATATTTTATTACCCTCGACGAAACGGAGACGGTATATGTGTTTGCCCTAAGGGGTTGTGTGTTTGTTTGTTTGTGCACTTTTTTGCTACCGTTTTCCTGGAAAATTACTGAACCGATTAATATGCAGTTTTTTGCATTAGATAAGTATAACTTCTGGCAAGGTTCTTAGATATGTTTTAGGCCCATTGACATCCAAGCTGAGCTGTAGTCTATGATTTAAATTTTTCTATATGTTACCATATTTCTCAAAAAGTACTGGGCCGATTGAGATGCGGTTTGTTGCATTAGATATGTATAGTTCGTCAGAAGGTTCTTAGATAGGTATATTTAAGGACCATAGACAATCAAGCTGTGCTGTAGTCTATGATTTTAATTTTTCAATATGTTACCATTTTTCTCAAAAAGTGCTGGGCCGATTGAGGTGCGGTTTTTTGCATTAGATATGTATAGTTTGTGAGAAGGTTCTTAGATATATTTACGGACCATAGACAATCAAGCTGAGCTGTAGTCTATGATTTTAATTTTTCAATATGTTACCATTTTTCTCAAAAAGTACCTACTGGGCCGATTGAGATGCGATTTTTTGCATCAGATATGTATAGTTTGAGAGAAGGCTCTCAGATATATTTTAAGACCATAGGCACGAAACTGAGCTGTAGTGTATGATTTTAATTTTTCAATATGTTACCATTTTTCACAAAAAGTACTGGGCCGATTGAGGTGCGGTTTTTTGTATTAGATATGTATAGCTTGTGACAAGGATTTTAGATATATTTTAGGACCATAGACAACCACGCTGAGATGTAGTCTATGATTTTAATTTTTTAACCATTTTTTACAAAAACTACTGTGTTGATTAAGATGCGGTTTTTTGAATTAGTAAATTAAGCTTGTACCTAGATGCTGCCCAGGGTCTCATGATGGAGACAGGAGGTGGTCATAGGAACTCGTTAAGTTCTAATTGTAAACCCGTCGTGCTTGGACTCTTTTGATTTGTCTTGACTAGCTCTTTGCACCCAGATACTGCCCAGGGTCTCATGATGGAGCCAGAAGGTGGTCATAGGAACTCCTTAAGTAGTTACTCATCGTAAGCCAGTCGTGTTTGGACTCTTTTGATATGTCTTGACTAGCACTTTGCACCCAATTGCTGCCCAGGGTCTCATGATGGAGCCAGGAGGTAGTCATAGGAACTCCTTAAGTTCTTATCGTAAACCCGTCGTATTTGGACTCTTTTGATTTATCATGACAAGCACTTTAAACCTCGTTTAGTGATCACAGTTTGGTTTTTAATCCATGATATTTTTTTACGTATTTTTTTTAACTGATATATTTTTTTAACAATTAAAAAAAGACAATCAGAATATTAAAATTTAACACTATTTGACACCTCTACTAAGCACAAGTCTTAACGCGGAATGAGAAAGGTTTGGCCACGCTGATGCATGTAATGTAGGTATTCATAAAATAAAGTTTGTTGTGGCAATTGAATGTCAGGTCGTTGACCGCCATTCCGATTCCACGATTCACGTAACGAACGGTGTTTTATTTCTAATCCCTAAATCTAGACATTAAAGTGGCGACGAGGACTATTTATCAAATCTCACGCGTGTTTTGTGTGTGTGGTACAAAATGTCCATTGGGAAAATTTCCGAATTCAAAGTACAAAGCGATAACTGGAAGTTATACGTGGAACGCATTGAACAATACTTTTTGGTTAACAAAATTGCATCAGATTTAAAAATGCCTACGCTTATTACAGTTATGGGAGCGGAAAGCTATGAACTATTAGTAAGTTTGTGCACGCCCGATAAACCAACTACAAAATCCTTCAAGGAATTAACAACAATAATGGGGAATCATCTGCAACCGAAGCCGAGTGAGTTAGCGGAAAGGTACAAATTTCGGCACAGGAAACAAGGCGAGACCGAAAGTATCGCAGAATATGTGGCAGTTTTAAAAAAAATGACGAAAACTTGTGAATTTGGCAGTGGATTACAGGAAAGTTTGCTTGATCAGTTGGTATGCGGAATCAAAAGCGAGACCATTCGCCAGCGTCTGTTCGCCGAGAGTAAATTAGATTTCTCAAAGGCCTATAACCTAGCAGTTAGTTTGGAAGCGGCGGAGAAGGATGCTGCGATGGTCGTGGGGAACGCGACGTCGGCGGGCGAGGCGAGTGTAGTGGAGTGCCAAGCGGTATACGGGCGCGCGCGGCGGCCCGCAGCCGCGGCTCGGGGACAGCGCGGGTGGCGTGCGGCGCCGCGCGGCGCGGGAGCTGGTGCGACTGGACGGCCGCGGTCACAGCAAGGCTGCCGAGCGTGTGGTGGGCAGCATGAGGAGTCAGGGTGTGCGTTCAAGGAATACGTGTGCAGACGCTGTGTATGCGACGAGGCCACATCCGGCGCGTGTGCCCTAACCTGTCGGCTCATCACACTGTGGAAGTGAAGCAGGGCCAGAATGATGACGACCGTGACGGTCAGGACAGCGAAACTAGCGATGAGGTAATTTTAATTGACATTAACCAAGTAGCTATCTCAGATTGTAAACCTATTCTCATCCCAATCATAATACATAGGTCGTGACAATGGAATGTGACACGGGAAGCGCAGTGTCTTGTATAAGCGAAGAGGTGTATAATAAATATTTTAGTGATTTAATTATTAAATAATGTAGGTTAGCACTACGATATTATACGGGAGAAATCGTAAAACCACTCGGTAAAATCACGCCATTGGTAAAATATAAGGAAACTGAGAAACTGTTAGATTTGTATATTGTAAAAAATGGAAAATCAATGCTGTTAGGAAGGCAATGGATGGCAGAATTAAATGTTTAATATCATTTAATTCTGCCTGGATGTTTAAATATCAAAGACGTGCACAATATAAGATCCAATGATTTCAATTTGAGTGTTTTCAGTTCCAGATATTGTAATGTGTTCGCGGACGGCTTGGGACGATTTACTGGCGAGCCGGTGCGCATCTACGTGCCACGGGACGCGCGGCCCGTGTTCATGCGTGCGAGGCCGCTCGCTTACGCGCTGCGGAAGCCGGTGGAGCGCGCGCTGGCTCAGATGGTACAAGATGGCATCCTCACTCCGGTCGAGCGCTCCGAGTGGGCGACTCCGATAGTGCCCGTTAACATCAGACGGTAACATCAGAATTTGTGCAGATTATAAACTTACGTTAAATAAAATAATAGAAGTCGACCGTTATCCGCTGCCCAGAGTGGAGGATTTATTGACAAAACTGCATGGGGGTGATCGCTTTAGCAAAATAGATCTCTCGCAAGCTTACGCGCAATTCGTGCTAGGCGATTCCAGTAAATATACGGTCATTAACACACACAAGGGTTTATTTAGGTATAATCGGTTAGTGTATGGCCTTTCGTCCAGTCCGGCTATATTTCAAAAGCGGTTGGAGAAATTATTTGACGGGTTAGAGCACGTAGGGGTATTTATCGATGATATAATTATTACCGGCAGGACTACCGAGGAACACATGGATAATTTACATAAGGTTTTCGAACGATTTGAGAAATATGGGTTAAGAGTAAAAAAGGAAAAATGCGATTTTTTTAAGCCATCAGTTAAGTACCTAGGTTATGTAATCAGCAGAGAAGGAGTGCATACTTGCCCCGATAAGGTCAAGGCTATACGGAACACACCTGCACCTACAAATATATCGGATTTAAAAGCATTTATAGGCATGGTCATGTATTACGCTAAATTCATAAATAATGTGAGCACTATTTTATCACCGCTTTACAATCTGTTAAAAAAGGGAGTTCAATTTGTGTGGAATGACAGCTGCCAAAAGGCATTTCAGAAAATTAAGGACCTATTGAGTTGTAGTGAGGTTTTGATGCATTATTCGATGGAACTACCGCTGGTGCTGACGGCGGACGCCAGCAGCGTGGGCGTGGGCGCGGTGCTGTCCCACGTGACGGCGGCGGGCGAGCGGCCTGTGGCGTACGCGTCGCGCTCGCTCACCGCGGCCGAGCGAGCCTATTCGCAATTGGATAGGGAGGCGCTCGCTAGCTCGTGTTCGGGTTAAGGAAATACCATCAGTATTTATATGGGAGGAAGTTTCTGCTACGAACTGATCACAAACCGTTAACACATATATTTGGCAAAAAAGTAGGTATTCCAATTATGGCGGCCTCGCGGCTGCAACGGTGGGCAGTATTGTTAGCGGGGTACAATTATGACATTGAATATGTGGCGTCGAGTAAAAATTGCGCCGACAGTTTATCACGGCTACCTTGTCTCCTAGCAATGATGCAGTGGCCGATGAAATCACTTATGCTAATTTTGTACAGGAATTCTTACCGATTACTAACGAGAATGTTAAAAGGGAAACAGTACCTAAGGGACAAAATTTTAAATAGGGTTTATGCGTATGTAAAAGGAGGCTGGCCGTCGACATGTCCGGAAGACGAGCTTAAACCTTATTTCGTACGGCGCAACGAAATGTAAGTATATAGAGTATGGCTGTATTATGTGGGGTTATCGAATGGTTATACCGAGTGTGCTCCACCCGACAGTTCTCAAAGAGATACATAGTGGTCATTTGGGAATCGTTAAATCGAAGGGTATCGCGAGAAGTTTCGTTTGGTGGCCGAACATCGATACCGAAGTTGAGGAGGCGGTCCAAAGTTGTGAGGCGTGTGCGTTAGAGGCGTCAGGCCGTGGCCGTACCACACAACACCGTGGTCACGCATTCACGTCGATTTCCTAGGGCCATACCAGGGTAAAACATATCTCGTTCTGATAGACTCGAGTTTGAAATGGTTGGAGGTTTTCGAGATCGTCAGTCCTTTGCCCCGGTATACCATCCGCAGTCCAATGGTGCGGCCGAGAACGCGGTAAAACTTTGTAAGAGAGCGATAAAAAAGGCGATCAGAGATAATGCGGATGTAGAAGCGGCTCTACAAACATTTTTACTAGCGTACAGGAACGCGGTACATGCAACAACTGGCGAGACGCCAGCTATGTTGCTACAGCGGCGTGCGCTCCGGTCGCGTTTGGACTTGCTGAGGGGTGAGCGGGGCCTAGAGAACACGGTGCATGCGGCGCAGCAACGGCAAGTACAAAACGCTAGAGGTAGGACCCGCTATTTAGACTGCGGCGATTCCGTGTGGGTGCGTGATTATGGAAAGAAAGACAAATGGACGAAAGGCGTCATCACCGATAGATTAGGGTCACGTAGATTCACAGTAGGGGGCGATAATGGTCGACTTGTAACTCGGCATATGGATCAAATAAGACAGAGAGCGCGGTTGTCTGGTGTTACTTGTCCAACAGAAAACGAGGTTGAGGAAAAGGTAGAGGGTGAGGATGCAATGTTGGAACCGACCACAGAAAATGTAGAGACAGAGATGACTGGGTCTAATACATCGCAGGATGACGACATGGAACATAATCAACAGGTGGAGCCACCGGTAACTGAAAGCTCAACTGCTGTACCGATCCCGTCATCTCCACCCCAAGTGGTTGAGGCCATAGATCGTCCCAAAAGATTGCGTAAGAAGGTAGAACGTTTTGGTTACACATAAATTTAGTTTTAAGGTACGCTTAGTTATAAGTATCTACTTACCATGTTATATCTACTACTTAATGTATTGTAGTATATTATGTATTTCCGATTAAGGCCAGAGGTGTAATGTAGGTATTCATAAAATAAAGTTTGTTGTGGCAATTGAATGTCAGGTCGTTGACCGCCATTCCGATTCCACGATTCACGTAACGAACGGTGTTTTATTTCTAATCCCTAAATCTAGACATTAAAATGCAGTTTTGTGTTTTAGATATTATGTTATATATATACTTTTGTTCTAATTGTTGTTTTTCAATGTTATAAAGGCCATAATGGAGCTCTACAGTTCGTCGTGGGTTTTAGAATTTTTAATTTTATTACTTGTTATCACTTTCTCTGATCCTTTGCGTAAAAAATTATTCGAGATACCTACTTCTAGCTTATGGTAACTACCTTTGATTGCATCGTAAAAAGAAAATTTACTAACATACGCGCATAGCAGTATTTTGTAATATTACTAATCAGAGTAGCGATGTGTGACTCGAGTTACTTGACTCGAGTAACTCGAGTCAAATCGTAAACGAGTCAACTCGAGTCCAGTTTTTAACAACCCGAGTCAACTCGTACTCACGCCGTGAATTCGCAGCTCGCGTGGTCGGGTCGCGAGTCGCGACTTGCGTTGCATGACGCATCACCTCGATAGTCTCGAGTCGAGCTGCGGCCTGCGCCGAGTTGCCGAGCATCTCCGATAACCGAGTCGCGTTCCCGCGCGCGCCTTGTTAACTCGGAGCTCGCTTTGCAGTGTTCGGATTAATTCGTAATTTAATTTTAGTTTTGTTTTGATTGACAAGCACATAGAGCTTGTCAATTTTAACACAACCTTACTATTATACGTATCAAAGTTTCCCATAGGGAATAAGTATTATGTTACTTTGATCATTTAAAAAAAATTTAAAAACCCAAGATTGATTAGTTTTAAGATTTGTATACGTTCTAGTTATACTAAATAGGTAATTATTATTTAAAGAATGAAAAATGGTGCCATTAATACCTCTAAGTGTACTACTTCAATAATTAAATATTTTAGGAACAAATACCGGCTATATTTCGTTTATAACATACCTATCCATCTGTAATCCTGGAAGCCTGAACTGAATCATAAATCTTAATTATTACGCCGCTACGCAAAATTGGTTGTTGTTGTAACGAGTCGACTCGGTGTCTTTAAATAGCCGCTACGGCTATAAAGACACCGAGTCGACTCGTCGCTCACATTCATGCCACACCGCACACGGCACACGCTTGCCGCGCCTTGCCTTGAGGCTTGGACTCGAGTCGCGACGCCCGACGGGAGACAGTCAACGAGTCGAGTCAACTCGGGTTGCAACTCGAGTTAGTGGCCTTACGAACTCGAGTAACTCGAGTCAAAAAAAATACAACTCGACACATTGATAAATCAGAGAAACCAAAAAAAAGAAAATCACAAGATAGTAGATACCACAGACTAAAATATTACTTGGTTAGATAGGTAACGAAGTTAAATTTGGAAGACTGCGATGTCGATTTAAATTGCTAGGTTACCATAGATATTCCAATTAGTCGGTTTATAAGAAGGTTTTCACCTTTGATTAGGTATATACAGAAGGATGTGCCCTAACATATTTATATTGAAGCTTCCTATAACCTTAAAATGGCGCATGGGCGGAGCTTAATGCGGGCATTAGGGCTGAAATTATCGATACCTTTGATTATGTCGATACTTAGTATATACTCGATATAAAATTAACAAAATATAATTAATAAATAATTAAACATAATTTTTGAAATACACTAGTATTCGTATTTTATAATGAACAAGCTGATGCCCGCGACCCCGTCCGCGTGAATTGAGGTTTTTTGTAAGAAAAAATTTTGTATGAAAAAAAATATATGGAGGTGTTTATTTCAGAAAGTACCTATACTAAATGGAAGAGTGGAGTGAAAGTACCTATACTAAATCGTTAAGGGATCAACGCACAGCCTAAACCGCTGGGGTTAGCAACTTGAAATTTTGACAGTAGGTTCCTTTTGTGACGTAGGCGCTCAATAAGGAAAGATTTTTCAAAATTACACTCCTACGGGGGTGAAATAGGGGATGAAATTTTGTATGAAACTCCGGGTTGGCACTGAGAATTTCTTAATTGAAAAACCCAATACCTACCTTTTATGCCCGACCGGGAATCGAACCCAGGACCTCATGATCCGCAGTCGACTATGCTAACCACTAGACCAACGAGGTAGTCAAAAATAGTAATTAGTTAAAATGATACATAATAACTGCAATGAAGGGACCAAAAACCACTTGAATAGACACTGTAATTTTCGAATACGAGACACCATCCCGGAGATCGGGTGTCTTAATCACAAGGTTATCATCGCTACAGCCTAAAATGAGTTTGGCAATATTATAAGTAGAAGCTGACTGTTCAATTTCATCTCTCTAGCCCTCTGAGTGAGAAACAGTAAGAGTTATATGAAATTTTAATTTTATCGATACTTAATTTATTTGTAAACAATACAATCCCCACACTATATAAGCACTCAAACAAAAACTAATGAAATAATCAAAATTTTCGGGGATAGCGCAAAAATTGGCGTGTTTTGGATTCAGTAAAGAAGAAACTAAGATATAATTAGTTGAAAGAACTTAAAATACTCGCTACAAAAAGAAAAATTAAAACAACTTTGTTACTCACTTATGAAATGAAATTCCTGGGCGTTTTACAATATTATTATTACGACACCCGACAACTGAGCACTTCACCATTGTTGATTACACAAAACTGCACAAAACTAAGAAAAAACACATAAAAATATTATGAAAATATTCACAAAACTGGTAATTAGCCACAACCAAAACACCGGAAGCAATACAGACGCCATATAAAGGTCATATAAAAATTGGCTTCAATAGCAAAATTTGATGACGTCATATGACAATTGCCTGACACGTTCACGCAATAACATAATACACCTGTCTCATTCTAAAAACGTAGCTTTCAATAAGTAAGACTAGTCAAAACACAGTAGTACATGTTTTATTAACAAAATGCATCGTATAACTATAATTGAGTAAAATGTAACACATCCATCTGTATATACCTAATCAAAGGTTTTCACTACCAAAATATCGATATTCAGCATTCGTGACCAGTATTCTGTGGTTTGCGACCCATTGCTAAATTCCTGAAAAAGCTAACGCGAAGCCGGTTAAAAGGACTGTAACAAATAAGATCCTTAGGGATATTTTTGAACGTAGACAGAGAAAGTAATAGTGCTAGTACTCTTACTGAGGAGAAATTCGTTCCGTTATGAACTGACAGTGTACAGTCGCAGTATTCTAGGGAAATATATGAAACTACGCTACGCAGATGACACTATGGTGTTGGCAAAAGGTAGCAACTTTCAGGAGGCGTCAAGGCTTGCAGAGGTAGGTGTGGCTTGTGTAGTCGATAGAATTCACGGGCTGGGGCTCAGGGTGGCACCTTAAAAGACTGAGGCCCTGTGGTTCCACAAGCTTCCAAGACGACTGGAGCCTCCGAGAACCTTGATTCGAGTGGGTAATATGGACGTCAAAGTTGGCCGATATCTTAAATACTTGGGCCTTACCCTGGACGGTCGCTGGGGGTTTGAAGAACACTATGACCGGCTAGTTCCCCGAATTCAAAAAGTAGCAGGTGCAATGCATAGACTGCTACCTGATCTTGGGGGACCTCAGGAGGGAGTTCGTCGGCTCTATGCGGGGGTGGTCAGATTGATGGCCCTTTATGGGGGCACCTGTTTGGTCGCAGAGGTTGTCTAGCGTACAGCGACTCAGGGCGAAACTCATCAGCGTGCAACGAAAGGTGGCCATCCGGGTTGCATGAGGGTATCGCACAATATCATTTGAGGCCGCCACTATTCTGGCTCGTACTCCACCACTGGATATCCAAGCGGACATGGATGCGAAGGTGTATGCTCAAACTCGCAATGATGATCAAATGAGCAACGACGAACTGGAGCCTGAGGATTTGAGACGGCGAGCGCATCTGCAGGCACTAACTAATTGGCGTTTGCGTCTTGCAGATTAGAGGAACGCGCGCCAACGTGCTGTTGGTGCAATACTGCCAAATTTCGACGCATGGCTTGGAAGGAAAGGTGGAAACGTGACTTTAAGGGCTGACACAGGTGCTCACGGGACATGGTTGTTTCGGAGAGTACCTTTTCCGAATAGGTCGTGAGGCGACTCCGCGGTGTCAGCACTGTAGTGAGGACCAAGACTCTGCGCAGCACACGCTTGTAGAATGCCCTGCCTGGGAACCTGAATGTCGCGCCCTAGTCAGTCATGTGGGGAGCGATCTCTCTCCACCGGCTGTGATAGCGGCAATGTTCTCGGAGGACGGAGCATGGAGGGCAGTGGTCTCCTTCTGTGAAACCGTAATGGTTAAGAAGGAGACCGCAGAGCGAGCCCGTGAGCGAGCTGATCCCACTCGGAGACGAGGACACCGTGGTGGCGCTACACCGATCCATCTACTCAAGTCCCAGGCGAAGGGACCTCAGGATCAAGAGCGGCCTGGAGTGGGGACTCCAGTCGTTTCCCCCTTGGATGACCCTGGGTAGTCGGCAGCCTAGTTGTGCCGTTGCCGTGCTTCATGCGAAGCATGTGAAGAGAGGGGGACGCGTCCTCCGGGATGAGCACAAGGAGCACCGCGCATGGGACGCTCCGATGCGTTCATATTTTGAGATCTCGGCGCTTCCCAACACAGCGCTGAGGGTGGCCACCGAGGGCGTTTTAGTGAGTAAAAATCTCACATTACCTGATCTCTCCCCCAAGAAAACAGGCATCTATGAAGATTTCCCCCCCCGATACCAAAAAAAAAAAGTGAAATATATGACGTCATAAATCGTCGCCATTTTTGTACTGTAAGCACTGGCGTTTTCGAGGTAAGGTGCTCTCAGTACTGACTGTGTTCCGTTTTAAACAGTTACCATTTATAATATTATTGACCGAGCGAAGCGAAGGTCTCTGAGTCTACTTGAGTGAATTTGCACTTGTCCGTCCGTCCGTCCGTCTGTCTGTCAGAGCCTTATAACTTCTGAATTAGGTACTGAACTGAATTACTTCAAATTTAAATATACCAGTGGTTCGCCCCCAACTGAGACCTCGCGGCGCCATCTATTGACATAATTGTGAAGTTCTGTAGTAAATACTAAGGATCATTAAAAATTAAATAATTTCGTATCCTTATAATATTTATCTCATTTTAGTATTCGTTGTTCAAGTACAGGATATAATTCAAATAATTGATCAAGTTTCAGGGTCAGCATTTCAGAAAATTAAGAGTTCTGAGTTCAACTTTGGACGTTAGAAAATCTCCACTTTGAAAGCCCCCCATTTGGTCAATATTAGGGAAAAAATGGACTCTATTCCTAATTATCTTTAAAATGATATACTGCAACCCTATGTAACGCTATAAAAAATATTTTCGTTCGCATTCGCTTCTATGAGAGCCCCTCTGAAATAAAGATTTTTATAACTTTTTAAGCCATATTCGGCTGGAGGCCATCGGTTTATATGTATAATATTTAAATTTGAAGTAATTACGTTTAGTAATTCAGAAGTTATAAGGCTCTGACAGACTGACGGACGGACGGACAAGCGCAAATTCACTAAAGTAGACTCAGAGACCTTCGCTTCGCTCGGTCTAATATGTAAACCGATGGCTTCAAGCCGAACATGGCTTAAAAAGTTATAAAAATCTTTATTCCAGGGGGGCTCTTATAGAAGCGAATGCGAAGTAAAATATTTTTTACACCGTTATATAGGTTTGTAAAATAGGTAAAATAAATACAGAAACGGAGCAAATTCTTTTTAAAGCCTTCATCGAAAAATAGGCCGAAAATGAGGAACTTGATCTCGTTATTACAAACTTGGAAAAGCAAATCTTGGAGCTCCAAGATCAAGTCAAACTTCTATCCAAGCAGAACTCTATGGATACCAGCCAGAATACTGCTACCAAGGCCAGCTCACCCCAACGTACTGAATACCAGACTGATGAGGAGGAGCTAGCCAGAGCTGGATTAGAGCTAAAAGCAGGAAGAAAAGAAAATTGACACCTCACCTGTGCAGCCATCGACCCATCAGCATGACGACTCCACGACTTATAGTAAAGAAAAGACGAAGAAAGCCCCACCACCCCCGCCGATAATAGTAGACGGCGTAACAAATTACCAGTCATCCAATGACTTATTAACAGAAGGTCAATCTGGAGATTCTTTTCGAATTAAAATGTTAAATGGTAACAAAGTGAAAATAAATGCTAATAATGAGGACTCCTACAGGTCAATTACTAAAATATTAATAGCAGGGAATTTTCTCTGGCACTCTTTCGAAAATAAGCAAAAGAGACCCATTAAAGTCATGGCCAAAAATCTGCACTACACCTGCAAGCCAGAAAGAATCATCGAAGACCTACAGAGTACGAGACTAAAAATTTAAAATGCAGTTAACAAGCTGAGATGGAAAAATAAGGAGCCACTAAACATGTTCCTGCTAAGTTTTAACAAGGGAGAAGACAAATACAAAATCTATGGAATCACCTCTATTCTTGGATGCAAAGTGGAAATACATCCACTGAGATCATCAAAGCTCATACCGCAGTACAAAAGATGCCAAACGTACGGACACACCCAGAAATACTGCTCCAGAAAGCCGAGATGTGTCAAATGCACTGGGAAACATTTGAGTGTTGAATGTAAAAAACCCAAATGTGTAGGTACACTGCGGGGCGGTTCATCCGGCTAATTATTTATAGAGGCTGCATATTAGCCAAGGAAATGCAATCCATCAGAAACAAGACATGTAAAAAAACATCCGCTCAAAATACCCAGCAGTCTAATGCTAGTAATAATGTTAAACAGATTACATCTAATATCCGACTTTTTCTGTTCTGAAGAAAGTTCTGATAAAAAGGTAACAAAAAATAAAATTTAAAATTTTTACAAGTTCTTATGAATAGTCAAATGAATCTACCGTATGCTCATGTTGCATCAAATAACGTACCCAAAAATAACAACACAATCGATTCTACGACAGAAAAATTAGACGAGATTCTAAAACTAATGTCGTCAATCGACGACCGCTTGCGGAAACTGGAAAATAGCATAAACTGGAAAATAGCAATAAGAAACCTATCTTTCGAACAAAATAATGGATAAAGAACTAAAGATAATGGCATAGAATTCTAATGGGCTACTTCAACACCAAAATGAGTAACAAGTAGTCCTAGATACCGAAAATATCGACGTATGTTTGATATCTGAAACACATTTTACAAAAGAATCTTACATTAAATTCAAAAGATATAAAGTGTACCATGCCCTACACCCCAATTACTCAGCAAGAGGAGGAAGTGCTATTATTATAAAAGATAATATCTACCACTACGAAGAAAGTAAATATGAAGAGTTAGAAATCCAAGCAGTGGCAGTAAATATCAAAACGGAACGGTACCCAATTACGATTGTTTCTTTATACTGTCCACCGCGATATTGTATAAAAACCTGAATACGTTAGATTCCTGGAACAATATGGACACAGATTTATAATAGGCGGGGATTTTAACGCCAAAAATACTTTCTGGGGTTGAAGACTTACTACAACAAAAGGAAAAGAACTATTAAGTGCGATCAAAGAAAAGAGGTGTGATCCTCAAAAAATTCTGAGACTTGATAGATTCTTCAGACTTGAGATAGATTTCTTTATAACTAAAAATATTTCCCCGAGATACTTAGATATTGAAGGAAAATATGACATGAATTTCGACCACTCCCCTATATTGTTAATAATCAATAAACATAACATCGTATTTAAAGAATCCAAACTTTCTCTAGTAAATAAGAATACAGACTGGGGGAGCTTTAGAATAGAGCTAGACAGTTTCAATCAAAGCAATCAAAAACTTTAATGAAAATAAATTAAATGATTTTCTAAAAAACTTGACCAATGATAGAGATACTGACTATTCTCTTTGGAAAGCAACAGGAAATCTTAAAAGACCTTTCACACATATACCGCCCATTAAAGAACTAAATGGAAAATGGGCTATCAATAAAGTACCAAAAGCTAATAGATTTGCACAGCATTTGGAAGGTATATTCCAACCTAATAAGGGTCATCCAATTGTTCTCTGCGAGAACGAAGAGAAACAAGACGATCTGCAAATCATCAAACTTACAAGACCAAGAGAGGTGTCAGATGAAATAATATTCAACTTAAATAAAAAGAAATCTCCGGGATACGATCTTATTGCCGGAGAAATCTTATCAAATTTGCCGCGGAAAGCTTTAGTAAATCTTACCAATCTAATAAATGCATCATTTAGACTCAGACATGTACCTGAACTATGGAAAGTATCAGAAGTTATCATGATTGCAAAACCAGGGAAACCACCTCACAATGCAACATCGTATAGACCGATATCTTTATTACCAGTTATTTCTACATTATTTGAAAAACTGCTCCTTAAGAGACTAAAACCTTTACTAGAAGAAAGAAAAGTAATACCAAATCACTAATTTGGATTCCGAGAAAAATACGACCAAGTTCACAGAATAACTGATTATTATATCAGTAAATCACTAGAAGATAAGAAAGTATGTTCTACGGTATTCCTAGATGTAGCACAAGCTTTTGATAAAGTGTGGCACGAAGGGCTGATTCATAAACTCGGAAACATGTTCCCAACCCAAGGTCTTTTGCAGATATTCTGGAATCATATATTTCGAACAGATGGTTAGGGTTCATCAAGGTGAAGCATACTCTGAACTTAAGAAAATAAAATCTGGGGTACCACAAGGAAGTGTCTCAGGTCCGGTCCTGTACTTATTATACACCTGTGATATTCCAGTACTAGAAAACAATACCATTGCAACATTCGCTGATGACACCGCTTTATTAGGAACCGGTAAAAGTCACGAAGAAGCAGTGGAAAAAGTTCAAGTAGCAATAAACAAAGTTAATCAATGGCGAATAAAGCTCAACGAGTCGATGTCGATGCATATAGATTTTTCCAATAAGCTACAACAATATCGTCCGATTTACCTAAATGGGAAACTTTTTCCTTTCGTAAATACAGCGAAGTACTTGGGTATGACGCTAGACACAAAGCTTAGATGGAAAGCTCACGTTAAAAAGAAACGCGAGGAGTTAGAATTACGCCACAAAAAAATGTATTGGCTGCTAGGACGGTATTCAACACTTTCAAAACATAATAAACTAATGCTATACAAGCAAGTTCGGATGCCCGTATGGACGTATGGTATACAACTCTGGGGTTGTACTAAACCGAGCAATATCCAAGTGATTCAGAGATTCCAGAACAAAGTAGGTACTCAGGGAAATAGCCAATGCACCCTGGTACGTAAAAAATCACGATCTCCACAGGGACCTAGAGATGGAGTACGTAACCAGAATCATCCAAAAATACGCAGAAGCTCACCAAAATCGACTTCGTCATCATGTGAATCTAGAGGCTGTAAAGCTTTTAGATAACACGGACATCAAAAGGAGACTTAAAAGAATGAAACTATTCGAACTAGTGTAAAAAGTGCATAAGTGCTGTGTAGTGAATTAGTGCTCGTGCTACTTAAGTAGGTCACAAAAACGTAGTGAACACTAAGTACATTAGAGTAAACTAAGGACAGTTATTGGACTGTAAATTAGACGTATAAATTAATTTTAAGTAGAAGTTTAAGCTAGAATAATATTACTTACTGGGGTGTCCCATAAGTAAAGAGACAAAACTGAGTGTTCATATCGGCCAAGAAAAAGGTTTCACAAAAAAAAAATAACTGTTGCCATGGTAACCACCCGTAACAAATCTGTCAAATTCGCGTGGTTTTGCAAATATTGTCGATGTTTTTCTAACATGAAGCGAACCGAACGAGAATCGTTTGCAAAAAGAGTAATTCAGTACTATCTGAATAATCGTATAATATCGTACTATCGGGAAATCCGAGGCAGTTCGTCATTTTTCTCAAGAAGGGGCTATAAGAACAAGTATCTACAGGATAATTAAACGGTATGAAGACTCAGGAGAGACTGATTTTAAGAAGATTCCGGGAAGGCAACGTACCATAGCAACTGATCGAAACATAGATAAGGTAAAAAAGGTTTTTAAAGAAGCACCTTCAACATCTGTGAGGACTGCGGCGGACAAATTGAAAATATCTAAGTCAAGCATATCCAGAATTAAAGTTCAAGATCTGGGCATGAAGGCTTTTGTGAAATTGTCCGCTCCAAAGTACGTGAAAGACCAAGAAGTGCGTGCTAAGCGAGGTTGCCGTCGAGTTTACCAAAAAACTTTGAAAAAAATTCTCATAATTGATGATGAAACTTATGTACCGGTTGACCCCTCTGATATTCCTGGGAAGCAATATTTCCACGCTACCAGTCGTGGTGAGGTGGATTACAGCGAAAAAGTTAAAACAAAGTCTAAATTTTTCAAGAAGTATCTGGTTTGGCAAGCTATAGACAAAAACGGCAATGTTTCCGAACCATTTATCTGTACACGGTCTATGAACGCAAAAGTTTATCTTCGAGAGTGTATTATGAAGCGATTAATACCGTTTATAGACAAGTATTATCAGAGGGAAGACGTTGTATTCTGGCCGGATATGGCTTCGTGTCATTACGAGTCTGAAGTCACTCAATATTTGCAATCTATGGGCGTCGAATTCATATCGAAACAAAACAATGCTCCAAATGTTCCTCAAGCTCGAGGTATCGAAATGTTTTGGGCTCTGTGTAAAAAGGAATACAAAAAGTATTCAGAAAAATCAAAAACGTTGACATCTTTCAAACAAAGATGGGCTAGATTGGCCAAACGGGTGGCAACAACTTCTGGAAAAGCAGTCATGAGACGTGCAAGCATTAATTTGAGAAAAATCGGCTATAAAGGCATCGCAGGAGCAAATTTGATATAGATTGTATTTTTATTATTATTTTGTATAATTTATAATGACACACATAACAGTTGACATACAGTTTTTCATTAAAAAAAATTTTCATTGACTTGTCTCTTTACTTCTGGGACACCCCAGTATTAGCCCATAGGCTAGTTGGTAGGTGACAATAAAGTTGGCATTATATTGTAATGGAACTTTATAGTAAGAAAAAAAAATGTCGGTGCATTTCTCCGTGGTTACTGAACCGATTTGATCTTTTTTCTATCAGCCGTTAGAAGAAGCTCTCGAGGTGGTCCCATAAAAAATTCTCACTCCAAATCCTCAACCCTGATATTAAAAAGTTAAAAATGAAAATTCTTTTCAAAGAACTGACTTCCAACGCTACTGTAACGTCCAAAATAATTTTCATTTCTACCCACTATGTTGAAGTCGGATGAGTCTGATGCGTCAACTTTGTTTATCCTTGTTATACCCGCTCGACTTCAACATAGTGGGTAGAAATCAAAATTATTTTGTCCTTAACAGACTACAGTGGCGTTGGAAGTCGGTTTTTTGGAAAGAATTTTTATTTTTATTTACCTTCTTGGGTGATTAATATGGCAAAATTCGATTATATTTTTACTTTATCCAATTACCTATTTAGTTATTTTTATACATTGTGGCAATCATGCGAGTCTTTAAAGATATAAAAATAGTTTATATCTGTAAGAATTTGGTAAAAATAAGATCTAAAAATTCTTTCCAAAAAAACCGACTTCCGAAGCCACTGTAAAGTAAAAAATAATTTTGATTTCTACACACTATGTTGAAGTCGGGCGAGCCTCACGCGTCGACTATGCCTATCCTTGTTATACTCGCCCGACATCAACATAGTGTGTAGAAATCAAAATTATTTTTTACTTTACAGTGGCTTTGGAAGTTGGTTTTTTGGAAAGAATTTTTATTTCTAGCTTTTTAGTGTACTCTTAATCCCCACGGCTTAGGAGTGCAGTACCCTGCAGCATCAGAGTTGAGGAGTTGGGACTTGGGTTTAAGTATGGAGTCGTTGCTTGATACCTACAATATGAATTCACCATAAAAAAATCCTAAATATTCGAATGGTAGATTCATTTGACTATTCATAAGAACTTGTAAAAAGTCTATTTGAATAAAAATCATTTGAATTTTGAATTTTAGAATTTGCCCGTACCCTGCAGCATCAGGGTTGAGGAGTTGGACTCAGAGTTGAATTGTATACACGTGACTTGATACCTACTATATGAATTCACCATCAAAACTTCGTAACTCCCTAGTTTTGAGTCGTAGGTGTAGGTACCTGCAGCATCAGGATTGACAATTTGGAGTCAGAATTTTTTATGGGACTATTTCGCGAGCTTCCTCTGACCACTGAAAATATTTTTTTTCAAATTGGTTTAGAAACCACGGAGACTTGCGCTAACATACATAAATAAATAAAACAAACATTCGCGTTGAATTGAGAACCTTTTTTGGAAGTCGGTTAAAAATGTAAACGTATAAAGGTTGAAAGGTTGTGTTTTCGTTTTTACGTTCAGTTCGGCTTTTGCAGCCTAACACACAGCAATACACCATCGTCTTTATAGTTAAACCACTTTTTTCGTAAGCTACGAGCACAGTTACCACTTTGTCCAATTCCGATTTCGTACGAATATCTTGGCGAATAACAATAATGATAGGACAGGATTGTCTGACCTAAACTGTCGGATGAGTCAAACAAAAAAATGTGATGCGCTGAGCAGGACAAGAAAACATTTTCTCGCTCTGTCACTCTTCGGCATTAGCGTATATACATTAAATAGGTACATAAACTGAAATACTTATTAGTTATTACGCTCATTACATTGTTTAGGCTATGGCATAGCCATAAGGGGTCTGTGCGCAGCTTAAAATACCTACCTATTGATCGGAGTGTCTGTGATAGAAAGTTTGGGTTTGAGTTTGACGCTATGATTTGCCGATCGACACTCGACAGACGTAATGACGTATTACTGACAGTAACTGACGTATAATACAATACGTGCGCGGATAGACGTCGGTTGCTAGCCTTTCGTATCGACTAATTAAATAATTAGTCATTACTCATTAGATTTAAATAAATAAACTACTGATTACCTATGTACATAATCAGAAAACCGAAACATTGGTAATTTTTGTTGGGCTAAATTAAATGTGTACTTATAACTTTTCTACTTAGTTTTAAATTCCATCAAAGGCGGAATCCGGGAGCCTACTTTATAATCGTGCCTATACTTATTATTTCGTTGAGTAAATTGCAAATGTAAACCTTATATGATAGGAGATAAAAATATTTTAAATGTCAGAAGTGAGCATTCGTCGCAAGTACTAGCCAGCGAATTACTTTTTCATTAGATCTTTGTTTGTTACTTACAGAACCTAAGGTCAATTCTGTATAATTGACATGTGGCAGTGAAAATAAGTTAGTTCACCGGTCTTTTATTCAGCATAACTATGTTTAGAAGCAAGATAAGGATACACACATGTCGTATAATTCTTCTCACATCCTTAGTGTGGTTATTAGTAGATGTTGCACTCTTGACCTTTTATTCAGACTGTATTGGAGAAGGATGGGACTGCAGTAAAAATAAAAATGCTCATAGTGACTATGATCCGGAAAAGGTAAGGTTTTTATAATTTTTCTGGTCTAAAATCTAAAGTTATTTGGTTTTTGAAAGTAATAAAATGCTACTTCTTTTGGGTAGGTACTCTTGATATTATTATTTTAAATAGAATAACTGAATTCTAAATATATCAATTAGTAAGTAAGAGTAAATTAAGTACAATGTGGGTTAATTGAAAAATACAATTTGGTTAAACCATGTAGGTTTAACCAAAACACCTGTTTACGTTTAACACCTGTAAAAAAAAATTGATCAATTACAACTTACATGTTATTCAGATCTTGATCTTTTCTGTAGTAATTAATGACTTTAAACTATTACTCCCAGTAGTATAAGTAATTATGTATAAATTAATACTAATTACTAAAATAATTTATATGTAGCCCAAGTAAGACAGATAAGTGTGGACTACTTTTTTGTGGCTATTTATTTTATTAGTCAACTAGTGAATGCCCATGACTTCGTCTGTGTTGTTTGAGGTTTTTTGGTTCCCGCGGGAACTGTTTAATTTTCCAGGATAAACTTTCCAACTACATAATGTAATATATTCTCATATCCGCCTATGTGCTATTCCAGACTAATCTATCTCTGTGCCAAATATCAGCCAGATCCATTCAGCCGTTGGAGTGTGATTGAGTAACAAACATATATCATAGATCCATCCAAACTTTCGCATTTATAATATTAGTAAGATTTAAAAAATCGAGGATTGCATACCTTGGAAACATTCGGATTATTCAACTTGTAAATAATGAAGATGGTGCTACAAATTTACAATTACTTAATGAAGTCAAAATAAAATACTTTAGTAAAGTATTCTCATAAGATTTACCAGTGTTATAAGTACTTGCTTTTATTTTTCTTGTAAAGTTTACATAAATCTATGAATATTCCTTTTATTTCAGACTGTAAAACTATAAGTTTCTATTACATTCAGGTTTTCACTCAATCTTCGAAGGTGGGGTGTTTTTAGGGTTCCGTACCAAAATGGTAAAATGGAACCCTTATGGTGCGACTTTCTCCGTCTGTCTGTCCGTCTGTCCGTCTGTCCGTCTGTCCGTCTGTCCGTCCGTCACACTCGATTATTTCTGTAACTACCGAAGCTATCGACATGAAATTTGGAATAGTTGTGTATATTAGTGGCCCAAAGACACTGGAATTAAAAAAATTTGGAAATTATTTTTGTTCTTATTTAAAAAGGGAGGAAAATCTGAGGGTTGAAATTTAAAAGTGAGATAACTGTACTGTGTGGGCTATCATATGAAAGGGTTTACTTTGTACATTTTAAAACAGATTTTTAATTATTTTTTGTTATGATAGTTTTTGATTTATCGGGGAAAATGTAAAAAAAAATACCGTTCCCCCCCTTACCTCCGGAGTTTACCAATCGAAAAATTTGAAATAATTATGGTCAATAGTAATTTACGTATATGTTACAGGAAAACTATAGCCAATGCTCTAACTAGCATAGTTTTTTTGATATTAACAATAAACCTCTACAAACAAGGTTAGTCTTGCGGTTCATTAACAAAGGTAATTATTTATTAATAATGGTACGGAACCCTTCGTGCGCGAGTCCGACTCGCACTTGCCCGGTTTTATTTTTATTTTATTTTTAACCATAAGTGAATAATTGAGAGGCTTAAAAATAAAAATTTTAGAATGTGCAAATGATGCCCTTTCATGTAATACCCCACTTGATATAGCGACCCTACATCCCCCCATCTAAAATGTTGACTGTCCTGGCTAAAAAAACTTTGTTACCTATATCATAGTACGCACAACGGGCAGCCTTGCTTAAGTGCGGAAAAGCCCAGTGAGAGAAGAAGACCTATATAATCGTGTAAAGTTAACATTAACTTCTATCAACTCCAATTATTTCAGATTTTTCACTTTGCAATCTTCCCAGATAAAGTGGGGAACAGTGTTTTTTTGTCATTTGTTACATTAGTCAAAATTATTTATTTACACTGGGACTCATTTTTTACCACCACTTAATAATGTATATCTGAGGCAGTTTCTGTAATTTGAAATCTATCTGAAGTTCAATGTATTCTCTGGTTAAAGATTGTTTGAAAATTAATAAAATCAGTCCTAAACTAACAACAAACTTTCCACAGTTAAGAAATTAGCACAGTATAGTATTAATTACAGAATTTTATATGCTGCTATGGTGTTACTTTGCGCAAGTCCATGACAATGAAAAAACCTTCTGTGGCGCATTATAGCGAATTAAACTTCTAGTTTTTTAATTGCTGCTATTTTGTTGGCAGACTATTGATGTGGTGGGAGGTAAAAAAGCTGCAATTGCGGCAGCGTTAAAAAAAGACATAAATGATGAAGATACAAATATTGAGGAGAATGAGATAGAGCACGATGTTGGAGAGGATGGTGTGATGCTGCCTCCGTATCCCCGATCTCGGCTGAAGAGGTGGTCACCGGCCCCATCTGTCAAACCCGTGGGGGATTCACCTGGGGAAATGGGTATGACTTAATAAATACATACTTCTCTCCTGACCCAGCTTAAAAATAATATAATGAACTTCCACATGTACTCTTAAATCTCAAGTGGTTTGAGCTGTATATTGCCTTTTATATTTAATCTATCTATAGATTAGGTTTCCAAGTCACTTTGATGTATGTGATATAAAAATTAATTAACGCCGACTGATAAAAACAAAAAACTTGAGAGGTGTCTAGGGACGGCCGGATGGAACGAAGTACCAAAAGTTGTAACGACACTTTGCTATAGTTGTAAGCCGTGTGGCGTGCGCTTGTTTCTCTGTGTAAATTTTATTACAATTCCTTCACTAATTAATCGAAAGGAACTTCGTCCCATCCGGGTGACCAAGGGACACCCAAATGGAACGAATAACTAGCCTATGCAACTATTGAAAACATAATTGTTTAAAATTATTTTGCCTTTTTATTTTCAACAACTTGAAGTCAACAACACAAGTAGTCATAGCAACCAAAATCATCTTTTCATAAAAAGTGTTGTTACAACTGGTCTTAATTTTTTCCGTCTAGCCCCCTTTCGTAACGCGCAATAAGGAACTTCGTTCCAATAATTTTGCAGCAAAAATTGTACCTCTGTTGTTATTATTTTCGCATGACAGCCGTCAAAAACTTAATTAAAACTTTCAGGGAAGGCCGTAAACATTCCAATAGAGCAAGAGAAGCTGATGTTAGAGAAATTCCAAGAGAACCAGTTCAACTTATTGGCCAGCGACATGATCTCACTCAACAGATCTCTTACAGATGTCAGATTTGAAAAGTGAGTTATTTTCTATTGTCTATCTATAGTTCTATTTTAGTTTGTGTCTAGTATCTATAATAATTCTATTGGAATCTAGTATCTAATTTTTTAATTCACTACAAATTAGCCCTTTACTGTGATCTCACCGGGTGGTAAATGATGATGCAGTCTAAGACAATAGCAGCCTGCTATTGTCTTAGACCTAGTAGGGGTACGGCTGTTACCCTTAACCATTTAGGGGTTTGAGTTTATTTACGACCTGTTTTTAAATGGCTTCTTACCGGAACGCTAAATCGTTTGACAGCACGTCTTTGCCGGTAGGGTAGTTACTACCCACGACCATAGCCTTTCACTCTCCCCCAGACTAGAACAGAGAAAATTCACAAATTATAAATTCTCATAAACTAAAAATAAAGATGCGGCTATCCAACATCTGTCTGCGGCGGATGCTCGACTACTTCGGTCACATTGCCAGGAAAAATTCAAGCAGCATTGAAAAGCTCATCATCACTGGCAAGATCGAAGGAAAGAGACCCCGCGGACTAAGCCCGAGACGTTGGTCTGACCAAGTAAAAGAAGCGGTCGATACTCCGGTCTGCAGTGCTTTTCGCACAGCCTCCAATAGAGAGAGATGGCGAAACATCGTTAAGGCTGTAATATCTCGAGGGAGCCACGATCCTCAAAGCTGAGGAAGCGACGCAAGAAGAAGAATAAATTCTCAAATCGACCCTGCCGGTGACGATCGAACTCGGGTCCTCCTATTTGTAAGACAACAGCGCTCACCACTGCACCTGGTAGTCATCAAAATATCGAGATAATAAACGGAATACTAAGATAAAATAATAGTAATAAGTAATAATACCCTTTATGAAAATTTTTAAAGCACTCTCAATTTCAACACAATTTCAACTGCTTTATATTATAACTAGATAACAAACTATTATCAGTTAGCATTAGCAATTTATTCATGCTATTAAAATTCCTGAACATTGTCATGAATGTGTCTAACAGTAAATACGACTTTTACCTGCACATTTTAATTTGTTAGTAATAATATTTTAAGTGCAGTTTAAATGCCAGTCATTAACTGTTTATCTGGCAGTTACAATTTTTTTACTTGCAATAAATATTAATTACATATTTGTTAATGGAATCACTTTGCACATGACATGCAAAAAAAACAAATAAACATAAAATAACCCTTACATAATGTTATATAATATTGTCTTCTCATACATTTAATTTGTATGTAATCCACTACTAAAATCGTAACAAGAAATATAATATATATTATTATGTATATTACTTATAATAAATATTTATTAAGGTTGGTACATGCAAAAACTTTTACAAGATAGGCAATATCTCTATCGTTTTTCCTGATCTAGATTGATAAAAAACATATTTTTTCTCTAATAAAGGCTCAGATTTTGTTTAAATCTTAAATGACCCATTTTCCAAGCGGGTAGGACATATTTTGAATATTATTTTATGTGTATCAAATTGGTCTATTTATGTTAATACTATAATTATTTGTAGCATTTTTAACCGACTTCCGAAAAAGGAGGAGGTTCTCAATTCGGCGTTTTTTTTAATTTATTGTATGTCGGTGCATATCTCCGTGGTTTCTAAACCGATTTGAACAATTTTTTTTTCATTGGTTAGAGGAAGCTCACGAGGTGGTCCCATAAAACAATTCTGACTCCAAATCCTCAATCCTGATGCTGTAGGTGTACCGTACTACATGAAATCATCAAAACTAGTGAGTTAGGAAATTTTGATGGAGAAATCATATAGTAGGTATCAAGTCACGTGTATACGATACAACTCTGAGTCCCAACTCCTTAACCCTGATGCGGTAGGGTACAGAACTCCTTAAAAATAGAGATTTCAGATTTTTTTATGATGAATTAATATTGTAGGTGTCAAGCAACGACTTCATACTTAAACCCAAGTCCCAACTCCTCAACTCTGATGCTGCATGGTACTACACTCCTAAGCCGTTGGGATTTAGAGTGCACTAAAAAGCTAGAAATAAAAATTCTTTCCAAAAAACAGACTTCCAAAGCCACTGTAAAGTAAAAAATAATTTTGATTTCTACACACTATGTTGATGTCGGGCGAGTACCTATAGCAAAGATAGGCATAGTTCACGCGTGAGGCTCGCCCGACTTCAACATAGTGTGTAGAAATCAAAATTATTTTTTACTTTACAGTGGCTTTGGAAGTCGGTTTTTTGGAAAGAATTTTTATACTTGTACCTTGTTAGACCCCTGTAGGGTCTGCTGTACCGTTAACATTATACTGTGCATGAATGTTTCATAAATTATGAAATAAAACCATAACAGATAACCCAATTAGAAACTATTTACAAAACTGACCAACTGAAATTACTCTGTTTTCTTTCGCCTTATGTCGCCCTGTTTCGCATGAGGTGCCTTTGGCGATTGACAAACTTATTCGGGCAAATTATACATCCCTGGCCTGTCCTCTAGGTGTAAGGATAAGCAGTACCCGCAACTCTTGCCAACGACCAGTGTAGTGATAGTATTCCACAACGAGGCGTGGACTACCCTCATTAGGACCATATGGAGTACGATTAACAGATCACCGCGGCCGCTGCTCAAGGAAATCATACTCGTGGACGACGCTAGTGAAAAAGGTAAAGCTATTTCTTAGTTCAACTAAGGTCTGTTTTTTTTTGGAATTAAAAACACGTTTTCCCTCAATGTTCCTTATTTGAATCAGAATTTCTTAAAAAAATTAGATAAAAAAGAGTTGATGATCATCAAATGATTGAACAGATTTTCTTGAAACATACCTAAGTAGTTAAGAACACTCGATCAAGTCACATTTCAAACAAAATATTAAAAAAAATATCAAAATCGGTTCATACACTTGGGAGCTATGTTGCCCCAGACAGATACACACGTTAAAGTTATAAATTAATTATTCTTGTATTATGTTCCTAAGCATTTTCATTCTAATCACAATTTGATTTACTAGTATAAGATAAATAAAATAAGTCGAAAATATCTACAATTCTTTTCGAACAGAGCACTTGGGCAAGAAGTTAGAAGACTACATAAAGACATTACCGGTTCCTACGCATCTCTTCCGGACGGAAAACCGCTCTGGGTTGATCCGAGCAAGACTGTTAGGCGCTAAACACGTGAAGGGCGACGTTATCACATTTTTGGACGCACATTGTGAATGTACAGGTAAGATTATTATAATAGGTTTATCCTTTATCATTTATTAAGAGAGGGAATTACAGCTTAGACCCACCACGCTGCTCCAATGCGGGTTGGCGGGCTTTAACGACTATTATCATGTTAGTGATAATAACCGGGACCGACGGCTTAACGTTCTCCGAGGCACGGGGGTGAAACACCGCCAACTTCCAACTCCGGGCTGGCACTGAGAATTTCTTAATTGAAAAACCCAATACCTATCAATTTTTATCCCGACCGGGAATCGAACCCAGGACCTCGTGATCCGCTGTCGACTACGCTAACTGCTAGACCAACGAGGCAGTCAAGTATTATGCGAACAAATGAAATAGCAGTGACACAGCAATATATAAAAATCACAATACTAAAGGGTAGTTCTGATTATGCCGTAAAATATAGCAATGTTTCAAGGTTTCTCTAACAAAGCTTTTCATCGAATTAAAAACGATTTGATATAGAAACAGTACAGTGTCTTTTCCAAATAATAATGTAAGTATTTAATAAATTATAGCCAGCGTCCGACGTGCTCTATATATTTTGTCTCAGTGCGACCTTGGCGCACGCCAACTTACATCATGCTCCTAAGAACCTTAAATAGAACTAACTACATTTTTTTATTACAAGACAGGCTTGCGCTTGACGACAATCACGCTTAATACAAAGCAATGATGAGGTCTAGGTTGAAGCGCGCCCGCCTAGGACATGCCTATTCACTCTTGCCTTGAAGGTACTTAAGTGGCAGGGAATACATGCGCTGGAAGGAACTAAAATATTGTTTGTTTACACTATAACTTAATTTATGATTGTCTTAACCCGCCGTCCCACTTCTGACTAGTGAGTGCGGCCCTCCTCTCAGTATGAGAATGTCCCTTCTTGTCTTTCCGTTTCATCAGACCTAACACACCCCTAAAACAGGCCGACATGCTGGATTCCACGCTATTAAAGCACTTAATTTGATTAGCTTAGTTACGACTGCACTGTCACCAAAGAGCTAAGTAATCATATAGATGTAACATTTGTGAAAGCCTTTCAAAGTGAAACCATTAATTAGAATACTTTGCGTTAGGCTTTTTTTTAGGCATCTATATACTAATATTATAAATGCGAAAGTTTGGATGTATTAATGAATGGATGGATGTTTGTTACTTAATCACGCCAGATCTGGATGAAATTGGCACAGAGATAGATTATAGGCTGGAATAACTCATAGGCTACTTTTTATCTCGGAAAATTAAAGAATTCCCGTGGGAACCAAAAACCTCTATCCACGCGGACGAAGTCGCAGGCATCGGCTAGTGTTCTATAAAAAACGTCTGAACAATCGTTAACTTCTCTAGAGGGCTGGCTGGAACCACTCCTGGCGAGGATCGTGGAAGACAGGAGCACTGTGGTGTGCCCCATCATCGACGTCATATCTGATACCACTTTCGAGTACATCCAGGCTTCAGACATGACTTGGGGTGGCTTCAACTGGAAACTGAACTTCAGATGGTGAGTTTATCTTGACTTTATCATAAACAATAATGCTTATACATTATTGGTTTACATATACATTTTACTTGCATACATAAATTGCGATATTACCAAATCTACATCTTATCATAACGGAATCTTAAATAATAAATGGTGATAAGCAATCCAGATGAATACAACTTTTTTGTTCAATTATCAAATTACTTGCTGATCTGCCTCTACATCTCTCTGTGTAAATTCTGAGATTATTGAGAGAATTCTGAGAGAGATGATCTTTTCTATAAGTATGGGTCTCTACATCTTAATTAGTCAAGGAACTTCATTGTTTACGTCTTAATTATTCAAGGAACAAGGAAATTGTCAGCAAGTTTCTACTTCTAGCGATTTAGGCTGTGCGTTGATAGATTCAGTCGACGGACTGAATTGAGGCCAAGTCATTTTATATGGATTTAAGTGCATATATCATGTGACGTAAAATGGACAAACTACTACTGTTTACTAAAATTAAAATCATCCGATTCGAAAAATCCAATATTTCTTTCGAAACTTATTACCAGGGACTGAAAAACAGATTAATAAAGGTTACAGAATTAAAGTGTACAGGTGGAATTGATAACAGAATCAAATCTGTAACCGTTTTCAATGTGTTTTAAATTTGTTAAAACACTTCTTATATTTCTGTAACAGAAATGAAAGTGTTTTACACTGTTTTAAATTGTAACCGGAATAGCGACGTTGCTAAAGAGTAACGGCAAACTTCCATACATGAATAGTATTGAGAAAAAATATTATGTACACGTGTGAAAAAAAAAATTTTACTAACGCCGAATACGAAGCTCACAAAAGCAAGATTTTTTTAATGAACCTAGAAAAAAAAGATATTTCGTTTTAAAGTTTTGTAGGTTATGTGGTAATGTCACTTCTAAAAATGTCAACCGGAAGAAAGCCACAATAACAAAGACAGATAACAAACACAGACCAGTAAAACATTTAGCACAACCACAGACAATCAGCATCAGTGCTGCCATAATATTCTTAATTATTACAATTCTGTTAGAGATTATTAAATAACTAGCGGACGCCCCCGACTTCGTTCGCGTGACATAAGTTTTTTAATTCCCAAAGACATTCCTTAATTTTCCGGGATAAAACAAACATGAAAACAAACACATCGATCCGTTGCTCTGTTGCTGCGTGATTGAAGGACTATTTAACTTCCTTTGAGATAGAATTTATAAAATCTGTGAATTATGTATTTCATAATTTAAACCGGTAGCCCAAATACCAAGTTTCACGGCTATAACTTGAAAAACGCCGCCTTTTACACCAACTTACAACCCCTATTCTACCCGTTTGGGGGTAGAATTTTGAAAAACTGTTACACACTTACTTCTTTATATTATACCGAAAGCCTAAATACCAAGTTTCGTTGTTATAACTTGAAAAATATCTTGATAAATGAAGGATATTCATCCCCCATTTCAGCCCTTTGGGGGTCGAATTTTCAAAAATAGTGAAACCCGTTTTCTACATTTTAACTAAAGCCCAAATCCTAAGTTTCATGGCTATAGCTTGACAAAATTAAATGAAGGACTTTCGTACGAACTTTCAACCCCTATTTTACCCCTTTGAGGGCGGAATTTTCAAAAACTGTGAAACATATATTTCTTTATTTTTTACCTTTAGCTCATATACCAAGTTTCGTGGATATAACTTGAGAAATGATGGACTTTCATACAAACTTTCAACCCCTATTTCACCCTCTTAGGGGTGGAATTTTGAAATATCCTTCCTTAGTGAGCGCCTACGTCACAAAAGGAAGCTACTGTAAAAATTTCAAGTCTCTAACCCTAGCGGTTTAGGCTGTGCGTTGATATATAAGTCAGTCAGTCAGTCAGGACTTTGAATTTTATATGTATGGATAATGTATGCAAGAAAATTCACTTATATCATATAAAATACACTTAAAAAAACCGGCCAAGTGCGAGTCGGACTCGCGCACCGAGGGTTCCGTACTCAAGAAGTAGGTATAATTACCTTTGTTAATGAACCGCAAAACTAACTTTGTTTGTAGAGGTTTACTGTTAATATCAAAAAATTACGTTTGTTGTATGGGAGCCCCCCTTTAATATTTACTTTATTGATATTTAATTATTTATTTTGAAAGGTAATATACAAGTTAATATTCTGTGAAAATTTGAACCGTCTACCTGTTACCGTTTTTAATATTGAGCAAAAAAATACGAAAAAAACACGTTTATTGTATGGGGACCCCCCTTAATATATATTTTTTTTTAATTTTTAGTATTTGTTGTTATAGCGGCAACGGAAATACATCATTTGTGAAAATTTCAGCTTTCTAGCTATCACGGTCTATGAGATACAGCCTGGAGACAGACAGACAGACAGACACAGACAGACAGACAGACAGACAGCGGAGTCTTAGTAATAGGGTCCCGTTTTTACCCTTTGGGTACGGAACCCTAAAAAGAGCAATCCTGTTAATTATTTATGCAAACATTAATCAGACGAAAATTTACAATTTTTAAAAAATCTAAATAATCTACCAATTTAGATTTATTCTAACTACTTGGTAGATTATAGATAGAATGGTAGCACTAAACTAAGAAACGGAAACTAAATAATCAAAAAAGATTCCCTAAATATTTTATTTTTTACCTAGGTTCAATTAATTATGGTGAATACTTGATAAAATATAAAAAAAATAAGCAGATTCTTTTCGTCTTTACCTTACTTGTGTTCAAACAAGATTTAGTAAATGTGTTCAATACTAATATCGCCATTGCTCTTTGCTGTTGACGCGTATTCAAATTTGAATCTAAGGTGAAAGCATCGACGGTTGCTATTGTTTTAAGAAAAACATGGCTAAGGTTGTGTCAGTGTGTGTAAAGTCCAATGAAGTGAGAAGACCGCGTTGTCACACCGTGCAATTTGTTAGCGCAAGTACCTATTAGGGTTACAGTATCGTTTCTGTTTCTGTTATAGTGTCATAAACACTATAACAGAAACAGAAACGATATTCTATAACAGTTCCAAAAACAGTGTTTAAAATATTATTTCGGTTTAAATCCTTACTTATTACATAATAAAGCGCATTGGCTTCGTATTACGTTGTACTTGAACTACATGGCGTCGCTTATATGCGGCTGCGCGAGAACAATGGGACGCGGGGGTTATGCAAGAAAAACAATCTCGCGTAACAATCGCGCCCTAACCTTGCCTCTGTATCCATCTACCGTAGGATGAGGAACTTTTTTCCGTAACCACGGAATTATGATGTTATTATGACGTAAACAAATCGATGAAAGTCCTTTATTGGCTTGCGTCTCTATAGGCTCGCCGAGCAGTGTCGTGCACATAGGGTTACCATATGTAAATAGAGGAATGCCTGTTGGTACCTAAAATGACTGAATTTTCAAAAAAATGCCTGTCTAAAGCAAAACGCTGTAGGTAATAAGTAAAAGCCAACAGATAATAATGAAGAAGGATATTTATTACTGATATTTGTCAGAGGACATTTTTTTTTTAATAGTTCTTTCTTTGCTAATATGGGGGTCGCAGAGGAGCGGATATATAAACGTAAAAATCTTCACGCTGCTCACTGCCGCCGCCCGCCGATGTCATTTAAATTTATGCGCGCCAAATTTAAAAATGTCTGTCTCAGACCAATGCCGGCCACACGCCTGTCTAAACCTTAAAATGCCTGTCTAATGCGGCAAACGCCTGTCATATGGTAACCCTACGTGCACAGGGCTTGAAGCTAGGGTAACTATGCATTATTCAATCAGAAAGCCTATTTACTGACTTTACCATTTGGGTAACATTTGGGATTTGCCTCTTTGAACTGTCGCCACGCCACTGTAGCCGAGACGAGTTGAATCGAATCGCAATAATTCGCCATTCATTAATTTACCCGTTGTCCTAAGTGAGCGACCGAAGCGACACGACGTGATAGGACATAACATAGAAAAGCCGAGTTGAATCGAATCGCAATAATTCGCCATACGTTATTTACCCGTTGTCCTAGGTGAGCGACAGAAGCGATACGACGTGATACGACAACATAGAAAATGACAAACTTGTCTACGTGACAACGTTGGCCTCTAGAAGGGTCAGCTACTGTTTGATACTGTCGCGTCGTATTCATTTAATTATTTAGATTTTGGCTTGTACAAAGCTCTTACGAATGTCACATAAAATTACAATTAACTCAAATAAGATTACAAAATTACAAAAATTAAAAAGAAAACATGAGGCAAGATTACAACAAGATTATATTATTTAAAAAAAAATTAAAGAAGATCAAAATAACCGTTTACAAAATATACAAAAGGTCATAAAATAAATAAATTAATAGTCTTGAGAAACAATCGTCAATTTGTGTATAAAAGAACTATTTACATAATTTTATGAACTGAACTATATCGTATAGTTTTTTAGATAAGGTCTTTTAATATGGATCGTCGTGAACCGTGATATGCCAGTGAGCCGATTATGTAAAAGCTGCATCAATAATTGATACAAACTCATTTAGTTATTGACTTGTTCTTGCTGTAACAATGATTCTAAAGTAACTAACTGTATTTTTTGTATCTAGTACTAAAGGTATGTCTGCAATCAGTTGACTCTTCCGCTATTGGCCAAAATCCACTATAGTAGCAAAAATCATCAATTCAGAAAATCTCAACATTTGAGATAGTAATTGCAAGTTTTACATACATTACAGGGCTCTTCTCTCACATTGTACCTAAACATCGATTCATTTAACACCAGAAAAGGGTAGTGGAGTGAATTCAATTGTTACTAAGTTGATCACGTTTTGTTTAATTTTGAGAAAACATAATTCAAAACAAGATTTAAATAAAGCTTAAGGGTGCAGTGCAGTTTCAATGCAAGGAGTAAAAAAATCTAAAATTAAAATGACTCGTCTCGATTCAGGTCATAATTTACATACCTATGAATGGACGCATTTTGAGTGTGCGCATTACATCACCTCTATTGTACTTAATCTGGTTGTATAGTGTAGGAAAACTAATTTATATATTATATGAATATAAATTATATATTTGTAAATTGATAGGTCTGTTATTGAATGAATAGAATACCATTATTGATGTCAATCTATAGCTAATCTATGTATGTAAACCACAAAGAAATAGACCGCGTAGATTTCAAATCCCATTTTGACTTCTAAGCGGATATCACCTACTGAATAATCGCTCACTAATCTATTAATCCACAAAGTGGGGTGATTTAGCATATTAACGTGCATTATTATATTTTTTTTAACTAAATGACATATTTGTCATATCATTTATTAATTAAAGACAGAGTACCGTTATTCTGGGAATTTATCGGATTAAACTCAATTACGAAGTGATCTAAACTGATTTTGTTGAGATAATTATTGAATCAATTAAACTTATTTGTAGATAACCAGATAAAACTGTATCATATAGGCGAAAATACATTTGTACACTGATTTTATTTTGCTATGATAAGCTACGCCGTACGCGTTTAATTAAGAATGTTGTGCCGATGAATTCAAAGCCAACTAATCCGGAAAGTTATGTGCAACTTTCCTTTTTTGGAGAAGAAAATTCTTTCCAAAAAACCGACTTCCAAAGCCACTGTAAAGTGAAAAATAATTTTGATTTCTACACACTATGTTAAAGTCGGGCCAGTCTGATGCGTCAACTTTGCTTATTCTTGTTATACCCGCCCAGTGGCATTGGAAGTCGGTTTTTTGGAAATAATTTTATTTTTAACTTTTTAGTGTCCGGGTTGAGTATTTGGAGTCAGAATTTTTTATGGGACTACCTCGAGAGCTTCCTCTAACGACTGATAGAAAAAAAAATCAAATCGGTTCAGAAACAACGGAGATATGCACCGACATACATTAAAAAAAAATACGCGCCGAATTGAGAACCTCCTCCTTTTTTGGAAGTCGGTTAAAGAATACAAAGTTTGCAATCATCTCTAAATAGTAGGTATTCGATTCGCGTTTATTTTTTTTTATTTTTTTTTTATAAAAAAAAATACAATCTACATGATGCGTTGATCTTTGTATTCGATTATAACTTTTTTAGATCGTAGATGAAGTCCTACTCGTAAGTCGCAAGCAAGAAGTAGTATTTCATTAGTGGCAAACCAGTGATTTATAATAATCTATGCAAACATTTCAATTTTAGGTTCTATAAAAGTATTTTGAATGTCATAGTTTAAACCGACACCCCTGAAAGGGGTGACGAAGATGTTACTAAATATAAGAATTGGACCGCAAAAGATATACCATACAACGCTGTATATTTATATAAATACATATATTAGTGAGAGTTACGTCTGTAAAAAGCACCGAAGGTCAAAAGAAGTTAGCACTTAAAGGTGGAAGGTGAACGGGGATTGAGAAATCGTTAAAATGATTCACTACGTTAATCAATACATTCGTCTGCCACATTTAAGAATTCGTTATATCAAACGCAAGCTTATTTATCAGCTAAGTAGCATTAGTTAGTTAATAAGTATATTACCTACTATATCACGCCCGCGACACTCTTTTATTTTTCCGGGATTAAAAGTAGCATAATGTATCCTTCTCCGGGACACAAAATATCCCAATAGCAAACTTCATCAAAATCGGTTGAATAGATGGACCGTGAAAGCGTAGCAGACAGACAGATAGACACACTTTCGAATTTATAATATTAGTATGGATATATGATTTAAAAAGCCCCCCCCAATAGATATTAAGTGAGGACATAATTAGCACTCTCCTTTTCTTATTTTCACTGCCGTAAAGGACGACATTGTTTAGATTTTTGTGTAATAGTAGATTGTTACACAAGGGACGTAAGTAAGCTATTACAGAACAAGATCCAATTTGGCGCCAGTGCGAGCTCAGCTCGCATAGGGCGCTAATGGATCGCGTGCACCCGAGATATTTAGTCACACGAGCGAGCGCAGCGAGCGAGGGTGAATATAGTTCGAGGGTGTAATAGCTACTTGCAACCGAGGTAAGCATTCTACTTTATATCATTCTTGCGAGGTAAATAAAACATTGGTAATGCAAAATCACTTTACCAACAAACTTCACAAACTTTCAGATCGAATGAAATGCCGCCATTTCCATTTTTTTTTCGTAAATAGTTTTCCATTTTTTTTTACGGCTCTGGGAGTTCCAAGGAGTTTTGCATAGTTTGAAATGTATGGAAATTAAATGCCGCCATGTTCAGTGTTTTTTTTTCAGTAAAAAGTTTTCTTACCATTTTATAAGAAAAGAGATTGTTTACCAAGGAGTTTTGCATAGCTTGAACTGTAATGTGAACATTACAATTCAAGCATAGTGCGACGTAATGTTGCCTTGAATTGCAAACACCAACTTACAAGGAGACTTTCCACCATAGTAATCCCTAGTTACTGAGCAAGTATGATATAAAATATAATAAGTATATCAGACGGGTCAACAAAAACAAAATGCATTTATTCATTCATTCATTTCTAGAGTCTGTGTAGTGAAAGCTGAGTGCAAATGGTAGGAAATTAAAAATAAATTGCTTGCATATACCCGAATGTACTAGATTATTTTTTTGCTTTGTATGAAGTAGTCAGTACCTATCCATTGATATATATTATAATTTAGCCAGTATCTAAAAATTTTATATACTAGACTCTCACGTTTTCTAGATACATACCTAGAAATAGCAATTATTATAACAATCGATAGACAATCAGTTCATCTATATATATAAAATTCAAAGTCCTGACTGACTGAGTGACTGACTGACTGACTTATATATCAACGCACAGCCTCAACCACTGGTCCTAGAGACATGAAATTTGGAGAGTGTGTTCTTTGTGAAAACAAGGTATCCACTAAGAACGGGTTCTTGGAAATTCCACCCCCAAAGGGGTATAATAGGGGTTGAATGTTTGTATGAAAGTCCGTCGTTTTGCAAGCTGCTATAGCCATGAAACTTGGTATTTGGGCTTCCGCTAATGATGAAATACGGATTTTACAGTTTTTGAATTTTCTATCCCCAAGGACGTCAAATAGAGAGTTTGTCCTTCAATCACACCGCAACAGAGCAACGGATCGACGTGATTTTTTGCATGGGTATAATTGGGTACTTGGAGAGTGACACAGAATTCTTTTTAGCCCGGAAATTTAAGGCGTGCCTGTGGGAATTAAAAATATTAAGCCACGGGCGTCCTCTAGTCACAGATAATTTCAATGTAGCAGGTAACAATTCGTAGATACTCTAATAGTCTAATATATGATCTAGATGATCTCTTTGATTAATCCCCTAGGAGGTCTTGCATTTTCCGTTTTAAAAATTGGCCTATGATACTTCATAGGCTAATTTTCTCTCCAGACACTCTCCAGATCCTTAACTTCATACGTGCAAAAAATCACGTCGATCAGTTAATAAACTACAAAAACTTTACGTAATTGAAGGACTAACCGACAAGTACCGGTCAACACACACACACTTTCGCAAATTTATGAGAGCATTTTGTCGATAGGCCTCTTGCAGCTGAAAAATTTCATAATCTTATAGGAAATCAGAAATTGTACGCGGACGAAATCGCCGACGAAACCGTTAGTTGTATATAGATGAAACTTGTATAGATCTCAGTACTGAAAATCGTAGACCCTACATGGAATTTTTATAGTTAAAACCATTGTGTTTAGAGTCAAACCCCATTGGTTTGAACTGTACATTGAAAGGTCAGTCAGTCAGTTTCTTTTTTAATTTAGGTATGCATTTTTTTTTAAACGTGCATAATATTTTTTGTGTCTACTGGGATTCCGAACCCCTACTTATCGCTTGTAAAAAAAAATTGGAGTGCAGTCAACTGTCGCAACATTTTAATGAGATACTTTCCCCCAGCTTGTGGCTTCACTGTAACGTGTAGCTATACTTATCGTTCCGTTGATAACGCTTTCATATAATGTTACAATTCAAAACGAAACGGCTATCTACTATCGTCGATGTTTCCGACGATAGAAAAGTGTCGGATCTAGCTTAGTGATATATATGTCACCGTAAGATTGTAAAAACTGTTAGATTATAATCTGACTCGCGAAATTGTAAACTGTCGATTGATTACAATATAACGCATTATTTTTCGGTAGATTGTAATCTGTTAGGTTTATTAACCCGATAGAACCTAAGTGATTGAGTGACCTGATTATTTATGTCGAACCCTAACCTAACCTACAAAAGAGACAAGAAAACGAAAATACCTACAATGAATATTTCAAAAATTGACACTTAGAAAATTGAACGGTTAACAATCTTTCGACTGTTTAAAATCTACCGAAAAAAAAACGTTAGATTACAATCTTACCGTTTATACAATCTTACGGTGACATATACAATAAAAGACATGTTGTCAAAGATAAAACATGTGCCTGTCTACTGTTTACCTAACAATATAATATTACATCATGAAAACATTAGTTCATCCTTCGAATGCCCACTGTTGTGACTTATTAATTGAAACTATACTAATCAAAAGTCTTTAATCAAAAACTTGTCTTTCGGAAAAGACAATGCCAAAGAAATGTTAACAAATGAATGGAGCAGCTGATGTGCCCCTGTTAAATAACTTAAAAACTTAACCCAAAATCCAGAAATCAACCGTACCATTAAAGTCTTCTGCTTGATAAATTGTATAACAGACTATACTTCTATAATAATATTATAAATGCGAAAATTTGGATGGATAGATGGATGTTTGTTACTCAATCACGCCAGAACGCCTGAACGGACCTGGATGAAATTTGTCACAGAGATAGATTTATAGTCTTGAATAATACAAAGGCTACTTTTATCCCTATAAATTATATAAATAGTTACCGTGCGAACCAAAAAACCTCAATCCACGCGGGCGAAGTCGCGGACATCAGCTAATATTTTATATGTATAAAAAAAAGACAAACGGTGATAAAACGTATCTGCTAATGGAATCTCTTGTCGTAACATGTTTCATAAGAAAGATACAACATCAATTAAACGATCGAAATCGGCTTAATTTATTAATGTTGTAACAAATTGATTGATTACCACAAATTCCATTTGCACCTAAAACAATTATCGCGCTAAAATTAATTTAGTAATTATTATCAAAATAAATAGGTTTAGAGGTATATTGTATTATTGCGTGAGTTATCGGAAATTACATAAATAAAAATTTTAGTTGTTTCTATATTTGTTCTATGTTTTCTGTTTCGATATGTCGAAATTGTTACCTTAGTGCTATTATTAGGATATGTGGAAAAAATTAAGCCAAAATATTGAGGCATCAGGATTACGCTTTTGGGATTTCCTGGACTTGAACAAAATGAGGGATAAACTAAAAAATAAATGCTAAACTAGCTACAAATCTAGTAGCTACACTACTGTATACTTTAATGAACGATATTAGGATTGTCAAAAAGTTTAATTTTCGTTATGTTTTCCGAAGGTATCGAGTGCCAGAACGCGAAATGTCTCGACGTGGGGGAGACCGTACGGCGCCTCTTCGCACTCCCACGATGGCTGGTGGATTATTCGCCATCGACAAGGATTACTTCTACAAGATTGGCTCATATGACCAGGGCATGGACATCTGGGGTGGAGAGAACCTCGAAATGAGCTTCCGGGTATCGTATACTTGCTACAACTTCTTAAGTTCATATAAAGTACAGTGGATATCGTAATTATTTACTTCAAATCTCTTAATTCCATTGCAGATAGGTGAGATCTTAGAATCTAAGGGATTCTATCCCTGTATTTTGTTTTGTTTTATTCCAACTAATATTTTTATATGCATAAGTATAAGTTGGTTGCAGTTTTTTGCATATGCAAAGCAAAATCTGTACCAGCCTTACCAGAAATCGGCAAAGGTGATATTTTGCTAAAACTAAGGCCTCAGTACTCATCCAACCTAAGTACTCTGTCCATATACATTGAATAAGCGTAAGGTCCACTTAGAGATGTTCTTACGTTGCCACAAACTTATTTGAAAAGTCTCAAAGTTTATTTGAAATCGGGTTCTAAAAGTGAAATTGGGGTAAAGGTGTGGCAGTGCGGCGGCCGGCTTGAGATCGTTCCGTGTTCCCACGTGGGCCACGTGTTCCGAGACAAGTCGCCGTATTCGTTTCCCGGCGGCGTGCAAAACGTGGTGCTGCATAACGCGGCCCGCGTGGCCGAAGTGTGGATGGACGAGTGGGGAGAGTTCTATTACGCCATGAACCCAGGTTCGATGTTGAGCTATGGTGCTGGATTTGCTAACGTTTTGCATATCAACTGAGGGCGCAAAGTGGAAAAGTAATGGTTCCATATATATCACAGAACATTTTGTGAATTAGTAAAATAAAAACGTGGAACAGATCACAAATTACTTTCAATACCCTCGAGTTCCACTCAAAAATATATTTTTAATAATATTCTGGAGATTTTTAATATTAACTGATCTGAGTTCTTGGAGTTTACATGTGTACAGAAAACGTCAAAAAAGAATTATTTAGGTTGACGGACGTTTCCGTATTCGGTTACTGACATAACTCGATTTTGATAATAATCCTAAGTTTTATCAATAATTATTATATCAGTAATACAAAATGGTATTTCCCAGCGCGTTAATCAAAACGGCTTGCGTTTCTTTCCAGTGTATGTTACTATATAAAACCAGAACAGTGTTTGCAAAACTTTAGCAATCGTGGCACAATAATAAAGTTTTGTTGTGGCTTGGGATAACCAATGATAACCTCATCAGATGTATTGCGCGCCTGTCATTAACATTATTAATAAGTAATTTAATAAATGTCGGCTTCCTAACAAACCATTAACCATTGCGGCTGCATTCGTAATAATTTCTTTATACCTATTCCAAACTCATTATGTGTTTTGGGAAAATTTGTCCTCTCTCATTCACAATGAATAAAAGTGGATGAGATAGGGCTAAAAAACATCGGTAATACATAATGTATTTGGAACTGCTTGCGCATGCCCTTTTTACTAACTTTGTTTTTACTCTGTTTTTTGTCTATGTGTTTTTAAAGGTAGTGTGCCTTCATTTAGTTCTTTCGTTTCTCGTCGTTCATTTACATTTTAGTGTTGGTCTCGGTTGACACGATAATAATATATTTCGTCGCTAAATATATTGTTCAGTATCTCTAGTGTCACAAAATTTTAGTGACACTTGAGTTTGGATAAATATTTTTAAAGCAAAAATTATCAATCGTTTGCTCTGGTTTTAACGCTTTTATGCGCTAATATTAAAATAATATTACCGCAGTTTGTTTAGACCAAAAACCTATCGTGACACTTAGATGTAAATGATCTCATATTTCTTGATTTTTTTCTTTTTTCTTTTGATTTTGATTCCTTTCCACTTGGCTTCTTCTAAATGCAGAAGCAATGAAGTTTTATCCATTATGTTGAAGAAGAAAATAATAACTTGAGTGATCATCCACAGCAATTCTTTTTCTATGAGTTGGCAGATGTATTTGCGAATATTTGACATTCTGTGATAGCATAATTAATATTTTATTTATCAGTTCATACGATGTCATTTTACGTTTTTTACTAGGAACCGCCAAAGAAATGGCTCGAATATCAAGATTCAAGATATATTTGTTTATAATATAATTAGGCAAATAACATTGTATACTTATTTTTATCCATTTTATTATTAATTATCCTTTTAGAACAAGCTCGGGGTAGTAACATCATATATTTCTAAATATATCTGTCGCAACTCATCATGGCTTAATAGAATATATATGGGTTAAAATAATATATACATATTTATAAAATAAATACGTAGTCAAAGTTGGTATATTATATTAATATGCTACTAAATAGTCTCGTTTTATGAGTAGATTGAGGGAAAATTAATCCGTAACCATTGATTTTTAATTAATATATTTTTGGCGATATGGTTATTTATATCTCGTATGATAAAATTATATTTACCGGAACGAAATATATAGTGAAACTCTTAATATATATATATATATATATATATATATATCTGATCATTATGTTGTTATTATGGAATGTTAAATTGTTTGTATTTTATTGAAACAGCGTACTTGTATTGTATACTAACTTAAGCAGAATATTTGCTAACTGTGGAAATGAATGACCATATCGAATTATTTTCAGATTTCCGCTATGGGATACTAATTTATAACTTTCGTATTAACAATAATATATTTCAACACCAATAATACTTAAAACGCAATTAAGATCTAAGAGAAACAGCCATCGAATTCTCTTAGAACTTGATTTCTGATTGCTCACAGTATTGGCGGATATCTATTTTCGAGATAATCTATTAATAAATACTATTTTGTGTTGTAACAGCTAAAATACAAAATTGCTATATTGGGTGAAAAATCGTTAAAATTGCTTGCAATGGTAATGTCTTCATGTCCATATTTTATTATTTTACGATTATTATAATAACCTTGAATACGTAAGAGCACATACATATTTTCCCAATTGACTCGATGACTAATACATACCTTCCTGATAAAATACAACACTGAGTTGGGAAGTCCGTTTACATCTATATGTGTTAATTTACTAGATAAGAAAATAGTAAACAGATAAGATTTATTTTTATATAAAGCTATTCTTACGCCTTATAACCATACCATAAAGGTATCGTTTTAGTTAATGGCATATTTAGGATCGTTTGATAATCTATTTATTAGATCGGCTATTAAAATATTTTAAGTACCATATAACCCTCAATTAAAGCTTTGTACTGATAATTGTTATATCAAAATTACTAAAATATATCTTACTTCTTATTTTGTCTTATAAATGTGAAAGTTTGTATGTTTGGATGTTAGTTACTTCTTTGCACCACAATGACAGAACTGATTTTGCTAGGAATAGAGATAGATAGCTTATACCCTGAATTACAAAATAGACTACACATTATACGGGAAAATTGAAAAATTTCTGCGGGAATAATAAACCTGAATCCAAGCAGACAAAGTCGCGGGTATCATCTAATTAAAAATTATAAGTGTTCTCCATATATGATGATAACTATCAATTAAAACTTTGTTATAATAAAATTTCTATATCAAAACAACTAAAAATAAACCTATAGTTAAATAGAGTTAGGAAAGCTATCGAATATAATATTGGCCTGAGATATTCCCATTGCAAGTGTAAGGGGTGCGTTTCCACCAGAGGTGTGCTACGTTGCTATTTGCTAAGCTACGGAAGTGTGTCAATCCCACCATTAGAAGCACTTAACTTTCATACCTTAGATCGCTAGTTAGATCAAGCGCTCCTATCGGTGGGTTTGCCACACATCTGTAGCTAAAGGGCAAAACACACAGGGGTTGGGCGCGGGTCGGACTCGGGCCGGGTCGGGTGTCTACAGGCGGGTTGAATTCCTTGTATTTATATGGACGACATCACACAGCGTCACCCGCCACGCGCCCGCGTTCTGTTCATCCCGCCTGACACCCGACTCGACCCGATCCCCACCCGCGCCCGCTCCCTGTGTGTTTTGCCCTTTAGCTACGTGGAGCATTTCTGTTGGAAACACACTCAACACTCGGGGGTGGGCAGGTGTGGATGTGCGGCGGCACGCTGGAGATCGCGCCGTGTTCTCACGTGGGCCACGTGTTCCGCAAGACCACGCCCTACTCGTTCCCCGGGGGCACGGGCCGCGTCGTCAACCACAACAATGCCCGTCTCGCCGAAGTCTGGCTTGACGACTGGAAGCATTTCTACTACAATATTAACCCAGGTCCTTAACGCTTCCGCTTGTGACGGCTGCAACTGGGTGCTCACTAGCGAGCCGTGACCGTGACCGTTGTACTTTACTGTTACCACAAATCATATAGTACGTTTTTTATTATTGCAAAATAGGCTTGCGCTTGACGACAATCATGTATTATGAGAGATAGATGCATTTTTAATAACTATCGCCAGGAAGGCTGATTCAGTATGAGATGGGTGTAGGGCTCTCCACTGATGACGATAGTGATGCCTTTCTGGCGATAATTACCAAAAATGCAGCTATCTCTTAGTCTAATACTTATTGCGAAGCAATGTTCAGGTCTACCTTGGAACGCTCTTGCCTAGAAGATGCCTATTCATCATTCGTCGTTCCACGAATGCGTTGCATTCTCAGATCGTCCTACGTTAGCGAGAAACGCGAGAACGCGACTCGACGTCACATGACAATAAAAAAGTAGATCAAATAAGGTTATGGTTACACCTCCCTAGTGAGCACCCAGCTTGGCATATTTAGGCGGGCTGCATGCAAACGAATAGTGTCAAAAGAGCAGTAAGTATCATGAAAATATAAATCTGCAAAGGCCTTAGCATAGGCTACATACAATATGCAAGTTGGTGACACAAAATCATAAAGACATTGCTGCTATCGCGCCTCTCATATTCGTATTACTTAGATGAATCTATAAAACACCCACTGCGTGACAAGAGTTCTTATTACATTCGATATTCGGGCTTAGTGGGATTCGCCCAGCTCAATCTGAATTCTCTTAGTCTTATATATGTCGTGAACTTTCTCAGGTCTCCAAGTAGTGCTATACTATTTCGCAGGCTTTTTGAAAGAATACCATTGCTTTCCAGGCAATTTACTTTTGTTAACGACAAAATTATTATACAATACTCATCTCGGTATGTTTACTAAAAATATACAGTCGGGCTGCAATTTAATAAAAAAATACAAAACAAATCAGTCGAGTGCCAACTGTTATTATTTTTCATCAGAAATTACAGGGACGTAAATTTTCAGTACAAGTTTATTATGCAAAAATGTTTGCATTCCAAGTGCGCCCACCTAAATATGCTATAGCCTCAAGATGCCTAGTGTCAATTGACCCATAAACGTATAGATTTGACCTTTAACGACGTATGTAAATTAAAACCAGGCATATGGCCAAATTTACTTTACTTTTGCCGGATCTAGAGCTCTTCAATCATTAACAAAATTAAAAACAACAAAAATTGTTCTACGCGTAACGAAAACATTGTGAGGAAACCCAAAGTTCACCATAATTTTATGTTAAAAGTTGTGAAGTCTACAAATTCGCTCTTGGCTAGCGTGGTGGATCTAAGGTCCTTTCATTCTAAAAGGAAACCTAATACCGCTAAACAATACTTATTTTTTATGGATCAAAGTGATACCAGGCATCGTTATTGAAACTAATCTAATATCGTTTTTCCTGAAAAGACAATAAAAATATTTATTATGTAGATAAAATATTAATATCATAACTTAATTTCTATTTATATATTATTTTAGCAGTTCTAACAGTAGACAAGGTATATATACTGTAATATTTGTTATATGAATTTATATATTATTTGTGTGTTTTAATATGTTGTGTTACTAATTGGCTAATTAATGTCCTATTTACGTTTACCCATTAGGTACAGTACTAACATGCAGTGTTTTCGCTCTATTCCGCAGAAACGCAAAGGAGGACAGATCATATATTTTTTTAATTTGGTCAATAATATTTTATCGATGGTATATGTCTGAATAGGACATTAATACTCTCGGTTATACTGAATTCTTATGACGAATATTCTTTCTTTTCTCGAAATGTTTCTTGCAAAAAACTACATGATTTTAAGCCAATGCAGGCCCACTTGCACAAGAGCTCGATTTAGTTACATATTTTAATGCTGTCACTTTTTGACAAGAACGAATTGCGGTTTCCAAAAAGTGACAGCATTACAATATTAAACTTTAAAATCATCGGTTAAGCAAATGTCTTTGTGCAAGCGGCCCTAAGTTTTGTACAACCGAATTAGTACTTTCAAAGGTAGAGCTAACCTTTTTAGGTTTTCATCGTCTTTGCATTGGGACCAGTAGCTTTTTGTTATGGGAAATGTGGCTGCAAAAATATAATTAATAACATAATCATTATTGAATAACGCTTCACATTAATCCCATTGTTGAATAACTATAATAACAATTCATTCATTTCAATCCAGTTCGTTCACATACTTGTCTATCAACGTTTTTTGTTTAAAGAGTTTTTATTATTTGCCAAACATATCCAATAATGGATGATATAACTTTATTGTTTTATAAAAGTAAAATGTTTCCATAGAAAGTTATCTTATTCATAGCTGATTTAGCTACCAACTTTGCACTCTCAAATAATCAATATGTTAGACCAAAGTACGTATTCAATAGGTTAGGGATCCTTTCAATTTGAATTATCAGTATTTATAGAAACAACGAAATCCGAAAGATTAGTTAAACGCGTCGGACACAAACGTATTGCCAAATATTTGACAAACAATTTGAATACTTATAGATTTGCATTAAAACATTTGTCCAAATATTTCGATTTCATTCTAAACTCTGTGGGTTGTTCAGGCGCGTTGAACGTGCCGGTGGGTGACGTCACAGAGCGAAAAGCTTTGCGAGAACGCCTCAAATGCAAGAGCTTCAGGTGGTACCTCGAGAACATTTATCCTGAGAGCCAAATGCCATTGGAGTACTATTATCTTGGAGAGGTACGTTGTATTTGTTTAAACATTTTTACCCTTTACATGTGATGTGATGGATCTTTTTGCATTTTGCATCCACCATCAATTCCGTGGTAATTAATTGACTTTCCGAAGCACAAAATAACGCGACACAGGTATGCAACCTATCTTTTTGCCTTCCGTCAAAATCATTTGAAGTCAGTGAAAAGGTAACAGAAACAGTTGACAAAGCTTGGAAAGAGGTGCATTGGCGGTTCCTCTGGTGCTGCAAATCTTCATGGGCGGCGGTAATCACTTACCATCAGGTGACCCGCCTGCTCGTTTGCTCGCTATACATATTAAAAAAAAAGTGCTGGTGGAGGATAACCCACTAAACTGTCCTTGGCTCCACCGACCTTGCATCCATACTAATATTATAAATGCGAAAGTGTGTCTGTCTGTCTGTCTGCTATGCTTTCACGGCCCATCTGTTCAACCAATTTTGATGCAATTTGGTACAGGGATAGGTTGTATCCCGGGGAAGGATAAAGGCTACTTTTTATCCCGGAAAATTAAAGAGTACCCGCGAGAATAAAAAAAACTGTCTCTTCAACCGATTTTGATGAAAGACGACGGTTCAGATTTGTATGAGGCGTAGGCTAAGTCTTGTACAAGCAGAGAAATGAAGGAAAATAAAATACTAGGCCAGTTTTTATTGATCAAATCTACGAATTCGTCGTAATTTCAGTGGTAAAATTATTTAATCTTTCCAAGTTATGAAACACTAAACATGAGTGGGTAACAATGGCGGATTCATATTTTTTGACGTTTTCAAAAGAAAAACACGTTATTTAGACAGTGACAGTCAGAAATGACATTTGATACATTTCGCGCCTACTGCCTTCTCTATGGCTGAAGGTTTTCATCTTGGAAACTTATCGAAAACTTGAAATACATTTATATTTTTTTGCTCGTTATTTACTGTTCTAAATTTTTATATTTTTAATACAATCTATGTATTTTCCTGTATTCATGGTAGAGTGTACAAGAGTAGGCCTAAAATGAACCTTTTCCTTTGGTATAAAGATATTTTGTATCCAGGTAAAGGACATAGGCTACTTTTTATCCCGGAAAATTAAAGAGTTCCCGCGATAATCAAAAAACTTAGATCCACGCGGACGAAGTCGCGGGCATCATCTAGTATTTTATATGTGCCGAATAGCGAAAGGGCATCAATGGAGGAAAGTTTGAATTCAAAAAGTCTCTATCTTTCAGATTCGCAACGCGGAAACCTCTAACTGTCTCGATACACTCGGTGGTAAGGCAGGCCAGCCCCTGGGCATGGGCTACTGCCACGGCATGGGCGGTAACCAGGTCTTCGCATACACGAAGCGCAAGCAGATTATGTCGGATGACAATTGCCTGGACGCCGCGCATCCTCGGGGCCCCATCAAACTCATCCGCTGCCACGGCATGCGTGGCAACCAGGAATGGACCTACGATACTAAGGTAGATTCTTCATTTCTTATCTACTGGCATACTTGAATTAATTGTTTGTTAAAGCTTTACTTTTTTTATATCAGTGTAAAATGCTTTTACGCATTTTGCACTAAGCGGTTATGTGGGACTCCAGAACACCCACTAACAAAACCAGCGGCACAGTCCGCGTCGAGAATGAATCATCTCAGGGTCCCAAATCTTGAATACGACTGAGACGACTCGACGTTAACCGGCATAGAGTCGTTGACACCTACACTATGGCGGGAGAAGGTGAGCATATCGTCGCCTTCTTCCACCCTGTCTTCTTCTGCGGATCGGTGGAGCACTAGCGTCCAGCTCACGTTTCCGTTCCGGAGTTCCTTCACTGCGATGACGCTTTCACAGAAAGATGTAATTAAAGTCCAGAACATCTCGCTGTCAATCATATCGTGCATTATGCTTGACAACGAGAGGCTCCCACTTAGCGCAGACGACAGAATGTGTCGTTCAGGTCCTCACGCCGCACATTCCTTCATCGGCACTGCACTCAGGGCAGGCTGGTGTTTCCTTCCGTCTCGCAATCTGATGCAGGTACTTACCAAAGCAGCCATGTCCCATAATCGATTAAGAGATAGCTGCACTTTTTGTAACTATCGCTTGAAAAGCTGATTCAGTAATAGGTGGGTAATTCACTCTCCACTGAGGACTGTAGTGAAATTCTGCCCTCATGCTGATAGGCCTTTCCCTAGATATGGCCGATAAAAAACGTGATATGGTTAACAAAAATTAACCATAATTAGAAAAGCTGATTCTTGTACAGTATTAAAGTATGCATAGTACCATAGTAAACAGTACAAAAACAGACACTCTTCATCGGGCCTTTCACTAGAGGTGATAACCCCTTAAAGACGTGAAACTTACAAACTATAAAAAATTATAAGGAATTATTATGTCGGCAATTTTTATTAGCAAAAATTATCAAGGCGCCTTCATAATTTTTGATAGCAATCAACGTTTTTTTGTGGCTTCAGTGTGTTTATCGATCGTCAGATATTTGAGACTCCTTTTTTTGTGTGTACAGACGCGAACGATAAAGCACACAAATACGGGCATGTGTCTCGACAAGCCCGAGTCGTCGGACGTGTGGAAGCCGGTGCTGCGGCCGTGCTCGCGCGCGCGCTCGCAGCAGTGGCTCATGCAGGTGGACTTCAAGTGGCAGGCGCGCCGCCAGCAGTCGCCCGGCAGCTAGTCCACGCCTCCACGCCCTGTGAGGTGAGACACTATACACACAGCCTGTGCCCGACGAGCCCGACTTCTCAGAAAGCGTTCTGCTGGTGACGAGTAGGTAAACGCCGCATACCCTGTCCCACCATATTACGCTCGACCATGGACCCACGCTTTACAGACACATAACAGAATCGTTATGTAAGAGTGTTACGTATGTTAACCCTTATAAAATCCAATAATCAAATAAAAATAATAATAATAATAACGAGGGGTGAAAGGCTATTTGGTTTAAGCGACATTTTTGGTGATAATGGACTTATATACATATTTGGAATCAGCGAATTTTTCTGCGTCGGATGAGCTAAGTTTCGTTAAGATTGGAGTACTTTTATGGCGCTTGAAACAACACGATTTTAGGTCTCAATTCTACGAGATTGTGTATTATCCGACACAAATTTCTCATTTTTTTTTCAATAGTGGATTTAAATCAGACTTCATCTTATAGACCCTTGACTTAAGCTAATTTACCTTTCTCAAATTCACAATTGCATGTTGGTTAAAACGTTTAAATAATTTTAAAATCTGTCTTAAATCATTTTGCCCTCCACAACTTACGCGGTGTTATGTCACTTAAAACATTTTGCCTGCAACCAAATTCGATGAGGAATGTCGGTTAGGCTATTTAACCTGAAAATGTTTTCCATTCAGTGTGTCGCTTCAAATAGTTTTTCCTTTCCTTACTCTATTTTCGATTGTTGTTTGAACTTTTTTAATCCTATAATTATTTTTGAAGTTTGTCCCTTATGATAAACAGTTAATAAGTTGCTGAGATTTCATACGTTTTTCTGTATTTCAAAAGAAACTTTACTGTCATTTAAACTGTATTATTTTAATATGACGCGTTTTTTTCATGTGACTTAATACATCGTTTGAATCGTTGATCGCGAGTTAATAATCGCAGTTAGTGTACCGGACCAAACCGCGCTGGCGCTTCAGTCAGACGAAAGTGTTAGCGAGGATAGGATATATCGCCGATAGTTTGTAATTTTATCGTAAGTATTTCAATATTTGCAATCAATTATGTTTTTACTTGACTATTTCGGGTTTTGAATTTACTAAATTTTGTTAACTGTTTTAGATATACCTACATAATTGTTATGGATTCTGAAAGGCAAAGGTTTTACAAACACAAAATTAAAAGATATTATCTGGCAGAAAAAGAGAATGCGTCGGGAAGTAGTCCCAAGGATTTACTGAAGTTTGATTCAAGCATCAAAGACGCACTAGATGAGTATAAAGAAAGATGGGATGATAATGTGGATACTGGGGTATGCTTTAAAGTTTATCATGAATACTCTCGATATCTCTCAGAGATACATTTACTACACTTTGTCAACTCAATCGCAAGGAATTTCAAAAGAAGATGGAAGAGGCAAATGCATTCCACCCAACAAAACACCAGATGAAATTAAGGAATCAGCCAAAAATTTCATCAAAAGCCTACCTGCAGTATCCTCACATTATTGTCGAAAGGATAGCACAAAGTTGTACCTTCCAACCGAATTGAAAAATATTAAAAACTTATATCGCATTTATAAAGAAGACCGTACTAGCAAAGGCACAGATGTAGTTAATGAAAAAATATTTCGTTATATATTTAATATAGACTTTAATATCGGGTTTCACGTACCGAAGAAAGATAAATGTAGTAAATGTTTGCGTTTTGAAGGAAAAAAACCTGAAGATTGTGTGGAACTGCAGCCTCATTTAGATGAAAAAGATGCATCCAAAAGGCGGTTACAATGTCATAGAGAATTGGGTAAAGAAAATCCTTCCATTCTATGTACGTCTTTCGATCTCCAAAAAGTTCTAAATACCCCCCATGGTAACAGTATGCTGCTTTTTTATGCTAGGAAATATGCTGTTTATAATTTGTGTTTCTATGAGAGCATTACCAGAAATGGTTTTTGTTTCATCTGGGGAGAGTCGGAAGCTAAAAGAGGTGCAAACGAAATTGCGACAATTCTGAATAAATACATAGAAAATGTTGATTCCAGAGGAACGATAAAAATTCTAATTTTATATTCTGATTCCTGTCCAGGACAAAATAAAAACAGACTTGTCCTCGCTGCAGTACACAATGCCTTATTACATTCAAAAAATCTGGAGTCAATTCAGATGAACTATCTTCTCCCTGGACATACAGAAATGACGGTTGATAGTATTCATTCTACTATCGAACAATCCATTCGAAATACTATTGTGTGGGCACAGGTCACAGTGGGCTACCGTATGCCAGCTAGCAAGAAAAGAACCTGCGCCTTACTACGTAGAAAACCTCACACATGAAGATTTCTTAAGTTTTGATGATATGGCTGAAAAATACTTTAAAGGAAACTTAACAGGTAAAATCAGTCAGATAAGAACAGCAACTTTTAAAAAATCTTCTCCAAATCACATGAAAATTAAATTTTCCATGAAAGATGATGCACAAGAGGAGACAATAGTCATTCATGCTAAGCCTAAAGCGATAAATATGAGATATAAATCAAGTTTGCCTATCACCAAAAGCAAATATATGGATCTTAAGAAATTGTGTGATTCTGGGATCATACCAAAAATTTACCATAAAGAATACCTGCAATTGCAAAGCGTCAATGCCAAAGATGTCCTAGTAGACACTGACATTGAAGATGACTCAGAAGATAATGAGTAGTTTTCATTTAGTTAAATTGTTTATCTTCATAAATTGACAGAAAGAGGACTCTTTTTTCCTGTAACTTTGACTGAGGCTCAATATTTTTGCTATTTTTAATGTTATTTAAACGTTTAACAAGTAAAACAGATTTAATCTATACAAGTAGTCATAAAGTATTTAATTGGCAATAGTTCCTAAATTGAGACTGATTTAATTGTAATAATTATGACTAAGTAATAAAAATAAGTAAACAAAAATAAAAGTTTCTAATTCATCAAGAAATCTCTTTTTTTATTTGGGTTTAACTACCAATTTTAATTAATGACGACAAAAAAGTGTGCCATACGAAACCTCAGTTTTAAAACAAAAAGTCATTTAAGCAATTCTGTCTATCCTTCCTTATCATCCCAAACGATAGATAACACAAATAGCTTGCTTTTAATATTGCTGCATCATGTCGTATCAATAACTTTGCTTTACACTAAATAATCACAGTAAGGTCGCTTAAACCTATTTTGCAGCTGCAAATAGCCGTCATGATGGTTACTTCAATCGTTTTGCCTTATGTAATTTTGTATTAAGCGACACGTAACTTTTGAAATATAGTTTTATTTACTCTGAATATTACCAAGGGTTAGAGATTTTTTTAAATTGAATCCAAAGTAGTTACTCCCATTGAAATAACTTCCATAGTTTTTTTGTTATTATTTTTTTTCTGAAATTTGTAACTTTAAATGGCTCTCCTGTAAAGTTCACAAAATGTCGCATAAACCAAATAGCCTTTCACCCCTCGAATTAAATATTATAAATGCGAAAGTTTGGATGGATGAATGTTTGTTACTCAATCACGCCCCAACGGCTGAACGGATCTGGATAAAGTTTGGCACAGAGGTAGATTATAGTCTGGAATAACACATAGGCTACTTTTATCCCGGGAAACTAAGGAGTCCCGCACCAACCAAAAAACCTCAATCCACGCGAACGTAGTCGCGGGCATCCTTTCATCTACGTGATGACTAGACTAAGAGATAGCTGCACTTTTGGTAACTATCGCCAGGAAGGTTGATACAGTATTAGGTGGGTTTAGCGCTCTCCACAGATGATAATAGTGAAGGTCTGCCCGCATGCGGATAGGTGTTTCACTAGATATGGCCGCTCAAAGACATGTTACCAAAAAATGAACCATAACTAGAAAGGCTGATTCTTGTACAGCATTAAAGTATGCGCAGTACCTATGTAAACAGTATACCGTTCATTAGATATCACCTCTCAAAGACGTGATAAACTTAAAAACTTTAAGGAGGAGTCTGGACATACATATGAGTGACACAAGTTGTCCTACATGAAATAAATTATTTCATTTTTATATTTTTCATTATAAATTTGATGTTTTGACTGAAACATGAATATTATGGATAAATGCTAATATTAGTTTTTTTTTTGTTTACAGGATCGACAACGATAGACCATAACAGTCTTCCCTCTGTCGTTAGTTTAAAAAAAGATTTACTTCCTTATTCCTATATATCTGAAATTTTATATCTATTAGATTGTATTGACACGGAAGGTACTGTGAATTGTTGACAATACATGCGCTGTAATAAGTTTACCTTAAACGTTGCTCAAACTTAAGATTGTGTCTGACGTGATGTAGAGTGAGAATTGTTTTGCTATAGTGGTTTTCTTGCACAAAGTCCCTTTTGGCATATTTGTCATCTTAAAATCAATATTGTAAATTTTTACATTTGAATTTATCGATTTATTCGATTTTTGTTCCATATTTTGCTAATATATTTCCATATTATTAATATAACTAATATCGATTATATTTTCGATGTTATCTATTAACTAATAAATCGCTTTTATTTTTTTATTAAATTGTTATACAGAAAATGTTTTTCCCATATAACTGCCAAAAGAGACTTCGTTCTTGAATGATACTATAGTTACTTAGGCGTAAGTTGATGACCATTTTAACGAAATTGTATGTATGATAGATTGTCCTTCTATATTCGTGTATGTCGAAGCTACACTTGGTGGCTCCTGAATACGCTTACGTGTCCACAGTAAAGTCACAATTTCTTTTTAATTAGTTTTCCAATAACAAATGAAAAGTAACATCGTTCTGATATACGAGTACCTTAGTACTATGATTGAATGATTGCTTTCATTAGCACCTCAAAAGCGACTTAGTAAATTACAAAATGAAAAATATGAATGTATGTATGTATATTCTTTATTGTACACCACAAAAACACAAAAGAAACAGATTACAAACATGAAAACTTAAAACGTAGGCGTAAACGTTGAAATACCTACCAACTTGTATAGAGCTGTTTAACTTATGATTTATTTTTAACTGGTGAAAATATTGTTTTTCTAAAACTATAAATTATAAAAACAGTGTCACAAATTTTTAAAAACTTTTCATAGTATTTTTTTATGAAACAATACTCCTTATCCATGACGATTGGATTTTAATGCATTGAGATTATTTTGTTATTATTTACGGATTTTCGTAACATTTGACTAGAAAACTACTACTCAATATTTTTTTACTACATATTATTTTTACATTTTACTTTTGGACATTATCAACGTAGAATAGCAAACTCAAGCAATAATTTAATATTTGTTGATTCAATAGATGGATTATAGTATATGTTAAATGGATTTGTTATTAGACAGTGCTCATTTTAGTTATAAATTGCACTAAATATTATATTTTATATCAGCTAAATGACTGTAGCATGGGGCACTCCTGATTGTCTATGGGTCAATACACACAGGAACAAAACGTTCGAAAATTCTAGTATTTACGATTTTTCTCTATAAATCTATAAGTAAGTATTCATTTACCTATATTTAGTGTAAATATTTTATTTTATTAAATATCTGTTAAACTTGACTCAAGTGACTGTGTATTGCCACATATACCTTGATTTCTTCTGAGCTTATTTCTTCTATAATATACTTACCTTCTAGATTTTAACTAGACTTTATTTTAACAGACGTATATTAAATTCCCATATTTAAGTTCCTCAACAAAGTGTGTGTTCAACAAAGATTTTCTTACACAGAAAATCTTTGTAATGGAGTGGGTCTTTATGAGGATGATAAATATAATAAATTCGAAAAGGAAATGTTGAATTTTGATAAAGACCCCGAGTGGATAGTTTAGTGGTAATATTAGTAATGCGCCTTAGCGCATGGCCGACTGATGCCCGTTTCCACCAACAATGCTTCAATTTTATAGTACACCTAAGTCCATTTAATGACAGTTATTGTAACCGTAAAACAGAGAATTGTAACCGTTCTGTCTTAGGTATGCCCTAAAATTTAGGCATTGGGCATTAGTACTAGTATACGTTAACAAGCAGGCGTGGTTGAGATGATATTAAATACATGAAATATCATCTTATAGTCGCAATTAAGGATTGTTAATATGCCCCGCATTGTCCATCACATAAATGAAAAAAAAAGATACGCGCCGAATTGAGAACCTCCTCCTTTTTTGGAAGTCGGTTAGCAAAATTTTAAATTAGTAAATCTAAATCGACGTGACATAGTTTTTCTATTTTACTCATACAGTAAATTGCATACTTAGTTTGCACAAGAGTTCGAAATAATATAATGTTGATTGCTGAATTTAAGGAACTACTTTCACTAATAAAAAAAAATATTTAAACACAATATCGCCATTGTATGTAGCGCGTTGAAATACTGAGTTATTATGTATAATTTTGTATAACTAAATAAGTTAATACCCATTTATAAATAAATGGAGTAACTTATTTAGTTACTCTTGGGCGAAACAGACAAAGATGTGGGATTTAAACCCGTTATTTTAATGGGTTTGCACTACTTAGATTTTCGACTGCTGCATTTTTTTTTAAAATTTACATTGTATTTTGCCTCTGATGTCTCATAAATATGGTAATGTGTTATTTTAAATGTTATCGATTATAGGAAACAATTTTAATGATATTTTAGTGCATATCGTTTCTAGTAATAGTAGTAGGGCTTGAATAGGTATTATTTTTTGAATTATGAACTTCCAGACTCAAGATTATGCCTTCACAACGAATAATGATTATGTAAAAACGTGCTTTTACATAGAAATAACATAATATGGAATATATGTGTATTTAAGTATTAAAGTAGCGCTGAGGTAGATAAATGATTAATATTACTGGTTTTTTTTTAAATATTCTAATGTTATAGCAGCTGTCTTCCCCTCACTTTTGTTATTTTTTAATATTGAGATCTACTTCACTGTCTTATTTGTTAAATTCTGCGTTATTATAAATATCCGCTACGTAGGTATATTGTTTGGGTAACATTTAATTTATGTTATGATCTAAGGGCACGTTTATTTTCTTTTCTATCCATGTACCTACTTAGTAGGCGATTTGGATTTTTATTGCATTTTCACAACCTCAGTGATACAGGGACACTCTTTTTGTTATAAGTTTAATATCGCAGTGTCTTGGACAGGGTTAGGCCGCTTGTCCACTGAAGCGGGGCGGAGTGGTTAGCAGACCAATCGGATGAGAGAATCAAGTCATTATTTTATCAATACTTTAATTGGTCGACCAGGTACTCTAAAGCGGTTGGTCTTGTTGGTGACGAATTATTGTTTATGAATGAAAAATTTTATTTGAAGTTAGAAAAAAATATTTAATTTCGAATTTGGCATAATTTTATTAATTATTTAATACTTTACTATCATATCAATAAATAAATAGGAGATTATTAATAATATCATTTTTAGGTTAGAAGAATTGGCATGTTTATTTTATCACAAATGTTTTTATGTATAAATATAGTTTTAAATAATGTTTGACGAAGCAATTCATTATACACAATAATATTATCTGTCCAAAATAATAACATGTGAAGTTATTTGCAGAAAGGTTGAATGTAAATAATTGTTTATATAAATATTCGTCCAATCGATGTCTTGCATCGCAAAAGCATTTATTTTTTAAGCACAGAATCTCGAATCCATTGTTTTGATAAAAGTTTGTGAGTGCCAAATTCTGGGATCTTAATTTTGTATTATGTGACTCATTCACCATTCCAATAGACAGGTACGATGAAATAAAGCTGAAAATTATAAATATTACGACTGATTGACTTTGTTTTATTTTACAGCTAGACCTATCCCGTAATCCTTAATACATCGCAGGTATAATATAATATTTGCGCACGTCCGATACGAATCTGATTTTTATATTGAACTGGTTGAATAAGTTTTTTTTTTTAATTCTCACGGGATGGGAGGGAAGTTAACTATGTCACTCTCCAAGTCCTCAACCATACCCATCCAACAATTCACGTTAATCCGTTGCGGTGTGATTGAAGGATAAACCAACAAACAGACACCCTTTCGATTTGATACGTATATGGCGGACGAAGTTATAGGTGGCAGATCCTTTAGGCGCTATTCAGTGTGACGCGGATATAATCCGCGATGTCGGTAAAATGTATTTAGCCAATACAGCGCGTTCTTATTGGTCGTAAACTCGTAACGTTGTAGTTCTGAGTTCTAGTGGTGGGTCGTTGTCGTATTTTTGACGGACGTACCGCAACTGTTTTCCTGGCGAACGAAAACGGTCGTCGTTGCAACTGGTTTGAAGACGGCTTTAAAACGATCTTCAAACCAGTTGCAACGACGAGTCTTCAAACTGGTAATACATTATCGACTGTATGTCATGGGCATAAAGCTCACTTTTGATTGTAAGAACGAACGTGGAACGAGGACGACTACGTTCGCGACGACATTTGTCGTTGAATCAATTCATTCTCTACTGTATGTCATGGGCACAAAGTTTACTTTTGATTGCAAGAACTGTTTTGAGAACGAACGTGGAACGAGGATGACTAAGTTCGCGACGACATATTGTGTCGTTGAATCAATTGATTCTCGACTGTATTTTCTTCTTAAAATATAAAATCGCACAAGTTATTCGAAGACTGGTTTGTGCAACGAAGACTGTTTTACCCAGGACGTAAAAACGGTTTCACCGTCGCAGTACAGAGAACGGTCTTAAAAAACAGTTCGTCGTCGCAACGCCCACCAGTACTGAGTTCAGTGCTTGACGGACGGTCGTGCGGGGCGGACGTGACGTAAGTACTGTCGTCCTCGTCATGGCTGCGAACGTGCAAACTGAGAGGGTTGTACAAGAAGTACAATCAAGACCCGCACAGTACTGAACGACGAATTCATACGGATGGTTCGCCACGTACTGAATCGCGCCTTACACTTTTATCCATGACTAGTGGGCCCGGAGACGTTGTCCTGTCATGAGACTAGAACCCGATTGCAGCGCCCCCTACCGAGTTCAATTGTGGATACTTACCCACTAAAACCCGCACAAAAAATTTCATCTATATCGGTCAAGCCGTTTCTGAGTTTTAGTAAGACAAATTTTTATATAAAAATAGAGATTATCGACGACCAACCGGTAGGCACTATAAATAGTAAAATACATCTTTACCTTCTATCTGAGTCTCTATTATTATTAAGTACTTACTAAGTATATCCAAGTAAGAAATAAATAAAACACAAAATATTTTATAATTATCATTTATTAAACTTAACAATTATACTTAATGCTACTAATAATATCTTACATAAAATCAGATAATACACATTACACAATCTTTTTATTCAAACGTAGGTACTCAATTTGATCTTTATTTTACAAATACATCAATAGCAAAAATAAGAAATACATAATGTATGAACATTAAAATAATAAAAACCCTGGAAGATTGTATTTCACACATAGCACTAAAACGTGCCCTTTATGAAATTGCGAATTCGTAGACAAAAAATATGTACAAAGCTGATGGCACATTACGAAACGAGGCGTAAGCAACGCTTTTCCAATACTGTGCTCTTAGAACGGGTTTGCACATCACGACAGCGTTTGTAGATTTCGAATATCGAAACACTGGAACGCCTAAGTAAAATATGGACCTTAGCACAGCTGTTTTAAAACCGTTTATTCAGTACTACAGTCTATTTTATTATTTAATAGAGGTAAACACGAACTTGGTTAAAGGTCCAAGTAGGCTATTTAGGTAGGTCGATTTCACTATGAAGTTTGACTATTGTAAAGTGCGATCAACTTTAAGGTGATTAGTACAAACAAACAATACATGAAAATTTAATCGTTAACAATGAACTAGTTACTAGGCAGTGACTTGTTCATCAAAGCGTTTATGAGTAAAATAATTCGGACATATACACGCATAAACTACAAAAGATCCCTGACACATATAGTATAGTATTTCCTGCAAAATCATATTTGGACCACCGAAAGACTCCATTATGCCTTAAGCAAACTTGTCTTACACGGGTAAGTGTGCCTTATCACAATAGACATAAAGGTGCTTATCGTTTCGTAGCGCTTACAAATGTGTCTGTGAACAAAATTGCGTTGTTATCCTAGGTGAGCGACAAACGCGGCAACGCGACAATATCAAACAGCAGCTGACCCTTCACGTGACCTACGCTGTCGCGGCGTAGATACGTCTATTTTCTAAGGCGTCGCATCGCGTCGCGTCGCTTCTGTCGCTCACCTAGGACAACGGATGACTTGTTCAACGTCGCAAGTATGTAATTTCTTTTGATTTATTCAATTCATGGTAATAATAAATCTATTCCAGAACTAATGTGTAACAATTGTTAGTGTCAGGGAAATATCAAATAATATACAAAAGGTTTCCTGCATATAAAATCGATGGGGGCTCGTTTGGTGACATGAGATCAATATTAATTATATAGACCCTAAGAATGCCTTCATTAAAGTAAGTAGGACCCTCGCATCGCATTACACATAATTACAGCTTACATAACTTACATAACTTACAATAATAATAAAAAAAGCCACTTTTAATGCAATCAAACGGAAAAGAGGTATTAAAATGTGGCATCAAAATATAATTAACGCTTTTTAAAATAAAAGTTAGATAATGGGGCTGATTCTGTGTAACACAATCTCTAAACTAAACTAAAACGGCAGCTTTAATTCTAGTTCTGTCCCTTTCCGTAGGAAGTATTATGAAAGGGTTAGCAATATTTGTAATGCTCTAATTTTAGTTTAGTTTAGAGATTGTGCACTACAGAATCAGCCCCATTGACTGCTATCTCACCCGGTCGACGCGGTATGATACCGAAACCCTGAATCGCTTGGCGGCACTTCTTTGACGTTTACTAAGCACTAGTGATTAGTGAAAGTGTAGTTGTATAAGTGCTGCCTCCAAGAACACAAGAACGTATTGTCTTCAATTAGAATAAAGAAAGACTAAGATGCGTCAGTGGACTACTTTTTAGTAGGGATATAAGAAAGTTTAGGTTAAAGTTAAATTCCTCTTAGTCAACTTATTATTAGTCTAGATTGTAATTTTAGTGAGGATCACATTATTTTTAAAAAAAAACCTTTGGTGTTATGGTAACTAGCCACGACTAGGGTTAAATATTACTTTTCAGAAAATATTAAAAGTAAGTATGTATCAAAAGTAATATCCGATAAGAAATAGATAAATCTTCTCAACTTTTGCATTAAAAGCGACAACTGTCATTGTTTAATAACATTATGACTAGAAAGATTTGGTTATACGATAAATCATAGATAATAAATGAATGTGATATACACCATAATTTATACGACGTTGACTTTATAACCTTTTAACAAAAGTTTGAATATACAAAGCATAATCATATCAGGTGTAATGTTTTGAGGAATTAAAAATACATGCAGCGTATGACTTTAATTTTCCCGATACCTCAAATATTATGATGGTTCATAAACCAGGTTGCAGTTAAAGTACAACGTTTTAATAGCAAAATTATTATAATTAAGACTATTCGCGGAATACGGAGGGTCAGAAATACCAGATTCGCTTGAAAAATCTGCATTTCGATATTGTTGTCACAATTTTTATAAATTTATTCCTTGAAAAATTACTTACGTAAAAGATTGACAAAATCATTTCTGAAAAATTAAATTCCTACTATGAAGGTAGTTTTTAATGAAAATGTCACCGTGAAATTGTAAATACCGTGTATTATAATCAATCTCGCGAGATTGTGAACTGTCGAAAGATTGTGAACCGTTCAATGTTCTGAGTGTCAACTGTCAATTTTTGAAATATTTATTGTATTTACGTTTTCTTGTTCTTCCTCGTCTTGATCTTTTAGGTTAGGTTAGGGTTAGACATAAATAGTCAGGTAGTGATAAATAGGTTCTATCGGGCTAATATACCTAATAGATTATAATCTACCGGAAATAATGCGTTAAATTGTAAGCAGTACATTTTACGGTTCACAATTTACAATTTTACGCTGACAGCAATAAACGATACACGTCAATTATTCGACAATGGCCACACAAACATACATGCACGTCGAGCGCGGAATGTGTGCGTAGTGCGAGCGTGACGTCACAGTGAGGACGCGCAGCGTTGTGCCCTAAGACCTTTGTTCGTTGAGCTATCGACGAAGAACGACCTCCTTATAACCCAAAACAGACTAGGTTTTATAATATTCCTTACCACCTCGTTTTTAGTCGTTTTACCACCGTAGCGATGCCACAGAAAAACGAAGTGGTCCAAATGGATGGCCCAATTTGAATGTTGTTTATTTAACCAGATACATAACCGCACTGTTAGACGTTAGATGCAATACGGACGGTTAGTATAAGATTTTACATCTCACCAACATGATAGAATTCACGTCAAAACACTAAGCGGTAAAGTAAAATGAACGTTATTTACTTGCAATTAAAAGCTCAGGTTCGTTCATAAATCTTCAAGCGAAATCCATCTAGCGAAAACTTTGCCAAATCAAAGAATGAATATGGCCTTCGATAGACTCAAAGACTTTCGACATTTTACTGTGTACTCTGCATTCGAATCCTATGATTTTTTTAGAGATTTCATAATAACTACATATATAGATCGCGGAAAAAAATATTGTGCACGTCCTCACATTCAATTCTTGGTTTTATGGCTCGCAGAGTTTGTACCAATGGTGGTGCAATTTTCTTTGGTATCAAGAATTACACTAGTAAGTACTTGTCTGCTACTGCTTAAGAGAATAGTCGGTGAAAGCTGGGAATGTCCAATTAAATTGTATGACATAGCTTTCTCATTGCACAATACAAAATAATTTACATTTTCTCAGTTAAGGCATTACAGACTGATTGTGTAAGGAAATTGAAATCGTTTGTCAAACGGATAATTCGACCTGTTTAAGAAGTTCACAGATGCCTGCACATCAAAAAGCATGTATGAACTCCTTAAACAGTTCGAGTAATACGTTTTAAGCTGACAAATGATTACGATTTGATAAAACAATTGGGCCTCAGTTCGAGTAATACATTTTAAGCTATCAAATAATTACGATTTTCTTAGACAATTGGGATCTTTTCTCACATTAACAGTGGTCATCCATGTTCAGTCGTTCGCGACAGCTTGTTCGCCGTTAGACCAACAACCAAATAAGGCGAATAGTGTCACTGCGGTCGGTCCTCCTGAAGGAGCCAGTCGTCGTTGTCGGGTCGCGACAACTGCTTCTTCAGTGTGTAGTACAGTTTGATTAACGAATCCTGAAAAAGAGAGAAGGAATTCTCAAAACCTGCCCAGCAGGCTTAGCATACAACGAGATATCTCGCGACGAAACAGAGAGAGATGTCGATGCCGGCTAATTTTCGTTCACCCTAACGTGTACCAAATATATTACAAGAAAACAATTGTCGGCATGTAAGAAAATTACCAGAGATAAGAAATATGATTTTTATCTCTGCTTTTGACGTAACAAGACCAGTAACCATGTTAGCTTTAGTAGACAAATAGAGATAACGGGTAGACATAATTTTACTCGTTGTGCGCATGCTAGCCCTACTGAAAATATCCATACTATGATTATAGATGATCTGTCTGTATGTCCGTTCCCTTTTTACAGTCTATTCGCTTAACCGTTTTCGGCAAAAAAATTCGTTTGCTTTTGTAGAAATAGGTCACTTTTAATCCTGGAAAACCAAAACGCTCTCAAGAGATTTTAAAAATCTAAATCCACATGGCTGACATCGCGGGCATCGCCTTGTTTTCCAATTTTTCAGAGTTATCAAAATGAATCTAGGGGGCGCGTGTAAGCAAACCATATTGGATGCTTACACACGCCCCTCAAAAATCAATGCACCCTTATCATTCAAGGATGCATTTCCACTTCCTTAATAGATTTAATTCATTTGACTACTCGAAAGTACCTAATAAAACCTTTTTTTTAAATTCTTTTAAAACAAAACCAGGTACAAATACTCATATTTACCTTTTCATTTTCCAATTGTATGATCTCCCGCTTTTGCCGGAGCTCTTCGTCGTCCATTTGCTCCTCTAGCTCGGATTTGTGCTTGCTCAGGTAGGCAAGTTCTGTCTGTATCTGAAATACAAAATAAACCGTTTCATTTTTACAACTTTTATCATGACTTTTTATGCAGCTATTCATATATTTGTAGATGAGAAAATAGTAAAATATTAGAACAATTTAGAATTTATGAGGACATCCCGTTACTGAATAAAACTAGCGCTTGGTAGGGCATGTTACATGCTCGAGTGTATACATTGAATTCGGAACCCTTTTTTTGTCGTGACAAGTTCCTGTTTTTTCAGGATCGGCTTTTCAGAATTTTTATAAACCGTTCGAATTTTAAAGCCTTAAAAGTATACGTAAACCCCGACTACTAAGCAAAAACCAAGCAGGCACAAGAGTAACAGACACATATATACCTACCATAAACACATTACTGTATTGTGGAGTGAAGCAACGCAATTTGGCGTAAGGGTGTGTTTCCACCACTAAAAGGACCGCTTGATTTTCATCGCTAGATGTTAGATCGAGCGCTCCTACTGGTGGATCCGTAACTTAGCATCATAGCACATCTCTGGTAGATACGCACGCTGGAGAGGCAAGCAGATTGCGCCGCAAACTTCAGTGCGCCACAACAGAATCTTGTGTATACGAGTATCTTCACGTGACATTATATCACTCTGATCATTAGAGATCATCAAGATACGTACGTACGTACGTTTGCACCCTTTTGTTTTATCTTTTTTTAACCTGTTGTTTATTGTTTTCTATCTATCTATACGTCACCAAAATACATTAACATGTATTTTTTTGTCTTCACGCGTGCCCAAATTCTGTAAGTGTGTATCTTTTTTTAACTTGTTGTTTATTGTTTTCTATCTATGTATACGTCACCAAAATACATTAACATGTATTTTTTTGTCTGCACGCATGCCCAAATTCTGTAAGTGTGCCTTTCGTTAAATCTTACACTTATCTACACTTCTCGGGATAGCGTTCTTAGAAATTGGGTAGCGTATGCATATTGCTTGCTGATGGACGCTAGTTTATGTTGTTTTGTCCGTTCGGCGGAAATTCGTTTGAAAGACATACATTTTTAAGTTTACGAGCACGATCATTTAGATCTCCAAACACGTGCCCAGCGTTGTTGAAATTATTCCATGGCAACGCAGTCGTTTTCAAGCAAAAGCGGCTTTTGCACATAGCTCATGTATGTCAGTTTGTATAGAATGTGAGTACAAAGTAGCGAGCTAGAATTTGGAATGCACGTGTCATAACCCAATACCGACGTGCAATATATGAACAATCGCCAATAATAGACTGTAACAAAGCTGTTTGAATATATTATTATTATTGTTCCTATGTCATCGAGGGGAAATTTTGGGACAGCCAGGATTTGTCAGTTTGTAAAGGCATTTCAAGAATTTTATTTCGGTATCGATGTATGGAGACCAAATAAGGGTAAGTGCAATGAAAGACAATTTTCAGAAGATCGATAACCATAACAAGGTGATAGCAAGCGGGTGGATGGTGAAGCATCGTATGTACATGAGGTTGGGCTCTCTAAAAGGCCTATGAAAGGAGTAGACAAAAACTGTCTTTTAATCATAACATTAATTTAGAGAGAGATTTGATACATGAGCGAGGTGGTTCAATGTACCAATTAATTATTAGATGACACTTACTGAATCTTTTTAAAAGGAAGGATGGAACCATAACTTTATCTGCTTTACTCTCAAGTTGTTCACAAATCACAAGTGCCCACAGAAGTTTTACTTCAAAAATTTTTTAATGAGTCAATTCATTATTTTCCTCGCACACTTTTGTGATTCGGTACGGCATAACCGTAAAAATGATGTGTATGGGACGTAGAATGACAATCCTCTAGAACTCCACTAAGCGGGTCACCGAAGGAAAATACTTTCAATATGTAGGGTTGCAAATTAAAATTAAAAAAACCGGCCAAGTGCGAGTCGGACTCGCGCAACGAGGGTTCCGTACAAACCTGTAGTAAGTTTTAAATTAAATGTTTTTTTTAAATATTTGAGTTGATTGAATGAAAGGTAAATTGCGGTTTACGATTTATGACGTATTAAAAAAAAACTACTTACTAGATCTCGTTCAAACCAATTTTCGGTGGAAGTTTGCATGGTAATGTACAACATATAATTTTTTTTAGTTTTATCATTCTCTTATTTTAGAAGTTACGGGGGGGGGGACACACATTTTACCACTTTGGAAGTGTCTCTCGCGCAAACTATTCAGTTTAGAAAGAAATGATATTACAAACCTCAATATCATTTTTGAAGACCTATCCATAGATACCCCACACCTATGGGTTAGATGAAAAAAAAATTTTTGAGTTTCAGTTCTAAGTATGGGGACCCCCAAAATTTATTGTTTTTTTTTCTATTTTTGTAAGAAAATCTTAATGCGGTTTACAGAATACATCTACTTACCAAGTTTCAACAGTATAGCTCTTATAGTTTCGGAAAAAAGTGGCTGTGACATACGGACGGACAGACAGACAGACAGACAGACAGACAGACAGACAGACATGACGAATCTATAAGGGTTCCGTTTTGCCAAATTTGGCTACGGAACCCTAAAAAACAAGTTGAGCTCCGAGTTCGAGCTCACCTTTTATAAGCGATGCGCGATGAAGACAAAAAATCATGTAATTCTCTAATTACATTATTTCATGCTTAATCATTGAAAATGCCTATGGTAGTGTCTAGCAGTCTATAGCTTTCTTTGTCATCGTCTTTCTTTGGTTTAGAAAGTGGTGGGTCAATCTATTGGGATCGATAGTGCTGGGATCGGTTCTCACCTTAAGGTACTCCTGCGCTAGCTGCTTGTGCTCTTCGAAGATGCGCTTGGACTCTTCGTTGGCGAGGTCGGGCGAGATGGGGCGCAGGTGCGGGTCCAGCATCATGTGCATGGAGTCCAGATCCGGATCGGGCGCGACCGGCGGCGGCGCGGCGCCCTCCGCCGCAGGGGACCCGCTACTGTTGCCTGCAAAAATATTATCAATCAATCAAATCATTTATTCAATATAGGTACATTGTAGGTACACTTCATCACTACAGCCTATTAACGTCCCACTGCTGGGCACAGGCCTCCACTCTCATAGGAGAGCGGGAATTAGAGCTTAGACCCACCACGCTGCTCCAATGCGGGTTGGCGGGCTTTAACGACTATTATCATGTTAGTGATAATAACCGGGACCGACGGCTTAACGTGCGCTCCGAGGCACGGGTGAAACACCGCCAACTTCCAACTCCGGGCTGGCACTGAGAATTTCTTAATTGAAAAACCCAATACCTAACTTTTTATGCCCGACCGGGAATCGAACCCAGGACCTCGTGATCCGCAGTCGACTATGCTAACCACTAGACCAACGAGGCAGTCAACAGTAGGTACACTTATTGACGTTAAAAAGTGATAATCGGTTACGGTATCTTAAAACTAAAGCTACGAGGGTTCCAAACGAGCCCTGGTCGGAGAAGAGCCCACAACAAACTCAGCCGGTTTTTTTTTATTATCACCATCTCACAAATCATCTTAACTAAGGAACTATCAGAGCCATTAGAGCAAATTTTTGTCAAGCTTCCTTGGCATTTAAGAAATCCTTTACATGGTAGATAGATTTTTCAATGAGTTTAGGTTTTACATTAACTTTGAACTTATTCAAAGACATCTTCAACATGTCTTCTGGGAGCTTATTGTAGAAGCGGACACTGTTTCCAACAAATGAATTGCTAGTTTTACTAAGCCTAGAAGCAGGCATTACAAGTTTATTCTTATACCTACTATAAAATTCACTCGCGAACCACCACATTGAGAAGGGTCACAAAGAAGAAAAGAGAAACATTTGAGGCATCGTTCCCTTCTCAGTTGGGATCGGACCATAAGAGTATTATCAGTTACCACAAGTATGTCTGATGGTAAAAAATTGGGCACCGTCAAGGTGATCTCGACGAGAGATCTCAATCTCTCTCGAGCAAAATTAATAATTTATATCAGATAGTGATATATACAACAGGCTGAGTAGAAAAATGTGACGCACGCGGAAAGACACTGTACTCATATATTTTTCACTAGCAACCCCGCTGACTGAGAGTTTTGTCGGATCGGACACAGACAGGAGTCAACATCCAATAACTCTTTTCCCCGTCAAGATAATCAACAGATATACAAAGAGATATACAAAGGCAGGTGGCAAAATACTGTCCAAAATATTAACTAACTAATAGGTAAATAAAAGATGAGAATAGTTAGCAGGAGCCGTAAAGTCACGGGTTAGTATTTTACTCGTCGATATTGAGGGAGGCGGAAAATGGCTGGTTCTGGGCCTAGGCTGACTTAAACTATTATCACCTGCCATCATTGCTCATAACGCGTTAAACGTTAAAATTACTGTTTGTTGAATTGTAATCTTCGATAAAGTACCTATTGTGTTGTTATCGTTTAGGACTTAAGATTGGATTGCCTCAAAATTGAATTTCCTAAATAAATAATGAAGTTTTTAGAAGCCAGCAGGGTACTTCAGTTTGGCATTTGTACAAAATGATTTAGAATAAATTAATAGTAAAGTGTCATGCACGGATAAACAAGATATCGAGGGGTGAAAGGCTATTTGGTTTATGCGACATTTTGTGAACTTTACAGGAGAGCCATTTAAAGTTACAAATTTCAGAAAAAAAATAATAACAAAAAAACTATGGAAGTTATTTCAATGGGAGTAACTACTTTGGATTCAATTTAAAAAAATCTCTAACCCTTGGTAATATTCAGAGTAAATAAAACTATATTTCAAAAGTTACGTGTCGCTTAATACAAAATTACATAAGGCAAAACGATTGAAGTAACCATCATGACGGCTATTTGCAGCTGCAAAATAGGTTTAAGCGACCTTACTGTGATTATTTAGTGTAAAGCAAAGTTATTGATACGACATGATGCAGCAATATTAAAAGCAAGCTATTTGTGTTATCTATCGTTTGGGATGATAAGGAAGGATAGACAGAATTGCTTAAATGACTTTTTGTTTTAAAACTGAGGTTTCGTATGGCACACTTTTTTGTCGTCATTAATTAAAATTGGTAGTTAAACCCAAATAAAAAAAGAGATTTCTTGATGAATTAGAAACTTTTATTTTTGTTTACTTATTTTTATTACTTAGTCATAATTATTACAATTAAATCAGTCTCAATTTAGGAACTATTGCCAATTAAATACTTTATGACTACTTGTATAGATTAAATCTGTTTTACTTGTTAAACGTTTAAATAACATTAAAAATAGCAAAAATATTGAGCCTCAGTCAAAGTTACAGGAAAAAAGAGTCCTCTTTCTGTCAATTTATGAAGATAAACAATTTAACTAAATGAAAACTACTCATTATCTTCTGAGTCATCTTCAATGTCAGTGTCTACTAGGACATCTTTGGCATTGACGCTTTGCAATTGCAGGTATTCTTTATGGTAAATTTTTGGTATGATCCCAGAATCACACAATTTCTTAAGATCCATATATTTGCTTTTGGTGATAGGCAAACTTGATTTATATCTCATATTTATCGCTTTAGGCTTAGCATGAATGACTATTGTCTCCTCTTGTGCATCATCTTTCATGGAAAATTTAATTTTCATGTGATTTGGAGAAGATTTTTTAAAAGTTGCTGTTCTTATCTGACTGATTTTACCTGTTAAGTTTCCTTTAAAGTATTTTTCAGCCATATCATCAAAACTTAAGAAATCTTCATGTGTGAGGTTTTCTACGTAGTAAGGCGCAGGTTCTTTTCTTGCTAGCTGGCATACGGTAGCCCACTGTGACCTGTGCCCACACAATAGTATTTCGAATGGATTGTTCGATAGTAGAATGAATACTATCAACCGTCATTTCTGTATGTCCAGGGAGAAGATAGTTCATCTGAATTGACTCCAGATTTTTTGAATGTAATAAGGCATTGTGTACTGCAGCGAGGACAAGTCTGTTTTTATTTTGTCCTGGACAGGAATCAGAATATAAAATTAGAATTTTTATCGTTCCTCTGGAATCAACATTTTCTATGTATTTATTCAGAATTGTCGCAATTTCGTTTGCACCTCTTTTAGCTTCCGACTCTCCCCAGATGAAACAAAAACCATTTCTGGTAATGCTCTCATAGAAACACAAATTATAAACAGCATATTTCCTAGCATAAAAAAGCAGCATACTGTTACCATGGGGGGTATTTAGAACTTTTTGGAGATCGAAAGACGTACATAGAATGGAAGGATTTTCTTTACCCAATTCTCTATGACATTGTAACCGCCTTTTGGATGCATCTTTTTCATCTAAATGAGGCTGCAGTTCCACACAATCTTCAGGTTTTTTTCCTTCAAAACGCAAACATTTACTACATTTATCTTTCTTCGGTACGTGAAACCCGATATTAAAGTCTATATTAAATATATAACGAAATATTTTTTCATTAACTACATCTGTGCCTTTGCTAGTACGGTCTTCTTTATAAATGCGATATAAGTTTTTAATATTTTTCAATTCGGTTGGAAGGTACAACTTTGTGCTATCCTTTCGACAATAATGTGAGGATACTGCAGGTAGGCTTTTGATGAAATTTTTGGCTGATTCCTTAATTTCATCTGGTGTTTTGTTGGGTGGAATGCATTTGCCTCTTCCATCTTCTTTTGAAATTCCTTGCGATTGAGTTGACAAAGTGTAGTAAATGTATCTCTGAGAGATATCGAGAGTATTCATGATAAACTTTAAAGCATACCCCAGTATCCACATTATCATCCCATCTTTCTTTATACTCATCTAGTGCGTCTTTGATGCTTGAATCAAACTTCAGTAAATCCTTGGGACTACTTCCCGACGCATTCTCTTTTTCTGCCAGATAATATCTTTTAATTTTGTGTTTGTTGGACCTTTGCCTTTCAGAATCCATAACAATTATGTAGGTATATCTAAAACAGTTAACAAAATTTAGTAAATTCAAAACCCGAAATAGTCAAGTAAAAACATAATTGATTGCAAATATTGAAATACTTACGATAAAATTACAAACTATCGGCGATATATCCTATCCTCGCTAACACTTTCGTCTGACTGAAGCGCCAGCGCGGTTTGGTCCGGTACACTAACTGCGATTATTAACTCGCGATCAACGATTCAAACGATGTATTAAGTCACATGAAAAAAACGCGTCATATTAAAATAATACAGTTTAAATGACAGTAAAGTTTCTTTTGAAATACAGAAAAACGTATGAAATCTCAGCAACTTATTAACTGTTTATCATAAGGGACAAACTTCAAAAATAATTATAGGATTAAAAAAGTTCAAACAACAATCGAAAATAGAGTAAGGAAAGGAAAAACTATTTGAAGCGACACACTGAATGGAAAACATTTTCAGGTTAAATAGCCTAACCGACATTCCTCATCGAATTTGGTTGCAGGCAAAATGTTTTAAGTGACATAACACCGCGTAAGTTGTGGAGGGCAAAATGATTTAAGACAGATTTTAAAATTATTTAAACGTTTTAACCAACATGCAATTGTGAATTTGAGAAAGGTAAATTAGCTTAAGTCAAGGGTCTATAAGATGAAGTCTGATTTAAATCCACTATTGAAAAAAAAATGAGAAATTTGTGTCGGATAATACACAATCTCGTAGAATTGAGACCTAAAATCGTGTTGTTTCAAGCGCCATAAAAGTACTCCAATCTTAACGAAACTTAGCTCATCCGACGCAGAAAAATTCGCTGATTCCAAATATGTATATAAGTCCATATCACCAAAAATGTCGCTTAAACCAAATAGCCTTTCACCCCTCGATATTATTTCAGCCCTGGTTAGTTATTAATACGAATATTATAATCAGTGTTTGTGTTACGATGGTTAGAGATTCTAAACAGTCGTTTACCTTGAGCTTATGTAGCGGTTATAACTGTGCAATCTTTTGATTGACCCCGAGCCGATATTTATTATTGAACTAAAATAAATTTCGCAGGTTTTAAACCGAAACTATGTGTTAACAATCTAAGTTTGGATTTTCTCAAAGAACGAGTCGCAATACTGAGGTAAGGTTTACTACGTCAGGAGTTAAATTTACTTTGGCTTGCTGATGTCAGAAGTTTCACCTAGATTTCAGCTTTCAGGGTGTTTCCTTTTCCCACAAATAGATGGCAGCAGCGAAATAAACAAAGCAGTCAATTATGATGAACGACTCATCTGTTAACACTTGTGGCACGATGGGCAATTAACGAGACCTGTGTTTATCTGGTGGAAGATTTATCTTGAATCATCATTTATTTATTTATCAAAATAGAGTTGAAGGAACAAATTGTTTACTGTATCTACAATTTTTATCCAGATACTGAACTCCGCGGCGTTCGGCAACGAACTATTCGATTGCACTGGATAACGAAAGCTCGTTGTATCCGCCGTGGCTACGAGAAAGCAAGGGTCCGGGCGTAGTGACGCGAGTTGCCTACGACACTTCCGCGTAGGAAGTAGACGCGATGGAGACGACAGGAAGGTACGGCGGGCGACACTCACTGTAAAATATCCAACTACAGCTGACCGTGTCCCTGATGGTGGTGACGATGCCGGAGGCGTCACACGCGTCTCGGCAGCGCAGGCGCGCGGCGTGCGCGGGCGGCGCGGGCAGCGGGGGCATAGCGCGACCTCTCAGCGGGAGCGCGCGGCCAGCACTGCCCGCGCACGCCGCGCGCTCGAAATAATCGGCGGGAGAGCCGGGAGCGGGCGGTGCAACAAACAAATCGTCGCTATTCGCGGTACCGTGACTCAGCCACGTCAGCCCGAGCTAAATGCGGACAGCGTGTGCTGCCGCCCTTCGTGAGGTTTTCTGCCGTTTTCAACGGCAGGGCGCGCGCAGCGCTCTCTGCGGCGGTCGACGACCTCCGCCCCCTCCGTCAATGCCTCATGCACTCGTAGACGCCACCATCAGATTGTAACCCTCTTCCGCTTCCCGGATTTTCATCGTCCCAAGTTATCCCGTTACTGAATCCAACTGACGCTTTAATAAAACCTTGGATTGAGCAATAAGATAACAATTTTATTCCATAAAGTACACGCGACGCTCAGGTGTTTTTGTTAGCGCCGTCAGACAACTTTATCGTATTGGACCAAAGCCGGGCAAGCACGAACGTTCACGTACCGATTGCGCAGGGATATAATACAGTTAAGACGATTGCAGCATCGCAGGCGGCCCTAATTCACAAAGCAGTTGTGGCACGCTCTGGCCAAAAGTGCAGTGCGCAAAAACAACTTACTTCCGACATTTTACGAGTTACTCGTCGACAACTGGCATGTCTGACAAGACAAGTGAAAGCGTTTCACTTTTGAGCTATTGATGAGTAATGTTTTGTTGCTTAGAAAATCAAGAATGTGACAAACTCAAGTTTGGCATTGGAATGGTAGTGGATACCATGTGATAGGCAACCTGAAAACTGTACAACACCAGTGGTGCATAATCTGCGTAGGTTTGGAAAAATAGAATTACCCTCAATTAATCAATCGGCCTCTTTGCGTACACTGCTGAACACAGGCTTTTCCGAGAGCGCGCCACCCCACACGGTCCTTCATCTGCCCAATTCCCATAAATGTCAAAATTTAGGAGGAGGTTCGGTGATTTCTTTAAAAAATAGGGACAGAAGTTGACATTTTCTAGCTTACAACTATTCGGAGCAATACATGACCTTATCAGTTCCGTGTTGTTGCACATTCGATATAACTATATCGAAACTATAGCACATGCCCTTAGAAAATAATAGAGCCGGCTGGCGTGCCAACTTCGCCGTTTTAATAGCTCATTACTCCCGGTGTATAACTTACCAAGTCTTCAATGGTGCCCAGAATAATCCGACGAATACAATTTAATGGAAAGCGGAAGTAGAATAGTTTTTTTAAGATAACCGCTAAACCGAATGGGTTTTTAAACCGGTTGTATGCTTAAAATATTTGAGAAGAGACTACATATATATCTGCGTTCCACGCTCAACAACAAATAAGAAACGGTTTTATGACAAGAAACGACGGGAAATGTATTAAAAGTGGTATTCAGGTTTGGTGGTTGGTTAGTGAAGGAGCTTTGAGCGGGAGGCGTTGCGTCCCAAAACCAGGGATGCCCAAAATCAACAAGACAGACGACGATTCTCGTGACAGAACCACGTTACATCATGATTCCTACAGAAAGCATGACGAAGCCCTCAAAATTGTAAGGGATCAATAAATGTTGGCTTAATTATGAGTATTTATACCACAGCCAACGGTAAAGGACAATCACTGAGTAGGTATTTCAGGCGGTCATTACATTTTCACACAACATTTTTATTTTCCTAAACAATTTCAGTGTTATACCGTAAGTGTTTATTTTAAAACCTTAACTTCGCTTATTATAAACGCATAATTGCGACACTTGTGCGCTAATTAACGCGCACTCGCTAAGCGCTGACAGGGTTGAGGCGTAGTCCAGAGATGTTGATAGATCGTCTCCGGACGATCGTTGATCTATAGTCGATGACTCTTATGTGATACACAACGAATTTCAGCAAAACAAACTCCGCAAAATAAATAACATACCTAAAACGGCCGAAGTTGTAATCAGTATGATTTATTTAAGCTTTAACAATAACCATAAAACGATTTATGTTCAAAAAAAGTAAACCGTCTTCCACAAAATAAGGTAGATGGGAACATTTTTAAATGCTGTTATCTATACTACTAATATTATAAATGCGAAAGTTTGGATGGATGGATATTTGTTACGCCAAAACGGCAGGCCGAATCTGGATGAAATTTGGCACAGAGATAGACTATAGTCTGGAATAGCACATAGGCTACTTTTTTCCCGGAAAATTAAAAAGTTCCCGCGGGAACCAAAAAACCTCAAACCACGCATCTTTTGCATCTATGCATCGAGTTGCATCGCTCTAAGTAGTTAGAGTCAGTAGGTAACAATTAAGAGCCTATGGTAGTGTAGTACAGGAGTGTACTTTGTGTGTTTTTTAAATTTTGATTATTGGAATCTGATCTGTTCCGTTTATCATGTCAAACCTGGTGCACATTACGTAGAGTGGCCACCTGGTTAATTACAACTTACAACGCAGACACAAATAGTTAACGTCAACATCCGAACGTCATTGGGGATGAAATACCTCAGGTGTCACACACTCAACGATTTAGATAGGCTCGAAAATGACAATGAAATTTATTTTGGCAAGATGGACAATCTAAACAATCGCATCGTGCACTTTAGCGACGTTATTTATATCACTCTAATATAAATCACTGCACTCTTGTTCTTATTATCTCTGACTAGTCCAATACCTTGAGAACAGACATGTTGCGTCGAGAGAATCACGTGAGCGAAATTATTATAAGTGGTAAGCTTATGAGATGCGTTGGTGTGGCAGATTATATCGTGCATGTTTCAATAAAATCCATCAAATATGGATTACTCATTCGGGCGCTCGTGATACGGGTAACGTATTTTTTTAATATTTTATTCCGTGAAATGAAAGCAAAGCAAACGAATCATGGGTAAGATCCTCATAATACGACTAGAGCCACGTGCGTTGTATCGATTGAGTGCAGATGTCGTAAATATTATTAAGTAGAAGAGATCTCTTTGATCGGTGGCATAATATGTTTTCGATTTGGCGTCGGGACGGGACGCAGACAGCTCTGATTACGTCAGAAGTTGACATCTAGCGGAAACTGGCCATGAGGTGACAGTTTCTTTTCTAGACAGTATTTAAAGACTTGAAGCTGAAAGCAAGGAAAACGTCTAGCAAACTAATCTCGACTTTGACACATTGTATTGATAGTGGAAATGTACGTAGAGTGAGTTAATATGAGAATTAAAGAAATCGAGATATTTTATCATGACAGGTATATGCCGTCTTGCTTACTTTAAAGTCCAGTGCCAAAAAATCCACATAGCGTCCAAACTTTTAATGTTCGAATCAACGGGTGACAGGGAATTACGTCGTATATCCAAAGCCTTTAAAAAAGTCTGATTCATCAGAGACAGTTTCATTCGATCCGGAAATATCTGACGCACGGATTTAGGCGTCCTTGTATACAATTATAAAATAAAAAAAAATATAGTACAATAATACATGAAGCTCAAGTTAGCGATGAGAAAATGCGGATGATTTATACACTGCTAAATGTGAATAAGATTTTTAGCGCGCGTTCGAAGACCCGCATCATTATTTATTTGATGTATTTATAGTATATAGCTTTACTTACGACCAACAAAATGCGAAGGTATAGGAAATGGTGCGGGTTCGGGCCTTTTTAAATGTCAGTAATGTTAATTTTATCTACTTATTTTGTTTTATTGATTGTATTACTTTCACATAGTTTTTCATGCCTCTCGTGGTCTTTTATACCAAGATAAGATATTTTTAATAGCAGATACAAAGAGAACGTAAGATTTGTCTGAAAACTGATTCCCTGTCGGCTTAAACAACTCATCATAGCGGTTCAAGAAGGTCTTGTCTTAGTAAAATATAGCCCATTAAAGAGGTCTGCTCGCTGTCAGCGAAACACTACATGATATTTAGAGCCTATTGTAAAGAGGGCAGTTTACAATTTCGTGCCAACTTCTACGGTAAAATCAGATCTGGGGCAGTCTCTGTTAATGTGCTATATTCCTTCGTGATCGTATCCAGATCACATCAAAGATTTGCTTGACTGAAATTGTAGCGAGATAGTGCAGATATACGACCGACCGTTAGTACGTCGTAAGTACCTAAGTCCTTAAATGTGCGATTAACATTGCTAGTTGATCTTCAAAAATTATTGCAAAAAAACTACACGTTTTTATAACTTTCAAAAGGATTGATTATAAAAATTTACACAATCGCTCATGTAAATTAATCAACGCTGGGATATATCTCTGCGGATGATTTTCCGAGACACATTTGTTAAATATTACTGACATGAACAAATATTGCTAAAATACCCCTAAACAATTTTAAATCAATGGCATTGCAATGCCAGCTTAAAAGTTCTGCCATAGTCAAATCGGTTTCATCCAAAATGAGTCAAGTGTTTTATTTTTGAGTCCAGTTCTAAAAACCGTTTGCTGTCCTGCAGGCGAAATGCACTAACATTTTGATGGACACCTCTTTGGTGAAGGCAGAGTGTGCAAATGGCATCAGATGGAAAATAATATGGATCAGATGGAATGTGAACAGTCGAATAGATTATGTCTCCTAATTGGAATTAATAAAGAATGAAAGGAAGGGATTGTTGCCAAGTTTAAAACAATAGCAAGTTGTCTATGCTGCTCATCATGAAAACAATTAATGATAATTACAAGATGATACATGCAGTTGAATACATTAATTGAATACCTAATCTTTCCACAACGGTAAATGTTTCTAAGCCAAAATCATTCGTGAGGTGCCCTTCCAACCCAAAATCATTCGTGAAGCTATAAGATATTGGAATCAATAATTGTGAAAGAACCTACTCATGCGTTCCTATCACTTATCACCTATTTTGTGGGAGAGAAAAAGAAATACGAATAGTAAAAGCAACAGGAAGCTATACAAATCGATTGGCAGAAGTATCGTTGTGACTTGTGAAACGGCGCGTGACTCAGCCGGGTATTTTAGAGGTGTGCTCCCGAACTGTTCCACAGGCGTACCTACACGTTACCTCTCAACTTAGCTAAATTAAAACTCCATTGTTCGAAATTAGCGTTTTATCTCCTTACTGACTCACCGTTGTATATATAGATAAACCTTTGTGCAGATGCTATTTCTATGACTAATATCGGAGCAAATTGTAGTGGTAGGATTCCATCTTGATCCATAATGACTATATTTATGAATTAACTGCGGATAGTTATTCATTATCAATTATTTACATGTATCGTGGTCAAGACCACATTGTAGATGGAAGAATCAAACTTGTCGCTATAGTTGGTTCAAGATTCCAGCACAGCGCTGTGATTTTAAAGTAGGTATGATACCAAATCAGAAAATAAAAGGGCATACATTCTAAATAGTAAGAAATAGGTACATTATAAGTACTTAATATATTATGCGAAAGTGTGTTTGTTTGTTGGTATGTCCTTCAATCACGCCGCAACGGAGCAACGGATCGACGTGTTTTTGGCATGGGTATTAAGTCGAGGACCTGGAGAGTGGCATAGGCTATTTTTATCCCAGAAAATTAAGTAGTTCCCGCGGGAATCAAAAATTTTAACCACGCGGACGAAGTCGCGGGTGATACGGGTCGAATCACTTCATTTATTATTGGATGTATGAGAAAAATGTGATTAAGGTACTTAAATTCAAATTATACGATTAAAGGCGTAATAAGTTTAACTTATTACGGGGGTAAGAAATTATGAAGAAAGTAAGTACCTTATCGACGTTGCTATTTGACTTATATTTGTGAACATTTAAGATTTTGACAAACTCAGACTCTGTACTTGTAGTCATGTTGTTGAACTTGTGACACATATTGCGCCTAGGCCTCTACTATACTGGTTTGAACAACATAAAATAAAATGTTGCAATTGGGTAATTAAAATACCATCCTCGATCGAATACTTCAATGCCGTTTTAGACGTATGCGTATCACGCGCTTTTCGAGGTTTTTTCGAGAGAATCGTATCAGGTGATGTTTACTATTAAAAGTGTATAAATATAAATACCTACGACCAATGTAATAAAATGTTTTTCTTGCCTAAATGATCTTGCCTTATGATTGAATTCGAATTAATGTAATGAATCGATAGTCGGTCGATTGAAGTGAGGCATAAAATATCATTAGGTAAGCCTCAAGTCGCCTTTTTTTTAAATAATAAAAAAAAAATCTTGGTGGATGTCTGTCAATAAAAAGTTACGTAACTTCATAGGCGTGCTTATGTCAAAAGTTAAATAATTGGTTGGAAGGAATAGGTATAGGTATTTTAGAGATTTTATGCAGAACAGAAATGCCGATTTTTTTTCTGAAAAAGTTATTCGTAATTATCAACTTGAGGCGAAAAATAATAATATATTACTCTGTCGGCATGAACACGAGTAAACGAGATGCTGTGAGAGCGTCGAGGTCATAGGAGTAACGTTTTCGCGTAAACGTAAGCGGTGGTAAGCAACCGGGCAAATGACGCAGGCGCGAGCCCCGACCTACTTATGTCGTCAAAAAAATCAGCAGATGAACATCGCTGAGAAGCGATATAACGACAACTAATAAAAGCTCGCGACATCGTCCGTGGGTGCACTGTTAAAGACGGCTTCAATTAATCCGCAGCACAGAAAAAGTAGACAATCCCTTTTTCAACAGTCAAATCAATATGTCCGTGATCTTTGACCTTGTAACAACAGAAACCACTATGTATTAATTTTTCTCCACAATTCAATATTATAAAACTTTATCCTGAAAAGTTTTATTATGAAACGACCGCCCGTCACTAATTTTGCGCGAATTTCTAATAATCCGGCCTCATACCTTTGTTTTCTACATTATAAAGGAAACTGTGTACAACTATCTAGGTGCAAAAGTTTGGGGTGGATGAATCAGTCACTGAATGAGTCAGGTTTTGTCTTTTTAATGCACGAGATTTTGTGATCAGTCTAGTTTGACATCATTCAGGAATTTCAAAGGAACTAAATTTTCCCCTTTAAAACACCTAAAAATTACTCACGATTTCTCTATTATCAAACAAATGTCTACTAGGTATGTCTAAGTCTTTACAATAATTTATCCAAAAATAAAATCAATGTACAGAAATACATGTTTTACAGATTCATTATAGTAATAATACAGATATAGATTTGTTGTTCCGAATAGAAATAAACTTGTCACATATTTTGATTGTATCTAGAGCGGCCCGAGAGAGCCGGTTAGTCATTCCTCCCAGTGATGCCAACGGCCGGTTGCGCACCACCATCAAACGATATAAAGGCAATCGTGTTCCAGACTGAATCACGCTAAGCGCCGTCTGCAAAATGTCTCACCGCTCCCCATTTATTTTCTATACACTTATTGTTTTGATTTTAGTATGATAAACAGTTTAGCGATTAAATGAAGTTTAGCTATAAAGTTGATCGCACATAAGAATCAGCCCGCGCTGAAGAACCAGAAGACCCAGAAAGAACGCAATACATAATCTTACTAATATTATAAATGCGAAAGTTTGGATGGATGTATGGATGGATGTATGTATGGATGTTTGTTACTCAATCACGCCCCAACAGCTTAACGGATCTGGCTGAAATTTGGCACAGAGATAGATTATAGTCTGGAATAGCACATAGGCTACTTTTAATCCCGGAAAATTAAAGAGTTCCCGCGGGAACCACAACACCTCGATCCACGCGTACGAAGTCGCGGACATCAGCTAGTTAATTTATAAAGTTAATCTTCAAGCCAATATCTCCTGAGAATGCTATGTCGGAGTGAAACGTACGTTCTCCGACATACTGTACTGTACTGTAGAAAATGTGTGGTGTGGTGTTATGGTAGTGCGAATTTGTTTCTTACTTTTCCTGCATGTTTAGTTATAGCAGATCATAGCAATTAAGCTTCTGGTTGCTTGGTTAATCTTCATTATCTTATTATTAAGTGTGGCTACTGAAGACGTTATCTGCTTCGATTTATTTGACTAACCCTAGGGCTAGAAACCTCACCTTGAGGAAGTTTCGACTGTTTAAATGGTAAAACCTGCTTTCCCGTTTTCACTTCACGCAAAGTTTGGTCCTAAGCTTTTTAAATTCTAATAGGCAAAATAATATTGTCTCGGCGTTTGTCTCATGGCGTGGCTTGGCTTAGGTTGGAGCAGCACTTGAACCGCAGCGAGTTGAGTTGCTGCCTTGTCTAACGGTTGTCACAAGTGAATACGAAGTTTTCGGGCGTCTGATGCAGTTAACACGTGCTGCTGACGTCACTCGAGTTATGCTGGAAAACACGTGCTAATCTTGCGAGAGACCCATGTGATGCGGCTGTAGTCCGCGATCAGCTAAATAGTGCCGTTACAAAGGATCCCGTAATGGCTTAAGAACACAAACGTAAATCCGAAGATATATACAAACAAGTTCTAAGAGCAAAGGGTCTATCTGATAAACGAACACGTAAACAATATTATTTTGGGAACTTCAAAGACGGGTTGTTACGTCGTTTGAGATCTCGTGAGTATAGCAAAGGAGTAACATCTATTAGTAGATATTATGTAAATGATACAAGATGGACGATAACATGATGTCTGTGTATTGTTTAAATATCACCCTTTTAACGAGTATGGCCAAGAAAAAGGCTTCAAATTAAAGATGCAAGGTAAAACAATCTAACCTAAACACGAGATACTTTCAGTTTCGTCTTCAAAGTAAACAAATTATATTAAATCTCTAGGGAATTTTTCCCACGGAAATGAAGGTCGTTTCCATAGTGATACTAGTTCTACTAACGACAGACGAATTATGTCTGTAACGTAGTTTTACCTGCTAGCAACTCTATAACTAGAGCAATGAGACACCGGATTGCATTCTGCTTAAATGCGGTCGTGTCTCCATCCAAGGCGAAGCCTATATTGCTTCCTCAGCAACACTTCCTGAAGTCCTCGCTGACCTGGTTGGCCTGCTTGGATTCTGGAATGAACTCGGCTTGCTGGAGTAATCAGACGAAGAGCTGCATTAGCGGTTTCACCAAAGCGCGCAAATTGACTTCAGTGCGGGGAGGAAACCCAGGACAAGAAGGAAGAAGTCTTAAGGTAAAAAACGAAAGTGCGAATGGAAAAATCGCCGATGGGTACCAGGCACCAGAGGGAAGCAGCTTTGATGACAAAATCAGAACCATTTAACAGAAAAAGGTGACAGTTTATTGTTGACGTGATGTAAGCTTGTATATTGAACGCCTTACTTCGTATTTTAAATTAATATGTGGCACAAACTTGGGGTGTTTTACAACTTCCAGGTAAGCGGGCGAAAACCAGACATCTGCTTTCCAATATACCTATAATATTATGTAGAGCGGCCGATATTTTGGTGATCTGCCGAGTCAATGCTGGCTGCCTCATGCGACGCAGAAATTTCCAATCGATAGCAACTAGATAATTGTATACTACAAAGTAAGCGATTTTAGTCTAGCCAGCGTATATAATTAATTCCTCCGTGAAAACAATAATGTCAGAGGGAAATGGAACTACATATTCATGATTTAAACTCATGTTTTCAGTACCACTGATTATTTCGCAAGGTTTCGTCTTGGAGTGCTTGCTTTTGAACTTGAGCTTTAAAACAAGGCAGTTGAAAGTCCATTTCACGTTTGACGTTCTGGTGTCTCAACGCTCGAATTCTACCAAAGTTGACGAGATGTAAAATCTCATACTAACTCAATACCATCGCCATAAAATAATTAGAAATGACTCATTGGGCCGTCGAAAGCGTTACTCGACGCTAGCCACTAGCCGAGAAAATTTGGCAATGCATTTTGACAGCCTATTATTTCACTGTCAGCTATCGTTTGTTGGGATTATAAATGTGCCGCATGATTGTCGATTTTAAGAGGATATTGCTTTACTGCAAAGTGTCTTGCACACATGAACGTGTACATTATTGTTACATCAGTAGATACATTGATCAACATCAATAGATAGATTACCAATGGTACTATTACAATATTTATAAAAAACTAGCTGAAGTCGGCGCTTTTTGGTTCCTTTCCGGGATAAAAAGTAGCCTATGTGGTAATCCAGACTATAATCTATCTCTGTGCCAAACTTCATGCAGATCCGTTCGGCCGTTCTGGCGTGATTGAGTAACATACATCCATCCATCCAAATTTTCACATTTATAATATTAGTAACTGTAGATAGCTGTAAGTAAGTAAACTGTTTTCTAATAATATGTATGCTCATCAGTCATCAAGAAAAAATACCTGAAGGAATTTTAGTAGGTTTAAGTTAGGATACATCATACAATACGCTTAGGGATAATAATAATATGCATTATATGTGAATATAATTACGAACATAATATATACTGGAGATATGATTCAGATTTAAACACCTACCTCGAGAACGTTTTCCAACAACCGTTTATTTAACGATCTATAATAATGAAACCAAATCAAAATATACTCAATCGAATCAGACTTTTACACGCTCTTTTGATCATCAAAGGTCGGTATGGTGATAATAAATTTACCACTTTATTATCACCTTTACTACAATCAAGCTGTAGAAGTATGTGTATGTGAAGAAAATTATAAATAAATTCAACAAATCCATGATAGTAATTTTGGATTCTTGATTTAACTTCTGTATTATGGAATTGAGTATCCTTAAATAATATGTGTTAAATGAAGAATTTCTAAATGGTATCATGCAGTAACAATTTCATTGGAGATACCGTACTTAATCCAAAAAAATATATATATATATTTTTTTCCCTGAAAATGGGGGAATCGCTATTTATGTTTTTTAATCATGCTTTTACATAGAAGTCTGAAATATACCTTAGCTCTTGTTCAGTACTTAGATGCTAAAATACAACAAGCAATAAAATTAAAAAAAAAACACTCACTCATGAAAACGTCAACAAACACTTGTAACTTATCACGATTCGGTTGCACTGTTATTGAAACTTGAACAGAACAGTCCGATTGCGGCATCTCACAAAGCTATAACATCGATCGTCCTTGATAGCATACGCATCGGTTACGCATTAGCATACGGGCGATAGATCGCGGCCTAAACGACGGAGTGAGGGGACGCGTGCGTTCTAACGTGCATCCGAGTGCAGCGGGAGAAGCGACGGTCACGACGGCGGCGCGAGACTGTGCGACGACCAGCCCCGTCCCATGCCTCCCCGATAACCTTAAATTAGATTAATTGTATCGAGCTGATTCATGCGTGCACTCGCGATGCGTTTCTGTTGACATCGGACAAATGTGTCGGCTTAATTTAACAATACATAGTGTGACTAATCGATTGGGACGTTTCACTCAAACTGTTTACTCCTTGACTGAAGATTGCCGCGATGTTTTTATGTAAACAGGTCTATATCGAATACTCGTAAATAGATAATGAAAAAAGTCAGTATTTTTCAGAAACACAAAACCACTATTTTGTTAAAGAACTCATAGATCGCGATTTTTATTTATTTATTTATATAACCCTGTACTTGGTATTCTTTAATAAGTACGTTTTATTATTACGATGAGTTATATATCATCCCACAGCTGGGCAAAGGCCTCCCCCTTCTTCCACACCTTATTTTGGGCTGTGCGGAACCAGAGTTTTCCTCCAAATGCTTCTATCTCGTCCCTCCATCTGGTAACAGGTCTTCCTTTTTTCCTTGTTAAATATTGTCCCATAGATTGCGATAGATAAATTAAAAAGATTTTTTAAAGGAATGGACTATTCGATAGACGTGTATTCGTAAATTTGTATCATCGTTGGCGTGATTCGATAAAGCTAGGGTAGAGCGGCTCTCAAAAGCGAGTTTTTACTGTATAAAAATCAACACGTCTGTTTATTTGAGCAGCGCATAACGGGCGAGATGCCCGCCGCGGCGGCACCCATGAAAATATTACGACTTATTTACTTTACGGCGGTGCTGTTCTTACCGCATTGACGTATGCGGCCTGGGCCTGACTCAGCAGGGCACGCGCCGCGAGGTATGCCGCTTGCTTCACTCGAAAACTATTAAAAATCTCCATAAACTTCCCATCCGGAAAGTAATAAACGTGAACGCGAATGCGTATGGTTCTGTCCATTAAATTTTGAGACTTAAATTATTAGAAGAAAAAACTTACTAGAAGATTAACTGTTTTCTTTTTTTTAATGGAAAATAATACAATCCTGGAAGTTTAACAGAAAAAACAAATTCACTCATTTTATTTTTGTAAGTAAGTACATATAATATATTGATGCAATTCGGAAACAACAGATATACAGGATTCGTCAAGACATCTGCAGTCTGCACGTACGCATATCCTATTTTGAAATTGCGAGTGTTTTTAATAAAGCGGCATCAACCTCGAATTATGTAAAAAAATCATACTAGGCATCATACTCGTACTAATATTATAAATGCGAAAGGGTGTTTCTTTGTTGGTTTGTCCTGCAATCACGCCGCAGCGGAGCAACGGGGCGGCGTGATTTTTGGCATGAGTATACTTGAGGACCTGGAGAGTGACATAGGCTACTTTTTATCCCGGAAAATTAAGGAGTTCCCGCGGGAATGAAAAAAACTAAAACCACGCGGACGAAGTCGCGGGCATCAGCTAGTAGATTGAATAAAGCTGCTTTGAATTCCGAGTAATATAATAGATCTTGGAATCGCAAGTTTATGAGGAAGTTGAAATTTTCTCGGAGCCGAACTGAAATGGCGTAGCGAGAATACAACAAGGAACTGCCACAAGCAAAAGGAACGAGGTTCGCGATCTAACAATACTTTAGTGTTGCGATCGGTCGTTGGTCCCATAGCACCCGGTTCCTAGAAGGTAAGCGGACAGTCTAAAATAGTCGCGGCCTCTTCCGAGAAGCGTGACTCATACGGGACCGTCCCGACTCCCGACTCCCGAGCCACATCTGGACAGAACACCGATCTATATAAACGCTGAAATTATAAATGCACCTAAAATGAAGCGCTACGTTCGGTCTATTATGGTCATACTGTATGAATAGCTGAGCTAAAAATAACTCCTCTATTCGGCCGAATATCTTTGTAGAAATGGATTTTTGTTCATTCATTTTTCTGTTAGAAAAATTGCGTGGGCAGTGGAAATAGGTCGCGTATAGTTTTATGCGCAGAAAACATGAGCTTACAGCGCAAATTGACATTTGGGTGGTGCTACAAGCAATTTTAAGCTTTTGACATAGTTAAATAAGTATTATTTATCAGCATAATATAATATTATTATTTTAAAAATATCAATTATACTTCCATTGAAATTTAAATAACGGGTATTACAATTGTCACTGACAAATTCAAATCGAGCGTTCTGGCAATGACTGATGGAGGAAGCCAGAGAAAATGAAGTTAAATAGGACAAAACACGGATGAGTAACGTTTGATATTTAGCCCTGTTATTTGTTATCAAATTGCAAGCAATCACTCCTGCTGCGCTTCTGAGAACTGTCGTCTTCCAACCGTCTTAGAAATAAAACGGAGCAATAAGTTAATATCCTACATTAAACTATCGAGGTTAAAGATTTCCTGTTTCTATATATAAATTTTAGTGACATTCGTAAGCATACAATTCCTGGAGAGCATTTAAACTAAATATAAAATTTAAAGTCGCTCAGATAGCTATGGAGAGGGCTGTGTTAGGAGTTTCTCTTAAGGACAAGATTCGAAATGAAAAGATCCGTAAGAGAACCAAGGTCACAGACATAGCCCAAACCATTAGCAAGCTGAAGTGGCAGTGGGCGGGCCATGCCTGTCGAAGGAGCGATGAAATTAAGAGGGTGGTGGGAAGTGGCTGGATGAGGAAGGTTGAGGACCGGGTGTGGTGGCGTTTTTTGGGAAAGGCCTATGTTCATCAGTGGACATCCGCAGGCTGAGATGATGATGATGATTTAAATTCAACATTAATTTGTCTATCTTAACTTTATTAAAGCTGTCACTGTCTTCAGAATACTACCCTTCAATTATAATAATTATTATAAGCTGTAACTATAAAATATGAAATTCATACTTTTTTACCATTACAATTTTGCCTCCACAGAGAATTTTATGCATAGTGCCGTTATATAAACCAGCACCTGGCCAAACAAAAGGAAATGCAATACACGATGCAATGGGCGCGTGCTATGCCAAAACTGTTCAAATTATGTCATATACTAATTTGTGCCAAAAGGGGCGATAACATCTAATTAGTAAATCTTATTTTCATACATGCCTATCTATCTTACCATCTATGCTTAACATGTGTTATATTTAACCTAAATAGTCACTACCAACCAAATTTTCAAATTATAGGAATCTAGCTGATGCCTGCGAATTCGTCCGCGTAGATTGAAGTTTTTCGGTTCCCGCAGGAACTCTTTAATTTTCCGGGATAAAAAGTAGCCTGTGTTATTCCAGACTATAATCTCTGTGCCAAATTTCATCCAGATTCGTTCAGCCGTTCTGGCGTGATTGCGTAACAAACATCCATCTATCCATACATCCATCCATCAAAACTTTCGCATTTTTAATCCTAATATTACTAATACTAATATTATAAATGCGAAAGTGTCTCTGTCTCTCTGTATTTCTGCTACGCTTTCAAGGCGCATCCGTTCAACCGATTTTAATGAAATTTGGTATAGGGATAGATAGAGGAATACAAAGAAACTTCATCAACGCGGACGAAGTCGCGGGTATCATCTAGTATTAGTATAGATTTCATTGCAAATGCTAACAAATTGCCGGCGCGTATCAACACAACAAAGACGGTGGTCTAAAGTTAAACCAATGCATCATGCGCGACTGAGCAACGGCATCGGAACGATGTCCTGTGCCAGGACATGCCCACTGAGTCATAGAGCATATTTAGCTACACGGGAGGAATTTAATAAAATCATCGAGACAGAGAAGGTATAGGCCACAGGGTTGCCGTTTGACCGTTGGCCACAGGGATTAAGTTGTTTGTACTTATTCTAATATCCATACAAATCTTAGAAATGCAAAAGTGTGTCTGTCTGTCTGCTACGCTTTCACGGTCCATCTGTTCAACCGATTTTGATGAAAATTGGTATTGGGATAGTTTGTATCCCGGGGAAGGACATACGAGTAGGCTACTTTTTATTTCGGAAAATTAAAGAGTTCCTGCGGGAATCCAAAAATCTTAATCCACGCGGACGAAGTCGCGGGCATCATCTAGTAGGTAATAAATAGGTAAAACAGGCTCCTGTTAAACCTATAATAGTATGAATAATATTGCTTCATTTTCAAATTTTACTTTATTGAACTCCGTAAGAGATAAAACAACAAAAAATTACTTCACAAAATGAAAATAACAAACAAAAAGTACTCACCCACTGGTATAAATTTATCAAAGCCTCCGTGATTCTTAAGTTCTATGTATCCATCATAATTATTGAGCGAGTCTCGGAAGTCCTTTAGTTCCCACGTGTTCTGAAAATTAAGCATTGTGTTTTTCAAATTGCTCTAAAAAACACCAACACAATGTTCAAACCTACAAAAATCTCTCTCATTTCAACTCTGTCTTAAGTCTGAGCAATGCCAAAGAAACAGCTCTCTATAGATCTAAGCATAGATTGGAAGTTTCACCTAACTTGGGGTGAGCGAAAGGTATCTGCTTCGAGAAAAGTAGGAAGTAGGAAGCGGGGAACGTTTTGCAATTGGGATGTTGCCTGTGTCAAAAAAAAAACTTTTGGCAGTTCGAGTTACTGATCCGATTTTCGATATCAATCGTATGAAGAAGTTTTAATCGATTTGACACATTGATATTTTTTTTGTGCTCAACATTTTACTGTTTTTCAAACATACCCAGGAGTCAAAATTACTATATTTTACTAGATGATGCCCGCGACTTCGTCCGCGTGAATTGATGTTTTTTTAAGATTTAAACTATCCTATCTCTCAAGTTGGATCGAACTGCACATGGTGTGCGAATTTTATTATAATCGGTTAAGTGGTTTAGGAGTCCATTGAGGACAAACATTGTGACACGAGATTTATATATATTAAGAAGATGTATCCATACTAATATTATAAATGCGAGTGTCTGCCTGTCTGTTCAACCGATTTTGATGAAATTTGGTGCAGGGATAGGCTGTATCCCGGGGAAGGATATAGGCTACTTTTTATCCCAGGTATATAGATTATAGATTCAAGAGTTCCCGCGGGAATCAGAAACAAAGAATAAAGCGGTAAATGCAAGATGTTCGTCTCATCTTCGTCGAATTAATTTCCGTGATAAAAAGATGTGTTATTTCAGACTATAATCTATCTCTGTGCCAAATTACATCCAGATCCGTTCAGCCGCTCTAGTTCTAGTATAGATTATTTGGCAACATCAATCATGTCATACATCGCAATTGTAATCTTACTAATATGATAAATGCGAAAGTTTGGATGGATGGATGTGTGGATGTATGGATGGATGTATGGATGTTTGTTACTCAATCACGCGCCAACGGCTGAACGGATTTGGCTGAAATTTGGCACAGAAATAGATTATAGTCTGGAATAGCACATAAGCTACTTTTCATCCCAGAAAATTAAAAAGTACCCGCGGGAACCAAAAAAACTCAATCCACGTGGACGTAGTATTAGTATCCGCTAGTATTAGTATAGATTGAAGGATACTTACAGGATCAACTTCAATTTGTAACGGAGTTTGATATCGAGGATCCACTGGTAGCCCTTGGGAGGTGTTCCCATTGTACTGCAATGGATTTGGACTGTTCACCGCACTGAGTCTATCACAGTAGTTCTGATTGTAATCCTCCTTTCTAGTTGAATTAGTACTTAATGCCGACGGAGTCCTACTCGAGGGCGACAATTTATCATTCTCTCTATTCCAATACTGATCTATGTCTATATGCCGAGGATTTATATTACCAATGTTAAAATTCACTATAGGGGACAACCCTCTAGGGGAAGAGCTTTCGCTGAATACCACAGGGCTTCTGAATACCCGTAAAGTGTCTTGCGGCGTGCTCCCTTCACTCGGCATTTGAATCCTTTCAGATGGTACCGGAGAACTAGATGTGCGGTTGATTGTTACTGAACTGCCGGGTTCTAAATCCTTTCTGAACTGTTGGGGGATTTTGACGAAGGTTCTTTGCTCTTGGGGGTCGTTAATCTTTGGTTGGTTCTCAGTGGCCATTAGGTTCTGTAGGCGGCTGACTTGGGACTCGACAAAGCTTCGCGGTCGCGGAGATGTGTTTGGTGAATGGGGTTTCGCTGGTCGGTATAGGACTGGGTTGGAGGAGGTTTCGTCAGTGAAGTGTGTGTTGTGTGTTTGGGCGATGTTTTCAGTGTCGAAGCTGTCTCGTGTGCTGTATAGGAGATAGTCTTCGTCCACGCTCTCTTCGTCGTCCTCTTCGAGGTCGTCGTAGTTTATCGGCGTGTCCGCGCCCGGGAAGAACTCACAGAGCGCTCTCATTATTTCCACTACCTGAAAGTGCATTTTAGTATAAGAACTACTTTCAAAATGTTTAGGCCGCAATTAAACATGTAAGTTTTACTCAAGTAAGTCGCTTAAGTATGAGTAAACAGGGTAATCGTATCGTATGCAGATGTTATGTAAGTTACTCACGTAAAAGCTTACAAGTGTAATTGTGGCCTTAGGCGTTACTTAGTTTTCACTAACAGTATTATTTAGAGTAAAATATCCTCAAGAGGTTATTAAATTTTTTAAATGAACGCATTGTGTTTATTAAAAAAGTAAGAGAATAAAAAAGAATAAATCTGCTATCGTACCTACCTCATACTTATATAACACCATCGATTACGATTGCTGAAACTGATCTGCCCAAATTTTTTTAAATGACTGGTTACTTATTACCTTTGCCGTCATGCCAATAATTTACGCACTACTACAACAGTATGAATTAATGGTACATTACTGACCAGGCCGGAAATAAAGCAATTCACGACTGAGTTGTATTGTGTGAGTATTCCCAAGTGATTTTAAAAAGACGAGGCACCAGCCGAGGCCTTTTTAAGTAAACGAGGCCGTGAATTGCTATTTCGGCCGAGACTTGTACTTTTCTCTTATTTGCGAGAAAAAAGCGTTGCCTTATCTTAACTCACGCTAAAATCTTGTGCTGCAGGGGCAATGATATGATTTCCTATTTGAATGTCAGAGGTCTAAAAAGAGCCCATTTATGTTTTTTTTTTTGTTAATAATGAAGCCGAGCAAGTATGAGAAAATACATTTCTGATATTATTGACGTGCACAAAATACCATGACTATGCATGACTAAAGAATTTTTGAAGTGAAAATTCTTTAGAATCGTTGTGATTTGAAAATTCAACGAAACGAAAAAATGAAACGTAAAGCAACACCAAAAGAAACAAACATATATAGGATTTATAACGAGAGAATGAGATAAATATAACTTGTATTCTATCTCATTCTCTCACAGGCTACTTTTCTGAAGTTTCCACTTCTGCCGTGTGTGAAACTTTTTATAAGTGAAAAAAGCTTTCTGTCAACATATTAATTACATGCAAACTTCATGACAACAAATGAGACTCTAGCTACAATTAAATGCCTACCTCAGCCATACTAGGTCGCTCCGCTGGTACCTTATGCCAACACTGTGTCATCAACTGCTCTATAGGTTCCGGGCAACCTTCTATTAAGTTTGGCCGCTGACCTGAAAATATAGCAAGACATGCCAAATTCAGATAAAGTATATTCCGATAAAAAGTAGTATTAACCTAGTGCTTTAGACGCCCAGGGTTTTATTGGGTGGTCAAAACGTTTCGGAGTTATGTGCGTTCTAAAAGCGTTTTTCACGTTGTTTAAGCTATTGTATGTTATTTCTCAGCGCGGCGATGGCCTAGTTGTTTAGATGTTCGGCCTTTATTTTCTATTGGGATGGTAGGGGTTGAATCATCATGCACTTGTAACTTTTCTGAGTTCGGTGCGTTTTTAAGGCGTTAAATATTATCACTTTGTTTTAAGATGAAGGAAAACATTCTGAGGAAACCGTCATGTTCATCATAATATTCTCAAAGGTGTGTGAAGACTGCCAATCTGCACTTGGCTAGCATGGTGGACTATGGCCAAACCCTTCTCCCAAAAAATTTAAGTGATTATGACAATGATCATATTCCAATTTGCTGTTTATTCATAGGTTTAATAATTTTAAGGAGTGGATTGTTTGATCCTAGTGAGTCATGAAAAGTCTGTTCAGGGGGCTTACTACCATCACATAAAGCAGTATTATTTTAATATTGTTGTTTCCGAATTTTAGCGCCATCAAGGTACGTCATATATAAAACTAGCATTTCAAAGTAATACTGCGATGGTAGTATACTCAGTACTATAACACTTATCACTTTCATTACTCAAAAATGTTAAGAGTTGTTACTTTAATGACTATAGATTTTTAAAAAAATTACCTTTCTGATTTGACTTGAAACCATAGACCCAAATGTTAATTTCAATTATTTATATTTAAATGATGTACTTATTTTGAAACAAAAAAACTAAATTGATCACCACACAAACATGTTTCCACTATGAAATCGATGGTTTGAATGACATCAGGACCTTATCCTTTAATGATATAAAGTATAAACCTTTGACTCATACGTATGACTCATATTATTCAGAAAAACTCTGACGAAACTTGACCATCTCCCTGGTTTTATAGTTAGGAGATGCCGGGCTTAATCCTTGGCACATGCAATTTGGGAAATTATAATTACTAAACTAGATGATGCCCGCGACTTTGTCTAATGTCTATCTAGACATACATTCATACAAAATAGTGTTAGCGATTTAAATAACAGGCATTAAAGTTTTTACCTGTATGTACTGCCCACATTATCCTAAATGCCGAGCCACCTTCCTCAAAGGGCTTTCTTCTGGAGAGGACCTCCCATAGTATTATGCCCCAAGAGAATACATCACACTTTTCAGTATATGATGAACCTTCAAACACCTGAAATATAGAGTAGTCAAATGTATCTATTGTGATATGTAGAAATATTTCCTATTTGTTTGTCATGTCAAAAACTACAACAATATTATAAAGATTGTTGTAGTTTTTTGTTATATTAAAAGCTGTATGAGGACCTGAGTTGGGACTTCCAAGATGCAAAATTAATAACAAAAATCTAATGCTTTTTTGCCCATGTTTTTGATTTATACAGACCAATGGGGAGACACACTGCCAATTTATCCCTTTCGGTGTTGTATTCTCGCTGATGTTGTTTTAATAATGCATACATTTTATTAGGCGTTAATTATATTTTCTTAGATTAATTAATTATTATGCCTATTACATAAATGTTGTACATTGAAATGTAATAATAAAGGCGCACACCGTTTCTCTACTGATGAGGAAAGATAACTGTACACCTAAAAATTGGAAAACCAGTTCATTGGCAAGGTTCCGTAGCGCTCACTATAGACCTGACGATTTTTATGGCAAGACCGCTTAAGTTGGTTAAAGTGGTTAGCCCTTGAAAACATTTAAATATTATTATTAGCCTGCAGTGTCCCAATGTTGGGCAAAGGCCTCCCTTTCCTCCTTCCATTTTATCTCGGTCCATAGATGTTTTGAGCCAGTACTTATTAAAGGCATCTAGTTCGTCGAGCCAGCGGTGCCTCGGCCTTCCTCGACGTATTTTTAACTGACTTCCAAAAAAGGAGGAGGTTCTCAATTTGGCGCATTTTTTTTTTGAGTTTTGTGGCACCCAGTGTGTTATAGCTTTTGCCCATAAGTTGTCGGGCATGCACATCACATGTCTGGCCATTTAAATATACTGTTTTCAATATTGCAAATTAACATGATAGTTAGGACCAACAAGGTTGACACCATCTGAAATTAGCTTTGACCATGGGCTTTGCCTGTCCCTCCTCATTAGTAGTAGTGTTCTGGTAGTCTGGTAGAGTTGATGTTTTAAGTGCTATAACCATGAAGGAAAACATGCATGCCCAAGAGTGCTTCATAATTTTCTCAAAGGTATGTGAAGCCTTCCAATACAAGAGGTAACTTATGCTGGGAAGTTGGCCGGCGATGGGTTGAATAATGTATACAAACTGTTGAAACATATCAAATGAGTTTAGTGTAAATGTCACCATAAGATTGTAAAAACCGTAAGATTGTGAACCGTTCAATGTTTTGAGTGTCAATTTTTGAAATATTCATTGTATTTACGTTTTCTTGTCTCTTTCTTGTAGGTTAGGTTAGGGTTCGACATAAATAATCAAGTAGTGCCCGGCCCCAGGCCGGTCACTTAGGTTCTATCAGGTTAATAAACCTAACAGATTACAATCTACCAAAAAATAATCTGTTATATTGTAATCATTCGACAGTTTACAATTTTGCGAGTTAGATTATAATCTAACCGTTTATACAATCTTACGGTGACATATACAACATAATTACCCAGATGTATATACAAATATGAGCCCAGATAAAAGGCTTGATAAATCACTACAAGGACTCTGTGTAAGAAAAAGAAGAAGAATAACCGTGCAAGCTATCTGTCCACTATTATATGATCTAGAATTATTCAGCAGTTGAGCAGTGAAGTGAACAGAGATGGAGACATAAATTTTCATATTTTATAAGTAACTAATATTAGTATGGATAGTATGCATTACCTCAGGTGCCATCCATGCAGCACTGCCCTTATTATTAGTCATATACGTAGCTTTGTCAGCAGCAGTACCAAAATCACATATTTTCAGTTTCTGCCCACCAGCGACCAACAACAGATTTGGTGGTTTTAAGTCCCGGTGTATTAATGGCTTTGGTTTCATTGCATGGAGGTAGGCAACACCCTGAAAATATTCATTAAACAATATTACTTTAAACGCATTCAGGTGATGGCATTATAGTTTTATAATGTGAAATGCTTGAGTGCTTTTTGAAACACACAGGAGTAACTGCCATTATATTTATATTATATTTCTTTTATATTTATATTAGCAGATGTTTTACAATTATCAGCTAATATAAATAGAAATGGGAAAGAGTGTTTGTCTGTCTGTATGTTACACTAAACCAGCCCTTCTATTAAACAGATTTTGATGAAATCTGGTATGGATGTAAGTTACATCACAGGGAAGGACATGGAATTTAATCCTGTTAAATTAAGGATTTCCCCTGGGAGTTAAAAAAATAACCCATGAGGACAAAGTCACGGGCATCATCTAGTCTAAAATATCATTGCTTGTATTATTGCAAAGAGAATTTATGATTAGAATTACAAAAGTTAATCGTGAATCTATAAACAAATAGGACTATTAGTAAAAATACCTCTGCACACTGTCTGGCCCAACTCATAGCGTGCGCTGCTGTATATTTCGGCTTCGGGCGAATGTGCAATACATTGTACAGTGAGCCACCTTCAGCATACTCCATAACAAGGCAAACCTGGGCGCCTTGGGTGCATGCTCCATATAGCCTCACGATATTAGGGTGACAGACGCGCGATAGCTGACGGACCTCGATGGCAAACTCTCGCCTCTCGGCCTCCGAGTTTATATGTTTTACAGCTACAAATTTGTTCCGCCATAGGCCTTTCCACACTACTCCGAACGCGCCCTTACCTACTACCTGTTCATGAACTTACGATTAACAGAAAGTTAACAAAATGTCACACGCAATTGTAAACATTGAAAATACCTGTAATTCCTGAATTTCATTGTAATCTATCTCTTCAACGAACGACTGCTGAACGACAGGCGAATCTTGCACATTGGAAGCCATGGGATCTCTTAATATCACATTATCAAAATAACTAGCCTAATAAGTTATTCCTATTAATATTGCTTTTTGACCAAATTAATAAGAAAAGTGATAAAAATAGTAGGTTAAATCAATTTTCTCGTTATTGTTTGGCAAAGATTAGCAACTGCGACAAGAGGCCGCCATCTTTGAAACCATAGAGTAGTATGCATATTGCATAGATAAATAGTAGGTATCAGAGACAAGTTAACCAGGTAGGTATGGTTTATTTGAAACTAAGAACAAATGTCTCAGGACACAGACTATTAATTAAAATGTCACATCGCGCGATAGTGATGTACCACAAGTAAAAATCGCTCAAATAATTTAGCTTTTTTTGGTTTTTGTATATTATAGAGTTAAATACCGTAACATTTTGAATTGAAAATAAAAATAATAATATTGCTCTATTCAATAAGCCAAAATACATTTGAGAAATAATTATAAATTAAGCCAAACTTTGGTAATCCGATGAAACGGAAATCCGACACGCCGGAAAGAGATTAAGTGCAGCCAGGCCTTCCGCAGTTCCGCTCCACCATAGAGATAGGATACGTCTTCTTAACTAATAGCTTCTAATAGCCTCTCTGTGGCCTCTCTCTAGTGACTATAGGTAATCATCGAGTTTTCGTGGCGTTTACAGTAGCGTTCCCCTTACACCCTGTATCAATTTATCTCTACCTATAGTTTGCGCGCGAGTTGAATGCAGATAAATATATGGTGACATACACGTTTACTCTGCATTCAACTCTCGCGCGAACTGTATAATATACCTACTTAGGTATATATTTATAATATAGGTACTATGGAACTTTACCTTTACCTCAACTCTATGCTAATGAACTCTGCCCACGTTTTATAGCTCAGGCTACATAAACATGCTTTGTTTGGGAACCCTAAAATAAAAATGTAAAGCTGATTTTTACAATTAGTGTGCATTGGGGTCTGAGAAGTACCTCTTTAAAATTGTTGTGGAGGGTGGGAGGGGGGCTGTGGCAGGTGGACGGGGGTTGTGGAAGGGGGGAGGGGGGTTGTGGGAGGAGGGGATGTTATAAAAATATGTTACATTTATGGGTTAATTTCTATTTATTATGTAGTATTATGCTAAGTCTACATGACTACCACCGGTTCTTACACAACAGCAAGGTATATTTCGAAAACTGTTTGTCCTATCAAAATATACCTACTAAACACTATTTTAAAGGTAATCTTTGTACTAAGTCCTGACAACTTTTTTCCTAACTCTAATACTTTTTCTTGAAATTACATTAGGTATAGGTACATTTACGGATTTTACAAAGGTTTAGTTTTTTATTCCAGTTAGGTTAGGTTTTACTATTGCTTCTATCAAAATAAACTAACAACTATTTTGAAGATAGTTTAATGATGTTCATTTTTGCTTCTTATGTTTTTTTTTCTAGTTCTATTTAGTGAAAATTCAAAAATCCCACGGTTGTTGAAAAAAAAAAACTTGGAATATATATAGGTTGCCATATTTCTCGAACTATTGGTCCTATCTAAATTCACCATACGACTTTTTGTGGGTAATTTAGTGAAATTAATTACCCCACGAGTTTTTTGCCTAGCTCTTATAGTTTTCTGGAAATTACAGAAAACATAAAATTTGCAAAAATATTGCTTTCATGTTAACTATGACAGGTATATTTCCGAAATTATTAGTGCTATCAAAATGAACTAAATACTATATTGAAGGTAATTTTAACTATGTTTCTTACTGCTTCAATAAGTTTTTCTTAACTCTGTTTTTTTTTTTAAAATAAAAACAACGTACACGGTATTTGCATATTATTTTCTTTATCTTACACAATAGGTAGCATATCTCCAAAATGTTACTCTTATCAAAATATATATAATTTAATAGCCTTTCATTTTGCTCTCGACAGCATTTTTGTAGCTCTGTCAGTTTTTATGGAAATCGCAAGAAACTACATTACAAAAAGCCATACATGCAAATTATTTTCTTTTCATGCACAAAGGGGTAACATATTATCTTCGAAACTATTAGTCTTATCGAAATGAACTATAGTATTATTTTGTAGATAATTTAATGAAGATAATTTTCGCAACAGAAAGTTTTTTTGTAGCACTAATATTTTTTTAAGAAAAAAACTGCGGTTGGAGAGACGTATGGGGGGGTTGGAGGGGTAACGCCCGCTGCCGAGGGGGGGGGGGGGGGGGATTTTTAAGAGGTACTTCCCAGACCCCAAGGAACACTTGTGCTAAAAATCAGCTTTACATTTTTTTAGGGTCAATGTTTATTAGTCCCGTACTTCCATACTTACTACTAGTGGTTCGCCCCGAACTGAGACCTCGCGGCGCCATCTATTGACATAATTGTGAAGTTCTGTTGTAAATAAGGCTCATTATAAAGCTCCCGACCTCCAACCGGGCGTCCACTACCTCGTGAGCTCCTACGATCGCCATCACCTGCGCGGCACACAGGCGATCGTAGCGACGACGACGACGCGACCAACACCGGATTTGACATTGACTCCGCGCGCAGCGGCGACTCTATCGCTCGCGACGCGGAGTCCACCTACTTAGACACCATCTCGGCGCGCGAGAGCGACCCCATTGCCCGCAGCGCCGAGAATCCAGGACAAGACACGGGTCCAGCACGCGGAGGTGACAACGTCACCCGCAGTGCGGACCCAACACCGGATGTGACACCCGACCCAGGTGCCCGTAGCCTACAAGGCAGGCCCTAGCCGGTTATTACCCGGCTTAAAGATATTCACCGGGGCACAGAGTTGCCCCGCGCCCCGCCCGGGTAAGGAGGCTCAGCCTCGAGGCCCGTACCCCCGCTTGGCCCTCATGGGCCAAACGGAGAAGACCCACTGATGGATCATTATAAAGTAAATAATTTCGTTTCCTTATAATATTTATCTAATTTTCGTATTTGTTGTTCAAGTACAGGATATAATTCAAATAATTGATCAAGTTTCAGGGTCAGCATTTCAGAAAATTTAGAGTTCTGAGGTCAACTTTTGACGTTAGAAAATCTCCCCTTTGAAAGCCCCCCATTTGGTCAATATAGAGGGGGAAAAAAAAAAAATTTGGAATCTATTCCTAATTATCTTCAAAATGTTATACCGCAACCCTATGTAACGCTATAAAAAATATTTTCGTTCGCATTCGCTTCTATGAGAGCCCCCCTGAAATAAAGATTTTTATAACTTTTTAAGCCATATTCGGCTGGAGGCCTTCGGTTTATATATGTCACGGTGACACACACTTACGGTGACACATACATAATATTTAAATTTGAAGTAATTACGTTCAGTAATTCAAAAGTTATAAGCCTCTGACAGACGGACGGACGGACGGACGGACGGACGGACAAGTGCAAATTCACTCAAGTAGACTCAGAGACCTTCGCTTCGCTCGGTCAATAAATGCGAAAGTGTGTCCGTCTGTCTGTCTGTTTGCTACGCTTTCACGGCCCGTCTGTTCAACCGATTTTGATGAAATTTGGTACAGAGATAGGTATTGTATCCCGGGGAAAGACATAGGCTACTTTTTATCCCAGAAAATTCAAGAGTTCCCGCGGGAATCAAAAATCTTAATCCACGCGGACGAAGTCGCGGGCATCATCTAGTTTGTAATAAATATTTTAACTTACTATTTCAGGGGCCTTACTATGAGGTCTTAAAGCAGGACAGAAATTAAACTGCAGCACAGTTCAATGCAGTGTCGGCCTACCAGTTCAGTGCCTTGAAGTTCAGTGCAGTTCAATTTCTGGCCTGCTTTAATAGTTCATAGTAAGGCCCCAGAAGGTTATCAAGATAATTAAACATGCCCCCTCCTGAGATTCTCTTAGTACCTACTGAAATTAATTAAAGAAATGTTATTAAGTAATTTTTTTATTTATTATGTTCGTCAGATGAAGACATAGCTCTTCTTCCTCTAACTCGCACAAAAGCTCGTATGCTGCATTACATCCAAACGTTTCCGCTACATCTCTCGGTGTTTCGTTTCTGTGATTTATCATATTCAAATCAGCACCCAGTGATACAAGTATACGAATTAAAGTTGTATTGTTACTCATTGCTGCAAAATGAAGAGCTTGACGACCACCAGGCGCATGAGGATCGTTTATAATAGCTCCCTTTTCTACAAGTAGTTTAAGTATTCTGCTTTCTTCTTCGGTCGGTATGCACATCATTACAAATTCTATAAAGATTTTTGTCCCTTTAGTAGTGCATTCATAAGAAGAATTGAATGGTTAAAATTTGCATGGTAGATAAGTACTAACGAATGAAAAGACCAGTGTCCATGGGATCAGAGCGTGGCATAATTTTGGCACCGTGGTCAAAGAGAAGATTTGCTACAATCAATGATGGTCTGGAAGATATAATAGCATAATATTGTAAATATTATACTTTCTTAGTGTAATTACTTAGTTTGAGGGAGAGAGGCATATTTTGACCGGATGAGCGACACTGCATATCAGTCGATTGCGATTGTTAAGCAACGTTGACCCAAGTCGGTAACCGGACAGGCGACCGAATTTTGGAAGTCCGTATTTGGCCTTTTCGTTTCTTCCGTGCCTCGGAGAGCACGTTAAGCCGTCGGTCCCGGTTATTATCACTAACATCTGATAATAAACGTTAGTAACAGAGTTGAAATAGTACTCTAGACGAGTCGTATGCGGAAGAAGGACCTGGGAAACCACCGCATTATGTTTTTCATCTTCGTCCACTTTTTCTATTAGTTTTAAGACAATATTTTGTAAAAAAAAAACCGGCCCAGTGCGAGTCGGACTTGCGTACCGAGGGTTCCGTACAAACCTGTAGGTATATAAGTAAAAGTTATAGTATTTTTATTGCACTTTTCTATTTTAATTTCAATTTAATACCTCTACGCGTTCATGCGGAAAGGGTAGTAAGTTTAAAATTATTAAAAATATTTTTATTATAATATGATTTACCTAACTAAAAATGTATGCTTTTCGCAATTTTTCCTTTATCTGTGCTATAAGACGTTGCTTCGCACCAAATTTCAAGATTCTGAGTTCACGGGAAGTACCCTGTAGGATTTGATTCCCTTGCGAGTGCACGAAAATTCGAAAATTTGCAGCATAATATAAAGATACGGCTGTATCTTTTGATTGTGATGGCTTTGAAGTTTGATTTTTTCACAGCTCCAAGGGACAGTAGACCTGAGTATTTTATATGAATTTCAGCTTGATACCTCCATGCGTTCCTGAGAAAAAGGGTATTGACATACAGACGGACGGACAACGAAGTGATCCTATAATATGGGTTCCGTTTTTTCCTTTTGAGGTATGGAACCCTAAATAATTACAAAAATTGTAACCTTCTCATAAGTGAAAGTGAAAGTGGAGTCATGCCAACGTTATCTTTTATTTTTGGATCTACCCCAGCATTTAACAGGACTTGAACGGCTCGAATATTATTTGAACAAACGGCTAAGTGAAGAGCATTCCGACCAAGGTGATCGATTTGTTGAACATCTGTACCTCTCCTGTAACAATATTTTACACAGAACAAATTAATTGATTAAACGAAATTCAAGAATAAAAAATAAAACATATCGCCAATTAACTAACTATTGATGAAATATTATATTTTGATAATATTTTTACTTACCTTACGTGCATTTCTAAAAGTCTATCATTTCCGATTTCAGCTGCTATAAGAAAATCCCTGTCTTGGTGTAAGAATTCAACAGTTCTTCGTAAAATCGGATCTTCTTCAGGAATTATTGATGATTCCGAAGAGTGGGCAGGCCCGATGCTAAGTGATCGCGGTGAACCAGGATAGGATGGGATACGTACGTCCAATGAATTTTCCGATAGCTCTGCACAAATAAACATTTTTGTACTTCCACGATTAAAAAATATTCTCCTACGACTACGAGCATTTATCCTACGAGTGTTTGCCTTATTTGTGTTCAAGATAAATTTTCGTTCAGTACTATTATAAGCCAATAAAACTTGTCAATTGTACAACAATTCAAGCAAAGATTCCTTTAAATTTACTAAATAAAAAGTCCGACGTATTTAAAATAATTTATTTTAAAATACAAAATATGTTGTAAGTACTTCTATAATCAATGCCATTTATTTAGGCGCCAATTGTAGTTTAGTCTGGATTATCTTCATTTTTCATTGCTACAATATGTTGCGATTCTGTCGAATCACTAATTCTGAGTTGTCCTGAAAATGAAGTAAACTGTTTATCCTCAGGAATTGTTTCCATTTTGGGTACATTTTCTAGTATCGAGGATTTCTTCTTGGAAGTAATTAATCCGTCGTTATCTGAGATGGCATCTTTATTTCGAAGATATGCAATAACTATAGATTCTGGTTCAGTTTCATTATTACTTTCGTCAATGTCAATTTCATTTTCACTTTGTAAATTTATATCTACCATTTCCAATTCTTCCCTGGACTCTCCGTCTAGACCACGAATCGGCAGCATGAAGTTTGTTTGATCTCTGCTTGTACATGGTATATCTTCGGGTATTACATTACGCTTATTTTTTTTCAATGAATTTTCCATAGTCACATTTTTCTTATTAATAAGCATTTCTCTCGAACTAGGATTGCTTTCACAATTTGAGTCCACAATAACAAACATCGGTTCTCTATCATCGTTGTTGGTATTTTTGTATATATTAGCTGATGTACATTGTAAATTGATGTCGTCTTCACTGTAAAGAATATATGACTTAAATAGTTTGTGGATTATTTTCAGTGTTAGTTGTGCGTTCCGCCATTGGTGACCTTTTCTGCAACTGATAGAAATTTTTGTGTTTCGATTGATGGTGTTTCGATGCAGAAGAATGGTTCCCACACTTGATTATATTGTATCGGCTGTAAATTGCTGTTTCTAATTCATTTTCTAAATGTATTCTTTTTTGGGCATTAACTAAGTCCACAATATGACTCGGAAGAACCCTTTCCGAGAACAAGTAAAACATAACGGATTGGAATAAATCTCGGCCTAAACGAAATATAAACATTTTAATGTAACATAACAAATAAAAAAATAATTCGTACGTCGACCGCGTCGAGGTTTGGACATCAGCTTCAACAACAACTACTTCTTGTGAGCTGCTTGTAGATGCAACGGAATGGACTGATATTTTTTCCGATGTTCTACTTAATCTAGAATTACTTTCTCCATTCATATTATCTTTTCAGCTTAATATTTTCTCACTTAGTTCATAAAAATCTATGACAGTAATCAGTATTCCAAAACTGACAATTTATAAATCCAATAAAAATCAGAAAAAATCTTCGTTAATTTTCAATTGAATACCTAAATAGTTTTCATAGCAATTAGGGGTTATAGGTGATGCAAGCATCTGATTAGATAAAATATCACAGTAGTTAGAACTAGAAGTGGCAGTTACCAATCTTTTTTTTTGTTTTAGGTGATTTTTTACTCAACGTAGGTATCTTAATAGTAAGATTAGAACTAGAAAAGAAACAACATAAATAATGTAATGCTAATTTAATACAGCAAGTTATAGTTATTATACCATTTGGCATTTACACATAAGGTCTAAGTCTAGACGTTTCGTACGATAAAATGTGAAGTTTAACTTCACTATACAATACATATTATAATTTGTAATACTAAAATGTTTTTTTGAAATAGGTACGAGAAGTACCTATGGAAGAAACTATATGTAAGCTATATCATATACTTTATTAGATATGCGGAAAACAGAGGTAGGAAAGTACATATTTTGTTATGATCAAGTTAAGAGTAGAAAAGTAAAAAAAATAATTATATACTTACCTACTTAGGTAGTACCTAGGTCCTAGCTACTACAAAAAGTGGTTTAAATCTTAGGCCTTATATTTTTTATTCAATTCGAATTATAAATTACGAACAATTAATTATATTTTCTAAACTATTTAGACTTTATCCTAACACTGCGAAATAAATGCTAGACAATCTCTTGCTCTAATCTTTTTATATCATGTTCATCCATCAGCTAACGGACAAGGGGATGTGCGTACTCAGCCAAACTTACTATAAGTGAAATATTTGGAACAGAGCCTGATGCTTTTTTTAATAGTATCTGTCTTACAGAACGTCCTATGGACACTATTTTTTTTCGAAAAACTACTTTAAAGTATCAGTCGGCGATAAACAGGGAGGTCTTGTTCTTGAACGCGAGGTGCCGAACGTAGAAGTTCTGCTAGAGTGTAAAGATCGTCGCGAGGTCGATAATTATTCTGGTGCATGTCGGAACGTTTCCGAGCAACCATAAAACGTTTTACTTTATTCATGTACATCCTTTTACGGCGGGCCTCTACTTGTGCTAACTCGTTGGGATCTACTTGATAAATATCAGGTATTCCTCGAGCTAAAGCCATTCGATTTTGTTCTGAGAAATATGAATGTCTTGGATAATCTCTTTCACGAGGCCCTAATACTGCTGGCTCATTGTACCATACGTCTCCATTCTCATCTACTTCGGGTTGATCTTCATCTAGACTATTAACGCGACCATAATAGCGATCTGCCCATTGATTGGCATTCCATTCCTGTTTTCTGCGTTCCTGAGCTTCCCACAAATTTAAAAGGGCTCTGACGTCAGCTGCACTTAACCCGGAGTCACGTTTACGGCGCTCTGAGATAGGCCTGAATGACAAAACGACAAAATTAAAAAAAGTTCATAAATTACTTAAAGCCAGCATGCGAATAGTGATTTACCTGAAATTATTTTTGTTGCTTCCGGAATTTTTCGTAGCAGTTTTAGCGGAAGCAGCTGCTCCGCCTACTTTTGTGCCACTACCGCGTTTTCGCCGATTTGAGTCGTGCTCCTGTATTACTGAATCAACAGGCAACGGTGCATCATTTGCCCTGTGAATGATATGGTATCAAACCTCTAAAGCTATACCTCCACAAAAGAAGTTTTAAAAATCTTTGTTACATTTGAGAAAGCTTACTTGAGATTCTTTTTTCCCGATCCATTTTTAGTCGCCACCTTAGTAGCAGCGCCAGCACCACCAACTTTGGTACCACTACCACGCTTTCGACGGCGAGAATCGTAGCCCGCGGATAATCCTTCCATTGCTGGTGGTTCAGCATATAACTCTGGCCTCATAATTAAATTGTCGAGCTCTCCGGTGGCTTGAGGCGAGTCATAACGTTGTTGCACAGATTGATCGTACCCTTCAGAATTACCTATAGGAAAAGGAAGTTTTTTTATTTTAAGCATATTTTTTATGTATTAAAGAAACTGATAACTAATTTACAACGTATGCCCAATATGCACTCCCGCGCATCTAATAAGTAAAAATATTTAACGAAAAAGATGTTTCAGCAAAAATCAACGTATCGACTGTCTGAGTGGTCATCATTACCTTCTTCACTCAGTGCAAGAGGATAGGGTTCCAGGTCGTTTTTGTCACTTTTATTAAGAAATAATGATTCTGTGTCATCTTTTGTTTGGTCCCAGTTCTCTGGCAGTTCAGCTAAACGACCGTCATCTAAAATTAATTATTAAGCGTTATGAAAGGTGTGGTTTTGTGATTAATTATTTTCTTAAAAACTTGTGAATAAATAATAATCCGAATCCTGATTAAAAATTATTATATAGGTACCAATACTTCGCAATCAAGTACCTACCTAAGTAGAATTGAATAAAATTATTTTTTAATTAAATCAATTTGGTCATGCAAATTTTTCGCTTTGACTTGCAATTTTGAGATTTTCTAGAGTATAAAAAATTAAAAATTAAACATAACAGCTACTTAATTCAACAATATAAAAGAAAATCAATTTTGTGAAGTTCAAAAGGTCATAGTTGAACTGAAAGAAAGAACTACGCAGCTAGATAACGCGCACCTGAGCCACCTGTTGTTAAATATAGAACGGCCCGACCCTCCGCCTAATCAATACTACGCATCAAAACAGAACAAGCAAGCCTTATTCGCTATTTATCATAATAAATTACCTTTGGGGTTCGTTGATGAATCTGCGCTGGTCACGACCAAAACCGCGATGAACGCGGCTAACGAAGTGGTTAACATATTCACCGGTGATATTAGCTTAATAAGACAAAGCAAACGGGCAAAAGATCCGAAAAGCGACGGTGGGGGGCCGCACTCAGAGGACGAGTGTCGTGGACCGGGGCGAACTGGAGAGAAAAGCAGAGTTTCTGTCAATACATTCGTGACATGCGCAACGAACTGAGCAGGGACGTATCCGACAATTCAACAAGCATCGCATATATATATATTAATATTATAAATGCGTTTGGTTATATGTATGCATGGATGGATGTATGTTACTCAATCACGCTAGGACGGCTGAACGGATCTGGATGAAATTCAGCACAGAGATAGACTACGAATTTTTACCTCTGAAAGTTTAAGAGTTCCCTCGGGAATCAAAAATCCATATGGACGAAGTCGCGGGCATCAGCTAGTCATATATAAAAAATGAGTTAATAAATATCTACCCAATAGAGGTAAAAGCGAAAAAACTAATATGAAACTTTAACAAGTTCAAATTAAGTAGGTATTTTTTAAAAAGCAATAGTAACTGCAGAACCTAAACTGTACGGTTATATATTATAGTAGATTTATAGATTATATAGAAGTAAATTGATATAAAACTTAAATATACATACCTACGCGCCGAATTGAGAACGTCCTTCTTTTTGGAAGTCGGTTAAAGAAGACTCCCACTACCTATGTGGATTTTTGCGAATAGTCCTACCCTGGTTTCATGACGTCTATGTCTACCGTTAGCTACTAGGTGTTCCTTAAAAATTTTTTGCATATTATTTTTTTCACTTAACTATATACCTACCCTACTTAACTTTTGCTGAGCAAAAATAAAGTTGTTCGTACTCTCTAGGTAGGAAAGTCGGCAAATAAATAAATTAGGCCTGAAAGATTAATTATTAAATGTTAAGTATTAAATATTGCTTCAGTAAGATACAAATTTTGCAAACGGTATATTTAGTGATTGCTAAGCTAGTCTGTATTCAAAATTCAAAGGTATTCAATAAAATTTAACGAGTTCCATTCTCGCCGCTTTAATTCTTTCACAAAAGCTAAGTGACCCAATAGAATATTCTCGCCGGGCAGCGAGTCGTCGACATCCTGTTATCAGGTGATGACCATTTGAAACTTTGACATGTTTTATAGTTTCCTTTCACTTTACGAACTAGATTTGGAATCCTACTGTGATTAAAATAAGATAATTGGGATGTTGCCTATGTCAAAAATAAGGACTGAAACAGTACCTAACCGAAATAAGTGTTTTAAACACTGTTTTTTTGAAACTGTTATAGAACAGAAACAGAAACGATACTGTATAACCCAATCAATCTGTATTCTGTAACCGTTTATTTCTGTTATTATATAAGCAAGTATTATCTGTTACCCTAATAGGTAGGTACTTGCGCTAACAAATTGCACGGTGTGACAACGCGGTCTTCTCACTTTATTGGAATTTACACACACTGACACAACATGTTTTTCATAAGACAATTATTGCAACTATCGGTGTTTTCACCTTAGGTTCAAATTTGAATACGCGTCAACAGTGGCATAGTCGCTATTCCGGTTAAAAACCGTTATAGATTTGATTTTGCGGCTCTGGTTTAGTATATGTGCCGCGCAGTAGGCGGTTCATATTTTTTTAACAGAAAGGTATTAATGTAAAAAACGTAACGCCAAAATATTTTCCGTCGATTCGTAATAGTTTTCGAGAAATTATTTTTTAAAATCTCAAAATTTTTAGGTTAGTTTTCCTGAAATTCGTGCAAATCTATAGACCCCCCTCCCCCCTCTCCTTTCCCTCCCTCCCCTCCCCCCTCCGCCGCGGCACATATACTAAACCACAACCAAATAAGTTTTTAAATTCCCACGGGAACTCCCTAATTTTTCGGGTTATATAGCTTATGACACTCACGTCACTCACAAATTCTATTGATATCTGCAGGGCGACCGCGTATCTTTTGCATCAATCATTGATACATCGCAATCACCTCTGATTGGTTAATACTCTTCCACTATTGGACGAAATCTATTGACACAGCAAGAATACCATAAATTCAGCCAATCGGAAGTGATTGCGATATATCAATGATTGATGCAAAAGATACGCGGTCGCCCTGCAGAATTTTCAAAATCAAGTTCAGTAGATCCAGAGATTACCCCCTACAACGTCACAAACTTTACCTCTCTTTAATATTGGTATAGAAGTAGGTAGGTACCTATAGACAACAAAGATGTCATAGCACGTAGCTAATCAGCATTCAGCTGTGACATAACTGGTTAACTGGCTTACTTGGCGCTAAAGTTCTAAACTGGTAGCCAATGCCATAGAGTAGGATGTATAAAAGGGTGCTGGTAGCGCCTGATAAGCAAATGAGTACCTACCTACAGAACCCTAATCAAGGATTTTCGGATTTCATCTTCTTGAGAGATCTTGCTTCTTGCCAAATTCCATGACTCTATGTCAACGGCTTAATTCATTGGTCAACGGCAAGTACTGTAGGTACCTACTCTAAAGGTTTTGATAATTGATTTATTGCCGAGTGTTAATTTATGCGGCCTAAATGGCCATAGGCTCATATCTTTTGATTGCGTTGACTTAGACGCTTGGTTTTTAACAGCTTAAAGGATATTAAATGAAAATTAGGTAAATGAGAAAGGTGGTTAGTAAACAGACAGACAACAAAGTGATCCTTTTTCCTCTTGATGTACGGAACCCTAAAAATAGGGTTATCTCTCTCTTTTCCTCTTATGATTACAATCACTCGAAAGATAAGGATAACTGTCATCCTAGTTAACATAGTACCTAGGTACTATTTTTTTTTTAATATCCGCAATTTTGCACTCGGCTTTCATTAGATAGACTACCTTAATTGGGTAAAAGCAAAGAATAATAAAACTGTAACGGGGGTAAAAGCAAAGTAAAAGACTGAAATTAAAACCCTTTATATATCATTTGAATAATTTCAATTTAATAGCCTGTTTACAAAACTTTATACTCTATTAACGGGGGTAAAAGCAAAGTAAAAGACTGAAATTAAAACCCTTTATATATCATTTGAATAATTTCAATTTAATAGCCTGTTTACAAAACTTTATACACACTTATATCTAATGTCAAATATACTATTCATGTTTATTGAAGTAGGTACCTACTAAAGATGTCAAATACTTTACATTTTGTAATACATACAATGCCTAGAATATTGTAATTATCAAGACAACCCTCAATCTTGGGGTAAACAAATTTTAGCCATACCTACTTATAAAGTGAATATTTTTAGATCATAATAATTAATGTGATGATCAAATTAAGAGTTCCTTACATTTTTTCTTTTTAATCTTTCAAATAGAAACATATTCATGAAAAGTGAATAAATTACTGTAGTAATTGTGCAGTCATTTTTAGGTTTCCGTACCCAAAGAGTGCTAACAGGACCCTAGACTGTCGGCAAACAGACGGACAGTCCGTCCGTTTGTCAGTGAGCTGTATCTCATGAACCACAGTAGACAGTCAAAATTTTCGCAGTGTATATTTCTGTTTCTGCTATAACAACAAATGATAAATATAAAATCACGTAATAAGAGAAGAAACATGATTTTTAAGTGACACTCCTGCTTTTTTTAAGAGAGTATGTACATTAGAACAATGTATTAAAACTTGTACAATGGTACAGAATAGTTTGTGTGTGAGTCGGACTCACACTTGGCTGGTTTATTTTTAAAAGTATAATATATCAAAAAAATTGGCTGGGTCCAATCTATACCCACATTTTTGATCAAAAATACAGTCTTCATTATATTAATTTAATACACACTTAATAATAATTTCATAAGTTCAACATTAAAGTAACTACATAATAGTGAAAAAGTTCATTTAAGTTAGCAATTGGATATTGCTGGAAATATGAATCAATGTAACCACAACTTGATCATACCTAGCAATCATAGTTTCATAAAGTACTTGGCAGTACTAAGGCAATGTATTGTACTATTTTATTTCTAACAATATAAGATTGTTAAATTTTCAGTGTAGCATATAATAGCTGAAGTACCAAAAAATAACAAAGAATACTGAATAATTCAGCTCATATGATGTCTTTCATTCCTGACTTTGTTATTAGTCTGTCCTCAGAATTCTATGAATGAAAAATTAATTTTCATCCCACCATCTCGGAAAGAGTATTTTTAATCTTCGATATCTGAATGCAAAAGCCGTTATTATCCTCTTAAGGATAAAGTAAATTGAATTTAGAACATCGTGTGCACGTTAGGAAATATCACTTGTCTATGAAGTTTGTGAATTCAAAACATCATTAAAACCTATTAATTATTTCTACCTCTATGGTGCCGAATTTCCATACAACCTTTTTTAATTTGTTAAAAACTCACACTCATAACCTTCTTGGTGTACTTTTTTAATTTGCTTTGCGCGCCATGTCATTCAATTCTTCGCCATTTTCTTTCACGTCATGTCATTTCCTCGCTGAGTTGGGATGAAAAGTTACGTGTTGCACTCGAGTGAAAAGATTTTTCACCTCGTGCTCTTTTGATTCCCTCCCTGATGCTCAGGATTCTAATTTTTGAACCACTCGCTGCGCTCCTGATTCAATTTTAGAATACTTCCCTTGCTCGGTCATCAAAATTGAGCATGCGGTTAAAAAACAACTTTTCATTCTTGTATAACAAATAACTATTATGGTTAGGTTAGGTTAACAAATAACTTTTGGAACCATAATAATTAATACTCAAACTTTATTCCTTTTGCTTCTTTTTAGGTTTTTTTACTGTTGGTTTCTTGCTTTTTTTCACACGCTTTTTTTTATTATCACTATCTGAACTTGAGCTTGATTCACTACTACTGTCTGAACTACTAGAAGAACTGCTTGAACTGCTGGTGCTGCTACTTGATGAAGAATGTTTCCTCTTTTTTCTTCTCAATTTCTTTTTATTATTGTCACTATCACTCGAAGAACTAGATTCACTACTAGATGAACTAGACTCTGATGAATCTGAATCTGAAGATGTGGATGATTTTCTTTTCTTTTTGGAAGTAGAACTACCCTTTTTATTTGGTTTCTTACTAATCATTTTCTTATTCTTTTGTTTTGAATTATTATTTTTATTATCTACAGTCACAGGGGAGGGTGTTTTTGGAACTAGGTCTTTTCCCTGTTTTCCTTTTTTGTCATCCCTGTTTCTTTCTCTATGAATGCTTTCATCATTATGCCTGCCCTCTCTATACGTTTGATGGCTGTTACTTGAGTTTCGTTCCTTTCTTCTGTCATCTCTATTGTATTTATATTCTGATTTATTTTCATTTTTCCTAGTGGGTGACGTAGACTTATATGATTTGCACTTATCATCTTCTATTTCTTTAGTATATTTTACTCTATCATTTTTACTGTTTCTATCATAAGAGTGACTGATTTTTGATCTGCTTCTACTTCTTTCTCTGTGGTCATTTTTATCTATTTTCATGTTCTCTCTCTCATCTTTTTGTTGCTGCCTGTCATTTCTATGTCTCCTCTCTCCTTCTATATAATTTCTATTATGACTGTTTCTGTCTCTATTCTGCATTTCTCTTTCTCTTTCATTTCTATATTGCCTACCGATTTCTCCTTCATCAATACTTTGCCTGTCCCTTTCTCTATAATTTTTACTGTGTCTGGTGCTTTCTTTATCACTTCTATTATGCCTGTCCTTTTGTATGTCATCTTTGCTCTGCATGACGTTTTCTCTTTCATTTAGTTGTTTTCTGTCCATTTCTTTGTCATTTCTATTTTTTATTTCTCTACCATCTCTATTTGGTGTGTCTTTTCCTCTATTTTTTAAATTTCTTTCTCTATCATTTTTATGGTGTCTTTTCTCGTCATTATCACTTTTATAGTGTCTATCTCTGTCTTTTAAAGAATGGCTATCTTTTTCTTTACCATCTCTATTTTGACAGTCCATTTCCTTACCATCTCTAATTTGTCTGTAGGTTTGATTATCATCTCTGTTTTGCCTGCTTTCATCTTTCTCATTTCTAATCTCCCTATCTCTTTCTCCGTCGTTTCTATTTTGCCTGTCTTTTTCTGTATTACCACTATGTTGCCTACTAATTTCTCGATCACTGCTGTTCTTCCTTTCTACTTTTGTATGTTGCATGTCTCTATCATCTCTATGTTGCCTGTCCTTTCCTCTAATTTGCAGGTCTGATTCTTTATCATCTCTACTATGTCTGTCTTTTTCTTTTTCATATTTATGCTGACCCTTATCTTTGTTTCTATCCTCTTTGTATGATCTGTCTTCTTCTTTATCATCTTTACGCTGTCTATTCATCTCAATATCACCTCTATACTCTCTATCACTGTCATTTCTTCCATAACTCTTTTTACCATTGCTGTCTCGTTCATCTTTCATGTCTTTTCTTTCTTCATATCTACCCCTCTTGTCTTCATTCCTTAATGTACTTTTGGGTTCTTCATCAAAATACTGTACTCCTCGTCCTTTACCAAGCCATCTCATTTTGGAAACAGATTGAGAAAAGTCAACATGGATGCGTCTGTCATCAATCAGCACATTATCCATTTTAAAATATGCATCTTCACATGACTTTTTATTCTCAAATTCAATAAATGCATATTGTAGAGAATTACCCGTCTTTTTGTCTCTTATAACTTCACAACTAACAATCTTACCAAAGCGACTAAAAATAATTTCTAAATCTTCATCTGTTGTGACAGGGTTAAGTTTACAAATAAATAACACATTTTCTGGTGGAGCAATATCAGCATCAGGCAAGTCACCTACAATTTCTAATATCGTTGCCCGAGCTTTGGCCTCTTTCTCTTCAATCATCTCCTGTATTTCAGCAGCACTTTTTCCTTGAGTTTCATCTATGTCTTCATCAGGGGCAATCCTGCCACCTTTGAGGCGTTCTGGATTAGGTGACGGTGACCTCGACGGAGCTCTTAACCCAGGTGGATCGTTGAAAGGATCTTCAAGTACAACAGTATGGGTTATTCTCACGTCTCGGTAAGGACGATGAGATTCATCACAGATCACTTCATTCAATTTAGTCAATACTTCATGCCCTTCAGTGACTTCGCCAATGACACAATGTGTTCCGTCTAATGAGTCCAAATCCGGCGCCAGAGTTATAAAGAACTGAGATCCGACCATCATATCATCAGTACATACCATTGAGATTAAGCCAGCGCCTGTGTGACGAATTTTAGGTCTCTTCTCTCCAGAGAAAAATCGTTTGTCTGGTCCTTCTAAAATGCCCCATATTGACTGTCCACCGGAACCCTCTCCAGTTGGATCACCAGTTTGAGCGATGAATCCGCTGCGTATAGTATGAAACAGGTTGAAATTGTAATATTTCATCTTACAAAGCTTCAAAAAGTTCAAACATGTTATGGGACGCTGGTCTAGATAAAGGTCTACTGTAATATCTCCGAGTGTGGTTTCTATGACAACTGCCATTATGTTTGATGTTAAACTATCACCATTTCAATTGAAATACGTGATAAACTGCGTTTTTATCTAAGTATTCTACTAAGGTTGACTACGTTGACACTTTATAATTCTAGATTCTAACCTAAAATTTTCTGATTTTGACAATATCCTAAATTCGCGGTCTATGGTTTATGTCACTTAGGCCGGCCACATTTAAATGTGGCTTGCTTGCTAAAAAGTTTACCATTTTTATTTAATTTATTATGAAAATTAAGACAAAATAAAACAAAATATGAAAGAATCATTAAAATATCTCAACAAATGAAAAAGTTATGGAACTTTAAAGTTGCGCTTGCAAGGCGGGAGACGTGACGTCATAATTCCCTATCAACCGACTATAAAAAGCCGAATAAAAGAAATAAATGGACTTAACGTGACTTAATTGAATTAAAAGCACTTAATTTGTATGTGAAGATAATTTTGAAGTATTAAATCTCGGCTAGGTATTAAAACTCACTCACAAAATTTCTCACTCCAGTAAGATACAGCAATCGGTGTACATTAAATAATTAAACTTTTAAATCGTCATTTCTGAGTCATTTATTGATAGATTTAAAAAAAAAACACGGATTTATTAGTTTTAATCTATATTTTACTTCCGTAGTGATAAATATGATATTCACATCATCATGAAACTTCTCCATTAATAATATATCTGTGAGAAAAAATTCGGACGCGTGCCATAAAGCATTCTGCTCATACATTTTGTATTTTATCTTTAAAAAACATTTTTACCCTCTTACTTTTAGGATGCATTAATTATTCAGATTATCAAAATAATTATTTTGCTTAATCTTACGTTTAATAATAATATTATGCTTGCAGCTTGAACTCCCTGACAGATTTTTTATGACACACATTTGCTGGGATGCCGCGGCCGGATGGTTTTCTGATAGTATGCGGCCGGCCTTACGTGTTGTACACTATGGGTAATTCATTTTTTTATATTTTTTAACTGGTTTAACGGCTCTGGATTCTAGTCTTTCTGCGCATAATATATTCAATGTAGGTACTCTGTAGTCCAGACTACAGACCATACATACAGATCCAAGCCAGAACTTTGAATACAAAAAAAAGATCTTTTAACTTTGTGTTAATAATTATATTTATTATTTTGTGTTTTAAATATATACGTCCAACAAAAGTTTAAAATTAGCGTTTAAATACTCTATATGGATTTTGCAAAGTTTAGAATATTTTTATTTAAATGTCGCTTACCGCCATCTGTGATACATTGAAATTATTAAGTCAGCGAATCGTAGACGGAACTTGAGACGGGACTCAATTATCTTGGCAGCGAATGTTTATTAAATAGTTTTATACAAGTCATATAGATGGCGCTGTTTTATATATTAATTTAAACTTTTTAAACTTCATTTCCGGTTTATTTTGGTCTACACTCTACACCATGGACTATAAAGTAGGTAATTCCACTTATGTATTCATTTTCTGTGAAAATAAGCCTAACTGAGCCTTTTAATGACGACGGTCTGCCTAGAGCAAATGCTTCTTTTCTAGAAACTATCCAAGTCACAGACACGGACCACGTTTTTTAAATAACGCACGTTACGCAACTGTAGTTCGCGTTACAAGTAGATAGTCGTAGGCTGGGCTATTCTTTCAATGCTAGTTGTTTATTTAATCATCCTAAATTATAATTACATTTATGAGATAAAATGGGAAACTTAAAATGGAATCCATTTTCCATCCATCTATTCAAATCTAATTAATGATTGATCGTGTGTTATGAAGGAAAACCTAATTATTGCTTACTTAGGTAATAGCAAAGACAATATATAAATATAATTAATCTATGGTAATAGGTAAATACCTACCTTTTATAGTTTTTACAAAATGACATACTAAACATACAGGTACAATAGCTTCTAAACCTTAATTCTAATAACATCCAAAAGTACCTATGTCGAAGCAGCGAAATATTGCAAATCGCGGATAATGTCGTCCAGTGTGCATTTATTATGTATGTATTGAGCTCTTAGAAATTTCGAATATCAAGGTGCAGCCTATGCAATTGGCTGTATACTCACGTTACTAGAAAATCTAATAAAGACCGTTTCCACCCTCCTTCCGCTCCCTAATAAAGTGAGTATTGAAAATTTACCAACCATTCTTCGAGGGATAAGGTTAGCCTAGCATAAACGACCTTCTCACTGAAACTTGGTAAGTTTCAAAATATAATTTGAGGAAGCTTTAATATCGATCCAGAGTGTAAAACACTTTTTTAGAATTTTCATTTGTCTATTTTTGCATGTCTGACTGTTTCGGCATCACACTGACACTACAAGATGTATTTGGCACACTCATAGCTAGCCTTCTGGGTTAACATATTAGTATTTTAAAAAACAAATAAAAGCGAGTTTCGTGAGTGGGATTCGAACCTGCGACATCTAGCTTACGACACCGCTTTTTTTCGACTGATGTACTGCGGGATTATTTAATGTTTTCATCAACACTAACTAAAATAATTTAAGCTACATTCTATAGGATAGTCTATAATGATTATACTATAATATTATAATAATATAATATTATAGTATAATCAATAGGCCTACTAGAAAGAGAGAGACCCAGTTTAACGAATTTTTGTCACGCACGATTTTTCCAGGCCAGATGGGGGTGTTTTGTTATGGCAAAAATAAATATGTTCTAAAAAACTTGGTTGAACGGAAAACAGTAAACAAAATAAGACCACTGATTCAGGCCATTCGCAGGGTGGTTTCCACCCCGTGATAATATAAATGGAGCCAGCAATCGCCAACATCAATGTTTGCTGACTTTGCTGGCATTAGGTATCACCTAGCTACGCTACCTACCTATGTGGCTATAGTAGTCAACTTTTATCTATTTATTTCCCAAAATTATTAAGGCCATTCGCAGGGTGGTTTCCACCCCGTGATAATATAAATGGAGCCAGCAATCGCCAACATCAATGTTTGCTGGCTTTGCTGGCACTAGGTATCACCTAGCTATGCTACCTACCTATGTGGCTATAGTAGTCAACTTTTATCTATTTATTTCCCAAAATTATTTATGTATGTTCCACCGTAGCTAAAATACTGAGCCGATTTTGATGAATAAGGTGTCAATCGATTTTATTATTTATTGTAGTCCGAGTTTTGTCAGGAAGAGATCACTTGCAGTGATAAGGCCGCCTTTACACGATAGCAACTTGTAAACTGTGTCACGAATAGTGTATCACAATATGATTTTTTGTACATACCTACAAACAATCATATTGTGATACACATTAAGTGTTTTTGCTTACTTTCTAGATAATATCCTGAGCCGAGGTCCGAGCCTCACTACGTTGCCCCCTCCCCATGTCTTCGGCCCTATGGCTCATAGTCAACTTTTCGACGATGTTTAGCGCTTGCCCATCCGACCGGTGACGCTGCAGCGGCCAGTAATAAGGACCTATATAGCCCGAAAAAAAACCAAAAAGCAGTTTACGGTTTCGTGCCTAGATGGGAAACAACACAATAATTATTATTATAAGCCCGACTACGAAAGTACGAACGCGCGGGGTGCTGTGATGGGTGTTTCATACAAAACACGGGATAAGGCGTCAGATTAGATTTCGACAGGCGACAAGTGAGCGGTGTCACAAACACTTCCCCTCTCGATACCTACTTGCTCGCACTTACAACATGGTGTGAAATATGTAACACCGATTATTACCGAAATAATGGTTTTTATTTCGCACTGTTTTATAACGAAAATATGTGACATCATACTATAATACTAATATTATAAAAGCGAAAGTGTGTTTGTTTGTTGGTTTGTCCTTCAATCACGCCGCAACGTAGCAACGGATCGACGTATTTTTTTGGCATGGGTATAGTTGTGGCCCTGAGGTGGAATCATGTAAGGATTGTCAAACAAATCGTTAAAGTTCCGCTTCAAAGTAAAATAAACCATAATAGCATTAGATTAGAGCTCAATTTCGTGTATCCATTCTCAAACGTTTAGGTATGTACGATACCGCAAACGTATGAGAATGGATACACGAAATTGAGCTCTAATTGAATGACTTTATGGTTTATTTTACTTTGAAGCCGAACTTTAACGATTTGATCGACAATCCTTACATGATTCCACCTCTGGAGAGTGATATGTCACTCTCTAGGTCCCTTATACTTTACTATCTTATTACTTACTTTTTATCCCGGAAAATTAAAGAGTTCCCGTGTGAATTAAAAAACTAATTCCACGCGGGCGAAGTCGCAGGTATCAGCTCCTTTTCGAAGACCTCCCTGACGCATTTTTGAGCGCATTAAACCAAAAACTTTCAATTTTTTTTTCCAAACATTTGCTTTGTCCGCGGCGCGGCGCCGGAAATTCGTTATTTCTTTTATATCCTATGCTATCCTTTAGGCCAGACCTGCAGAGAGCCTGTACATTTAGAGAAAGGTATTAGTTTAAAACTGGCAAACAACACGAAGGTAATTTGTTGCCATCTCAAACTCGGTCATATTGTCCTCACTGCGCGCGTTTATTCTGTGCTAAAATCAGTCACATAAGGGCACGTGAGCGAAGCCCTTCTTCTTCTTCTTCTTCTTCTCTCACTGGGCTTTTCCGCGCTTAAGCAAGGTTGCCCGTTGTGCGTGAGACCTCTGGTGCGACTCCCCGCCGGATCATTCCAGCCAGCCGAGCTCACTCCAGAATCCAAGCAGGCCGCCCATGTCGGCGAGGACTTCCGGGAGTGTTACTGGGGAGCCAATGTAGGCTTCTCGTAGAGTGGATACAGCACTACACTCGAGTAGTACGTGTCTTGATGTCTCCTAGCTCTCCATGCAGGCTCTGCACAGAGGGCTGTCGGTTATACCTAGAACATATAAGTGTTTGTTAAGTGGACAGTGTCCTGTTATCATGCCTACAGCCGTCCTGAGTTGAGCGAAGCCCTTATTCAAATACCTAACAGAGATTCAGTCGCTGTTGCCGCACTCGGCAAAGGAATCATCATCATCAAACTGCATGGTCGATGTTAGAATACGCCAAATGCAGACAGAATTTAAGAAAAAAAATAAACAAACACTGTCATTATATCACGAACGCGCATAAAACTCGTCTGGGGCGGCCAATTTCCCCAGCCATTTCCCCTCAATTTTTTCAATACGCGTTCGAGATCATTTAACATTTTTATGTGTAATCTTGCTTGGTGGCGATAAGACAAGGATTTTTCGCGATGCCGTTTATTTTATCGGCGACGCTTTAGGGCGAGTCTAAACAGATTAAATGTAAAGAGGGTAAGCCTATGATATAAGCCGCAATAGCCCAACGGTAAAATGGCAGGTCGCTATGAATAGAAAAATCGTTGATTTCATATAAGCCTTACTATGCATAGTAAGGCCTACATTAAATCAACGATTAGACATTAAAAACGGTACGGTTTTTAATGTCTATCAGTAGGTATGTTACCAACATTGGTATTACTGAAAATAAACTGACCTACTATAAGGTTCTATTATATAAGGTAGCCAATTGATGGTTGCCATAATGATACGTGTTTGTGCTCGTAGCACGTAGCTTCGTAGCAGCTAGTACGTAGTAGTAGTAGTTCAAAACTTAAAAGTATCTTACCTACATTGTATTAATTCTAATAAAAACCCTCCTTGTTACGTAAGAAATTACTTTCCATTTAAACTACATAATTACAAATCCCTAGAAGTATAATCAGCCTATTTTTTTAAAGAAACGCATAAAACAACAGCTCTATGAAGCAAAAGGCGCATCAAAACCGTTCTTTTTCTAAATTATGCAACATTTGTATGGAAATACCACCATCACCCCTCCTCCTTAAAAATACATCCTATGTTATTTGTTGCGTTGGTTTGACGCGCTCTCGCGATTTGATTGCTTTTTCATGTAGATCGTAATACATACTACGGCAGTAGGTATTATACGCGACTGCCGAGTGTCGCTAGATTATTTTAAACCCGCTACAAAATGGGGGATATTAGAATATGCAGACACTATCATAGTATTGTGTTCCTATATAATTTAATAATCCTATATAGAGCCATGAAAAACAGGGAAAGGTTTCGTAATAAACACGTCTGTATCAAATAGGTAACGTTCTCAAATATTGGTCAACCTACGCTTATTACCGGGTTTGAGCATAGATTAGCCGGTACCTACTTAAGGTCCTGTGTAGCGTAAAAGGAGGGTTTTAAAAGCAATTTTAAGGGGTTTTAAAATCTTTCAATCGGTGACATAATGTACTCGTATGCTTGTAAAAATAATTTGCTGATTTCAAGACTTCAAGCAGCCATTTACGCATCTCAAAACACAATAAAAAAAAATCTCTGCATTGAAATTTATTTTAAACATAATCATCATCATCATCATCATCATCAGCCACTACGCATCCACTGTAAAACATAATAATGCTTCTTAATTTACCTTATATAGCAATTTTTCAAGCAAAACATCTTATTGAAACTAATAATTTGCTCTAGAAATATAAGATAAAATTCATATTTCTAAATCAAACACATTGTCGGATTCCTTAATTGTATTGAAGAGGAAATATTAATTTTTTTACAAATGATTTCTTGCATTTTTTGCGACATGCGCTTGCTTGATTTCACCCCCGCGCGCCTGTGGTTTTCATCTCGTGAGCTCACAGCGCCTTAACTGATGTCGGTTAATTAATACGGACCTCAGCATAAATTTTATTTAGTTACTCAATACTAGTACTTTGGTCGTATCGTAAGCGTACTAGATACCATGTACCTACTCCTTAACTTCAAAAAAAATATTTTATTATAATAAATTTAATTATTTTTATTACTGAAAACTACTGCGGTAACGTGCATTTAGGTATTATTTCTGATCGCGGTAAAAAGGTTGACAATGCAGCGAATTATTAGATTTTTTTTGTGGCTAAGGATCAACTTACGTTTGCTTACCTACAACAAAAAAGTTATGTCCAAACAGTTAAATCAGAAGGTTTAATATACCACTTTACCAGCTCTCACATTAAAGAAATGGCCGCATAAATATAAAAAAGTGTCATGTCGGGGCGTTCGGTGAGCCGATTGGCTTCGATTATTGCCCCGCTGAGACTAATATACCTTTCTTTCGCAAATGTTTTTGGGAAATGTTATTTTTTGGATGTCGCAGATGGCGTCTGGTCCACGTGAAATTGCTGGTTATTCTGCCGACCGTCAATAAAACCATGGTAAGTGTAAAAGGTAAGTTTCGAAACATGAACTTCAAAATATGAGTTATTCATGTTACTTAAATAACAATTTATCAGATGAGCATTTAGATTTATTTATTTTAGAATTTAGGTATATGATAAGATTTTTACAGGAAGGCAGATAATTAGAAATAAATATGCAACTACTTACTTCAAATTCTACGTACTACGTACCTAGCCTCATGGAAATAAATTCAATACGACTGAAAGAAGAGAACTGTCGCTATTTAATTGAATAAAAAAATAAAGAACTGCAGTTTAGATGCTACACGAAATGTATAACAAGTCTAGATTTCAAAGTGCTTGGTTCCAACCACAGAATAATTAATAGTAGTAGTACATTGTCTAACGTCCAGCGCAGCGCATTTTGAGTACTGAAATCATATCATACTTAATATTATAAATGCGAAAGTCACTTTGTTTGTTATTTTGTTGGTTTGTTGGTTTGTCCTTCAATCACGCCGCAACGGAGCAACGGATCGACGTGATTTTTGGCATAGGTATAGTTGAGGATCTGGAGAGTGACATAGGCTACTTTTTATCCCGGAAAATTAAGGAGTTCCCGCGGGAATAACAAAAAACTTAAACCACGCGGACGAAGTCGCGGGCATCAGCTAGTTGGAGATAACGTTTCGAAAACGAATCACTAGACTTGGACGTGCCGAATCCCTGCTGACATCATCCTTTTCTCAAAATCAGCCAAGTGTGGCTTGCTAGCTTTTTAGTCAATAATCGGCAGCATAGAAGTTTCTCAGACGGCTCAGTTGGGACCCAGTAAGTGGGGTCACTCGAGTTAAGTAGATTCTTAGTGGGGCACGTGTTCAGACAGCAGGTGCGTTACGGAATATCGTTTGGAATTGTGATTGAAATTGCGCCTTTTCCGGGGTCAATTTTTAGGGGACAATGGTATCTATTGTACGTTTTACGTATGTGGAAGTGGAGGGATCGGGATCGTAATTGGACATCTCTATCATGGCAGTGAATTTAAGTTTATCTATTATATTAAAGAAATCACAGATAACATAAATTATCAGAATTTTTATTGTATCCTTTTTTTTTGTTTACTTATAGAGATTAGAAAAGTATGTAAACACGGTGTGCCAACTAAAAATATTTCTTTTCTTCTTTGAAACTCACATACCTGAAAAGTTGGAGGTGCGTGCCCGGGGATGGGGGGTGTCCGTACTGGAAGTCGGGTGTCTTAACCACTAGGCTATCATCGTCTATTTTTGCGATTCCATCCATCCATCCATCAGCCTGTATCCATCACCAAACACCACGTGTGCTTCACCAAACACAGTCTCCTGTCTTCCTCATCCACCCGCTTCCCGCCATCTTCTTCATCATCATCGGTCATCGGACCAGCGAGCTGGAGGTCGTCCTACACTGCGCTTACCGGTACGCGGTCTCCACTCCAGAACACGACGTCTGCCTCAACGGCAATCAGTTCTGTACCATATATGAACTACTTACTGCCACTTCAGCTTGCTAAAAAAGTAACAATTTGCGATTAATAAACATTAAACACCAATAATAAATGTTATAAACAAGGTTAGCGTCAGACTAGTAATACAAATTATAAATATGATGGCGGTGGCTGATTAACCTCAGAGATGAATGTGGATGCGTGCTAATAACCGTATCTCAAGATAAACTACTGCTGCACAATTTCTAATATAAGAACCAAGGCAAAAAGTAAACACCGCGCCGTTTCAGCAGATATTAAAGGCATATCTCTCTATTATGAGCGGGAAGTTCTGTAATTTAAGGGCGCTCAGTGCCGGCATATGGCGAGCAGCGGAAGGGTTCTGGCTAGGGCCGTGCAAAAGGTGTCGATATCGATTTTTTTATCGCGAGGTTTTTGCACTTGGACTAAAACAGATGGGAACTTGAGAAGCTAAAAATAAATATTAATATTTTTGCTACAAGAATTGTCGCCATTTACGAAGCGCGATTTTAAGCGTACTCAATGTCAGTACATTATGGTGAGAAGCAGAATCCTGACTAGAGCTATCTTGTTCTCCTATTGATCGACTTGGACATTGCTGACGAGCATGGGCAAAAAAGAAAACAAAATTAAAACGAAACAAAGAAAAACCCAAATAAACTCTTTCTGCTCAAAGAGTTTTGAATTGTGATCCACGATTTTATTTTAAAACTGTATGCTATTAAAAAGTTGTCAAGACTGATGTACGGTCTTGCAAGGTAATAATTAGTGTAATAGGCAATAGCTCGGTACTTAATAATTGTAATATATCGATATGGTTACATTTTATCGATGTGTACCTATGTGGCACGTCATTATTCGTTCATTCCTCAGGCACAGCTGCAGCACGGCACAACACCCGATTATACCTAGCTCGGCGAACTTACTGAAACAAGTACTTATTGAACGTTACATACTATTTGTAAATATTATTATTACTGATGTGATTAAAATACTTATTTTCTATAATCGTTTGAAAATATTTCATTCGACGAAATATACCTAAACCGCTAGAGGAACTTTAGGGTTAATGTTAATTATGATTTACGAGCATAAAGCTGCTTATGGTATGAAGATTAAGGCGCAACGCACACCGGCAAATTGGGGTGAAGCCGAAAGGATATTTTTACATTATTTTGATAACAACTTACTGAGCTCTCCTTACTTTGTCATAACGGTGCAATGGCAGCGTGTGGCGTAATTTTCACTATAGTAACTACTTACCAATATCAGCCGTATACCTACGTATAGTCTACAAATCAAATCAAACTACATAAGAGTTTAAGTGACACCAAAAGCTAGGCTCCAATTTACCAATACCAATTTGGGTCCATGTAGGACCCAGACTTGGGTAACTAACGACGACATTTTGCTAACTTACGAGCAAATGTCGTGTCGAATGGTAAAGATCAACATTAAAATACCATAAGAGGGGCCATACTGCCAACGTTTAAAGCAATACTACAATACAATATCTCCAAAATAACAGTTTGATGTCACGTACCTTGACGTTCCTAAAATAAGGATTATAATTCCAAAACACGAAAGTCAACCATAATGAAACAGTATGGCTTTATGCGTTGGCAGTGTGGGCCCCAGATTTAGTCTACATTGTAGACTGTACAGCTTTTTGCATAATATTAAAGAGTCAGTATTGATGTTTCAAAATTATTGATTGAACACTACAAAAAATTAAGTTATTTTTAATTACTTTGTTTTATCAGTAACTCAGCCCTTACAATAATCATTCTTATCCCCATAAAGCAGAACATAAATTGATTTCAGGTGTACATTTAACATCCCTACACGAACGTATCAAAGTACCAACATCACTGAATAAATAACTTGACACTTGTTTGCAAATAAACAATTTAAAATGTCAAGAAGAGGGAAAGGGCACGAGCACGGGCCAACCCTTTTCCTTTAGCTTCCTGACATTATGTTTTCTGACAACCAATTTTAAAGCTGTTTGCTGTTTCCCTATTTCCCTACCTTTGTAATCGTTACATGATTTCTGGTAAGTGTGAAGACCTCCCCGTCGCAGTGGACACTCGTTTGATAAGTAAATACTATTTTCGATTCCCTGTTGACTCAGAAATTATTTTTACACTAGATGATTCCCGCGACTTCGTCCGCGTGAACAATGTTTTTTGATTCCCGCAGGAACTCTTCAATTTTCCGGGATAAAAAGTAGCCTCTGTCCTTCACCGGGATACAACCTTTCCTTGTATTTCATCAAAATCGGTTGAACAGATAATTTTTTTTGATTCCCGCGAGTACTCTTCAATTTTCCGGGATAAAAAGTGTCCTTCCCGGGGATGTAACCTATCTCTGTAGGTACCAAATTTCATCAAAATCGGTTGAGTAGCTGGGCCGTGAAAGCGTAGCAGACAGACAGACACACTTTCGCATTTATAATATTAGTAAGTATGGCTATGGATACATATCGGAGCCCTATTTGTGATGATGCCGTCTAAGAATGTAGGAAGCTAACCTGTTAGGGCCATATACATATTTAACCCATACCCTTAATCGATTTCCATACGGCAACGTACCGAAACGCTAAATCGCTTGGCGGCACGTCTTTGCCGACAGGGTAAGCTTCCCATCTCACAAAAGGAAAGTGACCGTTACTCGTATATCACAATGGATACTTACATTGAAATAAAAAATAGAACTCCGATCAGTCCCAGCTACGCTCAGTAGGGTAAGCACGAATATTTTGAATGTCAAGTGAAGTAATCGTATCGAGTGACGATAGCGATACTTACTCGATACTTTAACGCGCACCACCCTCAGCACGAGCCTAAAAAATTCACTCACGTTACTCGATACGATTACTTCACTTTAACTTCACTACCATTTGCTGCACGTTCAAAAATGCACTTTTACCGGTTTTTAACTTTTTGCAGATTTAGGAAAAAAAATACAAAATTATGCAAAAAAGTGACTAGGTATTCACATAATTCATTTTTATTCAAAATAAAGTGCATTTTAATATTTTTTTCTATAGTTTTCAATACAATTGCCAATGAATCGTAACAAAATTTAAATTTCTGTTTTTCGACGTATACTCGTCAGTTGTTGTTGTCTGTGGTCTTAAGTTCACGCACAGAGTACATTGTTATAATATGAATTCACGCGCGCCTTTTAAATTGTAAAATTTTATTTGGTAGGTATAATAATAATTTGTAAATTTCCAATTAATTTGTTATTATAATGGCAGTAAGAACTAGTTATGCGCAATTCGTTACCATGGTGGATTTTATGGAGAAGTAAGTAAATATATACCTTTGTACTACTTTATTATATTATTATGTATCAAGATGATAGTAGGTAGCTTAAAGCTACAAATACAGTCAACATCTTTTTAACACTTACTAGATGATGCCCGCGACTTCGTCCGCGTGGATTAAGGTTTTTTTGATTCTCGCGGGAACTCCTTATTTTCCGGGATAAAAGCCTATATCCTTCCCCGGGATATAACCTACCTCTGTACCAAATTTCAGCAAAATCGGTCAAAAAGATGGGCCGGGAAAGCGTAGCAGACAGACAGACAGTCACACTTTCGCATTTATAACATTATTAAGATGTAAGCTATCCTATCTCTCAAGTTGGATCAAACTGCACACAGTGTGCAAATTTAATTTAAAATCGGTTAAGTAGTTTAGGAGTCCATCGCGGACAAACAACGTGACACGTGATTTATATATATTAGATTAACCTTTCTTCGGTTTATTTTGCAGAAACGGTGACTTATCTAAGCCCACTGGTGGATCTAGAAGTGGATAGCCAGAATCCCCTGCAAAAAACAATAATATACCTAAATTTTACCACTTTAATAGGATTTAAGGGAAATTAGCTATTCAGTGCTGAGTTATTGATACTAAATAGTAATTTTTATTAATTTGTATAGACTAAAATAGAGAAATAGGTACTAGGTATACTTACAATTTGGACGTATAAAGAGTGGTAATGTTTCCTGGAGTAAAAAAGGTGTTCAATGTTTTTATTTGGTGTGAATATCCTAAAGTGTGACCCATCAATGCAGCCACATACACCCTGGTATCCCATACTTTCTATAAAATCTGTAATATATTTTAATATTTAAAATATTTTACATATTCCATGTTTGTTTATTCCATTATTAATATGCATATTTAAGATTGAATCCTTTTTAGTTATTTCTGAATAGGATATTTGACTGTATTAAAAATATTATTTGCACTGCTGTAATCCTAAAAGATTACTTTAAAACATGGATTTTTTTCATAGCAATATTTAATAATAATAATTATTATTATTATTATTTTTATATTAATCATCATCTTATCAGTAACTTTACTGACTTGCCAATAATAGGTACCTACTTATAGAATTGAAAAAGAAATGTAGAGACCACACCACCTGTGGATAGCTAAATAAAACCATGATTTCAATTTTATTGTTTTATTTAACATATTATAGCTTGTGAAATGCTTTACCAATCATTTAATTTGACACACACCAAAAAAATATTTAAATTAATAACAGAATGCAGCTTAACATATGGAACGGAACACTCATAATACCCTTTCAATATAAATTTTTAGATTAACAATGATTGTCTTCACATCAGTCTTGGAAAATTTTAATGCAAAACCTGTGGGTTTTAAAGTTTAACTCCATCATGTGTTTTGTGGTAGTTCTGAAATATCAAATAAATTTGAATAAATACATATAAATATTGTGGGGATATAAATTGTAATTTGTTGACAACTGCCCTGGCATGTTGGTGAGAGCTAGTGGTCTTAAAAGTGTTTGGTACTGGGTTTGATTCCTGGCAGATTCCCTACATTTGGGAATTTACAATTTTACCTTAATCTGATGGAAGCATCAGTTGTAGCTAGTTACCTTCCTACCGGCAATGTTATGCCACCGGGTTTCGTTTCCTGCATAATGGAATGTAGAATCTGATTAAGTGTACAGTTTTTATTTTAACTGCTATACTGCTTTCAAGTTAGCCTGCTTCGATCATATACTGTATTATCACTTACCACCGGGTGAGATCACATTACAGGGCTAACTTATAATTCATTTCAATCAATTATAATTAATTAAACATAATAATATAAGTACCTATCATTTCAATGCTTCAGGAATTTTATAATTACACACTTTGATTTAACAGCCTCCTCTATATTGCAGTCAAGTTGGTTATTGGCTACAGTGGTATTTTTCAAAAATCTGGCCAATATAATCAATTAACTGAGTTCAGTTCATCACATTCTTGAATAAGGTTTGGCCTTTCTATACATATAAACACCTCGAGAAGTACCAGCATTACAATTTTTTCCTGCTATCTTCCTATCATCATCATGCAAACTTTGATGGCAAAACTGCTTCTCTACTGATGAATAAATCTTTGGCATCATGTCCAACTTATATTAAAGTGTAAGTATGTACTTAAAGTGCACAAAATCTTCCTCTATCTGTAACATTTATAAAAGCATTTATAGGTATACTAATTATTAATTATTATACTTAGGTACTGATAAAGTATGTTTATCCCACTCTTAATCATAAACAACATAGTATATTATCCAAATACATAGGTACCTATTGATCTTATAGAATCAGGCTGGAATATTATTTGCTAAAATAGTTAGGTATTAATTAGTATTCTTAGTGGATAATATACATTAATCAACAAGCGCACATTATTTGTACTGTAGGTACCTAACCTCAATATAATAGGCTAGGTGATGTTTGATTTAATTTCATGAAATAAAAAACTGAAGTGATAAATCAACTTAAAACCTGCATCAAAATGATCCACACAGGAAAAAACACTTGTTGTACGTCCACTATATATTTTATTTAGCTGCTGTTAGCACTTTTAGGGTACATTTTGGCATTCTTTGGAACACTTCCTTTTCTGGATACATAATTAAGACATATCGTACCTACATAATAGTTAGTCGGTAGACATTTTTACTTTGAGTTAAATGATTTTTTAATAACATTTTAATAATTTACTATTATTTTTAGTCACAATAATTAATGACGTCGCGCATCGTCAATTCGTTATTGGTCGGTGGTTGAGTACCTATGTCAAAGGGATCGTCACCGCGGCATTTTTGAATTTATTTGAATTTAATGTTATAGGTACTATACATAAACTTCTTAGATATACGCGTCGACTAATTTCCCTGTTAATATAACATGATATCGTCAGATTGTGGTGGCTATTTTAATTAATTTATTAATAAAATTAGGGAATACGTTTAGCTACGACAATTCAAACCTAGTTTCATGCCCATTTCTTGCAACTTGCATGCGCCAAGCGAAATAATAAAAAGCCGCCGAGCGATTTGTAGGCTCTCTATCTCTAAACATTTAAAAAAATGTTAGAATTTGAATTAAAATACTAATTTAATTTATTTTATTCACATATACAGTAAATAGTATGATGGTCACGTCAATGTTCTCACTTCAAAAAGTTCAGTGAGCTAGGTTAGGTAATTTTCGATAGCCAGCTTTCGAAAACTCTCGATACCGAACGTCAAAAAAATATTCGTGCTGCCGGTTTTTGAAATTGTTCGGGAAAAACGCGGCGAAACCGGACAGTGACGTCATAGCAGCGTCACGTTTAACTTAACGTGGCTGCAGTTGATTCGTGCTGCCAAATTTAACGCCAAAAACGCTCACCAGGAGCGCTGCAGTCGTTTTCATACAAAATTTCTTGTCGGCGTTAACTTTACCTTTACTATTCGAAAGTTGAAAATATTCGTGCTTACCCTACAGGTGTGTTCGGTGTGGATTTTCAACCGACTTCAAAAAAAGGAGGAGGTTCTCAATTCGACTGTTTTTTTTTTTTTTTTTTAATGTTTGTTACCTCAGAACTTTTGACTGGGTAGACCGATTTGGATGATTCTTTTTTTATTTGAAAGAACATACTTCCCATGTGGTCCCATATAAATTTTATCGAAATCGGTCGAGCGGTTTTAAAAATATGAACAATAAAAGTTGGCGCGGGAGTTTGAAGTCGGTTGTTTAAAAAGTATTTTTTTTATTAAATTATTTAAAAATTCATTCTTAATGAGGGTCAAGTTTCTATATGCTGTGGTTAGAGCTGCACGTTGATCTTATATCAATCATTAATTAAAATCAACTTAAAATGAAAATCCTTATTCAGAAAAACCGAACGTAGCAGAAAGAGAATGTTGATTTCAAATTTCATTATGTACTTTTATAATCTACTGCCTATTAAAGCAGGTATTTGTTAACCACATGGTTAATTACTTCACTTCACTTCTTATGTGAATGGCTTCACTCGTGCACTGGGCACAAATATTTTGCCAATGTCGAGTTGAAGGAGAGTACACACTAATTGAGAAACCATTATGACATTCAACATTGATTTATTTAATCATATTTATTCAACAACCGCAATAATTTACAGAATACAATGAAATATACAGTAATTTATCACTTTAACTATAATCCTACCACAAATCCTTCCATAATTTTATAATTCATAAATTATTAAGCAACAAAGCGAACTCGTCGCAAGAGGCTTGTTGGTGACCTCAGAACGGTCGGTATAGCGAGGTTATAGTGACCCGAAGCTTGGGTGGGTGTGAGTGAGGTGGTATAATCGAAATAAGGTTACCATACTTTACGTTATAACTCGGACTCTTTCGAAATCATCATTGATACGAAAAGTTGCATGTATTAATTAGATTCTAGACAAAATCTAAACTAAATTGTCCAAAAGTAGTGGTATTCTTTTCAGAAAATATGGAAAAATGCTATGAACAATATTGACTGCGGAAAAGAACAGCATTATTTGTCTATTTAGCTAAGTACTAGTGCTCTTTATGACTATCATCTTTTGGTAAGTCCTACAAAGAGTCTCCCACAAAATTAAGTCTTGGGTATGACTCTTAGGTAAATATATTAACTACAATGGCATTCAGATAAAACATCATTCGTCAAAGGACCGCGATGCAACTGGCAGGTGCCAGGTCTATCCGTCGTCGTCGTCGTCCAGGAAAAGCTATCGGGATATTTTAGGACTGTCTTATGGAACACAGTGAAGCAGGCTACCTCTGCCTAATCAAAACAAAATGGGTGAGCGATACGACTGAGAGTGGGTGAGTTTGGTGAGCTAATCACTTGGTCGCGCTTCACAATTCACAGGTTAAAAATAGATTTAAAATTATGCTATTTAAAGTATGTACTTTATTGAATCCTAATCCCACATTCTCAATTGTATAAAACTATAACGGTAAAAATACTAGAACCATTCTGGAAATATCCCTTGGAGTACAGTAAAGCTGACCACCACAGCTTATTCAAAACAAAATGGGTGAGCGATACGGCCGAGAGTGGGTGAGTTTGGTGAGCTAATCGCGTGGCCGCACTTCACAAATTGCAGGTTACCCAAGTGACCACTGTTGCGGCGGTCCGACGACGGGATCTTTGGTACACCACTATCTATTACTTAATATTTTTTAATTGCACTGTCAAGGTTCTGATTAAGCATCATTCACCTGAAGTATCTTCCATCTTGAATCTTAATCCCACATTCGCAATTGTATAAAAAATAACACTAAAACATTTTAGAACTATTCTGGAAATATCCCTTGGAGCACGGTAAAGCTGGCCACCACAGCCTAATCAAAACAAAATGGGTGAGCGATACGGCCGAGAGTGGGTGAGTTTGATGAGCTAATCGCGTGGTCGCGCTTCACAATTTGCAGGTTACCCGCGCGACCGCTGTTGCGGCGGCCCGGCGACGGGATCTTTGGTACGCCACTATCTATTACTTAAATATTTTTTAATTGCACTGTCAAGGTTCTGATTAAGCATCATTCATCTAAAGTATCTTCCATCTTGAATCTTAATCCCACATTCGAAATTGTATAAAAAATAACACTAAAACATTTTAGAACTATTCTGGAAATATCCCTTGGAGCACGGTAAAGCTGGCCACCACAGCCTAATCAAAACAAAATGGGTGAGCGATACGGCCGAGAGTGGGTGAGTTTGGTGAGCTAATCGCGTGGTCGCGCTTTACAATTTGCAGGTTACCCGCGCGACCGCTGTTGCGGCGGCCCGGCGACGGGATCTTTGGTACGCCACTATTATGTTGTATGTTTCCATACGCATATTCCTTCATCAAAGTGGGGAAATACTACATAGTGTTATAGCTATTAAATTAAGTTTGAGTATAAAGAAAAAGTATTTTCTTTTTGAAATGAAAAAACTAGAAGTTTAATTCGCTATAATCCGCCACAGTAGGTAAATCTATGTGGTACAGCGCGTATTGTCATGGACTTCCGCAAAGTAACGCCTGCTTCTATCAAATATTTTCTTTTTGCCGTGTGAGTTCTTAGGTATATTAGGTTTCATGAAATGTGGTTATATAGATATGCGTAATGTACAATTTGAAGAAAAATATCGGTTTAAGTTTATTATTTTACTAAATAGGAACTAATCAATATTACGTATAGTAATTAGTGAGAAATAAATGCTAGGTATAGGTACGATAGAGCGAATTAAATCTACGGATTAATGTACACGTAAGCAGACAGACAAGTAAACAGCGAAACTAATTAAAATTTAAATGAAACCAATTCATTAAACAACTTATAACTTAGTTTATCTGAATCTTGGAACCAAAGATTCATAAACTCACGATAATATTATTAATACTCTTAACTCTATGATGAAACATAGCCAGCCAGCCTTGACCTAGCCTATTTTCCGGCAATTAAGCAGCTTCCAAAATAACCGAGTTTAAATTTTTTGTTATAGTAGTAACCAGAACCGACGGCTTCGTGCTTTTGAAATCACGATGCAGGATATTTAGATCCTCATTTAGTTAGTAAGAAGTCCTTTAGTTTTAAAATTAAGACTATTATGTATCCATGATTCAGTCTCAATATATTATAAGAAAATCGATTTGAGACATGTTATAAATAAATTTTCATACAAAGAACGCTGCCTGTAAATTCCAATTTCCGTGTAGCAGCAGTGCCTACATTTCATACGGCTACGAGCTACGAGCTACGTCCTCACACCCGCGTCGGCAACATCTTTATCCGAATGGAAAATCCAGCTGTCAAAATTGGCGCTTAAAGATCGCGCAGGCGCGTGAAAGCCGTAAGATGCTATCTCTGTCTGCCCCAACGAGGTCTGCGGGTCGCGGCTAACCTTCAGCGCGAGGTTTGCGGCGGGAAAAATGTGTGTTTCGGTGTGCCGATAGCGGAGAGCCGCGTCTCCGCAGACCCCGCCCAGCGCACCCGCGCCCGCTAACGCGTCTTGAGCCACTTAGTCGGTAAGACGACGCGCACATTGTTCCAATTTTGAAACTTTAGAACGGGGTCAAGAGGATTCCTTTGCCTCTTAATTAATTTCAGAACGCACGGTACCGATTGTTATGGGCCTTCGAATGGTAAAAAAAAGATTACTTACTATGAGAATATTATCTCCACAGGCTCGAGTTATAGGTATAGGTGTATTACTTTTCTTCACCTTTGAAAAAAAAAGACAAGTTTGTTTTGCATTTGAAGTTAAAATAAAACGGCTTTTAACTTATAAACAAGATAATAGTAATAAGCTGTTAAAGTTACATAAAATTCAGCAGTATATCGGGACTGAAGTTTGCAAAAATGCTTTTTAGGTTTCAGTGTTTTGAATGAATGGATGAATGCTTAAAGAAGTTTAGAAAAAAGATTAATAACTATGGAATCTTTAACCAATGTTTTCATGAGCGTATTCCTGCTAGCTACAGTAATTTTTCAACTGAGTATGTTTAAGTTGGGAAAATTGGAGAAATAGGTGTTTAGGTTTATAATTTGAAGTGTTGTGAACACTGTCTTAGTTTCTAGCCAGATATGGAGCCACGAGCTGTCAAAATGGAGTGGGAAAAAAGGCGGGAATGTGGCCCGCTTTATGTGAACCTCGTCATTGCGCCAGAGCGAGAGGCAGAGCATAGTGCATTGAGACAGAGCGGGACGTCGAACACAACGTGGTTTATAAGAAAACCCAAGACGTTGGGCGTGTTTCGCGGGTGGGCGTGTGGGTTTTGGTTTAGTAGTGGTGATGTGTACATGTGTGCGTCGGTGTACGTACTCGTGGCTATGCGGTTACAGGTGTGTGGGTGTAAGACGAGGCATGAGCCAAGAGGTTTCCTTTTGTCCGCGATACGACGCTTGAGGCTTAGTTATTAAAGTGCGCACTTAAATTTTACGATGATATAAATTTCCATTGTCGGCTTTGTGAAAGGCGCTAAAGGGTTTCGGGTTGCCATATTACAGCGATACAAGTTCCAATTATTATTATGATTGGAATATTCAATATATTGCTGAATGCAATTATTATAATGAGCCTCTTAGAAGTGATTTGCAAATGCGTTTTTTTTTTTTTTTTCCTGATTTCAAAATTAGAATCATTTAATATTCAAATACAAATCATTAAATTCTAAATTAAACCTAAATTAAAAACTGAAAACTAAACATTAAAAATATCATCTATCCCGCTGCAATGAGGCAGTGTGCCCAGAACGCTGGCTGCGTTACCCCGCTGAATAGCCAAACTTATATGTTGGCCGAGGTAACTGCCAGCCCTCCGGTCACCTGTGGACTCTGTGAGACGAGAAGATAGATCCTTAAAAAAGGATCTAGCATCTTCGCCCCACGACCCCAGGGTTTCCACACCAAAAGGCACAAAAATGAAATTATTTTCAATAATTTCATACTTGCGCCTCTTGGCTCTTTCTGCATTGGTGGCCGCCGCCCCCGCTGTCATGTCAGGTCTCTTACCATCACTGCGCGCCAAGCTATTAGGCTCTAATACTGCAGGCACTTTAGCGGTGGCAAGAGACCTACGAATGATGTCGTTCAGGGAAGCATGTCGCGAAAGACGACCGGCACTTTTAATACAAGAAAGCCCGTGATGGCCATACGCGTCCACTGCCCCACCACAGTGGCAAAGATGTGGCTGTTGTAACTTAGAAGTTAGAACTAACTTTAGTAAGAACTTTAACTTTTAATAAAGATATGTAATGTAATGATTTTATTTAAATATATTTTTTTGTGAATCTTAGTTTTCAGATATTATTAAAACTATTTACATTAAATTAAAACTAAATTAAATTAAATTAAATCTAAAACGTCATCGAGACCACCGCAGCGAGGCATTGTACCCAAGATGCTGGCGGCATTACCCCTTTGGATGGCCAAACTAATTCTTTGACCAAGGTAGCCGCCGGCTCTCGGGTCCCCGGTTGACTCGATAACCCTTTTCGAAATTTCCTCAAAAAGAGCTCGAGCCCCCGGGCCCCACGGCCCCAAGGTCTCCACACCAAAAGGCACGAATATGAAGCTCCCATCGAGGTCTTCATATTCGTGCTATAATAAAAGTGCTCTTCATAACTATAATTAAAAGCTAAAGTTAATTTCCGTAACTTTTACCTTAATAAGTAATTAAGTTTTTCACAAGGTTGATGAAAGTTTCAAATTAAAATTACTCAATATTTTTTCCAGTCCGAGTGTACTTACCCGTTGATGAGTATGAGTAAGTGCTTTTGATTCGCTCGCTCCTATAATATGCCGAGTGATTCACGTACACTCTTACGTAACAGTTTACAAATTGTTACCCTTAGTTAGGCCCTTTATTTTTTTAGCATTTTGTAATGTTATGTCATATTAGGTATCATGACTAATTCCCTTTCCCTCTCCAACTAAGAATCAGCTCTCCGCTAGGAGCAGTTACGACGGTTAAATGTATCAAGTCCGATGGGACTTGAACCGACGATCGTTAGGATGTGGTCCACTCTGCAACCACTGAGCTAGATCTAGATTCAACTTGATCTTTAAATCTTGCGGATTTATCCAATCATAACTAATTCCAGGTTTTGAGTTCTTGACCGTGGTTTAAGTTGGTACAAGTAAGATATTAGAATTAACTAGGTTCTAATTAAAGTAGCATTAAGGCCCCGATAAGCTCAAAATTGGAAGATTTAGATCCAAGCATACTTACGTGGGTATACTTTAGCAATACTTAAGTTGAGCCACCTTGTTTTTTTCTATAGTAGGTAATTATTTACAACTATTTACAGTTATTGAAGAAAAATATTTTATTGTTATACTCACTAATTCATTAATTATTGCTAGATGATGCCTGCAAATTCGTCAACATGTTTTTTTGATAACCGCGGAATTTATCGGTTATTAACCAAATTTAATCAAAATTGGTTCAAAAGATGGGCTGTGAAAGCGTAGCAGATAGATAGACAGACGGATAGAAACACTTATGCATTTATAATATTAGTATGGATATGTTTGTTACACAATTAGGGCTGAACGTTTTTGTATGAGATGTGGCATGCAAATAGACTATATTCTAGAATATATTTATATAAAAACGGTAACCTGGTAAACACAGAATATCATGGGGTTATTAAAATAATGCAAACAAAAGCAGTCATTTAACTCTTTTTTTTGGTTCGGCATTTTCTAATTTCAACATTTCAGGATAGCTTCAAGAGTCAGAAATGTAGCGCTCAACTTTACCTCATTAGTGCATACTATAACCGAGCAACTATCCCTAGTCTACACGAGGCGACATGAGGCGATGCGAGAGCGTACCTTAATATGGCGTCCTGGCCTTGTCTCGCCTTCGATGTTAAATTGAATAGGTAGCTCAACTCGGTTTAATTGAATGTTGGCAGAATTGGGTATTTGACAAATAGTCAAATCAGCTACTTTTTTTTCAAACGTCAAAACGCGTTCTAAGTATGGGATTAACATGAAATTCTGAAATGCAACGTCATTAAAGTCCGACACACTTTTTACTTTAATCGATTGTTTAAAATGGTTATTCTTATATACTTTGGGAGTTCCTCTATTTAATAATCACTAAAAAATAATTTATTTGAATAGTAGTCAAATACCTAATTGCAAGAAGTGCGTGCAGCCGATTAATTAATGAAGACTGTGGATTTAAATACTGGAAGTAAGCAGCGTTCATTTGCCACGACTCACGCTAGAGTCTCCGTAAGGCATGCTTACGAAATAGTTATACTTGTGACCTATTATTTCCTTCGCGGTTAAATATCTCTTGGAAGCATTAGAAGGAAACACAGTTATCCATTTCGTTATACTTTTATATAGCAATTCACATAAACACTGATCAACACGGTCGCCATCTTCACCAACCATCCTCGAGTTAAGAGTTATAGTTGCCACTCTCGAGAACCATAGAGGCAGTAAGGTTTTGTACCTGTGTTTTATTAAATGTTCAGCCTAACAGAAGATTGGAATGATTAAGTTGCAACCCGCAAGTCCGAATAGAACAATTTTGTAAGAACAAGGACTCGTTCGCTTGGTTCAGGTGGGACGTCGACAGCCATGCCAAAAGAGAGCTAGCTGTAAATGCGTTATTGAAAGCGTATCTACAGTAAGGTATGGTATGCTTCAGTAGTAATTTTACTACCTGAGTAGTAAGTTTGTACTTGAACCACTAAGTAACCTGTAAGTAATCATACATTTCTCTAGATTTGAAGTGATTAATTTAACTTAATTAATTAATAAACACATTTAAATTTACTTGGGTTCTTAGCCACTGTAAGTAAGCCTTGCCGACTTGTCTGGGTCTTGTGTGGTCTTGATATTTTTGTAAAATAAACGTGGCATATTAAGTTACGTAATTTCTCTGCATTTATAAATTCCGTTGCATTGCAAGGCTTTCTAATGCAAACAAAATTTTGTCTAGAATTTTCCGAGGCGACCCCCATTATGTTGGCACGTAGAATGTACACACTTCGTACTTGTCCCGCACCTAACTATCTCTTTTAATACTTATTTGTACCCCCGCACACATAGCCAGGGTCCCCCCGTGTCGTTGCAGCCTGCGCCTGTGTGAGTGGACTTCTTTCCGTGCCCCTGTGTGCGGGCGAATTTCTTTCGAGACGTAATAAGGGGACCGTTTCTTTCCCGCTAAGGTTTTAATGTCGACCACGTTTCGGTGGCGAACGCGCGCCTCTCGCGGTTTTCTTTAACTTTTTTTTACTGAGCGCGCTTCGGGTTCAAGTGTTTTCAGTGAAAGTGTAATTAAAAAATTGGACTTTAGTTTTTCTTTTGTTTTAAAAGTAAGTATGAGTAATAATGCTGGTTACAAATGTTATAGATAAATAGTTGTTAGCGAGTTGTGGATTTAATTAATGGAAAGTTTGCGTAAGTCCGCAAAGTTGGGCGGGCGTCGAGATGCGTGTTGTTTTCACGAAACCGCAGCCTCATTAGCCTGCGTGCACACTAGGCTCGAACGAGATAGGCGTATATTGTGATAACATCGAGCGAAGCTTTACTACTTGTACCCGATTAATTAAAGTTTTGTTTACCTAGCGTGCTTGGATGGTTTTGTTTTCGCATGAATAATAATCCGGTTTGATATAAGTAGAGTACCTAGGAATGTTAAGGTACCTAACTTTTTGATAAATAATATACTTACTTAACATTAAAATATTATAAAATATTATTTTAAAAGCGCCCCGTGACCAATGACTAAGGAAGTTGGTGTAGACATAGAGTTAGGATGCATCGTGTAAAAACATGCAAAATGCATTTTTTAAAATATTATATGATTTATGTAACATAAAAAGTTTCAAAGTAAAAATAAATGTTAACAATGTTATAGAAAGTCAAAGAGAAAACCAAACATTAAAAATTCCTAATTACAAAAACACCGTTTAGGTACATTAAGTTCATTGGAAAACTCAAAACTGTGTCACCGTTTGAAAACGAACATTTAAAAAAAAATACGCACCGAATTGAGAACCTCCTCCTTTTTTGGATGTCGGTTAAAAACATGCCTAATCCTTAAAATTTACCTCATACAACTTAATCTTATACAAATTAATTCATAAAACATAGGCCTTTCGTTGCGACGCGATAAAAAATATCGCATTAATTAATAGAAAAAAACCTTGACATTTCCATCCCTAACAAGAATTAATAAGTCTTTCAAATTATGAACTCGCGCGTTTCCTCGGTAACCTTGGCGGGACTTGTTAAAAGTAAGTGCGAACTCCCATTAGACGCTCCCGGTCCCCTAACTTCCACCTGCGCCTAATTGTCGTTTACGCACTTATGTCCAATGTGTTACGTTTTCAACTTTTATCTATATGTATTTATCACAAAGAAAATCGCTCAAATATACGTCTACATTTTACTAGCTGATGCCCGCGACTTCGTCCTCGTGGAATAAGTTTTTACTAAAATTCCCGCAGGAACTCTTCAATTTTTCGGATTAAGTAGCCTATGTCACTCAAATATACCCATACAAAAACTCACGTCAATCCGTTGCTCTGTTGCAGGGCGATTGTAGGACAAACCAACAAACCAATAAACCAACAAACAAACACACTTTCGCATTTATAATATTAGTAGTAGTATGATAGTGTGATCACTTTTAATTTTAAACCCATACTATTAGTATCTACACGGCATCAGGCACGGAACGCTGAAACGCTTAGCGGTACGTTCCGCGGCAACTTAGCTACGGCCGAAGCCGCCCACCAGACCAGACCAGAGACAACTAAAAATTACCAAATACCAATTTGCTCGGTCGGGTATCGAACCCGACACCTCCAAAAATCAACAGCAAAGAACTCACCACTTCACCAAGATGGTAGTTTTTGACTAAATATAAGGAGTATATTTAGTCAAAATTATATTTTATAGTGAGAAAGGTCGTTCTAGTTCTTATAGTGAGAAATGTTTAAGTCAATATTATGTATAGACTTAAATAGGTCTATACATAATATTGTACAGTACAGTCCTCGCAAAAATACTTTAATTCAGCTAATTACAAACAATTGCGACTATCACAAAGTGATTATGAAAATAGTCGTGCTAGCTGCTCTTTCTGGTTCTGACGACGCGGCGTAGCAATTTGCTACGGGTTTGCCTACGAGCACTGCTTACTAACCTATATGGTTATAACCTATATTGAGTTGATTATGTTCGTAGTAAAAATACATTTAGTGAGAAAATAATACAAAATCTTTTTAATTTCACAACATAGAAATACTGCACAGCTTCCACGTAATTGACAGGGTAGTGAATGGCTACGATAAAATTTACGACTACAAAAATGGCAAACTGCTTGAACTCAAAAAAATCTTGGCTACTAGCCTTATAGCCAATATCGCCTGAACAATCTTTTATTGTGCAGCTGAGCGTCTGATTTTTGCAAAATGCATGGAAATTCGAACTGTCAAAATCATAAATATTTTTATTCCTATTAATATAATAATATATCTAAGCAATTTGCAATAAGCGAGGAGTGCAATAAGCTTATCTGAACAAAAACCGAATCTAGCAATAAGACCTGTTTATAAGTGTAACTTGTCCCTAAATCTGCCTTTTACTCCAGATTTCATAGGAGCTCAAACTTCTCTTCAGAAACAATGAAATATTCATTAAGACTAGTTATAGTTAACCAAAATTTAAATCTGGCCAAAATTGGAACAAATTTTACACTGCATTCAAATATTGAATTTAATAAATGAATATACGACGACTTATCACACCGACGTGATGTATCTTGAAAACTACTATTACATACATACAGATACACATATACACAGATACATTTGAATATTTCATAGTTTCTGAAGAGAAGTTTGAGCTCCTATGAAATCTGGAGTAAGAGGCAGATTTAGGGACTAGTTACACTTATAAACAGGTCTTATTGCTAGATTCGGTTTTTGTTCAGATAAGCTTATTGCACTCCTCGCTTACTGCTAATTGCTTAGATTTTTTTTAAATTAATAGATAGGAATAAAAATTTAAGAATTTTAAGAATTTAGAATGATATTCTGTTCATTAAACAAATAGAACATTGAAGAGGAATTTGGTAAGGCACGCAACCCCTTGACTCAAGGGTTGTAATACAAAAGAGTGTCGATCAAAGACGGGGGAATTATTAAGTCAATCACCGTAATGAAATAGCACTTCGAAAAAAAATTCTAGAGGAAAATTAATTGAATTTTACAAAACCTATATTGTACTTTTTAATCAACCAACAGTTATTATGTCTAGAAAAAGGAAATAAATATTTCACCCTATTTTTTTTTCACCTTTCACTGTCCCGAGAAAGTGAATGTCGTGATGTTAGTGAGAATGTCAGTAAAGAAGTACCTTGGTGATCTAAGCTTCATTCCGGAAATTCCTTGTATAAAATATTAGGGACTATTAATAAATTACAAACGGATTTTTAAAAAAAGTCGCAGGACACACCTAGTCTGAAATAAACCGAAACGTAATGAAATTGTTTAAAGTACCTAATAGATATTAAACAAGTCTTTAGAATTAATTCTATCAGTTAAAAGGAATATACGTCAAATAAACTTAGGAGTTAAGCAGAAGTAAGAACTCAGTAATTCCTTTGAAAGTCGAAGGAGGGTGGCAGTGTTTGCCGGCGTATTGATGTTTTCGCGATTCTTGAATTTCAGTTAATTCAAAAAGCTTCATAATAATAATTACTTTCAAAATATGTATATCCAACTTTATGTTGGTAATCATTATAAATTACCCGCGACTTAGTCCGCGAGAATTAAGGTTTTAATTTCCGCGGGAATACCTTAATTTTTCGGGATAAAATTAGCCTACGTCCTTCCCCGGAATACAATCTAACTCTGTACAAAATTTTGTTAAAATCGGTTAAACAAACGGGCCGTGAAAGCGTAGCAGAAGGACAGACAGATACACTTTCACATTTATAATATTAGTATGGATTAGTAGATAATGCCCGTCGTGACTTCATCAGCATAGTTTTTCGGGTATAAAAACGCATGGATTTGACTCGCTCCAGCAATGCTCAGGACTGCGGTTACTTATGTATCTGTATATTATGTTGTACTAGCGGTCCGCCCCGGCTTCGCACGGGTGCAATTCAGATTTTTAATTTTATCGTGAAAAAAAACAAAGTAAACAATTTACAGATGAGGTGTTTACATTGGTAGTTCATCATCACTCATCATCACTACAGCCTATTAACGTCCCACTGCTGGGCACAGGCCTCCACTCTCATAGGAGAGCGGGAATTAGAGCTTAGACCCACCACGCTGCTACATTGGTAGTTACATAATTTCTATTATATTATAAGCACCCGTCGGTATCCGTTTGTAATCCCCAGGTGGCCAGATTGCCACACGTACCTATTCTCTCGAACTTGCAAGACGATTTTCATTTTCAAATGAAGATTCTCCAATACGACGTATTTTCACTGCCCTCGCCTGGGAACTATGTTTAGAAAGTTGAGACCTTGATCTTTTAGGCTTTTCGCAGTCTGTCTACAGCAGTTGGGCGGTTTTCAAAAAAGTTGCCGGTAACGTAAATGGAATTCCACATTTATGAATTTTAAAATTTATATTCAAAATGTAATTAATTGATAGAATGAAGCATCAACTGTATAAAAAAGCATTTTTTAATGAAAAAAATATTTAATTTTGAGAATAACTACAATTTTAATTGAAGTCTGTTCTAAAAAAAATCCATTACGTTACTAATTTTGAACTGGATTTTAAAGAACTACAAAGGATTCAGTATTTCTTAAATTTATTTAATTAATGTTAAACAAAACAAGTCTTCTAAAAATATTGATAATAGAGCTTATAAAATAAAACAATAAAGGTGTTAAAACAAAACAAAACAATAACGCTACTTTTGGATACTTTGTACTATATCTTTTTCTTTGTATAACGACAAATGAGACACATTTTTAATAATTGTTTAATAATACCAAAAAAACAAATTAATAATAAACTATAATAACCAAAAATAGTTAAAATTTCTTTGAGATCCATTAATTTACCTTAATAATTAAATCACAGCAACAATAGGACAGTGACGTATAATGGAACTTCAAGTCACGTTTAGGAACCATAAAGTAACGTCTATATGGTATCAATAATGGCACTACTTAGGAATATAATTTATAGTCTTTAACTAAAACATTTACACATTTAAACGAGTGACAACAATATTATTTTAGTAGGTATTTAAGGATTTGTTTTTAATTTATTTTATTGTTAGTTTAATATTTATATTTTAGCATTTTAATATATGGCATAGTTTTAAACAAGATTAAACTAAACATCAGTTGCCGAATGTAATTAAAATAAATTTATAGATAAGTTTACTTATGAAATATTCAATAAAAAATCCAAGAAGCGTAAAAAAAATTTGAAATAAAAAAAATGCTTTAAGCCACAGTTAACACTAATCATCACTCTCAAGACAAATCAAACAAATGTAATCAAAAAAGGTAGTCTCGCTACATAGCTCGATACAAAATCACACCATGACATGACACACTCAAACAAACACATACATGATTACCTGCATAGTGGAAAGACCTTTATGATTCCATTACGTTACTTTTGAGTTCCATTCACGCGATAGTAGCGTAATGGAGGTAACGTAATGATGCCAGTTATATTTTAAAATTAAATAACAAATTAAATATCGAACTTTCGGCCACTTTAGTTTAACATTCAAAATAACAATAACTTAACAAACGGAACAAGAAATAATCGAATAAACACAGTAATACGGTACCTGGAGAAAAACAGTATCGTTGGTGGAATTATTATTTTCGGACTGATGGGCCTGACGACTTTCTTTGCGTATTGCTGGCGAACTACTGTCAAATAAACAAATATGGCGACTTCCATAGACTACAAATGCTGCCATGAATGGGAATATGTGCCCTAATTGGTAGTTTGTTTGTCGGGAATAGTCGAAAATGCGGTCGCGTAAGAGGAAATTCCATCATACGCTATTTCGCAGGACAATAAAAAATTTGTTTTTATGTATAATTTTCAATAGTAACCAATGTGTTTTAAGGTTTTAAATTGTAATATTGGCTCAGAGTTGACTAGTAAGATGTTTACAAAGTTTTAGAAATGAAAACAAGACCATAAAATTTTACTCCAAACTTGACATGGGTGGTGTAGGACATAGTAAAAATGTCTCCCTATTTTGACTATTTTTGACTTTATTTTAGATTTATAATAAATTCATGCCTAATTTTGAAGTGATCTAGAAGTTTGGATGTTACTGCATTGTTAAATAATAAATTATGTGATAAAATTCGTTATAAAATTCTAGATATTTGATCGTGAAAGTAGTGGACACTGACTTTTCTCTAGTGGCAACTTTTTTGAAAACCGCCCAGTTAGATATTAAAATGTTTAAAAAAAAATGTTGGTAAGTTTTCTTATATTTATTATGTGTGTCTTGACAAATATGAAATAAAAGTGTCTTGACAAATATGACATAAAAGACAGTCTTAATAGACTTAATAGACGAATAGAGGTTTAACGTGAAAAGTTAAATTAGGTGAATTTTTCCGACTTAATTCACATTATTGCAATTTTCGAAGGGATCTCTAATTTATTTTAAAATAAAATGTAGCCTATGTTACTCGCTCATAAAGTAGCTTTCTATAGGTGAAAGAATTTTTAAAATCGGTTGAGTAGTTCTTGAGTTCATCCAACCACCGAGTTTCTTGCTAGTTCTTCTCGGTAGGTAGATTCATTTGACTATTCATAAGAACTTGTCAAAAGTCTATTTGAATAAAAATCATTTGAATTTGAATTTATAAAAAATAGCCTATTTCCTTACGACAGAAACTCAGGCATGACATCAGCTATCTAGATCTCTAGATTTTAGAAAGTAAAGTAACTACATTGCGTAGGTAAATGAAAAAAGCCGGCCAAGTGCGAGTCGGACCCGCGCACCGAGTGTTCCGTACAAACCTGTAGTAACCTGTAGTAACTTTAAAATTATTAAAATTATTTTTGTTATATGATGTAACTAAAAATTTATGCTTGTCGCAATTGTTCCTATATCTGTGCTATAAAACGTTGCTTCGTACCAAATTTCAAGAATTTGAGTTCACGGGAAGTACCTTGTAGGTTTTGATTCTCTTGCGAGTACCGAAAATTTGCAGCATAAACGGCTGTATCTTTTGATCGCGTTGGCTTAGACGTTTGATTTTTTCACAGCTCCAAGGGACAGTAGACCTGAGTATTTGATATGAATTTCAGCTTGATACCTCCATGCGTTCCTGAGAAGAAGGGTCTTGACAGACAGACAGACGTACAACAGCGTGATCCTATAAGGGTTCCGATTTTTCCTTTTGAGGTACGGAACCCTAAAAAACATCCAAATCGTTAAATCAGTTTCCAAAGAGCTGATTTAATTTCAGGATTAAGGTATAGGATTAATTTTTTTCGAAAAACCAATATATTTTATTTGAGGTTCCTCGGTTTAATTTAAAAGGTTTAGGCGGGTTTTTTTAATATCGCCGTAAATGACGTCACCCGTCGCATTCCGCGTATCCTGCTTAAGTGCTTGATTGTGCCTGGTGTTATTGACACCAATATTGCAAGGGTCGCCCTCAATGGCACACAATATAGAGTTTTAGAAATTCTTAAATTCTCGTCTGGAATTCGAACAGTAAAAACAGATAATAAAAATAGATTTTTGTGCCTTCCAAGCAAAAATTCGCAGTTTCATTCTAATTTGGGTCATTATAATATTTTGGTACCTATGCTGTCACGCTGAAATTGTTATGATAACTTGGGGGGCGGAAGACTTTGCTGAAAGTTTTCTTGTAGTAAAATACAGGTTTTTTTAAAAGCGTTGTCATCAGTGATCACATAGTGCATAGGTGTAATCTCTCTCTAAAGTGTCTTTCTTGGTTTTGGTCAAGACAAAGTCATGTGTCTTTCAATACAAACAATAAACAATATATTATTATATTATTACTAGCTGACCCGGCGAACTCTGTTCCGCCTTAAAGGCAATAAATAAGCCGATTTTCGAATTTAGTAAGTTAATTTTTTCTTAGAAAAAAAATGAAGTACATTAATCAATTATTATTGTTTCTGCATTTCAGTACATAGGTTGCTCTTCACTTAAGTACCTTGTGATACACGACATTTTTAGTTTTCTTATGAGGCGCAAAAACAAACAACGCAGATGGTCTTCCGACCCGTGAACATGCCACATATAATTGACCATGGGAAAAACATGGATGTTCTAGATTCAAACCACAAACTTTTAAGGATTGGATGGTCATGGCAAATGCAAGACGGATCGGAAATTGAAGTCTTTTAAATTCAAACGGCAAATCGGTTGGGATCATCGGGTCATCATCATCATCATCAAATTGTCATCCATACGTCCATTACATAGCTGTCATTTGTGTTTTGTTATTAAAATTATTTTTGTTATATGATGTAACTAAAAATTTATGCTTTTCGCAATTGTTCCTATATCTGTGCTATAAAACGTTGCTTCGTACCAAATTTCAAGAATTTGAGTTCACGGGAAGTACCTTGTAGGTTTTGATTCTCTTGCGAGTACCGAAAATTTGCAGCATAAACGGCTGTATCTTTTGATCGCGTTGGCTTAGACGTTTGATTTTTTCACAGCTCCAAGGGACAGTAGACCTGAGTATTTGATATGAATTTCAGCTTGATACCTCCATGCGTTCCTGAGAAGAAGGGTCTTGACAGACAGACAGACGTACAACAGCGTGATCCTATAAGGGTTCCGATTTTTCCTTTTGAGGTACGGAACCCTAAAAAACATCCGTTATTCCGAGTCTGATTCTTTTTTGTTATACCACGTTTTATAGTGACTGATGTTTTATGTCAACTCACGCGGGAACACTGTCGAACGGAATAAATAGTATCCTATGTCCGTCTCCTGGCTCTAAGCTACCTCCTCACCAATTTTCAACCATATCGGTAAAGCCGTTCTTGAGTTATAAATAGTGTAACTAACACGACTTTCTTTTATATATATAGATTATTAGTCAGTCTTCTATACTAACGTCCTTTTTAATCAAGATATTGGCCAACGTTTGCCCTGGGTGTGACGCAATGTTTGGTATTACGCGGAAGCGTCCGCCATCGCATCCGCTAAGGGCAAAGATGCATATCTTTAAGTCTAGATAATATTATATTCAAGCCTAATCCAAACCGATTTTGTTTTGGTGCATAGAAAGTTTGTATTCCAGGGAAGAACATAGGCTACTTTTTAGGGTTCCGTAGCCAAATTTGGCAAAAACGGAACCCTTATAGATTCGTCATGTCTGTCTGTCTGTCTGTCCGTCCGTATGTCACAGCCACTTTTTTCCGAAACTATAAGAGCTATACTGTTGAAACTTGGTAAGTAGATGTATTCTGTAAACCGCATTAAGATTTTCTTACAAAAATAGAAAAAAAAACAATAAATTTTGGGGTTCCCCATACTTAGAACTGAAACTCAAAAAATTTTTTTTCATCTAACCCATAGGTATCTATGGATAGGTCTTCAAAAATGATATTGAGGTTTGTAATATCATTTTTTTCTAAACTGAATAGTTTGCGCGAGAGACACTTCCAAAGTGGTAAAATGTGTGTCCCCCCCCCCCGTAACTTCTAAAATAAGAGAATGATAAAACTAAAAAAAATATATGTTGTACAGTACCATGCAAACTACCACCGAAAATTGGTTTGAACGAGATCAAGTAAGTATTTTTTTTTTAATACGTCATTAATCGTAAATCGCAATTTACCTTTCATTCAATCAACTCAAATATTTAAAAAAAACATTTAATTTAAAACTTACTACAGGTTTGTACGGAACCCTCGGTGCGCGAGTCCGACTCGCACTTGGCCGGTTTTTACGGAATCATGAAGTACTTACGGAATTTTTCAATCGATGGAAATAAATCATTACTGTTACCAACTACAATATAATTATAATCCCTGCATGCATGATCCCGTTAAGAAACTGTCATGCAGTTAAACTGATTATTTAGTGAACGTTTGTACGTCACTTACATTTCAATAATTGTGGTTAACAAATTAATTAAAAAAAAACATGTTCACAACACAAGTAGAAACTTTTAAGACGTGAATTCCTTCCAAGTTCAATTGATGAAAGGGGCAAATCTACTTTGAAATCAGGATGTCCGAGAGTCTTCTCCATTTGAATATCTCACGTAGGGTCCGGATATTACATTTGCTAACCTATTTGTAACCGTCGCCAGGCGATCATTACCCATGTCCGAAAGGTCTGGGCTCCCTCAGGAATTTGTGCCCCTATATTGATTCCCTACATTTTCAATTCTAGGATATTTGTAATGGATGTTGCGATTGGAAAATTCATAATGTTCTTTTGGTTTGTTAGAAAATTTTTGATCGGAATTTATCATTATGAACATTCCCAGTATATCTAAAAGATTTATATATCTCTTTATGTACCTACGAGTATAGTATACCTAATTCACTTTTATTTTATTTTATTGTATTATATTTTTAATTAATAATAATTGTATTATTGTTGTATACTTTTACCTTGTTTGAGAATGTTGTTGAAGAAATGTTAAGGACTACTAGCTGATGCCCGCGACTTATTCTGCGCGGTTTAAGTTTTTTTGATTCTCTGATCTCCTTAATTTTCCGGGATAAAAAGTAGCCTATGTCAATCTCCTATACCCATGCAAAATCACGTCGATCTGTTGCTCTGTTGCACAGTAATTGAAGGACAAAACAACAAACCAACAAACAAACACGCTTTCGCATTTATAATAAATATGATATGATAGCAGGAAATTGTAGAGCCTCTAGAAAAATAATTTCACACAATAGAGATCAGTGAAACAGAAACGGTTGGTGTAATGTATCTTTACCCCATTCCGGTCCTTTGTGGAAGGGTGCAGGGTAACGAGCATTGCCCACTTGGCCCCTACATGCTTTATTATTTACGACCTCCGCCCTATTTGTATGTTTTAAAGCTAAGATTTTATTGCCGCCCTATTCATGAGATACGAGCAAATCCACCGTGCAGCTCAACACGGTGCAGTGATTTTGTTTTTCACTTTCTAAAATTAAAATTTTATTATATTTTTACAATATGATTGTTAAAGTTATCTTTTCAGATTTGATGCATGACTAATGCATCAAATCTGAAATGATAACTAAGGTATAAGGTACTGTAGGTATTATAAGTCATTACCAATATTGTGCAACTAAGGTAACTAAGGTAAAAGATAACTAAGGTATAAGGTACTGTAGGTATTATAAGTCATTACCAATATTGTGCAAGAGTGAAGGGTCAAATCTTTCAGAATGCGAAATGTTTTGACCGTTATTCATAGCGCTGGTTAATTGTGAATGGAAGACTTCGAACACTTCAATGCATTATTGAGAACTTTCTTTTAAGTAATTAAAAATTTATAAGTTAAATTTCTATACTGTTGTTTTCATGTCAACCCTGCAATGAACTTATCAAAAAGTGACAGCATCAAAAATTTTAACTAAATCAGTTTCGGCAATGTGTATTAGGCGGCCACCGCACTGGGGTTTTTTGCTATTCTACTTGTACTTTACCTTCCTCATCTATGAAATAGTCAACGTAGGTAAAATTGTGAATGTTGCTCTATAATAATTTAACAATTTTTCTTTAGTAAACACCCTTTTTCTCAGTGTCAAAATTTTAAAGTCATTTTTTGATCATTTAAAACTTAACACTTCAGTGCGATACAAACTGCTGCAATAAACTAAACGCAGTGGGAAACTCACAATTTTTCATCCCTACAAATTCGACTTCCTGAATCCTTATAAGGCAAATGTTATCTGGATTTGTAATAAATATACCAAGCGTTATTGCCGAAAACATCACCAGAAGGCAGAAGGCTTTATCGAGTCGAAATCAAAGCAAACAAGGAAAGGCAGTAAAAGGCGTGTAGGGCGAACCCCTTGTAAGAATTAAGTTTAACATCCATCGACATATCGCGTTTCGCAAACATCTAACAGCCTATTCGTGTATGGGAAAGGGGAAAATATTTTATAGTAATTGGTATAGGTTAAAGAGTATCTTCCCGGATATCCTGGCGTATTAATGTATGCTTAAAAAATTTAAATATTTATCTATGTTGCATCGCGATAATGAAAACGAAATAGGTAGGTATACCTAAACAATATATTGCAGATTCGAGTATTGTTTTGTAATTTGTATTAATTGAGTATTCGGATCACAATTTTATAACAATTTTCCGTTATAATGTACTAACAACATTATTTAAATATTTAATTGTGCTAGATTTCTAAGACGGTGAATTAATACTCTTTACTATACCTTATTTTTATCATTTGCTGCTGGGAGCATGGGATCTAGCAACTACAAAAGAAAGTATCTCCTTAGACTGACGGAACTGTCCACACGGACTCAAAAATATAATATTCTTAACCAGAGTCAATATACTGAAATCAATATCTGCGGTGCAGATTGTGAAAAATTGGCATACTTTATCTTGTCCGCCGATTTGGCACCCCGTATGCTCCCACCCTTGCCTGATTGTGTGAACCCTTTGTGCGAGAGCTTTGATGCTCCGAAGTTGTCAATAAAGCCGTAGTGACTTCTGAGAACATGTGATGTCATAATGCTCCTCTGATTCTAGTTGAACGTCGATATTTTGTAGAAACTAAATATTATAATCTGAGCTTTTTTAAAGCGTAATGTATGTTTTGATAGTATTCTGCTTCACCTGCTGAAAATTCGGGTCAAGTTGTATATTGGGTAAATTTTTTTTTAATGAAGTAAGTACTTCGAACAATTGAAGAATAAACGATTACTTGGACAACCTGGGATAGCAGCTATGTGTGATGAAAAGCGGCTCTAGATGTTTTAATACGTGGAACTATTATCCACATTATTTACCACATAACAGAAGAATAAAGAAGAATAGTAATTAGTAGATTCCCTGTTATGTGGTGTTTACACTCCGGTGCGTAGGTGGTCGTGGTATGGCAAATCGCAGTAGTCGCTGCTGACTTTGAAGCATACGACCAAACTGCTGGTGCTGACACGTCGCTCTCTGTCACAGGCAAAGTGCTCTATAGATTCAAGATTGTACAAATCACCGACTCAATACACCACACCATGATACATTATACTTTAAATCTTGTCCATCCATAACATACCAACCCCTACAGCTATTGTGATATATTGTGTCTGTCCAGAATACTTGTCTACTTGATTTTTGGTTAATGGTATCCATTTCTTCTTTTCAGGTATCGACTGAACGATGGTCGTACCCATACAAATCAGTGTACGCTCACTTAGGTGTGATTTCAACCTCACAATTCGACGTTTAACCAAAATTATGTGACAGATACAGTGAACTATATGCAGACTATAAGTTACCCGTTACATGTATACGATATCTATGGAAAATGCATTTATCGAGTGAAGTGAGTTCGACTACGAACGGCCTTGGACATGAGGCGCCATCATCCAGTTACGGCGGTTTACCGAGTCAGCCGTTGACTGCTGAGTTGCTGGCTGAAAGGACGCTAGAAGGGTTGCTGGCTGACCACCCTGGCGAGCTAGTGAAGACTGGTTGTCCACATGTTGTAAGTGGTCACGCATTTTCTTTGTAGCTCAGTTATTACGCATTATCTTTTTAGGCTCATTTATGTAGTTTTTCACTTCTCATGTTCTAAAAAGATGTCTTTATAGCATAGCGTAGCCGGACTTAAGCATTTAGTCATTTAGAATTTAGTCATTAGTATGTTATAGGTAGTAAATGGGTAGTAAAATTTTATAGTCTATGGTAACTATCGCCAGCCTTACAAACTAATGTCACAGACTTATAGACTAACTTTGATTACATACCTAATCAAAGTAGTCTAAGAAGATACGTTCTTTCATACCCGGTCGTTCAATGGAGCATCTAGACCACTAGACAAAGCAAAGCTGCGGGGTGACAGGGGGGTGACGAAGGAAACAAGCAAAATTTTTATAATACAAAATTCTATCACTCTAATACCTTTTGTGCAGTACCGTAAATCTAGGACTGCAAAAACTGTTATAGTAACGATGGTAGTCAGGTCTGCCATTTTTATGAGCATCGACCCACTGTATGAAATGAATAAATATTTATGCTATATATCATATTATTACGATACACATCTGCTTTCCTTCCATTTTTGAAATAATTTCTTGGGAAAAATTTTAAGAGACTTTTTATATATATATTTTTTAAATGGAACTGAAAGCGACCTATATACTGCTGATCAAGGCCGTAATTAAGGTCGTTTTGCACAGCACTGCCTAAAATAATTCAGTTAAACTTTTTGATACTGACACTTTTTGATAAGTTTATGAAAATACTAGCTGATTCCCGCGACTTCGTCCGCGTGGACCAAGTATTTTCGATTCCCGCGGGAACTCTTGAATTTTCCGGGATAAAAAATAGCCTATGTCCTTCCCCGGGATACAATCTATCCCTGTACCAAATTTCATCAAAATCGGTTGAACAGATACATTCTTTTGATTCCCACGGGAACTCTTCAATTTTCCGGGATAAAAAGTAGCCTATGTCCTTCCCCGGGATGTAACCTATATCTGTACCAAATTTCATCAAAATCGGTTGAACAGATACATTCTCTTGATTCCCGCGGGAACTCTTCATTTTTCCGGGATAAAAAGTAGCCTATGTTTTAATCCGGGCTATATGCTATCTATGTTCCAAATTTCAGCCAAATCGGTTCAGTAGTTGCGGCGTGAAGGAGTAACAAACATACACACAAACTTTCGCCTTTATTATATTATTAAGTGTGATAAGTGTGATATAATGATGACAAATTATAATTCATATGTATTATCTTCTCAGGTATGCACAGTGCTGCCCCCACACTGGCGGTCGAACAAAACATTGCCAGTTGCATTCAAAGTGGTCGCGTTAGGTGACGTCGGAGATGGAACCCTGGTAACAGTGAGAGCGGGAAACGACGAGAACTGCTCAGCAGAGTTGAGGAATTGTACCGCTGTTATGAAGAACCAGGTTGCGAAGTTTAATGACTTGAGGTTCGTCGGCAGAAGTGGGAGAGGTGAGTAAATAATATTGGGGCTGATCTGTAGTGCACAATCTCTAAACTAAACTAAAATGACAACATTAAAAATATTGCTAACCCTTTCATAATACTCCATTCGGAAAGGGACAAAACTAGATTTAAAGCTGTCATTTTAGTTTAGTTTAGAGATTGTCGTTGTGTTATACAGAATTGGCCCTATTGTCTGTTTTTGGCTTTATTTCTTGATTTTGCCTGCAATTTCTACTGCATAATATTTAGAAGTTGTTAAAAGTCTTCAAACCTTTATTTCAAGGAAAACTCATTTTCAATGACACGGAATGCCATTCCTAGCGAGATAAAGAAGAAAGAAACTTGGGCGTTGCTCTTTTAAAAAATATAACAGTTTTATTATTAAAGTTCAGCTCGGCACCTAGTAAGTAACTCCTGCTGCCTACAAGTATAACTGAAGTCCAAAGAGTTGCTGAAGCCGATCAAATCCACACTCTTTTATCAGTTACATAATCATCGACACTATAATCGGATTATTCAGGAGCATACTTTTAAATAGGTGGAAAACAAAGTTATCCGAAGAAAACTGCTAAGTATTCGCGTGAACGTATTCATTGTCCGTGTTCAGAATCACCTCAAGTGCCGACGTCGCAATATCGACTTATGTTGAAGGCAATTGACCGGGTTATTTCTATCCATGGATTACTTGAATTACATGACGGCTTTAGATCTCTTCGATATTCCCATATATACATGTACATTACATATGTCGAGCTATACTACCATGTGTTTTAAACTTTTAAATTTAGCTAGGATATTTTAAACGATCTATAATAATCCATGCTCAATGTGACCAATTCTGTTTAACATAATCTCTAAACTAAACTAAAATGACAGTTCTTAATCTAATGCTGCCCTTTCCGCCGGAAGCATTCTGAAAGGGATAGCTATAAAAATAGAGCTGTCATTTTAGTTTAGCTTAGAGATGGTGTACAACAGAATCGATGTCAACCGATTGCAATTAACCGATACACAATTACCGATTACAATTATGTATACTTAAAAAACCATAATATATAGTTACACACTTATTTATCTTTGCAGATTCAAATTTCAAATTTATCATAACCTTTTCGAGGCAATCTGGGATAACAAGATCCATCCTTAGGTCTTCGTTGCCGTAAGCAACGGATATTACTTCGCAAGATATACCGATATTTACCTACCTTAATTTAAGTCAGTAGGGAAAGTAGTGAGTAAGGAAGTACTCAATAGAAAATAGATTCCCATAATACTTACCACTATTGAAAACAACTATAAATTCCCCATGAACATTCCATTGTATGAAAATTCCATTTCTATTGTTGAAATCATTAAATAACGGTGTTATAGAAAACCTAGAATCAATCATTTAAATATTTTCAACCGAACACTTTGCACCAAAAAAAAAGATCAATATATTCACCCCATAACATTTCCATTCTCGCAAAAATCAATGCCGAAAACATATTAAATATTTCATACACCGTACATATATCTGAATGTTTACGATAATGCAGACATCTACTCATAAAAAGCGCCCTCCCCCTGAGTGCGTACTCAAAACAAAGCTTCGCCTTTGCTGCTGAATATTTCAACAGGTCTTCTCCTTGTTGGAATATTAAGTCAATGGGGTAATCAAGTAATTGATCTGTGAAGATCTACTGCATTAGGACCGAAGCATCAGTCGCTTTATAACGCTTTATAGGGCAAGAGCTTATCACGTTGACAAGGTAGGCATAAACAATGTGTATTTAAAATAAAATGGTTCTGCACATTACAGATTACATTTAGAGATTACATTTTGGATAATCAAAAAGGAATACCGAATAATAGGAGTTAAATACCGTTCTGTGATAAGCGTTAAATTTTGACATTTGTATCATCAAATTAATAAATCACCAGTCTACTACCATTAATTTTAACATACTATTAAATGATTAGATAGATTACATAGTCAGCAGTTTACGTGTGTGCGGACAGCATAATAGATCAGGAATAATTGCCCGTTTAACTTAATACCACCTTAATACGCACAAAGGTTTAACTAACTTAAGTCTAGTACTTTAGACTGACACTGCACTTATATAACTTCGCAATTAAGTGTCGCCTTACCGCGTGGAAACGATACACTTATACTATTTAACCCTTCATTGGTTGAGAAAGGCACGCAATCTCTATGTCTCTTTGACTTCAACAACAAAGATCTATAACACATTTATTTTACCCAAGCATCATCAGTCAAAGGTCAAGTTCTGGTTTATAAATCGATGTAGTGGATAGTGGACCTATTTTCATCAAACGTAATTCTATTAAATATAATTTGTTAAATGCTTTCGTTCTGAGTAAGTTTCATCTCAATCAGTCTTTTGATGTGTTTACATTGAGCACAGACATTATGAAAAAACTATATATAATGGTAAAATTTTACTTCGAACTTTCTATCTATTTGTTTGTTATTTTGTCTTTGGTTGTGCATTTAATAATATTAAAATTTTTGTTTAAGGCCTAGCCGGAACACGTAGTAAGCAAATTTTTCTTATTATTAAAGTTATAATGTCCTATGGCTTCTGATAAGGTGTACGGCATGCAAAAAGTAGGGTGAGCAAGCCCTGGCCGAAGATAACTCGCATTCCGTAAACCTATGTCAAAATAATAGAGTTAGAGATCTTTTTCATTTGAATAATAAACATAACCTAACAATTTGCCAGAACCAATAGAAGTGATTCTATCTAACTCGTATCACTTATGGCGGTATATCATTATCTTCCTGTTGGTACAGTTGAGTACATTGTTATAATTTTTATTACACGAGCCCTAGTTAAAGTTAAGAGAGATGATACCGGAGTTGCGTTAATCTAACAATCTAAGATAGAACTCTAAAATCCAGCCTTCAAGGTCTTCCCATAGATCTTAAAATATTATCTGATTTATTATATATAAAATGGGTCTTATATATATAAAATACCTTACTATATATAGCATTACCTCAACGTCCATGTCACGTTTATTAAACTTAAATAGTAACACCTTTAAATCTCAAGCGCTTGTTACTTGTAAGCGGTTAAAAAAGACCCAAATACGAAAGGGAGTCATATTTTCTATTTGCAAATCTGTACCGTGCCACCAATAACCCGCAACACAGTTAAATTATTTACATTTCGTCTTGTCAACATGTAAGTTATTACGCGTGGGGGGTTTCGCGAAACTATTTCCATTCAATACTCAAACAAACAGAGCGCATGTAAAACTTAAATGTTTAGGGGTAAAATGGGGCAAAACGGAACACGAACTGTAAACTCACATATTCAAATAGTAGGGGGGAGCTAACGAAGCGGGCAGGAAGAAACATCAACAGTCGAGGGAGGCATGTCATGTCACTTAGATCTTATTTGTAACTTTGTGTGAAATTGGAATAGATATGGAACTATGGTAACACAGAGATATTTCGAGGATAGTAATAGAATTTTCTCTATTACAATTCTTACATCCTGGAGATCTTGCGGATGTACCTACCCTTGGTATTATCTACGAGGAAGAAGTCATGGGTTCATAAAAAATGCATAATAATAGCTCAGTTGTGACAGTGTTGCAAATATTGTAGGGGCCTTTTCAACAGTAGTACCTACGTATAGTTTTCCGTCGTGCGTCGTTAATATGGCGATTATTTTATTTTGCCTTTAATTACTAATAGATATAATATAAATATGACAAAAAAACGGTGTCAGTGGTTAACAGTTAGATACGATTAAATAATATAATGTTCACTTCATAGGATAGTAACTATCCAAAGTACACGGCAATATTGTTACCCATGTTATTTAGCTACGTTTGTTGAACAGGGATCGATTTCCTTTGTAAAACCAGAACACATTTCCTAACTCTCCGGCAAGCAGAGATAACTCATTAACATTTCCTTAAACAAACAAAAGCTTTGGCCGGCGTCTGTAAAAAACCAATATAGCCCTAAACGGGAAAGTGGAAAAGAAGTTAAGAGGTGTCTATTTGTCACGTTCCTTCGTGAATAACGTTCTGCTTTCCAATTAAGGGTAAGCGCTCTCTTTGTTTATCTTAAATTGCGAGAAAATCTCACTCAAATTATCGGGCAAGAGGACGAAGGGGGATCGGGAACACAACTTCTGTTACTCCGGATATAAAAAAGTTTCCTGATGCTGACGGACAGGGCGCGGGGAATTTTTAATAAGCGAAAAATTTAATGAGGGTACCCGAACAATTTTTGCTCGGTTTTACCGTGTCAGCTCTATTTAAGTCGAAAGGAAGTTCTGCTGAATTAGGGTGGAAGTGAGGTAGTTGTTTTTGTACAGGATTGTTAGTTAGTTATTGCTACTTTCAAAAATTGGCTCCCCATTTAACGCTCTATATCAAATGGTATGCGTTTTATATTAATAAATTGTTGTTTTATAGTTTGATAAATTGTTTCTTATTGTTTTTAACGTTTGGGACTGTTTATTTTTAATCGACTTTTTGAAAGAATTTTCCACGGAAAAACTGCCAAAACGTGAATTTCTATTAGGGCGAAAACACACTACGAACAGGACAGGACGAAACGTTTGCGCGACATACCCGCATCGTATGGGAATCACGTTTCGTCGTGTCGCAATAATCTTTGTAATTCCATATAATGCAGAATTCGCATGCGGACTTTTTATCTGCCAGCTAACTAGTTTTTGTCCATAGTGTGTTCACGCCCTTAACATTTCTTGACGATTAGAAAATCAGCCCTTAGTTTATTTATAAAATTATTATACTTTACATTTTTACACAAAATCAAGAATATTTTGGTATTTAATGAAAAGCTTGGATACTAATTTATTACAATATGATAATTTTGCCAAAAATACTGTAAGAGTAGGTACTACAGCCCGTAGAAAAGTACAGAAATCCTACTGTTATTTGGATAATAGCAGCCAGCTGATTACATCTCGGTACACAATACATAGGCAAAGGTAGAAGTGATTCCCTTATTATATCCCCCGCAATAAGAGACCAATTTACTGCACCAGTAGTCAAGATGCGACATCTGCTAATCGATTGATTGACCCCACTTTAGAGCGAACGTCGATAAAAAATACCCTAGGGCCCTGTGTCCCCGCATTCCCCACGCAAAGCTTTTTTAAATTCGCCAAGACTTTCTTAAATACGTACGATATTAAACTAGAACATTGATATTGTAATCAAAGATCGTAACGATTTTTTTAAAGAATTTGAAGAACCTTTTGAAAGTTCTACGTAGACTAGAATAGAATAACGTAGAACGCTGAGTAGAATTTTTCTTGTTTTTTCTTAGACTGTAGACACCCTCGGACCAAGGAAACGTTTATGGCATCACCACCTAATTGCTGTCTTAGATGGTAGCAGGGTATAATGTTAGGAGTATGGCAGTAATATTAAACCCATACACCTAATCGGTTCCTAAACGGTATCGCACCGGAGCGCTAAATCGCTTGGCGGCACGTCTTTGCCGGAAGGGTGGTTATAGCCACGGCCGAAGCCTCCCATCAGACCAGACCAGAGAAAATTAAGGAAGGGTGGTAATTAGCCACGGCCGAAGCCTCCCATCAGACCAGACCAGAGAAAATTCAGAAATTATGAATTCCCAAATTGATCGAACCCGGGACCTCCCATTATAAGACACTCACTCCTGCGCCACTGAGGTCGTCAAAATTTGTGAAGTTTGCCAATCCGCACTTTGCCAACGTGGTGAACTATGGCCAAACCATTATTATTCCGTAGACAGAGTACTCTGTAGTGAGCCTGCAATGGGTTGAAGTGATGATGATGATGAAAACGCTGGGAGCACGTGTGGCATTTACAATGATTACCGGGCACTAGCGAGATGAAATGAAATGAAATAATTTATTTCACGTAAGGAATAAAAGCCTTCAAGCCCAGATCTAACTAACAGACGGCAGTTTAAGATGGCGTAGTGTTACAAAAGGGTCACACAGTATTCTCGTCACATTCGTGTGTCATACATAGATAACTCATGTTCACTATTGTTCTGTTGGCACCTGAAAGAGGCTTGTTAGTCAAAAATCGCACACAATACACCCTCAAATTCCTTCCCCACTAAAACTACCATGTAGCTATTTTTTATGGGATATTTTCTAACTTAATGTTGAGCTCTGCTGTTCTTTAGTGTCATAGATATAGGATTCGTCTCGCTCCGCTCAACAAGACCAATCCTAAATCTATGTTTAGTGTCGAATGATAGGTAACCTGATATCTGCATTACATCGTCAGCAAGACGAATTGTAATGTCTATGAATAATGTAATAATATAACGATTATCAAAATCTCAGCTGAATGAGTATATGATATAAAATAGATTTCTTCATTTTATTATATTTTACGGGGACCCTCTACTTGAGTGAATGAAGTGCTTGCATGAATTATGTAAATAAAAAGTGCAAGTATTTCAACCCAAGTTTATTTATCACTGGAAAACGTTGTATAAAACTTGTTGCTTATCTAACCTATCCTATCTATAAATATAAAATGAGACTCTGACTCATTATTTTACATCAAATGTAGAAACTTGAGATTTTAGATGTAGTTTTTCTCACCCACGGATAAAGGATTTTTAGGAACTCCATCCGAGTGAAGCCAGGGCGGGTATGTTGGTTGATGTGTACCTATTATACTTACTTGGAATTATGCAACACTGGTTGCGTTTTCATGCTAAACAGCCAAGTTACAAAAAAGATACATTCACAAGAGACATCAGTTATGTTAAAACTTTTAATCCAACAATAGAAATAAATGGCAATATACGGTAGAGATACAGTAAAATTTTAACCCACGAATAGGACTGTCCTAGAAACTCCGTTGTCATGGCAACCCTAGCCACCCTCAGAGGTGGAAAATTATTTTTGTATAAGAGCTGTGGAAAAAGATCTCGGCCTCACCTTTCCTTATTAACTGGAGAGGTTCCCCTTTGATGCACTGCATGGTTGCCCTTAACGGCTAATGGTTTTAAATTTGCCTTGTTATTTAGAATGGAATGGGAATATTATAAATTAGGGAACGAGTTTTAGATTGCGCGCATCGCTTCACGCTTGTAGGGTGTAATCATTATTAATGGTACGCGAGTGGTGTATAATGTATCCTTGTGGAGATGTTAATAATTTTAATCTGTAGTTTTGGATACTCAACGTAGTAAAACCAAAGCAGTTATCTAATTTAGGTGAGCGAAAGATTCCCGCGTCACTTATTACAACAAAAGACTGATGTTGAACGTGTAATACTATCAAATAATTTAATATAAAAAATACTTTTTAAACAACCGACTTCAAACTCCCGCGCCAACTTTACAACAACAAGCACACGCTATACAAAGTTTTATTTTATTGTTGATATTTTAAAAACCGCTCGACCGATTTGGATAAAATTTATATGGGACCACATGGGAAGTATGCTCTTTCAAATAAAAAAAGAATCATCCAAATCGGTCCACCCAGTCAAAAGTTCTGAGGTAACAAACATAAAAAAAAAAAAATATACAGTCGAATTGAGAACCTCCTCCTTTTTTTTGAAGTCGGTTGAAAAGTGAAACAATATCCACGAAGTGAAATACTATCAAGAAAGAAATCCATGAAATAGTATTGAGTATACGTTATTTTTTCAATATTCATGTGGAGTTACACACTGTGTGATGCTTTACACACAGTAATTTTAGTGTTGACACACGTCTTAGGTATATTTGAAAGTGCTAAAAAGAATAAATGAAAAGAAAGTTTTTACCATTCACAAAATGGATTTCGAGAAAGGTTTCTATAGATACCTATAAATATTGCTGTACGAAGCCGGTACGAGTCACAAATTCAAATTCAAATGATTTGTATTCAAATAGACTTTTTACAAGTGCTTATGATTATTCAAATGAATCTACCACTGGTTCGAACTGGTTCGAGAAGAACCAGCAAGAAACTCGGTGGTTGCTCTTTTGACAGAAAAATAAATGGTATGTTTACAATGCATATAGTATTTTATACATATTTCCTAATAAAAATGCAAAGTAGCTGAGCCCAAATTAAGGTGTGCATTTATTTCAATTTTTATTAATTAAAACGAGATGGCGTAATGAAAGGTATAGCGGTGATGAGGAGGGAATGCGATCTTCTCACGAAGCGCGCCGGCAGCTAGGGAGATCAGATTTCCTTTGGCAAGTCTTTTGCAAGTTCTCTTTTCCGTTTTTAATTATTGAACCACTCATTCCTAATTATTATTATTAGCGCAGGGGAGTGGTGAAAATTGAGGGTCTTTTCCAAGCAATATTGACCGCTCGGCTTGAGGTGCGTCTCTGGGGGAGGTTTTTAATTGTACACGCTTTTGACTTTTCTCTTGTTCGTTTGAGACGCTTCAATAAACCTGAATTTTACGGTGTCTCGCTTGTAGACGGACGCCCTTTTATTGCTTGGGTTTCTTTATTTTTACTTATTTGCATGCGAATATTTTAGTTCTTAAATTTCTTATCTTTTCAGAGCTGTTTTGTTCAGGTAAATATTAAGCTTACTGAATTAGTTAATACTTAAAATATCTTGCATTTTTCTTTTTTTTAGGTTTTTGTTTGCATCGGTATTAGTAATAAAATTCGACTAAAGACGGCAATGGTTTAGCAGAGCAAGTGCTCACTTTGCAAGTAGGTACTTATCGAGTGCATCCATTAGGTAAGTATTTCAATAGGAACTTTTATAAACTACCCTAAGATGTTAACATACTAGTACGTTATGCTGATCTCCGTCGTAATGCCTTATAATCATTGATTAGGGTGCAAAATATGTTATACGTCATGATATAGGTACCTCAATAAATCAATATGATAACTTGTTACCTGTTATGTATGGTAACCTGTAACCTGGATCGGGTATACTATTGCACCTACCTGCATAATGTGTTGAAGGTTTAATATCTACACAATATGTTACTAGTGCTGCCGTCTGTCGTACAATTGTCAGTAGACATGTTTTTATGCTCTATGGTTTTTCAGTTATAAAAAATACAGTCTCAGTGTGCGCCACTCGCCAATGCGAATACGTTGTTTTATTTTAGGTTATGGGCTATACGCTCAATAAATCGCGGTTTTGAGTCGTTTTAACAAGGATTTTGCAGTAAAGCAAGTGTTAAAAGACTGTATTCAGTGCGATTTAGCTGTGAACTGACTGATCGTATTAATTATCGCAGTGTATAAGTGTAAAAACTGTTCGTCAAAATGGCTACCAACTACCTTATCAATGTGCCGAAACTAAAGGGACGCGATAATTATTCGGAGTGGTGTTTCGCTGCAGAAAATTTCTTAGTTCTCGAAGGCATGAAGCATTGTATCAAGCCAGAATCGAAAAAAGAAATAGCTAGCGCGGATGACGAAAAAACTAAAGCCAAATTGATTATGACAATCGATCCGTCGTTGTATGTCCACGTCAAAACCGTTAAATCGTCGGAAGAATTGTGGCATAAACTACAGCAATTATTTGATGATAGTGGCTTTTCACGGAGAATAAGTCTGTTGAGAAATTTGATTTCAATCCGACGAGATAATTGCAGTTCGATGACGTCATATGTGACGCAGATTATCGATACAGCGCAGAAATTAAGTGGAACGTGATTTGAAATAAATGATCAATGGACAGGGTCATTGTTGTTGGCTGGATTGCCTGATCGTTTTGCTCCAATGATCATGGCAATCGAACATTCGGGCATTTCCATTACGGCAGACAATATCAAGACAAAATTATTAGACATGGAGTCGGTAGATTACAATGAGAGTGAAATGAACGGTGCTTTCGTCAGTCATTCAAATCATGGAAAGCAAGAAAATAAGAATAATTTGTCTATGGCCAAGAAAATTTTTAACGTAGTAGTACTACTGTTCCGTCGAAGTCAAACAACAAGGCGGTGAAATGCTACCGGTGTAAACAAGTCGGCCATTACAAAAATCAGTGCATGAATAACGAAAATAATTCAGCAAATAAGAAAAATAAAGCAAGAATGCAATCAAACGCATTTAGTGCAGTATTTTTAAGTGCGAATTTCAATAAAAATGATTGGTATATCGACTCCGGGGCAAGTGTACACCTTACAGCAAACGAAAGTTGGGTTATGGATGCCAGATATGAACCAAATAAAGGAATTGTCGTAGCAAATAGTGAGAAAATGACAGTATTATGTTCTGGCAATGTCAAAATAATGACTGCAACTGATAATTATGAGTACGACATCGTGATAGAAGACGTATGCTGTATACCAACTCTGACTACTAACCTAATATCAGTCAGTCAACTAATTAAAAAAGGAAACAGTGTGTCTTTCACAGATAAAGGCTGTTGTGTTTACAATAAAAAGCAACAGTTAGTCGCTACAGCAGTATTGGTCAATGGGGTATACAAATTAAACTTGGTATCCCAGGTATATTTGGCTGCATCAGCTGTGTCAGGAGTAACATGGCATCGCAGATTAGGACATGTCAACAAGGAATACTTAAATAAAATGCAAAATGCTGTCTTGGGAATGTCAATTGATAAAAAAGTAGAAATAAGCAAGGCTTCTTGTAAAACATGTTGTGAAGGAAAACAGTGTCGCTTACCATTTAAAGGCAGTAGTCACAGAAGCAGTAACTTGCTAGATTTAGTGCACACAGATATTTGTGGGCCTATGGAGACTACATCAATAGGAGGAGCAAGGTATTTCTTGTTATTTGTTGATGATTACAGTCGCATAACATTTGTTTATTTTCTGAAGCACAAAAATGAGGCTCTGAAGTATTTCAAGATATTCAAAGCACAGGTGGAAAATCAAACAAAAAGAACAATAAAAATGATAAGAAGCGATAACGGTTTAGAGTATTGCAATAAGGAATTTGAAGATTACCTAAACAATGCTGGTATTATACACCAGAAAAGCAACCCATACACCCCAGAACAAAATGGTTTATGTGAAAGATTCAATCGCACAATCGTAGAAAAAGCAAGATGTCTACTGTTTGATGCAAACCTGGGAAAAGAGTTTTGGGGTGAGGCCACCAATACGGCAGTGTACCTGCAGAATCGAACTGTGGCTGCTGCATTGGATAATAGAACACCATATGAACTATGGATTGGCACAAAACCAGATATCAGTCATATTAGGATATTTGGTAGCATTGTCATGGTACATGTTGCCAAACAAAAGCGTAAGAAATAGGATAAAAAATCTGTTAAATGTATTCTTACAGGATATCCAGATAACATAAAGGGATATAGAGTCTATAATCCAGAAACAAGGACTGTGTTCACAAGTAGAGATGTGGTCATTATTGAGCCAGAAATAAATTCTGAATGTATGATTCAAGTGCAAGACCAGAATGTTGCTTCAGTGGGGGATGAGGTTAAACCAGAACAATAAGGCCAGAAGGTAACAAGTTTTGAATCAACATCTAGTCTTGAAAATAACCCCAACAATGAAAATGATTATTCCTATAATGATGACAATGACAAAACATATGTTCCAAGTGATTATGAAGACTCAGAGAGTACACTTCAGTGTGAAAATGAAGATTTCATGGATAGACCCAGACGAACACGAAAACCACCAGAGAGATATGGTGTGTCGAATCTTTGTACAAGTGCTGAAACCTATAATGATGGGGCAGGTTTGACAATGCATGCTGCTTTAAACGGACCAGAAAAGAAACAGTGGATGTTGGCCATGCAAGAAGAACTACAGTGTTTCAAAGAAAATGATGCGTGGGAATTGTGTGATAGTCCACAAGATGGTAGGGTTGTACAGTGTAAGTGGGTGCTTCGTAAAAAATTTGATAGTGATAACAAAGTTCGGTTCCGTGCACGTTTAGTTGCTAAAGGTTTTTCACAAGTTGAAGGTATAGACTATACAGAAACATTTTCTCCTGTTGTGAGGCATACTACATTGAGGTTACTATTTGCATTGTCAGTTAAGTTAGGATTTGACATTACTCACCTTGATGTAACTACAGCCTTCCTGAATGGTGCTCTTGATGAGACCATTTTTATGCAATTGCCAGAAGGATTTTCCGAGCAGACTCATGCGGGCCAAGTACTTAAATTAAAAAAGGCAATCTACGGGCTTAAACAATCTTCAAGAGCATGGTACAGGAGAGTGGATGAATGTTTGTTAAATATTGGGTATAGGAGATCCAAAATAGAACCCTGTATGTACACAAAAATTAGAAATAATTTGAGGACTATTGTTACCCTTTTTGTGGATGATTTTTTTATTTTTTCAAATTGTTGTAAAGAAACAGAATATTTGAAAAATGTATTAGCTAGCCATTTCAAACTTAAAGATTTAGGCGAAATCAGAAAGTGTCTTGGTGTCAATGTAAGTGTTAATAAATCTGAGAAAACTATCACATTGAACCAGTCTGATTATATTGATCAGGTGTTACAAAAATTTGACATGAGTCAATGCAAACCCATTCAAACTCCTATGGAAACTAAGTTGCATGTATCTAAAGGGGAAAACTATGTTGGAAAATTCCCATATCAGCAAATTATTGGTTGTCTAATGTACTTAGCAGTTCTAACCAGACCTGATATTACTTATGCAGTTGGATTCTTGAGTCAATTTAACAATTGCTATTCTAGAGAACATTGTGCATATGTAAAGCGTCTATTGAGATATTTAAAATTTACTAAAAATTACGGTTTGAAGTACACTGCTGATGGAAATTCAATATTAGAAGGATATGTAGATGCAGATTGGGGTGCAAATGTTATAGATAGGAAGTCATATACAGGATATTGTTTCACTTTATCTGGTTGTGTAATTTCTTGGGAAACTAAAAAACAAAGTACTGTAGCCTTGTCTAGTAGTGAGGCCGAATATATGGCTATTACAGAAGCATGTAAAGAAGCTGTTTATTTGAGAAACTTACTATATGAAATTACACAAAATTTGTATACCATTAATTTGTTCAACGATAATCAGAGTGCACAAAAGCTAACTATGAATCCAATGTTTCACAAGCGTACAAAACACATAGACATCAAGTTTCACTTTTGTAGAGAATGTGTAGTAAATAAAATTGTAAATGTGAAATATTTGCCTACAGCTGAGATGCCAGCTGATGTATTCACGAAGGCTTTATGTGTTGTGAAACATTATAAGTTTTTAAATGTATTAGGTATTCAAGGATTGTAATATTTTTGTATATCCATATTGTTAGATATAGTGGGGGTGTTGAAGGTTTAATATCTACACAATATGTTACTAGTGCTGCCGTCTGTCGAACAATTGTCAGTAGACATGTTTTTATGCTCAATGGTTTTTCAGTTATAAAAAATACAGTCTCAGTGTGCGCCACTCGCCAATGCGAATACGTTGTTTTATTTTATAATGTTTTAATTGCTACTATACTATCTACTCTTTTAAATCAAATAGGTATATATTTATCGAAACAAAATTGTATGAGTTATCAAAGACGTACCAATATCAACATTATATTTAAGTAGATGATGCCCGCGACTTCGTCCGCGTGGATTGGTGTTTTTTTGTATCCCGCGGGAACTCTATGCCTATGTCCTTCCCCAGGATACAACCTATCCCTGTACCAAATTTCATCAAAATCGGTTGAGTAGTTGGGCCGTGAAAGCGTAGCAGACAGACAGACAGACACACTTTCGCATTTACAATATTAGTATGGATATTAGTATGGATTGATACCAACAGCCAATATAGTAGGTAATGTGCTGAACTTTCGCATTAATCAATAAACCGTGATATTTTAATAGGTCGGTACGGGCACGCATTTATAAAGGCGCACACATACGCTCGCCCGCAGCCAATCCGCTAATGTCCCTAAAGCGTATCGGGCCGCATTACGTATTTTATATCCAAATTGCTCGTCTCTAAGCTGAAAATCCCCAGTAAGCCATGAAACCGAGATCAAAGGAGCTGGCAGCCATTACGATTGTGGCTCATTTTTTATTTAGCCGTCGGAACTCTTATCTTAACGCCCCCGCCTACTTTATGACGTTATAAAGCTGATTTTTAATCTAACGGGGACTGGGAAATTGCATATTGAGTTCGGATCTGATTTCGCAGTTTTTTATTTGAATTTTTCAAACAACTCCATAATATAATGGAGGAGGTTTTGAATCCTATTTATTTTGCTAGGTACTTAATTTTTTTTGTAGTTCAATCACTGCACTTGAACTTGAGTTTATTTGTCCTTGGCTACCCTAGACTTCAATTATTCTGATCGTGTTCTGATCCAAAAATTTTGCTTATAAATAAACAGTTATATGATTGTGTGTCATTTATGCAACACTAGCTGATGCCCGCGACTTCGTCCGCGTGGATTTAGGTATTTTGGTTCCCGCGGGAACTCGTTAATTTTCCGGGATAAAAAGCCTATGTGCTATTCCAGACTATAATCTATCTCTGTGCCAAATTGCAGCCAGCTCCGTTTAGCCGTTGGGGCGTGATAGAGTAACAAACATCCATACATCCATCCAAACTTTCGCTTTTATAATATTAGTAAGATCTATCTTAGATGAGGTCCAGATAATCTAAAAAAAGTTTTCCGGACCACCAACACGACATGCAATCAACATCTTGATGCTTCCCATACTTTTCACACCACTTCACCCACGTTGTGTCAAAGGGACGCAGCGCAGTGAAAGATCACTTTATAAATCGTTTAAGTTATTCATAAAAAGTCTTTAGTCTCTTAGACCTCCTCCTCGAATCACAGACCTAAATCCGCGTGGACAAAGTAATGAGCAAAAGCTTGTTTAATTGTATAAGCTCTCCAGTATTTTTTTTATTTATTTATTATTCATTTATTTTACATGTTTGCAGAGTTATTTTATTTTGGCGTAAACATAAACTCAATTGAGTTTTACCGCACACCAATGCCGTCGACCTTAGGTTATAGAATACAATATTTGATACCTACGCATCAAAAATCAACATCTTGACCTTTCCCATACTCTTCACAGCATTTCCTCGTTTCCCGAGCCACGTTTGTATCAAAGGGTCGTAGCGTAGTGAGCGCACACTTCATAAATCATTTAAGTTATTCATAAAAAGACTTTCGTCTCCCCGCCGTGAACATATTGCAGCGTGCACGTGCGACAAGCTTCATAAACTGCGGATATTGATCCCGAGGGGGCGCCACTCTTCATAAAAATATTGTTTGCACCGAATAACACGGGGCGAGATCAAATGTTTTTTAGGCAAACACATCTTATTTTATAGATTTTATCTCGTAGATATTTTTTTATTGAGAGCATATTGTTCAGCTTTTACGAGATGAACTACTAAGTAGATATTAGCCAAACCTAGATAATGAGTGTATTGGTATAGTCTAATCGACTTGCACTGAGTGATTTTTCATCGTTTCCGAAATTAATAGTAGGGTAAGGGAACACAACCTATGGCGTACCACACAATCTAAGTATTTTCAATTTCCATTTTCATAGACAAGCGAACATAAATCTAGGTCTTAGAGCCCACGGCGTATTTAATACGTACAGATGACGGCATACAAACGCTTTTGATGCAAACTATAATATGCGCTCCAGGCGCGCACATATTGCGCGTTCGTGATACGCGTGTAAAATACTTAAATAGTGTTTTTTTAGTGTTTATTCATCAGGCATGAACCTCAAAAACCTAAGCAGGAAATATAGAATAGAATAGAATGAATTTATTTGTCTGAATATGTGTTACAATGATGGTTACAACTTACAGTATGAAAAGTCGCATCATATCCAGTCGGGCTACCCTGACGTACAATTTTTTAGTATTTATATAACATAGTACAATCACAGAATAGGTAATAGTACAATATAGTACAAGTATATGTTCTAATAAACTAAAATGTAGTAATATTGAAAATATATCAGAGGCTTTCTATTAGTATATTTTCATACATAGAATTAGTATAGGAGTTCTAATATACGATGTACACACACGAAAAATATAGCCTTGTTTTGCGTAGAGACAAGGAAATTTTTTCTCATCTCAAGTTGGCGAATTTATATCCGTTTTATGAAAATAAGCGGGAGGCCGCTCATTTCGGGTCCGGGGTGGGGTGGTGTTTACGTCGCTTTTATTTCTTAGGAGCTGGCTGGATTCTAGACAACTTGTTCATATACTTTGCAACGTAGAGTGAATATATATTTTTCAATCTGTTCCAATCCAATTTTTTTTTTTTTTTTTAACCAAAAAGTTATAAAATATATAGAAAAACAGAAACATAAAGGACAAGGAAACACTTAACTGTATAAGAGTTCTCTACCAGTGGCCCTTGGCAGTGAGAAAGGTTAATTAATTATTAAATTTAAGGCAACATCCTTATATAGTTTATTTGCATATAAAACAAGGTGCCAAGTAAAAAGTTCGTACTTGAGAATAATATTATTCTCCTTATACCACATAAGGAGAATAATACTATTCTACACAATATGAATCCAATCCTACTTGAAAGATCGATAGGCGATATGATCTCTAGGTCCAAGAATTATTATAATAGCGACATTGCATTTGAAAACATTGCATGTGGGAGGCTTCGGCCGTGGCTACTGGCTAGTATTATAAATGCGAAAATGTGTCTGTTTGTCTGCTATGCTTTAACGGCCCACCCTTTCAACCAATTTTGATGAAATTTGGTACAGAGGTAGGTTGTAGGTATCCCAGGGAAGGAAATAGGCTACCTACTTTTTGTTCCGGAAAATTAGGGAGTTCCCGCAGAAATTAAAAAAACTTAATCCACACTGACGAAGTCGCGAACATCAGCTAGTTCTTGCTTTAATTACCTATAAGGTATCATCGGTATTAACAGGCCAGACAGCCAAGCCGTAAACACGACCATTGTAATCTAACACGTCAATACCACAAATTTTACGTACTAAATGGCAGTCAGTATCAGTTTACCGCTTATGAAGCCTGGATTGCGACCATGAATTTCACCAGAATTACCATTAGGTATGTGTCGATATGGCAGCGATTGTTCAAACGCTTGCCGCCGTGTTTGCGGCCGCTTTGTGGTGGATGTGTTACGATGCCAATTCCACTGCGTCATTGCTCCCGTACCCGATACTCATTACCTTAATTTTGCGTCAATAATTCCGCTACAATACATACACTACTCTTCACATACCACTACAACTAAAGTTATGTGATGCCAATCCAGCAATGGATGCGTACAGTTCGCGGTCGGTTGACTCTATTGTTGTTGCGACACAATTTCTAAACACTTGTTAAGTGATAGGTCGAACCGCGGTATCGGTTGAGTATCATTTAGATTGTGATGAAACGCAATGGTGAATGGGATAGTAATTTTGAATGTATGGTTTTCTGGTTAGGTTAAACGAAAATGTAGTCCACACAAAATTTTACATAAGGAATACTAATTATTTTTCAGATTTCGTAAGAAGTCAAGTAGCGTAATCTTTGTTTACGCCTTAAACTAACATTGAAACGGTTCTTGAAATAAAACTTTTAGTACTGAAAACTGCCTATCCAGTTTTACTTTGTATTATCACTACATCACTACAGCCTATTAACGTCCCACTGCTGGGCACAGGCCTCCACTCTCATAGGAGAGCGGGAATTAGAGCTTAGACCCACCACGCTGCTCCAAAGCGGGTTGGCGGGCTTTAACGACTACTATCATGTTAGTGATAATAACCGGCTCCGAGGCACGGGGGTGAAACACCGCCAACTTCCAACTCCAGGCTGGCACTGAGAATTTCTTAATTAAAAAAACCCAATACCTAACTTTTATGCCCGACCGGGACTCGAACCCAGGACCTCGTGATCCGCACGAGGTCCTCGTGATCCGCACTAGACCAACGAGGCAGTTACTTTGTATACTTGACGTCAAAAAATGTACTGTGTAGGTACCAATTGTGAATAAACATACTATTGACTTTATTTGAAAAATGCTTTCCTTGAACCGTCATTGACATTGAATTGGCATGAGTTGAACCATTTGATCAGTCTTAATCCATTCGGCTTTGAATATAGATACTTTAGATAAGTGCTTAATCTAAATAAATTTCAAAACAAAAAATCGACAATTATGTTCCTGTAAGAGTTTGAAACCCTTCAGAATTTTACGTGAAGATTCAATGGGTTTTTATAGCCGTTTTCGTGAATTTCCTTATTCTCAAAGCTTCGCAGGGTCGTGCCGGCATGCACATTGCTGGGTGACAGCCACAAATCAACGGCGGCTGTTGACGATTTCTTGCGCTCTTTCGCCGCGTGCTTTAGATGTCTGAGGAAAATCTCCATTTGTTTTAAATTCCGTAGATTGCCGGATTCTATGTATTGGTTTTTCTCTTCTTCAGTCCTGGCGGGTTTCTTTGCGCATTTAGACTTAGTAGTGTGTTGAACGTGCGTTTTCCTTCTGCGTTTCTCTTCTTATGCCTTAAGGCAAAACGACTTCCACATGCGAATGTGTTAGTGTTCAGGGCGTAAATAAATTTATAGGAAAAGGTATTATCATGCAGACAATATATCCTAACTTGTTAGGCACATGTTGTGATATTAGATATTTAAACTTTTCCTATATTTACTTTAAAAATATATTATAAGTAGTAAGTTGTGCAATTTTAATTTAGATCATCTAGATATATAAAATTCAAAGTCCTGACTGACTGACTGACTGACTTACGAGTATATATCAACGCACAGCCTAAACCGCTAGGGTTAGAGACTTGAAATTTTGACAGTAGCTTCCTTTTGTAACGTAGGCGCTCACTAAGGAAGGATTTTTCAAAATTCCACCCCTAAGGGGGTGAAATAGGGGTTGAAAGTTTGTATGAAAGTCCGTCATTTCTCAAGTTATATGCATGAAACTTGGTATATGAGTTATCGGTAAAAAATAAAGAAATATGTGTTTCACAGTTTTTCAAAATTCCACCCCCAAACGGGTAAAATGGGGGTTGTAAGTTGGTGTATAAGGCCGACGTTTTTCAAGTTAAATAGCCGTGAAACTTGATATTTGGGCTACTGGTTTAAATTATGAAATACATAATAAACAGTTTTTATAAATTCTATCCCAAAGGACGTTAAATAGTCCTTCAATCACGCCGCAATAGAGCAACGGATCGACGGGTTTTTTTTCATGGGTTCTTTTTATCCCGGAAATTAAGGAATGCCTATGGGAATTAAAAAACTTATGCCACGCGAACGAAGTCGCGGGCGTCCGCTAGTCTCTATATACAGATGTACGTAAATAAAGAAAATATCTTTTGTCGATAGGTAAATCGTTCACCCTCACAATAATGCTGGCGACGTCTCCCCCTCAAGTGGCGACGTACCAGAAGGCGATCAAGGTCACAGTCGACGGTCCCAGGGAACCCCGATCCAAGACCAGACACCATGGCTTCCACCCCTTCCATTTTGGACCAAGATTCGCGCCTGATCCACTTATGGGCTCTCTTCCTTTTAAATTATCAGGTAAGTTAGGACTGGTCATATTAAAATGTGTTTTTTTTTGTTAAGACTGAGAAGAAGAAGGTCTGGTGTTATAATTATATCTAATCAATTCGCCATCAGAAAAGCTGTATAAAAAACCTTTTTCATAGAATTCAGTGTGATCTCATACGGCTTTTCTGTTCTGAATGCCGGCTGTTTAGAAAAATAATAGGGTTGTGAGCATAAGTCTATGGTTGTGAGGCTATTCAATTGTTCTATGTGATTATATCTATTGACTATTACATAGTAGAGCGACCAGCCTTTGACCAGCCATTTGTAAGTAAGCTTCGTAAAAGCCTGCTTTAGTTACCAATAGCGAATATTCTTAATGTGCGACCTAAATGTGAAAAAAACCACTTAGATCTGTCGGTAATGATTGGTGGAAACTTTGAGTCATATCATCATTAAAGCTAAACATATGAAAAAAAAGAAATTAAATATCGATCAAAACAACTGAGACACATCGTTAAAAAAAATCTGCCTACACGTTACATACTATTATTTAGGTAATCTGTGCCAATGGTTAGACAAAAAATGTCTCTATTTTTGTACAAAGATATGGAAGTAGGTATTGCGAGTCAAGGTGAGCAGTGAACAGTTAATAACAGCTCGGTCCCCCGCCGTGCAGTCGATCTCGAGGATATTAAATTGTCACCGGACCGCTGTCAGCCGCCGCCGACGCGCCCGACGCCGACGCCCGGCGCCTTCGAGGGGATTTCATTTGGCCCAAAAGTTTCGCGCAACAATTAATTATCTATTTCCCTAAACCCTCTTTTGACACCTGTAAGAAACACGCCGTTTATTATTTACTTATAGCCATATTTGTGAGAATACTAGATGGTGCCCGTGACTTCGTTCGTGTGGATTAAAGTTTTTTGATTCTCGCAAAAACTATTTTCCGGAATAAACCGCCTATATCCTTCCCCGACTTTTAGTCTATCTGTGTACCATTAAAATCGGTTGAATAGAAGGGTTGTGAAAGCTTAGCAGACAGACACACTTTCGCGTTTATAATATTAGTATGGATTAGATATGGTATTTAAAATATAATGTAAGTGAATGGAGGTTGTGAACACGAAATAATTATATGCCACTCTCCAGGTCCTCAACTATGACCATGTAAAAATTAAATCTGTTGCACTGTTGCGGGCGCGGCATGATTGAAGAACCAAACTAAAAAACATACTTTCGCATATTTGCAATATGAGTATTTATTTCTACTATGGTTACACAACCACTACAATTAAGAACTATGTAGATCTTAATTGTAGTGGCATATATGAAATGGCATATTATAATTTCTTGTGTAAATTTTTGCGACTCATCTAAATTAAAACTCTTTTTCTTAACATAAGGTAAAATATATCTCATCTAACAAAAAAGAGATATATTTTACCTTTGAGTATACTCTAATACTCTGTAATAAACTTCATGATAATTGTAAAAGTTAACCTTCTGAGCTTCAAAGTTTAACAATACAAGTGACTCAGCCCTCAAGTTCCGTCGTTGCTTAGCATCACCCTAAAATCTGAGATCACGTGTTCATTACATCTCAAAAATCCGCGACGAGACTTGCGGATTTTTCGAATTCCAAATTATGTAACTATTTTATGTCAGGTGTATACAGTCTAGCACATCCACTTTAGCTTTATTCGCGTCAGAAATTAGCAATACAAGTAGGTATATTGGATAAGAATAGGGTATAAGGGTAGGTGTATATTTTGATAAAGTAAATTGTCATGATATATTTTGTGAACTTTAGTGATATAACTTCGTCGATCTTTTGGTCAGCCCTAACGCAGACTACAGTATATTTGGGCTGCGATTTACAAACGCCAGCCTGAGTTTTTAGTCTAGTGCTTTGGTCTGCAAAATTGTGGTGTAATTTTAGATATATTTTTTAAAGGCATTAAATAAAATAAAATAAATATTGTATGGTCTCCCTAGATATATTATTATTATCTTTTCCATCCGTATTTTATGTTTGACTTATATTTTCTTGCATACAACGGTCCATGTGCGTTATCTATTCAACTGTTTTTACAAGATTACCTTTATGTAGTTTATGGATACAATATTTATTTTTTGTATAAGTTTGGGTACACCGTCATGAAGATACTCTTAAAATCCTACGTTTATGGGGTACACCAGGGGTACACACTGCACATCTCTATTTTAAATACTAGCATGTATTTTTTATTTTTATCTACTCCAGCATCGAAAAGTTCCAATTTCGAATTTGACAACTATATCGAATTGAACCCTCTTTCGTGTTTGCTTCTCATAACGATACAGTTCGTTGTATGGGAGCTGTATCGTTATGAGTCGTAGCTGTATCGATATGGTTATCTTCATAAATAGGATACCTATAGCTTAGCGGCTCTGGGTTCTGGCACTTTTGGTTTTTATTAATTTATAAAGTAAAAAATTATAAAGACGTCCTTGTCGTAGATAAAATCTTGTATGCAACTGTACGTAATTAGTCATTTTAATTCTCGTACTATCCTATTTTGATACTCGGCAAGCCTCGTATCAAAAAACAGCACTCGAATTAAAATGACCCTCATTACGATACAGTTGCATAAATAGCTATTATTGGTTCCCTTCAACGAACATCTCCTATTTAAAACACATAATATTTAAAGGCATTTTGTTTTTTGTATTTCTCAATCAACAAAAAAATAAACCTATATGACACGAATAATCACATAGCATACCTACCTATAGTTATCGTGTAGGTAAGCCACCTCCATTGTATCGGGGAATCCAGCAGGAGCTCCGAGCTACGCAAGTAACACAAACGTCATTAGGGCGGGCGTCAAAGGCCCCGTAACTCAATTACACACCTCGCGCCTACTACACTGTGCTAAGACACTCGATTATGCTGTACGTGATAGACACACGTTCAGAAGCATCCATACTATTAGGTATTATAAATGCGAAAGTTTGTGTCTGTCTATTTTCAAAATTGAAAATTCAAATGATTTAGTAATTCTTTGCACGGCCCATATTATGTTGATACGATTTTGACGAATAAAGTTTATTTATTTATTTATCTAGGACGCGGATATATTCTGCTACTCTTTATTACAGTAAATTAAAGATTAAGTATGTATGTCTATCGCAGTTTAATTGGCCGTTCAATTATCCGCCTAGCCTCTTTACTATACGGCGTCGTTCAACTAGCGTAGGAAATAGTTAGGTAGGTCGTCTCAGAGAAAGCTACTATACTAACTATGTACCACATATAATTTCTACAGTATTTTCTGCAGGTGTAGGCATGCGTAGAACATTAAACATGATGTAGGCGAAGTGGCACAAACCTTGTTAAAGCGGGTGTCAAGAGGTTCAAAATTCAATTATGCACCGGGTTCGCTTTCTAACTATGTCAAGATACCTACTTGACTTATGACTATGATTTTCCGATGATCAAGTAGTTCAAGGGCTAAATCGTACCTAATCGTAATACTGAAAAAAAAACAAGTGATCATACAAATACTTTTTTTTTAATTCACCGGGCTAATCTGTTAGGGACATGGTAGTTAAATTTTTTATTTATTTATTTCACCCAACTTAATTCTATCCTTACAGGTCACCTAATGCGATAGAATAAGCCTTACATTATTAATTAAACCCATACACCCCTAATCGGTTTCTACACGGCATCGTACCGGAACGCTAAATCGCTTGGCGACACGTCTTTGCTGGTAGGGTGGTAACTAGCCACGGCCAAAGCCTCCCACTAGGCCAGACCAGGGAAAATTTAGAAATTATAAATTTCCAAATTGACCCTGCCAGGGATCGAACCCGGGACCTCCGCACGTTAAGACAACAGCGCTCCACACTGCGCCAGAGGGAGGTCGTACTTTTGTATGAATAGATACCCAAACCATTGCATCGCGGAAGTTTCAACTCTAGACCTCCGCGAGTGATGTGATCGACATCTAAAGGTATCTCCATGTGCTAAGTCCGGGAGACGTCAAAATTTTCTGCCAATACACTTCGGAAATCATGATAAATGATCCACGCTCACGTTTGACGACCGCGTTGTAACTTGACTTTGGAATTGAGAAGCACTGGATGTGCTAATTTAAAAATAAGTAATAGGTACTCTGTGCTTCGAAAAAATCTAGCCTGTGTACTATTTTATTATGTCAGTCAGTTTTTCCTTTAAAAATGCATTTTGTCTAGATAAATATTAAGTGAAAACATCGAATGCTGGATTGAGTTTCTGTATTCGATAATAGCTGATGCCCGCGACTTCGTTCGTGAGGTTGAACGTTTATTTAAATTCCCGCGGGAATTCCTTAAGTTTCGGGGATAAAAAGTACCTATCCTAGGTCTAAGTATGCCTATACCCATGCAAAAAATCATGTTAATTCGTTACTCTGTTGCTGCGTGAGTAAAGGACAAACCAACAAACAAACACACTTCCGCATTTATAATATTATAGTAGTAATTATAAAGAAATATGTTCTTACCAAAGGTATGTGTTAAATAATTTTCGGTGTCGTTTCACGTAATCGAAAAATGTCTTTAATTTCCAAGGAAAAGTTAAAGCGCATCCTTTAAGTTTAAAGTTTAGTTAACCGTCTGTTCGCAGAGGATGTTGAAGATTGGGCCAATACACTGCATATATTTTGATTTTAGCTCAAAAGCTAAGGTTGTTTGTTCATACATATTGTACATCCGCGTCGCACGTCACCGTGTGAGCGCCACTTAAAGTCGCAGCCTCCGCATTATTAATGAGGGAGCCTTAGAGAAAATTAAATATAGCATTAGGCCCGGAAGCCCCGGATAGATGGGGGTGGAGGGGGGAAGAAAGAGCAGGGGCATAACCCTTTCGCGCGACAATGCGGGTGCATAATTACGCATTTGTAAATTTTAAATGTCCCACCCACCTCATACAGCCTTTTGTATGGCGTGATTCGCGCTTTTACTGTGCCTTTAAACGCTTTGAAATGAATTCGTATGATGACGACGCGAGCTCGATTAACTCTAAATGCGACGATTTTCACTGCGACATGTTGGTAACGTGTTGGTAGGTGTATGGGCATCATTATAGATATGATGTATTGGTTAATATTTAATCGGTGAAATTTTATCGAACGTACTTACTATATTATTATCATAGGTAATAATGTCAGATGTACCTACAGAGCGATGCTTAACACTACAACGCAACGCGACATTTTGGTAAAATATTGTGTTCAGTGTCGTCACGTAGGTAGATAGATAGGTTGTACCTAATGGTTAACATTTAATCAATGGAGTTTGTCGAATGGATACCTAACCCAGTCTGTAATGCAGAATCTCTTATGCTAAATGCTAATACAATTGAGCTAAATTATGTATCATAAACATAATATCATGAAGTATTTTTGGGAAACAGTAATAGGGTTGTTGTCAAAAAAACGTATGACTGCGTGAGAATGTTTTTATCCAAAAATAGTAGTGGTTATTGTTATTTGTACAAGGTATACATATTTTAATCTATCAGTTACCTATTTACGCATTGAAACTTGCCAAAACACCCAAAAATATGGCATCGCAACCTTAACAATCTCAGCCGCCCCCGAAGACTTTACACCGAAAGGTTAATTAAGATAAACAAAAAGGGGTTAAACAAAATCAATAGAAGCAAATTCATTAAGTGCTAAGTAGATTGAAATCCAACATGGCGCGCAAGATGGCGCCGGCGGGTTAAGGCGCGTTGACAAAGCGACCTCGTTAGTTCGCGAGCCCTCTTATTAACCTTATGATGTACGGAGGGCATCCGTCTTGCCTTGCGTCAGAGGCTACCGGCGTGGTTGCGCTTTAACTGAAATATAAGTTGGGAGAGAGTTTTGGAAGTGTAGAATAAGTTAGGTCTGCTGCACCAGTTGCCGTCCATAGAACTCATTAATCTGTCGACCTGATCGAGGTTTTGTGGATCCCGCGGGAACTCTTTAATTTTCTGGGATAAAAAGTAGCCTATGTGTTAGTCCAGACTATAATATATTTCTGTGCCAAGTTTCATCCAGATCCGTTCAGCCGTTCTGGCGTGATTGAGTAACAAACATCCATCCATACATCCATCTATCCATACATCCATCTATCCATACATCCATCCATCCAAACTTTCGCATTTATAATATTTACTAGCTGATGCCCGCGACTCCGTCCGCGTGGAGGTATGAAAAATAGATAGTAGCCGATTCTCAGACCTATACTGAATATGCTCACAAAATTTCATGAGAATCAGTCAAGCCGTTTCGGAGGAGTATGGGAACGAAAACTGTGACACGAGAATTTTATATATAAGATTTGATTTTAAAAAATCCTTCCTAATATTATAAATGTGTGACTGTCTGTCTGTCTGTCTGCTACACCTACACGGCCCGCTTTCACGTGCTTTCATCAAAAATTTAATAAGTACAGGGATAGGTTGTATCCCGGGAAGGACTTTTTATCCCAGAAAATTCAAGTGTTCCCACGGGAATAAAAAAAATTATCCCTTCTACCGATTTTGATGAAATTTGGTATGTACAAACTATCCATATAGTTTGTATCCAGGGGAAGGACATAAGCTTCTTTCTATCTCGGAAAATTAAAGAGTTCCCGCGGGAATCAAAAAATCTTAGTCCACGCGGACGAAGTCATGTGATTTCCGCCATCCATGAACATTTACCTACAGCGACAGAGGAACCGCCAATGCATTGCCGGCTTTTAAGCAATTTGTCTTTCCAGTTTCCACCCCTTGAATAGCCCCTTAATGTAGTAGTAGTGAGATCGTTTAGTTTATAAAAACACGTTATATTGCATAAAATTCAAAATCAATCAGTCAAATACACCGACTGCTAAAAAGACGATCACAAGATCTGAAGAGATGTAAAATAATTATGCCAAAGTGTGCCAATGGCTCTAACCCTTCTTAAGCCTCGTCCTAATCACCGAAGGACTGTTAAAAATTTCACCCTAATCCCAGGCCATCGGAATCACACTGAAGACGATAACACTTTTATCCGCATAATCCGAATCGTCTTCGCGGATTAACAGTAGGGAAAGCCGGGAAAAATGCAAGACGCAATCTAGCAAATGGCATTAAAATGTTTGGGCTCAACCCTCTCTTCGCGGTGCTATTTTTCAAACTGAAAAAAAAAAATCCCTTCGAACGGAGTAATGTAGCGGACTGGCACGTCTTGGGAGGCGCCCGGTCCAAAAAAATGTGCGTTTGAGACGTTTTGATACTTTACTTTACTTTGATAAATTGTTGTTTGATTTTTTGCAGACAGGAGATAAGCAATTCTTTTGTGGATATTTTTTAATTTGGATTTTCGATTGTTTTTAAATTATGTATGGCACTGTACTGCAAGGGAAGAGCTTACGATTATCGGTCTATCTAAAACATGATATGTTAAAGTGGTAGCGGTTCATCAGTAATTTATGCATTAATTGTATTGAATAAAAATATATATTTGTTTTATTCTAATAAATAATTTTCACCAAGCTTTTTAGTTAAAAAGCTATTTCATTTGAGCTGTTAATATGCCCCTACAGTATAGACTATAATAAAGTATTAATAGATTTTTTTTATGAAACTAGAATATATACTCGGATCTTGCATATTCAACCGCCCTACACGCCGATTACACACTGTGAACACAGACCAAAGAATTCCAGCATTTTTAACGAATGCAAATGGTCTGGCGCTACCCTTTCTTCTGCAACTTTGAACAGCGAATACGAAATGAAACAATGCCCTTTAGTTTTAGGGTCGGATAGACGCATTATGTATTATTCTGGTTGTTTTTTGAATTCGCGAACAAGCAAGGATTTAAACAAGAAAAAATTGTAGTTACATGTAACATGTTATCCAAGTCGCTGGAATGGGTACATCGTACTGATATGCGAAATGTTGGCAGGTTCCCCGCTTAGTCAACAGACGATAAGCTGTAGTCATGCTCAAAGCAGATGAGACAACCAATGAGTTCCATAGAGCCACTAGATACAAGCGGCACAACCATGTAGCGTAGCGTTGCGTGCCTAGTTCAAAAGAGGAACCGCCGAGTTTCTTGCTGGTTCTTCTCGGTAGGAATGTCATTCCGAACCAGTGGTAGATTCACTCGACGATTCAAAAGCACTTGTAAAAGTTCATTTGAATAAAAAAACATTTGAATTTGAATTTGAATTTAAATTTGAGTTTGGGAACTTTCACAAAAGACTTATATCCAGGAGAGAACGACAATTAGTTGACAACAACGACGGTGGCAAGATAATAATATTATGTTCATCTTGTATATACAATCTATTTCTATGTGAAACTTTATCAATAATAATTCAGGGATTGAAAAACCTTGCACACTAACATATGTAGTATGTACAAAGTATTAGTGTTTTTGTTGGTGCAAAATAAAATGTTAAAATTCCTAAACTGTGTGTTCAAGGATTCAGCATACCTTATCTATTGTCTTAGATATGCTGGATTAATTGCCTTGATAGGGGCTAAAATAATCTTTCATAGGTATGGTAGGTATAAGTTACTATCTGATTCTACTCGTACTTTGCGAGGAAAAAGTCATGATTTCAGTAACTTGATTGCATCTTGGACTAAGGAAATGTAGGACTATATTCCAAATCTGATGCTCGCGACTACGTCCGCGTGGATTGAGATTTTTTGGTTCCCGCGGGAACTCCTTAGTTTTCCGGGATAAAAACTATAATCTATCTCTGTGCCAAATTTCATCCAGATCCGTTAAGCCGTTCGGGCGTGATTGAGTAACAAACATCCATACATCCATACATCCATCTATCCAAACTTTCGCATTTATAATATTTATTTGATTTGATAATCAGCCTATCCATAACCTAAATCTTTAATACCAATCAAGCCAACGACGTACGCTTTCACAGGCTCTTCAAACCCCGTTCAACAAAGTTTCAATATCTCGTACCGTTATCGTAAAAGCTTCAGGGCATGATTAAACTAATCCTCAAAAAGAGGCTTTTGTCTAATTGCATTCATGAACTACCTATAAACGCTAAGCGGTCGGATTCGAAATAATGTGTTTTACATTTTCGCAGCGACGGTATCAACGGGTATAAAACGCCCTGTAATTTATTCTATTGCTGAAAGGGTTGGGTTGTGCGGGGTGGGAATTACCCAAGGTGGGTGCTAAAGGGTTAAGCCGAATATACGGGGTCGCGCCGGCGAACTTTGTTAATTTATGCGCTTAAAAATGTCAACTGGAAATTATGACACCGAAACACATTTCCTATTTCATTAATGCGCTTATGATGATATGGTGTGTTTTATTTTAATTGCGTACGTGTTTTACATGACTTTGTTTTATAATACAGACTAGATGATGCCCGCGACTTCGTCTGCGTGAACTAAATAAGTTTTGATTGATTCCCGCGGGACCTCCTTTTCCGGGATAAAAGTAATCTCCTTCCCCGAGATACAACCTATCCTTGTACCAAATTTCAAAATCGGTTGAACAGGTGATCCATGAAAGCGTAGTAGACAGGCAGAGAGACAGACACACTTTCGCATTTAAGATATTAATAGTAAATTAGTAATTAGTATTATAAGTTATTAGTATTAGCATAATTACCATATTATTATGTTTATAAACAGAATAAATAATTAATTTATAACCACAAGTACTTACCTACTTAAAAACACCAACATAAATGTTAAACATAATACTGACAATTGTAACGTGTACAGTTTGAATTTTATCATGAAACCTTCAAAATTAAACCCGATTTAAGGCGCTTAAAATTTGAGCAAGAGACATCATTCAAACATTGGAAAACCGAAATCATTGTCGGTAGGTAACAATTAAGGAGTGTTGCGAAGGAGATAAGGCGCGAATTGAAACACGTTCGGAGGGAGGCACTCACTTATTATTTAAATATTCCGCGACGAGTTGGTTCAATAGTTCACTTTGGTAGAGCGTAAGGAATTATTGCTTCATTATTTTCTTACAGAGTTTTCTTTTAAGACCTATGGAAACATCTCAGTATTTCCCAGTTGTCAGACTGATGGTGATACTAGTCTGACTAACGAGAATTAAAATTCCGAGTGGTCAGATCCACTCGATGTCGACTATACCATAGTTTTGTGCAAAAAAAAAGTCAATTATTTTAAGAGTTTTCAGAAGCATCCAGGTTTTTTGGATGTTTTCTAGAACGTTAAAGCATACGATAGACGTACATTTTTGCTTGAAACACACATAACTCCGAAAAGTTATAGGCCCGAATTTCGAATTATTTTATTAAAGAAAACATTTTTCATCTGATTCTGGAGAAGGGCATATTATTACACTTTTTCACCCGGAAAATTGCGGAGTTCCCGCGGAAATCAACAAACCTTAATTCACGCAGTCAAAGTCGTAAGCATCACCTAGTTATGAATTTAAAAGGCGAAAAAAAACCAACTAACGTTTCGTTTTCGATTGTTGCAGGTATAGCACACCAGCTGGCTGGTCTTCCGGGCGGCGAGTGGGGTGCGCTCGCGAGACACTACCCACCGCCACTGTTGCCCACGCATGCGCACTTCACACCGCACGTCCTGCCACCGGCGCATACGCACCATCACGTCCCACCACCGCCCCATGAAACAGGTTAATAATAGCTGATCAAGTACATATCAGAATACGCTTTTGGTAGGGTTCTGCTGGTAGTTAAAAACTTTGAATTTCATAAACGTTACTTTTTTCAAAACTGTCAAACAAGCAATGATTTTAAAATATCTATTCAGCGAGGGGTAAACCAATTTTTTGGCCTTTGGCTTAAATATTCAGAAGGTCCTGAAAATATTGTTTTTTTTTTAATTTTAATATACTATAGAAAATTTCTGTCTACCCTTAAAATATTTTTTTAAATGCCTGTTATACACAAACGGACTGATGAAACTAACTATAAGGAGTCAAAATTTTACTTCAGAATCCTAACGAAGACTTAGACGAGAGCTACATGTTGGGTCTCTTTATGCTTAACTTGACTAACCCGTATCTGATTCCATATCCAGTGTTTATTAACAATTTAGAATTCATCGAAACTTTATTAACAATGCAACCTTTCGTTCGCAGATATAACTTCAGACAATCCGGCAACAATGCGTCCACACAGCACAACGAGTCCGGCCAACTCACGACCGAGTTCCCCGCACGATGATGACGATGATATATCTGTGACCGCATCAAGTAGCCCGCCACCTGACGACCGACCAGGAGCTTTCATCTCAGTCACAAGGACGAGGAAACCCCCTCAACCGCTTCCAGCACCATCGAGTCTCTTCCACAGCGCTTTAGCAGCGCAACTCTTCTTAAATTCACCTCTTCTACCAACACCACCCGCATGGCTCTATTCCCAGTTGTACGGCGGTTACGATTGGTGGCTCAGACCTCCTGTGCCACAAGAAGATTCAAGTTCAAGTCCTGACAGAGAAGAAGAAGCCGGTTCAACCGCATCAAGTTCAAAGAAAAGACCAGCATCACCTGAATGGTCCGGCCAGGGCGTCAGAACCCGAAGCAAGTCTCTCATAACGTCAGAAAGACGACCAGTCGATGTGTGGCGTCCTTACTAGTCAAACATTCAGTTCTCAAATATTACAGGAAGTGTTGTATAGTGTTCGGCCTCTACCGTCCGATGTGCAGGTGGACCCTAAAGTAGTATTGCGTAGAAGAGATTTGGATACGAATTCGGTATAGTGATAATTGTCGATAGGTGTTTTTACGTTAGTTAAATGAATGTGAATTCCAAATTGTATTTAAATAATTGTTGATTGTATTATAATGCAAGGTCTGTAAATAAAGTTATTCGAAATTTTTAATCTTCTTTTAGTTCTAACTTCAGGTGTAGTCAAAATATTCCCAAATATAGTTTTATGTTAAAGTTTTAACCATAGTGCTATGATACGTCCTACTGTATTTATCAATAACAAGGTACGTATTGATAAGTAGGTACAAGATACATTCTTATAACGAATTATAGAAAGAGGCACGTTCGGAATAATATAAAATTAAAATTTTTAAAGTAGATAATAAAAGACAAAAATTTAGAACGGTGAACTTCAAAGCTAATAATATTTTAACTCTAATAGTAATTAATAACGAAACGAAACTAATGAAAAAGTCTTATTATATTATCAGAAGTTTCGAATACAAAACTGCTACCATAAGGTACATAACGACGCACGTACTCTAACCACTAGAGCTGTTACAGTTTTAAATGGGTCGGACATAAATAATCGGGTATGGAAATTTGTAAAATAAATATTATCGAAATTAAACTTTTGGCAAGCAGTGATGTGAAACAATAAACCGGCGTATTGGAGCTCGTTTGATGTCGTGGTGTGAGGATACATTTTTGGATTGCATCCATATTATTCGTGACCGCAGCGAAACGTATGGCCTGTACGTTCATAATGAACAAAATATACGCTGCATACTTTTATTAATGTTTGAGAGTTTTAATTAATTCATTTCAAATTGAAAATAATTAAATTATAATTCATACAATCATTCTATAATCGTAATGTTATTTGTCTTATCGAAGTTTACATATAATTTTCTATATTATTCATACCATAAATGATCCGTATCTAATCTACAATTATTTATTATACCTACGTATAGGTAATGATGGGTAAAGCTAATGGAAAAAGGGAAGACAAAAACAGCAGAACAATATTGTCAATATAATTTATTTGGTGATTTTCAATTTTCCATTTCGTTACATTCTAAGTAAATATTTTGTTTATTTATAAGTAGATTCATTAAAGGTTTCATTTTGTTCACATGATTTAATTTACGGTAAGTAATTAGAATAAATTGTAAGTTTTCAAGACTCATTATCCACAAACAGTATAAATTTCGTATTACGCTGTTACTGAAGTTTTGATGTCTTCGTGTGTTTGATTTATAATAGCTAGCTTTTTGTGATTATTGATAGGCTACGACTGGGTACAACAATATTTTATCCTCAATATCTACAGACCTTAAATCTTTGCCAATTTGTTTGGAGTAGAAAAAATTTCATTAGAAACTTAACCTTACTAATGAACTGGTTTCAATATATTTTACTTAGGACATATGCACGAGTGCGAAGTTCTACATTTTCTGTCCACGAAATCCATAAGTCTTAAGACTCCACTCACAACCTCGTTCGCAGTAGGAACTATCTCTTCCTTAGGCAGTAAAAATCTGTGTTTCTTGCCTCTTAGTTCGATCATGTATGAATACGGGATGCTGGCTACGGCGTAGCTCCAATCTATACTTGTTCCAGCTGCGTAATACATGAGGTCTTTTGTACTGCCGACTTTGTAGGTGCGATTACTGGTCTCGAAGATGGCCTGCAAAGTTAATAAAGGTTGTTTATATGATAGGTTTCAAATAAAAGCGCTCCAGTAGCAGCCTTAAAATCATAAATGGTTATAGTTTATTGTTTAGGTGCTATGGGGTAAATTTTCCATCTCTGGAGAACCAACAAAGTTTTAATCAAGGAATTAGAAAACTTTGAACGATGAAAGAACAAGTGTCTTTGTCTTCTCAAAGGTAAGTAATAGAAACATTCTTCAGACCCGTTATCATATTCAAAAACAATCATTACTACAATTTATAATGTTAAGTATTGATGACAAAAACGAAATGATTAGAATTTAAATTTTACCTTAGCCATGGCTGTACCTCCTTCCAGTAGCTCCACATAATCGGGGCATGGGTCTCCCGTATAGCCCCATGGGAAAATTATCACTTCTCCGTAGCTGTGCAACGATAGGAACACTTTGAAATTCGCCCCCGATTCGAGTATTATACGCTGAAAAAAAGTTAGTTATGACTAATAGTTAGTTAATACTAATTATCTGACCTTATAGAGATAGAAGTGGTGCTATAATAATGATCATATATGGCATAATAATGATGGCAAATAAAACTAAATTGTAAGTCGTAAATTCTACTAAAACATGAAAGAACTTAGACTTCGTATTTTTTAAGGAAATTAGTTTGATGAAATTTGATGAAATGTTATAAAATGTAATAAGTATCTGAGTATTCTCATTCCTTTATAACGTTACATACTTAAATTCTCTAAGCTCTGAAAATCAAACCTCTCTTACTTTAACAGCCGCTGTTTCCGGCTCTGAAAATGGCTGAGGTCCCCTAAAAAATATATTGCCGGGGTCCTCTGATGAGCCTTCCTCGCCCTTTTCACCCCAACCGTAACTGAAAATAATCAGACATTTAAAAAAATACACATTTCGTTTTTAACAAATATGTAAGTAGTAGATGTAAACAAGGAACCTCTAGTACTTAATTTTCTTTAATAGTTTTATATTGAGTTATTGTGCGTGTCTGTCTGAATAAAATAGTCACCTGAAATTTCTATTCAAGTCCACACCCACACATTCCCCATAACGTGCTCTGTTTTTACGCCACATTCGGTCGGTTGCGTGCGTGTACTCGTAACCGTCTGGGTTCAACACTGGGAGTATGTACCTGTAACAGCGCGATACAAAGTTTCAATACAAATGTTCACTAGGATTTAAAATAAGAAGAAGCTACTAGAACAGTAATACTACTTAGTATTACCTATTTATTCTGTGGTAATCATACTTAATATTATAAATGCGAAAGTGTGTTTGCTTGAAAGTTTGTCCTTTAATCCCGCTGCAACAGAGCAATGGATTGTCGAGATTTTTTGCGTGGGCTTAGTTGAGGACCCGGAGAGTGACATAGGACTTTTTATCCCGTAAAGTCAAAGAGTTCTTCGGGTGTTTAGTACCTAAATTAACGCAGATAAAGTTGGGGCCATCACCTACTTCTCCTATAAAAGTAAGAGGTAAGATTAGAAATCATCATCATCACCGGCACAATGAAGGAAAGAGACCCCGAGGACGAAGCCCGAGACGTTGGTCTGACCAAATAAAAGAAGCAGTCGGCACTCGTATGTAATGCCTTTCGCACGACCTCCAATAGGGAGAGATGGCGTAATACCGTGAAGGCGGTACTTAATATCTCGAGGGAGCCACGATCCTCAAAGATGACGAAACGACGCGAGAAGAAGAAGAAGAATAGAAATAGAACAGTGCTAAGTAATTAAGTCAAAATCATTAATTTCAAATAGTTTCATATATAGTCTTACCAATCTTTATCCGTCACGGAGTCGGGAAGCTCATGGAAGCTTCTCACGAGGTGGTTGGCGAGGTATGTCACTACAGCTGTACTGATCCACTCGCGGGGGTGAATCGATCCATCTATCCACACGCCTTGGTTCCCACTGTTGCCGTTTGATATCTTTAGCATCTAGATAAAAATATTTATTTCTTCACAATAATCCTATCACAATTGTGCAGGTTAGCGCCCCGCGCCACGCTTACCTACTACGTACTGTAGTGGCACGGGATATTTACCACCTAGTAGGTTCGTGATCACAACACTAGAACTTATCGGCTCCAGTGGCCTCTACGTCAATCTTAAGATATATAGAGTAGGTATAGTGGAAAGGAGCTGTATAAGCAAGGCAGAGGACAGCGTTGGTAACTACTTTAAGTGCCTCACTAGGTAATCTACCACTGGTTCGGAATGCCGTTCCTGCCGAGAAGAAAAAAACCCTGTGGGATACACGTTTCCTCATTTTATTGTGATACAATAAAAAGAAAAATCCTAACACACTAACTCACTGACTCATAATCAACGCTCAAGACAAATCCTTGGACCTAGAAAGCTGAAACAACACAAATGTTCCTTTTATAATGTAGGCAAGGAATGAAGCCCGAATTTTTTTATATTCCACGGGAGCAAAGTTGTAAGCGGATGCTTCTAAAAAACTGAACTGAATATTTAAGACATCCGTTGGAATAGCTTGCTAAAAATATATTACCTTTAAATCCCTGCCTTCAGCTGACTGGCCAATAACATGCACGGAACACAAAAATGGATATGCAGCAGCCAAGTCGTCCATAAAGGAATATATTACGTCCAAACGATGGTAGCCCTTCCAATCCAATGTACGACCTTCAAACAAAGGCATTGTTTCCATAATGAACTAAGTTTTGCGTACACAATCTATTTTAAATACTTACTTTTACTAGGTATAAACTTAAACGCTCAATTATTTTATCAACTAATTAAGTAAGTACAATACAAAAATGCATTAGCTTTTTATTAATTTAATAATGAGAAGGTATTGTATAACTCTTTTTTATTAATTAATTAGGTCATTTCGAATAAATTCATAATTTAATTACAATAATAATTACGTATGGTTAAAGAATTAGACCAAATTATTAAGAGTTTATCTTTTATTGAGAACTAGATGATTCCCGCGAATTCGTATACGTGGATAAAGATTTTTTGATTCCCGCGGAAACTCTTTAATTTTCCGGGATAATCCTATGTCCTTCCCCGAGATATAATCAACCCCTGTACCAAATTTCATCAAAATCGGTTTAACGGATGGATCGTGTAAGCGTAGCAGACAGACAGACAAACACACTTTCGCATTCGCATTTATAATATTAGTATGGATATGGTGCAATATTAAAATTGTCATCTGTTTACGAATGGCTAGATCTGGATGACCGAGGGTATACGTGGGTGAGTATTCAGATTGCATGGAAAACCATGCACGAAAGGTTGACGAATGGCGTGTCAGAAAAGACACTCCCAGCGTCGCACCCTTAATACAACAATCTCCTGCGAGAACCCTGTGAGAATTCATTGCTTATCGTCTATGAAAATAAAAGTAGATTATGCAATGTAAGCTGTTCCGTGCAAAGGTAAAAGACAGACAGACACACGTTCGCATCTATCGTATTTAGTATTAGTATATTAGCTACCGAACTTACGTGCCGAGTTCCTCTTTATGAAGCTGTTTCCTTGTTCCCTCCTAATCATTGGGTCGACATCTCCGATAGCTATGGCGTACGGTATGTCCCTCTCGTGCAACATGCCCGCAACTTGGGCGGATCGTGGACCTTCCACCATGATGTCCATGGTGCTGAGCTCCTCTTTCCAGATGTTAATTGCTAAAATTGATATACCATTTCCTATACAGATCTTATCACAGTGGTGATAGCCTATGATAGTAAATAGGTGATAGGTTATGACTTCGGCTTCTTATACGGAGTTCTGTACATTTGAATCGGTTCTACGAACTGTGTGCCCCTCCTATTGCCACATACCTATTAAGCTTGGTGACTCTTCGAGCTATGTCAATTATTCTGGTTCTCCTACTGATCTGATTCGATCACGTAGGGATAAACTAAGCATAGCTCTCTCCATCGCCCGCAGTGACCATGAGCCTTCTTATCAGGCCCATAGCAGGTTTTTTGGTCTGTGTGATGTTTATTTTGTTGTGTGCATGCATATTCATTCATCATTTTCTCCGCTAGTTTGACCCACGAAGGACAAGACCGTGCCTTCTACAGAATATATTATTATCCTTGCGAGAGACCTATAACCTACTGAGCGTGGATTATAATAATTGACTATTATTTTTAAGTTCAAACTTTTCAGCGCATTTCAAGAACTGTACACATATAAATATGTTTCAAAATACCAGAAGAGAATCAAGCATATGGGACTCATAGGTGGGCGAACGATAACAAGTGAGTCGCAGGGACCGTTTGGATTTAGGCGACACAAGATCTGACCGTATGGAAAAAGAAGTGCAGCAGTAGACATTTATCGAATTAAGACAAAGATTAAGCTAAATGCATGTAGTATAAAATTAATACATGTAGTACAAAATTAATACTTGTGATACAAAATTAATACCTCCCGAAGTGTCGAGTGATTTAACAAAATATCGCTGGGAGTCATCAGTGAACCTGATTTCCCATACTTGTGTGCTATTGTGAGTTGGTGCCACTTTGTTCATAAAACGATCCTCGTAAAAATAATTAATAATTTCTCATTTGTATTTAATTTTGTCGAAAGAAAAATCACTCAAAATTTTGAGATTACAAATCAAAGATTTTGTCAATTCTGACTATGACTTTCTTGATTAATCAAGTAAAAAAAAGTAAATACTTTACTAAAGCTTTACTACTGGTGCTAATCAAAGACTACAAACCCATAACTACAAATAAGGTCAAATCCAATAACAGATTCTCATTTATATGTGCACGCTCCAATAACTATACTCTATGTCCGTATAAAATACGGCGCAAAATCTACCACCAGCTACTACCGGCGTACATTCATAATTATTCTAGTATGAATAAGATCGGTCTCCCCGAGGTGTGAAGAAAGAAATATGAAACGATCACGGTTTAAAGACAGAAGTGATGTGTGGCAAAGAATAAGCGCGAAATCAAATATTATAGAGTTTATGGCATTGTTAGTTTTCAACCGACTTCAAGAAAAGGAGGAGGTTCTCAATTCGACTGTTTTTTTTTATGTTTGTTACCTCAGAACTTTTGACTGGGTGGATTTGGATGGATTCTTTTTTTATTTGAAAGGGCATACTTCCCATGTGGTTCCATATAAATTTTATCAAAATCAGTCGAGCGGTTTTTAAAATAAAAGTTCTGAGGTAACAAACATAAAACAAAAAAAAAAAATACAGTCGAATTGAGAACCTCCTCCTTTTTTGAAGTCGGTTGAAAATAATTTTTTATATTAAATTATAGTTCATAGAATTATTCAACCGTGCATTAGCATTAAATCCAAAGCATACTACAGCGATCCGGGCAGTAACGAATGTGATTGCCTTGAAGCATTCTATGTTATGACTGACTTATCATATTTTAGCATTAGACTAATCTGATGCAACAAAGCATTACGGCACCCGTATATCTTTAAGTTTATATACATGATGGCCACTGTATTAATCAAACCAGATCATTAAAAATAGTCTTTTAAGCTGCTAACCCAATTTCTTTCCCCATCATTTAAGACATTTTCTCGTATCAACATCGCCTCCTTAGAATCAATAAACTCCATTAAAGCTTTCACACAGTTCAATATTTCGTTACCGGTTTCTTCTATTTCGTCTTTGGGTAACATGAACTTGTGCTTTTTGCTTCTAAGCTCTATCAGGTAGCAGTAAGGGATACCAGCTTCACCGTAACTCCAATCGTTACTTGTGCCAGCGGCGCCATACATTACATCTCTTGAGATACCCACTTTATAGGTATTGCCATTGGTTTCATAAATAGCCTGAAAGCAATTAAAGGTTAGGTGGTGGCTTCGAGCATTTCACTAACAGGAGTAGACGAGACGTGCCTACCCCTGCTTGTAAAATGTAAAAGACAGAGTTTAATTATATTGTCACTCATCATATTAATATTATAAATGCGAAATTGTGTTTTCTTGTTGGTTTGTCCTTCAATCATGGCGCGACCGGCGGGACCAAGCATGATTTTTTGCATGGGTATCGTTGAGGACCTGGAAAGTGACATAGGTTACTGTATTTGACGGCATTTCTGGCTGATTTGTACGACTAGTAAACAAGAGATTTCTGGTACGATGCCCTATTGGTCTCCTAAGAAAGTAAATACTAAGGAAATAATGAAGAGATTCTTTAAAAAAAATGTTCTTGCCTTTGACATTATAGTCGCGCCTTCCAACAAACGCACGTAGTCGGGACAGGGTTCGTCTTTATAGGCAAAAGGAAACAGGATGACTTGTCCGTAACTATGTAGAGTGATGTAAACTTTGAATTGAATCCCGGCGTTTAGGATAAAGTCCTAAAAAGTACGAATGGGTTCTGAATTACCATTTGGCAAGCAATACCATTAGCAAAGTCTAAGATACTTTCTATTCTACCAGTTATCCGACGGAGATGTCTGTACAGAGTAACGCTGTGGGGTGACAGGGGCTAGACGGGAGAATGCTGTCAGTTTGGAGATAAATATTATTTCAGTAGGTACAATACACCAACCTCTATCTCACCAATCATTCTAGCACCAACTTAGTATGCAGTTTGGAGGTGTGTATTAAGGTATAGTACGCGTAGTAGGTTAGCCTTTGATCTACAATTTGTGTAAGCCACTATACATTGTGTAACCATTATACATATATTGGGGATCTCGATTGTTTGTATCAGCAGCTAATAGCTAAAATGAGCTAGGCATAACCGTACAGGTAATGAATATAGAGTAAAGTTTAATTAAATTTGAGTTAATAACAAAAAAAGTTACCAATTAAATGCAATTACATAATAAATCAATTAAACTCAACGTAACAGTATAAAATCGCTGCAGCGAAATTGATTTACTACTAAAACCTGTTTGCAGTTTAATCTCCGCGTGCACCGTCGATGTCACGATTTCGGTATCAACAGCACATTCCAGCTTTACATTAACCGTGTAATGGATATTATTATTTGCTACATGCCTTTATTTGATGTGTACAGTTTTATTTATATTGTTGAACTGTTGGGTTATAAGATCTCATTAATTAACTGTAAATTGATACAGTAACATTTGTTTGTAAATTTATGTTTGTGAGAAGATAATATTATATTTTATACATCAAGCAATCTGTAATTTTATTGAACACTATGTCGAATATACTGGACGGACAGTCTAAATATAATAACAGACTCTGAAAACGTAATAGGTAGGTACAAGGTAATATAGGTAGGTAGGCTTTTTGGAGGTGGTTTACAGTATCATGTGCTAATTTATATTATTTCATAGAGTTTAGTGACAATTTTGTTATACCCTTATGGCTCTTGATTCAGGTTCCGAAAATGGTTCAGGACCTCTATAGAATGCATTTCCGGGATTGTTAGATGACTCCTTGCCTCCCCAACCGTAACTGGGTAAATATAAAAAGAGACCAGTAAGTGGAAATAAATCAGTAAGTAAGTAGTTTTAATTTATAAATGGTAGTTATACTAAACCGACCTTATAACGATAAGGTTGGTGCCAATATCGGCCAAAACGGAATCCAAAAATAAATGCTTCCTAAATGTTAAAATGAGTTTCAAGATATTTACCGTATAATTAAGCTTCCTTCAAACTATTCGAGACACAGGCAACTGGCAAGGGCTTTTTGCTGGGGCACAACAAAAGGTCATAAAATAAGAGTTTTAATATGAGAGTATGAATACCTGAAATTCCTATTAAGGTCAACACCCACGTATGCACCCTTGTGCTTTGCCCTGTTTTTCCTCCACATGCGGTCACATGTATGGGAATGTTCATAGCCGTCTGGGTTCACAACTGGGTGAAAATACCTATGAAGTGATAAAGGAAAGCATTTAACTTTCCGCTTTCAATAATTAAAATATTCAGTTGTTTTTGATACTTGGATTTATCATGGAGGTAAACTATTTTTACCGTTCACCTCCATGATAACCAATTTGATACCATGTCAACTATTTTTCAACGATGATAGAGAACTGAGAAATCAAAATTTTGTTTCACTTTAAATCAGCTCAGCAGGGAGTTTACAAATATTCTATTTTCATCATACTCAATTCTAAAAATAAGCTTCGTTGGAAAAGACATGTCACATGTTTGTTCTTATTAAAAACATGCCTCTAGGCATCGTCGTCGTCTGTACAAAATTATAATATTTTTGGTCTGATTAATCTATTTAATTTAACAGAACAAAAATATAATTTAACATATCAAATCATTGCGCATTAGCTCACGGACATATTATTATACACTGTTTTTTATTCCATAATCCATACCCGATGGACCTGTGTACGTCCATGTCAAAAACACTGATCAGTCTATTATTACAGTATGGCCATAGGCCTTCGACTACACGCACGAATGAGTATTCTAAAGAATTTTAAACAGAAGCGGTAAGAAAAACAAAAGTCAGTTACAGATATAAATTACCAATCCTTATTGGTGACGCTGGATGGCAAGATTGAGAAGTTACGGGCGATATGGTTGGCGATGTAGGTCGCTACAGCCGGGGCGATCCATTCGCGGGCATGGATTCCAGCGTCCATCCACACTGCTTGATTACTTGCGTCGCTATTTGATATCTTTAGAACCTATTGAAATAGGATTGTAAATTATTTCCTACGTACTTATAATTCATGGTAGATGGTCTACCTAGAGAATTAAGTATATTGTGATACTTAACATACTTGATGTAAAATTTAGTAGTGGACTATTCACGACAGTAAGTAATTGCAGAGTTTACTTCTTAATCCAGAATAGAGAGATTCAAATGTAAAGTATTATCCAATTATATTATGGTTCTTCTTATCATTTTATTTAACATATTTTGCAAGACATTGATTGATCTCAGTATAGGTAAATGTTACAAGTAATCGATTTATGGAAACTAAGAGTATGCATTTATTCGGGTGGCATATTTAGTGTGATACCTATCGGTGCTAGGTTTGGTTGTACACAAGTAAAACTATAAAACAACAGATTCTCTCTAATAATGTGAGAGATGGTCATTTCTCATTCACCGGTCAATTTAGTTTACTTTCAATTACAATTAGCACCAGTAACACAAAAATGACAAAAGTTCCTAAAACTAATAAAAAGTTAATTGAATAGGCTAATAATAAAAGCATAGCCAGAGTAGGTACCTTCAACTCTCTGCCTTCCAGAGAAGTACCTATAATTCCAACTGTACATATGGAAGGGTAATCAGAATCAAGGTCATCTAAGAAATCGTGAATAACATCCAGACGATGATATTCATTCCAGTCCATGCGTGCAGGCTTTTCTTTCTTAGATCCTGATAAAAAACATTGTAAACTGTGACTTACGTGTTATCACTTACGTAGCAAGTGACACAAGATCGTGGTATGGGAGATCCATAGGAGACATTCGTCCAACAGTGGACGTCTATTGATGCCTTACGTAGTCATATTATATATTATGTGGAATATGATAGGAGGACCAACGAGTATATAGGCTTCGTTGCGCAAAAACGGAAGGTTTAGGCTTAGACTACGACTGTCTATGCCAATCACGGCACCTTGGGCCATAGTAATACTAATTATATAATCTACTAACCATTATCCAGCGTTTCTGGTACACTTGTTGGAGTGAGTATTTTCGGGGACTCATTTATTTCAATATCTTCAGGACATGATTTAACCAAGGCAAGCTCTTTTAAATATTCAGGTTTATCTACTTGTATGTGTTTTACTTCATGGATGATTTTATGATTTTGGCATCCAATTTCATATTGAAAGTGTTTGTAACTGTCGCTAATGATGATGTTATTAGTTAAATTACATTGATCACCATGTTCGCTTTTATCATGAAATTCTACATCATCAAGAATATCAGAATGTGATTGATTTAGACTAGACGCTGAACATTTGTTTTTACCGTAAGTTTGGGTGATAAAATCGTGCTCGGTATCCATCATTTCTTCAGATTAAACATATTTTTTAAGTCATGTAATGTTGATACATTAGAGTGTAAATAAAGCAGAAATATTATTTTAAAAATCATTTCTTAAATGAAAATCGAATTATATCACTATGAACGCACTTTATTACTATTTTTGTGAAGAATTTTTAAACCATTTCCAAAATATTACATTTTGCTTTGCTACTTTTATGGTTACGTGTTTGAAGTTTTATGTTTAAATATTAAATAAACCTTCAAACACTGATTTTGGCATGAATGATTGAGATTTGTGGCAGAAGGTGCGATAATGGTAGGTGAAAAAAGTATTTTAAGAATTGTGGAACAACATGGAACAACTTCTTGGAATCACATTGCTGTTCATGAAACTTAGTACACAGAAATGGGAATCTACTTGGAATATCGATGTCTTCTAGACTTGGAATGGGGAGGCACAGGCAAAACTAATCTCAGATGGCGCCACCCTCGCTGGTAACTGTCAGGTTCATTTGCGTACATAATTGAGGTAATTAAGCGTCATATTTTAACTGAATCTAGGAAAAAAAACCAGTGTGTGCTCTTGCCATATTATTCGGCAGGTCTAAAGTGAGCGCTACATAACGTAGCCGATGAACTGGGTTTCCAATTTTATTGGCGCAAGGCTTTGTACCATAGTATTCTTCATTCCTCATCAGCAGGAAAACGGAATGCACAACATTTAGGCATAAAAATGAATTATTCTAAGAAAATGAAACTATCGCGTAAAAAATATATGGTGTTTGACAGGTAAACAACACCAGCGACGATGCGTCACCTAGCGGGATAAATTGGCAGTGTGCCTCCCCATTTGCTTTGATTTTAAGTACCATTGAAAGCTTCGAGGCCTCACCAAAAAGTTTAGATTGAATTTGTTTGTAGCGTTGTATCCCGACAGTTTATGAACGACACTATGGAATTAACCATTTTACATATTTCTATTTCCTGAAAAATAAGAGACTTTGAATTTCTACATCGGTCCGTTTGATCATTTATTGGTCCCTCGAAGGTTTTGTAAAAGTCCGTTCGTAAAAGTTAAAAATAAATAGCTATAAAGGGATCCCGATAAATCTAACAAGCGAGTAACAAGAAGGGGGCGCAATTAAAAAGATAAACGCGTGTAAGACGAAGTCGAGGCGACATTTGGGTGGGGTGTCGGGGACCGCCGTCTGGTTAGCGGGTTACCATGAGACGTGCCCCTACTATCGAATCTCATCATTATATTCATCTTCTTCTTTCTCGCATTCATTCTTGATTACTCTGAGTTATTACATCCTGCCAAGTTACTCACACTATTTGCAAAATCAACTGCGTTCTTCATTTGAAGCCTTTGCACGTTCACTAGTGCTGTTTTGTCACCTGTGATGTTAATCCACTGTTTCTCCGGCGAGTCATGGGATCGCTCATCAGCGATAGGCATTTTATGTCCACCTGTTTATCAGTTTGTTACGTCTATGAGGCAAAACCACTAGAAAGATTAAGCCAAAACTCAGTTTACCTGCTTTATTTATTGCAAAACTAAAACCTACTAGCGGCACTAATCACTAGCACCTGAGATGCAGGTGATCCGAAAAAAAAAATTAACGAAAAGAAAATTGATCCATTCCCCTGTAATTTTCAAACAACGAGGAGAGTAATATTATTATTTTCAAAATATTTTGAGTATTCATCATAAAGTGTTATCTAAAACAGCTGATCATCATCAAATCATGAGCCTTCAATTTACTTTTAGCTGCTAAATTTTTATTCTTACACTGTGAATAATTTATTGCAAATTTAATATTGAAAAACTTATGTTTAATTCACTAAAATTCTACATCAATTATTTAGTTATATGATCAGCAAGTGAAAATAAAGTGAGAACATGGTGAGAAATATTTGAAATATCCATAGTAGGGTATTTTCATTAAAAGGGAGTGCATAGGGGAGGGAGAGGCGTTTACTGAAAATATCTGATTACATCTAATTATCGAGCGAGTGGCGCGCCTTTTAGCGCCTTAGCTCTTTGAGCTTTTCTTGATTACGGGGCCATTGTTTGCGCAAATGTTTGAGAATACTATATTGAGATTTTAAAAATGTGTTTCCTATTTATAACCTAGTTATCTAATGTAACAAGTATAAATTACAAATTTAAAACAGCCCCCGACATAATATGGAAGTAACAGATTAAGAAAAAAGCTGATGACCTTCAGACGGATGAACAGATTTTCATGCAACATGGCTAAGAACACTCGGGATAAAATAAAAATATTTGAACTTACATAATATATGTGACGATAATAATTATAATAGGTTTAAATATTATTTGTTAGTTTTTAGAGTTCATTTTTTGTGTCGGAGGTTTTCTAAAAATTTTAATTTAACTTTTATTTTGTCTTTTTTAAAGTAGGTATAATTGAAGTAATACTGAACCAAATTTCGAATCAATCTATATATATATAATTCAAAGTCCTGACTGACTGACTTATATATCAACGCACAGCCTAAGCCGCTGGTCCTAGAGACATGAAATTTGGAGAGTATGTTCTTTGTGAAGACTAGGTATTAGTGGATAGAAAGGGCTTTTCGAAATTCTACCCCCAAAGGGGTAAAATAGGGGTTGAAAATTTGTATGAAAGTCCGTCGTTTTTCAAGTTGTAGCCATGAAACTTCGTATATAAGCTGCGGGTTAAAAATGAAGAAATACGTGTTTCGCAGTTTATGAAAATTCAACCCCCAAAGGGCAGAAATAGGGGATGAAAGTTGGTATGAAAGGCCTTCTTTTCTCAAGATATTTTTCAAGTCTTTTCAAGTTTTATTTTTCAAGTTTTTTCAAAATTCCACCCCCAAAGGGGTAAAATAGGGGTTGAAAGTTAAAGTCCTTCATTTCTACAGTTATAGCCATGAAAGTTGGTATTTGGGCTTCTGGTTTAAAATAAAAAACTACGTGTAGTTTTGAAAATTTTATCCTCTAGGACGTTAATTAGAGAGTTTCTCTTTCAATCACGCCGCAACAGAGCAACAGATCGACGTGATTTCTTGCATGGATATAGTTGAGGACCTTGAGAGAGACCATATTTATTTTATCCCGGAAAATTAAAGAATGCCTGTGGGAATTTAAAAACTTAAGCCACGCGAACGAAGTCGCGGGCGTCCGCTAGTAGGACATATGGAAGGTAGTCAGATCCCCTCATCAACTATTAAGAGCGGATGATCTTCAAACGGCTGAACAGATTTTCATGAAACATGGCGGCTAAGAACACTCGGGATAAAATTATCTATGCCACAAAAAAAAACAAAAAGAAAATCGGTCCATCCGTTTGGGCTCTACGATACCACAGACAGACACGTTACACTTATAACACCCCTCTCTTTTTGCGTCGGGGGTTAAAAATAGAGATACTGTAATTAGGTCACCACTGAACATTTTAAACCTAGTGAATCTAGTCATCACGTCAACCCATTGCCAGCGCAAGTTTCTTATTCTCAGAATGAGAAGGGTTGAGCCATAGTCCACCATGCTGGCTAAATGCGGGTTGGATAGTGTTCGCACTCTTTTGAACATTATGAAGAACTTTCGGGCATGCAGATTTTAAGGTTTTAGTGGAGCGTATGGTGATAGAAATAAAACTCAACATCATGTTGATGCTGTTGAAGAGTTTAAGAACGTGTTAAGAACTAAGAATCTATGATTCTGAGTTCTTACCTCTTTCAGCCAAAAATAACAAGATAATAAGATAATTTCTTTGGATAATTTTAAGTCTATGACTGTCTTTGTTTGATGGACTTTTGATTTTATAGGCCATTCAACTAACAACAGCTGTCACAAAATTGAAATGTGCATATTTTCTTGATTAAATTTTAGTAAAATAAATGTTTTGTATCCAAATTCGTGTAAATAAACCACCAAAGTGGCACCCAAAAGCAGCAAGTATCAAATATGGGACGTAAAATGTATGAAAGAAGGACAACGGCTGTTTTTGAGAAATTTAGACAACAAGGGTTGTGAGTTGACCAATTACTAATTCTATAATTAGTTAGTACTAACCGCTGATCTGAATATACAAATAGAGCTGATGAGAGATGGTTCTAGCTCTATTTGTATAGTCTGATCAGCGATAACTTACAAGACATATTAGGCTGGTTTGAAAAAAAAATCCTTTGGAGAAGTTTCGCGAGTTCTTACCATCGTCATCACGGTGCTACGGTACAAGCTCACAAGCATCGATGTCGATGGGTACAAGATGTATTATTAGAGTTTTGGGTTTTATTCGTATTTTTGTGTTTTTTATTCATTATAGGCTTACGCTTGACCACAGCCACCTGATCAGAAATGAAAATACACTATATTGTACACCAAACAAGATACAAAACAGAAGAAGATAGACACATACATTATGCGGCATTATTATGAAGTGATGATGTGGCTTAAATTAAATTATTATAACTTTTTGTTTCTTATTCTGTAATTTTCGTTTTAATTAATTAAGTGGTTTATGAACATTCAGTTTTTGCATAAAAGTATTACTAACGTAGTTTTAACATAAACACATTTATTCCAGCTATTAACATTTTTAAAGAAAGAACAAACGCCATGGAAGTGATCGTAGATGGATGCCGTGTAACACAGATACAAAAATTGCTTCAAGACAGAGATATTCCCTATGAAGTATCCGATAGCAACGGATCACGAAGCAGAAGTCCTGCTAACATTGGACCGAGACCAAGATCTCCAAGTAAGTAATTTTAGTGTAAACTTCAATCGGTAGAGGTCATCATTACATATCCGAATTAAAGTTTTAAGATTTAAATACCTATGTAGCTACCGTATGCGGCTTTGTTCCTGTGGGAATTTAGAAAAATCCAGCCTTATTTTTGTCTATATTAAACTGCAATATTTTAGTTTTCTTGGTCCAAAGGGCTTGGACGTTGATGAATCAGTCAGCGGCCGAGTCAGAATTTTTGTCTTCATATATTAAGATTTATTTTTACGTTTTATTTCAGGAAGTTTACTCGATTGGAGAGACTACTATCCACTAAAAAATATTTATTATTTCATGGATAGTCTAGAAGTGCGTTATCCATCAACGTGTACCGTTTCCACTATAGGCCAGACGGTAGAAGGACGAGATATAAAGGTAGGTAAAGAAGCTTCTTTTATAGCGTGAGATTACAAAGAACTTTTTATTATTATCGCTGTGCTCAAACACCCAATATACGATTAATAGGCAGGCTTGAAACGATTTTATAATTTATGTTAATAAAAAAGCTGACTTCTATTTGCCTTGTATTGGTATTACTGAGACTTAATTCGAAAAGGAAAACTATAATATCACTATTAAAAAAAACGAACTATTAATAGCTATTTATGCAACTGTATCGTAATGAGGGTCATTTTAATTCGAGTGCTGTTTTTTGATACGAGGCTTGCCGAGTATCAAAATAGGATAGTACGAGAATTAAAATGACTAATTACGTACAGTTGCATACAAGATTTTATCTACGACAAGGACGTCTTTATAATTTTTAACTTTATAAATTAATAAAAAAGTCAAGTGCCAGAACCCAGAGCCGCTAAGCTATAGGTATCCTATTTATGAAGATAACCATATCGATACAGCTACGACTCATAACGATACAGCTCCCATACAACGAACTGTATCGTTAAGAGAAGCAAACACGAAAGAGGGTTCAATTCGATATAGTTGTCAAATTCGAAATTGGAACTTTTCGATGCTGGAGTAGATAAAAACTATAATATAACTTTTACTAATAATTTTTTCGTGGATATTTAAATTTGATTAAAGATCAAATTTAAAGATCCACGAAAAAATTACTTATAAATCGCCATTTGAAGGGGGAACTTATTGTTTACAGATGTTAAAAATTTCAAACAGTGGTGCCGGCAACACTGGTGTGTGGATCGACGGTGGTATACACGCACGTGAATGGATATCCACTGCGGTGGTAACTTACATCGCTGACCAGTTGGCGAGGAATATGGAAAATCTGCCAGAATACATTACTAACAAGGATTGGTAAGTACGTAACCTTTCCTTGGCAAGAAACTAAATTAACTTTGATAACCTCAGGGTCTAGACTATACCAAAACTTTTTTTTTTTCTCCAACATTAAGAAGTTAAAAATAATACGATTTTTGGTGGCCTTCTTTTGCGTGCACATCAATACAATAATGAGGGTTCTTCGCCAATATCACATGGATTTAGGCCGACTTACGTACGTTGCAAATGTTCAAATCGATTCATTTTGATATTCTTTTACAGAAAACAGATTTTATTTATAGGGTTCGATATAGGAAATGTCTTCCTGGATCCCACTCTAAGTTATTTCGTCAACTATACGTTTCAGGTACTTCCTGCCTGTTCTGAATCCGGATGGCTACTACTATTCACATACTATCGATCGAATGTGGCGAAAAAATAGAGCTCGTATAGGAAATACGATTTTTGGTGTCGATTTAAATCGGAATTTTGGGTAATGATGTTAATTGTGATGTACAAGCCTACCCATTTTGGTTTCACCCTAGTTTCATTATTTAGATTAAGATTCAGAAAAAAGTATTGGATAGAGGCAGGCGTTACTTCGGAAGTCCATCAAAATGAAGGAACCAGAAGTTTAATTTGCTATAATCCGCGAAAACAGGAAGATGTATGTGGTACAGGTATTTTTTTATATTTAATTTAATAAAAAAGAAAATATTAAATTAAATATAAAAAATCACTGTACCTCATAGATCTTCCTTTTGTCGCGGATTATAGCAAATTAAACTTCTGGTTCCTGCATCATAGAAAAGTATTCCTTAGACGAGATCTCCATTACAGAAAAATATTATAGAGATGTACGCGCTACATGCAAAATTTCAAGTCTTTCAACACCCTGTTTGACCTGGACGTTAATATGTCAGTCAATCAATTTTGCCTTTTTTGCATCTCCAACTTTTTCAATAGGGGATACTTTTGAAGGCTTTGGCCCAATGTGTTCGCTGTGCGCATGCCAATTCTTTTCTTTATTTGATACTAGGTGAAGCCCGCGACTTCGTGCGCGTGGATTGATGTATTTTGGTTCCCGCGGGAACTCTTAAATTTTCCGGGATAAAAAGCCTGTGTCCTTCCCCGGGATGTAACATATCTCTGTACCAAATTTCATCAAAATCGGTTGAGTAGTTGGGCCGTAAAAGCGTAGCAGACAGACAGACACACTTTCGCATTCATAATATTAGTATGGATTTATGTATCCAAAATCCACAAAAATCACTCCAAGCAAACTGCTCATTAAGTAATTATAGGAATGCCAAGTGATCACGTTCTGGCTGAGGGGGTAAATGTGTGCAGGCCTATTAAGATAAGCACTTTCTTGTAGCTATGTTCGCGTTTTCTTTAGCAATTGCAGATGTGTAGCTACAATAATTGGTGCGCGAATAGAGAAAATTTGATAGTTATTTTTGTAAATTTTTTCCCATGATAATTTCAGATACCGGTGGCTACCAAGAGACAACGATTGCCATGGAGATGATCCTTCTCATTTAAATTATCGTGGCGTTGAACCATTTTCGGAGCCCGAAACTGCAGCAGTTAAGGTACAGAAATTTGTATCTAAGGCTGCATCCGTTTCTATGTATCCAGAAAGTATCTAGTAGAATTTTGTACACGGAAGTATTACAGTATGACAGAGGTACCTACTCTGTTATACAGTATGAGACAGGTACGGTATGATATTTTTTACAACAAAAGATACTTGTACACGTTATTACAGTATGAGTCAGAAGATGTAATTTTTTTTACAATAAAAGACTTGTAAACGGAATTACAGTAAGAGACAGGTACAGTATGATATTTTTTACAATAGAAGAGACTCGATAATGCAGGTAAAGATTATTATCATTCGTTCCGCAACTCTATTCTCTATTTTTAGCCTGACACACATTTTGACCTTGATTTTTTTTGATGTACAATATCTTATTATAAAATGTTTACAGGATTTAATTCTATATTCTGGTGTTCCATTCAAGATATTTCTTACATTACATGCATACAGCGAAGTTATATCTTTTCCCTGGTGCTTCACATCGGAGCCCTGTGCCGATTACGTTAACTTATTAGAGGGCGCAACTGCTATGGCCAAAGTGAGTAGGTACTTACAATATTGGTTTTAATTTTCTACTTAATATAATATTTTGATCTATGTTGAATTTAGTTTAGTATTTATTTATTTATAATAAAAATAACAAAAAACCCACAAAACACAATTAATATGAACATAAATGATAATTATAATAAAATAACATAAAAGTTGAACTTACGTTATAATTTGGCCATTTGCGGGTTAAACTATAGAATACTACCCGCGACGGGGGGGGAAGGGGATGGGGGGGAGGGGAGGGGGGAGGGAGGGATATACCCCCCCTCCAAGTAAAACGTTTCGAATTTTAGTAGTTTCCGAGATATTAATTTTTTTAAATTTTGAGGTTAGTTTTACCAAAATTCCTGCTTAACTCTGATAACCTTTATACCTTGTGTTTTAGGTAGGTAGTGGGATAGGTTAATTTCTTAATTGGAATGGGCTACGCCAGAAGACTCGCTTCGTCGCCCCTGAATGAAGCTTCGCCTACTCGACCTTCGTTTCGCTGCGGAGGTCGCCGGCTCGCTTCGCTCGCCACCTCCCCCCATCGCTCCACTCGGCCTCGTAGACTCGCTTCATTCAGGACCTCCTACGCGAGCTTCTGGCTTCGCGCTTAAAAAAAACACTCTAGGGGTAGGGCAGACAAGACTGCGTGGAGTCGGGGTGAGCCGATTCGGTTTTGCGTATTATATGCTCAAGTACCTAATTATACATAAATAATAACCTACCTTTATACCTTTTCAGTTAATTATATCTATAACCTTTAAAAGTTTTTTTTAACCTTTACACTAAAAAGCGCGTAAAACGATGACTCATAGATTTGAATTCAATAATATCATTTGGACACTTTGGCGCCAACGCACGCGTTCCGTTTTATTCAATAATCGGTACACGTCATAAAACTCGATGTTTTACGATTATAAACATTTTATAATACTTTTTATGTTTGGAACGGATTATAATACGTAAAATGAAACTTTAGTACGCCAACTAAACGTCAATGAGTCTGTAATCTATGGCAAATGTCGTAAGAAATAGTGAAAAGTGGTGAAATTTTGCGATTTTCAAAAAATTATTTCTCGAAAAGTATTAGAAATCGAAGTAAACTATTTTAGTGCAAGGCTTACCACATCAAGGTCTTTCTGTAAAAAAAATATGAACATCCAACTCCACGGGTAGTATACTATAGTTGAGCCCATTTGCGTGGGTGGTAGGTCTGACTCCTAACTAGTTTCCTATATTCAATATACTTATCATTCCCAATTCCCGCGGAGCTTAAGGCTTATCAAGTGCAACCTGTTTAGTTCATGGAAACACACATAACACCATCAATTAACTCCTTTCATTTCAACAGCTCAAAACTCCAATTACAACAAAACAACAATATCAAATAATTTGTGTGCCTACCCTCGTTTATGCGTTCGCATAGTGACGGAATTATGCGCGAGTGAAGCTGTCAGATAGGACGCGCAGGAATATTTGAATGCGCGGTACATAAAACATTTTAAAAAATTGTTTTCAGGGCATCTACGATGTTAATCATCGTATGTACAAAGTCGGTAATTTCAAGGATATAATGTACCACGCAACAGGGACAAGCATTGATTGGAGCTATGGCTCAGCTCGCATACCCTTCTCCTACCTCATCGAGCTAAGGAGCAAGCAGCACAAGTTTCTACTACCCAAGGAAGAGATATTGGACTGTTGCAAGGAAATTCTCGGTGGAGTTCAGGCTTTAGCGCAATTTGTAGACAAAAAAAATGTTTGAATTGTACCATGTTTTACAATAAAAATTGCCTATGATATTTTGGAACTGAACGCACTATTTTCTTTTATCTAATAGGCCTATTACCTGTGCTATTACACTGAATTTTTCACAGCCGCTAGTTAGAGCGTCGCTTATTACACAGCCAATAAGGACCAAATTAGGGACCCTTTCTCCATAAATCTTATTACACTACACTGATTCAAGTGTAAGGGTCCCTGTGAAAAGTGCAGTGTAATAGGCCTAAACTCTTTATCGTTAAAGATTAGTAGGTACATAACACGTACTTGAGCCATGTTTTATTTTTGTTGCAACACAAAAAAAGATAAAGAGAGATTATTTGTTTATTTGTTTCATTGCTTACAAAAAAGGTTCATAATGCAGTGCATTCTATTTTTGACGACTTCGCAAAAGCTTCCCCAAAAGGCCAATTTTCTCAATTACACTGACTTACCAGTAACAAACACTTTCACTCAGATTTATAGTAGGTATATATTTCAAAATAAGTATTATTATTTATATTATTATAGGTACTTAATTAGCTATATACACATAGATACATCGACTATTAAAATATAATTATTAAATGATTGATTTTTAGTAAGTAGAATTTAAATAAAATAATCGCTATAAATCCCTTGGATCTCCATTTTTTTTCATTCATTGTTCATTCTTTGATTCTTGGCAGATCAACAAATGCCATTAAACTTTTCACTGCTTGCCAAATTTCTTCGCAGGTTTCTAATATTTGGTCCTTTGGTAATTTGAATCTATGTTTCCTGCTTCGCAGTTCAATCATGTATGAGTATGGGATCTTTGCAATACCGTAACTCCAGTCTATGCTGGTTCCACATGCAAAATATGTTAGATCCTTTGTACTGCCCACTTTATATAGCATACCACTGCTGTTATAAATTGCCTGAAAATGTTTTTTTTTTAAATTTATAAAATACTGTAAATAATGTTTTTTTTTTGAATTTGAAGCTTTTTCTTTTGGTGATGTGGAAAGGATGTGTTTGTCGATGTGTTGTTGATGTGTTGTCTAAAATTATCAATCATAATTTAGCAAATATAAGTTCAGCTGTGAGATATTAATTAAGACAAGATATTGTGTCACTGTCCTTTGCCTCTGCACCAATCTCGACTCGCGGGCCTTTGCCTCTCTTGTATTTATAAGACAAGCTTTAAAGAGATTTTGGATTTCATTGGAGAAAAAAAGAGAAGCTATCAATAAATACTAATTCCATAATCTATATACTCGTCGTATATAAAATTCAAAGTCCTGACTGACTGACTGACTTATATATCAACGCACAGCCTAAACCGCTAGGGTTAGAGACTTGAAATTTTGACAGTAGCTTCCTTTTGTGACGTAGGCGCTCACTAAGGAAGCATTTTTCAGAATTCCACCGCTAAGGGTGGGAAATAGGGGTTGAAAGTTTGTATGAAAGTCCGTCATTTCTCAAGTTATATCCATGACACTTGGTATATGTGCTGCGGGTTGAATATAAAGAAATACGTGTTTCACAGCTTTGAAAATTCTACCTCCGAAGGAGTGAAATAGGGGATGAAAGTTTATATGAAAGACCGTCATTTCTCAAGTTATATCCATGAAACTTGGTATATGTGCTGCGGGTTGAATATAAAGAAATACGTGGTTCACAGCTTTTGAAAATTCTACCTCCGAAGGAGTGAAATAGGGGATGAAAGTTTATATGAAAGTCCTTCATTTCTCAAGATATTTCTCAAGTTGTATCAACGAAACTTGGTATTTTGGCTTTAAGTAATAAATAAAGAAGCGTGTGTGGCACCTGTTGTTCAAAATTCCATCCCCAAAGGGGTAAAATAGGGGTTGAAAGTTTGCATGAAAGTCATGAAGGACTTTCATCAATTTATAGCCATGAAACTTAGCATTTGGGCTTTCAGTTAGATATGCAGAAGTACGAGTTTCACCATTTTTGAAAATTTGACCCCAAATGGGGTGAAATAGGGGATGAATGTCCTTCATTTATCAAGATATTTTTCAAGTTATAACAACGAAACTAGGTATTTTGGCTTTCGGTATAATATAAAAAAGTACGTGTGTAACAGTTTTTCAAAATTGTACCCCCAAACGGGTAAAATAGGGATTTCAGGGATTTTAAATAGGCATTTAATTGTCAGTTGGTGTAAAAGGCCGGCATTTTTCAAGTTATAGCCATAAAACTTGATGTTTGGGGTACGGGTTTAAATTATGAAATACATAATTCAGAGTTTTTATAAATTCTATACCAAAGGAAGTTAAATAGTCCTTCAGTCACACCACAACAGAGCAACGGATCGACGTGTTTGTTTTCATGGGTTCTTTTTATCCCGGAAAATTAAAGAATGCCTATGGGAAATAAAAAACGTATGCCACGCGAACGAAGTCGCGGGCGTCCGCTAGTCGAAGATATAATTAGCAGATTTCTACGATCATCGTTACTAGTCTACTAGTTTCTTACGTGCATTTGTTACCCTTGCCATTACCGCACCACCTTCAAGCAACTGGAGGTAGTCTGGACACGGTTCCGCCTTGTAGCCCCAAGGGAATAGGATCAGCTCATAGTAGCTATGGAACGAGAGGTAGACTTTAAAAGGCGTCTGCGAGCTTAGTATTGTATCCTGCAAAGTTTATTACTTGCTGTAGCGGTTAATTCCTTTCAATCCATACAAAATAGATTTGTTTCCTTTCAGGATAACATTCCACATTTTAACATTTTCTTATTTTCCAATAGTTTTGACTGCAAGCTTCAATTAATAGCTCTAAATGCTATGATTTTAATATGCATGGAGTAATATTATTGAAATTATTAACTGACTGGATTATACACTCAAACTTATTACTAATTTGTCTAACTTATTCAAACTGCAGGATATCATCGTACACTTTTTGAACGTCAATAGAATAATATAATAATACTTTAATTTTAGATACGGTATCTTAAAATTAAAGCTACGAGGGAGGTAAAAGATTGTTAAGCTCAACGTTTCTGGCGCCATCTGATACTTACCCTGACAGCACAAGTTTCAGGTTCTGAAAATGGCGCAGGCCCTCTATAGAATACATGATTGGGTAAATCTGACGATCCTTCTTCTCCATTATTTCCCCAACGATAGCTGAAAGTAAAAAATATATGCATTCTATAACTATATGCAAGGCCATATTAAAAAAAGAAAGTTTCTTAGAATGAAAAAATATACATTGAAACAGAAGTTGGTATCGGTATAACTTGTTCAAATAAAAAGCAGTTGAATGAAACATAAGTTTTGTTCTTAAATAATAAATTAGGTAACATGTCTACAATTGGAGATATATTTTTAGTGGATCAATACGTAAGTGGCACTGATATAGAAATCCTAGATATTAAATTATAAATAGATTGGGGCCATTTAAAGTACTTTTGTATATTTGACTGTGGTTTGTTATTATTTTCCAATCTCGACCAAAATACCAAAAAAATCCTTAATTTGCAATGGGCAGGGATTAGCCGCGTAAATCCTACCTATTTTATTTTATTTGATTACAAGCTGACGCCTGCGACTTCGTACGTGTGGATCGAGGTTTTGTGGTTCCCGCGGGAACTCTTTAATTTTCCGGGGTTAAAAGTCTATGTGCTATTCCAGAATATAATCTATCTCTGTGCCAAATTTCAGCCAGACCCGTTAAGCTGTTGGGGCGTGGTTGAGTAACAAACATCCATACATCCATCTATACATCCATACATCCATCCAAACTTTCGCATGTACAATATTAGTCAGGCGCGGTCCGAAGGGGGGGGGTCACAGGGGACATGACCCCCCCCCAAAATCTAAGGTCAAATTGAAAAATCTCAAAAGTTTGCCAAATAATAAAAGGAAATTTCTAGCTATCCCCTAACAGTAATAAATTTAGTTTGCTGACATCTAGTGGTGTTTTTATGAACTACGTACGATGGCCAAAATAACTTGGAAATGACTTATAGTCTAGAAACAAGGAACCGAACTACAGTGCTCCCAACCCAAAGTGATAATGCGCATAGAAATCTTCGTCACTGTTCGGCAACGGTCGTATTCCCCGAGCGTCGGAAGACGATATTATGTATATTGTATATAGAGTGGTTAAGTGCATTCTTTTCATGCATAATTTAGTAGAATTATGTGTTTTGTGCTAAAAGAGATAAATATTGATTTATCAGTAACGAAATTTGATTCGATAATTCCATGTAAGTAAATAGCGAGGATAACCACACGATTGCGAATATGCTACAATCTAAACATTCACCCGGAAACAGTACCAGACGTCTCAAATATTATCACCCGATTCGCAAATGTAAAAAGACGACTTCCATTTGTTTTATAGGTGATGTATAAAATAAAATTGTGTCTTGTGCAATAATGTTTATTTTATTCCAGATACCTATTTTTAGGGTTCCGCAGCCAAATTTGGCAAAAACGGAACCCTTATAGATTCGTCATGTATGTCATGTGTCTGTCTGTCCGTCCGTATGTCACAGCCAATTTTTTCCGAAACTATAACAACTATACTGTTGAAACTTAGTAAGTAGATGTATTCTGTGAACCGCATTAAGATTTTCTTTTTTTTTCATCTAACCCATACGTGTGGGTTATCTATGGATAGGTCTTCAAAAATGATACTGAGGTTTGTAATATAATTTTTTTCTAAACTGAGACTGAACTGCAAGCTTCCACCGAAAATTGGTTTGAACGAGATCTAGTAAGTAGTTTTTTTAATAATTTAAAACTTACTACATGTTTGTACGGAACCCTTGGTGCGCGAGTCCGACTCGCACTTGGCCGGTTTTTTATTAGTGTAGTGAGTGACCCCCTCCAAAATTTCTGGCTGCGACCGCGCCTGATATTAGTAAAGTAATAAGATAAGAAGTAAGATTACAATAATATGAAACAGCTGTAGTTCAAAACAGTTTTATGTATGACGACGTAGTGACGTCACTCCTAAAACGATGGGGAAAATATATAACAGCGCCTTCAAGGCTTGGTGAGGTCATTGGACGATCAATAAAGAGAACATGTCTCTTTAGGTAGTAATCCTCTTTATTTCAAGATAATAGTAAGGTATCTTTGGTTTTATATATCATTGTAAAGTCACCTAAAATTCCTGTTGAGATCGACTCCGACACGCTGACCGTTCAGTTTCGCTCGGTTCTTTCTCCACATGCGATCTTTTGTATGTGTGTACACGTACCCATCAGGATTCAATACAGGGACGATGTACCTGCCAACGAAACATTATATTTTCCTGAATATAATATGACGTAGTATCTGTGACGTGAGTTTTACGGGTGAAGAGAGCTAAGCTCAAAGTTTCTGTATGTGATCAGTTATGAAGAGATCTGTACAAAAACTAGAGGACACGGCAATAGACATAGACAGGTTTGAAGCTTATGTCACAATAGTAGGGGCACATCGTTCGAAGAATTCATACATCTTAGAGTCCCAAGGTCCTGGAATGGCGACCACAAACAGGAAAGCGTTGGTAGCCCCTCAGACAGTGGACAGATGAAATCAAATGAGTCGCTGGTAGCCGCTGTATTCACTATTCAGGTGGTTTAAAACCGCAGCGGTGTTTGGAAGTCCTTACAATATGAGACCTAAACCACAGAGTACATTGAATATAGGGCCTAAACCCAGCAGTAGATTACACAAGATTTAATGGAGAAGATTGCCCGAGATTTTCACGATCGCAACGTAGTATTACCTGTGGTATTACTCAATCTATATATATAAAATTCAAAGTCCTGACTGACTGACTGACTGACTGACTGACTGACTGACTGACTGACTGAATTATATATCAACGCACAGCCTAAACCGCTGGTCCTAGAGACATGAAATTTGGAGGGTGTGTTCTTTGTGATGACTAGGTATCCACTAAGAAAGGGTTTTTCGAAATTCCACCCCCAAAGGGGTAAATTAGGGGTTGAAAGTTCGTATGAAAGTCCGTCGTTTTTCAAGTTATAGCCATGAAACTTGGTATATGAGCTACGGGTTGAAAATAAAGAAATACGTGTTTCATAGTTTTTGAAAATTCGACCCCCCAAGGGGTGAAATAGGGGATGAAAGTTGTTATAAAAGGCCTTCTTTTCTCAAGATACAAATTAAGGAGTGCCTGTGGGAATTAAAAAACTTAAGCAACGCGAACGAAGTCGCGGGCGTCCGCTAGTTTGATTATAAAATCGTTATTCCAAAAGCTAACCGTTGAGTAAAACGCAAAATCCACTAAGCCGTTGGCATTATTTGCTAGTGGAATACATTATTACCTAACTTGCTGATGACGTCCGCGACTTCGCGCGCGTGGTTTGAGTTTTTTTAATCCCCGCGGGAACTATCTAATTTTCTGGAATCTGTTGCTCTGTTGCGTATTGATTGAAGAACAAATAAACACACTTTCTCGTTCAAAATATTATCTTATTACGGGTATCGATTAAAAATTACCAATCTTTATTAGTAATGGATTCGGAGAGTTTCTGGAAGTTTCTGACGATATAATCTGCGACGTAGGTGACGACGGCTGTGCTTATCCATTCCCGTGAGTGAATTGCTGCGTCTAACCAGACGGCGGGATTGCCGGCTTCACTGTTGGATATCTTCAACATCTGTTGGTAAATTGCTAACTCCAATATAAACGGGCGTATTTTGGCAATGTGAAAGTGCAATTTAAAACCAACTTAGTTTGCTTTAAATTGCTCACAAATATAATATCTATATTCGATTCGATTCCCGCGATTTCGTCCGCGTGGATTAGGATTTTTTGATTTCTGCAGGAGCTCTTTAATTTTCCTGGGTAAAAAATAGCCTATGTCCTTCCCCGGGATGTGAACTCTCTTTACCAAACTAAACTACGAACAAACTAAATTTCATCAAAATCGGTTAAGTAGTTGGGCCGTGAAAGCGTAATAGCATGCAGACAGACAGACACACTTTCGCATTTTATGAAAAAGACTAAAGACGTAATATCAGCACGGACAGTACAACTTCCACACGAAACCCTTGTGTCGTATGGGTTTTGTCCTGTCGCAGAAGTCTGTGCAACTCCATATGAGCACGCGGGCTTTGTGTGAAAGATTTTTATTGTTTGTAATGACACGTGTTTTCTCGCTAATATGCGTTATTGGAAAATTTAGAACTTAGTACATAGGACAGTACCTTAATGTCCCTTCCTTGTACGGACTTGCCAATAACTGAAACAGTACATATGGCTGGAAAATCCTTCTCCAATTCATCCATAAACGAATTTATAACGTTGAGTTTGTGATATCTCTTCCAATCCATGAAGTTTACTATAACAAAACATTTTTTTTGCACATACTAATAACTAGATGATGCCCGCGCGACTTCGTCTGCGTGGATTAAGGTTTTTTGATTCCCGCGGGAATTTTCTGATCTCTCCCGCGGATCTTGAATTTTTCGGTGCCTATGTCCTTCCCTCCCCGGGATACAATCTATCTCTGTACCAAATTTCATCCAAATCGCTTGAATAGATGGGCCGTGAAAGCGTAGCAGACAGACAGACTGACACACTTTCGCATTTATAATATTAGTAATTATTAATAATAATATTAATATTAGTATGGAAGTATGGATATGGATATGGAATATTGATGGTTATGAAGAATATACACGTATGCTAGAAACCTTTTCTTTTTGCTGGCTTTTCCGATGGGATTATTTGTTTTATACTCTTGTTTAAACTTTTCCTGAACATAACGCTTGGTATGAGTTGTCCTGTAATTTAAAATTAAAAAATACATAACCGAGCCTTCGTTAAAGCTGTAAGGAAGTTGTCCCATATCTTTATTACATTCGCCCAAGGCACTTACCGAGTGTACTCTGAAATAATTTAATATAAAAATTCTTTTTAAACAACCGACTTCAAACTCCCGCGCCAACTTTACAACAACAAGCACACGCTATACAAAGTACTTATTGTATTGTTGATATTTTAAAAACCGCTCGACCGATTCCGATAAAAGAAGTATTTGAAGTCGGTTAAAAATTGATACAGGGCGATTAGGGTCTCACTACATGTATTGAGGCAGAACCGTTTTAAACCGATCAGAAAAAGCTTTATGGATATGGTATTACGAGTGAAAAAGAATGGCGCCCATTCCTTCCAACGCGACGAGACGACTACCTACGCGGAAACGGTGCTTTGCCGGTATTCCACCCTTAATGCCGTTTACATAAAGCTGTTCCGCGTCGATAGTTTTGGTGAGTCCCATAGCTTATATTTGCTGTGTGCCACCAACGTTGAACAGTCTCTTTTCTTACTACAAATTGTTGGCTTTCAAACAGTATAGAATCTTGAAGTTATGCATAAACAGCGATCACACTTTTGCCAGGACTTGTTATTTAATAGGTATGTGGTTTGAACGTAAAGACCTTAATGCATCGATTTAGATTGTATACTAATTAATTTGGATGAAAAACGCATTCAAAAGTATAGGTTAGATTAAGGAAATATTTCTTTGAAAATCCTGTAAATTTGTAAAGGTATACTCGCGTAATTAAGAAGTGTCCAGACACATCTTATTACGTTAAACCTACCCTGAATCTACCAAATCAACAACATCTACCAAGTCATTAAATACAGCTACTCTTTAGATCTACCTTTGCTTCGACACCGAATAAATTTTGTCTGCGTGCTATTATTGGACTTATCGGCACTATAACTGTCTTCTGAGGATTCGTCGCTGAATAACAAGTCAATTTTCCGTTGCTCGACAGCCACAAGTTGGGGTTTATATATCTCCATCCTTCCATTGGTAAGACGTCGAGAATTTCAACGTACGAATAAAACTACATAATTTGTACCTGACCTGGAAGACAAAATTATTGCTTAATTTAATTTTAACGCTATTAAAAGAGTAAGTCCTTTTTTATCTCAGAAATTTTGTTGTTCAAAAATTGATAGTTTAAGTGAAAGTGAAATATTTCAAAAGTGACAACAAATGACCATCATCGGTTGCTCATAGATTTTTAAAAACCCATATTTTGATTGTCTATGATCATGATGTTCATCGCATGATGATTCGTCTTTACTGGCTCATAAGTATGAAGGACTGCCTAAAGGCAAAATAAAAAATTTAAAGCATAAAAAATCTTTTAATTTAAAGTTAGAATTCTAACTTAAATAGAGTCAGTCAATTAAGGTGTGGACGTTCACTAAAAGTGCAGTTGGCAGAGGAGTAGTACATAAAATAAGCTCTCAGCTACTGAGCGGAGTAGAAACGAGTACATGAACAAATTTCGGTTTCGGATTAGAAAACCGCGGGCAGAAAACTGCGCGACAGCTACGTGTTGGCGTCAGTCTGCCATCGCAATCACGATAGCCGACGCGGTGTTATTCTGGACGGGATTTTTTTTATGTGGGTATATTTGCAAACTGGATACCTGTAAACAGACCAGAGGAAAACACTGAAAAAACTTGCACGTGTGGACTGATGGTTTTTTGTAGTTTTAGTTAACAAAAAGTTTCGAGTACATGAACCAATTTGAACCAATTTCGGTCTCGGATTAGAAAACCGCGAGAGAAACGACGCCGCGGTGTTATTCTTTTTATTTAATAAAGTTTTTGGGTGTGAGGTTTACAGGTACAAGGTTTACTGTAGATGTTGGGTGCCTCGAAGTCACACACACTCACACAGTTCAAACCGATCACTATGTTGTCAATTTCCACAATTTATATTATAATAATTAATAACAACAAAGTTTATTTACTTTTCTAATAATATCGCGATCACATAAAATACAAGGCAGAAGGTAGTTCGCGGTAGAGGTGTTAGCATGTCGTTAAACGGTTAACCGGTTAATGGTTAACGGCTGTAAACGGTAGCATAAAAAAAAATTTTTTTTTCACTCGCACGAGTAAAGATTGTTTACTAATATTTTCAACCATTAACAGTTAACCGTTTAACCGTCTAACGACATGCTAACAACTCTAGTTCGCGGAGCGTGGCTCGTACGCGTTGCCAACAAGTGGGTAAAGCTGATTTTTGGCACAAGTGTTCCTTGGGGTCTGATAAGTACCTCTTAAAAATTCCACCCCCCTAGGCCGCGGGCGTCCCCCCTCCCCCCCCCCCCCCAAACGTCTCCCCAACCGCAGTTTTTTGTAATTTTCTCAAAAAATATTAGTGCTAGAAAAAACTTTCTATGGCGAAAATTATCTTCACTAATATTTTTTGAGAATATTACAAAGAACTGCGGTTGGGGAGACGTTTGGGGGGGTGGGGGGGAACGCCCGCGGCCTAGGGGGGAGGAATTTTTAAGAGGTACTTCTCAGACCCCAAGGAACACTTGTGCCAAAAATCAGCTTTACATTTTTTATTTTAGGGTTCCCATACAAAGCTTGCATAAGTAGCCTGAGCTATAAAGCTCGCGAAAGCCGCCCGCTCTCACTCGCAACCGCGCCACGCGGGGCTAACTTCACACAACTTCGAAGACAAGCCTACGTAGCTATTATGATAAACTTGCGTTACGTCATTATTGTTAAAAATCTAACATTGTAAACCTAACGTCGCATTGTTGTAAGATTTAAAAAATCTAACAACAATGTTGTTTAGTTAATAGGTAATCAATCTCCAATATTGAATAGATAACTATATGTCTTCCTGATCCCATCTCCAAAGAAATACAATTGATATTGTTTTTCGAAACAGAATAAGCCTCCTAAATTTTACAGTATAACTTTGGACTGTCGACGAGCGTAGCCCTGTTAATTGTAGACAAACGAGATTGATTGAAATGGACATGTACTTTACTATCTAGTTCTGGCATTTTGCTCGTCTAATCAGCTTTGTATCGCAGGTAGATAGAGTTTTTTTTGTATAATCCTACTTCTACGAAGTTAACAAATATTACTAAGCTACGAAGTGCTACGCTGCCAAAAATTAACATTTTTTTATATTTTTTATGTGATTTTTTATTGTTTATTAGCTATTTCTTACGATATGTTTAGTAGACTCACTATGCACGATACCGATCTGACTTATGTAAGCGCTTTTATGAGCCTAAATGGATGATTAAATGTAGGTACTTTACCTACCTACTTTTTATTAAATTCACTTCAACTTAGCCCTAGACTGTAATCTCACCTGATGGTAAGTGTTGATGCCATCTAAGTTGGTAGCGGGCTAACCTGTTAGGGGCATGACAGTTTTATTAAACCCCTAATTGGTTTCTGCACGGCATCGTACCGGAAAGCTAAATCGCTTGGTGGCACGTCTTTGCCGGTAGGGTGGTGACTAGATACGGCTGAAGCCCACCAGGCCAGACCAGGGAAAATTTAGAAATTATAAATTCCCAAATTGACCCCGCCGGGGATCGGGGGTATTCGCACGTTAACACGCCAGGGAGGTCGTAAAAGTACCTTGCCTTACCTTAAGTATGTTGAAAAGCAATTATCCTTATGGAAAACATAAAATTACGCTTTTTCTTAGTTATAAAATAATTATAGACACTGAAACACTTACCGAAGGCAGTAAAAGTGCATCGAATGTTAATTACGCCTTAATAACGTAGGGGAGCGTCCCAAGTTCGATTTCTGAGCAGTAATTAACAAGATTACGTGAAGATAGTGGCGTGAAATGTCGACATGCCGACTAATTGAAATGTACGGCGCCTTGTCACTACATTGTTTGGCCTGAGATTAATATGTTTGACTGAAGACTGCTTAGGGGCTTGTATAGGTATACCTAGACTACAGAAATGTAGGTAACTATGAATATTTCAGTTGTAAGCTAAGCCGTTGTCAATTGTAGGATTTAGGGCTTCGATTCGCTGGTGAAGAAACTAGATTTCCAATGTTAAAATTTTTCATTTAGTCGTCAGTTTATAAATAAATCAAAACTAAGGACAGGGGGCATAGTGGGTGATTTCTTAACGATTTGTATGGAATCGTCAACATACAGGCCCTCGACCAATTCCCAAAGTCAATTGCATACAAGATGGTAGTTAACTACAAAAGTTAAAAAATCTCGTATTTTTTAGTCGTATATTGGCATCTTTACAGGAGCTGATATGTGTAATGTTATAATAGTAGGTACTTGTTACATTTTCAAACAAGCTATATAGTTTCCATATTAGATAGCAATAAATAAATAGTCATGACAGTTTTAATAAAAGACGTCACTTTTTTCAAATTTGATCAAAACAACGTTTCCACAATACCCCATTTTAGCGGTCTTTATCCATGACTTATGATAAGAGATTTTTTTTCTGAATCAGTTGCAGTACAATCTACGACAAAGGCGTAATGCCTTGAAGCAACTGGGGTTCGTTTTAATGTGAGCCGGCTTCGTGTAAACAACGCTGTCTCTGGCTTCCTTAACCAACGGCGGGGGCAAAGAATAATGCAAGAGTGGCATAGGTAAAAACCAAGTTAGTTTTTATGAATTTTTTTACAGCACTAGTGCTATTTAGTGTTTTTTTGCCACGAATCCATTCTTTCTTAGTTCCACATGGCGAAGGTTCCACGGGAGAGATCGTTTTTAGCGATAAGATTATTTAAACACTTGGTATGTTATAGAAAGGCAGACATCTTTATATATAGAATATCATTGCAGACATCTTTCTCAAGTCTATGTACACGGCGTATTTACTAGGCGCAGATGACGCGGTATATTCGTGTATGCGCGTTGTCTGCGCGTATAAAATACGCCGTGTGCATTCTTGCGTATATAATATAGCGTTTGCTCAAATGGAACTTTATTGTTTGTTGATTCCCCAATGGCAATAATCAATACCTACCTGACCTAGTTCCAGGAATATATAGATTAATAGGCTTGAGAATTGAAAGCATAATGCTTGTAAGATCCAATTTAGTTTGTGACAAACCTGTGAACCAAATTTTCCTTTAATGTTGCGAGCAGTTGAACTTTCAGATATCATTGTTCTATGACAAAGACATAGAGGGAGACGGGTAGAATCAAAAAATTGTGCTTCCAATAAGGGACATCATTAATTCTCGCCGGTCGCTTGTCGGGGGATTGCCTGCATTACTCTAATAGCTTCTGAGAAAAATAACGGATCAATATCCGGCCGATCCGGACGACCGGCAGCAGACCGGAGCGTTAACTGTGGTCGTTTATCTGCTCTGATTATATTATTGGTGCTTTGTGTTACCTTTTTTAGGGTAAAAACGGGACCCTATTACTAAGACTCCGCTGTCTGTCTGTCTGTCTGTCTCCAGGCTGTATCTCATAGACCGTGATAGCTAGAAAGCTGAAATTTTCACAAATGATGTATTTCCGTTGCCGCTATAACAACAAATACTAAAAATCAAAAAAATATATATATTAAGGGGGGGTCCCCATACAATAAACGTGTTTTTTTCGTATTTTTTTGCTCAATATTAAAAACGGTAACAGGTAGACGGTTCAAATTTTCACAGAATATTAACTTGTATATTACCTTTCAAAATAAATAATTAAATATCAATAAAGTAAATATTAAAGGGGGGCTCCCATACAACAAACGTAATTTTTTGATATTAACAGTAAACCTCTACAAACAAAGTTAGTTTTGCGGTTCATTAACAAAGGTAATTATACCTACTTCTTGAGTACGGAACCCTCGGTGCGCGAGTCCGACTCGCACTTGGCCGGTTTTTTATTGAAAACAATACAATAGAACTTAAAGCTAGCTAGGCTAACTTAATTACTATATAAATATGCTCACGTGGAATGGTGGCAACAATGCTGGCTGTATTTCTGCGTTGGACAGCCAGGCTGATCCTTTGCGCAAAAAACGAGCCAACCGTCTCTCATCAGATGAGGCAATTAACCTCGGTGAAATATCTCGCAAATAATTTTTGGAACTAAGACTCCACGGCTGTATTATCTTACCGATTTATTACATGCATGGGCAATGGCCAATGATATAATCATTAGTAGGTACTTATTGGTGAAGGTTCTCATGTTCATTTCTATATGTATGGCCTAATCACGCGCTCTATAATAGGTTGAAATCAGACAGACTGAATTACCTAGTCTTTGAACTCTTGTTAGTACTGGCATTAAACCAACCTTAATTTCCTACTTTTTATTTGATTTCACAAATGCGAAAGTAATTAGGATTTTTGATTTTGATATCAAGTTTTAGTTGAACGAACTATATAGATGACTCTATACAATAATACAAATAATACATAGGCTAAGCTTCCGCATCATTTTGACTCAATTTTTTTTTTATTAGTAAAATTATGTGTTTTGGGTTGATAACTAAACTGTGTGAAGAAATAATTATTTTCGTATACAAAACATACCTAGGTACTTTAAATTAGTACATTGTCTTTCATAAAGAAAAACTGTCTACAATATAGCCACGTTTAATTAGTAAAAGCTGATTTGTACCCAGTTAAACAGGTGCTTACGCAGGCTACTAAAACCTTAATAGTCTTGTAAGAATCCCCCGGGTATCTAAGTATTTCTTTCAAATAATTATCCGGGAAAAACATCCGGGGATTCTTCGGGTTCGTTAGGATCTTGCCCTCCCTAAGTAGAATTAATGATTCCCTTTATTGAAAGTTCAATTTTTTGATTAGGGGCCGTGGCCTCTCTCCGAAACACTGTTCAAACACCGGATTACAGGAGGTTTTTATTTGCATTCGGTCAATAGAGATTTTGATTTGATTTATATAGAGTGTGCTGTTTAGAGACTGCGCTTTTATATTGTGCTTTTGGGAAAAGAACAAAATTCTGCGTATTTTTATTCGTAAAACTGAAAATAAAAAGTGTAGGTAGCGTGATTTGAATTCTATTCAGTCACTTTGAATTAAGGGTGATCTATTACGATTAGTAAATATAATAAAGCTATGACGATACCTACCAAGTGGTGACAGCTACGATAGTGGTGGTTTAGACTTGGAACAGTTAAATATCACTAGCTTTAACTGTTTGAGTTGATGCCCCGACAACTTGACTATGAGGACCTCTCTGGCGCAGTGATGAGTGCTAATTGTCTTAACGTGCGGAGGTCCTGGGTTCGATCCCCAGGGCCAATTTGGGAATTTAAATTTTTCTAAATTTTCCTTGGTCTGGCCTGGTCAGGGAGGCTTCGGCCGTGGCTAATTATCACCCTACCGGCAAAGACGTGCCGCCAAGCGATTTTGCGTTTCAGTACGATGCCGTATAGAAACCGATTAGGGGTATGGGTTTAATATATGCCCCCAACAGGTTATCCCGTTACTATGCTAGACTGCATCATCATTTACCATTAGGTGAGATCGCAGTCAAGGGATGAATTGTAGTGGGTACAAAAAAACTTAAAGTTGCCCGGGGCCTCTGTAAAATATATCAACGTTGTTAAGATGTACAACCTCGTTATAAGGGTAGGTTCAGTTGCCCAGTAAGGTGAGGAGAGCGGGGCGAGTGCGGTCCGGCGCGGCGGGAATCTAATTTGGTTCAGCGTCGTTGCTCATTTGTTCAGATTATACCTCATGCCGACGCCACCATCGACGGAGACTCGCTGGAACTTGTGTCTTCACTCTTACTGATTAGAAGTGGCATTTGCATATTCCAAACTAGATGATGCCCGCGACTTCGTCCGCGTGGATTGAGGTTTTTTGGTTCCCGCGGGAACTCTTTAATTTTTAGGTGTAAAAAGTGACTAGGTATGTGTTATTCCAGACTATAATGTGTCTCTGTGCCAAATTTAATCCAGATCCGTTCAGCCTTTGTGGCGTGATTGAGTAACAAACATCCATCTATCCATCCATCCAAACTTTTGCATTTATAATATTAGTAGTAATAGATTTTCTAATACTTACCACAAACTGCGAAAACACGCAAACTATTATTTTACGTATTAATTTTAAACGATTTTACTATCTATGTACTTAGATATAAATTACTCTAGGCACTCTTATACAAAATTACAATAAAAATTGTCCTGAAACTTTTCACTTCACTAGATTCATTGAAGTCCTCGTGACCTATTTATATTTTTGAGGATACAGTAACGACGTTTCCACGGTCCCTCTTACCCTCGCCTCCCTACGTGGAACTCTAACTATTCATCCCTCGGGCGGTGTCTTTGTAAAATGATCTTTCCGGCCCCATTGTTTGCTGTGCGCAGTCCAGGGTTAGCTGCGAAATATTCATGTTAACCCTTTACAGATCAGTCAGATGGAATTCTGAAGCATTAATTGTTTGTCTTTCATGAGGGGCGATCAAAAATTTTCCGGTCATGTTCTAAAAACCACAAAACCTGTACAAGCAAAATATTTTATTTTTCAATCTACTTCAACACGTTTAGAATATCGATTTTCAACATTAAAAAAAAATTGCACCTAAGTCTCAAAAAACACCTCTACCGCAGTCATGACATCGCCATTGTTCTCGAAATTGTTGCCTCGAATGTGTTCTTTTAACTTAGGGAATAAGTAATAATCGAGGAGAATAACGAGCGAGGTCTGGTGAAGGCGTTCCATCAATTATTGAAACCCTGCATTCCTAAAGGCAGCTAGATAAACCGTTGAGCGTTATTTTGATAAAACAGAACACAGTGGCTTAGAGCGACGTTTCACATAATTTAAAAAATATTTCGAAGCACAGAAAGCTACACTTTACGATATCAACTACCAAAGACAGTCCCTCTAATGAGAGAAAAAGAAATGAACGTCAAATAACAATTATAATCGAATACCGGAACCTTGTGATCGCTCCTAGTGTTTAATCTATACTAGTATTATAAATACGAAAGTTTGGATGGATGGATGAATAGATGTTGGATGCTTGTTACTCAATCACGGTCCGGAATAACATCAGCTAAAATATGTAATTAAAACAAAAAATACGAATAAGTGAAATTTATTTTGTCATGGTTCTAGATGCTTGACGAGTCGGAGTGTAAGCTACAATATGTAAACAGTTATGCACTAATTACATAATTTACTAATTACACCTAGACCTTGCGTAAATTCATCAGTATTAACCCCTTGTGTGCAGTTATGTTTCAATAGACAGGGATCAACATGGGAGGCGATATGCGTTCTCACGGTGATTGACTTACCTAATGAGAACGGTCCGGCACTTTGTGGCGCGTTTACACCGCGACAGCAATACGAGACACATAAGGTATATCATATGGGTAGTAGGTCCTGGGCTGAAAAAGTAAAACTGGGCTACTAATACTTGTTGTTCTTACCTCAAAAACTTTAGGCACAGCCTAAATAGCTGCGTTGTATGGATTAAACGCTTTAGTGATATATTTTTTGTAACAACTACAAGTAAGGCAATTACAAGTTAAGCACTTGCTTAGTCCAGCGGCTTCTGTGTTCAATGTTGTGTTGAATATTTCGGTGCACTAACACGAACTGATTCTACGATTTATTTATTATATCCTTTTGTCTTTTGAAACCTCAACTATTTACTATCTAACTTGTTTTGTTGAATTTAATCAAGATATTTTTGAGCTAGTCATCTATCTTGGACATAAGAGGTAGGTATAATGAACTATAACTATCCTGTACTTATAAGTTGTAGGGACACGGTTACAATCACGGTTTATATAATTAAATTGTCGGGTTTATAAAGCGGCTGATGAACCTTAAAATATAACTTAAATAATTTAAACAGCTGATGAACCAGCTCATCAGCAAATCAAATCAAATCAAATGTTTTTTTTATTCAAATAAACTTTTACAAGTACTTTTGAATCGTCAAGTGAATCTACCACTGGTTCGGAATGCCATTCCTACCGAGAAGAACCAGCAAGAAGAAGAAGAGCCGTTTTATAAACCCGACAATTTAGTCGCAATGTAAACCTAGCTTCGCATTTGCATACGTATCAGCCAATATATGCAGCTGTAGCTCGTTAAACGGTAATATAGGGCCGTGATAGTAGGTATGTATTTGAGACTATGTGTTGTATTGTAGCAACACATGTATACGCGGTGATTGGTTCCCGTAATGAAGACAGTTCAACGCCTTTTGGGAATGTCACTTGTCACAGCATTTGAGAATTCCACTATAATATCGACATCTCTATAAGATGATAGATAATCCAAGATATTAGATAGTTATCTTACGTTTAGCTTGTATGGCAGATGGTATTTAACTAAAGCTACTGTTAAAATTAAAATTTGGACTACAATAAAATGAAAATGAGTAATGACTTGTTCGCTTGTTACTAACTTCTTTTTATAGTTGACTATATAGGCACGTTTCTAACTCTCCTAGCCGCAGGACTGTACCTTGGACGAATTAATCACATTCGTCCAAGGACTATGCCTACCAAAAAAAGCAATATACAGAAAAGTTCAATGCTACAGGACCACGTAAGTAAGAATTGCGTTATTTTCCCACAGCTGCTTAGTTAATAGTTATAAACACTTGCATGAATCATTTGAGTTGATACCTTTTATTTATTATTTTGTGCCGGTTCCTGCATTAAATTAAATCCAAATGAACCAAACTTATGAACAACTATTCTTATCCCTCTATTATATTATGATAGTTTTAGTAACGATTCGTGTTCAATGCAGAAACTTAATAAATATAACGGCAGGTACCAAAACAGATGAAAAAACCTTATTGATGGTGAACCTTAATCAATCTTGCTAAAAACCGATTATCCAAACCTCTTACTCACTCCCACCTAGTTAGCGCAACAAAGCAGTTTGATTCCGTCCACAAAAGCTCACGCTCTTCGACTGGGGACTCTGATCGAACTGTCTCCTGGGTATAAAATTGATTTAAAATTATACGGAAAAACGCCACGTAACTGGATGGATGACAGGAGGTAGGATAAGAGTGAGGAAATAATATTACTTTTGGATTTTAGCCCAGAAATTAATTTCCTCGCCGAACCTTAGTCTCGTCAAAGGGGCTAGAGACTTCAGTTCTTGTATCGAAAGCTGACGTTGTAGTTTTACCGACCTTGTGACCAAATCCATATCCATACTTCCATCCATACTTATATTATAAATGCGAAAGTGTGTCTGTCTGTCTGCTGCGCTTTCACGGCCCATCTTTTCAACCGATTTTGATGAAATTTGGTATAGAGGCAGGTGCAGATATCCCAGGGCTTATCCCAGAAAATTAAAGAGTTCCCGCGGGAATAAAAAAAATATCTCTTCAATCGATTTTGATGAAATTATGTATAGGGATAGTTTGTATCCCGTGGAAGAAAGACATAGGCTACCTTTTATCCCGTAAAATTAAAAAGTTCCCGCGGGAATTAAAAAACCCTAATCCACGCGTACGAACTACGAAGTCGCGAGCGTCATCTAGTTTGAAATATTTTATTACATTTGATTATTGTCAGCGTAGATAGAAACTCTATATTTACATATTTATGTGAACCTGAATTATCTCAAAATATCTGTTATATTTGATTAATTTTACCGTAGATAGAAACTCTACTTTTATATTTATGAAGACCCGAATTATATCAAACTAGCGGTCCGCCCCAGCTTTGCACGGGTAGCACTAATCATCATAATAGTCCATACCCAACTTAGTTCACATTATTACAATTTTAGCAGGGATCTCTAATTTTTTTGAAAATTAAATATACCCTATGTTACTCGCTGATAAAGTAGCTTTCTACAAGTGAAAGAATTTTGAAAATCGGTTGAGTAGTTTTTGAGTTTATCCATTGCAAACAAACAAACAAATCTTTCCTCTTTAAAATATTGGTATAGATGTCTTTGCCTCCAAAAAATATATTCATTGTTCCATCTGACGGAATAATACCTACTGGGATTGACCAAAAACGTAACCATTTTATAAAGTCGCGCCCTGTGCCGGACACTGGAGGTATTACGGTATTACTCTATTTGCTCAGTCGCCGCTCCCTGTTTACTCAGTAAGGCTCTCGTTTAACAAGTTAGAGGAAACCTCCGGGTTGGCAAGGCCGCGTCTCATTTGGGTAATGCTAAGCAAACATTCCTATTTCATAATATACCCACGCAAAACGATTTTTCCTTTAGAACCTCCGTTATGGCCTGTACCTCATACATTACGTTGATTTGATAATAAAATGAAATACATGAATTTATTAGTTAAAATGGTTACTTAGGGTCATAGTTAGTAGTTACGATTTACACAAAACGACCTAAAAGTTTATAAACTTACTCTTTTGAGTGTAATTAAAATAATTTGGTCCCTGAATTAGGTTGAAGGCAAGTGGGCAAACGTAACAACTAGGAGTATGGGTTTAATACAACTGCCGTAATGCCATATCTATAACAGTCTGGCCTGGCATCATGACTCACCACCAGGTGAGATTGTAGTCAGGCTAAATTGTAGTGATTAAAAAATCTTTATGTTGTTAAAGATCTTTAACGAAATAACTAAAAATCATACCATTTTTCTATGTAATTTAACAATTACTCTAAGTTTATTATGCGTGGCATTTTGTGTGACGAGTTTAAAACTCATTTGATGGTTATAATCAGGTAACTTAAAACTCAAACTCAAAGTTAGTACAAAATTATTCAAAATTGGTACCTACATAGTACACCTTCTGAACGTCACGTTTATATTGCTTAAGAGAGGTATAGGGAGGTATATGCTTAAGATACTGTGCTTAATTATCACCATCAATAATTAAGCACCATATACCTCCCTATACCTATACTATACTTATAATTATACTTATCTAAACTTTTTAAACCAATTTTCTTTCACGCCCCAAAATCCAATATACCTACGGTACTCTAACAAGCGAAACTTAATCCAATATGATTACCCACTCTCAGTGTGTTATTGCTAACCATTAGCTAACTCTATCTGCGCGTAGATGGTTCGTAGCTATACGCGATGGCGCGACGCGACGCCAGCGTCCGCGACAATAAAATTTCACGCAACATAAAGCAAAAACACACCCCCATGGTTATATCCCGACCACACAGGCAAGACCTATCATTTTCATCCGGATCCTTTTCATAGTTTAGGAGCCAGCGTGAGAAGTAAATTAGTATTAAGCAGAAGTTACAAACTAAGCTAGAAATACGTAGTAAGATCAGGTATTCCAGATATTAACTTTTTTTAATGCTGTTCTTAGAGTGTTCTCGTAACTGGAATTTTCAACCGACTTATAAAAAAGGAGGAGGTTCTCAATTCGACTGTTTTTTTTTTATGTTTGTTTCCTCAGAACTTTTGACTGGTTGGACCGATTTGGATGATTCTTTTTTTATTTGAAAGGGCATACTTCCCATGTAGTATAAATTTTATCGAAATCGGTCGAGCGGTTTTTAAAATATCATCAATAAAATAAGTACTTTGTATAGCGTGTGCTTGTTGTTGTAAAGTTGGCGCGGGAGTTTGAAGTCGGTTGTTTAAAAATATTTTTTTATATTAAATTATGTTTTAGTTATAGTTTATATAAATAAATAGGCCTCAAATCATATAAATATGTATACCAAAGCAATATACTAACTAGATGATGCCAGCGACTTGGGTGCATTTTGGTTTTATATAAACCAAGTGCGAACCCTTTAATCATCTTTGTAGCAAATTTTGGAATTGATTATGAGGTTAAACAGATGTGTCGTGATAAGGCAACATCCACTACAGCCTATTAACGTCCCACTGCTGGGCACAGGCCTCCACTCATAGGAGAGAGGGAATTAGAGCTTAGACCCACCACGCTGCTCCAATGCGGGTTGGCGGGCTTTAACGGCTATTATCATGTTAGTGATAATCGCCGGGACCGACAGCTTAACGTGCTCTCCGAGGCACGGGGGTGAAACACCGCCAACTTCCAACTCCGGGCTGGCACTGAGAATTTCTTAATTGAAAAACCCAATAACTTTTTACGCCCGACCGGGAATCGAACCCAGGACCTCGTGATCCGCAGTCGACTATGCTAACCGCTAGACCAACGAGGCAGTTAAGGCAACATACAGACAGATTAATAGAAAAACGGGTAGTCAGACACCTTTTCGCATATATTGTGTTGGGGAAGTCTCGTTTGGAGCAAATGATATATTAAGGGCAGGATTTTTAAATTCAAGTGATTGATCTTTTTAGCCGAAATTTGGTATGGAGGTAGGTTACATCCCGGGGAAGGACAAAGGCTACTCCCTTACCCCTTACTGGAGTACCTGCGGGAATTAAAAAAAAACAATAAAATGATAACATGAAATTTAATTAAATGCATCGACACTTCAAATCAAATTTCAAAAGTGAATTAATCTCGTACATTTAACATACCAAAATTACCACCAGCTTTCTAGCAATAAATGACGTCAAAACTAGCAAGAGCGAAGTGTCTCCCGTTCTGGCGCATAAAACACATTTCGTTAGTCCGGATATCGTCAAACTTGTAGATAACAACGTGAACTACAACTATCAAAAGTGTCGTTTTAGGTTTGATGCTTATCTTTGGATTCATATTATTTTATTATCTACCATTTAATCTACTTGATTGAGTAAAATTTGAAATTGCATTTGGAGTTCAAAATTTTGGGAGTTTCTATATGATCCGTCATAAATCAATCAAATAATCAAATAATCAAATAATCAAATAAATATTATAAATGCGAAAGTATGGATGGATGTATGGATAGATGTTTGTTACTCAATCCCGCTCCAACGGCTGAACGGATCTGGCTGAAATTTGGCAAAGAGATGGCTGAGAGATGGCTATTTGGTTATAGTCTGAGATGGAATCATGTAAGGATTGTCGATCGAATCGTTAAAGTTCCACTTCAAAGTAAAATAACCCATAAAACATTAAATTAGAGCTCAATTTCGTGTATCCATTCTCATACGTTTAGGTTTGTACGATACCATAAACGTATGAGAATGGTTAAAATTCAGAAATTATAAATAATTTCTGAATTTTCCCCAGTCTGGCCTGGTGGGAGGCTTCGGCCGTGGCTAGTTACCACCCTACCGGCAAAGACGTGCCGCCAAGCGATTTAGCGTTCCGGTACGATGCCGTGTAGAAACCGAATAGGGGTGTGGGTATAATATAAATGCCATGCCCCTTACAGGTTAGCCCGCTACCATCTTAGACTGCTTCATCACTTACCATCTGCAGGTGAGATCGTAGTCAAGGGGTAACTTGCAGTGGTAAAAAAAACCCAATTTACGACGGCTCAAGAAAGTTAACAAAATATCGGTTTGAAGACAAATAAATTTCAATGGGTTTAACCCGAACATATCCATCACTAGCTAAGTTTAAAGTGACGTCACATAATCGATATCGGTTCAAAATATCACGCATCGCATCACCCCTTCGGCTAACAACTTCCAACTTGTCGACAACTTTAGTCTCTCGGATATATTGGGAATATAAATATCCTCCAGCCAGCCCTTTCTCAGCCACTTAAGACGTTCGACGCAGACCCTTATGCCCTTTACATGTACTTAAGGAAACATCTATTTTGAGTTACAACTCTAGATGTCCCCATGGGAAAATACGCATTCGAAAACTTAATTTCGTTGGCAAATTCTTTGACAGAAGGGTCAGGCTTTTGAAGGACTGTGTAAAAAGAAATAGGTATTATTTATCCAACTGCTACCGGAGGAAGAGTAATGTTATTTTGTTTAATCATTCATGCATTTTAAGCCAGTGTATTCACTCTTGCACCTTCTAGGTAAGCGCGTTCCTACCAAGCCCTCATCAATACACTCACTACTGCATTATTAGTGTCAAGCACAAGCCAATTTTATGGAAAAATAAAAAATCTTTAAATTCTTCTTTATACTACTTACTTACTAACTTAATTATATATTACTAGCTGATGCCCGCGACTACGTCCGCGTGGATTTAGGTTTTTTGGTTCCCGCGGGAACTCCTTAATTTTCCGGGATAAAAAGTAGCCTATGTTTTAATCCAGGTTATAAGCTATCTATGTTCCAAATTTCAGCCAAATCGGTTCAGTAGTTACGGCGTGAAAGCGGAACAAACATACAAATAAACTCACTTTCCCATTTATAATATTAGTAAGGATAAGGATTATTTATTAACAAGATGATGCCCGCGAGTTCCTCCATATTTAGGCTTGAAAAATCCCGTGGGAACTCTTAAATTTTCGGGATAGAATTTCCAACTAACTAGACTCTATCTCTGTATCAAATATACTCTAAAAACAGAGATGCAGATGGACCGTGAAAAGGCAATAGACATACGTTTGGATGGATGTTTGTTACTCAATCACGCCAGAATTGCTGAACGGATCCGGATGAGATTTGGCACAGAGACAGATTATAATTTTGGAATAAGTTTGGAATTACACATAGGCTACTATTTAAATTAAAGAGTTCCCGCGGGAACCAAGAAACCCCAATCCACGCGGACGAAGTCGCGGGCATCAGCTAGTATTATTCATGTAGTGTACGGATATCCGCCATTGCTGATGTGCCTACTGAAAGCGTTGTTAATTGTACTAAGGCTATGGTAGGTAGACAGTTTTCTAATCTGTAACAATTAGGTATAAACCAATAGGTAGAAAGTACCCTATGAGGTATGTATAAATCTATAAATCTGTGCGGGTCATTCAAAGGTCATACCCCCGATGCGCCCTCATTTTGCGTGATTGCAGATTCTATTGCTGGATATTAATTCTTGTGTCCTTTTATCTCGACTATGTGTGCAGACGAGCGTTTAATTCAATAACAACCACGAACTACTAAGATTTTTCTATAATACTATACTTAACCATATTTACTAATATTATAAATGCGAAAGTGTGTCTGTCTGTCTGTCCGTCTGTCTGTCTGTTTGTCTGCTGCGCTTTCACGGCTCATCTGATTAACCGATTTTGATGAAATTTGGTACAGGGATAGGTTGTCTCCCGGGGAAGGACATAGGCTACTTTTTATCCCGCGGAAGAAGTCGCGGGCATCATCTAGTATTCTATAATACATTCTTGTATTTTGAAGCAGGGATTCCACGTACGGGCTCCGTTTAATTCGCAAAGGAAAACTGCATACAATCACTTTCACCGAGCACGGAAACGACTGAGCAAGGATCGATTGTTCAAAAAGAGTTAATATTATTTCTGAGATTAGCGCGGACACGGACCACAGAACATAAGAATAGTATTACCTCATATTTGATTTTATATAAAATCAAAGCATTTGTATGGGCGCGGACAAATACGAACTTCGCGCAGCGAGCGAGTGATGTCGAACCACTGCCACATTTTGCCACGGCGAGTGTGTACGTAAATACGTACTTAGGTACATCAATATTTAATTTTTATTTTTCAGGAAATAATTTTAAAAACCCAAGTAAACAAAGACTTGCGAAAAGAAGTTGCAGGTAAAATCTGGTCTCCCTCTGTGTCGTATTCCTCATTGCCGAGGGTCGTGACCTCTTTCCATTAAGCACATGGCAGGAGTTTTCTTGGGATAATAATGCGGTGGGTTCCCAGGTCCTTCCGCTAAAAAATCTAATAAGTAATTCATATAAAAAGAAAGATGCCGCATTTATCATTCTTGTTTTATATCTCCTTGCTCGGCGGACGGACTCAAACGCTACTTACGTTAAGTGTACAAGTTTTTCTATAACCGAGGGGCCGAGCCATGTTCGCTGTAGTGTTAAATTAGCGCGCACTGACGACTGAGCACGAAATATGTTCGAACACACGAATATTTCATCTGTGAATGCTTAAATTAGAAATAAGAGGTAGGTTTTATACATGCATGTTATAAAATATGCATTCATTAGGTCGTGAAGATTTCAATTAATGGAAATGTTCAGAATGTTATTGCTAGTCATCAATACTTCTATACTAATATTATAAATGCGAAAGTTTTGATCGATTGATGGATGGATAGATGAATGGATGCATGTTTGATACTCAATCACGCCAGAACGGCTGAATGAATCTGGATGACATTTGGCACAGAGATAGATTATCAAATAATCAATCAAATATCTTACTTATAATATTATAAATGCGAAAGTTTGGATGGATGTATGGATGGATGTATGGATGTTTGTTACTCAATCACGCGCCAACGGCTGAACGGATCTGGCTGAAATTTGGCACGGAGATAGATTATAGTCTGGAATAGCACATAGGCTACTTTTTATCCCGGGAAATTAAGGAGTTCCCGCGGGAACCAAAAAACCTCAATCCACGCGGACGTAGTCGCGGGCATCAGCTAGTAGTCTATAATAACACAGGCTACTTTTTATCCCGAAAATTTAAGGAGTTCCCGTGGGAATAAAAAAAAATCCACGCGGATGAAGTCGCGGGCATCAGCTAGTCTCAGATAAATGTCATTCAATAAACAATAACTTTGACTTAAGCTTAGTGTCCAAACCCAATACAAAATACTAGCAATACAATATTATATTAGCTCAGATAAGTCACTTGCGCGTTTCACAGAAATTCTAGACACTTGACTTATATGCGAGTAAGATGTACTCGTACAGACTATAATATACAACAGGTATATTGATGAAATCTTCTTAGTTCGGCGGTTAAGAGATGCTCGATTAGGTTTATCACTCCCATTACAGTTTCAACGTTAGTTCGTGGTAACAACGCCCTATGCAGTACCAACCGTGCAAAGTAAGAAGCTACTACTAAGTAGCCTTATACCTTCGTATACGTTAAGGAATAACAGGTATATGATAGAGATACAGCTAATTATATTATGGCTACAATGTATAATATACATTGTATCCATAATATGATTACGTGATTCCAACGCATTCCTAGAGTTGCATATCTCGAATAGCTCGCCATGGGTCGCGGGAACGTAAGGCGCGCGCCGCCGAGTGAATTCTGCCGCGTGCCGCCATCGCGAAACATCGTCATCCACGGAGGTATAGCTGGTGTTATCTATGATATGCCATACCTGCATTGATTAACTCTTTCCATTTTTATAGTCGTTTGATGATAATTTCTTGCATTGAAGATGACTTATAATTACATTAAGGTATATCATGAGTTGGAGTGGAGGACTTCCACTGAATCTTGGTGATTACAAGTAGTGCATGTTTATTGCTAAGAAAATATTATAGTGCTTCAAATCACTATCAGAGTGAACGACACTATCTAAAGAAAGCTTACTGGCTCGAATGAGGCAATTCAAGGCGAGTCCAGAACGACCACACTAAAATACCGCGCTACGTGAGGTTCCAGCTAAAGAGTGACGTTAAGTAACATTACATTAGGTATAATTAGCGCTGGCTCCTGCGGGGTCCGATGCTCCCAGGGATGAAGGTGTTGTGCTACGCCGACGACACACTAGTCACTGCCCGGGGAGAGACATACGAGGTGGCAGCTCGCCTTGCTGAGATCGGTACGTCCATGGTGGTAGACAGGATCGGGATGTTGGGCCTAAGGGTTTCAGTCTCCAAAACTGAGGCCCTCCTCTTCCATGGCCCACGCAGGGGACCACCTCGGGATGCGCGAATCACCGTCCAGGGTGCAACTGTGGAGATAAAGGGTCACATGAAGTACCTGGGCCTGATCCTTGACGGCCGATGGAACTTCGGGGCACATTTCCAGCAACTGGCCCTAAGACTGATAAATGCTGCTGCTGCCCTCGGAAGGCTGCTGCCTAATATAGGGGGACCGGATTCGGCCTGTCGGCGACTCTATGCCGGGATAGTGCGGAGCATGGCTCTGTACGGGGCGCCCATATGGGTGCACAGCTTGGTGCCGAAAAATAAGGCTCTTCTTCGGGCACCGCAAAGAACCATCGCGTTGCGTTTGATCCGAGGATATAGAACGGTGTCCTGGACGGCTGCCACGCTCTTGGCGGCCGACCCACCCTGGGAACTTCAGGCCGAAGTACTTGCCGAAGTATACCGATTTAAGGCGGACGCTAGAGCTCGAGGTGAGCGCCCTGGAGCAGAAGAGTCGGAGCGAATCAGGACCTTGGCCCACTCGGCTCTAATCGCTAGATGGAGGGAAGACTTGCAGTCTCCCGCTGCCGGTGCCTGGACGGTGGATGCGATTCGACCTCACCTCGAGCGTTGGATCAAAAGACGCCACGGTACGTTAACGTATCGGCTGGTGCAGGTACTTACGGGACATGGGTGTTTCGGTAGGTACCTGCACCAGATTGCGAGGCGTGAAGAGACGCCTGCCTGCCACGAATGTGGTGCACCAGCCGACACGGCGCAGCACACCCTTGCGGAATGCGCAGCCTGGGAGCCGCAGAGGCACACATTGTCGTGCATCTTGGGCGGAGATCTTTCGCTTCCGAACATAATAAACTGCATGATCGGAAGCGAGGCCTGTTGGACGGCAATGGTGTCCTTTTGTGAGCAGGTGCTCTCACTGAAGGAGGCGTCTGAGCGGGAAAGAGAAGAGGCACCCGACGCTCATCCAATGCGCCGTAGACGCCAGGGGGGCAGGAGGCGCCGATATGCGCACCTAGTTGCCCCGTAGAAGCAAAATTAAGTGGCTCCAACGTTGAGACGACACAGTAGTTTGCATTCATGTGTTCCTGTGCCGCCACATTAAACGGAAGACGGGTCCGCTGGGTTTTAGTGGGTAGTCTGTTATGTCAGTGAGTCCCACATACCCCACCGGAAAGAGTGCAATCCGCTTGCATTATTTCCGGAGGGGATGCCTAAACGCATTTCCCAGCGTTAAAAAAAAAAAAAGGTATAATTAGCGCCAATTAGTCACGTCTGAAGTTGACCGCAAGACGCGCGAAATAGCGTATTTTCGCGCGTAGTACGTGACTGCGCAAACTGCTCGTTTGAACAGAGCTATCACTCGCACCTCAGAGATGACTTTTTCATTGACACCAACTGTAGATAATTTAATGGTTAAATTCTCTAAGATTTATTCTATTCTATTTATATTGTTATCTCGACTTAATATATTGTGATATTTTGACTTACAATACTCTTTATTTGTGGTGGTACCACAACAAGTAAAGTTAACAAAAACAAAAATTGAAAATAAAACAAACACAGACAGAAGTAGGATGGATACAAAGGCGGCCTTATCGCTTAGGTAGCGATCTCTACCAGGCAACCTTAGGAAAAGGAAAAAATAAAGGAAAATAGACTGCAGGTTTTGTTCAGAAAACTTACAGCTACAACAAAAATGGATAGATAATTAGATAAAATTAAAATCTAAATTAAATCTAAATTAAAAACTAAATTAAAAACTAAAAACTAAACATTAAAAATATCATCTATCCCGCTGCAATGAGGCAGTGTGCCCAGAACGCTGGCTGCGTTACCCCGCTGAATAGCCAAACTTATATGTTGGCCGAGGTAACTGCCAGCCCTCCGGTCACCTGTGGACTCTGTGAGACGAGAAGATAGATCCTTAAAAAAGGATCTGGCATCTTCGCCACACGACCCCAGGGTTTCAACACCAAAAGGCACAAAAATGAAATTATTTTCAATAATTTCATACCTGCGCCTCTTGGCTCTTTCTGCATTAGTGGCCGCCGCCCCCGCTGACATGGAGGACGCCTGCAAGTGGGATAACGCTAGCGTATCCACGCATGTGGCATCCCAAACAAGCGACCTTCCTTGCTTCCACGGAACAAGAGTCATCTGCAGGTGGTGGTATAATATACTTGGTTGGTGGTTGTAGTGTACTGAGTCCACACAATTATAATTTGGTAGCACATGTTGTACTCGTATGTGCTACCAATTGCTGACGTCAATCTGCGAACAGACAACCTAATGTAACTCCGACTTAGTGCACATCGAACCACTATAGTGAAACAGTGTAATTAGCTGAATGTCTACTCATCATTTAATTAACATATCTCTCTTAGCGTCTAACAATCAGTTTAACATACGACAAAGCTGCAAGACCAGCGGATTTGACTTCATTATTCCTATCATCAGATATATGATTATAGCCAAATTAAAATCTAGGCTAGGTTAACTAAAAATTAATCGACTTTTTAATTTTATTTTCTTGCCTCAGCCATAGAATTGAAAGGTCTGAAGCCAAATCTGTAGTGTAATTTAATCATTAAGTATGCTGAATGCTATTAAAATAGTTTTTCATCCCACCATCTCGGAATAGTTATTTGTTATACAAGAGTGAAAAGTTGTTTCAAAAATTAGAATCCTGAGCGTCAGCTAGAGAATCAAAGAGCACGAGGTGAAAAATCTTTTCACTCGAGTGCAACACGTAACTTTTCATCCCACCTCAGCGAGGAAATGACATGACGTGAAAGAAAATGGTGCGCGCAAAGCAAATTAAAAAAGTACACCAAGAAGGTTACGAGTGTGAGTTTTTAACAAATTAAAAAAGGTTGTATGGAAATTCGGCACCATAGGGGTAGAAGTAAATAAGTTTTAATGATGTTTTGAATTCACAAACTTCATAGACGAGTGATATTTACTAACGTGCACACGATGTTCTAAATTCAATTTACTTTATCCTCAAGAGGATAATAACGGCTTTTGCATTCAGATATCGAAGATTAAAAATACTCTTTCCGAGATGGTGGGATGAAAAGAGTATTTTTACTCTTCTAAGAATCATAGTCCACCAAGTTCGTTTCTCACGCTTCTCTTCTCGTCTTTCATATTCTGAGAAGAAACCCTTACTCAATAGTGGGCTGTGGAAGGTAATGATGATATTTTGTTCACATTATTCATTCAAAAACTTTCTAGTATATAAACATTTAATGAACTTTAAAGTGTATTTCGAGATATAGGTACATAACTTCTAAAGCAGGAGGCATGCCAAACTTACTGAAATATCTTGACTCTGCAGAAGACATCGACGAAGTTTATATGTGCCGTCCCACGTGTCAACCCCGTGATCAGACCAATAACGTCTGCAAAGTTTACCTGTACCTGAACTTGCTGTTTTGAACCTAAATCCTTGGTGTTACGAAGGTTTGATGTGAATGAATAAAGTTGTGAGTGATAAAACGTGTAGCATTTCATTTAGCGGCTGGTCAGTAGATTTCATGGTTGCGTATTATATTGAGGTAGGTACTCTTTGATCCAATAATGTCTAACATTGCAGGTGAGGGTGGTTTGACTTAGTTACGGCAGCATATTGGTATTTAATTACTGCGTTGGTTAAGCAATGTCAATCCTAGTTGGATCCCGGATCATAAATAAATCAATCATAGATAAATCCGTACAATACTTACATAAAAGAACGTTAGTTATTTACCCGGTCTGTTCTACGTTGAGCTAAGCAAACTCTGGGTCAGCACTGGAAATATGTCAATAGCTGGATCCCCACTAAGCTCAGTAGGTAGTTTTTTTCTTTAAAAAAAAACTTTTTTCCTGAGAATTACATTTCACGGCAGCGTGGCTGGTTAACATAGATACAGTCCCCCAGTTGGTACAGTCCCACCAACTTATGTCTAGCCAGGTGGGCAAAATTGGAACTATATTTTATGCCTGTTTAGTTTTTGTTTTTATTTTATTTTTAATACTTATCTTAGGGATGCTGGCACCGGGTCACTTTGGTCGAGACAAACTCACTTTTCTCAGTCAAGTCAACTCGATGGAACTTCTACTCGAACCGCGCCGACCAGACCAAAGCTTCAATGCCGCGCCTAGTAGAGGCTTGGGATCAGTAGTCACAATGAATTGACGACCAAGCTGTTTTGATACTGAATTCATTCAACAAACCTATTCTGTAGCCTAGAAATTTATAATGAGCGTCATTCTGTAATGGGGAAAAAATTACATATGTATTAGTTTTTTGGTATCGTATCTACCGACATCATACCTATATCTAATTGGAGAAACGAAGGCAACTCAGCCAACATTTATTCTATGTATCCGGTACACGTTCCAAAATAAGAGCGGAATATCCTCAACGGAAAGCAGACATTTCTTGAATAGTTTAACGATCTGATTATAAAAGACAAAGGTCTGAGTGGTATCCACAAGACTACTATTAGCGTGCACCGCCCGATTGCTATTAAAGGATTAACGTCGGGCACAAAGCGATGGCATTTTGTTCTTGCCCCTTGTCCAGCCTTCCCCTCCCCCCTCGTCTCGCCCCGCTGACCCCTGGCCCCCTTTCAGCCGTAAGCGTCTCGACCCTTAAGACCTTTATACATTTGCATAGCTTTAGATCGAGCTTAGATTTTTCGCTTAAAGGATAAAACATCCGAGACTTCCCTATGACTTATATCTAACACTGGCTGACCCGCTCGGCTTTCCTTACCTATATACTATGGATGACACCTGACTTCGCATGGATGAGTTACTACCAAAAATGTTTAAAATATTTATTAAGATGTTATGCTGTTGGTCTGAGTATAAAATCTATATTAAATTAAACACAAAAGAAGAGAAAAAAATTAATTCTGCATAAATAAGTACTTAACTACTTTCTGAAAATTCAAGTTTTGTTTAAATACATCTTGAGTAAGTATACCTACCCTTTGATTCTGACAAATGGATACAAAATAAAGTTGATTCACATTAATTATTCGGTATACCTTCACAGAAGGGCCCATACACACATAATATATTGATGTACTCTACACATTTCCCTGTATCCGAGGGTCCACCACGCAGTACATCATCCAAGAGTCATATCTCACACTCTCTTCTCTATTTATCATTTCTTTGTCCACCCCCAGAGATTTATGGAGTCGACATGACCCTTCGAGATGTTATAACTCAACGAGAGTTTTATTTATTGCCTGTGTGATTTTGTTATCTGGCTACGTGAAAATTGGTATCCAAAATTTTTGGACGCTGTGTCTAAATTATACAATTTGTTCTATCCATATCATCTAACTAGATCATCTCGCGACTTTGTTCGCATGTTATTGATATATGATCTTTTTATTATTATATAAATTATATATTATATTCAATGAATAAAATTATAAAAACACAACGTAGCTAAAAACAGCATTAAGTACCTAGTGTAACAATCATTTGCGATAGCGATTTAAAAAAAAACATTACTATTTTTACATCGTTTTTTTAAAAATCGCTACTTATTATTCTTAAACGTACAATATTGATAGTTGCCTAATGGAAATTAACTAAGACAGAAAAGTAAAATTCCATTAATTAATGGTATTAAACAGTTCGGTTGTATTTTGATACTTTGTTTGACTCTGATTAATTAGGAGGGATAAAATGTGGAAGAGCTTTCCGAAGTTTGTTGTCTAATAAATAAAGTTCGTCTTTGTGAAGCTCAAAGCCTCTTTGAAGAGAGGTCGGGATTAGAAAACGTCTTTGAGATCGCACACGGTCGAGACTCGCAAGTTCGGCTTTTTTTTTAAATTTATTTTATGAAATGCACAAAAAAAAAATACAAAATTTTGTTTCTCGCCAAACTACACATGTAGTTTGTTGGCGAGTTCGCGCTCAACTTATACTATGCCGTGCACTTATTTTTTTAAAAATATACCTAGTTTTAATATTTATATATATTTATATTATATAATATTTATTTACTTATATTATGTTATAGTCAATCAGTGAAGGAGTCGTTAATGAAAACTTCCTTTAGCTTTTTTTTAAGGACTCCTTCACTGACCTTTTTACCTACCCTTAACCATTCTATACTGTTAAATATCTTAGGTACTAAATATTTATTTAAACGCTTACCATAATAATTATTAGGCTGGAGGACTTGGTCCCATCTGCCCCGCTGGCTCTGCCCCGCTAGCGGGGCAGAGCCAGCGGGGCAGAACTAAGAGCAAAAAAAACTATGAGCCAGCTTACGAAAAAACTTATTTCGTTTTTTTTATCCATAAATGAAAAAGTTTGAATATAATTATCAGCTTTCATTTTTTGAACAAAAATAATAAGAAAAAGAGTTTGGCAAAACATGAACACTATAAAACATCAATCAATCAAATCAAATCAAATAATCAAATATCATATAATATATACTAATATAAATATTATAAATGCGAAAGTTTGGATGGATGGATGTATGGATGGATGTTTGTTACTCAATCACGACCGAACGGCTTAACGGATCTGGATGAAATTTGGCACAGAGGTAGATTATAGTCTGGAATAACGCATAGGTTACTTTTTATCCCGGAAAACTAAGGAGTTCCCGCGGGAACCAAAAAACCTTAATCTACGCGGACGTAGTCGCGGGCATCAGCTAGTTATAAATAATTTCCTAAACAGCTACATTGATAAGTCTTTCTAGATCAAAGGTAAACACAGTCAAAAATGAGCATTACAAAACAAGATCATTATAAATTATATTTACTAGTACTTATTATACTATACCTACTTCAGACTACTAAAATCACATTTATGTTATAATTTGCAAACAATTTAGGGGTCATCCATAAAGTACGTCACACTAATTTCGTGATTTTTTGACCCCTCTGCCGTCCTTGTCACAGTTGGTCACATATTTTGTGAGACCCCCTGCCTAGTGTGACGTCACATATCTTGCAACTTTACATCTAGAAATTATTGAATTAAAACAGCACTTCCGAAATTAGTTTTATTCCATTTAAATTATTTTCAATATAATCAAAATCAAATCAAACATTAGAAAAAATTTACAAAACTTTTCTTTGGAATTTTAACCCTTAGATGTATCAGATTTTGAGATGTGACGTCACGAAACGTAGGACTTGGTTTTGATTATACTTTGTTCTAACTATGGTTTCAGTTGTAACTTTTTAAGGTCTTTTAATGCATGCCTAGCAAGATTTAAAAATTACTTTTTAAATAGATCAATAATAATAAGAAGAGATAAATATCCATTTTTTTCATAATTTGCCTAACAGATTTAGGTAATTGCACATTACAGGGGAGGCAAATTTTTTACACACAAAACAAAATTATGAAGAAATGCATCAATAGGACTTTTATATTCTTACGAACGCATTTTTATTGAACGCATTTATCTTTATGATTTTCCGCAAAAATTCTTGAAGATCCAAAATAAGTAGCCTTCGGTATAAGAAACTATAAATCATAGTCACCCCTATCCCTCTTTGGTCGCAGGGGATGAACTTATCCCGTCTTAATACACTGCGAGAAAAAGTAACCTGATCCCGCCGGACAGGGAAATTCACTTACTGGCCAGACTGTGAGGTGTTTTGTATACCAAAACTCCTTATACAAAAGGCTAAAGTATTTCGATACACACAGCATAAATAGCTATGATATTATTGTCTGTCTGTTTGTCGGTTTCAGTCTTGTGAAAGCTGAGAGTAGATTATTTAACATTTTTACATACTTCTAGTACTGAGGGAACTAACAATACAAAACTAAAGGCAAAATAAAATAAAATAAAACCGGCCAAGTGCGAGTCGGACTCGCGCACCGAGGGTTCCGTACAAACCTGTAGGTATATAAGTAAAAGTTATGGTATTTTTATTACACTTATCTATTTTAATTTCAATTTAATACCTCTACGCGTTCATGCGGAAAGGGGTAGTAAGCTTAAAATTAATAAAAATATTTTTATTATATGATGTAACTAAAAATGTATACTTTTCGCAATTTTTTCTTTATCTGTGCTATAAGACGTCGCTTCGTACTAAATTTCAAGATTTTGAGTTCACGGGAAGTACCCTGTAGGTTTAGATACCCTTGCGAGTGTCGAAAATTTGCATAAAAATATTTTTATTATATGACGTAACTAAAAATGTATGCTTTTCGCAATTTTTCCTTTATCTGTGCTTATAAGACGTTGCTTCGTATAAAATTTCAAGATTCTGAGTTTTTAGGTTGTAGGTTTTGATTCCCTTGCGAGTGTCGAAAATTTGGATAAAAATATTTTATTATATTATGATGTATCTAAAAATTTATGTTTTTCGCAATTCTTCCTATATCTGTTCTATAAGACGTTGCTTCGTACCAAATTTCAAGATTCTGAGTTCACGGGAAGTACCCCGTAGGTTATGATTCCCTTGCGAGCGTCAAAAATTTGCATAAAAATATTTTATTATATGATGTACCTAAAAATTTATGTTTTTCGCAATTCTTCCTTTAACTGTGCTATAAGACGTTGCTTCTTACCAAATTTCAAGATTCTGAGTTCACGGGAAGTACCCTGTAGGTTTTGATTCCTTTGCGAGTTGGCTTTGAAGTTTGATTGTTTCACAGCTCCAAGGGACAGTAGACCTGAGTATTTGATATGAATTTCAGCTTGATACTTCCATGCGTTCCTGTGAAAAAGGGTCTTGACACATAGACGGACGGACAACGAAGTGATCCTATAAGGGTTCCGTTTTTTCCTTTTGAGGTACGGAACCCTAAAAATGTAGTTCTTTCCAAAAAATTTTTTTTTTATTTGGCGCCATTTTAAACTCACAGCTTCAAGAATCAAGACAGACATTGGGAAATAGCAGGAATAAAATAGACGTCGTTAATAATGTCAGTTATATTTTTTATAAATTTTTGCAGTTATATTTTTTTAGCAATTTTATAGTCGATTATAGCTAGAAGTCTTAGCATCGCGAGTAAGCTATCATTCCTTTGCATGAGCGATGAATTTTTTATTGCGCAAGCTCTTGGATTTGTCATTCTTGTCGCATATGCAACAGTCACACAATATTGTAAAACAGTTATTAGTTTAGGGAAATCCACACAATTCCGAATTTTTTGGCAGCCAAATAAATTTTTGTCCAATGTGTTCTCGCCCTAGGAAGTAGTGAAGAAATTTGTTTCAGCTGATATATTGCGTTCAAGTTCTCCTTCAGAAACCCGTGAATATTTCCCAAGATTTGTGGCTGGCGTGCAAGAAAAACTACCCGCAATCCTTTACGACGTCAGAGATCGCAGGCGGCACCTCGCGGCCAGACTTGTAATAAATCAAGCCTCGAGGAAATTGCTGACGGGGAGAAGGGACGAGGGCGAGAGGCAAGGGGGAGGTGATTTAATTAAATCTTGCATCGAACTCCTGAGGCCTGCCTAACGAACGACCATTGTATTTAAATAATGCGTGTGTCGACTTTTTGTGTCTGTTAGAAATTGGTTGATTCGATTTAGAAAGGTTTGCATTTTTTTTTGTGAAATACGTAAGCCGTTTTCTGTAAGATTATACAAATCAATTTAGAAATTTGAGAAGGACATAGGCTACTTTTTATGCCGGAAAATTTAGAAGTTCCCGTGGAAATTTTAAAAAAAACATAAACCACGCTGACGAAGTCGCTAGTTAAGAAATAAAACCGAGTGCGTAAGAACGACCATACTAAGTACTTACTCTCTTCAATGGCTTATATTTCATTTGGGGGATCCTAAATGAGGCTTTATAGCAATAATACCAAAATATTTCCCCTAATTAATATAAGGGCTGAACGGGGTCGCAAATTTACAGCCTGTTAGCGCTTATTTGCGTTTTATTTATGGGCTAGTGGTTACAAAACATGGATTGCTTTGTTCGAGGTCGCAGGTTCAAATTGTAGTTATTTTTCTAAATAAACCACTTCCACCTCTACCTTAGGCTTCATTACTACTTGCCACCAAGTCTGATTGCAGCCAAGCGCTAGTCTATAAATAAAAAAAGTATGCTTCAGGAATGTTGCTGTCACTTGTTGATACTTTGAGTTGATCTAGATTTCCATGTGAAGATGTGTGTGTTGAGATTTCCAGTATTCACAATTTTTTATATACCTAATGAAGATTTACTATTATAATTTAATACGGATTTATTTATACGAAGATTTTAGAAATTAAACGCGATATCTATTCTTTTTTATTGAATGATGCCCGCGACTCCATTCCCGTGGATTTAGGTTTTTATAGTGCGATGGGAATTCTTGATTGAACGGGATAAAAAGTATGCACTTCCCCGGGACTCAACATATTTCTGTACCAAATTTCGTCATAGTCAGTTGAACAGATGGTCCGTGAAAGCGTAGCAGACAGACAGATAGAAATAGTCTGTCTGCTACACTTTACCATTTTTGAAATTAGTAAGAATGTATACTTTAAAGCTCTCTCTGCGTCATCATCATATTTATAAAATATACAAAACGAAATGTTCTTTGACGACCTCCGTTGCGCAGTGTTGAGCGCTGTTGTCTTAACGTGCCTCTACCTTAAGCCTACCTTAAGCTGCATTACTACTTGCTAGCAAGTCTGATTGCAGCGTACAAATTAAATAAAAATATATGCTTCGAAAAAGTTTGCTGTGACATGTTAATACTTTGAGTTGATCTAGATTTCCATGTGAAATTACTTATGTGATTTCCAGGTAGTCACAATTTTTAAAATAATGATTTATTATTATCACTATCACAAATTATTTACATACTGAAATGTGTTGCCAGTGCAAAGTAAGGTAAAATTAGCCTTACTTAAGGAGGAATTTAATAATTTGCAATATCTAAGACGTAAAGAACGAGGCAGTAATTTTCGCAAATTAGCGAATTATACAAAGTTCACCCTACCGAAAACAAATAATATATACGGCAAAAGAAATTATAAATATATGCTTCCTACAATTCTCGAAGATCTTCCATCGTTTGTACAATATAATAACAAAGAAAAAAAACATATTTATATAAGAAAGTGTAAAAGATATTTATTAGGTAAATAATGATAATACTTACTAACCAATTCAATAACCTAATATAGAACATAATATACATTATTTGTCTGTGTAACTGGTAGGTACATCCAAATATTCTTATTATTATGTATTAGTTTATTAAGGCGAACTCGCCATCCTCACCATAAACGCCAAGTTTTTTAGAGGATGGCTCCGATATTAAGATTAGTAAATTGTAAAGTTTGTTTTGATCAATAAAAAAAAAAATGATTACCTAATACGTATATAAGAATCCAAAGATTTTAGAAATTAAACCCGAAATCCTTAATTTTTATTGCATACTAGATGATGCCCGCGACTTCATCCCCGTGGATAAGTTTATATAGCACGGTGGGAATTCTTGATTGAAATCCGGGATTCCCCGGGACTCAACATATTCCTGTACCTAATTTCATCAGTCAGTTGAACAGATGGCCTGTGAAAGCATAGCAGACAGACAGACATATAGAAAGACACACGTTGGCATTTATAATTTTAGTACTTACCTACGAATGCTTTAATAGATCTCTGTGTTTAATTCATAAATCCAAAACACAAGTACTTATCAACTAACGGAGTTGATGATGGAAATTTTTGTTAGAGGTGCCAAAATAATATTATACAAACGCGGACGATTTGACATCTCTGGCCTCTATAGTGTGTTTTAGGCTCATTCTTTAAAGCGATAAACATATTACTTTTAGGTAAGTATTTATTGCAATGTACTCTCTTCCTTACATAATGTATGTGAGATCGCCCGATGCATTTGTTAGAGGGGCAGATTTACATATGTTTGAAGAGTCCCAGAGGTGACCGGGACATTCATTATTCAGTAGTCGCTAACGGTAGACAGCTAGTGCTTTCAAGGAATACAACATATCTGTAATATCTTTATAGCCATAGGTATCAAGTTCTGTTAGGTAGATGGTTTAGTATAGGCACAGAATGTTAATTAAAAGTATAGGCATCGGCCATGGTATAGTATGCTTTTTAAAGCATTGAGATTTGATAGGGACATATAGTTTCTACCGTAAGAATTTTCAATCCTGAAAAAAATCTTGTGTGCGGCTTTTCCTGCTACTAGATTTCTTATCACATAGGTATATTGAGCATTTCTAAAAATTCTTATATTACCTACTATATTATAAATTATTATATTTATAAATTCTTACAGGCCCATGCCACCGCGTGGATAAAAAAAAAACATTTCGACGACCTCCCTGGCGCAGTATAGTAAACGCTGTGGTCTCATAGTGTGAGGTCTCGGGTTCACACACAGTTCAATCCACATTCGTGCTTAGGTATAACAAAGACGATACATAATAACGATCATGTACCTACCTAGAACATACCTATCGATCTAAGCATTCAGGTTGTAGGTACCTAGATACCTAGTTCCTAGTTTGACGACCTCCGTGGCGCAGTGTGTAGCGCTGTTGCCTTAACGTGCGGATGTCCCGGGCTCGATCCCCGGCAGGGTCAATTTGGGAATTTATAATTTCTGAATTTTCCCTGGTCTGGCCTGGTGGGACGCTTCGGCCGTGGCTAGTTACCACCCTACCGGCAAAGACGTGTCGCCAAGCGATTTAGCGTTCCGGTACGATGCCGTGTAGAAACCGAATAGGGCTATGGGTTTAATATAACTGCCATGCCCCTAACAGGTTAGCCCGCCACTGATTCATCACTTACCATCAGGTGAGATCGCCGTCAAGGGCTAACTTGTAGTGGATAAAAAAAAAAAGAAAAAAGTTATATATAATGCGTACAAATAGTACGCTATATGAGAAATCTCTCAAAACGTCCTCCAATGAATCTTTAATACGTTGTAGGTACTCAAATCACAATAAGTATACTTTCAAAGGCCCCGCTTCTACTTTCTACGTAATATGTATGTACAAAGTGTGTTTGTATGACAGTGTGAATAATTTAGTAGTCTGCGTGTTAATGGTAGGGATTAGGGAATAAAGCAGGCTTTTGAAACATGATTATTTGTGTAACTAGTTGACCCGCCCTAGCTCCGCTTGTGTAAATTTTCTGAGTAGGGTTCTACTTTTGAAAAAATACCTACACGCAATATCTGAATTTTCCAAGATCCAGTGTGCTCTGAGTTTTTACATTGCAAATTCAATTGATCGTATTGAAAGTTCCATCACATTAGCGTCAAAGTAAAATGGACCCAAAACCTCTCGCTTTAAAGTCAAAAATTCAGCGTTTGGAGCGCTGGCTGTGAATAATACACGAAATGATGAAATCAGCTCTAAAACAATGCATTTAAGGTTCATCTTACTTAAACGCTAATGTGATCGAACGCTGAATACGATCAATCGAATTTGCAATGTAAAAACTAAGAGTAAGCGTACAGCACTCAAAACTCATACTTACGTACGCACGTACCTAATACTTGTGCTATTACTTATTCTGTGGTAACACATTAACTTGTAAGTCAGGCTATATGTACATCCATTTTTATGTGATCGATTAAAAAACTTTATGAAAACACTGCAGGCACCTGCACTTAAGTAGGTATAGTAGGCTTGCTGAAGGGGACGCTGACCTTGGCAGTTCAGTTTTGTCGGAGCAGTAGAAGGATCGTTGTAGGTATTTAAGGTAGGCATATGAGCGGCACTTGTCTGGCACCTTTTCATGGCCCACTCGTAAAAGATGGCGACCTCCCTGTGAGATTCCCTGAGTTATAAGTGAGAGGTTTCCGGTTCATACAGGCAGGGGACAGTTTGAGATAGCATAATTTCTAAATATTTTCAGGTCTGATCTGGTGGGAGACTATATGGCCTTGGTTAGTTAAAACCACAAAAAGACGTGCTGCCATTAGAGTTCCGGTACGATGCCGTGTTGAAAGCGATTAGAGGTACCTATCCGACTTTACTCAAAAGCTATGATTATATACCTTAGCTTTTTGTTGATTATAAACCCATTATAATATATTTACGTGATTTTGGCGGTCGTTTTTCCATTAAAGTTCAGTCTGAGAAACGTTTTTTTCAGGTGGCCGACTGCCATCGATCCGCTGCGGTCACAGCCGCGCCACTTAATGAAATAGAAATTGGCTGCCGAAGACAAACTCCTAACCCCCACCCCCTCCACCCCAGGGCAGAAAGGCCCGCTCAAGTGCCGAGGGAAAGGGACAAAACATATTTATACAAAGTCAAAGACGACCAAAGAGTGGGATAGCTGTATTCATTATGAATATAATGCGGTCGCTGCTGTGTCCGTGCGTATGTACACGCTTGGTGTCGATGTGTGCGTTGCCTTCACGACGGTGAATCAATATTTCATCTTTGTGATGAAGGACGATGACCAGTTTAGGGTTGACTTATTATCTTTAATACCTTAATCTAGCTTAATCTTGATTGTTACCGCGGGTGCTACGACTTTCCGACTAAGTAGCAAGTATAAATAATTCGTAGATTTCATAAAATAGGTAAGTAGGTATATTGTGACAGATTTTAAAGTTTCTATTTTTGAGAACGATTTTCGATAATGTAAGTATTATTAATGAAGGATAAGCTTATAACCTATAATAACGTAAAGTACGGTCTATTCAGACTGAATTGTAATATCATTGTATCACTTCATTGTCTAAGTACTTTTTTAATGGGTACTTATTTAAGTTTTTTGATACAGCCACAGGCATGTGTAGAGAACAAAATACGGGTCATCTGTCATGTCTGTGAAAACTGACGATCATTTATCGTTTTTGCATACACACTGGGGCCAAACCAAACTCAAGACTAAACAAAAAAATCATTTTAGAGATACCTGACAATTTTTTTTTTATTTCCCGCTAAATTACTCTTTCAAGACAGGCTCTATGTGCAAATATTTCAGGACGTGGTATTTTTGAACACGTTCCTACTAGCACAGCTCTACGTCTACAATTCAAAAATAGAACGCTGTAAAGAAAACTCACGGTTGTAAATAGCCAACCGAGGATCGTAATTCTAAAAAAGAACGTGGCCCGTTATAATCGATTGCGAGATGTGAACGTCTCGCGTTGTGGTTGGTTTGCGGTTAAGTGGGCGTGGTTTGTGGTTATATTTACGATCCCCATTGGCCGATCACCTGACCTTTGCGGTTAGCTGTGTGGTTTCTAAGATTTTCACCCCGCGGAAAAATATATAGAGTAAAATATAGACGCGCGCTGTGATTGGTTGATTGCGATGATTTTGCGGTTAACCGCGGAATGCTATTCGCTAAGAAGATAATGGGTGGTGAGCGCAATTATTGGTAGGATTTTGTTCGTTTGTCATTCGGTTTATTTGGCGCGTGTCGAAGTTGTGCGGCTGCGGTTGGAGGTGGCAAATCTAATTTGTTCCTCCAATAGCTGTGTAACTTGGAACTGTTTAACCGTTTTACCTACACTATGTACCTATACAAGTAAATTACTTTGTAAGTAGGTACTTAATTATTTTATGCTATTTACTTACCATCAAAAGCTATTGGATCATGCTATTTAAAACTACATACAGCTTAATCTAAAAATATTTTAACAAAAGTAGTTTGTACTAATCAAGATAACTGAACTAAATCTACTAAAAACACAGAAAAAAAAGAAAAAAATTTAGTCGCGCCCTCTAACGAATCGTCCCGGAACCTTGACGCGAACATTTTTAACGAAACTCCTTCAAGTGCGAACCTTTTCGCTTTCTTCGCCTTCTTAAGAAAGCAAACGCCTTAAGAAAGTTCACTTATACTCACCCTCCTCACGCATACATCCTTACTACGCCCCACACAAAGCGATTCCCTATAGCGAAGCGTCATAAACTCAAAAGGTCATAACACGCTCTAGGAATCTTTATTTTGCTTCTTACTTTGCAAACAAAACGTTCCGAAAGGAACTTACGACATTACAGTTCTAATTTCAAAATTTTATGAAACCCTTATGAAGATTCAAAAACAACGTAAAGACCAAAGTCCTACATTTGAAAATCAACCTTACAATTTTAACAGTAAAGCAGATTATTCAATGCAAATAAAATCGTGATAGCATAGTTGTTGTGAGTAGCATTTTTGGCATCTTTTCAGTATATTTGTGCTTGTGTGAATAAAATGTTTGTGAGTTGTAGTCATGAGTGTTCGTGGCGCTAGTGTGCTCAAATTGCAGGAAAATCCCGAGAGATGGCAATACTAGGGTTTTAACTTTGAAAAAAGAATGTTCTCGGCAAACACAAACAGAATATGATTTATGTACCTAATATTTTTTATCGACATCCAAAAAATGAGGAGGTTCTCAATTCGGCGCGTATCTTGATGTTATAAATTCAGATGTTTCTTTGCGGTTAATTTTTCAATCCTAGAACAAAACCTACGGTGAAAATATTTTCAAGCTTTATCTGTATCTCATGCACCATTTCAATTTTGAAATCAGATTCGTTTTGTTTTCTCAGTAGACCTATCCACGATGACACGAGTTAATGCCATGCTTATAAATTAACGCTTGGTTTATTCAGCGTTATTATTTAGGTACCACCACCTACCTTCCTTATACCTTCCTATAATGATTATTGACAACCTATTCGTATAATATAATGTATATTTCATTATAATAAATACCTAAATTTTAGATTTATTTGACTCGTTAGAGATGACGTCACTTAACAGATATTCAATTGAGTAGTTCGAAGCAAGCAGTACAAGAGTGTGTCCTACGGAGATATTCCATGCACATAATTGTCCAGCCATGGGCGTCTATTGGTTGAGACAAAGGCGAATAGTACACAATACCCTCTAGTCTGTCTGAATCGAGACGGTTAACTAACTATCCTTTATATATCGATACAACATTGTCACAGTTACCTAGTCTTAAAAATATCCTTTAGTAGGTAATTAATATTATGTTGTACTATTGTGAAAGTGTAAAAGGTGGTAGATGCGCGAAGGGTTGAAATCAAGGCGGGCGGTAATCAGCCGGCGACCGCGTAATGGCCCCTTCGGGACGCACGACGACTTGAGACATTGCTTGCCAGGGCTGACACTTTGCGTAAACTTATGTATTTATTGTGTTAAAAATATATTTTTATTATGTTTGCTAATTAGATTTTGATTGCCATCGCACCAGTTGATAAATGGTGAATGCAGTATAAAACGGATACGGGCTAAGCTAAAAGTGGTATGACAGTTTTATTGAACACACCCTAACTTCTACATATATCCCAGGCCGGTCCGGGACGTAAAAGTTCTAGGGGTCGACTGAAAACCAGCGCTTTTTGGATTTTCTACGACACAGATTGCAGTATTTAGTCTACTTATAAGATTTTTTTCCTTATATTGTAGTTAATTTTGTTTGTTTTCTGTGTTATTTGTAATCCCAAATAAGTAAAGATTTTATCTATTTTTTATTTACTTAACTGTTTTAGTTATGTACCCGTCTGATTACTACACGTGTCGTATTATATGGCTTGGTAGGTGAGATGGTAATTAGCCACGGCTAGAGCTTCCCACCTCGGAACATTTTATTCCTGTACGAAATTAAGCCCACAATATTTCACCTATACCTAGCAATCATCACTGTGTCAGGAAGCTCGTCAAAACACGAAATACGAATTTCAAATTACTTACTAACTTTCAAATTGGAACGTCGATTAAAACAGGAATCTGGATCCAATACCAACCCCTTTTAATTCCATGGAAATATTTGCACAGATTTTGTTCGAGTGTGGTCGCGAGTAAAATGATAAAGCTCAAAGATTTGAAGTGTATCATGCGAGCTGCAACCATATCGAGCATATCAACGCGACATAATATCATATCATGATTTTGATGTCGTATAAATATAGGTATCGGATTTATCGGTATCGGTGGAGGTCAAAAATGTAGGGGCCATTGAATTTATCACTGTTTTTTATTGAATGTATCACTATGATTATTTTTGGAAACCTACTCGTATATTAATATGGATCAGTTTCTGTTTAGAAAATAATTCTTTTAAATCTATGTGTATGAGTTATTTTAAATAAAAAATGATCTTGGGTATACTAGAAACAGAAATACTTACAAGGTTTTTTCGATGGAGTCTCAAGAGTGCTGTGCCCCCAAAAAGTGTGTCATTAAAATCTAATGGTGGGTGGAAATTATTATAAGAGACCTTTGACCAACAGAGGAAGGCTTTCCGTTGAGATGGCGTGAAATATTTCTGAAACTTCTCAGTGGCAGCCCTAAAAGCAGTAATTCTAAGGAGGGTTAAAGACAATGCCGATGTTTATTCTTTATCGCAGCCGTGGGAAATTTACGCGCCCGGCGATAATTAAATATTTCCATTCATGTTGCAACTGCGCTCGCCGCGCCTTAATTAAACGGCAACCCTAATCAGTTGTTGCCTACCTCCAAAAATTTATAGGCGTTGCATCTCTTGAGTACAAAGCAGACTGCTTTTACAAAATCTGGTGGAAAGTCCAAAGCAGAAAGCTGTGCGCTGAAACTTCTAAAGTACCTATGCGTCAAATTTATATAGGTAGGTATTTTTTGCATAATTAAGTACCTACTTACTACTTGCTACATATACAATTTATTTTTAAAATAAAATATTTATTTCTTTAAAATTTCAAAATGTGCATCATAATTTACTATTCGTAACTCAGGTACCAACTTACAAGATAGAAAACGAGACAACCATCATCGATAGTAACTCATCGTCATTTGCCTATGTCATCACCAAAAAAAGCATCAAAATGAGTTAGGTAAGTCAGAAGCGAAAATTGTAAACAAAGGTGCAAAATACACACATTATCCTTACATCATTATTTGAAGTTTAAAAAGCATGCAACAATTAAAATAAAAACACCTGACGTTCCAGTTTCCACCATTGAAATTTCACCTCATTCACGGAGTCCATTATTAAAGCTATTTAGACGGCGTATATTACCGGCGAGTCATAAATTTGGTCGGGCAGGCCAAAATGTCCGTGCATTTAATGCTAAAAATCAATAATTAAGCGATATATGTGATTAATACGCCGCTTCCCAACGCACGCTTGCATTATACACGAGCCCCTGCATTATGAGAATGACGATGATAAGCCGTAACGTTCGTGTACGGTACATTATGGACGTACCTGTATGTTTCAGTAATGAACGAGGTTGTAGCCTAGGTGTTAAGAGGTCAGCCTCCTATTACCTATATGTAGGTATGAAGTTCAAATCACGGGTATCTCTAACTCAGGGTAATGCAAGTTTTAAGTAAATGATTACGAAGTGAAACTTCTTTAGAATCGTTGTGATTTGTAAATTCTATGAAATGAAAAAGCGACACCAAAAACAGACTAACATATGCATAATAGGATTTAGCCTGCGAGAGAATGAGATAGAATAGAAGTTATATTTATCTCATTCTCTCGTAGGCTACTTTTCTGAAGTTTCACTTCTGCCGTGTGTGAATTGCACACACATACTTTTTAATTTGCTTTAACTGTGATAGAAAACATCGTACAAGCCTGAGAATTTTCCATAATGTTCTGAAGGGTGTGTGAATTTTGCAAATACGCACTTGGCCAGTTTTTACTCGACTGCACCAGAAGATGGATAATGTTATGAGTAAAGGTAACGGGTACGAGTCGAGCAAATGAAAAAATGTGAGACAATCTGCATTACAGGGTTTATAATATCTTATTAACCCTATTGAAGTCCCACAGAATAGTTTAATGATAGGTGGGTCTTTATTTCGGGAATTTGAGTTAGACTAGGTAGGAACTTTGTAATTTGTCTAGTCACAGTTCAGTCCAGTTTGCTTAGTAATTTTTTGGCACTAATTGGAACGCTCTTTCTAAAAAAATTGCCCTTTTTCGTAAAGCCTGCAATAAACATTGGCATAATCTCAATTAATGTAGTGATTGGTTGAATTTATAGTAGGTATGTTTATTACGACGATCAATTTTGGCCGATAGACAAAGAATGTTAGCTGATCAATACTGATTGCGATCGTTATACTGTAATCAGGCAGCGTTTTAAACAAAGTTTTTGAAAAATAATCGGCACTTCCGGAACTAAATCATCGAACTATATGTAACTATGCCGTCGAATTGCAATCGTGGGGGGGACCGGGCGTAATTTAAAACCGCTAGGCCCCCGCGCCCCCTTGCGAAATTAAGTGCGAGGCGGTCGGTACGTGACACCGGCAAATGCGGCGTGCCTACCGTGTGTGCCCGCCTTAATTGTGAAGCTTCATTTGTATTTAGTTTGTACCCTGTCGCCCTGGCCTTAGCATGCACGCTATGGAGATGTACACCGTCAATATTGTATGCCGCGGTTTAGACCGTACTTTAAGTAATGCCTGTCAATAAATAAGGCGCGAAGAATCGGCGAAGCATCGATGTCTCTGCTATTTGAATCGAGTGTTTGTATACTGACATGTCTTGTACGTAGTGCTCAATACCGAAATGACAAGTAGGATAGTGTTTGAACAATGGAATAGTAGGAACATATTTAAGTACCTATATAATACCCATGTTTGAAATTAGTAGTTATGAGTGTCGAATTATTATAGAATGTGTAGGCTTAGCATTCAATGTGTTTGGTAAAGTTGTATAAAGTAGTTGTGGTCTCGATCAAAGCTTGGTTTAATGCACAACATTTCCATTTATTTGATGATGAAACAATGAAATAATATTATTTACCCTACTATAGTAACCCACGAAAATCAGAAACCTTGGAAGCAGCCTTAATAAGAATTTGAAAAGAATTTTCATTTTCCAACTTGACTCAATTAATTATGTTCCCAAGTAGGTACTTTAGGTACTTGTAAACCTTGTGCTGATAATACTAGATACGATCGAATTTGTAAGATTGGATACTCTTTTATCTAATTGCCGGCTGAGTACAAGTCTCCTCTCGGAATGAGAAGGGCTTGGCCATAGACCATAGTCCAACACGATCGCCAAGTGCGGAACGGCAGACTTCACACACCTTCGAGAACATTATGAAGAATTCGCAATCATGCAGGTTTCACGATGATTACCGTTTAAATCAAGTGATACCTATTTCATTTCTTAAAACGCACACAACTTGGAAAAGTTGGGGGATCGAACCTGCAACATCGTAAAGAAGGTCGGGTGTCTTAACAACAGGTTACAGGGCTATCACAGCTTCAAGATTGTAAACTAAATTTTTTTAAAATTTCTATTTGATGCTTAGTAATGAAAGGCTTTTTTATTTTCTGAAGTGAAAAAACTTCTTTAGGCGCGTTGAGCACAGTTTTTGGCAGGGGGTAAAAATGTGGATTCGTGGCGTCACTGAAACCTCGCCGACATGCTCGCGTTGTTGGGGTGTTAAGGTTTATATTTTAAATTTTTTTTTTTATTAAAAATAAAAAAAGTTTTCACTTCTATCGGCAGTCTCTATGGCTGCCAATTTTTATTTTTTTGTTTATTGCTTTTGCTTCTTGAATAAATCTTCACTTGTACTCACATAAGTTAGACATCAGACATTTGTATTGACTTATGTGTATTCGTATTTATGTACCTACCTTTCCATATTCCTATTCCCCCTTAATTACGGCCTTTGTGCTTTTGTTTATGTGAAAACGCCAATTATTGCAATAACCGAGTTCGCTTCGTTTGTCTTGACGTGCCTTTGTTGTTGGAACAAATGAGTTTAATGAATACAATTAGTCAGCTTTGGAACATATTCACTAAGTGTAAATGTCTTTACATGTTACGCACGTACTTCAAATTATTATATTTTGTATATTTTATTTTATAAGAAACAGCATTTAATTAAAATAATGATAACAGAATATATAAGTAGATAAAATTAAAATCTAAACTAAATCTAAATTAAAAACTAAATTAAAAACTAAAAACTAAACGTTAAAAATATCATAAACATACATCATCCTAACTTAAGAAACATCTTTAAGTTAGGATTTCAAGTCAAAACTGCATAACGTGATAAAAATGTGGAACTTCTTCCGAGGCCTCTTTTACATTCCTTTCATCCCGAAATCACCAAAAAAATTGACTTTATTTAAATGGTTTAATATCTACTAATCTACTATTATTATAAATGCGAAAGTTTGGATGGATGGATGGATGTTTGTTACTCAATCACGATTCACGCCAGAACGGCTGAACGGATCTGTATGAAATTTGACATAAAGATAGATTATAACCTGGAATAACACACAGATCATCTGTAAAGGATAGACTAATCAATAATATATCTGCATCGAAAAACAGCTAAGTACAGAAAAGGTAAGTATTACGATCTACATAAAATTCGTTTAGATCTACTAAGGTCCCTACATCATCTCTACTAATTTCCATATAGTTACTAGTTAGGTATTATTTTTAATCAAATTTCGTGCTTATTTTTAACATTTTCTACCTAAAGTGATTAAAATTTTAATGTATAATGCATAATGAGCGTATATTTCAGCAAGATAGCTTTGTTGCCGCGTTATCTGGCCGGCACAGTGTTGTAGTTTTCGCTCGGCCGAGCGCGAAATTATTGATTGTTGTAATTAATTGCAAACACTGCGATAAAATGAATATCAATTTTAAATTATCAACAACTTATTCGATATTATTTAAAATAAATTTCGTTTGGAATTTAAATTACCTACATACGTACTCACCTATGGAAAAATAGATTTTGGGTGACAATGATTTTGAGCATCTTAGATCAGTGTTTTGGAATTACTGAGCACGTGTTTCCATCAAGAATCAGGAGGGTTTTGGTCAATTGCGGATTGCATACTTCACACTGGCATTTGAGAACAATATGAAAAACATTTAGGTTTTTGCCGATGATTTGCTTCACCTTTAGTGTGATATGAAGTGAAATGTTTTAATAATGTAAGTATGACAACTTGTGCCACTTAAGATAAATAAGGACTCTACCCCCTGTTTGGAAAGCAGAATCTATTTCTAGAGCGGGTACCTATTTATCTATTTATGGAGCGCGTATGAAACTCAGCAATGGCTTTTTTTAATGTTAAAATATTAGATAATACATGACGTTATGTAACAAGCTATTACTCTGTCTTGTGGTGCTGCCGAAAGCTCAGATGCAACTTTAAAGTTTAAACGCACAAGATTCTAAAAAGTAAGACGCGCGTGCCCGGGCATCGAATCACGGATCTTCCAAAAAAGAGGCAGAGGTCCTAACCACTAACTATCATCAAAAAGGCTTTCATGAAATAGGTACTTACCAATCAGGATATCACACAAAATTTTACTCCACTCCACCACACTACACTCAAATTGATCTAAATAAGTATATGGACTAGTTTATTTAATGCAGTGCATTAATATATTGAATACGCCCGTACCTGCCAGCATTCATCAGTACCAGGACTGCACTAATCCTCATTAATTACTATGCAATTTTAAATCTCGTTATTAACGTCCAAATTGACTTGTGAACCTAAACTATGTCGTGTCTAATCGGAAATACGCCAAAGGAAATATTTGTGTGTGTTAACTTTGTATTCATGCTCATCCGATAATGTCACCCAAGTTAATAATACCTTTAACTTATGACCTAGCCTTTAAAACGGCTCATCAAAGCCCCCATCCTCCTCCCTGAGTTACCTTACGTGTTTTTTTTAATGGAGGATTTTTTTAAATGAAGGATTTTTATCCTTCATCTGATTTACACTGCGTCTTCTGGATTTTATTTTATTTTACTCCCTTTTTGACGCGTTGCCTGCGGGTACGAAAAACGCCGTGTACGAAGGCCCTTAGTTTCAGTCAAGATATTATTTTATCATAACGAGGAAAGATAAATCATTTACCAATAACTGATGAATAGAAAGGAGTAACAACAATCAAACTATCGACGCGAGAGAAAAAGAAAATAGTAAACGAAACTCAAGCGCCGTAAAAAAAGGTTTCTTACTATTTAGTAAAAGCCTTCAACTCAATGTAACTAAACAAATAAGTTAACTGCACACGCTCGAATTTGATAGCTTGATCCAGAGTCCTGCAGTTAAATAGTGGAGCCGTTATGAGCCGCAACTTCAATAGGTATATCAGGCTTAATGAGCTCATTACTGAGCCCCGCCGTCGGGCGTAACATTTGCATATCACCTGACGTCACACTCTCACACACAGACACACAAATCGAGGTGAATTGATATTTTGTCGGGCAAACGAAACCCTGGAATAAATATCCCACCCTCATTAATTTGCGCCAATGCGAAACGATGGACAGACAGACGCCTACACGAGGTGGACCAGGCTATTGCGGGAAATGTAGAGACAGCAGTCTAATCGACTGCGTTTGATAGAAAAATAACTTTATGAAGTGTGCGAATTCACTTAATCAAAATCGATAATGGAATCATGTATAGTAAAAATATAGATTATTAATTCGAATAAGAATAAATTTAGGGCATATATTGAAGCCTATTTCATTTTCCAGGTATATTCGTGCAAAAAAATTACGTCCGTCGGTTGCTCTACTGGAGCTCACTGGAGGACAAAGCAACGAAAAAATACTTTTGTATTAATAATAATATGAGTTATGATGCATGAAAACGCGCCCTGGTCTGAAAAGAGCTCACAACAAACTCAGCCGTGTTTTTAGATGCCCTGTTGAAATTAAATGAGGTCGGTCGTCGGCATAAAGAAAAAGGATAAAAAATAAAGGGAAATAAATAACGAAAATATGGCCACACGAGCGTGTCACCTGATTACCTACGATAATATATGCGAGCCCACCCAGCATCTGTACTGCGCGAAAAATCGATGGCAGAGCGATTTTGGCAATAATGAGATTTAAAATTGCGAAGTAGGTAATTAATGAGGATTAGTGCTCGCCTGACACTGATCGATGCAAGTGGCACATCAATATTTTAATGGAAGTTCCCCGCTAATATTTTAAGGGCGAAAACACATTACGGACGGGACAGGGCAAAACTACAGCGGCGTATGCAAAACCAGTTGTTCTGAACTTCTGACGCGATAGTCTGTGCAGCTCCGTATAGTGTGCGCGAGGACTTTTTGTCTGTAAGACAAAAAACATTGCCCGTGTGCTTTCGTCCTAATAGTTGGGCATGCCAGTGAAATGCTACATTTTTCGTAAAGTTGAAGTTAATAGGTAGTAGATCACACTATATTATCTGCGACTTCTTCCACGTGGATAAAAAATCCTAAAAAATGCAAAAAAAAAAACCTGAGGGAATTCTTTGATTTTCCGGGTTGAAAATTACTATATAGCTTTAGTTTTAAGATACCGTTACTGATTATCACCATTACCTATACTAATATTAAGAGGAATTTTATTTGTTTGTTTGTTTGTAATGGATAAACTCATAAAATACTCACCCGATTTTAAAAATTCTTTCACCTTTAGAAAGCTACATTATCAGCGAGTAACACAGGCTATATTTAATTATGAAAAAAATAGAGATCCTCAAAAAAATTGCAATAGTGTCAACGAAGTCGGAAAAAAATCGTCTCTTCTGAGAGCTTACGAGGCGAGCGCTGACTAAATAGGTAAAGTTACACAAAAACAATGTGGCAGGCGTGGTGAAGACGGGGACGGACGTATTCTTACAATGTAATATTAAAATGTAAAACCTGCCAACTGCCCACTGGCTACATTGGGTATAGACTATTAGGATTATAGTGCTACCCGTGCGAAGCCTGGGCGGATCGCTAGTATTTTATTAATAACTGGACGTCAATAAGTGTACCTACCTAAATTGAATAAACATTACTTGATTTGATTTGATTTTCTTTGGTTACATTTTCCACTTACGGCCAGAATGTTGGTCGACTTTTTGGGTACTTCCCACTGTTTGATTCAACCGTTTGCGTAAAACAAATTTCGAATAGAATTTAATTATTCGCTAATTACGTCTTTTATGTACGATTCTTATATGCAAAGGCATTCTTCTCTTTACTTATTTCAAGTAAGCCTGAAGAAAATGAGAAGGATGATAAAATTAAACAAATATAGGTACGTTCATTTAGAATTTATTTATACAAAGTGAATTTCCGCTACTTACAGTCAACAAAAACTATAACAATAAGCTTTCTCACAAATAAATTGCTACGCAAGTTTTACAACTTTCAAACCATCGAAGTAATTAATTGTTGTAATAAAATTCATAAAATAATAATATTCTACCTAATATAATTAAAAACCATTTTAGATGTAAATTATTTATCTAAATATTAAAAAATAACTTTGGCATTTTTAGTCGAAATTTTTTATTTTATTTAAAGGGTTTCACAACCATTTTTAATAATTTAAACTTGAATATAAAAAATTGTTTGCATAAGTGACCATTGCTCAGGTGAAAACCATATTCACTAGCTCAAGGATTTTAAATAAAATAAAAAAAAATGCAACTGTGTGTCACGCAAAATTTTTATGTAAGTGATAAGTATTATGAACACCAATATTTTACTAATTTGGCACGAAACTTCCAGAAAACCAATCAAAGGAACCTTTATATAACCACTTGAAATTATAATGGGTATTATTTCAGCTAAACTAGAGAAAAATCGCGAGGTCATTTCCTCGTGGTACTTTCATTTTGCATTGGAAAAAATTCAGAAATAGCACGTTTATATTAATACAATAATATAGCATACATCGGAATTCTGCTTACGATTTTCCCCTAGATTTGTGTCTTACATTAAAGGCCTTGTTACAATGCGGTTAACGCACAGTTAAAGTTAAACTTGCCCAGATGCAAAAGTCAAACAATTTTGATTAAAATTTAGAAAATTCTGACTTGTGCAAACCAAAGTGCACAAGTGTAACGCAGGAAAAAAGCTAGGTGCTTGTGAAATTCAACCAAACACCACGCATAGGTATTTCCCGACGGGTTATTTAACAATTGAAGCAATAAAATAGGAAGCGCTTCGGATTCAAACAATGTATGAAATTTTGTTGCCATTATTAACTTAAAACAAAACATTACATAATAATTAATACATGTATATAAAAAAGCACATAATATAAAAAATCTATAAAACCTAACACAAATTAACCTGCTATTTTCAATAGAACCCTAAGATCTATTATCTACAAATGGACAGATTCACATAATCAACAAATGATGTATCTTACTTAAACCTAATTTTGTATACATCTACTCAACTTTATAATTGCACAACTATTGCACTTTACAAGATGCATTTACAACAAATTATTCACAATTTTATTTACAATAGTTTTCTTTTGAAATTACTACAAATAATAATATGTTTGCCGTAGTTAAAAAAAACTGTTTGACGGTAAAAACTTTACAATCAGATGCAATATTAAACTTTTAAAAATAAATGTTAAGGGTAAAGAAGTTGACCTTCATAAATTTAGTAATAATCCCATATTTTATTCAAAGGAAACCTTTTGTTCACACGGGTACAAAGATACTACAAAAGTACTTTTATTAGTTTAAAACAAATCATTATTGACGACAGTAATGTGGATAAAATTTACGATTAATCACAAAGCCATTACAACTTCGATTTCATTTGAAGACCCGTAGCAAAGAGCTACGAAAAAAAATTGTAGGTCTTTTTCCGTTTAGGTCTTAGAAGAATAGGTTAACTACGAGTAAATTAACGGTATGAAAATTAAATCAACCGGCGCCGCGTTTCCAAAAATATCATTGATTCATAAAAACTCGTATGATTAGGACGGGAGCGGTTTAAACCATTATCTAAATTTATGCGATTAATTACGATACCTATTTCGTTGCAATATACGAAATCATACGTAGTAACAATGTTATTTAACATTTCGCAATTAATAAATCGTTACCTTGCCTTTACTCTGTCTACATTTTGGGCTTGAGGTTTTAGTGTAATAATTTAAGCTTGTTTACCACTCAAGTCGTATTCAAATACACTTTTTCCTTCCTGCAAATGTTCAATACGGTCGCCATACAGTGTTGCTATCTGGTTGAGGGTTACCTCGTTGGCCAAGACTAACTCTTCCGTCTTCTCCTCTAGCTGCTGCCGCAGCACAGGAATTCCCACCACCCAACAACAATTCCCCTTGACCATGGTTACCATGCTGTCTATGATTGTTAGTCGTAGATGATATCTGATCCATCATAGTCTGCAACTCGTTGTGATGGTTCTGCGTCGAATGAATCGAGTTCGAGTGTAAAGGATGAAAATTGTGCGTTTGGTTAGCTGCCGTGTACAATTGACTGTACAACAAACTAGCTGGGAGTACAGGATAGAGGGAATTGTTGCAGTTACTACTTCCGTACGACGAGTTTTGGGACCCCATTAGTGAAGGAAAGTTCGTGTTTGAGTGGTTGTGCCCAATATTTGTTGTTGTGTTCGAGGTTAGTAAGTCGTCTTGAACTGGTGATTCGGGTTGGGAACTATTGTCGCTCAGCGATCTAGGTCCTGTTGATAAGCTGTAGTCTGTGTTGTTGTTGTATCGCGGCAGGAGACTGCTGTGGTGCGAAGGCGATGAACCGACCAGCCCAGACAGCTGTTGGTCCAAATCGACGCCTGTCGTATCCGGGAGAACTGTACAAACAAAATTACAATACATTATATAGTCATAAAGTTGAAAATAAGGAAGCATTTGTGGAAAATGATACAGTTTTACGAAATAATGGATTTTCCAGAGTTGGTCATGTTATAAAAAATACTTCAGTGAAAAGTTGATCGCCAAAGTGAGACATCTCGGCGGTACTTTATAATTATCAATCGGATTATTAGTCGGATACCTACAATAATAATTTACGTTTTTCCACGAAGGACGTAAATTATTATTGTAGGTATATAAGGTAATATTATCAATCGGATTATAAGTCGGATACCTACAATAATAATTTACGTTTTTCCACGAAGACTGAATAAGGCAATGTAGGTACTATTAAGTATCCTGTACTAAGGCGCCCGTTATCCTGCCCTGTTATTTTCACCGTTTGAGATGTATTTTAGATAACGCTGTATAAGTGATCAATATAATATCACCACCGGTCGGTGGCATAGACAAATTGAACGGTGACAAAATAGAGACATAGTTTTCAAAATCTATTCAGCTACAATACATTTGAGAGAATGTTTACATTGTTTTAATATGGCTATATTTTTCGTGTTGCGCGGGCACGCATCGGCAATAAATTCATCGCCTGTATCGGACGCGTCCGAGCCGCTGTAAATTATAATGAGAGCCGTTTTAATGTGCGCCCATCGAACAATACGTCTACGGGCGGACATAACGCCTCGTTGTCATACTGTCATTCGGTACACAAAAAGTTAGGTGATTCCAAATCCTTACGGAGCAAACGCACAGTTTAGCACAATAATACCAGTTACTAAAAAGCTTCGCAAGTCAAATAACTATCAAACATTTGGAAAAAATTGTGGATGAAATTAAATGTTCGTGAGACTTCTATTAGGTTTAATATACTAGGTTTTTGAAGAGAACAGTAAGCGTTGAGTTTTAACAAGCTCAAGTATGCAAGCTTTAATTATTTTGTGACAAACTTATCAAGACAACGCCTTAGTTAAGGGGTAAGCCACGGCATACCTTTCTTATAAATTAAGACCGGTTGGTCGGGTACTTTGGCAGAGAGGAACATTGAGTATGATACCTCTCTCTAGTAACGCGAGGCATTATAACTTTTTGTGCGCGCTGCGTCGGCGGGCAGGCGCGTCCACAACGTTGCCCGTACGGTTTTAAGGAGGATGTCAGTCGTAAACCATGTTCGTACATTTAATTTCACCATGCTGGTTTGATAGTTTATAGACTATCATACGCCAAACATTGTTTCCATTATTTTTATGGTCAAACATTGATGGAAACAGTAGGTATTTGAAACCCTGATGAAATCGAAGTCAGGGTGCGTCCACGATGGTTGTTTCTTAAATAGTTTTGTTTATGTGCCTATCTTGGACGAATAGTGGTTTCAGGAGCATTATGAAGTACTTGCTAATAATAATGAAAATGAGTTATATGATAAGTTTTATTGATTTTATAAAATTATTGCAAAATAAATCAAGCCCCTCCTCTCCTAATTCTATTCTCTCAATTCTAAGATTGATTAGGAATAAGTACCTACTCATTTTGAACACTGAGATTTTGTGTATTAATAAGCTATCCAATAGCTGTGTTATTCGTAGAGTTCTGCGTTTAGGTCTGGGTGTACACATCAAGATTGTACGCGCTAGCGCACGCACTTATTTCCCTAGTTAGTGTAACTTGATTAATTTACACTATTACTCGTTTATGTACCTGTGTTATTCGTAAAGTCCTGTGTGGAAGTCTGGTCAGGTACGGTCCCAGCAAAGCCGAGTGCAGGAGGGTTGAACTGTGAGGCGGCAGGCGCGGCACAGGAGGGAAGATACGCAGGGTACGCGCCCGCGCCGCCGTAGCCCCAGTGGGAGTTACTCGAACTTAGTCCAAATTGGCTCATATCTAGAAAAATAATGCTGGTTATTATATTAAATTAGGCAAGTATAGTTCTTATTCAAATAATTAGTTCTAGAAATAGGTTAAGGTTTGAGCTGTCCACAGTTATGTACTTTGAGGGAGAGTAAACTAGTGAAAGAAAGTAGTTAGGATAAAAAACAGGCTTCCATGATCGTAGAAAGACAACTGGTAGTATACCGACTACTTTGCATCGATCACAGTTCCATAAAATATTATAGTCAAAAACCGTTGCCAACGTTAATATATCAACGATCAACAATATTTCCTCTGAACTGATTTCAGGTTTAATTGAAGAACGAAAATTTCAGATCGTCCGGCTACAGAAAAATAACAAAAGCGTGAAGGAATTGATTCATCTTTTATAATGGAACGGTGTCCGTGCAATGCTAAACATAAAACAGTTTCAAATGTTTTAAATCTGAAAAGTCCTTTAAAAAGGCCAAACTTGATATTTATTCAGCTCACAGAGTAGCCGAAATAATGAAAGAGCGGGCACTTATAAAGATATCGGGCTTCGGGACTGGACAAAACGCACGCCAGCGAGATACGTTGCGTCCACTTTATTTTTTCCGGAGTATTACAGGCTTTTATTTTTCGGTATCACGGTTCCGTTTTTGGCCGACGATCGGCGGACTCGGTTTTTATACGATACGCGCCGTCGTGTTTTGTCACGTTTTGACCCGCTCGAGTTGTTTTAGGCCGGTGGATTTTAGCGGGCTCGATGCATGCTTGTTCGATTGGGTTCGCAGTCAGCTTTCATCTGAATTTTTTTTTCGGCGACTGATTGAATCCGCGCTTTAGTGAACGTAGTTTAGCGTATCGCCGCGCGGTTTTAGTGACTCATTCACTTTTGAGCTATCAAACGCGTTATGAGGTTTGTGTGCGGTTTCCAATTTAGATTGTCCGATTGCGTTGTCATTTGTTTTATTATTGCTGTGCTCTATTCTGAAAACTGTAACTTTAGTTTTCAATCTGCCACAAAACCTAAATTGGATAAACCTACCCCTTTTACTTACAGTAAAAGTGGTAATCACATCATACTAAAAGTATGTCTAACTAGCTGGGGGCTTACCATCAACGCTTAAAGCAGTATTATTTTAATATTATTGACGCTCTTTTTTCAGAATTATAATTCCCTTTCAGGGATTTCAGGGTACGTCATATTCAAAAATAATACTAATTTAAGCGATGGTAGTAAGCCACCTGACTTTGCTCAGGTAGAACCTTTTTGAATCCTTTTCCTTTCTTATGTATTCTCTTTTTAAGCGATTGCATAGCTTCTATCGCGGGCCTTGAGCGTGGAGACCGAATTCAGAAATTCCGTAACGAAAAAAAACCTAACACTTTGGTTGCTATGACTACTTGTGTTGTTGACTTCAAGTTGGTGAAAATAAAAAGACTATTTTTATGAAAAGATGATTTTGGTTGCTATGACTACTTGTGTTGTTGACTTCAAGTTGGTGAAAATAAAAAGACTATTTTTATGAAAAGATAGATGATTTTGGTTGCTATGACTACTTGTGTTGAAGTTAACAACACAAGTAGTCATAGCAAGTTGATAAAAAATGCTATGCAATAGCTTTACCGCGGCAGTCTTCGAGTGCCACACGTCTTTTTTTTCCTTTTCTTTTCTAATGTATTAGGAAAACCTTTGCGCAAAATGTCAAGGTTCTAAACCCAGATTTGAACTATTTTGGTGATTTACGTCACTTTTGCAGTTTATCTCATAAATTACTCCTCATATAAAGGCTTTAAACGCTATGTTATGAGCGCTATTAAGTCAGTTTTGACCAGGATAAATACATGACAGTTTTTTGAAAATCGTTATACGTATGCAGTTTTAATTTTCTTTAAAATCGATTCTATGATGGATTCTAGTAAAGTTAAAGTTTCAAATTAAAATTAAATATCGCCTCACTGCCCACCTCCACCTTAATATGCATATCGGTAGCTAGTTACTTACTTTGACATGAAGTGATGGGTGGCATCCTGAAGCCTCCAAGCGGGTCTGGTGGGAAGGGGAACGGACGCTGGCCGAACGCGAAATGGAACTGCTGCTGCTGTCCTAGCAAAGACAACACTACATCAGTAGGATACAAGCTGCTCTTAAAACTAAGCATTGGCGGTCATGTTATAGGTGTAGTTAAGGCTGCATATTAAGAAGGGGAACAAATGCTGATTTGGCATTCCTGATATGGCAGAGACAACATGATATTTGTAGGATAATGCTCTGTAGGTATACGTATTGTTAAACTATTATTCGAAAAGGTGGATAACCTTTTACTTCGATCTCACTCTTGATGAAATAACCAATACAAACAGGTAGCAGTTTTTATTAAACACTTAACACACCCCTCATGAGGTTGTAACCCTCTTCACAGCGTCGTATCAATACGAAATCTCTTGGGTTTCTTAGTAATGGCGGTAGGGTGGTGACTAGTTACAAATGAAGCCTTCAGACCAGAGTAATTTTGAAAAAAAATATCAATACCTCTTAATAATCCTCTGTTATTTGTAACCAAATCTAGCACCTGGCAATAAAAATGACAGTGCTCATCGTTATAAGAATATTAATTATATTTTTAACGATGTAAAAATAATATTCTTAAAACTAATACCCTAAAATCCTGTAAGTAAACAAGAAAGTATTATTTACGAGTCAATCATCGTTCAATTTTCATTCTTGCATTATGCCAAACTCTTCATGGAGAGCTAAAATATCGATTAATAATAATAATAATAATGTCCTCCCGACCGAATTTCGGCCACGGTGGCCAAATCTCCAGAGAGATTAGCCATCTTCGTGGGATATACCTATTATAGTGCACAAGTGTGTGCGCAAACACAGGTGCACTCTCTGTTCCCTTACTCTCATAGCCCGATGGGACGGAAATCCGACACGATCGGACAGAGATCAGGCGCAGGACCGACGGCTTAACGTGTTCTCCGAGGCACGGGGGGAAGCACCGCTAACTTCCTAACTCCGGGCTAGTACTGAGAATTTCTTGTCAGAAAAACCCAATACTTGTTGTGACCCGACCCGGGACTCGAACCCGGGACCTCTTTGGCCGCAGTCGAACATGCTAACCACTAGACCAACGAGGCAGTTAAAAATATCGATTATACAGTTAACTGCAAACTAGTCGGCATCGATATGCATGCATTTCGCTTGCCGCCCCTGCTTTTGATTCAGCATTTCCGAATTACATTACAAACTAATCGACAATCCTAATCGAGGTCATACATGTTGACAAACATGCTACCTACAGTTGACACGCAGTAAGTACATCTAGCTATATCAATGCCACCTAACCTACGCTATCTATAACCCAGCCTACGAATGATCTAAACTAGATGATGCCCGCCCCGCGACTTCGTCGATAAAATGTAGCCTATGTCATTATTCTGGGATGCAACTTATCCCTGTACAAAATTCGGTTAGGCCGTTAAGCGTAGTAGACAGTAGTAGACAGACCGACAGACACCTTTATAGTATCAGTATGAATGGGGAAATATGGAAGATTTGTGTAGTTAAAACTTTAATATGTATTTTAAAAGTAGATTTTGAACTGCGGTACATTGTGCGTAAATATTTAAGTATGCTTTTCAAGTAAGAGGTGTGGCCTATTGCAGTAGATATAACACATTTCAATTTAATAAACTTGCCAATACCCAAATAACTTGTTTTTTTTATAAATTTGAGGTCCATTCCTTACCAATACAAAATGTCATTACCTGCAATAATTATCTACCCATGTTATACTCATTTATCTTTACAGCTAATGGTAGGTAGCGGATCGTACATGTATAGGCGGAATATTTATAGGAACCTGCCATCATCTATACTTAGCGTGTATCTGTCGTATCTACCTTTATTGTACCTGTAACAGTCTCGTCCCGTGTTTCGCGCGATCGGAATGCGAAAGGGTGACACCTACGAGGTATCGACACAATCATGTAGAATTTGTCTCCTAGTAAAGGCCTATCCTATACCTATAGGCTGTATATGTATCAAAGAACACCCCTACATTGTTTTATCTTTTACCAACTCATAATTTTTATCAATAATATTGTGATGTTATATGAGTTATTTCAACCTTCTTGCAATGCAAGAGAGTCCAGAGATTATAATTGCAAAATCTTTGCAATTATAATCTCCGGACTTTATCGAGAAACCTAAAAATATTTTATATTGATCTGGTTATAACTACCATATCATTGTAATAAAAATTACTTAACACAAAACTCTACTATTCAAACTTGAGTTGACATTAAATTGACTGATCCACACGCATCAGAAAACAATTGAAATCTGATCCTCACACACATGCAATCTCACTCACACACGCTCATTTTCCGCGTAAAAGACTCAATGTATAAATCAACGGCGCAACAATTACACACTTTCATGGCAAGTTGGAATTAGAAACTGTCATTTGCACCGTTCGAGGGGTCGTATGGGTGAAAAGGGGGGGTATGTTATAGATGGGAGGGAAAAATAGGGTGCCGGCAAGGGCTACTGTGGACCTGATTAAAGGATTACACAGGGGTGGCGTCCGGTCTAGTTAGATTTATTATTCCAAGTATTTTCAACTAGTTAGTCTTGCTTTAGAATAAGTTCAGTCACTTGTCCAGTCTAGTAGATATTAAGCTTCGGGATGAATTGCTCTAACGAAGTAATTTAATAGTGAGTTTGAGAATTTAGAGCACATGTATGCCCGATTTTGTTTCTGTGGACTTCTTGCATCGGAGCACATGTCCCTTTCGAAGCTTTAGTTAGGAAGTAGTAAGTAAATTCCCAATAATTGTTTCTTGTTCTTATCTCAGAATATATTTCTAATGAAATGATTTTCAGGTGACAATAAAGTGAAGGATAATGAACATAGTAGTGTATTAAAAGGTCACATTCTATTCTTCATATTGCTGAATATTTAAAATTAGTGATATTTAAGCTAGCACTATTATAAGCTGTTTTAGACTTTTTTAGATTGTTGCTAGTCAACTACACAACAACCTACCCAGAAATCACAATTACCTTTTGGTAAGAAGAACCTAAAATAAAGCATTCTTGGCTAGAAGATGCATTCCACATTTAAAACCACGTGAATCCCTTAGGGAGAAATTCAAGGAAATAGGTAGCCTCGCAGTATATTTACAGTAATCTAATCTTTGTAAAACAGCACATTCAGAATTACAAAAGAATATGCGATCTGCACGATAGGCCAACTAGAAACCGTCATAGGCTCGTGACTCCATCGCTCCGCCTTAATAAAGTCCGAAGGTCGTTCGTGGGAATGAGCATACTATTCTTCAACAAAATTCCTCAACCTATTATAAACTTGCCTTTACACAAGTTTAAGATAACCATTAAAAAAATGCTCCTAAAAAAGCTTATTATACTGTCGAAGATTATATTAATGATAAAGGCGCATGGATTTGATTCGCTCCAGCAATGCTCAGGACAGTGGTTACTTATGTATCTGTATATGTTGTATGTAGATTATTGTAAACATACCATATACTATTTTTTTTCAAAAGAGCAACCACCGAGTTTCTTGATGGTTCTTCTCGGTAGGAACGGCATTCCGAACCAGTGGTAGATTCATTTGACTATTCATAAGAACTTGTAAAAAGTTTATTTGAATAAAAATAATTTGATTTTGATTTTTGATTTTGATTCAACCAAGAAAAATGAACCAATGAATAACGATTTTGATAGATAACTGCAGTAGGTAGTCATACATAGTCACAATGTAAAATACTCCCAAATACTATAACCACAGAATAGGTAATAGTACGATGTACCATAAGATCTATATACGTACGTGTGAAGTAAACAAACAAGTTAGTCGCGTAAACCAAACTCACACCGTCATACGCGCGGGTGGTCCGGTGCCGGCGCATCCGAAATAGCTGCCTTAAGAAAAACATCGTTAATAGTCCGCCCGATTATTAAATTGTAGGCGGCTACTGCGCCCGTAAAGCGAGCCACCCACGGATCGGTAAAAATAGGGAAGGGATGTGCAGCGGGCTTGTATCTGGTTATAAATTTTAGATCGATTATGATAGTTGTATCCTTTAAAAACTATTGTTTTAGGAAAATGTATCGCTTTTCTGGTAAGACTGCTGTGACTATTAGAATGAAAACACTCTAGGGACCGGACAGGACAAAACGTTTGAGTGAAACGCCAGCATCGGACGGGAATGACCTTATGTGCGTATCTATGAAAAATGGATAGGGACAAATACTTTTTGTCCCTGACGTATTTTCGCACATCATCGACAAGTCGTGATCGATAGGTGACCCTAAAATCTTTCTTTTCTAAAATGGCTAATAGTAGATTAGTAGCCGAGGGCTGTAAGGCATCAATTGCAGCCCGAGATATTTAGGCGCATGAGCGCAGCGAGGGCGCCTATAGTTCGAGGGTGCAATTGATGCTTACACCCGAGCTAACTACACTGCTTTACATCTCGATTATGAGGTAAGTAGAAAAAAACCGGCATTACAAGAATAAACATTTTATTAGTTAAAATTTATAGTGAAATGTTTCATACACACGTTCATGTTGTTTGTACACAATTCAAAATTAACGATATTTATTAACATATTCAAGTAGTTGACCAGTGGTTTGGGATTGGTACATTCATAGTGTTCGTGGAGTTGACCAGACATTTTTATATTCTAGGTGTCCTACTAAAATTGACATTGACAACATACAGGGTGTCAAGTAAATAATGGATAAGCTTGAAATGGGTGATAAGAGCTAATGACCGCTCCAAAAAAATTACAAGAAAAATCTATCCTTATTAAGTAAGTACACGGAAAAAAAAGAGTCTAGAGATTTTGTTCAGTTAAGAAAATATATTGTTTTAAATATATTTCCTTAAGTCAAAGTAAAACGTCTTAAAGTACAGTTATGTTAAATTGAATTGAATCCATAAATTTCTCAGTTCAATTCAACAATATTATTTTAGCTTAATGCACATTTAATTGCTCCAATAGTATAAATCTTCCTTGCCTACAAATAACTCAAATTCTTCTTTCAAAAGTCAAATTTGCTTGTTCAAAGAACATATCACGCCAAATCAAATATTTTGTAATCTTCAATGTAAATGAGCGATACATTCCAACTGAACTAATGTAATGGTAGGACAATGCGATATTACTTTACTTCAAGAAAACGGTTCTCTAGGTTCAAACCAAGCAATCTTCTTGGTTAGAACACACGACATCATAGTATTAAACACTCTATATTTTCATTTAAGAGTTTGTACGTTACTTTAATACAAACCATGTCATAATATAATTTTGTTACAAATAAAAAATTACTTGAAATAAGTAAAAAACATACAGGTGTTGTAACTAATTCAAGTAAATATTCTTCTTCACTCAAACATACTCGTTTTCTTGGATTGAAACTGATAAATATATTGAAATGAGTCGATAAATTATCCATTTAATCGCGTGATGGTCTCAGCTTAATATTTTTTGTTTCTTAGACGAAACAGTGTGATTGTATTGAATGGAGACATTTTGCATTTGACCCGATCTAAATTTGTCTTTCGTTAAACTATTTTTGATTTTTAGTATGAATACTGATCGACTTGAATTATTTAGAGTTGCCGTACGACAGAATAATATCGATAACATTATTATTTATCGATATATACTATATATACCTGTATAAAGACTTGTTACAGCCAAGAAGGACAGTCCCATACAAAAAGCATCAATATTTTAAGCCAATAGGGAAGAAAACTTCTTTAGGCGCGTTGGACATTTGGTGAAACGCAGAAAATCCATGGAAAAACTCTAAGGAAAAACTATTGAACTCGCGACACCATCATGTTACCTCATCTGACAGCTCATGACTTATCTGTAGTGTAGTCAACTTTTAAATTTCGAATACCCAAACAATGAGCGCTAAATTTAAAGCGTATTTCCTGACGATTCAAAACAGACACACGTAAGTGTTCAAGTTTTCACTTTGTCGGCACTGCCACATATTTATTTCTTTTTAAATTTCCAACCTTGGTTTCATAGAAAAAAATGTTCATATGGACGTTATCAGTCACCCCTTTTAGTAAATGTCAGACGTTATTTTACACCCTGTTTAGGCGTTGGGTTAGCAACCATAGCAACCAAGTCACTATTAAAAATTTCTCTTTTCCATCGACGAGTGCAACTACATGGTGGCTTCTGAGTTTAACCACCTGAGTCTGCGTCTAGGGGTGGAAGAACGTTCTCGTTCTCTTTTACACGTATTCTACATTGTGAATTTATAATAATACTAGCGAATCCGACCTAAATTGTACTGTCCTTATGTTCTCCTGTCCTGATGTCCTGGCATCTACTGGGTCTAGTTGTGTTTTAAAACTATCCAGGAACCCATTCAAATATACACACAATTTAATCCAAATCGTTTCAGCCGATTAGGAGGAGTTAGGTGATAAATACACGTACAGAAGAATTATTTAAGTAAATTAATATCAATGGGAATTTGCTGCTATATAATTTTCGATCTAACCTACCTATATTATAAATAAATAAAATAAATAAATTCATATTTATTGACCATCACTACAATTCATTATACTTAGTATATTATATTATGTATTTATTTATCACAATCCACCAACCAAAGTATTATTCAGTATCAATTCGCCGATGTTAAAATGCACTTATCGAATCTTGGACGTATCGAATGGATCAAATCACATTAAAATAATGGTCTGTGTACATAGTGGTCGATACTCCATGTATGCATCGATGTTGATACATGGCATGGCGCATCCCTAACCGTAGTAATTACTAATTTTGGTAAATGGCGTCGTTTTAGTCGTACAAGAAGTTCTTTCTCAGTAGAAAAGAAATAGTAAGTTTTTCAATGGGAATTCAGAATAATAATTCTGAATTCCAGTACCTGTATTCAGTGTTATAGAGAAGATAAATAAATCCATTAGTTATGGATGACTTTTTATTGCTTTTAGCGTCATGAGCGATTCCCGAAGATTGAAGCATTTCGCAGTGAGTATACCTAATTTCTTTTTTGTACTTAAATTTGGAATATGTTTTGTTAATAATTAATGATTACATTTGATGATAAGTAATACTTATTTACCTATCCTCAAAAATAAGTCACAATAAAAATAAGCTTAGTTTAGTTGCGGGGTAGTCCGCCAACCCGCATTGGAGCAGCGTGGTGGGTCTAAGCTCTAATTCCTGTGTAGGCCTGTGCCCAGCAGTGGGACGTTAATGGGCTGTAGTGGTGTTGGCAGTTTAGTTGCCCGCTTTAAGTAGGTACCTGAGACGTACCTACTACATAGGTACCTACTTGGAAGATCGTAAGATTGAAGTTTAGTGTAGGTAGGTAGGTAATTTCGTTCTGTTTCTGTACACAGTGGCTTTAAAAGCGCTATTCCATTAGGCAAGTTACTTGCACATACAAGTTGCATGCAACTTGAGCAAAGGTAGTTTGTATATTTTTCAACTAAGCAATTTATTATAGCTTTCTGCATGCAATTTGCACACTCTTGAAAATATGTTTCCAATGCGAGCGACTTGTACCTATGCAATATGACATCAAACTTGTATACAAGACTTGGCTAATAGAATAGTGCCTTAATTAAGAGCCGCAGTCAATCCCATTCTAGATTGAATGACATGACTGCAATTCCCTATCAGATTTTCTGGGTTCTTCCTTTTTCCTTATGATAATAATCTTAGACCATAGTTTAAGATAACAACAGATTACTTTTTGTTAGGTACTTACTGACAAAATATAGCCATAATAAAATTATCACCTGAATAATTTGAATCCTTATGAGTTTTTAATAAAAATAATATTTCTTTTTTAACTGGCTTCATACATATTACAGTATGCGGCAATAGATACAATTTGTGTTGCACACATATACGAGTACCTGCACATTCGATGTATGTTTATTATAATGTGCATCCTCCCATTACATTTTCATTGGCCGATAACTATTTGGTGGTGTACCTTCTTCTTCTTTATCAACCTATAGATGTCCACTGCTGGTCAAACACGCCTGTCGCCTACCTGGGTGTACCTACTTACAAGGAATTTTATTGTTGTGCTTTCAGGTAATGGCATTACCATTGATGATCTGGATCAACTGAGTCAAGATCATATAAAAGAAATTTGCCCACATTTAGGCAATAGGCTAAAACTAACAAAGAAAATGAATGAATATTTAGAATCAAAGGTTTGTAGATGAAAATAGATACATAAACTAGTTTTCCTTTCCTTTGTTAAATTCTCATACAAAACACAAGATATAAATTAGGAAAATGACGTTTCGTATTCCCCTGTTTCCTCCTTCAAACTGGACCAATTTTTATGATATTTTAGCATCAGTAATAGAAAGAGATCATTTGTATGTTTAATAATCAAAATTTAGCAAAATAACTTCGATTTTAAGACGATTTTTACAAGAATAAAATATGTGCCTTGGGTAAAAAAGAAGACACAGGCAAGGAAGATTTCTTTCTTGTACAGATCAAAAATATGAAAAATTGGTCCAGTTTTGAAGTAGGAAACGGGAATGAAAAGTCGTAAAGCCTACTTTAAGTCTGATTTGTATGAGACTATTGAAGGCCACTTCTCCGCTGTCTTTCCTTATAAGTATGATAAAATAAATTAGATTTGTATTTGTTTATTAAAATATTGTTAAATAATTTGTATTGTTGTTTTTTACTTTAAATAAATAAATATTACTACATAGAAACTCTTTTATTTCTCAAATCAATCTTTGAAGCCCTACACACAAATTAAGCTTAAAAGGGAAACTGACAATGTTCATCTATATTCTTAATCTTATACCTATGTTATGTTTCAGCAGCAGTTAGACCTACACGTGCTCGACTCCATGGATTTGATTGGTTAGGGAAAAAATCCTATTAGGGTAGGCACCGTTAAGCATTTTTTACTCATATCTACATACTGAAACTGGACTTTAGGCATATTGTGACTCACATCGGCTTAAACGATGTATCAGCAAACAGGTGCGGGTGCCAATATGCTGTAAAACCCATGTTCAGTATGCATGAGTAAGGAATGCTTAACGGTATTAACCTAATGGGATTTTTCCCTTAGCGAATTTTTTTTTTGGTTCGAGCTTTTGTCAGTTTCCTTTAAGAACGCATTATAATTTTGCCTTAGACAATATTTTCTCAACAGAATATTTGATTAAATTGAGGCAAGCAAAATACATAATTATTTGAAATACTTCACTTTTCATCTAATATAACTGCATGTTTGGTTTAAAAAATAAAATCTTTACAAGAACCCGATCATGCTTTGGGCTAAAACATTAACATTATTGAATGAAACAAAAAATAGTTTAGAGCAACATATATTTCACTTTATGTCAATCGAATATAATATTAAGTCAATACTATAATATCTTCTGCATAAGCGTACACACTTTTATCGGAAATATGTTAGCATTTGTTCGTTACACTTATTTTCTTGGTACAAAACATTATTTTCATTGTTGAAATATATGTCACCTTAATTTAAGCTAACAGAGTTCAAAATAAGAGAACCGCTATCTTGACTGAATGAAAGAAAAAGCTTACAAAGAGTGTAGAGTAAACTAATCTTTTGAATCAAGATAGTAATTATTTTGGTTTAAGATTATATCAGTACATGACTCCTATCGGAAACGATCTATTGTCTTAATTTGAGATAAACAGAGTTCAGGACGAGACATCTGTTACGTTAGGTTTACGAATCGATTGTCTTATATATTTTTTCAATAACCGATCGTTAGAACGAAGAGAATCATAATCTATATTCAAGATTTTATAACATTCAATAAATCGCCCGTATTATTTTGATTGAATCTATTTTTTATTTACTTAATTAAATATTACTTTGAAGTTCAAAGCAATATGATATCTTAACTGGAGATAATTTACTGCATGGTGCATATATGCGAATATTTGCTTGGATTAAATAATCCTTTTTTACCGTGTACTTATGTAGTTTTCGAGTTATGAGGTTTTATAAAAAATATTACCTTAATTACCTTACCTTACCATAATGACTTTGCTTTACATTTTTTTACACAACGGGCACAAATTGTTAGACCTCAATATACGTTGATTGTGAAATTTAATAAATGCTATTTTATTTTATCCACCCTGTATGTGTTAATACGTTGGTCAATTACTGGCTCAATCTTGGTCAATAACTAGCTACTGTTGGTCTAACTAAGGAACAGTTCATCTTTTAGGATTTATGCCATAATTACAGAAATCCCTTGATACTTATGCTGCTATGATTTATAGTCCTCATTTTGTCTATAAATAAACTTAAAAAATAACATAGAACTAAGGTCTTCCCTTCAAATCTGTTAAAATGACAGCTAATTAAAGTCAAAATATCTCCATAAATGGTTTGGGAATGGTACGTTCACCTTACGTTAAGAATACAGTCTCAGATAAAGACTTTACTCGTTTTTCTTTTCGCCACTTCATGAACTCGTCGTAAGTTTTCAAATATTTCTCTTTAAAACTTTCAGGCAAAATATTGTTAATTGCTGCTTCAGCTTCCATTTTCATTGAATCGGGAGTGCAGCTTATATCTTCATCACTTGCAGAACTCATGTTTTTTTCCTAATTAGCACGTAATTATAAAAAAATCCCAAAATCAATTGCCGCCATTTTTCATCTTTTTTTAAAATTTTTTTTTCAAGAACGAAATTGAGCTTCGCCGTTCGATATTTAAAATTGATGACTATTATACTCATGCAAAGACAAGGCTGAATAGCGAAGCGACCTCTTTTGTCATTGGGCTGAATGCATGATGTCTATTGCCAGTATGATGGTTAGATGTACGTGAACTTTTTGAAAGCGTGAAGAGTTTTTTTTTTAAATTACTTACCGCCCTAGGGCTTTTCTAGCTATATTATTACCCTAGAGCGCTAATTGGTCACCTACAAGCCCCATTTGGGGGTATTAAGGACCTACTTACCGAATATGAGAGATGTAAAATATTTTTTGTAACCGGGAGGCATCAACTTAGGATAAGTTATCATTGTGATAAATTTTCAGAAAATCCTAGAGATCTTAATTCCTGGTTATTACGATTTCTATGACCTACTTAGCCTGATTTCAAGAATAAATCTGCAGAATTTCTTTTCGTATCACCAAATGATATTTAATGTTTCAGAGGATGAAACGCAGGATTAGGGTGTACCTATACGAAATACATTTATTCGTTTGATATTTTAGTATATTGGGGTCTTAAGTACAGTGGTTCCGGTTCTGTCATTAGGATGATAAAGGACATACTCATGTATGAAGAGTTAACACTTATATGTACAATCTTTCCCTACTTTATGTAATAGGTTCAGTCAAATTGTCTTCAAACAATTATTTCGTTTAAACACACGCATATCGCGATAGAACACCCAAAACAGCGCCTCCTTCACGGACCATTTACAGGAATCTTTCAAGTCATTAATATCCCCACATGTTCGCATAGATGTGAACCTTCGGAACTTAGAATTAAATAATTTATCGCGCGGAGGCTGGAATAATAAATCAATATGCAGGGCATGCACACACGGGCAGGAGGGGGGTTAACCCGGGCCCTTTCTTGACTAATTAATTAAACAACCGATTCATTACAGCCTTCCTTTGTGCCCTCACATTCGTCTGGTGAAGGGGTACAGACTACAGATCCTTTACATTTTTCAAAGGCGAGAAAGTTCGATTAGTAGGAAGACGAACCTTCTTTAGGTAAGCTCGACATATCATATTATGTAAGTGATAGTGATAAAGTTTGAATTTTTGGAACGTGCGTTCAAACGAAGTTGTTGATTTAGAAATATCCCTATGCTCAGTGCGATAGCCCGGCTCGGCCAAAGGATTGGCACGAGCATATTATAATGCGAAATGTCTGTCTATCTGCCCCTTATCTTTTTACGGCCTATCTTTTTAACCAATTTTTAGGAATATTGATACAGCTTCATTAAATCCCGAGGACAGAAAGCTACTTTTATCCCAGATATAAAGAATTCCCAGGGGATTTTAAATTAAAACCAAAGAGATTTGGGAACCATCTAGTCTATAACTTATGTTCCCTTTAGTACACTAGTCCAGTGAAAAATTGATAAGGAATAATTTGGACACCGGGCCTTTAAAAAACCTACCTACATTTTAATGATGTTCGATGCGTGACAGAATAGAGAGACATAGAAAATAGTGAACTACCATCAATCAAATAAATATTATAAATGCGAAAGTTTGGATGGATGGATGGATGTATGGATGTATGGATGTTTGTTACTCAATCACGCGCCAACGGCTGCACGGATCTGGCTGAAATTTGGCACAGAGATAGAATATAGTCTGGAATAGCACATAGGCTACTTTTTATCCCGGAAAATTAAGGAGTTCCCGCGGGAACCAAAAAATCTCAATCCACGCGAACGTAGTCGCGGGCATAAGCTAGTTTCTTCATAATGCCCATTGTAAGTAAAAAGGTTGTGAGCTGTAACTATTCCAACTGAGTAGGCACGATAATCATTTTAATGCCATTGATCGGGCAGGCTTAGCAGCGATTTCCTAGCTCGTCATTTGTTTCCGTCACCTAGATACCAACTATTTAGATTGCTTCACTCAACCTCGTTCACTCTAACTCAACTCTAGCGAAGGCTGGGCTAGCGAAGGCTGGGCTTAGTTGAATAACAGACGATTAAAGTAACGCTATGGTTATCGTTAAACTTTCGTTCATTACTGAGATGAAGAAAGTCAAGTTCTGGGCAATATAACTATATTTCCCAGAATTGCCTATATTGTATTGCCTAACGAGACTTGAATTGTGCAACCCATATTATTGTTATTTTATTACGTCCAAAGTTTAACGGTGACGGTAAAGTTACTTTAACCGCCTCTGTCATTCAACTGGACCTGACAAAAATAGGCAAATCTTTGATTTTCCGTGAAACGTTCAACATCGTGTCCGTACCGCAAATCATATTTCATGAAAAACATGGATTGAGTCAAATTGATAGCTAACGAAATAATCACACTTAAAACACAAAAAGACAGACACATTTTTGTATATGGACTAATAAGAAAAAGTCAGATACAATTAACCGCACCCATAACGGTGCACAAAAAATATCTGTTTTTGTAAATCGATTATTAGAAGGAATTTTAAGTTTAGTCAAACAATGTTCAATTAGGACTAACACTGTCGTAAAAATGTTCCTGCTAATTTTCAACAATGCAAACAACAAAACTACCAACCATAACCGCAAACGTTAGTGTAAACAATGTTTTTAGTGAATATTATTTTAATTGTTATTCTTTGGAATACCTACTGTATTCAAAAGTACTCTCCAGGTCCTCAACTATACCCATGCCAAAAATCACGTCAATCCGTTGCTCCGTTGCGGCGTGATTGAAGGAAAACCAGCAAACAAACTGACTTTCGCATTTATAATATTAAATATAATTGTATGCAGTCTGCATAAGATTTTTATAAATAACTAGCTGATGCCCACGACTTCGTACGCGTGAATCAAGGTTTTGTGGTTCCCGCGGGAACTCTTTTATTTTCCGGGATAAATTTTCCTATGTGTTAGCCCAGACTATATAATCTATCTCTGTGCCAAATTTCATCCAGATCCGTTCAGTCGTTTTTTTTTGTTTTTTTTTTATTATTAAAAAGCCGTTCTGGCGTGATTGAGTAACAAACATCCATTTGATGTTTTTTGGTTCCCGCGGGAACTCTTTAATTTTCCGGGATAAAAAGTAGCCTATGTGCTATTACAGACTAGAATCTATCTCTGTGAAAAATTTTAGCCAGATCCGTTCAGCCGTTGGGGCGTGATTGTGTAACAAACATCTATATATCCATCCATACATCCATCCAAACTTTCGCATTAATAATATTAGTAAGATATGAAGTAAGATGACTCTACTTAAACTTTTGTTCTTTTTCCGCGTTCAATTCGAAACAGGTTTTATCGTTTCGAAGTCCGGACAAAGAATCAGATGATTATTATTAAAATGAAGGCATGCAAATAAGTTCTAAAAAGAAACAATAAAAAAGCCAATGATCGGTTTACATGGATAATATTATTTTTATCATTCACAACACCTACTTGATGAGGAAACTCATCATGGAAGACTTTTTAAAGACAGCTGGTACTTTAGATAAATGTGCAATCTGCATCCATGACTATTTATACATATATATATATATATATATATTAGGAAAAGCACAGATAGATAGATAAAACTCTTTATTGCACACACTGAAAGCAAAAGATAAAACAGAAGAGTGCAAAGGCGGTCTTATTGCTTATGAAATCTCTTCCAGACAACCTTTGGGGAGAGGACATTATCAAACAAAAGTGCGGGATGATGTGAGTGGGAACCAATTAGTAATAAAATACGTTAACAAAAATACCTCCTAGGTACCTACCTAACTGAAAAACTACATATTGCAAATTGCTTTTCTACTCCGAGTGAGCATCAAGTAAATAAATGAATACTAACTGGTTTTGGAGCGAGGTTCCCGCGGCCCGTCCACGGTGACTTTGATCGCTTTGTTGTACGTCGTCACTTGGGGCGGGGATGTCGATATCGTTATCGTCAAAGTGAAGGATTTTCCTGCAACAATCCAAAAAATATTTGAGATTTACTTCATATAAAGTTAATATTCACCTTACTCACTTTCAAGCAAAGCTGGAACAAATTTCTATTCGAGAACTTTACTTTGATACACTTATTTTCTGTTAGTTAAATTAAGGCATAAATTGTGTACAAAAAGAATAAAAATAAAATAAAGAAAATTATTGAAATGTGAGTATTTTGCCGGAATGCTGCCCATGACAGCTTCCAACTTCTAAAAGCGAGAGCTGCTGCCCATGATGCCATGCTGATGCTGATGATAGCTGATGCCCGCGATTTCGTCCGCGTAGTCTTAAGTTATTTTAAAATATCCAATCTAAGCATCTATCAAAGCAAGCCAAATGCACTGAGGTTGATCTCCTGGTATTACAGAATGTCGCAGATACGATTGAAATTGTTCCTTTTCATTATGTTGTAGGTAATTGAACTATGAATTCGATCAAGCCGTAAAATATTTGTGCAAACTTTTTACTCGGAATAAGTGGAAGCAATAAATTCAATCTGTGGTCGCTACTCTTTTCGCCAGCGTCCACTTTTTTATAGTTCGATGTTGATCACTTGTTCGAAAAGTAAAAATTTTATTGCGGGTTTGTTTTCAATTTTTGTGCATCGAATCAAAAATTCAATCCCGAGGGGTTGTGTACGACAAATATAAAATGTAATATGCAGTTTGGAACTCTGTACGTGCCGAGTAATGAATTAAATTATCGTAATGGCCATCACAACTGCAATAACTGCCAACTATCAAAATACCGAACAAATAAGCACTTGACGCGAAATGACGCATCAAAGTGGAGAGCATAAAAGAGCAACTCATCCACAACATATCAGAGCGCGTCACGAACAACAGGCCGACCACTTCATCACAGCATAACGCCGGCAATAAAAAAAACATTTCCATCTGCGGAAAAACCACAGTTAATATTAAATGACCGTCCGTCAAAGCTGTATTGTGGAGCGCTTTGGCCGCGCGCTGCGGGATGCAGCCAATACCGATTTTCTGATTTTTCCACCCTGTCCGGGGGAGTGGGGCGAGGGGAGAGAGTGACATGTAAGCTTTAATGGGGCCTGAAGCGGCACGCCGCTGGCTACACGCGAAAAAACTGAAAAAAGCCTCATTCATACGTGATTTCATGTGTAGGCTACTTTCTGCGGGGACGGTGTGTGCTCGTTAAAAATGGAGGTCGTACACGAGCCGGCTTGTTGCGGCCTATCGGAGTTTATTAACGCTCGAGAGGCCCCCGTCGTTAACACTTATGGGAGTACTCGTGCTTTGTGTGACATATCAATGTGTCATGGACTCAGATGTAATTTATGTTCACGTATAAAAAAATTGTCGCTGAATTACATCGTCTCAGCATACATACTCAGGGACGACAGAGGTTCTGGGACGTAGGATCTGTTTCCATAAGATCTTCAATTATTTTGACCAAACTGGCAGAAGGTAGGGATGTCGTCGTCGTCAACGTCGACAACTAATAGAAGGCCTCTGCTGCGTAGGTCTCTTCATAGTTTCACATGGGTCTGTCACGATCAGGGCTGGGCTATGTGACGCCTGGATGCAGCCTTGATTGCTTACAGAACCCATTATTAATTGTGTTTCACTTCTTCTAATATTTCTACTACTTTGGTCGCCAAAAAGTACTAGCTTAGATATTCTTCTAAGTTATTGGAACGAAGTTCCTTATCGCGCGTTACGAAAGGGGGCTAGACGGAAAAAATTAAGACCAAAAGTTGTAACGACACTTTTTATGAAAAGATGATTTTGGTTGCTATGACTACTTGTGTTGTTGACTTCAAGTTGTTGAAAATAAAAAGGCGAAATAATTTTAAAGAATTATGTTTTCAATAGTTACATAGGCTAGTTATTCGACGAAGTTCCTTTCGATTAATTAGTGGAGGAATTGTAAAAAAAAATACACAGAAAAACACGCGCACGCCGCACGGCTTACAACTATAGCAAAAAGTGTCGTTACAGCTTTTGGTACTTCGTTCCACAGGGTGTCCCTTGACACCTCTCAAGTTTTTACTATAATAAATAAAAATATGAAGATTTATGTATAAAATATATTGGTTGTAGGTATAACATGCTCAAAGACGGTTATTAAACTACCATATCTAACTATCTGGCCCCTAAGATACGGGTCCTCCTAGTTTAGGGGTCAGGAATGGAGAAGTTTCATGATGTTGTGAATATCATACCTATTTAACACAACGGATGTAAAATATAGATTAAAACTATAAAATCAGTGTTTTTTTAAATCCATCAATAAATGACTAAGAAATGTCAATTTAAAAGTTTAATTATTTGATGTACACCGATTGCTGTATCTTACTCAAGTGAGAAATTTTGTGAGCGAGTTTTAATACCTAGCCGAGATTTAATACTTTAAAATTATCTTCACACACAAATTAAATGCTTACAATTCAATTAAGTCACGTTAAGTCCATTAATTTCTTTTATAGTGTGAGGAATGAACGCTATTCGCAGTGTTGTTGCGATGCTGAGTTGTGATTCATAGGTGATTTTGCATTGCATTTCATGTTCAATTTAGGTTTCTTGCAATGAATTGTTCATTTTACTTTGGAGGTTATATTTGGCAACATTGAGTGTTGCAGGATGCAGAGTTTATTTTGATTGATGCTAAGTAATTTAATCACCAATCGTAGCTTTTCAATATATAGGCTGTAATCATGACAGCCAATCACAAAAATTCAGGAGAATGTTGGTGGGTCGGTAACAGAAAAATAGTATAAAGGTGAGAGAAAATGGCGTCGGGAGTTCAGTCAGTATTAAAATTTTGCGGAGTTATTACAAGTGGATAAAGTGTATATTATTATTGATTGTATTGGTGAAGATTAGGGTGGATTACTGCATTTTGCTGAGATAAGTATAAATTATAATTGCATATAAAGGCACGCGGGTACCCTCATCATCAGTGGCCGATTCCATATTATATATTGTGGGTAGGCGGGCGAGGAGAATTAATTAAAACTTGCATGTAATCACTGAAATATAATTGGATTCACAATCACTATAATTTTATGGTTTATTCCCGACTAGCACTCCACCGAACACGTAGCTTAAATCACGCGATTCGAATTGATTTATCTTCAGTTCACCACGCGTGAGTCACTAGCGCTCGAGGTTGTGCCAGAGTGACAAGGAGCATTAGCTGTCAAACGCCATAGACTAAAGACAAACGTCAGATGCGCTCCTTGCCACTCTAAAAATATCGACGCGCCGTCACGGCCGGACTGACATTCGCGCGCCCTCGCGCGTCTGCTCGTGCCCAGGAATATCTGCAAAGAAAAACACACAGCTGAAGTACCCTTCTGGACATGCTCGTCCATCCCTGACACTTCACTACTTTTAGATCGTCCCCTAACCCCACATCTAACCATTGCGTCAATTACCCACACACCAACTGGAGCTGTCCATTGCGTCAATTACCCACACACCTACTGGAGCGGATAACTGAACTCGGGCTTCCCTTCGACCAGCTACCGCCTCACTGTGATGACGTGGACCGAACACATCCCGTCAGCATCCCTTCCACCAGTAACGAACGTCGCACGTTCACACGCTGCCGTAAGTGAAGTGATCCGGAACCTCGACCCGCATGAGCCAGTCCCTTAGACCATTCACTTACCACCCAGCTCACACATACAGTACCAACCCAGGTTGAAGTGATCCGGAACTTCGACCCACATGAGCCAGTCCCTTAGACCATTCACCAATCGTCCCGCGCAACAACCAAAGTCGTAGTCAAACCGTAGTCTGATCAAGAACATCGACCCATATAGGCCAGTCCTTTCAACCAGCTACACCACATACGCACTTCCTGATCAAGAACATCGACCCATATAGGCCAGTCCTTTCAATCAGCTGTACCGCATACGCACTTACCACCGTCCACCAGTAATGAACGAACGTCAAAATTCACGAACACGGCGTGTACATTACATAGCATATTATTTTCACTAACCATTTATTATTTATTCATCACGTTCGGAGGCAGAGAGGGTCTCAGAGCTAGCGGTCATAGTGCGTGAACTAGACACCGACACCGTGTCACTATCATCATCAGATGTTACCGCCTCAATTTCTTGACCGTGGACCGCCGCCGTCTCGGCCTCCTCTACGTTATTAATTAAGGAACTAGCCACTTCAGCCAATCCATCATAACCAACAGGTACTGCACGAAGATTTTCATGGGAATATTTATAAGTGCGGTTAGACCCATCAATGTCTCTTAGCTCATACCTATCGTGATCTAGAACTCGAATAATAGTAAATGGACCTCTAAACTTTCGCTGAAGTTTGGTTTGATTGCGCTCGCTACACTTAATGAAGACAAAGTCACCTACAGAGAACGGTTTCACTTTTGCCCTACCGCGGTTAAAACGCTCTACTTCCGATAGTGCTGCCTTCCTAATATTTTCAGAAGCATTGCTCCGGATTGCGCTTAAATCTAGACGTGCCTCTGGTTCTGTCTGCGGTGATACAGCGGATATCCCTAATGACTGTGCTCGTGTACCAAACATTAGTTCTGTCGGCGAATAACCGGTCACTCTGGACTTAGTACTATTCAACGCTAATTGCACCTCGGGAAGTTCGTCGCGCCACGTTTTATTCGGGTCATTCTCTACAATTGTGAGTAGACATTTTAGAGTTCGCATTACCCGCTCTACCTGGCCGTTGGCCCTACTGGAACCGGTAGCAATTAGGTGGAGGTCTAGACCGTGGTCATTGCAGGATTGCTTAAAGTCGGCGCTTATGTAACACCTACCCTGGTCCGCGATTATGCGCTTTGGTGCGCCGAAAAGGCAAACCGCTTTTTTGAGAGATTTAATTGCGCTAGCCGCATCGAGTGAGGGTGTGTAGTCTAAGAGGACATACTTTGTAAAGGCGTCGATTATAACAGCGGCGTATTCTTTCCTATCGCTCTTCCCACTCAATTTCCCTGTGATGTCAATATGTATAGTGTGCCAAGGTGTGGACACTTTAGGTATTGGATGTAGTCGCACCTGTTGTGCTCCTGAACATCCTTTTGAAGCTTTGCACACTATACATGAATCTACAAACTTACGCACCTACTTGGACATTTGGGGAAACCAGTACTGCTCATATATCTTGTCTAACGTTTTATCTGCCCCAAGATGCATAATTTCTGTGTGTATGTGATTAATAAGAGTCCAAGTCAAGGATCTTGGAACAACTGGTAACCAGAAACTGTTTTTATTGCGTTCGATTTTCCTATATAGTATGCCTTTCCGTACATCATAAGTGTGAGCAACATCTTCAGGTAGTTCGTTGTTACGGTGCTTGTTAATGAGATCCTGTATCTCATTATCTCGTTTTTGTTCCACCGCTAACCAACCTTGGTGTAGCTCAATGAAGTTTACTTCTTTGTTTCTCTTAGGTGCTTCAGTGGTCTCATTTGTTTTTGATGAACTAGACACCGGCTCTGAGACAGGATTCCTAGAGAGATAGTCCGCGTGACTCATGCAACTACCCTGTTTGTGGACTATATCGAAGTCATATGCCTGCAAGAAGGCCCACCACCGGTGAACACGAGGGGTCAAGTCAGTCTTTGACTTCGACGCTTTCAATGAGTTGCAGTCTGTAAAGACTGTGAAATGCTGACCATACAAGTAATGCCGAAAATTCTCAACAGCTCGTACGACCGCCAGGGTCTCTAACTCATAAGAATGGTATCGCGATTCCGTGTCGGTCGTTCGCCGGCTAAAGTACGATACAACATGGGGTACATTATCTTTTCTCTGAATCAGTATGGCACCATATCCATCAGAACTCGCATCGGTATGAAGTTCTATGGGCGCATCACGGTCGAATATTGCTAAAACCGGCTCAGATGTTAGTATTTCAACAACCTTTTTGTGAATTTCGTTATGTGCGTCTGTCCATTTGATCGGACCTTTTAATTTAGTTAGCGGGTATAATGGACCGACGAGACGAGTGAAATTTGGTATGAAGCGTCTGAAATACGATGCCAGACCTAGAAACTGCCTAACGTGTGTAGCTGTTTTAGGAGTCGGGGCGTTTACTAAAGCCTGCACTTTCCTAGGATTTGGTGTGACTACTCCCGCTCGCACGACATATCCTAGATAATCGACCTCATTTTTCATGAACTTGCATTTCTTTATGTTAAATGAAAAACCTGCGTCAGAGAGTGCTTTCAAGGTAAGATCCAGACGTTCTAACCCCGTTAATACGCCATCCGAGTAACACAATACGTCATCCATATAAGCTAATGCTACTTTATCTTTTAATGGACCTAGCGCTGTATTTATGCATCTCTGGTAGACAGATGCAGCGTTCCTCAACCCAAATGGCATCGCCAGATATTCATATTGACCGTCAGGGGTCACAAATGCTGTTCTCGATATACTGTCGCCATGGGGGTCAACTAATATCTGGTGATAGCCTGAAGCCATATCTAGTGACGAAAAATAATGTGCACCGTGAAGACGATCGATTTGTTCGTCGATTCTGGGCAACGGGTAATGCTCTGGGCGCGTATTGGCATTGAGTTCCCTATAATCTACGCACATCCTATCGGTATTATCCTTTTTTTTGACTAGTAAAATAGGGCTGGCAAATGGCGAGTTACTTTCCCGAATAACGCCCGCTTTTAGCAGAGCTGCCACTTTCTCGTTAACTATCTCCTTCTCCGCAGGCGCCAACCTATAAGGGCGTCTCTGCACTGTCTTATTTGGGTCGATAGGATCTATGCGAAGAACGCCTGTCGTTACGCGTCGCGTGGGCACACCATCAATGAAAAACTCCCTATACTTTTGTAAGATCTTGATCAATGCTCGTTTCTCATCACCTTGCAAATCGGTATCAATAGTCATGAAATCAAATTGGACGGGTACGTCAGATACATTGACTTCTTTTCTAGAAGTAAAAGTGAGCTGATCTTTGTCAATGTGAACGTGCACGCCATCCCCTAATATATCCCTACCTAGGATTACCGACTCCGCGATGGTGTTGTCAGGTACTACATGAAACAGCACAGTCAATGAAATGCCTTGTACATTGATGGGACTAAGAATTTGAGTGACACACTCAACGTTTCCCCGGCCAATGCCCGTTAGATATACTAAATCACTCCGCACAGTACCAGCAAATCTATTGGCCAATCTATCAGTTACTAATGAACAAGCAGATCCACTATCAAAAAGAAAGGAAACGGGCTCACCGGATGGTGTAGTGAGAGTGCTTCTCGATGATTGACGTTCACACACATGAACCTCCTTAACCGCCTTCGTTGCGCCGCCCTTCCGGTCCGCGCACGTTGAAGCCACGTGGCCTGGCTGACCACATACGTAGCAGGTAACTGGTCTCGCTGCAACTCTTGACGCTTGGTTGAACGTCTTGGTTGAGGTTTCAGGCTCTTCTCTCCGCTCCTTGCAATCTACTGCCTTATGTCCCCCTGTGCCGCATCGGTGGCAAGTTCCGTTGAAACGTGGTTCATTAAAGCGAGCTCTTTTCGCGTCCGTATCATAGCCTTCGCCACCATCATGCTTACGCTTGAGCGAAACGCCGTTGAGGATACGTAATAGTTGAGCTCTGGCAGTCACGTTATGAGAATGCAGTTCGCGGCGAATCATAAAGTCTTTTTGGCATAGAACTGAAGCCACAAATCCGGTGATTATATCTTCTGACATTTCTGTCCGTGGGATGCGTTCTATGATGCTCCAAAGACGCGTCGCAGCTTCAGATGCGGTTTCCTTTGCGCCGATTTGAAATCTTAATATTTCATCAAAATAGTCTTGGGGTAACATCGGTTTTGCAAATTTTGCTAGCAGTAATTCTTTTATTTGAGGCCATGTTAATTGTGAAGCTTGCAATTTTGTCAAACATGTGGCGGCACGACCTTTGAGGGCTCGTGTAAGTAACAATAAAAGTTCTGCACCTTCTAACCTGCGACTATCCACGACGATTTCAGTTACGTTGCACCATCCTTCAATGTCCGCTTCGCTATCGTCAGGGTCGAATTTGATCAACTGCGTTGACTCACGGCTCGAGGGTTGCGGCTGTGCTGCGGTCACCAGCCGTGATATGAACATCTCCATTTGATCCATCAGGTTCGATTCTTTCGCTGGCGTAGTAGGTTCATGGTCGTGACTGTTCTCCTCTGTTCTAGGCCCTTTACATCCCACTTCTGATAAAGGCACGCGGGTACCCTCATCATCAGTGGCCGATTCCATATTATATATTGTGGGTAGGCGGGCGAGGAGATTTAATTAAAACTTGCATGTAATCACTGAAATATAATTGGATTCACAATCACTATAATTTTATGGTTTATTCCCGACTAGCACTCCACCGAACACGTAGCTTAAATCACGCGATTCGAATTGATTTATCTTCAGTTCACCACGCGTGAGTCACTAGCGCTCGAGGTTGTGCCAGAGTACAAGGAGCATTAGCTGTCAAACGCCATAGACTAAAGACAAACGTCAGATGCGCTCCTTGCCACTCTAAAAATATCGACGCGCCGTCACATATTATTTTAAGAGGTTATGTTAGGTTATTATTATCGATTTATAAACAATTGGCTTTTGGAATATTTTGAGACAGATCTTGTAGTGAAATTTATTAAAATCAATATAATTGTAAAATCAACTTTAATAGTTCATCGTTTTTATATAATATTATGTTTTAATATCATTGGCTGTTCAATAATTTTTAAAGAGCAACTATACCAGTTTCTTGCAGTTTCTTCTGGATAGAATGTGATTCTAACATACACAACAAACTGGAATGAACAGAAATTAAAATCTATTCATGGTTATCTTTGTGTTTATTTTTAACCTACTAGCAGTGTGGTCTAATGTCTTTGACATTTTCAGAAGTGGGATCCTACAGAGGTAGGATCCCACAGCCCACATACAATTGGATCACGAGGCCACTTCCTGATGCATTTGGAGCATGAGGCCACTTCCTTGGAGGCAGTACATCAAATGAGTATCCGGATTTACTGGTAGGATCTAATTAAATTATTATTACCGATAGTTATGCGGGGACGGTACCCGCATTTTATCTAATGTTTATACAAATTCGATCGTCCTACAATTGGTGATTTAATAATAATTAAGTACTAGATTTTCCTAGCAGGTTTATTTTACTGTTATACAGGTATTATTTATGTTCCAATTATTTTACGTTACGGTCCATACAGGAATTATAGAAGAAAGCATACATTTATGGTTTGATTTACATGGTGTCGTTTGGGATATTAAGTTTTATTAATTGGTTAATATCAGGATGGTTATGGTTATGGTGGTACGATATGTGATCTTGGTTTTCAAAAGTTTTTATTTTTTTCTATATACCCTTATTTTGAGATTAAGTGGTTTAAGTTTTGCTGTTCAGTGCCGTATTAATGATCATTTGATAATTTGTGCTATTGTTTAAATTTCACGTATTTCGAAGTAATCAACAAAAAGTAATTATTCTACTTAAAACAAATTATTAACAAAAGCAAAGTTTTCAAGCAAATATTCTAAATTAAGAGTAACTTAAATTTGAAAAACGAATCGTATACGTAACTATTGATATTAGTAATGCTACATATTTCTTGATCTAGATCCTCAATAAAACTTTCTTGTTTTACTACTTGCACTGCAAACGTTTTAGTATAGTTTGTTTACTTTAATTCTTAAATGCCAATTAAATCGTCAACAAAAATACTATGACAGGATGGCGTGAGCAGTCCAATTTTTTAGCGTATTTTGACTTGCTAAATTATTATTATATTGTTCATTTTAAAACGAAAGGATTGTAAATGGAGTTTCATTGAAGTGAATTTTTGATTATGGCTGTTTAATGGGGATTTTGTCGTATTTGGGTTCGAAGAAGATTCTTCTGGATGAAAAAAAGAGAGGAAACTGGAGCTTGTGTCGTGGCCCTAAGTATGACCCTCTACTATTAATTATTCAGGGCTAAATACAAGGCAAAAGGGGCGTGGGACAGAGAAGGACATCCTGACTGAAGCACATACACCAGTGGTTCAATAAAATCATCCGATCCATATTTAGATCTGCAGTTTCGAATGTTCAAGTTGCCAATATTATCGCCAAGTTTCGATAGAAGAGGCACCGATAGAAGTATTTGGGCTTATTTTTGCGTTTAAATTGATTACTGTTCTGGCAAATTCCGAAATCCGAAACACAACTGTCGCGGAGTATCGTTGAAAGTATTGAGCAACAATTTAAAGATTTCAGATTTGTAACTCTGGAGTTTTGCTATCGGCTTTAGTTTCACTTATTTTTACTGAAGTTTGCTATTAATTGCGTTTTCAAAATTTTAATTGATAGATGATTTAGTTTGAGTGTTGATATTGTAGAGGCGATGGAGTTGATATAGTAGAGTCGATAGAGTTGATATGGTAGAGTCGATAGAGTTGATATGGTAGAGTCGATAGAGTTGATATGGTAGAGTCGATAGAGTTGATATGATAGAGTCGATAGAGTTGAATTAGCAGAGCTGATAGTTGGTATAGTTATAATAATATGATTACCTAAGAAAATTTAATTATTGTTATCAATGAAATTCACAAATGTGAAGTACTTAATTCAGATTTTAGTGTCACTTGTTTCGTATTGCTTGTTGACAAAAGCCTCCTCGGTGCGCTCTACCTCGAAACGTTTTCGATCTCAATCTTCGTGTCTATTTTATTTAGAATGTCGGTTACTTTTGTTTGTTTTCTTATACCTCGGCTACTGTGTCGGTCTTTGATCTTTACTACCAGCATACTTCTTGCCTCGTGGTGGTACCTTCTCGTGGATTGCATTAAGAGCCAAGTTTCGCAACCATAGGTTCAGCATGGTAAGACACAAGCGTTGACTACTCTATTTGTAAGCGCAATCCAAGTCAGAAGTCTCTTGCTCCATTCATTTGCAACCCTTCTCTAAATTTCTTTTGTTGTTAGATCTATAACGGAAATTATCTGCCCTAAATAGATATATTCGTCAATGTAGTCAATATTTATCCGTCTATTGTAATGTGATAGGAGAGTCTATATGGAGAGACTATAGTTGATGGTTATTAACTATATGAGTTATTATAGGAAGTCTTATGAACGGAATGTCAGAGTAATAAATTAGACGAAAGTAAAGATCCGGTCACTAATAGAGACGCATTGACACAGCAAGGTTAGCAGATCAAAAATCATGTAAACATAGTGGACCAAGGCCAACTCGCTGCAGAAAACTTCAAAAGACTGAAGTTGATTGGTTGTTGACTGAGAAATATGATGCACAGGATAACCGGCGTCGAGGATTTGAATAGGATATCTACTCATAGATGCTTTCATCGTTATCATCTCCGAAGACAAGATAACAGAGTGTAAAAGTGGGGACTTCCATACAGTTCTGCTGCTGCTGATTTTTTTTTCATCATCTCCGAGCTGCTAAAGATAAGAAGACTAGAAATATACTGCTGCTGCTGAGGTTGTTTTCATCATCTCCGAGCTGCTGAAGATGAGAGGGCTAGAAATATACTGCTGGTGCTCACATAGAGTTGATGCTGATGAGGACAAGGAGTGTAGAGTGAAGACTCATAAACAGTTCTGCTGAAGGTATCTACAGTACTCAAGGTAAGTCGCATGTTAAATGTGGCGAAATTTTTGAGTTAAATCTCAAGTCAAAATCTCTGGCCAGGTGCAGCAGCTGGGATTATAAAAATTGGACTTGGCACTACAAATATTAAATAGCTGGTTACCAGGTTACAACATACAGATTTGACTACAAGTAAGTTTTACCTTGGATACCCCTATTGATACTCCGTCGGTGATTGGATCAGTTGGACGTGTCTGATGGCAACTTAAGAAGACTGTACTAGAGGTAATGATTGGTCTTGATTATTACTAATTGGTTACCCAAACAAGTTGGTAATATAAGGCCTACCCGAACAAGTTCGTAATAAAACTTAAAAGAAGTTCGTAATTTCGAGTTTAAAGATTTAATAGAAGTTAAAATATTATACTGTTTGGATAATCGATTAAAATTAAGTTGCAAGGTTTGCGACTAAGTGATTTGGAAAAAGCCGCAGTGGCTAAATGGTTTTATTGTTAGTGGCTAAATGGAAATTTGGAAATATTTGTGGCAAAAAAAAATGGTTCTAATGGTTATAAATGGTTTTACTTGGCAAAAATATATGATGGTTTATTGGAATATATATGAGAAAGTTGAGAAAAATGGTTTTAATGGTTTTTAATGGTTGCCACTTAGAAAAATGGTTATAATGGTTTATATGGTTGCCACTTGGAAAAATGGTTATGACGGTTGCCACTATTTGGTTCTGGAAGGTTATACTGGTTATTACAGATTTCTTTGGACAGTTGCAATGGTTGCGACTGAAAGGTTTGAATAGTTTTAATGATTGCAAATAAAACTTTTGTAAATGAATTTGATAAAAAGCTGACCAAAATGTGTATTTTGGTAAATGGTCATATTCGATGATTATTTGTTGAGTAGGCTCATAGCAAATGGTATATATTTTGATAAAAAGGTATACTTGCTCGATGAATTGGTTTAATAAAAAAAAATAGCAGGGTATATTTGGTAAATTACAATTAAATTACAATTATAAACATTTGGTGAATAAATTTAATTATGAAGGCCGGAAGGTGGAGGTTGAGGAAGGTCTGAAATTTTTTTATAATTAGGGTTTACTGAATAATTTTACAGTTGCGATTTTTATAATTACTTATTAACGTGCGAACATGGTTGAAAATAGTTGTCCGTGAGAATACTAAATCTAACATTTTCGCTCACTGTAACACTATACGCTGATGAAGTGCAAACGTAATCTGTCAGCCGTAGGGTTGGTGCTGTCTTAGAGTCACAGGGTTGTCACTATAACAATTTGATAAACAGATGGGTAAAATGTGTACTTTGGTAAATGGTCATATTTAATGATTATTTGTTAAATAGGCCTGATTATCTAAGTGTGTTTATGTTGGTAATAAATAAATGAACAGCTCTTCCATATATAAATAATGAATAATATACTTGAATAACGGGAAATTAATGGAAACTATCTGATAAATGCGTATACTCTTCTTATAAACAGATGTATTTTATGAGTCGGTGCTTTAAAAAATCTTGTGAAAATCTCTTTGAAAATAAACTATGTACTTTACTTTGCTCGCAATAGAGTCTTTATATTGGTCAAGTAACAAAAGAAAAAAGCAGTGGGGAGCAAGGGATTGATTGGTCGTTACTACATAGAGTTCATTTTTCTCCAAGGTTAGGTTGCTTGGTTGTTTTCATGTATGCGGTGATCGAACCTATTCATACCAATTTTTCTTTGCAGGGACGCAAAGAGGCGTCAGGATGGGCGAGTGTGAGGAATGAACGCTATTCGCAGTGTTGTTGCGATGCTGAGTTGTGATTCATAGGTGATTTTGCATTGCATTTCATGTTCAATTTAGGTTTCTTGCAATGAATTGTTCATCTTACTTTGGAGGTTATATTTGGCAACATTGAGTGTTGCAGGATGCAGAGTTTATTTTGATTGATGCTAAGTAATTTAATCACCAATCGTAGCTTTTCAATATATAGGCTGTAATCATGACAGCCAATTACAAAAGTTCAGGAGAATGTTGGTGGGTCGGTAACAGAAAAATAGTATAAAGGTGAGAGAAAATGGCGTCGGGAGTTCAGTCAGTATTAAAATTTTGAGGAGTTATTACAAGTGGATAAAGTGTATATTATTATTGATTGTATTGGTGAAGATTAGGGTGGATTACTGCATTTTGCTGAGATAAGTATAAATTATAATTGCATATTATTTTAAGAGGTTATGTTAGGTTATTATTATCGATTTATAAACAATTGGCTTTTGGAATATTTTGAGACAGATCTTGTAGTGAAATTTATTAAAATCAATATAATTGTAAAATCAACTTTAATAGTTCATCGTTTTTATATAATATTATGTTTTAATATCATTGGCTGTTCAATAATTTTTAAAGAGCAACTATACCAGTTTCTTGCAGTTTCTTCTGGATAGAATGTGATTCTAACATACACAACAAACTGGAATGAACAGAAATTAAAATCTATTCATGGTTATCTTTGTGTTTATTTTTAACCTACTAGCAGTGTGGTCTAATGTCTTTGACATTTTCAGAAGTGGGATCCTACAGAGGTAGGATCCCACAGCCCACATACAATTGGATCACGAGGCCACTTCCTGATGCATTTGGAGCATGAGGCCACTTCCTTGGAGGCAGTACATCAAATGAGTATCCGGATTTACTGGTAGGATCTAATTAAATTATTATTACCGATAGTTATGCGGGGACGGTACCCGCATTTTATCTAATGTTTATACAAATTCGATCGTCCTACAATTGGTGATTTAATAATAATTAAGTACTAGATTTTCCTAGCAGGTTTATTTTACTGTTATACAGGTATTATTTATGTTCCAATTATTTTACGTTACGGTCCATACAGGAATTATAGAAGAAAGCATACATTTATGGTTTGATTTACATGGTGTCGTTTGGGATATTAAGTTTTATTAATTGGTTAATATCAGGATGGTTATGGTTATGGTGGTACGATATGTGATCTTGGTTTTCAAAAGTTTTTATTTTTTTCTATATACCCTTATTTTGAGATTAAGTGGTTTAAGTTTTGCTGTTCAGTGCCGTATTAATGATCATTTGATAATTTGTGCTATTGTTTAAATTTCACGTATTTCGAAGTAATCAACAAAAAGTAATTATTCTACTTAAAACAAATTATTAACAAAAGCAAAGTTTTCAAGCAAATATTCTAAATTAAGAGTAACTTAAATTTGAAAAACGAATCGTATACGTAACTATTGATATTAGTAATGCTACATATTTCTTGATCTAGATCCTCAATAAAACTTTCTTGTTTTACTACTTGCACTGCAAACGTTTTAGTATAGTTTGTTTACTTTAATTCTTAAATGCCAATTAAATCGTCAACAAAAATACTATGACAGGATGGCGTGAGCAGTCCAATTTTTTAGCGTATTTTGACTTGCTAAATTATTATTATATTGTTCATTTTAAAACGAAAGGATTGTAAATGGAGTTTCATTGAAGTGAATTTTTGATTATGGCTGTTTAATGGGGATTTTGTCGTATTTGGGTTCGAAGAAGATTCTTCTGGATGAAAAAAAGAGAGGAAACTGGAGCTTGTGTCGTGGCCCTAAGTATGACGCTCTACTATTAATTATTCAGGGCTAAATACAAGGCAAAAGGGGCGTGGGACAGAGAAGGACATCCTGACTGAAGCACATACACCAGTGGTTCAATAAAATCATCCGATCCATATTTAGATCTGCAGTTTCGAATGTTCAAGTTGCCAATATTATCGCCAAGTTTCGATAGAAGAGGCACCGATAGAAGTATTTGGGCTTATTTTTGCGTTTAAATTGATTACTGTTCTGGCAAATTCCGAAATCCGAAACACAACTGTCGCGGAGTATCGTTGAAAGTATTGAGCAACAATTTAAAGATTTCAGATTTGTAACTCTGGAGTTTTGCTATCGGCTTTAGTTTCACTTATTTTTACTGAAGTTTGCTATTAATTGCGTTTTCAAAATTTTAATTGATAGATGATTTAGTTTGAGTGTTGATATTGTAGAGGCGATGGAGTTGATATAGTAGAGTCGATAGAGTTGATATGGTAGAGTCGATAGAGTTGATATGGTAGAGTCGATAGAGTTGATATGGTAGAGTCGATAGAGTTGATATGATAGAGTCGATAGAGTTGAATTAGCAGAGCTGATAGTTGGTATAGTTATAATAATATGATTACCTAAGAAAATTTAATTATTGTTATCAATGAAATTCACAAATGTGAAGTACTTAATTCAGATTTTAGTGTCACTTGTTTCGTATTGCTTGTTGACAAAAGCCTCCTCGGTGCGCTCTACCTCGAAACGTTTTCGATCTCAATCTTCGTGTCTATTTTATTTAGAATGTCGGTTACTTTTGTTTGTTTTCTTATACCTCGGCTACTGTGTCGGTCTTTGATCTTTACTACCAGCATACTTCTTGCCTCGTGGTGGTACCTTCTCGTGGATTGCATTAAGAGCCAAGTTTCGCAACCATAGGTTAAGCATGGTAAGACACAAGCGTTGACTACTCTATTTGTAAGCGCAATCCAAGTCAGAAGTCTCTTGCTCCATTCATTTGCAACCCTTCTCTAAATTTCTTTTGTTGTTAGATCTATAACGGAAATTATCTGCCCTAAATAGATATATTCGTCAATGTAGTCAATATTTATCCGTCTATTGTAATGTGATAGGAGAGTCTATATGGAGAGACTATAGTTGATGGTTATTAACTATATGAGTTATTATAGGAAGTCTTATGAACGGAATGTCAGAGTAATAAATTAGACGAAAGTAAAGATCCGGTCACTAATAGAGACGCATTGACACAGCAAGGTTAGCAGATCAAAAATCATGTAAACATAGTGGACCAAGGCCAACTCGCTGCAGAAAACTTCAAAAGACTGAAGTTGATTGGTTGTTGACTGAGAAATATGATGCACAGGATAACCGGCGTCGAGGATTTGAATAGGATATCTACTCATAGATGCTTTCATCGTTATCATCTCCGAAGACAAGATAACAGAGTGTAAAAGTGGGGACTTCCATACAGTTCTGCTGCTGCTGATTTTGTTTTCATCATCTCCGAGCTGCTAAAGATAAGAAGACTAGAAATATACTGCTGCTGCTGAGGTTGTTTTCATCATCTCCGAGCTGCTGAAGATGAGAGGGCTAGAAATATACTGCTGGTGCTCACATAGAGTTGATGCTGATGAGGACAAGGAGTGTAGAGTGAAGACTCATAAACAGTTCTGCTGAAGGTATCTACAGTACTCAAGGTAAGTCGCATGTTAAATGTGGCGAAATTTTTGAGTTAAATCTCAAGTCAAAATCTCTGGCCAGGTGCAGCAGCTGGGATTATAAAAATTGGACTTGGCACTACAAATATTAAATAGCTGGTTACCAGGTTACAACATACAGATTTGACTACAAGTAAGTTTTACCTTGGATACCCCTATTGATACTCCGTCGGTGATTGGATCAGTTGGACGTGTCTGATGGCAACTTAAGAAGACTGTACTAGAGGTAATGATTGGTCTTGATTATTACTAATTGGTTACCCAAACAAGTTGGTAATATAAGGCCTACCCGAACAAGTTCGTAATAAAACTTAAAAGAAGTTCGTAATTTCGAGTTTAAAGATTTAATAGAAGTTAAAATATTATACTGTTTGGATAATCGATTAAAATTAAGTTGCAAGGTTTGCGACTAAGTGATTTGGAAAAAGCCGCAGTGGCTAAATGGTTTTATTGTTAGTGGCTAAATGGAAATTTGGAAATATTTGTGGCAAAAAAAAATGGTTCTAATGGTTATAAATGGTTTTACTTGGCAAAAATATATGATGGTTTATTGGAATATATATGAGAAAGTTGAGAAAAATGGTTTTAATGGTTTTTAATGGTTGCCACTTAGAAAAATGGTTATAATGGTTTATATGGTTGCCACTTGGAAAAATGGTTATGACGGTTGCCACTATTTGGTTCTGGAAGGTTATACTGGTTATTACAGATTTCTTTGGACAGTTGCAATGGTTGCGACTGAAAGGTTTGAATAGTTTTAATGATTGCAAATAAAACTTTTGTAAATGAATTTGATAAAAAGCTGACCAAAATGTGTATTTTGGTAAATGGTCATATTCGATGATTATTTGTTGAGTAGGCTCATAGCAAATGGTATATATTTTGATAAAAAGGTATACTTGCTCGATGAATTGGTTTAATAAAAAAAAATAGCAGGGTATATTTGGTAAATTACAATTAAATTACAATTATAAACATTTGGTGAATAAATTTAATTATGAAGGCCGGAAGGTGGAGGTTGAGGAAGGTCTGAAATTTTTTTATAATTAGGGTTTACTGAATAATTTTACAGTTGCGATTTTTATAATTACTTATTAACGTGCGAACATGGTTGAAAATAGTTGTCCGTGAGAATACTAAATCTAACATTTTCGCTCACTGTAACACTATACGCTGATGAAGTGCAAACGTAATCTGTCAGCCGTAGGGTTGGTGCTGTCTTAGAGTCACAGGGTTGTCACTATAACAATTTGATAAACAGATGGGTAAAATGTGTACTTTGGTAAATGGTCATATTTAATGATTATTTGTTAAATAGGCCTGATTATCTAAGTGTGTTTATGTTGGTAATAAATAAATGAACAGCTCTTCCATATATAAATAATGAATAATATACTTGAATAACGGGAAATTAATGGAAACTATCTGATAAATGCGTATACTCTTCTTATAAACAGATGTATTTTATGAGTCGGTGCTTTAAAAAATCTTGTGAAAATCTCTTTGAAAATAAACTATGTACTTTACTTTGCTCGCAATAGAGTCTTTATATTGGTCAAGTAACAAAAGAAAAAAGCAGTGGGGAGCAAGGGATTGATTGGTCGTTACTACATAGAGTTCATTTTTCTCCAAGGTTAGGTTGCTTGGTTGTTTTCATGTATGCGGTGATCGAACCTATTCATACCAATTTTTCTTTGCAGGGACGCAAAGAGGCGTCAGGATGGGCGAGTGTGAGGAATGAACGCTATTCGCAGTGTTGTTGCGATGCTGAGTTGTGATTCATAGGTGATTTTGCATTGCATTTCATGTTCAATTTAGGTTTCTTGCAATGAATTGTTCATTTTACTTTGGAGGTTATATTTGGCAACATTGAGTGTTGCAGGATGCAGAGTTTATTTTGATTGATGCTAAGTAATTTAATCACCAATCGTAGCTTTTCAATATATAGGCTGTAATCATGACAGCCAATTACAAAAATTCAGGAGAATGTTGGTGGGTCGGTAACAGAAAAATAGTATAAAGGTGAGAGAAAATGGCGTCGGGAGTTCAGTCAGTATTAAAATTTTGAGGAGTTATTACAAGTGGATAAAGTGTATATTATTATTGATTATATTGGTGAAGATTAGGGTGGATTACTGCATTTTGCTGAGATAAGTATAAATTATAATTGCATATTATTTTAAGAGGTTATGTTAGGTTATTATTATCGATTTATAAACAATTGGCTTTTGGAATATTTTGAGACAGATCTTGTAGTGAAATTTATTAAAATCAATATAATTGTAAAATCAACTTTAATAGTTCATCGTTTTTATATAATATTATGTTTTAATATCATTGGCTGTTCAATAATTTTTAAAGAGCAACTATACCAGTTTCTTGCAGTTTCTTCTGGATAGAATGTGATTCTAACATACACAACAAACTGGAATGAACAGAAATTAAAATCTATTCATGGTTATCTTTGTGTTTATTTTTAACCTACTAGCAGTGTGGTCTAATGTCTTTGACAATACGGCTTTATAAAGTCGGTTGATAGGGAATTATGACGTCACGTCTCCCGCCTTGCAAGCGCAACTTTAAAGTTCCATAACTTTAACATTTGTTGAGGTATTTTAATGATTCTTTCATGTTTTTGTTTTATTTTGCCTTAATTTTCATAATAAATTAAAAAAGAATAATGGTAAAGTTCTCTATTCATTGTTCTGTACATTAGTTGATTCCAATAGTAAAGATTTCTATTCTATTTCTAAATCACACTAGTGACGATTCTGTAGTATGTATACCAGTAATACCCGTTTTGTGAAACTCGCATGCTAAATGACAGATATTTTAGAGATACATGAAGAAAAACATAGTTTGAGTTTATCAATTTACGTGGCCTCTGTTCATTATACAATTACTTAACCCAAGTACCTATATGGTGGAATGTGGTTTGCGAAAAAGTTGTGACCAAATTAAATAATATTTTAACCATTGGTTGTGTAACATGTTCCATAACGGTTATTAAATCATCAAACCAAACGAGTTATAAGTGACGATCCTATAGTCTGTACCAGTCGCGGCGTGCCACTGTACACCTCGCCTAAATAAATAACCCCTACCTAATGTTCTGGCTCACGACACGGTTTACGAGCTCACAATTTCCTCACTCACCCCGTCTTGTGATACTCGCATGCTAAGTGACGGACGTTTTCGTTTTTTCGTGATTGATTTATGGGCGGCTTGATTTAGGTCGTTTATTGCGTAGGTCCAGCTTATTCTCTAGCTACGCTGGTATTAAAAAATGAAAGTCACTGACATAATATATTTTTTATGCATTGCTTGTTTTGCTATGAAGTTATATTTTTAGCAAATCTTCAATGGAAAAAATATATGTCAGTGGATTTCTTTTTTTGATAGAATAGCAGGAACTGATGAGTGCCGACTTTTCCTAGTAGAACTGCTTTCCGAACCGGTGTAGAGTAGAAACAACACAAGAGACACATCATGTGTGTCTTACATGAAATAAAGAGTTTGAGTTTAACAAGTTACTGAGACCCTGTTCATTGCTGTAAGTCTTGAGATACAGAACCTCTTGCGGTAGAGAACGAGTTATGTGGGATTTCTACCCACTAAAACCCCCTCAGTTTGCCCTCCTCGAAGCATATATTATTTATTTATTTATATATTTAGTACCAAACTTAAAAACTAAACATACAAATTTAAATTACATGTACAAGGACAACTTATCTCTTGAAGATAAGATTCATTTATTTTTGAATCATTTTCGAGGTAAGTACACAGTTTTATTCACACTAACTGCAGCATAGTTTTGTAACGACTAACAAGAACAGCAACTGTATACCGTTAGGTACATAAATGGTTAGGTATGTAAACTGTTTAGTCAATATTTTTTTACGGTTGAATTTTAATAGAAACCTTAAAGTTAGGTTGTAACCTCAAAGTGAAAATAATCTCAAAAGCTTGGTAAAATAGCATGAATTTAGAAGCCTGGAATAATCTACAAAATTTGATCCTGCTGAGTTTAAGAATAGAAAAGAGGAGCTAAATCCACAAAAATCATGTATTGTGTCCTACAGAAACTTGTAAAAGCTCAATGTGAGAGATATAGAGAACACTTTGTTTGCTCAAAAAAATGAATATACTATAGAAATAAATATAATAGTTGTCACTTACAAACTGCAACCTAAAACCGGTTTCGCTGGCAGCAACGCGATGAGCTAGAGCGCCGAGTTAAAAAATTTATAACCTACCCACTATATTTTTAAGTTTGTATGTTATAGTATTCTTATTTCCTTAGATATAATTAATTATAGTTTTGTGTCTTACCTATTATGTATACCTACACGGTGCACAGTAAAAACTACTGTGGTTTTTGTGGCACTGTTTCTAACACAATTTTATGTTCATTTTATAAGATTAATAATAATAAAAATGTGACGATCACATTTCTATAGTCTGCACAATATTCTGACCCTCTCTCACCCTCTAAAAGTGTACAGCTGCAAGGAGAATATTATACGCATCATAATTAATTCAGAAAATAACAACAATTGCGATTGAATCAATGTCATAATGACAATTATATTGCTGAGTACTCAATACTCATCGTTAACGGACTGTGAAAAGAATGAAAACAAATGAGTGAAGAGTATTGCACCCGTACCAGTCGCGGTGCCTAAATAAATACCCTCCCTAAATGCTCCAGCTCACGATACACTTAAGGGCGCAAAACATACTACGTGCAAATTTTTTTGTCCGGCTGACAAAAACTTATCATGTGCACAGTGCTTTATGTATCTTCGCGTTAGTGTAATTTTATTTATCTTCACTTTAATGTAATTGTAATTTTTTTTTTTCAAAAGAGTAACCACCGAGTTTTTTGCTGGTTCTTCTCGGTAGGAACGGCATTTCGAACCATGGTAGATTCATTCGACTATTCAAAAGCACTTGTAAAAAGTCTACTTGAATAAAAAATATTTGATGTTTTTTTTTTGTGTGGTCTTATCATGGGAGGTTCCAGGTTAGATCCACGGGCCAATTTGGCAATTTATCATTTCCGAATTTTCTCTGGAATCGGTTTCAAAATTGCAATCTGTTGTACGGAATTTGTGACTCGAATTCATGAGCTACTTTGACGCCAGTTTGATCGCTCGCTCAATTATGATCAATCGAATTTGCAATGTAAAAACTTAGACTAAGCGTACCGTAGTGTGTTTTCACCCTTACAAGCGCACAATTTCCACACTCGCCCCGTCTTGTGACACTCGCACGCTAAATGACGGACGCTTTGTTGCGAGATTGATTTATGTAAGACATGATTTTATTACGCGATTTAAACGCCTACGGTAAGTTACTGGGACACCCGGTTTTAACGCTTTATAAGGTTTTGAGGGGTGTATTTCCGTTATTTCATCCAACTTTTTTATGAATATCTGCCGTGCTAACTTTAATTTAAAAATTATGAAAACAATACTACCCTCATTACATAGTTATCAGTCTGTATAATACCATACGTAAAAGCAAGTTTTTGGAGTCAAGTGCCCTCTGCTAGTCTGCTGCTCCCTAAAACGGTTGTTTTAGAATATGTGTAAAAATTCATGGCAGGAGTTCTTATCGAAGTTGAAAGAATAATAAATAAAATTGAAATTGAAATAAAATGTCCGCGTATTGTGACGAGCAACTACAGAGCCTAATACTTGACTATTTTTTTTTTGTTTTCAGTAGGAGTTAAGACCCATTTCAACCATGGGTATGTAAATTCACATATTTTTTTTATTGATAGATAAGCTTGCGCTTGACGACAATCATGCTTAGTGCAAAGCAATCATGAGGTCTAGGTTGGAACATAAAGTTTAGTTTAAGTAATTTAAGTATGTTAAGTCCCACTACCAGCTGGACCGTCACTCCGCGGCATACCAGGATTGTACTCGCCTACTATATGTTTAGGAAGCCCAATTATTGACGGGCCTCTCAGCTTAGGACCCGCTCTTAATATTTTAAATAAGTTCTTGTGCTGACTTGCTGGTTTTATTCCTCTCCCATCTAACAACATCACAATTTCAAAGATTGTTCCACTCCGCTCCACTTCGACTGTAAGTACTATTATAGATGTAATGTATCTTTGAATTAATTTTAGCCATTAACCTTGTTACCTTGCCGCTTGAAAGCATGAATGTAGCAGTAACCGGTACATATGACGCAATTAGCAGCTAAACTGTAGGAACAGTGTTTAACACCACTTGCCACTACTTCCACCTGGCAATTTACTCGCACCGACGCGGATAGCAGGATACGCATATCGCAAGAGCGATTGAAAAGAGATTTTTTTCTTCAGATTTTCACTTTTAAAAGACAACTCAAACTCAAAATTTTGTCAATTAAATATAGTTCATACTTATGACACGTATGATATAGGTCTTGTGTTAACTCTACCACCACACAAATTTCTACTAATTTATTTATTTCGATTAAAGTAGGTTTTTTGTTCTATAGAATCTACTCTGTGTTAATGTTGATTATTAATTACAAAAATGGCGCCTCATCCACATAAGTTTTCCAAGTTACAAAATATATTTAAGTGTGCATATACACCTTCTCGCACATCAACGCTATATTGTATACTATTTATGTGTATAAAATCTAATCTAAAATGAAATTGTGTCTTATCTACACAAACCTATCACTCGACTCTCGAGCGACGCAGACGACATTTCCTAATAGCCAGATGCAATCCAATTTGACAGCTGTCAAATACACGCCTTACCGTGTCAGTCGAGCCGATTACGACGTCTGACGTAACGACGTGCTAATGCTTACGTACACGCTCATTGACTAGGTATATTAATATGCTGTTACTTAACTAGTGACTTAATTATGATCATCACTGCAAAATATAAAGTCCGCCGCATTTGTTTGAAAGCACATATTATCTTTAAAATTGCAATAACGATTTAGTTTCACATTTTTGCAAGAGCGTAAGATCTTACTTTATACTACTTTATACTTTAGTTCATGCAATCCGTGCATGCAACGCTGCGGTATTTTAACATGCGTGTCTTCAAGTATTATGAGGATATTTTGCTGTGCTTATTGTAAACACGTCGCTACCAAGGACATTAAAATTCGGGCATTGGTTGGATCCAGGGCTCTAACTTGTCTGATTTATGTGCTTTGCAAGCAATTTCATTTCATAGAAATGCTTGTTTCCTTCGCCTTTATAGAAAGGAAAATCCGCCTGCATTGTAGTTCTCCATGATGTTTTCAATTGTATGTAGATCCGCACTTGGTCAACGTGGTGGATTATAGTCTAAGCTCTTCTCATTCTTCGCAGTGATGGATTAAAGATAAAGAATAAAAATAAGTTTTCAGTTTCAATAACATACTCAGGTAACTACATCCACCACCACCACCACTACATCCGATTAACGGCCTGCGCTGGGCGCAGGCCTCTACTCTCGTAGGAGAGAGGGAATTAGAGCTTAGACCCACCACGCTGCCGCAATGCGGGCTGGCGGGCTAACTACATAAGTAACTACAAAAGTTTGTTGTTTACTTGCGATCCGATGTAAGAAAGGTCATCAACAATAGGCACTGAGCATAAATACCCAAGTCTATTTGCCCTCTGACGCAATTAATTTGCAGATGTCAACCAAGTTGCTGTGTTGATCTGTAAACTCATTTACGGCTTAGCTCGTGACGATATTAATCGCTTGTTGTACATAGACGTACACTACGTACCTATATCATACCTACCATATACCTTCTCATTGTCTAGTCTGGCCTTTGCATTAATTATTCGATTGCACTATGGCGCGTCCTTCCAAACTAAGCACGTCAAAAGTTTCATCGCGTCCTTCAAAGCTCGTGCAATTTCAGGAAGTTGGGTATTTTGAAAGCAAGGCGACTATGCCACTGAGGCATCTATCCGGACTTTACCTTACAGTAAGTAGGTAATTTTCTTTAACAGGGAGTATTTACAAATCCAAACTAAAGTCTAGGACATGTTTTAATTCTTTAGTACTCTCAAGGGAAAAAGATAAGAAGTCAACCACGTGGGGGCTTTTCAATGATAATCTAAATTGTGAGATTGTTAGTACAGTCCCACAAACTTATCTGACCCGGTGGACAAAATTGTAACTATTTTTTTTTCTTCATATATACTAGCGGTCTGATAAGTTTGACGGACTTTACACCCGTATTAATAAACCGACATTATCTCAAGTACCTATCAATAATTAGGAATTAGGTACTTTTCTATGCTGATGTCGTTTTATTAGCCTGAGTACAACAACCGAATTTGTCTTTCAGTGCATCAAATAGTTGCACTGAACGTTATACCCGGTGGATGCCTATTGGTAAGGAATGAAAACTGTGACTTTTAATACTAAAGAAAGTTTGTAAGAGAAACTTATTCGGCGTAAATACGTTAATTCCTCAGAGTATAGAGTATAGGTAGAGGATCGTACCTTGACTAGTGAGAAGAAGCATACCAGGTCCAGTAGTAAAGATTGCCTTTGGGCCTCTGAACCAGCGTGGTAACTATTTCTTAAAAGCAAACCAATATTTTTTTCTTCTTAAAAATTTATATTATTTAGGCCTTTTTTAAAAGACATTTTAAAATCTGACATATTTTGAACAAAAATCTACTGGTATAGAAGATAATGAGTACGTCTTAGGTACGTTAGTAACAATTATTACAAAATTCTATTACTAGTTCAAAATAGATTTTGTTTGGTACAACACGTACTATGTGTAATACAACAGAATATGTAATTCATAGTACGATGTAGTAATACGTAGGTACATATTATCATAAATATTACATTAAACAGTACACAATTCAATATTATTATTTATATCCTAAATATCTCCAGACCTTCTAAATAACATCACTGAATATTTACGGTACTAAAGTAATGGAAGATCCGAATGAAAAAAAAACGAGCGAATCCAGAAACCGCAAGGCAACTTCCGCGCAGTGTTTTAATCCGGCAATATTTCAGAGTTGTGCAAATGAAAAGTTGGTCTCGAAGAAGAAGACACCGCCTCCCCGCGCCGTCCAATAGAAAATGTCGGAAAAGCAACGTCTTCCGTGGAGGCGGGGCTTCGCCTGCGGTCGCAGAGCCATTTGAATAAAAATTCGCCTTTGAAGAAATTCTTTATACGAATATATTGTGGCGCTCCGACCTCGCTTTCATTACTATTGCAACCCAGTTTTATGCATACGTTGATTCTTGCTTCTTACATTGACCTCACGTAAAGCAGCGAATATTACATATTTTTACCCGTTACCAATTTCGTATGCCCTCGTGATCTAAACAAATAAGTCGCTTTACTGTTTTACTCATATTAATATGTGGCGTACCATTATACAAAACTAGCTGATGCCCGCGACTTCGTCCGCGTGGATTGAGGTTTTTTAGTTCCCGCGGGAACTCTTCAATTTTCTAGGATATGTGCTATTCCAGACTATAATCTGTCTCTGTGCCAAATTTCATCCAGATCCGTCGGTTCTTGAGTTATAAGCCCGAATTTGTTGTATATATTAAGAAAGACTATTAACTGTATAGCGGTATAAGTTATCCATGGCATTTAGATCAACCAGCTTTTTTTTGTGTCAATTTCCTTTTATTGCTGACTACATTGGCTTATATACAACAAGTTAATTTAGATTTTTTTTATCAAACTACCTCTATTTAAGATTCCGAATTCAAATTCATCGAAGACGCCACTATCCAAACAATACCCAACAATGAAAAAATGTATCCTAGTCCTTTTGTAAATTTGAAAAACAGAGCGTGCGTGATTCATCCCCTGCATTCAAAAGTGAAAAGTAAAGTTGCGATCGTCCGCGGCGGTGCCTACACGCAAACATCGTGTAGGCTGTGGCACGCACGCGGTCGGCGGCCGTAACAGGACCTTGTCAACCATAACGGGGCCGCAGCGGGCCCGGTTAACCGGCGAGCCGACCCGGCCGCGCCCGGTTAGCCGCGGAAAACTACCATTTCATTTATGGTTGCCTCTCGGTTTCGGGGTAGTTGTGCTAACTAAGCGCGGCCCGCAAGTTGCGTAACTATGCATTGTGGTGTCACGTCGGTTCACACTAGCTATTATGATTTAGATAGGCCGGTTTAATTGTTTCGGTTGGGATTGATAGCGTAACAATATTTTAGTCAGTTTGTAACGTTTGTATGAATTCTGGCGTTGTTTTGAATATGCCAGTCCTTGGCTGGGTGAGTCGACGCAAAATCTTTTCGAATAAGTATAAGTAGCACATTTTGCGAAGAAACTTTCACAAACGGTAACCTATGACAGAAGCCATGCTTCTAGTTATAAGAAAACGTAACAAATAAGTATTTCGTGGTCACGTTACAGGTAAAGTAACGTAACAGGTAATGTTTCAAATAAGGCTGTACAGCGGCCATTGTGACGACAATGCTTTCTTTACTGCAGCTGTAGATATGGTTCCACATAAATTCTATTCGTGACTTAAAAAAAATTACTAAAAACCGTAACAGGCATAGGATGTATATACCTCTCTCTGTCTACGATAACAGGTATGGATTAACTAGCTTTTAACTTTAGGTGAACCGTTCATTTTAGTACATTGATGTAGAGTTTTAGTATTCGATGTTTCAGTATGATAATGTCGCTTGTAACAGGTTTTCTAAAACTGTACTAATTTTCAACTCCACAGTTGCTGCTCTTATAGTATTGTTAGTTTATAAAATAGCTGTGATATGGGTATAAAAGGGTGGTCTGGTCTGGGAAGATAGTAATAATATGACTTACCGAATCAGGATCGAGGAGTTCGATTAAAAACAGCCTAAATTGAGGACCTCCTTCTTTTTAGCAGTCGGTAAATAGAATTAACCAGATTATACACTTAAAGAATGATTGAAATATGTATAATAATTATTCAATTAGGGCTTCAACCCCAGGAGATTTGTTTATGGATTTTTAAGGTTCCGTACCTCAAAAGGAAAAAACGGAACCCTTCTAGGATCACTTTGTTGTCCGTCCGTCTGTCTGTCAAGACCCTTCTTCTCAGGAACGCATGGAGGTATTGAGCTGAAATTCATATCAAATACTCAGGTCTACTGTCCCTTGGAGCTGTGAAAAAATCAAACTTCTAAGCCAACGCAATCAAAATATACAGCCATTTATGCTGCAAATTTTCGACACTCGCAAGGGAATCAAAACCTACAGGGTACTTCCTGTGAACTCAGAATCTTGAAATTTGGTACGAAGCAACGTCTTATAGCACAGATAAAAGAAGAATTGCGAAAAGCATAAATTTTTAGTTACATCATATAATAAAAAATATAAATTAAATATTTTTAACTAGCTGATGCCCGCGACTACGTCCGCGTGGATTGAGGTTTTTTGGTTCAATAAAAATAAAAAGTAGCCTATGTGTTATTCCAGACTATAATCTATCTCTGTGCCAAATTTCATCCAGATCCGTTCAGCCGTTCGGGCGTGATTGAGTAACAAACATCCATCCATACATCCATCCATACATACATACATCCATACATCCATACATCCATCCATCCAAACTTTCGCATTTATAATATTTATTTAATAATTTTAAACTTACTACAGGTTTGAACGGGACCCTCAGTGCGCGAGTTCGACTCGCACTTGGCCGGTTTTTTTAGCTGAAAATAGCAATTGTGATCAATTTTGGAATAGTAAGTGTAAGTAGTTAACAATCTACTACTGCTACGAAGTACGAACACAGAATAGGTAATTGTACGTTGCTACTACCCACCTACTACCATTTCCACTTTTGACAATATTATACGTGTTTCACATCGTTCCAACTTTTTTAATTCGTAGACAAAACTTATGACAAAAACCGTGTCTACGGCTGACTTTAAACAGTTTTACACGCAAAGTCCCACCTAAAAACCCTGCACGCGATGGATTTTTTAAAACTATTGTATACTTATTATATCTATCCAATAATTTATTTAACTTTTGGCAGCTCGAGTCAATGATGTTCTGATGTGTTACTGATTCGATTTTAGATAACAATTAACAATCAACTTTATTTATGAAGAAGTTTTAATTGATATGACACATTGATGTTTATTTTTGCTCAATTTTTTTTTTTCGCAGCGCGGGTCTTCTCCGATTGGCCCGTTAGGGCCAAAGGGGGGGGTACGGACCTCGAGGCATGGCCTCCTTACCCGGGCGGGGCGCGGGGTAATTTTGTACCACGGTAAATGTCTTCTAGCCGTGAATCGGCTAGGGCCTGCCTTGTAGGCTACAGGGTCCTGGGCAAGTTGTCAAGTCCGGAGTTGGGTCCTCGCTGCGGGTGACGTCATCACCTTCGCGCGTGGGACCCGTGTCAAATCCGGTTATCTCGGCGCCGCGGGCGAGAGGGTCACCGTCGCGCGCCGAGATGATGTCAATATCGATGAGCTCCGCGCTGCGTGCGATATGGTCGCCGCGCGCGGAGCTGAAGTCAAGCCCGGTGGGCTCCGCGCTGCGGGCGATATAATCGCCGCTGTGCGTGGAGTCTATTGTTTTATAAACATACCAAAGCGTTTTAAGAATCACTAAGTATTTAACATACTGTATGTATTAAAATAGAGAGAGGGCGCTGCAGCGCAATGGTGGGGAGCTAGCTCCGTAATATGAATGTTTTTAAATTAAAAACTTACATTTTATTGGAAAATCATAGAAAATAATAGAAGGTAAAAATAAATCAAGTTTGTGTAAATGTTATCACAGCCGTAAATTAGTGAATTATTCTGTAAAAAAGTGACTTTCCTAAGACGCGGACAGCAGCGTATTTCTTCCACCATTTTCTGTGCATATAATACAAACATACCGACCGATATATTATGGAATCCTTGAGTGTTAAATGTGTTTAAAACACCTAATTTGGTTAACAAATGCCGTTTTAATTATAAAAAGCCCTAAAAAGTGGAAATTACGAAAGAAATATTACAAGAAAAGTGACGGTGGGCACAAAATATTTAGTGTCAACACAGTCGTCGACTCATCGCTCTCGGAAATAAGCAATTATTGTTAACCGCAGATTGGAAATAAGGCGATCCAGTATTTAGGTCTAACAGATTAATACTACTTAAAATTGACACACTTAAACATTGATGTAGAATTTTAGATGTACTTAAAAGTACTTACCTATCATAGAAATTTTTACGTCAAGTGAATGTGTTTACTTCTACATTCATAATTATTATCATTAAGTGTTGAATATAAGAATAACAAATACTTCAGAGAGTCCATAAATACACTTAACTATATTATATAAACATATTACGGGAGCAGCAAACCCTAAATAACTTTAAAATGGAAGATATTTCAAACTTGTTGCTAGAAATAAAAAGCAAATTAATATACAGAAACAAGACTTGTTACATCACATAATAAAAATATTTTTATTGAAATTTTCGACACTCGCGAGGGAATCAAAACCTACAGGTGTGAGGGACAATCCAGAAGTAGGAATTAATGAAACACTTAATATTTTTGTACTCTCATTTGGAACTTCCACGAATAAATGGTTAAACGTGTAGAGGTTCCACGAGAGATTTAATGTAATTAGATAAAAGTTAGCTATACTTAAAGGTAATATTCATTTGATCCGGCCACGATTGCTATCGTTAAGCTCCAAATCAAAATGCGATCTAAACACAAAAGTATTCAATAATCGCAGAGTCTGCCGGCAGGAAACTGAATTATTATCGTCAAAACACTCGCATTTATACTAACGAATTTCAATATGGCGTCCGTTCCCGCCGAATAAATCGAATGACATGAAACGGGTCAAATTGACAGATATGATACTTCACCTGTTTCATGAGATATAATGACAAACAGTAATAATGCTAACACAGGGTACTTCCCGTGAACTCAGAATCTTGAAATTTGGTACGAAGCAACGTGTTATAGCACAGATAAAGGAAAAATTGCGAAAAGCATAAATTTTTATTTACATCATATAATAAAAATATTTTTAATAATTTTAAACTTACTACCCCTTTCCGCATGAACGCGTAGAGGTGTTAAATTGAAATTAAAATAGATAAGTGGAATAAAAATACCATAATTTTTACCTACAGGTTTGTACGGAACCCTCGGTGCGCGAGTCCGGCTCGCACTTGGCGGTTTTTATTTAGATTATGATGTAAATTTTTCATTTTTAGGGTTCCGTACCTCAAAAGGATAAAACGGAACCCTTATAGGATCACTTCGTTGTCCGTCCTTCTGTGTGTCAAGACCCTTTTTCTCAGGAACGCATGGAGGTATCAAGCTGAAATTAATATTAAATACTCTGGTCTACGGTCTCTTGGAGCTGTGAAAAAATCAAGCTTCTAAGCCAACGCAATCAAAAGATACAGCCGTTTATGCTGCAAATTTTCGAATTTTCTTGCACTTGCAAGGGAATCAAAACCTACAGGGTACTTCTCGTGAACTCAGAATCTTGAACCATGGTACAAAGCAACGTCTTATAGCACAGATGTAGGAAGAATTGCGAAAAACATAAATTTTTAGTTACATCATATAATAAAAATATTTTTATCCAAATTTTCGACACCGCAAGGGAATCAAAACTTACAGGGTACCTACTTCCCGTGAACTCAGAATCTTGAAACTTTGTACAAAGCAACGTCTTATAGCACAGATATAGGAAGAATTGCGAAAAATATAAATTTTTAGTTACATCATATAATAAAAATATTTTTAATAATTTTAAACTTACTATCCCTTTCCTCATGAACGCGTAGAGGTATTAAATTGAAATTCATATCAAATACTCAGGTCTATAATACCTTTAAGCTGTAATAAACTACTGTCCCTTGGAGCTGTGAAAAAATCAAACTTCTTAGCCAACGCAATCAAAAGATACAGCCGTTTATGCTGCAAATTTTCGACACTCGCGAGGGAATCAAAACCTACCGGGTACTTCCCGTGAACTCAGAATCTTGAAATTTGGTACGAAGCAACGTCTTATAGCACAGATAAAGGAAAAAAAATTCCGCATGGACGCGTAGAGGTTCAATTGAAATTAAAATAGATAAGTGGAATAAAAATACTATAACTTTTACTTATATACCTACAGGTTTGTACGGAACCCTCGGTGCGCGAGTCTGACTCGCACTTGGCCGGTTTTTATTCAATTATCCTACAGTTTGATTTGGTTTGTGATTGTGTGTTCTGATGATAACTGTGTGTAAACTGACATAAGATTAAGCTATAAACCAAGTATGCCGACTATTTATCTCAACTTATATCCTCAACATTTTTAATTTTTGTTGTTTATAGCAAAAAGGCAATACGGACCTAGGCAAAATGGACTGGGGTACCGTTTTGCCTTGCTTGCAAAAAAGAAGACCCAAAAAAAGAAAATCAGGAAGGAGGAAAGTACAAATAGACTAAAGATTTCAAAAAAAAGGGAAGGCAAGCAAGAAATCTTATATAAAAAGATCAAAAACTAGGAAAACTGATAGTTCTTCTGACGACGATGACGCTGAGTGTCTGGAGTGTCTGTACTGTTCTTATTTGTACTCAGAATCAAGTGGACTGCGGAGGTTGGGTGCAATGTCCAAAATGTCGTTTATGGGCACACTGCGCTTGCACAGGAGTAGAGGATGAAGAAGAGACAGTATTTTTATGTGAAAAATGTGCTGACTGATTAATTCTATATTCTATCTATGTGAGTCCATTTTGTCTTCATATGTTTTCCTATTCAAATAATTTTAAATAGAAAAAAATATATCATTGTATGAAGTACCTGTCTGTGTAGAGAATTATTTACTGTTATTGAATCATAGTCAATGTAGTAAAATAACTATTTTTGGTCAAGTTTACAGGTTTTAAAATATTGTTTTTCAATTAAGAGAATTTTATATATTCTATATGAGAACTTTTTAGAAGAATCGCACTTACCGATAAGTTTCAACACATATTTATTTAATTAAGCATGTGTTTTAATAGGTTGGTTTAATATATTGCCAAAAATGAAAGCAAATTATTTAGTAAAAATTAAATTAATAGTTTTACTAAAAGTGAAAAATTTAATTATAAATAATTTTAATAATTTAATTATAACAAATGAATTATAAATATTTAAAAATAATAATGAACATACAATTTACTAGGTATCGAACGTACACTTAACTTTAAAATACCATTATAAATATAGACACTCTTTACAAGTCAAAAATTCGCGGAACCGGCAGGATTTGAACCTGCGTCTCTCTGGGAATCGCGCCCTGAGCGCCTTGACCGCTAGGTCACGGTTCACTTACCTACCAGTGCCGAAATTTGAGATATGCATCTGTAATTCAGTCTTCTCTAACGCGACTGTTTATGCCATCCAGTAGCGATACATTGCAGTATCGAAACTACTTTCAAGGCCCATATTCGATGGAACTCATTGAACGAGGAATGACATATTTTGCGTTAAACTAAATTTTATAATTTTATTACAGTGCTTCACACACGAGGATAGTTTCTAAACTTACTTAAACATGCATATCAAAAATTCGCGGAACCGGCAGGATTTGAACCTGCGTCTCTCTGGGAATCGCGCCCTGAGCGCCTTGACCGCTAGGCCACGGTTCACTTACCTACCAGTGCCGAAATTTGAGATATGCATCTGTAATCCAGTCTTCTAACGCGACTGTTTATGCCATCCAGTAGCGATACATTGCAGTATCGAAACTACTTTCAAGGCCCATATTCGATGGAACCCATTGAACGAGAAATGACATATTTTGCGTTTAGCTAAATTTTATAATTTTATTACAGTGCTTCACACACGAGGAGATTCCCAGAGAGACGCAGGTTCAAATCCTGCCGGTTCCGCGAATTTTTGATATGCATGTTTAATTAAGTTTAGAAACTATCCTCGTGTGTGAAGCACTGTAATAAAATTATAAAATTTAGTTTAACGCAAAATATGTCAGTCCTCGTTCAATGAGTTCCATCGAATATGGGCCTTGAAAGTAGTTTCGATACTGCAATGTATCTACATGTACAAGTTAAACATAAAAATGTATGTGTTAAAAAATCTGTTAAATAAAGGCTTATTTATTTATTTGTTTATATGTATTAAAATAAATCATTTATGTGAAACAGTACAGTAAATTTACATAAATCAGGCAGGTCATAGCAACCATCCATCGCCAAAGATGTGTGGTGCCCATATGGAATCAAGAGAGCTTGTGTTATTATTTTGAAAAGGAAATTCATATTGTTAATTACTAGATTACTAGAGTTCTGAAACATCGGATAAAAGGGAACGTCGCTTCACTATTGTATAAAAAAAATCTGCATCTATGAAATATTACATTTTTGTCGATGGTTATTAAATTTCATAGGTGTGTTTATGTCCAAAGTTAACTAAATGGTTAGAAAGTTTCTAATCTTCTATATATGTATATATAAATCAATTGCTGTTCGTTTGTCTCGCTAAAACTCGAAAACGGCTGGGCCGATTTAGCTGATTTTGGTCTTGAAATGTTTGTCGTGGTCCAGGGAAGGTTTAAACGGTGAGAAAATATGGAAAAATGGCGAGGAAGATAGGGCAGAACAACGTCTGCCGGGCCCACTAGTGTTCAATAAAAGCGAAAACACATTATTGACAGAACAAAGCTTTGGCGCAATACTACAGCAATGGAGGGAAACGACATTTTTTCCTGTCGCACTAATGTGAATACCCGCCAAGAGGGTACGTGTCAGGCCACGCGCAGAGTAAGTTAGGGTTCTGTAGTTGCCCGTCACAATAATCAATATGCGGGTATTTTATACTTTGGTCGACTTTATTACTCGTAAACTTGTAAAGTCTACCCTAAGTTGTGATAGTTTTCCTTTTAACTTCGTTATATATACTACATCCATGATTTTTTCACACATCCAGAAACAACGGTTTAGCTGACAGACAGGGGGGTCAATCGACTCTAACAAAAATTAGCACTTCAAAGCTTAATATTTCGCAAACGGATCCCTGAATCGAAACATAGTTTTGCCAAACCCACAGTACTATTTTTGAACGACCTATGCAACGACATCCCACGCCATGGAATAGAAGAGAAGAAAAACATTCATCCCCATTTTACGTGTAGGGGAGGTACGCTAATTTATTTTTAACCACTTTGTTGGCGTCATGAATACGTATATCCATGCCAAATTACAGCTTTCTAGTACTTAGAGTCTTTGAACTAAGCCGCGGTCCAACGGATTGACACTGACTGACTAACTGACATGGCGAAACTATGTAAGTTTTCTGTTAACTACGGAACCCTGCAAGGGATTGATGCGTACTTTTTGTTCACCAGAAACTTTCTGTCGCCACAGCCCGCAATATAGTAAACAAAGTAGTAGATTAATAATCTTAACTTTAATCATAGGTTCGATAACCGGCAGGGCAATGTGTGAATTTCTGAGTTATCTCTGTTTGGTATATAGTGGGAGGCTTCAGCCGGCAAATATGTACCGACAAGTGATTTAGCGTTTCGGTAAAATGAATAATTCGGAAAAAAACCCGATTAAGGAGAGGTATGGGTTTCTTAACTCCAAATGAAACCCTATCCATATGCCTTATGAAACCAGGTTAGCCTGCTACCATCTAAATGGGCACCATCACTAACCATCGCAGTCAAGGGCTAACTTGTTGTAGAATTTAAAAAATATACGGATGTATGAATAGTGATTACAGACTTGCGCAACACACCTGGATTTCATTCTTTAAATTATTATAACGAAACGTAATTTTAATCGCTTGATAATATTACTATGTAATTGGTCCTTTCATAGATAACCCAAACACTTCTAAGCTCATAAATAAAGTCCTGAAATACCTACCTAAATCAATAATTTTATAACAATTATTAAATCCATCAGTAGGTATATATTATACAATATTGCAAACAAAACCTCAATACGCTAAGTCAGTAAATAAAATATGATTGTGACAAAAAAAAATACTGTAAAAGAAATCTGCTCACAAATACCGTTAATGTTAAGAATTTCCGTTTCATTCATGTTATTTCTTAAGGAAGGGCGGGCAGTGTAGGGCGTTTCCGGACATTCCGCCCTATTTGACATTGAGAACTTTTTAAGCACCTCGCAAAAAGTTTTGATCTCTTCTCAATCGTATGCTTCCACAAACTTTGCTTGTAAACATTTATTTTGAATGAATGGCATTATTAAGAGTGGGAAAGTTAAATTTAAACGTCTTGTTTGAATGCTAATTTGTTTGTCATGGTTTTGTTGAAGTTATTTTTAGGGTTCCATACCAGAATATTATAAAATAAATCTTTATGTTGAATGAAGATCTAAGACGGTCTGTCTGTCACACTTGCAGACTTCAATAGAGACTTGAAAATTGGGATAGTTTTAAATAATGTTTGTTCAACCCTTATTGCAATTGAAATAACAACAATTTTTTGTAAAAGGGTTTCGTAATTCTTAAAATTTTCAAGTTGAGTTACAAAATTGAATTGAATCTTACGAAATGTGTTTTAAACCCTAAAAACTTATATCTGTCACCGTAAGATTGCAAAGGCCGTTGGATTGTAATCTAACTGGCGATATTGTAAACTTTCGACTGATTACAATTTAACGCATTATTTTTCGTTAGATTGTAATCTGTTAGATAAATTAACCCGATAAAACCTAAGTGGTCATTTATGTTGAACCCTAACCTAACCTACAAGAAAAAGACAAGAAAACGTAAATACAATGAATATTTCAAAAATTGACACTCGGACCATTGAACGGTTCACAATCCGTCGACAGTTTACAATATCGCTAGTTGGATTACAATCTAACGGTTTTTGCAATCTTACGGTGACATATCCACCGTACCAAACTGGTAAGAAAGGAACCCTAATTTAAATTGTCCTGGAAACTCTTTGAATTTCCGGGATGAAAGTGAGATTTCCATGAGATGCAACCTATATGCACCAGGAGGAACCGGCATCTGTTCTTTCTTGCACGGGAGGCGGCCCGGAGGATGCAGTGGAAGTACACCTGGACCAAGCGTGGGCGCATCTACGCGCGTAAAGCTGATGGCCAGCCGGCTCACATCATTAAAGTAGAGGCAGACGTTGATCGTGTTTTTGGCGTCACCCAAGTTAGTGCAGCCTAAGAGACCCGGTGCTTTGTTAAATTACAGGAATAGCGTTAGGAATTTTACCTGGCTGGATACCCGAGTCCGGTACTTTTACTTTGTAGGTATATTAAGTATATTAAGATGTATATATTATTATTATGTAAAATGTATAACAAGAGTAATTGAGTGTATCTGTGTTGGAAGGGGGCTTACTAATTTTATGGGAAAAAAGCCAAGTAACATAAAAACGCATAATCATTTTATTCGAAGTATTACTATAGTATTACAGGGAATTAATAGCCATTTATTACACATGTTACACAATGTTGATATTTTAATGCAATGGGTCTATGATGGTAAGTTAAAAATATTCTGTGCGACTGCTGTGGTGTGTTGCCCCCGACTGCTTATTACAGTTTTTACTTTATCTCAACCCTTTCTATATAACACTAAAAATAATTTATATTTTGTTAAAACCAGTACATCAAATAGCTTTGACATTACTAAACTTGCTTATTTTCAAATGTGTGAGTATGATGTTAAGATAATTGGGATCACAAGTGTATGCCTCATCTTAACTGAGAGCCAAGTACATAAATTATATGAAAACAATTTTTTAATCAAAATTTACACTAAATTTACACTACTTGTATATTATGAAAGTTAAGTCTAAACTATTCAAGGTTGGATTATTTAATGCAGGCTCTCTTGGAACGCGGCATGAGGAATTCTTGGTGGCAATGGGTGATATGGAAGTAGACGCAATAGCTATTAACGAAACCTGGCTTAAGGAGGGGGAGGAGGAGCTTGCTCCACAAGTGCCTGGCTATCGCTTTCTTCATTCACCGCGGCCGTCAAATATAAAAGGGGGGCGCGGAGGGGGAGTGGGCTTTTATGTAAGGAAAGGCTTAAAATTTACTACCTGTGAGCATCCAAATCCCCACTCAGTAGAACAAATGTGGTTGAGCTTAAAAGTCGGCAGCAAAAAGATCATGGTGGGCACAGCCTACCGGCCGCCATGGCAGGATGTTGATTTGTTTATTGACTCTATGACCCAGTCCCTGACTCTTTTTTCAAGTTGTGACAGCCTAGTACTTTTGGGAGATTTCAATATCAATCTACTTAGTCCTCTCGACAGCAAAACTAAACTATTTAATGATTTTTTAAACTATATGAACCTCAAGCAGGTAATCACAGAACCAACACATTTTACCGATCACAGTGAGACTTTGATAGATTTGGTCTGCACGGATAGCTCGATTCGAGATGTCGAGGTGAATCATATAAAAGAGTTAGGTGGTCATGCAATGGTTGCCGTTTCATTAAACCTAAAGAAAACTAGAATAGTTCCCCGGTGGGTTAGTATTAGACCACTTAAAGATATCAATGCAGAGGAGTTTAATGTGGACTTAAATGCTATTCCATGGGGTGACATCAACTCTTTGACGGATGTTGAAGATATGGTATCTCAATTTAATGCTTATACTCTGTCCTTATTTGACATCCATGCGCCTTTAAAAAAGATGAAGGTGACAGAGCAATCATGCCCTTGGATAACTTACACCATTAAGAAAATGATAGCACTGCGGAATCAGAGTCATTCTCGATATAAAGCGTCAAAAAATGAATCACATAAACAGTATTATAAGGATTTTAAGAAACTTGTATGGGAGGCAATGGAAGCAGAAAAAAGTGCTTATTTTAAGACTTACATAAATCAGTGCATAAATAAGCCACCTTTGTTGTGGAAACATTTAAAAAAAAATATAGGAGTTAACAAGAAGCAAGAGTATGACATACCATCAACTTTATGTGACCCTGAGAAGTTAAACACACACTTTTTGAACATTCCACATAGTGTGAGGTCCTCATTATCTAATCTTACATACTTTGAATTCAATAGGTTTGGGCCCAATACTTTTAACCTAAAAACTGTAACTGAAGCGGAGGTAATTAAAATTCTTAAAGGGTTAAAATCAAATGCGCAAGGCCTTGACGAAATTACATTACAAATGCTGTATTGGACTCTACCACAGAGCCTAGGCACTTTAACAGCTATTATAAATATGTCTATAACAACAGGCACCTTCCCAAATGTATGGAAAACTGCTATAGTCAAACCTCTTCCAAAAGTAAATAATCCAACCAGTATGAAAGATCTTAGGCCTATTAGCATATTACCATGTATATCTAAAGTTCTAGAAAAGGTTGTATGTGCACAAATGACCTCTTACGTAGAGCAGAGCAAAATATTGCCTGTTCACCAGTCTGGCTTCAGGAAGAGTCACAGTACAGCAACGGCAATCATGGACGTAATTGATAATATTTTAACAGCGCAGGACCAAGGCATGGGAACCATTCTGGTACTGCTGGATTTTTCCCGTGCCTTTGATTCAATTGATACTTCGCTACTGTTGTCTAAGTTGTCGTTCTATGGATTTGGCATTTCAACTATTAAATGGTTTAATAGCTTTCTCAGTAACCGGGCTCAATTTGTCCAAATAGACCAAGGTGATGGTACCCATTTGATATCCTCAACGTCCCCGGTTCTTCGAGGAGTGCCACAAGGATCGGCGCTCAGTCCGCTGCTGTTTGCAATTTACACAGCGGATATAATCCAGTGTTTCTCCAACTGCAAATATCACCTTTACGCTGATGATGTGCAGTTATACTTCTCATTTAAGCCTCAGGATGCTATAGATGCTGAAACAAAAATCAATGATGACTTGAATAGAATAGCTAAGTGGTCAGAAAAGAATTCACTTCTATTGAATCCTTTGAAATCTAAATGCATGTTGTTAGGAACTTCTAAAATGACAAAAACTATTCAAAGTTTTGATCCACAAGTCAGAATTGGAAGTAATTCAGTCGAAAGAGTCTCGGAGGCAAGGAATTTGGGGGTAATCTTTGATACAAATTTACACTTTGAGTCACATATTAAAAATATTATTAAGAACTGCTTCTACAGGTTGAAAGTCCTATATAAGATAAGATCTTACCTGACTGTAGAAGTTCGAATACGGTTATGTGATTCACTGATTCTATCTAAGCTGAACTATGCAGACACAGCGTATGGGCCGTGCTTGTTGGAAAGAACCAAAAAGTTAATACAAAGGGTTCAAAATGCTTGCGCTCGGTTCTGTTTTCCTGTTCCTCCTCGGTCACATATCAGTCCATATCTGAATCAGGCAAATTTGTTAAATATGTCAGCCCGTAGGAGCTTGCATCTGGCAACTTTGTTATTTGGTGTTATCTCTACTGGTAAACCGGAGTATCTATTCACTAAGATAAAGTGGGCAAGGCAGCACAGTAGATATGCGCCGAGAGGTTTGGCATGTCAAATGGCTGTGCCAAGGCATAGGACCGCCGCATTCCGAGGCAGTTTTAGGCTTGCTTTTTCTAGGATTTGGAATGTGATCCCACCGCCTGTGCAAGGCCTAAAATCAGTAAGCACCTTTAAATCTAAGGTCAAAAAGATATTGCTAGATAAACAAAAGCAGGGTTAAAATAAAAAAATAAAAGCACTTACCTATGCGAAATTTGCATCGCGATGCATCCAAATACCTGGAGAGGCAGCTTAAATAATTAATTAGTGCTGTGTTTCCTGTTGTTCTGATTAATCAGGTTCTTTATTGCGTGTAATTTAGGATTATTTAGCAAAAATATCTACAGGTCATTTGATTTTATAATTGTACAAATTCCAGAACGAGAACTCAGATATTTAACTCACCAACCAGAAAAAAAGATTTAACTAATTTAACGGCTCTGGATTCTAGTTCTTCTGAGCCTCCAGAACAAAGAATAGTGATCTACAGCACAGATCGGATAGCAATTGGACACTGCCAAAATTAGGCCACAGACGAATTATAATGGTCTGTGAGAAATTTCGTTTTATTATTTGAAGTTACTATCTACTAGGTCAACCTGGCTTGTCTCTGTATTGTACTTTGACTTAATGCGAGACCACACAATAGTGGATAGTACAGTATAGTATAGCAATTATTTTAAAATAGGTATATGTAAGTTTAGTGAATTGTAATGTTATGTAATTAGTTTAAAGTACGGGATAGTTTAGTTAAGTAGAGTTTAAGTCTTAATGGCGATAAATATGTTACCAGCGACGTCGGGTTAGCGGGCGGCCCGGGCGGGCCCGGGGCGTCGAAAATTTCTTAGGGGTCGCCTGAAAATCAGCGCTGTTATGGCGTATCTACAACATAACAGCATCACGCTGAGGCGATGCCCCTTTTGGAATTATCTTTGTCACAGTGTAGTTTCTAAGTTGTGTCCTAGTAATTTTGTGTTTTGTATTGTACTTTAGCTGTGTCATTGATAGTTCCGAATAAAGATTTATTTATTTATTTATTTATTTATTTATATCCGTACCAAATTTCATCAAAATCAGTTGAACACATCGGCCGTGAATACGTTGCAGAGATACAGATAGACACACTTTATCATTTAGAATATTAGTATGGATTAAATTTATTTTTATGCGACTGTACTAACGTCAAAGATGTTTATTAATATCTAGTTACATAATATTTAGGAGTAAGGAAGTTAACTACAACATAATTAAGTCATGTCATAATTACATGCTTGTCTAGTATTTTGAATGCTTTACCGTTTGTAAGGGGCTGCTTTATTTTCATTTAATTGATAGAGATTTACTTGTCTTGTTTATTTACAGATTAGTAAAGATAGTAGCCCGCCAACCCGCATTGGAGCAGCGTGGTGGGTCTAAGCTCTAATTCCCGCTCTCCTATGAGAGTGGAGGCCTGTGCCCAGCAGTGGGACGTTAATAGGCTGTAGTGGTGATGATGATGATGAAAGATAGTAGAGATAAAGTACTTGAAGTGATGAGGTTTACCTAGTAAGTGTAATTTAAAGAACCATATTTTTAAATACTACATTGTGCCACAAATAGGATGCATACCTAATTAGTTGTTTAATAGAAGCTCTTATCAAGTTCAGCTAACATTATTATTTATTGCTTAAGTTGAATATACATTTAGGCCTATATTTCATGATGTGTTATCCAAGAAAACTTAACAGACTCAATTGCCACAGATATCTAACAGTGTAAAAACACAGTGTAAAGATATAAATCATTGTGTAACAATAACTGCACCTTCAGCACTCACCGCGACCACTACGGCCGACGAATCTCAGGTCATTGAATTTCGCCACCTGGTTCTTCATCACCGCCGAGCTGTTCCTCAACTCGGCGCAGCAGTTCTCGTCGTTGCCCGCCCGCACCGTGACCAGCGTGCCATCCCCGACGTCGCCTAGAGCCACAACTTTGAACGCAACCGGCAGTGTCTTGTTCGACCGCCAATGGGGCGGTAAGACGGTGCAGACAAAGTGCGGACTGCCCGTCCTCACGAGCTCCCCAGGGTGCTCCGATAGGAAGTCCCCCAGCGTCCGCTCCGCGAGGATGTCCGAAGTCATCTTGGTGTACGTTTCGTGGAGGAGCGTGGAGCTGGTGTCGGGCGACACGGCTCCGGTGGACGCGCCCGTGAGGTGCATCCTCGCCACCCGCGCGCGCTGCGTGCTGCACATAGAGTCCACTGTGTCCGCACCCGCTACATCGCACTTCCCACTCCACACTGGTCACATCCACACCGACCCCGAGTCACTCGGCACCATCTTGCACCCGCGGAACACTTCCTTCGAAGACCCTATCGTGAGATGCGACACGTTGCTAGGGAACGAACGCGTGGCCACTAGAGTGACGTCACACGGCCTTGCCACACTTTTTTCCCGGTGAATGAAAGGTTCGGCGGGCGGGGACGCGAGGGGCCGATTTTTTCCGGTACAGAGGGGTGTCTCCCCCGCGCGGCGAAAAAACTTTTCACTAGTTTTCAATGACGGCACTTTTTGCGCTCCGTATTTACGATACGCACGTGGCTCTCGCTTTCGGGAACTTTTTTTTTTATTTGGGTAGCGCGGATGCAATTCGCTTTTCGGGTTTTCGTCGCGCCCCGTACGCTTGTGGGTGCGTGCGTCGTAGAGCGCGGTCGTGATGCGACTCGCGTCAGCGTATGGCGTGTGGAACCGCTCGGTTGCGGTGACCGCTCGTGGCTATTAATACGCGGAGTACGTCCGCGCTCGTCGACTTCGGAGCAAGTTTCGCGGGCGAGTCGGTAGTCGGTACCGCGGCAGCGGTGGCGGGCTGGCGGCGAGCGAGAGACGGCGACGGCGCGGGCGCGGCGGGCGGCGGAGCGCACTTTGCGGTCAGGGTGGGTTGGGTTTAAAGCCGCCGAAGGATAAAACATACAAATAAACACGTGTTCGCGCCGGCGCGAGTGAGAGGTGCGCTGATGTCGTCGGTGTAAGCGAGATGGAAGGCCGCTCTTTGCGGCATTTAGCGGCCGTACTGCTTGCTGGCACCCGCCTGCCGCCCTCTGCAGTTGCCGTTGCTGCCGTCATCGCCGTTCCAGTAAAAGTAGTTAAAAAAGCTATGAATGTTTATAATACCTAACATAAAATAGTGTGAATAGTGTTGTGATTTGCAGACAGACGTATAAATAATTATTCACTGAATTAAATATTAACTTAATTATTTAATTTAAGTTAATACTGTATCTATATGAATCGAATATTTAAGCTTAATTATTCATCTACCAAGCTACTAGATTGTTAGCGTAAAACATCAAGTCTATTCTATAAGATCGTAGCCTAATAAGGGTAAGTACAAACCACCTGGGGGAGCTGCTATAGGCACTAATGATTACGACCTGCACATGACCGTATTAAGATGAACCAATAAATAAAACTCAGCAGTGTAACATCTACCTACCTACATTATGCCTGTTTCTCGTAGCTTACTAATATTATATGCAATGGTCTAGCATTAACATGCTACGCGACAAGTGACGTTATACATTTAAAAATCTTTTTTTGTATAATTATACAAAATTTAATCAAGGCACGCGGTAGCGTGTCAAAGCCAAAGCCAAAGAAAAAGAAGGAAGAACTTTAAATAACTGGCGAGCAGCACCGTGTGCAATATTACGCGAACCATTTGGAGCCACTTTTGACCCCCTCATGACTCAAAAAACTATTTCACATAAACGTGTCAAATTTGGCTCATATATTGAGACTCGCGAGATACATATGTGCTCCAAATTTCATAAACACACCTCAAATGGTTATTCAGATATAAACGTCCAAAAATCGTCATTTTTTATCATAATTTTGAACTTGGCTCTCATTTCACATTTATGTTTTTGATGGGATTTTTATTTACATAAAGAACCTGAACCGGGACGGAGACGCTTTGACGCCTTCAAGTTTCAGATAAAAGCTAATAAGTATTTCATAGACCCGCTTGCAGCTACACATATAACATACATAATAGTTAAGACAGAAATTTTGTACGAATTCTGTCAAAGTAGCAGCTAACACTGCGTTAGAAAATAGGATATCCCGGCGTTTCTGCAAGCGGGCCATCGATTCAGAGAATAAGACGTGAAAATAATTCTTATCTCGATGTGTCAAGAAGAAAAGATTTTCAAATGAAGCGTTTTCGATAATGTTTTCAGTAATCAATAAATCTGTGTAATAATGTGTGCGTCTGTCTGCTATGCTTTCACGGTATGTTCTCTTCATCCGTTCAACTGATTTCGAGAAAATTTTGTACAGTAATAGGCTACTTTTTTATCCCGGAAATCGAGAGAGTTTCCACGGGATTAAACAAAATCAGCGGAAGGTATTTAGTAGGTAAGACTATTTCATTTTTTCATTTATTTCATTTTATAAAACAGCTAATTAGTTGTTTCATAAAATGAAACATACTTCGAGGAAAGTGTTAAGGCAGATATAAAGGATGAATTCAAAAATGTACCTGAAAAGCTGAAATAGGTAATCTTGTTATTGTGTATTATCTACGTCACAATTTTACACCACACCTATAGAACCTAATGTCATTTATAGGTGCTCTTAGTTGTTAATGTGGCTTGACGAGGATCGGAAGGGACGAGGTGAGTTTACATAATGAAGCCTGTTAAATACAGGCGCCCGCCCATCTTCAATTTGCATGCACTGTGTCTAGGGTTAGATCTTCTGGTCATACAGGCTTAGGATTTGAGTTTGTGAATGTCTTTGGGGGTTTTCCTGAAACAATAAGTTTTTTTTAAATTGCCTGGGTACGTTAAATCAAACTAAGATTATAAATGCGAAAGTGTGTTTGTTTGTTGGTTCATTGATTCGTTGGATTGTCCTTCAATCACGCCGCAACAGAGCAACGCAAACTTAATTTTAGATTTAAAAAACTAATAACACCAATAAATTACCTGTTACTTATTTTCTAATATGGGTTTCATTTCATATCCATATTATTAAGGTTCCAGTTACCTGCATGTTGTAGACGACTGCTAGTCAATTATAAAACATTAATTACAAAACGAAGCCGCACAAATATCGAGTTTTAGTAGATACACGCTCCATGAATCTCACGACAGTCCATTCTGGGCCCCTTCTCTATTGCCTTACGCGTTCAAACTTTAGCCTTTGCTTTGTAAGACGAACCCAACCTTATTGCTTTGGCATAGGGTCGATAATTTGTGGTTGTTATCAAATCTCACCCATTTCATTTCGCGTCATGTAGCTGCTGATAGCCATTAGTGCCGTTCACTGCAGCTGTCACTTCACAAGCCGCCTGACTCAGACTTCACTATTAGATACAAGTTCTCGATGGTTCTCGAAATAGTTAGCAAGGGGTAGGGCAATTTTTTAAATCATTGTACTAAGGTACTAAAATTCTACATCAATGATATGACTACAATTAGCATGCTTTTTAATTAAAATTGACTCGAAACTTCGCATTGTTTTTCCACAAACAATTTTCTCAAAAAATACCTCTAAATAATCAGATATCTGATGCAGTATTTTACGATGGAAGTGTTTAGAAAACGCTATTTGAAATGCTACATTTTTATTTACACATTCCCATGAATGTGTAAATAAAGCTGGAAGAATTAGATTTTAATAATTTAGGTAGTGAAAATCGGCCTGTTTTTAATTTTTAGACTAAACTCTTTGTAACGGGAGATACTATATTCTTTGGCCTAACTTTGTGTATAAAAAACCTATATACATATAAGGATAGTCATGCGTATACATATAAGGATAGTCATGCGTAAGTTCAATAAGAGGTAGGTACAGTTTGCAATAAAAAACTGCAATACAAAGCCGGACAACCTCAAAGCTACTGTAAAGTATAATAAAGGTATGCAGATCAGTCGGTCCGTTTCGCAAACACTGGACCCTTACAACACAAAATCAAACCTTTTATTTAACAGCTGGATCACACTGACGACAAAAATGTCGCACGATAAAATCTCGCTCGAGAAAAATAGGAGCGCAATGACCGATAAAATATCACTATATTTTATCGGTCATTGCGCTCCTATTTTTCTCGAGCAGCCATTACACAAACAAGAACACAAACGTTTGGTGTTTTTGAATAAAAACAAATTCAAAATAAGCGAAATCACAGTTCATAATATTGAACTGTCCTCTCTTCCTCATCCTCATCCACTTCACGAAACTTTTTTCAGGTCATTGGTTCAGCGGGCTAGAGGTCTTCCTACACTGCGTTTATGCAGTTTTGGTAGGTACGAAGTTCCAGAGCACATCTATTCCTACGGCAAAATCATTATCACAAACTCATCTCCCTCCCACTACAAAATACTCTTCTTGGAACGAAGACTGGTCAAGTTCGGGTTGGCAGATTTCACACAACTTTCAGCACATTATTAAGGAGAGCTTTTAGGTATGCAGGTTTTTTTAAGTAAGTGATATTTAATAGCTATATGTATAACGAACATCTGAATTGTTAGAGGTGCGTGGCATGACCCGGGATTCAAAACCCGGGCCTGTCGAATAGAGGCGATAAGTACCACAATGCTATCGTCGCTTCACAGCGAGACAATTTTTGTAGTAAAAAATCCGTCGTATGATTAGACCCTTAGAACACAAAATCAAACCTTTTATTTAAGTGCGCGCACACAGAGGGCACATTGTTTGCGAGGGACCGCCGAGGGAGATAGTTCAACAACCCTTCCGCTGACCAGATAAGCAGATTCTGTGAACCATTAGAAATTGTATTATCCTTTCATCAGACCGTGCGGATTCTTCTAATTGTTCTGATAATTTATTCTGAAATTTTCCAACGTATTTGGATGTGTAACATTAACTTTCAATAAAGGGAGAAAATCGGCGAAGTTGGGTTTCTTATTCGAATCTGATTGTTTTACAAATTTTTTTTAAATGTGAAAGTGTCTGTAACCGTTTCGTACATAAGGTGTTTGTTTCATGCAAGTCCTAAAGTCATTTTTGCATGGATATAGCAGAGGACCTAAGTTACATGGGCTATTTTATACCGAAAAATCAAAGAGTTCCTCTAGGATTTCGAGAACCTAAATCTACGTTGACCTTATTAAAAATAAATAAAATTAAATATGTAAATTGTAAGGGAGGTAATGGAGTTCATCGGGTTTTCTGGTTTGAATCTAGTTCTAGTACCAAATAATTTTTGTACACTCTTACAGCACCTCAAATTGCTTTTGAGATAATTCAACAAATAATGAATGAAATAATTTGAAAATAAACTTAGTAAATTAAAAATGCTACGCCATTGCTACGCCGCGCCTACAATCTACGAAATGTAAATGCAGTGTTTAAATAATATTATAACTATTACATACATTGACTTACCTGGTAAATCAATGAATAAATTTTTTTTAACCACTACAAGTGGTTAAAAAAAAGAATAAAAGTTAAGTAAATAAAAGTAAATAAATTTAAAGTTAAGTTAGGTAAAAGGTAAGTAAAGTAAAAAAGTTAAATTAGTTGTTTACATAATACAATAATTAATTATCTGATAAAATATACACGTAATTTATAGTAAGCTATTATTTTATTATTATTACTTAAACATTGGAGTAACTGGCTATATTAAGGTTTCCTGTGTCTATGAAAATTGTAGCAAATACCCGGGAACTAAAATCCGGAATAACAGAAGGTCAGTATAAGCCGGGTAACAGTATAAGCAGCATTAAGCCAGATTGCAATAAACATAGCGCAGTGGACGCGCAGCGCAATGCTATGCTGGACATATCAGAGCACATAGTTTCATGGAGTCGAAAAACATTACAACTTTTCTTGGGGCGGGCTAAAGCGGGTGGTGAATAACAATATGCAGTAGTTCTATCCTGATTTTTTTTCTTATTCGAATTTATTATTTTTGTAACTGAAATTATGTAAGTAAATAATAGGTACATAAAATGGTGACTTGGCAACCATATATTTAAAAAGTTCAGATTAAACAATAGTTTCCGACTGTTTGATAAAATGTAAAATTTCTGCGTTAGTGTTTTTTTATACAATCCAACTGGAATTTCCTTTTTGGCCACATGCCGAGCTTCCGGCTGGAACATGCCGAATATCTGCCAATGCCAATTGTTTTTGCTTTAATTTTTGACTCCAAAAATGCCACAAATACTCACATAAAACTAAAGATGCAGTCATATTCTACGTTTAACGCTAACCATCTATATATATAAAATTCAAAATCCTGACTGACTTATATATCAACGCACAGCCTAAACCGCTGGTCCTAGAGACATGAAATTTGGAGATTGTGTTCTTTGTGAAGATTAAGTATCCACTAAGGGTTTTTCGAAATTCAATCCCCAAAGGGGTAAAATAGGGGTTGAAAGTTTGTATGAAAGTCAGTCGTTTTTCAAGTTATAGCCATGAAACTTGGTACATGAGCTGCGGGTTGAAAATGAAGAAATACGTGTGTCACAGTTTTTCAAAATGTTACCCCTAAAGGGGTAAAATAGGGGTTGCAAGTTTGTATGAAAGTCCTTCATTTTTCAAGTTATAGCCATGAAAGTTGGTATTTTGACTTCTGGTTTAAAATAAAAGTACGTGTTTCACAGTTTTTAACCGACTTCCAAAAAAGGAGGAGGTTCTCAATTCGGTGCGTATCTTTTTTTTTTTAATGTATGTCGGTGCATATCTCCGTGGTTTCTAAACCGATTTGAACAAAATTTTTTTTCATTGGTTAGAAGAAGCTCACAAAGTGGTCCCATAAAAAATTCTGACTCCAAATCCTCAATCCTGATGCAGCTGTAGATGTACCGTACTACATGAAATCATCAAAACTAGTGAGTTAGGAAATTTTGATGGTGAATTCATATAGTAGGTATCAAGTCACGTGTATACGATACAACTCTGAGTCCCAAATCCTCAACCCTAATGCTGCAGGGTACAGAACTCCTTAAAAATAGCGATTTAGGATTTTTTAATGGTGCATTCATATTTTAGGTGTCAAGCAACGACTTTATACTTAACCCCAAGTCCCAACTCCTCAACTCAGTCGGGCGAGTATAACAAAGATAGGCAAAGTTGACGCTTCAGGTTCGCCCGACTTCAACATAGTGTGTAGAAATCAAAATTATTTTTTACTTTACAGTGGCTTTGGAAGTCGGTTTTTTGAAAAGAATTTTTGAAAATTTTATCCTCAAGGACGTTAAATATAGAGTTTGTCTTTCAATCACGCCGCAACAGAGCAACAGTTCGACGTGATTTCTTGCATGGGTATAGATGAGGACCTGGAGAGTGACATATTTATTTTATCCCGGGAAATTAAGGAGTGCCTGTGGGAATTAAAAACCTTAAGCCACGCGAACGAAGTCGCGGGCGTCCGCTAGTAATAAGTATAAAAACACATTCGAGGGTTAAAGTCAAACAGCTTCTAAGATTCCACAGTAAAAAGTTTAAAAATATATTACAAAGACGACTCCATAGACGCGTTAGAAGTGCAAGGTCCCAGTCGGTCCGTCGCTCGTTAGAGAAGCTCAAATTAATGCGCGCCATTCTCCGGCTGACGCCCAGTTGTTCTTAAATCTAATTGCTCGCCACCACTACGCACCAACTGATTAATCGGACTTCCCACTGTAATGTTACTTCGACTGTTATATACGGAGGCCGTTTGGATTGTTCTGAGCTCGGGTCCTGAGGTGTACGTAGTAATGTGCACAATTAATAGGAGACGCAGTTCTCATCTAAGTCACAGTGAAGGAGTAGTTGTGAAGCGTAACTTGTATTAAATTTGACTTCTAATGAAGGACTTATTTTAATACTAGCTAATTCGTCCGCGTGGATTGAGGCTTTTCGGTTCCCGTGGGAACTCTTTAATTTTCCGGGATAAAAAGTAGCCTATGTGTTATTCCAGACTATAATCTATCTCTGTGTCAAATTTCATCCAGGTCCATTCAGCCGTCGGGGCGTGATTGAGTAACAAACATCCATCCGTACATTCGTAAATCCAAACTTTCGCATTTATAAAATTTATTTGATATTTGATTAGCTTTCTTTTCATGCAAATTTAAAACGTCTATTATCCCTTTAGGTGTTGAATTTAACGGCTTGTTGTCGTCTTAATAATCCTTTTTTACCTACAAGGAGCCACTGGCTTCGTATTGTGTTCATTGTCATTAAATAATCTGTATTGAACGTGAAATTTTCGAACAAGAAACGTAATCTAGACTCTAACCATTGTACCACAGTGTCTCAGCCAAATATAAGGTTATAAAATATTCCATTAAAATTTGCTCACACGATCCTTTTCTCCATACTCAAACCATCCAATTAAAGCATTTAACTGAATTGCGTGGATAAAGTGAAACGAATCGCTGTTTTAAAGTCCCGACCGAACTTTTTGAAGTTCCGCAAACATGCGAGGACGCCGCTAAAATAGAAGTTTAGAATTGTTCCAACGAAAAAAGGGGAACTTTAATTTTCTACGTTTTAAAACAAAAGTCGGTTTCGCTCGAGAGATAATGGCTGTAACGTGTTCACCCTTTGCAGAAGAAACTTTGACTACATGTGATAAATTATTTATTTTTTTGAAAAATCTATATATATATAAAAGCGAAATACCACTCACTCACTCACTCACTCACTCACTCACTGACTAATCACGATATCTCAGGAACTATAAAGCGTACAGACTTGAAATTTGGAAGGTAGATTCCTTCTATGGTGTAACGCCAGCTAAGAAAGGGTTTTGAGAAAATCCACCCCTAAGGGGTTAAAATAGGGGTTGGAAGTTTGTATGAAAGTCCTTTGTTTTTGAAGTTAGAGACATGAAAATTGGCAATTAAATTATTAGTTATAAATAATAAAAACCTGTATAAGCAATTTTACGAAAATGTACCCCAATAGGGGTAAAATGGGGGTTGGAAGCTTACATAAGGGTTCCAAGTTTTTGAAGTAAGAGACTTGAAAATCGGGATTTAGGTTATTAGTTTTAAGTTATAATAAACTGTATAAGCAATTTTAGGAAAATCTACCCCACAGAGGGTGAAATGGGGGTTGTAAGTTTGTATGAAAGTCCTATGTTTCTGAAGTTAGAGACTTGAAAATCGGGATTTAGGTTATTAGCTTTAAATAATAATAACCTGTATAAGCAATTTTACGAAAATCCACCCCAAAAGGGGTGAAATGGGGGTGAAAGGTTACATACAAATTTTATGACTTTGAAGTAAAGGTAGACATAAAAATTAGCATTTAAGTTATCAGTTTTAAATGATAAAAAAACCTGTATCATACTTACTAATATTATAAATGCGAAAGTCACTTTGTTTGTTGGTTTGTCCTTCAATCACGCCGCAACGGAGCAACGGATTGACGTGATTTTTGGCATGGGTATAGTTGAGGACCTGGAGAGTGACATAGGCTACTTTTTATCCCGGAAAATTAAGGAGTTCCCGCGGGAATAACAAAAAACTTAAACCACGCGGACGAAATCACGGGCATCAGCTAGTAAGCTATATAAAGCCTCTATAGATAGGCTGTTACCAGCGGGAAAATTTCATAATCTCATAGGAAATCAACAATTGTACGCGGACGAAGTCGCGGGCGACCTCTAGTAATTGTATATAGCCTGCCTGGTGAAAGTTGAGAGTGCAAAATGGAGATAATTATTTAAAAAAACTAGATGATACCCGTGACCATGTTCGCGTGGATAAAGGTTTTATGACTCCCACGGGAACTCTAATTTTCAGGGATAAAATATAGCTATAGTGCTAATTCAGGTTATATGCTATATCCATTCCAACTTTCAGTCATTGCGGCGTGAAGGAATAACGAACATCCATATCCTTCTCTGGGACACAGTCTACCCCTATACCAAATTGCATCAAAATCGGTTAAACAGATAGACCGTGAAAGCGTAGCAGACAGACACGCTTTCGCTTTTATAATATTAGCATGGATATTACTAGGTATGGAAATTGGTCGGGTATCCTCAAATGTAACAGATTTTTTTGTTTAGCTTTGAGTTTTGTACTTAAAGCACAGTGCCAGAAGGTATCTAAAATTCCGGCTCAGCTTTCTCGATATACTCTAGCTAGGCATTTCTCTTGCTTAATCCATCCATACTTCATATCATACTAATATTATAAATGCGAAAGTCACTTTGTTTGTTGGTTTGTTGGTTTGTTGGTTTGTCCTTCAATCACGCCGCAACGGAGCAACGGATTGACGTGATTTTTGGCATGGGTATAGTTGAGGACCTGGAGAGTGACATAGGCTACTTTTTATCCCGGAAAATTAAGGAGTTCCCGCGGGAATAACAAAAAACTTAAAACACGCGGACGAAGTCGCGGGCATCAGCTAGTAATATTATAAATGCGAAAGTGTGTCTGTCTGTCTGCTACGCTTTCACGGCCCATCTCTTCAACCGATTTTGGTGAAATTTGGTACAGGGATAGGTTGTATCCCGGGGAATGACATAGACTACTTTTTATCCCGGAAAATTTAAGAGTTCCCGCGGGAATCGAAAAAATTTGGTCCACGCGGACGAAGTCGCGGGAATCATCTAGTATCCATATACTTATTATAAATTCGAAAGTGTCTCTGTCTGTCTGCTACACTTTCACAACTTCATAACCGATTTTGATGAACTTTTGTACAGAGATAGTTTACATCCCAAGGAAGGACACAGGCTACTTTTTATCCCGGATAATTATGGAGTTCCCCCTTGAATCAAAAAAAGTAATCCACGCGAACGAAGTCTCGGGCATCATCTAGTTACTTATCAAAAGTAATGAATCCTCTAGGAATGGCTCAAAGGCTAAGAAGTAAAGTTAAGTATAAGATATTGCATACTATTGGATGAAAACTCCATGCAAGGATTATGAAAAGTGCCCTACAGCTTCCACAGACCATAATCATATTAGGTAACATTATTTAAGGATACGAGGAGCTTGGAGCGGATCTTGGAGCAAATAATTATATTATCCTGAGGCATTAAAATGCATACTTGAGTGGCGCGGTTTTATCTTAGGCTGTGATTACACTAAGTTTAAATCACGCCAGACGAACTTGTGACTTACGAAATGTAAACTGTCTTGTAAGTTGCGTAACGTTTGAAATTAATATTAGTTATGTAAGTTACTAACGTAAGCTACTTACGTAAAAACATACAGGTGTAATTCTGGCCTTGGATTTTGAAGTATAACAAGTGGTGTAGATTTGAAGCGGATTTATTTCAAAAAGAGCAACTGCTGAATTTCTTGCCGGCTCTTCTCAGTAGAATCTGTTTTCCGAAGCGGCGCGGTGGTAGAGTCAAAACATGACGTAACATGACAGAGACACCTGTATGTCCTACATGTAATTAATAAATTAAGTATTGAGTATTACTCCACAATAATAGTTATTATTACGTTCCTTATTATATAGTAATCATTACTTACAGCGTTATACAGGTCATGAATGATGATATAAAGCACTGACACAAAGAAAATATCTACCATGCCACGCTAGGCAAAAACGTGTCTAATACCACGTCTGACGTCCAATTAATTCTTTAAGAACTGGGCCGAGACAATACAATACAACAATATCGATCGAGGCAGTTTCAGACACATGAAGAGATGTTCCTTTGACGAAATAGCTCAAAGCTTCCCTAGACCGTAATCATATTACCTTGTAATAAGGATACGAGGAGTAGGTATGCAGCGGAGTGTAGCGTTGCATGCCCCGCGTGGTTTCTTGGGCGGTATGTAGCCGTGCAGCAAAAAGTGCCTCTCGTTCGCTTCAAACGGAAGGGTCACTGGACTCGCCCTCGCCTCTCGTTAACACGGACAGTGCTTGTCAAACTGTAAGTATAATAAATGGACTTTAAAGAATGTAGCGATTCAAATATTTATACATTATTTGTCTTGTGGGAATTTTGGGTTCAACTGTGGGCAGGGGCAACTTAGATTTTTATTATTTTTAAATCGACAATGGTCTGAAGTTTTGCTTTCTAGCATTTCATGAACAGAGGCTTATTAAAACTAAAATTCCAAATGTGAGTACTATTTTGCTGCTAGGCCACGTTGTAAGAGGGTCTAATCTAGTACCTAGTAACCGCATCTCAGTCGAACAACCCAGGTCAGCAAATGGACTTGTCTTTCTTGAAGAGAATATCATACTAATATTATAAATGCGATAGTGTCTTTTTTTGTTGGCTTGTTGGTTTGTCCTTCAATCACGCCGCAACGGAGCAACGCGAGACGTGATTTTTGGCATGGGAATAGTTGAGGACCTGGGGAGTGATAAAGGTTTTTTATTTCGGAAAATTAAGGAATTCCCGCCTGTGCCCAGCAGTGGGACGTTAATAGGCTGTAGTGATGAAGGAATTCCCGCAGGAATCAATAAAATTTTAAACCACGCGGATGAAGCAGCGTGCATCAGCTGGTAGGAATATAAAGCCGAATAAAATAGTATATTCTGAGATATTCCATTTGCCTGCCTTGCAGATAGTTATGGTGCAAGCGACACCGAACACCCACAAAGATAGTGCCTCTTCTATCAACACTAGCGTGGTAGGCCGAGTTGATGATGGCTTGTTGATTTAGGTAAATTCACGGCCGAGTGGCCCAGAGGCACAGAACTTTGAGAACCGCTCCGATTTGCATGCTGTATAAATCTACGTATTCTAACGCTTAGTTGCCTAATGAAAATGAGCCCTTTCTTCCGGCGGGAACGGTCAAGGGGGCCCTCGGACATCTCTGCGGGTCCGTAATGTTCGTGTGTTTTAAACGTGAATCGTAGGTACTTGCAATTTATGTGAAAGGGCTTAGAAAATAGCTCCCTTGCTGTATTTGTGCGTGTTTGGTGATTTTGTCCGAAAACGTGCAGATGGGTATCGTTATTTGTTGATAAAGGAACTTAATGGGCTTTAAAATCCTCTTTGCGCACATTGTTAATGATCCCTCAAGTGCAGTGATATCCCAGAGCAATATGGAAACATTTAAAGTATTTCTTTTATTCCAATACAAGTTAGCCCTCGACTGCGATCTCCCCTTATGGTAAGTGATGACGCAGTCTAAGATGGAGCGGGGTATTAAACCCATACCCCTAGTCGGTTTCTAGACGGCATCTTACCGGAACGCTAAATCACTTGGCGGTACGTCTTTGCTGAAGCCTCCCTGCACTAGAGCAAAAGTAGTTTCTGGTTTATATTTCCATAAGTGACCTTTGATTTAGGAATTGGAATATCTACTTTCTTTCCAACATTCTAGAACATATGCCTTTCCCAAAGAGCGCCAACACGACCGATCCTTCTTAATCCAGCCGCTGCCCGTTCCCGCCACCCTGTTTATGTCGTCAGTCTATCGTGGAGCTGGAGAGCACCACACACTATGCTTACTTGTACGCGGTATTCGCTCTAGAACTTTACTATACAATAACATAAAATATAGAGTTGCAAATTCAAATCAAGAATGTGTACATCTGTGAAGCGTACCCTATGCTTGAGGTAGATGCCGTTTCCATATTAATTTTACATTATACCTAGTTTGATTAAAAGTTAAACCAAACTCCTTATCAGTCGATATTACAAATAGGTATTACTGACGTGGTAAGCAAAGTAAAGTAAAAAGTAAAGCTAAAGAACTCAATTTAATATATTGCGAATAAGCAAACCACCGAAAGGCGTCTACAACAAACCGCCCCATCGAAAACTAATTAGACCGGCGTTCAGCTTTACAAGTCTAATTAGAAATTCCAATTAGATATTTGGCGGTACTTCCTTTCAGAATCCGGTTCAAAACAATTATTATTATCGGCCACTAGGGCAGGGCTATAATACCTTCCCAAAATGTGACATCACTAGATCATTGCCGCGACTTAGTCCTCGTGGATTAAGATAAAAAAAAATTCTTTAGAAAGTTTTCGATTTTCAGGTATAAAACGAAAACAGAGATTTAAACATATAAAATTATGAGCAGAGGTATCCAAATACAAGCTATCTCTGTTCCAAAATCAAAATCTGGTAAGAGAATGGGTCACGAAAATACAGGTTACAGATATATACAGTAATATTTAAATATTATGGGTTTTCATAAACTATGTGGGTATTCATTTTCCGGGATAAAAGGTAGCGGTTAAAGATAAGTATACAGGATTATTAAATATTATGGGTTTTCATAAAGTATGTGGGTATTCATTTTCCGGGATAAAAGATAGCCTATGTCGTTCCCCGGGATACAATCTATCCCGGTACTAAATTGCATCAAAATCGGTTGAACAGATCGGCCGTGAAAGCGTAGCAGACAGACAGACAGACGGACGGACAGACAGACAGGTAGACAGACACCCTTTCGCTTTTATAATTATCAGTATGGAAGTATGGATATGGATATGGATATTGCATAAAACCATAATACTATTTTAGTACATAAGTAAGTTGCTAAAATGATATAGTAGTGGTCGTGTAAGTTGAGACGCCAAAGTAATCACATGAAGTAAAATCATCACGTCTAAAACAGCTCTACCAAAACTAATTAGAATCTCACTCTACCTCGTTAGCTCTGATTAGAAATTAAATTCATTGTATTCGAAGAAATTAAACCATTTAAGTTTCCTAGCAATATTTAATTCTATAACTCGTTTCGCTTGTAATAGGAAAGTGTAGTAGGACAAACTAAGTTATCTATTAATTAAAGAAGTTTATTTGTATAGCTTGATACTCGTAAATTTTCTAAGGATTTACATGGATAGATAGGATTTATATAAATCCCACTAGGATTTGTGAGTGTTAGTCTACAATTACACTAAAAATATGAGACGTAATGGCGACAGCTACCGTATCTTAAAACTAAAGCTACGAAGTTTCCAAACGCGCCCTGGTCCGAGAAGTGTCCACAACAAACTCAACCGGGTGTTTAAATTCCTTTATCACCATCTAACCACCACAAATAAATCCAAAATCACCATCTTCAAATAAAATTATAGTAAATCTACCTTTATGAATAAGTTAGTCAACATATAGTTGGCAGCCCTACCGACCACCCAAGCTAATGCTTTGATTTGGAATTATTTCGTAACCGGGCCCGCCCGGGAGAAATAGATATCTTTTTGATGTAACCACTTCCTAGCTCGTTAAACACCCGTGCTGATACTACTCTTATTTTACTAGGTAAAATACACACGGATAAAAAGGAATCGGTTAAAAATACTAACAAATGAAAGCGTACGTAGTTTGAACAAAAATTTGTAAGTTCCAATCAGAATTAATTGATAATTATTGTAATTAATTCTTCTTAGTAACTCTTCTGAATATTATTTTAGCATTATAAATAGGTAAATAATATACGACTATGGCAGGATTTCTGTTCGTACACCTACGTGAAACGATGTTTAACTAGGTATAGTAAGCGAATAGCGCTCAAGAAGTATACTCAAAACTCGATAGGTATAGTATAGGTTCTATCACTTCACACATTCGCGTTTATTATTTGTTTATGCACCACACTATTGGTATAACGGTCGTACATTTTATTAGTCTCTTTGCTCAGTAGTAATGTTTAACATAAACCATTTCCGTCAGTCGTAAAATTAGCATCGTTTATGAAAATAAATATATTACTTAACTCAAATTTATTTATTTTAGCAGTGTTGAAATTTCTGCGAGTTATTGTTGCATTTTAATCTTTTTTTTATTACTTCTTCTTAATTCTTTTGTACTTGCATGTTATGACTAGTTGGATAAACAAAATTTTGTTTTTTTTTTAATAAATCTGGGATTTCATTATAAGTTTTGTTAACATCATCACAGAATAGGTAGATTCTTAGGCTGATTTGTATGAAAATATTTCTATTCTTTATGTATCGATATGAATATCTATGCAAGCTTTAAACAAAACAAGTTTCCATATAGTCTTAGAGCCAATTGAGCAACCATTAGCTTTCATACTCCTGAAAAGGTCACATGTGATAACGTTAGTATATTAAAATGAATTTTATTTTTAGTGCTATAGGATTGATTTTGGAATAAATGCCTCCTAGTTGGAAAAGCGATCTTGAGGAACTTGAGAATTTACATAAGACGCTGTCAGGTTCTCAGAAGGGTTAAAATCTCGAGGGCTTTCCTTGATCCGGGAGGCTTATCCTGATAATTATTTCAATTGTTTATGCCTGTCGACGGTGCATTTAGATGGCGAATTATAGTTTGTAGTGTTGTCTTCATTACGGCGTAGCTGTCGAAGTGATGTACGGCCCGGCACTTTGGGATTATCTGAGGAAGGGGAAGGTTGTGACCTAATTATGATAGAAGACGGAATGATAACAATAATAATCAATGTATTATTAGGATGGTATTGTAGATAGCTGCGTAAGGCATTGCGATACTTTGCGATCAAGTTATGTTTTTTTTTTCAAACTTTTTACCTCATAGGGTACGTGAAATTTTGAATTAAAAAATTAACTACAATACGACACATTTACCTAATTACTAGCTTTTGCCCGGTCCATGTGGTTTGAGCTATGCGTTGATAGATCAGTCAGTCACCTTTTCCTTTTATTTAATCAAGATGATAAAATGCGGAATGATAACATTAATTATTATCAATGTGTTCTAAGGGTGGAGTTAGCTAGCCCTAGGTAGATAGCTATGTACTAATTGTAGATAAAGCATTGCGAAACTTTGCGATCAATTTATGTTCTTGTCAAACTAATACCCCAATACTTGAAATCTGGAATTAAAAAACCGGCCAAGTGCGAGTCGGACTCGCGCACCGAGGGTTCCGTACTCAAGAAGTAGGTATAATTACCTTTGTTAATGAACCGCAAAACTAACTTTGTTTGTAGAGGTTTACTGTTAATATCAAAAAATTACGTTTGTTGTATGGGAGCCCCCCTTTGATATTTACTTTATTGATATTTAATTATTTATTTTGAAAGGTAATATACAAGTTAATATTCTGTGAAAATTTGAACCGTCTACCTGTTACAGTTTTTAATATTGAGCAAAAAAATACGAAAAAAACACGTTTATTGTATGGGGACCCCCCTTAATATATATATTTTTTTAATTTTTAGTATTTGTTGTTATAGCGGCAACGGAAATACATCATTTGTGAAAATTTCAGCTTTCTAGCTATCACGGTCTATGAGATACAGCCTGGAGACAGACAGACAGACAGACAGACAGACAGACAGACAGACAGACAGACAGACAGACAGCGGAGTCTTAGTAATAGGGTCCCGTTTTTACCCTTTGGGTACGGAACCCTAAAAAACAACTAGGTACGATTCGATACATTTACACTACCAACGACGAGGTAGGTATTAATATCATGACAATCCCTGAAATAATCAGCGTGATATTAAAGCAATCACAGTCAAAGCCAAGTGTATGAACTATAGTTTTACGTAATTTAAGAGAATCTATACTCTATTCTAATAATATTACTAACTAATATTATAAATGCGAAAGTTTGGATGGATGTATGGATGTATGGATGTTTGTTATACTCAATCACGCCCTAACGTCTGAACGGATCTGGCTGAAATTTTGCACAGAGATAGATTATAGCCTGGAATAGCACATAGGCTACTTTATATCCTGGAAAATTAAAGAGTTCCCGCGGGAACCAAAAAACCTCAAACCACGCAGACGAAGTCGCGGGCATTCGCTAGTATGTATTATAAATGCGAAAGTTTGGTTGGATGGATGGAGGTTTGTTACTCAATCACGTCACGGCTAAACAGATCTGGATGAAATTTGGCACAGAGAGATTATAGTCTAGACTCTAGAATAACACATAAGCTACTTTTTAACCGACTTCAAAAAAGGAGGAGGTTCTCAAATCGTCGAAATCTTTTTTTTTTTTTATGTATGTTCCCCGATTACTCGAAGACGCCTGGACCGATTTCAAAAATTCTTTTTTTGTTTGAAAGGGTATACTTCAAAGGTGGTCCCATATAAATTTTATCGAAATCGGTCGAGCGGTTATTTAAATATCAACATTTTTTTTTTTATGTATGTTCCCCGATTACTCGAAGACGCCTGGACCGATTTTAAAAATTATTTTTTTGTTTGAAAGGGTATACTTCAAAGGTGGTCCCATATAAATTTTATCGAAATCGGTCGAGCGGTTTTTTAAATATCAACAATAAAATAAGTACTTTATATAGCGTGTGCTTGTTGTTGTAAAGTTGGCGCGGGAGTTTGAAGTCGGTTGTTTAAAAAAGATTTTTTTATATTAAATTATTATCCTGGAAAATTAAAACGAACCGGGGGAACCATAAAACCTCAATCCACGCGGACAAGGTCTCGGGCATCAACTAGTCATTAATAAAACTTAAATATGATTACGTAGACTTTAATACCGAAAATTCCCTTAAAATTTAATATGCAGGATTTCACGTGTTCACATTCTCGTAATAAATTGTTTCCCCTCGCTTCATTAGAGTGAGGAAGTCGATTCTTCAAACATTAAATATGAGGAGAATCGCTAATAATGTCTCATTATTGTTAAGAGTTATTAAATTTAGGTAATACGTCTTCGCATATGAGCAATGATGGCAGCTAGTAATTTGAAGACAGTAATAATCATCTTTAGCATCGAAGGCAAAAACTACTACAAGTTAGCGTATGTGTACCTACTATGTAGGTATTAACAATGGTATGTTGATGGACGAGAAACTTGGCTTCTAGAGTTATCTTTGTTGGTGTATTAACAAAGTAGATGATGCCCGCGACTTCGTCCACGTGGATGAAGTTTTTTAATTCGGGACAAAAAGTAGCCTATGTCCTTCTCCGGGATACAACCTATCCACGGCATCAAAATCGGTTGAACGGTTGGGCCGTGCAAGCGTAGCAGACAGACAGATGGACAGACACACTTTCGCATTTTAATATTAGTATAGATAGTATGGGTACCATGATACTCTATTATTATAGATACGGTATAATATAATACGTAGGTTATTTTAAGCTTTATTCTATTAGTTGGGTACAATGGGTATCTTAGTCTACGATATTATCAGGTGGGATGACTTAATTAAATTAATTAATACTTATACACTTCATTTACACCTAACTTCAGCGTAATTGATTTTGAATTAAAATTTATCCTCTGAGTATACGGTTTTTAAGGATGAAAAAATTAAAATTAAATAAAAATGATTTATTTCAACATACATTATTAACAAATAATTGTGGCTGAGACCTTCTGTTAAGCATAAGATTACCTCTGTCAGAAGGCCTAGATCTTCCAAAAACAACTGCAATAAAGAAATTGATACAATTTTTTAAATTCTAATCATGATGACATGCAAGGGTGACAGAATCAATTGAACGAAAACCCATCTATACTTAACTTCTACCGGGTTTTCTTTGGCTGGCTATAAGTTTACCTACCTCCGTCTTGAACAGATAAGGATAATTTAAATTTTGAGTATAAATTCTTGAAGATTTTTGATATTATTCAAGTCAAATGTCGGATTTAAACGAGCAATATTTCATACAATATAATATTATAAATGCGAAAGTGTGTTTGTTTTTTGGTTTGTCCTTCAATCACGCTGCAACGGAGCAACGGATCGATTGAAAAGTGATTTTTGCCATGGGTATAGTTGAGGATCTGAAGAATGATAATAAGTATAGGCAACTTTTTATCCCGGAAAATTATGGAGTTCCTGCGGGAATAAAAAAAACTTAAACCACGCGGACAAAATCGCAGGCATAGTATTTTTATAAAATTGTTGCGAGTAAGTACATACTTGAACATAAATTACTACTCAAGGCTTAGGTTAAATCAGGTCACATAAGTTGTGCTGCGTAAGTATTTCCATCAGTTGGGCCTTACAAAAGGGCATAATAGCATTATCATGAATAGGACCCGGTTACCTACGATACAATCTGATCCCGGGCCGCGCCTCAAGAACGGCTTAATTAACTTAATAAATACACACTCCATTTCATTACGCGCATACGTCAAATATCAACGTCTACGGCGCTATTTATGATACAAACAAACAGGCCCTCATATCTTTTTGGAGGGTCTATCTCGTTTAATGTTCACGGGATTTGCGTTTATTAGTTTTGAGCTTGTTTGTTTGTAACAGCGACCTCTCTGGTGCAGTGGATATAGTGGTATTTTGTGTAGAAGTATCTCTGGTTAAATTTATAATTTCTTAATTCTGGGAGATTATGGGGATTATCAAGATTATGGGGATTATGGAGATTAGCCCGCCAACCCGCATTGGAGCAGCGTGGTGGGTCTAAGCTCTAATTCCCGCTCTCCTATGAGAGTGGAGAGCTGTGCCCAGCAGTGGGACATTAATAGGCTGTAGTGATGATGATGATGATGATGGGGATTATCAAAAAAGCTGTACCATAACATAATGTTCCGACAGAAAACTGATATTAGAATCGGTTATAGGCATATATTAAAAAAAAAACTTCTTTAATTATAAAGTAAACACCTGGCCTGTGTAAGTGGCCTTCACTTACGTAGCGTCACAATTTTTAGATGCAATCACAATATTTAAGTTCAAATTTCAAATTTTTAATTTCATTACGAAAGTAAGTAATTTCCAATCGAATACAGTTTCGCTATTTTCATAGATATTTATTGTTTCATACGCCGTTGTCCATCGACACAAAGCGATTTAAGAAATCCGAAACTCACAAAAACAATCTGGCCGCGGCAGACGGCGTGGCACCAACTTTTTGCATGGATCCTAAAACAAATATGGCGTACACCGCTGACATGTGATCGATATATCAATGTGTCGGAAATGGTCACGCGAACTGGCGAATGATGCTAGTTTTTGTGGGGGACGCGTGTGGGGTTGAACTTCCAGACAAAAAAGGTTAACTTGTGATTTTGTTTGTTCGATATTTTAAATTTGACCAGATTTTAAAGATCTGAAATCATAAAAAGCTAATTATAGATACCCTGTATTATTCACTTGCTGTTGTTCTTATGTATGGATGGCTTCAGCGTGAGGTGGCTTGTGTCTTTCCCCGGGATACGACCTATCCCTGTATAAAATGTCATCAAAATCGGTGGAACAGATGGACCGTGAAATTAATTTCTTAACCCACGCGGACGAAGTCGCGAGCATCATCTAGTGGAAATTATTATGAAAAAAGTGTTGAAGTCGGGTGGGTTAACAAGGATAAGTAAAGTTGACGCATCCGACTCGCCCGACTTCAAAATAGTGGGTAGAAATCAAAATTATTTTGTGCTTTACAGTGGCGTTGGAAGTCGGTTTTTTGGAAAGAATTTTTATTTTTAACTTTTTAGTGTCAGGATTGAGGATTTAGAGTCAAAATTGGACAAAAGGGACCAAGGGACCACCTCGAGAGCTTCCTCTAACAACTGATAGAAAAAAAAATCATGTCGATTCAGAAACCACGGCGATATGCACCGCACATTTAAAAAAAAAAGACGTGTGGCACTCGGAGACTGCCGCGGTAAAGCTATTGCATATTTTATCAACTTGCTATGACTACTTGTGTTCAAAAGGGGAATCAAAAGGTTTTTTGATTCCCCTTGGACACCCTATTGAAAAAATAATTCTTTAAAATTATTTCGCCTTAATTTTATTTTCGCCTCTACATTTTCAACAACTTGAAGTCAACAACACAAGTAGATAGTCATAGCAACCAAAATCATCTTTTCATTAAAATAGTCTTTTTATTTTCAACAACTTGAAGTCAACAACACAAGTAGTCATAGCAACCAAAGTGTTACGTTTTTTTTCGTTACGGAATTTCTGGATTCGGTCTCCACGCTCAAGGCCCGCGATAGAAGCTATGCAATAGCTTAAAAAAACGCGCCGAATTGAGAACCTCCTCCTTTTTTGAAGGCGGTTAAAAATAGTTGAAATTAGCACATCCGAATAGTTTCATAGAACCAAATCGAAGTTTTCAAACCTAAATCTCATCCTATTTTATATTGACTTTCCTAAGAGCCCATAAGACCACAGTATATCATTTATAAATATATCGGATTAGAATACCTAGTAATAAAAGGGAAGATCAACAAATGGAGCCAGAACACAAAATCTAACACTTCAAAAGTTCAAGCTCGGCCGAAAATTACCCCACGAGGTGCGGGTAAACAGAATCATCATTGTAACACGTGTAATTTCGCGTTCACCGGTCATTACTTTGCAGGATAGGCGGGTAGGCCCTGGTGAATAATTGAGCCACGTGAGATTGAGCTCGGGGAAAATATGAAATGATTGTGTCCGGAGTTTTGACCCGTCGTGTCCGCGCCCGACAAATGGCCTTCTAAATTGTCGGATTTATGTACTTCGCAGCGTTCGCGGCGTGCGGTTGTTACTTACTTGTTTGTCGGTATGGAGTGTGATGAATTCTCCTGTGAAAAACTGGATGATCTTTTTGTTTATTTCATTTTAAAGTTTGTAACTTGTTGTTTAATATATAATTTTGTAATATTTTTTCATTTATCATCATTGTTTGCAACACTGAACATAAGCTAAACATGGATCAAACCAGGGTCACCGCCCACTTTTGACTTATTAGGCACATAAGTATTTTTTAATCAATTTTATCTAACATCTAATATAGTTAATATTGTACCTACTTAGCTTACTATAACTTGCTTACTTAAGTTTAACTACAATAATGGTAGAAAGTTAGTTAATTATATTAAAGGCCATATATTTTTAACCGACTTCCAAAAAAGGAGGAGGTTCTCAATTCGGCGCGTACCTATGTTATTTTTTTTTATTGTATGTCGGTGTATATCACCGTTTTTTTCATTGGTTAGAGGAAGCTCGCGAGGTGTTCCCATAAAAAATTCTGACTCCGAATCCTCAATCCTGATGCTGTAGGTGTACCGTACTACATGAAATCCTCAAAACTAGTGAGTTAGGAAATTTTGATGGTGAATTCATATAGTAGGTATCACGTGTATACGATACAACTCTGAGTCCCAACTCCTCAACCATGATGCTGTAGGGTACAGAACTCCTTAAAAATAACTATTTAGGATTTTTTTATGATGAATTAATATTGTAGGAGTCAAGCAACGACTTCATACATAAACCCAAGTCCCAACTCCTCAACCCTGATGCTGCAGGGTACAAAACTCCTTAAACAATATAGTGATTTAGGATTTTTTGTATGGTTTTTGTAGGTGTCAAGCAACGACTTCATGCTTAAACCCAATTTCCAACTCCTCAACTCTGATGCTGCATGGTACTGCACTCCTAAGACGTAGGGATTTAGAGTACACTAAAAAGTTAAAAATAAAAATTATTTCCAAAAAACCGACTTCCAAAGCCACTGTAAAGTAAAAAATAATTTTGATTTCTACACACTATATTGAAGTCGGGCGAGTATAACAAAGATAGGCATAGTTGATGCGTCTGGCTCGCCCAACTTCAACATAGTGTGTAGAAATCAAAATTATTTTTTACTTTACAGTGGCTTTGGAAGTCGGTTTTTCGGAATTATTTTTAGATTAATTAAGTAGATAGTTTTTGATCTAATTAATAATAAATAACACTCAAATCAAATCAATCTCAAATCTCAACACACTAAATCAATAACGGACTATAAAACGTACACCCACTAAATCTGTCTTGTGGAGCATGAGTCTCAGCAGGGTTTGTCCATAGTCCACCACGCTGGCCAAATGCGGATTGACAGATTTCACACAACTTTGGCAACATTATGAAGAACTCTCGACTATGAAGGTTTCCTCACGATGATTCCGTTCACAGTTAAAGCAAGTGATATTGAAGTTAGAGGTGTGTGCACGGGGTTCGTATCTCCTACCCAAAAAAAACATACTAAGCCACTATGGCTAAGCTATCACCGCTTTCACCTATACGAACGATAAATTATCAAATTGAACCTGAAAAAACACGGTCAAACTACATAATCTCACAAAACTCAACTCGCACACGCCGCGGTCTGACCGGGAAGTGAACCTGACACCGCGGCGGCCACCAAGGAGCTTCCTAGTTTTTGTCACCGCGATTTATAGTTCCGGCCACCCGCTCACACGTGGGTAAATATAAATATGAACTTTGTCACATTCATTTTAATTCCTTGAATGGACGGATTAGAGACAAAGGCTAGTTTTGTGCTTTGGCTGCGATATCAAGTGCACAGTTAGAAAATTTAACTATTTTATGTACTACTAATAATTGAATTAGAAACAGTGCTTTCATTCAAAGTTCATTGCACACAATCCTAATGAAATCGGTATCACAACGCCCTCTACGCTTATTAAACCATCCGGGAACTAGCTTGCAACCTTACGGGTGAAAGCAGTTCGGGAGTTTTGAACTAGATGGCGTTTTTAAAGCTTTCCACCACGCCGTACTTTGGAAAACTTTTGAAGTTTTGGAGTTGTTGTTGTTTGAGGAGAAAACTAAAATTAACTTAAAAATATAAATTGTTAATCGAAAAAAAAAGTGATAAAATATTTACCTACTTGAAAATATTCTACTTTTCACGTAACTTTTCCACCAAATTTTCCCTAGGTAAACGTCTCGGCGCAGTCAATAAAAAGTCAAGCTGCTTCAAGCTACATACTCGTAGTTGATAGAAAAAAATAACTGTCCTGATTTTTATTTTATTCTATTCTATATTAAGTTTAGATTAAATACCTGCTTTAATTTTACATAAAGACAAAAAAATACAAATTTTGTAAAACACAAAATGAATAACTTAATTATCATCTGTGGCCCATTTTGTATTTTATTCGCTCGCGGACGCGCTAAAAAGCGCCCATGCATAATTACCTCCCGTGAGGATCGGTGGCCGGAGCGTGGTTACGGCCATGTGTTGAGTCGACAGACCGCTCAACAATTTCATTTTATTTAAGTATATTAAACATATGTGGACCGAGATAAATGGAAGGAGGAAAGGAAGGCCTTAGCCCAACTTTGGGACACAACAGGCTGCAAATAATAATAATTAAGTACTTATTATTATTTGCAGCCTGTTGTGTCCCAAAGTATAATAATTTCTTTTTTTCCATAATATTTTCTTAACTTTTTCACTTACGATATTTTTTACTCGCTGATGCCTCTATGTCAACGTTGGCCTTAGATCACTAGTTATTTTACACGGTTTAGTTTATTGCAATTTTTTGCATTGCATATTATTGGACTGCCTCGTTGGTCTAGTGGTTAGCATAGTCGACTGCGGATCACGAGGTCCTGGGTTCGATTCCCGGTCGGGCATAAAAGTTAGGTATTGGGTTTTTCAATTAAGAAATTCTCAGTGCCAGCCCGGAGTTGGAAGTTGGCGGTGATTCACCCCCGTGCCTCGGAGAGCACGTTAAGCCGTCGGTCCCGGTTATTATCACTAACATGATAATAATCGTTAAAGCCCGCCAACCCGCATTGGAGCAGCGTGGTGGGTCTAAGCTCTAATTCCCGCTCTCCTATGAGAGTGGAGGAGGCCTATGCTCAGCAGTGGGACGTTAATAACTGAATTCCTATTAGCTAAGGATCACGATCCCTTTCCGAACTGGGACCGAGATCGGCAGTTTAGCGATACTTTAAATGCAACTTCTAGGCCCTCGAAGGGGCATAAGTTCGAGGCACGGTAGAAACAAAAAAGTTAATTCCAGACTTCCAATGTGGGTCGTCCATCTAGTTAACGACCAGTGCTTGTGCAATAACTTACGTATATATTTGTAATACTTGGATAGTGTAAATTATCCAAATATTAAAAATTATAAACACAGAATTATTTTATGAACAACAAAAAGTTGTCCATTCCACGGACGTCTCTCGCCGTTACGGAACTCTTTTGTATGCATTTATCGGTGAATTACAACGTCGAGCTGCAGTGAAAATACCCGTGGCACATGCCTATTATATGCTATACGTTATATAATGCTATGTACTAACGAAAATGCAGGCAGAATTTTTTTAACGATGTGTCTCAGTTGTTTTGATCAATATTTTAACAAATATCTTTCCATTCAACTTTATACATCGTATAGAAAAATGTTACACTTTGTAAATAATGCATACGTAACAAGTACCTATTACACTGACTTGTGGGTTGCTGGATGCGAAGCCGGTTTCTTTCATGCAACTTAAAAAATGAAAATGAAAATGAAAATGATTTATTTCCAAATACAATATTAACAAGTAATTGTGGCTGATGCCTTCTGTTAAGCTTATGAATACCTGTGTCAGAAGGCCTAGCTCTTCCAATATTAACAATAAATAATTACATTAAAGAAATACTGATACAAGTTATAATCATGCAGACATGCAAATGAGTGTGTGTGTGTGTGTGTGTGTATGTGTGTGTGTGTATACGAGTATATGAGTGTATTGTATGAGTGTGCGTATCCATGTATATGATTATAGATATCCGTTAGATTATAATCTAACTCGCGAAATTGTAAACTGTCGAATTATTACAATATAACGGATTATTTTTCGGTAGATTGTAATCTGTTAGGCTTAGTAAACCGATAGAACCTATGATTATTTATGTCGAACCCTAACCTAACCTACAAGAAAGTGACAAGAAAACGTAAATACAATGAATATTTCAAAAATTGACACTTAATACATTGAACGGTTCACAATCTTTCGACTGTTTACAATCTATCGAAAAAAAAGCGTTAGATTACAATCTTACGGTTTTTACAATCTTACGGTGACATAATATATTCAAGTTAAAACCACAGTTACACCTACCGAACAATCTGCAGAAGACCCTCCGTTTCATCAAAAGATAGTGTTTTTAGCCAGTTTTTAAGTGTTCGTTTACAGTCATGAATTTTCTTTGGGTACCTAAATGCTCAGGATTTTGTTAACCTTATTATATAAGTAAGTAGATTTATGTCGGTATTGATACCCAGCAAAGGCTGATCTTGTATGGACTTTGTCATCGAGAAAATCATCAATAGTACCTTTATGAACGTCGACATATTTAACAGATGCTGTTTAAGATCGATTGTAATATACCTATTCATTTTCTTTTTTTTTTTGTAAAATTATTACAAAATACTGCAGTATCTCGTAACTAGATTCTAGATTATGCATTCGGAATGAAATAGGTACTTACTTCAATACACTGGAAAAAATAAGTACCTAAGTACCTATTTAACTTCATATTTTCCGAAATCTTTATTCTTTTGGTTTATTAATTACTAGAACTAGATGATGCCTGTAACTTCGTAATCGTGGAGTTAGGTTTTAGAAATTCCCGTTCGAGCTCTTTGATTTTCCGGAATAAAAGTAGGCCTACTTTTATATGTTTTAAACAAAGGCTTGAAAATACATCGAATTATTTAAGTGCCCCTGCCTGATTCATACGTTCCAACGTTTGTGCCTACGTACCTCTGAAAAAGACCTAAGCAAAGGTAATAAATAGAATAAAAAGGTAATAAAGGGGAACACCGCGAGTGTAAGCGAATTACCGCGCAGGCTGCCACGCCGGGCGTTCATTAGTCGTGTTTGTACAAGGCTTTTGCAGCCAATTAATAGATTTACACGATGACTATTAAATCAATGAACACGCCCACTGTCTGTGTTTGTTCACCTACCCTCTAACACCTAGGTTTCATTATCTATACTCATATTATAAATGGATGTTTGTAACTCAATCTCTCAGCTCTCGATGGAATTTGGAACAGGGATAGGTTATAATTTTGAATATCACATCTACTTTTTATGCCGGAAAATAAAAGAGCTCCCGCGGGAATCAAAAACCGTAATCTACGGGGACGAAGTCTGAAGAATGCGTTTGCCTAGAATATGTATAATATATTAATAGAAACTTACTTACTAGTCTAGTTCTAGTCAATAGAAAATTGAAATTTTGATATACCTACGTAGGTACTTTAGTCCTACCAATGGTTTCAAAATGATCAAATTGAGTATTTCATGTATTTAACTTAAACTTAAATACTTAAAAACTTCAATAATAATAAAAACATTAAACTATTTACATACAAAAAGTTAGCTTAGTCAGAGAGAGCTTAGAAGTTATGGTTATAAAACTTGAAGCTCACTAAGCATGACCTGCCTCTATTTTAAAATACCTACAGGCTATGTTGATCTGTGAAATGGGAAAACTAGGAAAACACGTTCCGTTTCGCTGTTTGTATTTTTGGCAGACCACCTCAACTAACTAACAGAGGCACCACAAACCTGAAAACCTACATCTATCGTTTTCTAAAATAAACAAACCGTATGGAGTGCAGCCGAACTAAATCGATAGGCGGACGAAACGTCAAACTTTTGTAATATAGCCCGTGTCCTGATCCGTATGTCGACAAAACTGCTCCTAGATTCAAAACTAATCTAAACATACTGGTATAGGAACTCCTACTTTGTACAAAAATGCGGATAAAATACAGCTGCCATCAGAAAAAGCAATACCTACTTAGAAGTAAGTTAACAAATACGTATTACCATCAAGCTAAGTAAGTTATACGTTAAGTAATATGTACCTACGTTTTTATAGGTATAAACAACTAGGTATATTATGTTATAGTACCTACTAAATTTCTCCGATGATTGTATGCAAGAAATTGCCATCTTTTTGTTTAATCTTTTTGTCTCTTGTATGTTTTTATGACTTTGTTCATCCTATCACGATGCTTCCAAAATAATTATATTTGTTGCAAAACATATGTCTTAATGTCCGAAATAAGTCTTAAAACCTCTTACTCATAGGTTTAGGATTGGTTCCAGGCCTAGCGCAGCGTACCAATCCTGAATCTATGTTCTTACTCTAGTAAAAGGGGAAGGAGAAAGAGAAGGGTCACTTTCTCCTTTCTATTTTAAAGACCACTATCTTTAACTTTTATATGAACTCAGAGGTTCTATACCTACCACATTTCTACATTTCCAATTCCATCAATGCAACGCAAATATTTATTTCGGTGAGCGTAACTAAATATGCCCTACTAATACACCAAGACGGACAAAAGAAATATAACTCGCATTGAGAGCCAAAAAAGCGTGATAACTCGAGGCCTTTTTAGGGTTCCGTACCCAAAGGGTAAAAACGGGACCCTATTACTAAGACTCCGCTGTCTGTCTGTCTGTCTGTCTGTCTGTCTGTCTGTCTGTCTCCAGGCTGTATCTCATAGACCGTGATAGCTAGAAAGCTGAAATTTTCACAAATGATGTATTTCCGTTGCCGCTATAGCAACAAATACTAAAAATTAAAAAAATATATATATTAAGGGGGGTCCCCATACAATAACCGTGTTTTTTTCGTATTTTTTTGCTCAATATTAAAAACGGTAACAGGTAGACGGTTCAAATTTTCACAGAATATTAACTTGTATATTACCTTTCAAAATAAATAATTAAATATCAATAAAGTAAATATTAAAGGGGAGCTCCCATACAACAAACGTAATTTTTTTATATTAACAGTAAACCTCTACAAACAAAGTTAGTTTTGCGGTTCATTAACAAAGGTAATTATACCTACTTCTTGAGTACGGAACCCTCGGTGCGCGAGTCCGACTCGCACTTGGCCGGTTTTTTGGTGGAATATATCCCCAAAACTAGGTTAGTAATACGGTCACAAAGGAGTCCGTTGAACAATACTCCTCTGACATACCATTACACGGTGGATATAATTAGTTATGGTGTATGGATTTAGATTTTGTTGTTGCGATAATTTTTGCTGAATGCAGAACAAACATCTGTTCGAGATTTGCGATTTGACAGACGAACAGACTTATTGAAACGTCATGTAAACTGATACGTGCTTTACAATCATTCTACAATGGACCCCAAAAAATGGTCAGTCAAGGATATCAATGGATAACTGCAGATATATCTCGATAAAATACTTTTTATGGTATTTTGGATATGGGAACTGGTAATTATGAATGGTTGTATTAGGCTTCTAATCCCTTTTGGATACGAAAGAAAACAACAAACAAAGATACTTACCTATTTTTAATCATAGCACAACTATAAATAGTTGTAATAATAGTTATGCTTATATGATATAATGTTGTATTATGACACTTATGTACTTCCAAAAGTGAAGACGTCGTAAGGAAACCTGTATGCCCGAGAGTTCTTCATAATGTTCTCAAAGGTATGTGAAGTCTGCCAAATCCCAATCCTCATTTATGACTTTAGCCAAATGGATTATAGCCAAGCCCTTCTCCCAGGAGACTCGTGCTCAGTAAAGGTACTTAGATGGAGCAACGATGGTTTAAAAAGATGATATTAATTATACGATTCATACTAATATTATGACTGCAAAAGTGTATCTCTCTGTCTGTTACGGTTTCATGACCCATGGTTCATACAATTTTGATGAAATTTGGCATACAGGCTTGAAAATTAAGTTCCCGTGCGAATCAATAAACCTATAAACCACGCGGACGAAGTCGCGGACATCATCTAGTATGAAATAAACATCAAGCACATCGGAGTTGTTAAAAGTTAAACCCAAAAAAAAATAGGTGGTGAAACAGACCTATCAGTGGAGAACAAAAAAAACTGAAATGACTCTGTTCCGGCACGCGTCCTGCCATCGCTAGACCTTCGTCAAACTGACAGATTACGCATATCACTGTTATGCAATATGGAGCCAGCGAACCGGACATTTATTAAAAGTACTGACGTCGTATGGATATCCGATATACGCATTATAGGTTAATTCAAAGATTCCCTTTTGAAGTGCTAACGCTTTTGATATCGTAATTATAAGAATGGCAGACGTTTCCGGTGGTTCTATAGCCTTTTAAATTTTTTTTTCGAAAAAATCACAGATTTAATTTCTAGTTTTGCTGCAAACATTAGGTTACTATTTCAAAAATATTCTGTTTCATTATTCATGAAAGCAATATTTTTGGTTTATATTTCTATGACTTTAATATAATTTGATTTTAAATAAACATAGTAGAGATTTATTAGGGTACACACAGATTTTACTGCAATTCGCATTTAGAATTAGTCAAGTAACAAGTGAATATAATTAAAATTTATTCATAAATACGACTGCTCTGCCGTAGCCCGTACCTAACTATATCTACTACCATAGTCATTATGGAATCTTATTCACATTTTTATTAAATGATATTTTTTTGGGAGTCATCATTATTTATTTATTTATTTTTTAAAATTTTACTAGCCTATGTCACCCGGAATAAGCTAGGAATTCTAACGATACTTCATTTATCAAAATCGGTTCAGGCGTATAGAAGTTATGGTGGAATATACAAACTCACATACATTTACGTCATACATACTCACATGAACCCTGAAAATAATATACTCCTTTTTTCAAGCAGTCGTATAAAAAAGGTAAGGTTTTGCAATTTTGTCGTAGGTACAATTTTATTTTATTTATTTGGGTTTACAACCAACGAAATTTAAAATTTGTTCGGAAATTTCCTCCAAGTGTTGGTAAAATACTGAAAATACGTACCTAAGGAAAAACTGTACAAACATATTATATGAACTGAAATTTTTTTTTTGTTTTTAAAACAAAAAGCCATAGATTTTATATCCAGTGAAAAGCCAGCGGCCCTGCACTATCGCGACTGTCCGATTGATTCAATAGTTTTTCGTTTCGTTTTTTCAGTAACCGCAGGAAAATCTAGTTTTTTTTTTATTTAGACCCTAGGCTAGTTTTAGCCTCTCCTTTTATTTGTTTGTCACATAGCTACATACAAAATGGTTTGATTTGGTAGACCCTGCTAGATCTTAATACATATCATAGAACACTATGATAATATGTATTAAGATCTTGTTTAGTAAAATATTACATTGCAAATTTATAATTCCCGCTACATGTGACGATGAAACAAACACACTTTCGTATTTGTAATAAGAAAGTATGGAAGCTATTAGCTAGTTTCTTAATCAACATGATAATATATAGGTAAACAAACACAGACTACCCCTAAGAAAAAAAATCAGAACGAATCAGCAAGTAATATAAAGCATAAACCTATGACTACTTATTTAAAGTAGTATTAAACGAATATAACTTCCAGTTTTCAAGGATAATAGTGAAGGTACAAGACAAGATCTCAAAACTCATGGATAAAAAAATGCATGGATCTTTAAGTATCATTAAGACGACGATATGTTTACAAGTAGTATTGGCTAAATTAAAATCATCATAAAGTAAGTAGTTTCTAAATGTGCCAGAAACAAGCAATCGTTGAAATGAAACAATTTATTTGTTCAAACGTTAAAAGCGATAAATTCCGTTCGTTTTAATTCAAATTAATGCACGTCAAGCCAAATTGGGCCCAAGAAACAATCGATTATCATTTCACGGGTTAATTGTGCTTTCGAAAAGTCTGGCGTCCTTCTGCCGGCTAATGACGCCATAAACTTGGAAATTATACGCTCCGTTAGTTCGACCATCCGTTGTTTTACCGATACGTGTATGGCCTATACGTATTTGCTATTGGTTTTATTTGAGAACGTTTCCTTTTAAAATGTTGGATATAATATAAGAACACTAGCTAATGCCCGCGACTTCGTCTGCGAGGTTTGAGGTTTTTTGGTTCCCGCGGAAACTCTTTAACTTTCCGGGGAAAAAAACCTATGTGCTATTCCAGACTATAAACTATCTCTGTGCCAAATTTCAGCCAGATCCGTTCAGCCGTTGGGGCGTGATTGAGTAACAAACATCCATACATCCATCCATCTATCCATACATTCATCCAAACTTTCGCATTTATAACATTAGTAAGAAGTAAGAAGAAACTTAATTCGTTATATTCCGCCAAAACAAAAAAAAAACTATGTGGTACAATACGCAGCATGCGATATGCACCGCCCGCCCTCCTGTCTCTTTCTAAAAAGCAAGCCACCAAGCAAGTAATAATAACTTCCTCCAACCCCACACAACACAATTCTTCCAAATCACTCTCAACGTACATTTCACTCCGACACCGGAGCATCATAACTGCCTCGTTGGTCTAGTGGTTAGCATAGTCGACTGCGGATCACGAGGTCCTGGGTTCGATTCCCGGTCGGGCATAAAAAAGTTAGGTATTGGGTTTTTCAATTAAGAAATTCTCAGTGCCAGCCCGGAGTTGGAAGTTGGCGGTGTTTCACCCCCGTGCCTCGGAGAGCACGTTAAGCCGTCGGTCCCGGTTATTATCACTAACATGATAATAGTCGTTAAAGCCCGCCAACCCGCATTGGAGCAGCGTGGTGGGTCTAAGCTCTAATTCCCGCTCTCCTATGAGAGTGGAGGCCTGTGCTCAGCAGTGGGACGTCAATAGGCTGTAGTGATGATGATGATGATGACCTACCGACGATTTACGGACTATCAATGGTAACAATCACTAATCAGTTATCCTTTACTGACGAAATCAAATCACAGATCAGGTCATAACTCAAACGTTAACTTGATGAGTTATATCTGTCACCGTAAGATTGTAAATACCGTAAGATTGTAATGTAACGCTTTTTTTTTGATAGATTGTAAACAGTCGAAAGATTGTGAACCGTTCAATGTTTTAAGTGTCAATTTTTGAAATATTCATTGTTTTTTTTTGTTTTTTTTTATCCAAAAAGTTTTTTTTTTATGCAAAGTAGCCCTTGACTGCGATCTCACCTGATGATAAGTGATGATGCAGTCTAAGATGGTCGCGGGCTAAGCTGTAAGGGGCATGGCAGTTATGTTAAACTCATGCCCCTATAATCGGTTTCTACACGGCATCGTACTGGAACGCTAAATTGCTTGGCGGCACGTCTTTGCCGGTACGGCCGAAGCCTCCCACCAGGCCAGACCAGGGAAAATTCAGAAATTATAAATTCCCAAATTGACCCTGCCGGGGATCGAACCCGGGACCTTCGCACGTTAAGACAACAGCGCTACACACTGCGCCACGGAGGTCGTCAAAATTACGTTTCGTATTTACGTTTTCTTGTCTCTTTCTTGTAGGTTAGGTTAGGGTTCGACATAAATAATCAGGTTCTATAGGGTTAATAAACCTAACAAATTACAATCTACCGAAAAATAATCCGTTATATTGTAATCATTCGACAGTTTACAATTTCGCGAGTTAGATTATAATCTAACGGTTTTTTCAATCTAACGGTGACATATCCATACTTAATATTATAAATGCGAAAGTATGTCTGTCTGCTACGCTTTAACGGGCCATCTGTCCAACCGACTTTGATAATAGTAGATTATTCACCACGGGGGTAATGCGATGTATTATGTCACGGGCGCCGGGATAAATCCCAAGCGGAACGAGGGATTTTAGAGTAACTCCCGAGCGTAGCGAGGGTGTTGCATCTAGAATCCTGAGAGTAGCGCGGGAATTAGGGGCGCCCAAGATTAATACAGCATTACTCCTACGGTGAATACTCTACTTTTCACACCTCGCGATACAACCACTTCTTTCAGCTGGCGTGGCCTACTCGATTTGACAAACAAATTTCGTCAGTGCGAATCTAGTGGGCCACGGCTTTGGTTTTCGAAAATCGAGTTAGCCGCGCCTGCTGAGAACACATTATGTTTACCGAAATTAGACTTTATGGATATGGCAATAAGAATTATGAATAAAACCTCTTTGGAATGAATAGAATTTCCTTCAGATCTTGCTTCAGATGCGCGATGATTCTAAATTCAAATCACATTATAACCCTAGGGAATAATGGATTTCAGTACAACATTATAACCCTAGGGATTTAATGTCTTACTTTAACCTTAGTTAGATAACAGGCCATGTTATAAGGCGTTGTTGAGCGAGTGGTCTGAAAAACAATTTGTGTAAGAATAGGTTGTAAATTAGAAGGAAGATTTCTTCAATATTTAGAATAGCAGTCAAATGTGAACTTGCGTCATCAAATTACAAAAAAAAAATTGCACCACTTTGGTACCTACCACGTTTAGTATTTATTTTGTCGAGTTTTTCTTTATTCCGTAGAGAAAACAATCTTCAGAGTATCATTCAGTTCATCGGAAGCGGTGTCGTGGCACGCCGACACTCACCGCTTTGACTCACACCGTATAGTATAAGAGATACCCGCCTGTATTTTAAAAATAAACTTTTCTGTTAAATCTGATTTTCGTAAAGCAATCGGATTGAAGATCGAAATCAACCGTATTGAATAACGTCCTGTATGTTTTAGACATATTTTAATCAATAATAACATTTTCATCCATTTGCCACAATAAGCGTGCGAAATTTTATCCAGGTTATGCAATTATTCTTCTTTAATTATTGTAATACTAGACGTTGATTGCAGCTTCATTACAAGTGTACGTTACTGTCGCGGGTGTTATTATTGCGACGTACGAACGCGTACGCGCGCGGTTACATATGGGATGGGAGTCCCAACATAAGGCAACAAAAATTAAACAAATAAAATAAAACAAAATAGCTTTTATTTTTCCTTACACAGTTCCTTTTTTTTTTCATTTTGTGCTACACTAATTTTTTTTTGTTTACATAAATTGTTAACATTTTATTTAAAACTAGCTGATGCCGGCGACTTCGTCCGCGTGGTTTAAGTTTTTGATTCCCGCGGGAACTCCTTAATTTTTCAGGATAAAAAGTAGCCTATGTCACTCTCCAGGTCGTCAACTATACCCATGCCAAAAATCACGTCGATCCGTTGCTCCGTTGCGGCGTGATTGAAAGACAAACCAACAAACACACTTTCGCATTTATAAAATTAGTATGAAGTATGATTCCAGTCACAGTTTTAATGATTTCTTTACATAAAACTAAAATGCACATAATAATTAATCAATAATAAATTAGCAAGCCTTACAATTTATTTTTTATAACAGCATCAAAGGCAAGTATAATTATTATTGCACTGTATAAGTAAGCACGAAGTGAGAGCGCGATCTCTTAGGCTATTTCCCTGCAAACTCAGCGTGCGATCCTATCAGTGGCGTCAATTGCCCGTGCCAAATGCCACTTCCCCTCCCCCGTAACACCCCCTCCAGTCTTATCAGCTACAAGCCCGCGTGATTGAAAGCTTCCGCCGATGCTGAAATGATAATCTTCTGTGGAGTCAGCTGGGTCGCGCGGTTGATAGCGCGAGTGAAATAACGTGTTCATGGACCTTTCTATCTACTACTACTGGTCTATTAATGGTGTTTTGTACTATTTGAACGTGTTATAGCTAGTCATTGGGTGGCTCGTCTGTCTAGTCATAGTGGTTAGCATGTTCGACTGTGGCCCACGAGGTCCCGGGTTCGAGTCGCGGGTCGGGTCCAATAACAAGTGTTGAGTTTTTCTGACGAGATATTCTCAGGATTAGTCCAGAGTTAATAAATTGACCGTGTTTTACCCCTGTGATTATCACTAACATGTGATAATAAATAATTATCGTTAGTAACCTAAAACAATTATACAGTCTACCTATGCCTAAGAGTTGAAATAGTACCTACTCTTAGACGAGTCGTATGCGGAGGGACCTGGGAACCAGCTGCATTATTATCCCAAGAAAACCCCTGCCATTTAGACGTGATTTATGGAATGGGGTCATGACCCTCAGTAATGAGAAATACGACGCAGAGAGAAAGATAGCCTTATTACATTGGACTGTCGTAGTCCTTTGGAAGTCCATAAAATAATATATTTGCAAACGCAAACGAATTTCTGTAAGTCTGAAACCAAAAAGCTGGATGATTCTGAAAAATGTGTAATCGAATCTTGCACGTTAACATAATGTCGTAGCAAATGGCGCGCGACAGACCCGGCGCATATTGGAGGCGGCGTCTGTGACAAAGTTGTTTTATCAGCGCTGATAAGGCTCATCCCATTTATACGGAGCGCTTAGGTGCATTCCACACTCGTATGCATAAAATGTACTTATTGATCCTTTGTTTCACATGGGATTCTCAGTGGCAGATCATGCTTGTAGCAGAACCGGTGCCTCCTGGGGCAGTAAAGCTCTGGATTTAGGGCGTTTTTGGCAATATTGTTACCGATATAGACTCACCGATATCGGGGCACTGAAATGTATGTAGCTGCTTATGACGCTTTTTCACTGACCAACACGACATCGATATAATTACAGTTGCTGATAAGATATCTATGAAAACATATTTTTTCACTGTTTTAATACCAAGACAAACAAAGCTGAGCTTACAAAGCTCTTGTTACGTTAGCTAAGGGTTATATTGGAATCACAAGCAGAGCGTTATAAATTTTGGCCTGTTGATTATATTGAAAGACGCAATAAACATACATAAGTCTTAAATAAAAACTTATTTATTTTAATAAACATACCAGGCGAGCGTGTAACAAGCCGCGGTTTGATGGGAGATGGAGTCGCCCGCGACGCGACCGCGCTCCGCCCGCAGCGCTTTATGGCCCTCCCTGGAGGAACATTGAGGTGTGTGAGATGAGAAAAATCCCTACCACGTAAGATTAGATGAGAAGATGGTAGAAAAAGTAGAGTCAAATCAGAAATAATGTTTTCGAAATGATTTGTTCAATGTTGTTGTTTCGACCTATGGTTAGTTTGGATAAACTTTTATATAAATCCATATTAATATTGCAATTCGAAAATGTGTCTGTTTATCTGCTACGCTTTCCGACCCATATATTCAATCGATTTTGATAAAATAATATGGCACAGAGATAGGTTGAATCCTGGAAAAAGACAAAGGCTAATTTTTACTCCGAAAAATCAAAGAGATCTCATGGAATTTTTCAAAAACCTTAAGTAATCCACGCAGATGAAATCACGGGTGTCATATTTAGCGGGTGTGATAGAGGGTGCGATAGCTCGCTTTCATTAAATGCAGTGTTGTAGCACTAGCGCAATCTAACTCGTAGGGCTGGTGCTCTCTTGTTTCCAAGTTAGGGCTATCACCAAAGCTTTGTTTCTCACAGCTACTACTAACCTAACCTAAGCAATTGTGAAAAATTACATAGTACCTTAAGAATGATCTGTAGGTATTGGCTGACTGGTTGACGTACACGTAGGTACTCATTAGGTAGGACTCTAATGAGAATAACGCTCTATAAGCTTCTTTTCAACCGACTTCAAAAAAAGGAGGAGGTTCTCAATTCGACTTTTTTTAATGTTTGTTACCTTAGAACTTTTGACTGGGTGGACCGATTTGGATTATTCTTCTTTTATTCGAAAGCGCATACTTCCCAAGTGGTCCCATATAAATTTTATCGAAATCGGTCGAGCGGTTTTTAAAATATCAACAATAAAATAAGTACTTTGTATAGCGTGTGCTTCTTGTTGTAAAGTTGGCGCGGGAGTTTGAAGTCGGTTGTTTAATAATTAAAATAAAAAATTCTTTTTAAACAACCGACTTCAAACTCCCGCGCCAACTTTACAACAACAAGCACACGCTATATACAAAGTACTTATTTTATTGTTGATATTTTAAAAACCGCTCGACCGATTTCGATAAAATTTATATGGGACCACATGGGAAGTATGCCCTTTCAAATAAAAAAGAATCATCCAAATCGGTCCACCCAGTCAAAAGTTCTGAGGTAACAAACATTAAAAAAAAAATTAAAAAAATAAAGTTGAATTGAGAACCTCCTCCTTTTTTTGAAGTCGGTTGAAAATAATTTTTTATATTAAATTATCATGACGTATAGAACTATCACTGGCTGTTCAAGAGCGTTTCGTTATTGCACTCAGATGAGTTGAATACATTACAAAAGCTATTCTTATGTAGATACCTGGTACGAAGATACAGTTATTATAACATACCTTTGACGCGTTAAGATTTTTTTACAAAAAACGCATAATCTGTAATTAATGAGCTATAGCAGCAGGTTGAATAGTAAACGTTGTTAATTGCTCCGACTGCTCAACAGTAACAGATGCGAATGACAAAAAACAGATATCCACCTGTTACAGTTTCACGGTTTTATTTGTTTAGCATTCAAAGTAAATGATATCATTAGGTCAGCCACAGGAGGCGGTTTATGTCTTTATTGGGTTTTTATTGCAGCTATAGATTTAATATTCGGTATCTGATGCTTCCTTACACTTATTGGCGTCAATGAAAAATAATTCTAAGCTATTTTAATAATTCTGCAATGTGTGTGAAATTTGGTTTTAAGTAGTCAGACCGATAGGTACATGCAACCACGAGGTTGGTTCGCCAGTCAATCATTCGTTTCTTACGTATTATGCAAGATTCATAGGTTTAAGATATCGGAAAAAACAGTACCTAGGACCTGTACACAGACACATCTCACTATTTTCGTTCTTTATCTAAAACCAACTGTTTTTAAGTTATAGTCCTTACCGATCTATCTGTGTCTATCTATACTATACTGTTTTAAACAAATTCTTAATTAATGATGATCAGGTGCTTTGAAAACAACAACAGTAAGTATTATATGACTCAAAATTGTTGTTGAGCACATGTTGAGCCCGAAGTGTTAAATTGGATGTTTTTGAGTTATGTGAAAATCGCTTATTTTATTACTCACTTAGTTCTAACAATATTTCGTAACTTACACTTACTCTTACTTACTTTCACTTATTTTGATACTCACTTAGTTTCTAACAATATTTCGAAACTACAGTCATAGTTATACTGACCTGCCTGACGTTCAGGTGGAGTTTTTAAATAATGGATATTTAATGGAATAGAGAAAACCGACACTAAAAAATCTCAAGTTTCAGATCCAGCAATTTAAACTACTGAATGTTGAAATGCCAGTCAGTCAGTTCTCCTTTAGACGTAGCCAAGGGAAAAGTAGTAAATACCTTATTTGTCTTTACCTATATACGAATTCGTATGTAAGCATTAATCGGGCGAAACAAACGAAGCGTTACAATATGGTCACGAAACATTACCCCACACGGGCACTCCGGTTAAATATAATTGCTGCAATTGCCGATAATTTCCCCCGCACCAATAAAATGCCCATTAAAAAGAGTTCATGGTTTTTAAGGCTTTTAAGTGGGGGCGGGGGTGGTAAGGTTTTACGTCATATTGTACGTTTATAGGCGGTTGCAAGCAGCGCCTCGTTCGGCCTCTAGATTCCCTGTAATAGTAATGAAAGTAAATAAAGTTTGGCTTTAAATTTGGTAGATTCTTTGATTCCCTGGAAGCTTTGGTTGGTGGTTTCTTTTTTTAAATTGATTTGCTTCTGCTTTTGGCTGAATAAAAAAATAAAAAATCGAAATCAGTCAAAATAAGAATGACACAAAATATAGTGTTTAAGGCGCCCACTCCTTTAATCTAGTTAAAAATCTATACTTATATTGTCTGTACGAGGTGCTTATTAAAAAGTATGCGATACATGATAAATAGCGCAAGTATTATCGACACTCGGTTGCTAAGTTTAATGTACCCCCTAATGTACCTAATTTAAGTTTTAACCTATAATATAATTTTAATAGGTAAAATCCATGTTTCATCGTTATGGGGGGAGGGGTCGCTGCCAATGCTGCGCTTTCCTCTTCAGATTCTACTTCAGGTCTTAAGATTCAACTAAATATAAAAATTGCCTGTTTATTAGTGGGGTCGCCAACAAGTGAAGCCGCCTCGTAAGCCCTATATTTACCCAGCATCACGGTTATTGTAGACGGACGAGTAACCATGTACTCGAGAGTAACCATGTGCTCTGCCTCGCGAGCAATTGTGGCTAGCCGGCGATTTTGGATCAAGGCAGCTTAGCACGCCTGCATTAGTAAAGCAGTCTTAATAGGTCCCGCTTCAACAGCGAATTAGGCACGAGTACATTCTAAATAAAGAGTAAAACATTCTACAGAAAAACAGAAGCCAGAGTCATCAAATTAATTAAAATCTAGAGCCGCGCAAAACAAAACATGAAAAGGTGAGGTCGTACTTAGGTATCATATGGTGTGAGCTCATAATGCCCCAGTCATCACGACATGTTTATCCGATTAATAGGGTTGTCACAAAAAGAAAAATAGATAATACATAATATTCATTATATATTTACATTGAATAATATACATGATAAAAAGTACATCACATCACACACTATTTTGTTTTTAAAAAATATTCAGGGTCCGCAGTTTGCCATAGGACTACAAAAATCGTGTAGTGGCACAAACTTACCCATGACTTTGTGTTTCTATTTAACTTGATTTTTCAGGCATAGAAAGGCATACCTCAAAATCCAAACAAGGTAATTAGAATACTTATCTAATCTCAAAGTGAGCGAAGCGAGCTTTTTAAGTTAACGTAGTGTTAGAAAATAATAGGACCTGCGCTTTCGCATGTCCACCTCCTAGATATACCTTTATATAGATTTACCTTTTCAGTAGGTGCTAGGTATCTCTGTACCAAATTTCATCAAAATTAATTTAGTGGATGGACCGTAAAAAATTTACAGATAGACACACACACTATCGCAATTATAATATTAGTATGGATGAGATGATGGTAAAAATCGGTGACATACCTGCTGTTTAAATATTATGGGCAGTTCTAAAACATTAGAATTCTGTGAGTAACTCCGTTTAAAATGAACTTTCACCTGTGCCTTTACTATTGAAATGTCGCCTTTAGGAAGTTTTCAGGCCAAAATTTCAAAGGCGTCATTAAGATAATTGGGGGACATGCAAAACAAAGTGCAGAAAGAAGTCATGTCGTAGGCACGGACAAAGAAACAGCGGGGCGTCGCGACACGACACGTTTAGTTGAATAGGGTTGTCACGAACAGAAGTGAGGTATCGAGTTTCTTGCTGGTTCTTCTCGGTAGGAACGTCGGAATGCCGAACCAGTGGTAGATTAACTTGAAGATTCAAAAGCACTTTAATAGTTTATTTGAATAAAAAACGTTATTTATAAATACTTACTGCCTTCTAGATAAAAGGTAAAATGTAAAAATATAAATTTAATTAAAAATTAAAATATCCTTTAGATATTAATGTTTTTTAAACCTTAAATTTTTTTTAAACGAACTTCTGTAATAACTAGATGATGTGACGTGATGATGACGTGTGGATTAAGTTCTTTTTATTTCAGTGTCCTTCCCCAAGATGTAACCTAGCCCTCATATTAGTGTGAATATCAAACTTATGATTGAATTAGATATCCGTGCCCTATGCTGCGTGGCTTGTGAAAATTATCCGTGAGTTACTACGCTTTACTGATTCGATTTTGCTTTGGTGTATGCACAGAGAAAGTACAATCCAATTATCATAATCTACATAGTTGTGATAGCCTGTTTTATCCACATATGCAGCGATGTGGAAACTGCACATCCACTATGACAACCCTCGACCGCGCCTTTTATGAGAATTATTCGGAAGTTACTATACTTTACTGATTCGATTTTGTTTTGCTAATTTCATTTTTTTTATTTATTATTATTAATCTTATAAAATTAACATAAAAAGTGCCACAAAAACCACAGTCGGTTTTACTGTGCACCGTGTTATACATAATAGGTAAGACACAAAACTCTACATAGAAAGTACAAACCTTTTATCATAATCTAGATAGTAGTATTATAGGGATAGACATGCATGCGCCTCTCTGTACCCGCTCACGCTGGTTTCGCGCGGGTTTTATCTGCGGGCAGCGATGCGGAAACTGCGCGCCCATTGTGACAACCCTCGGCCGCGCCTCTCGTGAGAATTATCCGCAAGTTGGCTGATTTGGTTTTGTTTTGCTGATCTCAATTTTTATTCTCATATAATTACTAGCTAATGCCCGCGACTTCGTCCGCGTGAATTGAGGTTTTTTGGTTCCCGTGGGAACTCTTTAATTTTCCGGGATGAAAAGTAGCCTATGTGTTATTCCAGACTATAATTTATCTCTGTGCCAAATTTCGTTAGATCCGTTCAGCCGTTGGGGCGTGATTAAGTAACAAACATCCATCCATACATCCATCCATCCAAACTTTCGCATTTATAATATTGGTATAGATTTTTTTTCATAATATAAAGATATCTAACATTATATCATTTATAACATGCAGTGTTCGAGCTTTCTTTTATGTACTTATAGCCTTACAATTTCGGTATCATAAAAAAGTCCAGTCCACTATACCTTAACAAAAAGAAAAACGCATTTTTTGATTTGAAATATTTTAAACTGAGCCGTAGTTTCTCTGTTCAACAAAAAATAGCTTTTATTTTTCTTTACACAGTTATATTTGTTGTGCATAGCACCTGCACTAATTTTTTTTTACATTTGTGTACCTACTTGATTTTTACATTGTGCGCTATAAAATCCATACATTATAATAACATTAAAATCTTAATTAAAAACTAAAAACTAAACATTAAAAATATCATCTATGCCGCTGCAATGAGACAGTGTGCCCAGAACGCTAGCTGCGTTACCCCGCTGCCAAACTCATATTATGTTGGCCGAGGTAATACTTTGTGTACTTACATTTTTAATTTTTAAGTATTTCGTGTAACAGTTTCAATTTCCATTACAATAACAGATTCAATGATCTCCTATTTACTTATTTATTTAGGAGTTAGGATAAATACTAGAACATTAATTTTGAGTACAAACAAACAAATACATGTGTACATAATTAATATACGTATAGAGTACCTATAATACCTTAAGCAGAGTAAAGAAAAAATCCGGATCCCAGAAACGCATGTTAAAAAAACGGTTTTATAGTCCTATCACAGAATAGGTAATAAGTACCTAGTAGTGTCCTACTAGCTAGACAATGCCCGCGACTTCAGCTATTAAGTTCAAAATGTATTTTTAGGGAGAAAAAGTACCCGTTACAACCCTCCAGATTCATAACTATAATATAATCCATGCAAAAGCTCACGTCGATCCGTTGCTGTCTTACAGCATGGTTGAAGGACAAACAAACACACTTTAGCATGAATATCATACAAACGATGACGTATACATGGGTAAGAGCTTGTATATGAAACTTAAACAAAGAAACAGCTTCTAATATCCATTAATCCTAGGTGAGATGAGATGCATCTGTAACCTACGAACCGGCGTCCGGGCGTGAACAATGCGACTGGTGACAATGTGACCACCGGGCGGAAACTTCGCCTCACTTCACTTTGCTGCACTTCAGCGAGATGAAAGTGCTGGAACTATCGACACTGAGCTTTTAGTTCATCAATATTTGACACTAGATGATGCCCAAGACTTTGTCCATATGCTTTTAAGTTATAAGGATCCCGAAGAACTCTTTTTCCCAGATAAAATGCGCCTACCTTCCTGTATTACTCTACAAGCCCTGCCGTTGCAAAAAAACACGTCGATCCATTGCTCTGTTGTGGCGTGATTGAAGGATAATCCAAAAACAAACTCACTTTGCATCCATATTCCATATAGATACCAATAACGGAGAAAGTGAATGTCTGTCTATCTGTCTGCTACGCTTTAATGATCTATCTTTTAAACCTATTTGGATGAAATTTGGTACAGAGTTAGGTTACATTCCGAGAAAGTGCATTCATATATACCTACCTACATTGGTATAGTTGAGGACCTGGTGACATAGACTACTTTATATCCCGGAAAATTACGATACGATTCTAAAATAATAATTATTTTTGGTTGCACGCTCGTAAGTACTTCACTAAACTACAGTTGCGAGTATTAATGGGCAAACTAAAATATTTATATTTCAATACGTATAAATCAACAAATTTTGATGACGCCCTCTAAAAAATCCTCCAACATAAATTTATATCATAAAAAAGAGAGCATTAAACGAATATATCTCGCTTTGGAATTACGTAAACCTATCGAAAAAATGCGACGCTGTAAATCAAAATAATCAGAACGCGCGGTGTATGTGTGAAATTCCATACTAACATCAGGGGAGAGCGGGGGCGGACGGCGAATACTCATTACTGGCACGTGACACGAGTCTCACCGCGCCCACTCGACCCCCCTCAACTGTTACATTCGGCAATGAGTTATTGAGTGTTCCGAAAGCTCATGTGTTAAACCGTCACTACTCATGTTGCGTTGCGAGTTGCGACGGGAAGAATGTGGTACGTTATTGCTGCCTAGTTGACATAAATGTTTACGTAAAGCTATAGAGAATTCTGGCGAGAAATAAAATGGCTATATGACTATAACTAGAACTAGAATCGATAGGCTCTTTAGTAATTTAAATGGTAAGCTACAAACAAAAGTAGACACGAACTGGCATGCCCGACTTCACTCCATTCAGATAATTCGTGACCTACGGACTAAAAACCTCCTCCGATCTTCATCTACTTCTTCCCGGTATCGCACTGAGCATTTCGTCAGAAAGGTAGCCGTTTTTTTTGAATGAATCCCCATATATATTGCAAGTTTTTAGCTTAATAAGCTAGGTGACTTTAATAAAAAAAATGTACGATAAAACTTATGATAAAACAACTTTTGTAAATTATTAGGTATAATAGTTCCGCTGGCAGACCAGCGGAACACAGAGACCAGGAAATAGAGAGCAGACCAGGGTATAGATCCGGAATTACTCTATATTGATACAATACATGATAAATATATAGTAATACACTAAGCTCACCCGCCCGCTGTATAATATGGTTTCAGGATCCGGATAGGTAGCACAACACCACAATTATTTAAAGTTCTAAGATCAAATGCGAAAGTTTGGATGGATGTATGGATGTATGGATGTATGGATGTGTGTTTATAGGCTGGACTAACACATAGGCTACTTTTTATCCCGGAAAATTTAAGAGTTCCCGCGGGAACAACAAAACCTCGATCCACGCGTACGAAGTCGCGGGCATCAGCTAGTAGGTTATAAAGTTATAAAGATAACAATTTTAAACATGTAAAAACTTGATAGGTACTTATGTGGTAAATTAAATACACCTTGACACTTGACATAGCTTTTTTTGGTTTGATCAGTAAAAAAACGTTTAATGAATTAAAAAAAGAATAAAACAAATTTCGTCAGCGCGGCCATTGTTAATTGCAGTTGATTGATGACGCAATACGAGCCGTCAAATTACCCCCAAAATGTGACCCGCTTCAGTGGAAAGGCGACAAAATTCAACGGTTTTTCGCCAGAGCGTATTTTTCTAATTGAATCATGTGTGATTTATTATTGGTCTGATGATGTATCATTCTTTCAACAGCAGCCGTGGCTCACCCCATTGCGGCCCGAATTATTGCTACAAATGTTCACATCCACGCTTTTTAACTGCAGCACCACTCCGCCCCTACTTCCCCTTCACTTTTTTATTAAACTAAGTAATCGATTTTTTGGAGACTTTATTGAAGGATCGTAGTCGTGAATTGCGTTAAATAAAAACGATTGTGATTTTCAACTGTCGCATATTTTGTTATGTTTTCATCTTTTATGGTATATTTAATAAACGATTAATCACTGCAATTTTTTTCCAAATATAACCTAAGTAACATAGTGTAAAAGATTCGCGTTAAATTGGAGCCATTCTAGGTATTTTAACACTTCTTTTCTTTATAAAAATATAAAAATCCGGGAATTGCTCGAAATTTTATTGAACACTGCTCAAAATACATATAATTTGTTTCTTAAGTGTAACTTCATGTAACTGTGCAGCACTTGCATTGGTCCTTACTTACTAATAAAAATGTATACACTTTAATGTACTTCTGTAATATAATAATTTGTGTATAAAAAAATTATAAATAAAATCTTTCCATGGTTAAAATTAAAACATCACATTTCTGTCATAAACGAACTTGATCAAAAATAAATCAGTAGACACAAATAATAATAGTTACGTTAATGTTACGTAAATGCATTTCCTGGGTTCAATAATGGTACAACACTTTTAAAATTACTTCAACATAAGAACTTCAATGCGCAAGGCCGCGGGCGATTACCGGATTTACTATATTTATACAATACCCGAGGGAGGAAAGCCATAGAGTTGTTAATATTTTCGATGCGTCAACAAATTAAACCTTTTAGAATATCGTTGCTACGCAAAAAATAACCGCTGCTGCTGCTATACTCTATCGAGTATCGGCAGTAGAGTCAAGTTCAACTAGATGATATTTCATTTCACAGACCGGAAATTTACGCTTAGGTATATTTGTGTGTGTGTTATTTTGTGACGTTACCCGACTTGACATTGTTTTAACTTATACAAAGTAGGTAGGTATTTTTGACTTTTTTTTTTTGAAGCTACGAGTACGTGATTCCAGGTTAGAAAAGCAAACAGTTAATTAGCATTATTAGCACATTAGCACAAAAAAAGCACAAACATGTTTAACGAAATGCCAGGTCTGTGCAATTCTTGTCCCTGCAACAAAACCGGAAAGGTTTCCCTTAAAATTCAAGTGGCCAATTATGGAGTTACGTTTTGGTCTTTACCTCTTGCCAACATTTCGAGAACACTTCACCTTTTGTATTGAAGCAAAGTTTAAAAACATTGCGCCGTAAGTGTGCTTTGGAACAGCGGGATTTCCTATGAAACCATTTATATAAGACGCATTAATGCATTATTAATACTTAGTTAAATACTTAGTATCCGTAAGGCGTAGGTACCTTCTTGAGATTGAAGATTTTTAATGGGTTTGCGAATATTGAGAGACGGAAATAAAAATTGAGTGAGCGTAAACGATGTGAATAGGTACATATTATTGTGATATTGTGATGGACAATGACAAAGTTTTTTTTATTATATGCATAATAACTAGGTTTTTATATATATATTTTACGGATCGCTTGCCTTTTGGCTTTTTTTACGTAGGGTTATAGTGCTGCGCCTAGGACTTAACTGACCTGTTAACTTAAAATACTAGACGATGCCCGCGATTAGGTTTTTTGTAAAACTGAGAACTCTTTCATTTTCCGGGATAAAAGTATCCTATGTCCAATTCCGCTTCGTTCTTATGCACCTTTTTTATTTGATGAGAAGTTGACAGTGATTTTATCTGGTCAAAATATTAAACCCATACCCGCTATTACTTTCTAAGTGGCATCTAACTAGAACGCGACAATCACTTGGCGGCATGGCTGTTCCGGTACGGTGGTACCAAAGCCTGCCTGACACCAGAAAATTTATAAGCCAATTAAAAAATTATGAATTTCCAATTTATCAATAGAACCTAGAATCTCCCATTTACATGATCACAGCGTTCACCACATCGCCACGGGAGGTTCACAGGATAAATAATTGTAAATGATTTATTTATTTAACATAGGACAACTTGTGTCACTTATGATACGTCAAGACTTTACCACCGGTTTGGAAAGTGATTCTACTGAGAAGAGCTGGCAAGAAACTCAGTAGGTAGTTGCTCTTTTCTCTAGAAATAAAGAGGTTACAATATTTAAGCAATACAATACATACGCAACGTTACAAGTATTACACCGACTTGTGGGTCACTGGACCGAGGCACAGAATAATATAATAGTACTGACGCCGAGGCCGGTTGCTTCCATGAAACTTTGTCGTTAATAAAATCGTCGATAGTATAATAAGCTCGACTTAACAAATGCTGTTTGACAAAGTCTTTAAATTTATGTAATGGCAAATCTAGAAACTCTTTTGGAACCATGTTATAAAAACGTACACTCGACCCCACAAAGGATTTCTGCACCTTACGCACACGATTTGACGCTGTTACTAGCTTAATGATTATAATCACCCATCGCAGCTTTGAATTCGTCTATTCAATGTGATAGAAGATCTCTCACAATTGTGCTTATAAGTAAGTATGAATGAATGAAAAAATTCCGGTACCCTAATTCCTGAAACTACAAGACGTTTATATTCATAATAACAGAGCATTATTTCTGCTATTTTGTTACGAACTCAAGCTCTTAATTAAAACACTTTTTTTTAACTTTAAAGTCAAATCCTTTCCCTCAATAGTGTAAATGCGGTCATTTGGTCGCAATTAATGTGATGTCTGATTGTTTCAAGTAACTCGAACGTTCTCCACTTGCAACGCCCTTCGCTTCCGCTCGTCTGATGCTCCAGACTGTAGACATCGACTTTTACACCATATGCATATTTGGAAATCAAGTTTATTTAATTATTCGACTCAACCATTTTACTGAAAAAACCCTATTTGTGTCATGCACGCGTAGATTGGCGTAATTCATCATTCTCAATAGACTACTTGTCCCATATTTATAAAAAACAGAAAGCTACGATTATGATGTGTTTAGCAAACAGTTCCTGCGGGAACTCCCTAATTTTGCGGGATAAAAAGTAGCCTATATCACACTCAACTTTACCCATGTAAAAATCAAGTCAATCCGTTGCTCTGTTGCGGCATGTTAGAAGGGCAAAACCAACAAACAAAGATATCACATCATCACATCATCATCACTACAGCCTATTAACGTCCCACTGCTGGGCACAAGACTCCACTCTCATAGGAGAGCGGGAATCAGAGCTTAGACCCACCACGCTGCTCCAATGCGGGTTGGCGGGCTTTAACGACTATTATCATGTTAGTGATAATAACAAAGATATACGCATTTATAATATTAGTATGATAATATATCTACTAAACTTACTAGGTACATCTATTAAACCCAATTTTGAGTGAATTTTTATGCAGAACAGAGGTGCAATCATGTAAGGATTGCCGATCAAATCGTATAATTTCGGCTTCAAAGTAAAATAAACCATAAGTCATTGAATTAGAGGTCAATTTCGTGTATCTATTCTTATACGTTTAAGCTATCGTACATACCTAAACGTATGAGAATGGATACACGACATTGAGCTCTAATTCTATGCAATTATGGTTTATTTTACTTTGAAGCCGAGCTTATACGCTTTAATCGACAATTCTTACATGATTTGATGATGGGGGCAGGGAACAAAAATCTCTTATGAGTTAGAAATCAGAAATATATTAGGTATTAAATTAAAGAAAGACCGATAAGACCACACGGGGGCGATATAATTGCATTTGTATTCAATTTAAATAACCCAATTCCGAATTTAAATAACGTACAAAAATTAAGTCGTCAACCGAGCCGCGTCGCTGATTCCTTTCACAGAATAGGTCTCAGATTGAAAGCCACATTTTTTCAAAAAACGACGGCAGCCCTTCAATGTAACAACCCAAAAGTCGGTAAATAGTTAACAAAGGGTCCACAATGCTCCAATGCCAATGTTTGGGCCAAAATAAAGGAATATCTCTGAAGGCAGAGTCATTGTGCGTCCGCGCATTGTTCGCCGGTTCACCGAGGGTTGCACAAAACCGATCGGTAGCTGTCGGCTGCGCACTCAAAGGGATCATGTTTGCCTACAATATTATTTTTATTGCAGTAATTGAGAGAGATTCTTTGACAATTGCCTGTGAACGGCCGACTCATCAGTTTAGGTGCGTTTAGACTTTCTAATTTTATGATTATTGCTCTTTGTGGCTTTATGCGGATTGCTAACTTTTCAATGTGCTTTACGAGGGACTACAGCTGACCCGCCCCGGATTCGGCTGGCTGCAATTTGTTAAAATCCTAACTTAGCTGCTAGGTAGTATGTATAAACTTAGATCATGTTATAAAGAAAACCATTCAATAGCCTGTATTTATCTTTTTCGCCGTCCTCAACAACCTACTCCTACAGATTTCACGCCAACTTTACCTTATAAGAAAACCTACCTGCAAAATTTATAATGTTCCAAATTCAATACAAACACATACAATACATACAGCTTAAACTACTAGTATGATTTCCTAACTAAAAATACAGGGAGCCAAGAAAATTCTTTCCTTCCTGTTATTTGCAATACCTACACGTAGGATCTTACTTGTTTAAATAGGTACCATCTAAGTTTAAGGAGTTATTTGATGGATATTTGTTACTGACTAGATATATAGGTGTAGTACCTAGTACCTAGGTAGATTTTTCTGTCAGAAAAGCCATAAAGTAAGTATTCACGTGACCCGTAAGGAAGCCGGCGTTGATTTAGGTTTTTGAAAATCCCATAGAAACTCTGATAAGCCAATTGAAATTTGTCCATCTGTGGATACGGATCGTGAGATGCAACCTATAATCACCAAATATATTGTATTTATAATATTAATGTGGACAGGAAAATAGTTAGGTAGGATTAAATTTAAAAAATTTAACGTTTAAAATTTTAATTTAGCTATTTTTAGGGTTCCGTACCTAAAGAATGCCAACGAAACAAGCCGCTGTCCGTCTGTCCGTCCGTTTCTCATCTGTCATCTCATCGGGCTGTATCTCTTGAACCGTAATAGATAGACAGTTGAAATTTTCACAGAGTATTGATTTTTATTGACGCTTTAACAACAAAATAAATAAAATAAAAACAAGAATCGTTATTTTTCAGCGCCTCTCTGGTTTTTTACGAAATTATATAATTAAAAAGTACCTACACTTTTAAATCTTGTTCTATGATGCGAGACCGACTTGAACCTTTTATTTTTTCATTTTGATTAGATACCTACCAAGTACCTATACTAGGTACCTAATTACCTATTTAGGTAATAAATTCAGAGTTTTTGTAGGCAGTTACAATAATAATAATTTTGTCAGTAACTAACCCGAACTGAACAAAAATTTTAAAACCGCAATTAAAATGTGTATTAGGTACCTACCACCTTGCTATTGAAACAAAAATTCATTTCTGCTCTACCTAGTACTTTTAATAACCCCAAAATCCTTTCATGTAACTGCAGGCCATAGCGAATTCTACGACCATAAACATTTACAATTTGCAAAATTTCTATATTGTAAAACCTTCTTGGTTCCTCTATCTTATCTGTGGCCGTAAAAAATACCAAGGTAATGAACAAGATGGCCGTTATGGAGGCGTGTTTTCAAAGAGAGCCGATGTAAAACAATGGCTCATAAAAGTTATGGTCTTGTTTAGGGCAATATAGCTACTATATTGTTTCTTTAGAAGAGACCGACTTTGGCCTTAGGTAGGTCCCTATACCTACCTATCTATACAGAATATTGACCTGCGGCTATCTTTCTTTATTACACAGGTAACTACTACTAATAAGAACACCTATCTGTCCAGGTTCGAATTATTAGCCTTATAGGTAGAACATATAGTAAGTTACTTATATTTGCCACAAAATTATCTTTTAAAGATGAAATGTTAAGAAAGCGTTCAGTAATATTTATAAAAAGAACAAAAGGTTTTATTAGGGAAACAAATGAATATAATTAAAATTATTAAAAAATATGACTGCTCTACCGTAGCCCGTATTGAATTTTTCAAAAATTTATAGCCCGTGTCACTCGGAATATTGAACTATAGTGTTATATATTTTTGGAATCTACTCATCATTTTCTTGATGATGATTATATAGTTAATCTTGTTTTCGAATATATTTTTTCAACTTTAGTCTTTAATGCGGGACCAGGTCACCCCATCAATTTTTTTTAAAATTTTACTAGCCTATGTCACCCGGAATAAGCTAGGGATTCTAACGATACCTCATTTATCAAAATCGGTTCAGACGTATAGAAGTTATGGTGGAATATACAAACTCACATACATACATACATACATACATACATGAACCCTGAAAACAATATACTCCTTTTTTCAGGCAGTCGTATAAAAAAGGATAGCTTTATACTATTACTTGTACCTAAATATGAGTAGGTCGAGTAACTGCCCTAAAATCGTCTTCAGTTAAACAGGTGAAACTCGCATCTTAGTCTGCGTGGATTACGGTTTTTTATTCTCGGGGAAACTTTAATTTTCCGGGATATTAAGTGATCTTGCCCGGTATCCCACCTACCTCCGTACTGTACCAATCAATCAATCACTACAGCCCATTAACGTCCCACTGCTGGGCACAGGCCTCCACTCTCATACGAGAGAGGAATTTAGAGCTTAGACCCACCACGCTGCTCCAATGCGGGTTGGCGGGCTTTAACGACTATTATCATGTTAGTGATAATAACCGGGACCGACGGCTTAACGTGCTCTCCGAGGCACGGGGGTGAAACACCGCCAACTTCCTAACTCCGGGCTAGTGCTGAGAATTTCTAGTCAGAAAAACCCAACACTTATTATAGCCCGACCCGGGACTCGAACCCGGGACCTCGTCGGCCGCAGTCGAACGTGGTAACCACTAGACCAACGAGGCAGGTACCTACCAATATTTCATCAAAATTCGTTGAACAGATGGGCTAGAAGCATACAGATAGACAAACAGACCGACATGCTTTCGCATTAATTTTAGTATGGATGTTTTATGAGATTTAACAAATTCTTTAATATAGTAAAAAAATATCATTCAGCAAAAGTTCGCTTCAAAAGTTTGTATCACACGCTCCACGTATCACATGGAGCTTTCGCGTAGAGCGCGGGAAACTCCGTCCGAAGTTATGGCCAAGTTTGTTCGCCCCGCCCTCTCGCCGCCCCTCGCGCCGTCCCGCTCGCACAGCCACCTCGCACGCCGTCACCACGCGGCTACTCGCGAACTTTGCATTTTCTTTGCACTTTCATGCGGAAACTTTGAAAACATTGCAATTCGTAACTTTTATGCAAAAGAGTTAGTTGTTTGAGTTTCTTTACTTTAATTGTAATTAAACATCTTAAGTGCATGATTGATTTTGGTATCTAAATGAAGGATTAGTAGGGTAACCAACAAAATTGTTAAATGCATTTAAAGCCTAGGTACCTATGAGTTCCAGTCAATGACCCTCGCGATCGGCATTCCACGCGTGCTTCGATCAAATGAAGTGCCACCCCAGCGAAGAGCTTTCGATATGGAAATCATAATTTTTCATGAGCTCGTTGATAGGTGTTCGCACCGGTCGCGGTTTCCCGCCGCCCCGTGGCCTAATTACCGCCGCCTCGCGATACGTCACCGCGGTAATTCAAAAAAATGCACCCATCCTTCTCCTACCCGTGGATATGTCGCGGCGGCGTCTCGTTCGCGCGGGCATTTTTATAAAAACGCAGAGATCGACCGCGGCCGTCCCGTTCGTTCCCGCTGCGGCTCCACGCCGCCCGCACCCTTCGTCTCCTTCCCGCTTTTTACGAGACGTAGGGGCCGCCACCCGGGTGGGGGCGGCGACCGCGCGAACGCAAAATATTGACCATCGGAAAAAGTCGCGTCGTATCACAGTCATCAGTCGAAACTGAGTCCTCGCGAGCACGCGTCCCTTCGCGACTTCGGTGCGCGTCGTGCGTCTTCGGCTTGCGGTCTCGCCGAGTCGCCCGTTTATTTTTCCCGAGTCCCCCGCCCGGCGTCTTGCCCGCGCCCAACAAGTGGTGCGGACGGCTTGCGGCTCACACGACGTCTCGCGCCCATACTTTGCACAACTTTTCGGAGTGCGCGCACGTCGCCGAGTTCGCATCGCGTGTTCCAAACTTTTGTCGGAGTGTTCGGAGTCTAGTGGCGTGACGGAGAACTTTAGTGGCGTGTCGAGGGTCGTTCGAGGGTAAACTGGAGTCGATGCACCTTCCGCACGCGAGTCCCCCGGCCCCCACGATGGCGGACGTCTACTCCCACATCCACGAGTACTACCGGCAGAGCCACGGCGACCTGGTGCCGACCGGCTCCCCGGCCGTGCTGTGCTCGGCGCTGCCCGGTCACTGGCGGTCCAACAAGTCTCTGCCGGTGGCGTTCAAGGTGGTCGCTTTGGATGACGTTCAGGACGGGACGTTGGTTACGATCAAAGCTGGGAACGATGAGAATGTGATGGCTGAGATGAGGAACTATACGGCGGTGATGAAGAACCAGGTCGCAAAGTTCAACGACCTTAGGTTCGTGGGTCGCAGCGGCCGCGGGAAGTCGTTCAGCTTGACCATCACCATCAGCACGTTCCCCAGTCAAGTCGCCACTTACACCAAAGCCATCAAAGTTACAGTCGACGGACCAAGAGAACCTAGAACGAAGCAAAGTAAGTTGCAAAACTTTATTCCCAACTTTTTATACCTACCTATATTTTATATTATTTTTTGTACTAACCTTAGTTTAAGTAGAGATATTTACGTAACATAGAAAAGCTATTTAGGAACCAATTTTATTTTCGCAGATAATTATTTTCATACATTTTAATTACCTAGAATACATAGGTATTTGTTGTCTAGAAGTTCCTGAATATGTATTAAAAAAATTATAGATATACAAAATAGTCTAAAGCTAAACAACAAAACATAGTAGGTAAATAAAATAGTTACACAGTTATTATTGAGTAAAATATAAGTAAAATAAATACGAACCAAATTAATCTAACATTCATTATGATTCATATAATATATCATCTTCCTAACTTACTTAAATAAATTTGTAATTATCTTTCAGTACAAACTTATTTGAGAAAATAAATTTAATATGCTGCATAATTATACTCGTAATAAAACCCAATTCACGTAGGCATAAAACCAGGTAGGTACGTATAAAACCAATATGATTTATGAAGAAAATTCACTGGTCCTAAAAATAAAAATACCTACTCATTCACTAAATTCCAGAATTTACAGACTGTGCATATCGTCAACATAAATTCTAATCAACATTCCGCGAAAATAATCGCGACTAGCAAACGCCAGGAAACTATTACAGGGAAAATATCTTGCAGCAATAAAAAATTGTAAAGAAATTCATATGTGTTAGAAATTTGGCTGTACGCCCATTAGGTTCTAACGCCTGAGCGTTTGCTTCTTTTGCTGAGCATCTTTGGCAGAACATACTGTAAAGAACTTTAGCTGCTAAAAGCCTAAAAGTCCAACAACTTCGATCGTCTCCATTGAACCATAGAAACGCATTCTAACGAAAGCTTTTGAGCATTGGGTCGTTATTTATATAAAACAAGATGATGCCCAAGCATAGCATGATGCATAAGCTGATAATATAATTAACGACCCAATAACTAATTTTATCTACTCCAGCATCGAAAAGTTCCAATTTCGAATTTGACAACTATATCGAATTGAACCCTCTTTCGTGTTTGCTTCTCATAACGATACAGTTCGTTGTATGGGAGCTGTATCGTTATGAGTCGTAGCTGTATCGATATGGTTATCTTCATAAATAGGATACCTATAGCTTAGCGGCTCTGGGTTCTGGCACTTTTGGTTTTTATTAATTTATAAAGTAAAAAATTATAAAGACGTCCTTGTCGTAGATAAAATCTTGTATGCAACTGTACGTAATTAGTCATTTTAATTCTCGTACTATCCTATTTTGATACTCGGCAAGCCTCGTATCAAAAAACAGCACTCGAATTAAAATGACCCTCATTACGATACAGTTGCATAAATAGCTATATCATTATCATCTATTATTTCATGGCTGCCGTAGTTGGGCGTCTATTTAGACGCTATAGGGCTGCGCGATAGCCACTAATGTGCGCCCAGTCTATAATCTTTTTATGCGCACGCGCTGGCTTCCTGCCAGCCCACAGTCCAATTTTGCGGCACCAAACTTTTGACCACATTCAAAATACTTTTATAATCCATTGGCAAGCATTTAACTTCGGCCATTCGGTTCTGAACGACGTGTTCGTTGTTGATGATCAATTTGAGATTTTAGTATCAGAGCAGAGATTTTAGTTTTAAAACCAAAAGAAATAGGTAAAATTTTATTAAATCACTATTAACCTAATCAATATAATATGTGTACATTATTAAATGCAACAATTTGTTAAAGTTAGCAATATAGGTAGGTATTTAATTTATATAATACGTAGGTATGGGCGGCGTACTCTATTTCCTTTAATTATTATTCAATGAAACCGATTATTTACACACAACTACAACACAAATAAAAAAGAATAAAAAAGACGCTAAACATTACAACCGGTATTTTAATATTCATAGCCTTCATAATTTTCTTCCAAGGTAAATTGCAATGGAGTTTTACTGCAACATTTGCGAAAAATCCTCAACAAATGTATTTTTAACCTTGTCTTGTTCGTTAATGTGATTTAAAATCATTCAAGACCTCGTTCTCCGTTCACTCTTTACCATTGAGGCATTTAACCACACAAGATAATATGTTCTCATATGATATGGCTTAAGCTTAGCTAAAGCCACATCCACGCCGCGTTGCGTTGTGTTGCGTTGTGTTTTGCGCAGAATTGATCCTGTGCGTATCGTAAACAGAAAAAAACTTGAAATACTTATTATATTATATAGAATATAATATCATTGACCTAAAATCGATAATTGATTTTAAAACTAAAGAATTAACTACATTAGAAAGAAAGAAAGAAAGAAAATCTATTTATTCACCATTGTGCCCACACATAACAATACCTTAAGGTAAATGTTACCATGGCGCCTCCAGTACTTGTTGAGCATTAAACTCATGGTCAAGTCCTAGAGGCACCCTGACAACACTTGTCGTGTGTGGCACAACCTGAAAGAAGGCATCAGCTCAGCATGATGCAGAATGCCTTGTAATAAATTTTGTAATTTATTCCGCATTCACAGAGCATTCCGCGCTGATTTTCAGCTGGAGCCCTACTCCGGGTGACGCCACGGCTTGGTAACTAGGTATATCTACCTACTAATTATTATTACTACTTAATAAATTATTCTAGTTATACTAAAGGGCTGTACAGGTGAATAAAATAATTCTTATAGTGACAGGTATAGGTATTCTAATTAAATAATGCGGCTAGTTAAAAATAAAACCAATCGAATATAAATAAATAAACTGTACATGCAAAATAACCTATTTATAACCAGATACTATGAGGATAAATAAATAAATAAGAAATAATATTGTAAGATCTAAAGAAAAGAAAACTCCGCCACATGATCTAGGAATTCTAGTTGTTTGCTAAGAATTTTTTTTAAGATGTAGTTTAAAGGAGTACTTTTTTTAAGATCTTTTATCATTAGATTCAATTAAAACTAAATTTTTAAACTACTTAGAAGAGACAATGTGCCCAGAACTAAGACTAAAGCTTTACTTATCTTAATATATATGTGTCTCTCTTGACCTTACTTAACATTGTACCTAAGTCAAATTCAATATTACGTAATAATATACCTACGTTGATGTCATATACCTAGCCATATTGCAACCTCAACCAAATTAATATAGAGAAAATGAAAAAGATAATCAATCTCTTGATTACCATAACCCTTGAAGCAGTTTCTTACATCGACGAACTAAATACTTAAACCCATAAGAATGTAGACCGGATAAAAATAAGCAAACGAACATCTGTACAATAGTAGGAACGTGAGAATCATTCAATCACACAGACATTAATTAGATGCTTCGAATAATCTTCGAAGCAGTTGTTGAAACAGAGCGTCCAGAAATAGCCCTGATTGTCTGAGTGAACTTCAATGTGTTTTGACGTCGGTTTATAAATGGTTATTGGTTTGCTTCTAAATATAATGCTTACGAGTGTCTTGTTAGTGGTCATTGAGCCTACTTTATTGACCTAACAGTTGTCCTGTTATGTTGTTGTTTTTGTTTTTATCAATTAATAGCTGATGCCCGCGACTTCGTCCGCGTGGATTGTGATTTTTTAATTCCCGCGGGAACTCTTCAATTTTCCGGGATAAAAGTAGCCTATCTGTTTTTCCAGACTGTAATCTATCTCTGTGCCAAATTTCATTCAGATCCGTTCAGCCATTCTGGCGTGATTGAGTACCAAACATACATTTGAGGTTTTTTGATTCCCGCGGGAACTTTAATTTTTTTTATATAAAAACATTCCGAGGAAGTTAAGGAACATCCAAAAAAAATATTGCCGAATTGGTCGAGCCGTTCTCGAGTTACGCGCTTAGCAACATTCATTTTTATTAACCGACTTCCAAAAAAGGAGGAGGTTCTCAATTCCGCGCGTACCTTTTTTTTATATAGATTGCTATTAGCGAATGTTATCGGACTTCTTACCTAATTAGGGTACAATCCAATGTTCGTGACATACACACCTTCCTGTATTTTATTTATTTATTTATTTATTCATTCTGCACAAATATAACTTAAAACTAAACTTAAAAATAGAAAGGACGTGTACAAGGTGTATTTTCTATACCGATACGTTCATGTTTTATCTCAGTAGGACCTCTAAGTCATTTGTGTATGTTTTCAATAATAATATTCGTACAAGCTTTAATGGGACCATCGTTACTAAGTATTCAAACGGTTGAAAATTAAACAAGTTGTTACTTCCCTAATTCTTTGTATTCTTACTCTTATAATATATCTCATTGTTATTCTCCACTCATCTCTTCATTAGCTTAGCCGTTAATATTTTTGCACTATCCGTAAATTATGAAAGTCCAACTTACCTATAACTACTTTTAAAAATATACCGTTTTAAATACCACTTTAAATCTTGATCATAAAAATAACTAATGCAATTGTTAGTGCAGTGTCGTAGATCATCTTAAAACTATATTTTTAATCTGTATCATTAAGCCTACGCTAGACGATGACGATGATTCCATTAATTAGCGCCGTCACGCCACCAAGCAACGCCATTGATCGTTGCCCCGCCTTTGATGTTTATCGCTGAGGATGTTAGTTTTTCCGCATACTGTCGTTTTTATTATTGACCAAACTTTGGGCGCATCGGTTTGTTTATACAGACGAGTAACGTTCCGACGAAAATAGTCTGCGGTGTCAAAACGTTATGATTCCGGCGTGATTTGTGGATGGGCCGAACTTTAATTGAGACGTCTCGGTGTTTGGAGTAACACGCTTAAATGGTTCTCCCCTCCCAAACTAATTAAGCCATTTTAAGACCGACTTACGATATATTCCCGATGGCTACCTATATTTAAGTACTAACTTCATAGGCAGGTATTTAATTTGAGGATCTAATTAGTTACATGAGCTTATTCTTTCTGTCTGATTAAAAACGGCAAAACTTTTGACGTTTTACCGTTTTACGACTGTTTTTTCAATTATTATGTCTCACGGCAACTTTTAATTTTCAGTGGCTTAATTAAGACAAATCCAGCAATTTACAAAATATATTCTTTTAGTTAGGTTAGGTTCTCCTAGCCTTAATAATTTTCTAAAAAAAACCATTTTCGTAACTCTCAGCAAAGTGGCATACGATACAGAGAGAAAAAGGCAGATGTATCTAGCCAAAACTTATATCGCACTCAGTATCAAAATATGACTCGCCCATTTAGATGATTAAATGGTGGCATATGTATGATTGAGAAAAAGATATGATGTTTTCAAAAACTTTATTAAGCATCACCGTTGAATCATTCCAAAATTCAATTTAAACAGCTTCGTTGCTTTAAGAAAAATTCAAACATACCTATCTCATAAGTCACATTTCAAAGCAGTTTTTCTCTCCATTGAAAAGTATAATTTCAAATTTAATTTCAAATTCTAAATTTCATCCGTTGTATATTTTTTTTGTTTTCGAATTTGTGCCGGTTTTTCGAGAAGCTCATTTTAACCTCCGCTCACACCGCGTATTTATATGATTTCACGAGCACACCTCGCTTTAAAATCAATGTACCTCTCAAATGCCTAGAAACTATAAAAAAGAATTTCGTGAAATTCCAAGAAGATCTTTATAAAACCTTAAATATTACGTGAAAAAGATAGTCAAATAAGAAAAACCATAAAATATATATGTAAGTACCTACTTTTACCTGTGAAAAAAAAATGACAATAAAAAGTTGAGAAACTTTTTTTGGTTACCACACAATATATTAACTGGGAATTGCCATTTGAACGATGTAGCTAGTCAATCAATAATATAATTGAAAATCATTGTTTGGCTAGGTCGGGAGACTAAACAATAGAATTAATATAAAGGCTAAGAATTTTTTTCAGCAATTCTACTCGTTCAATTGGCTCAAGCTGGTTCAGAAAATAAGTGAATATTTTCCAAATGTAAAGTTGGATCAACACTTGCTGTACAAGCGGTTACCAAGTTCCACGCAGCGGCCACGGGCAACAGATGTAAACAATCTCGGGTCCCGTCGTAAAGTCCGTTTGATCTCCCGCCCTCGCCTCTAAAATATGGATTTTATGTGTCGCTGCTAAAATACCACATCCAGCGACCCTCATAACCGACGCATGGCACCACCGATGTTTGCTTTACGAACTTACGACTTCATATACATTGGTGACTTGGTGACAAAGATCCAGTCAACCTATATAAATGATGAAAAATATTTTTTTCATCCCACCATCTCGGAAAGAGTATTTTTAATCTTCGATATCTGAATGCAAAAGCCGTTATTATCCTCTTGAGGATAAAGTAAATTGAATTTAGAACATCGTGTGCACGTTAGTAAATATCACTCGGCTATGAAGTTTGTGAATTCAAAACATCATTAAAACCTATTTACTTCTACCTCTATGGTGCCGAATTTCCATACAACCGTTTTTAATTTGTTAAAAACCACAGATTTAATAAAAACTCACACTCGTAACCTTCTTGGTGTACTTTTTTAATTTGCTTTGCGCGCACCATTTTCTTTCACGTCATGTCATTTCCTCGCTGATGTGGGATGAAAAGTTACGTGTTGCACTCGAGTGAAAAGATTTTTCACCTCGTGCTCTTTTGATTCCCTCGCTAACGCTCAGAATTCTAATTTTTGAAGCACTCGCTGCGCTCGTGATTCAATTTTAGAATCCTTCACTTGCTCGGTCATCAAAATTGAGCACGTGGTTAAAAAACAACTTTTCACTCTTGTATAACAAATAACTATTACAGCTACACAATAATTAAAAAAATATACGCGCCGAATTGAGAACCTCCTCCTTTTTTGGAAGTCGGTTAAAAATAAAGAAAATGACAGGGAGATGCAAAAGACGAAGAAAAAAAGTTAAAGGAACATGCAAAAGACGACGACAAAAAAAATTTGGTCAATCGTTAATTTTTTCATTGCCTCTTATGTAAAAATTCGAGTTTTGAATGCTTATTGCATTGAGGAAAATTACCAGCAAAACGTAGGTACTATTATACTAATATATAATAATATTATACTATAATATAATACTCAGGTAAATGAAAGTATGATGCCACAGTAAAGTTTATTATTCAAGAAAGTACCTACAGGCATAATGCGCATGCTTACTTTGGCATACATAGAATGCCAAAGTAAGCATACGCATATAGCTTATTAGTGTTCACGAAAAGTCTGCAAATCTAAACAGAGAGTGCTCGATTATGACTAAAATCTAATTATGAGGGTCTGTATATATTTCGAATTAATTGTTTGAAATGTTATATGATCGGGTTTATTAGGGTATGGGAAAACTATTGTGTATGCATCATACTTTAATAGCAAAATATGGTACACTAATCCTGAAACTTTAATAAAACGTTTGGTAACTTAAATACGTACGATGTCGAGTCTGCAATCGTTTGACCGTCGTCGTATCTATAAATGAGTGCCACAAAATATACTGTAAAATTACTCTAAATTACAGTAAGTATTAATTTTGAAGTGAAACTTCTCTAGAATCGTTGTGATTTGAAAATTCGATAAAACGAAAAAGTGGCACTAAAAAGAGACAAACATATTCATAATAGGATTTAGCCTGCGAGAGAATGAGATAAAATACAAGATATATTATTTCATTCTCTCATAGACTACTTTTCTGAAGTTTCAATTCTGCCGTGTGCGAATTACATGCGCACTTTTTTTAACTATCACAATCTAATGATATGACGTCGAGGCGACTCCTAAATCAATAACATCGCCTTACAACAAGACAATCAAAACTTAAAGACAATAATATAAATGTGGTGTTTGTTATAAGACACCGACGCCCCAAGTTATGGGCCATTACTAGGATCCATTTATTCATCGCGCCCAACACGTCTTCCACATTAATTTATGAGCAACAAACGTTAGCATCTTAGGGCTGAAACACACCAAATACTTCTAGCACCAGCGAACAGCCGGTTTGCGACTACATCGATGTGTCGTCCCATTGTGGCATCATACTGCTTATGATCCCGATGTTTTAGCACTAATATTATCCGTGTAGCATCGTATATTGTGATTCTTAAACCAGTTGATCAAAATGATCGACACCAGAATCGTATAGGTATCTCTAAAGTCTGCGCCGGATACCTCACCGCCGGGTTCACGACCCTCAGCAGTGAGGTTTCTCCTTTCTCTGACCCTTTCCATTAATCACATACTGGCAGGGGTTTTCTTGGGATAACAATGCGGTGGATCAGGTCCTTCCGCATACAACTCGACTAAGAGTACTATTTCAACTCTTAGGTTTCTAACGATCATTATAATATGTTAGTGATAACTACCGGGACTGACGGCTGAACGTGCTCTCCAAGGCATGGAGGAAGCGAAAAGGCCAAATTCGGACTACCAAATTCGGTCAACCATCTAGTTACCGACTTGGGTCAACGTTGCAATCGACTATGAGTAGTTAGTACAGATTAGTAGGTATAACGCATGGAATTAAGGTACCTCTTACATCCATGGTATAACGTGCGAAGTAAACTATCGTCGATGCAAATAGTATCGTGTGTACATTGGCCCTTATTTGACTTATTTAACGCCTATTTTGAGTGTCTTCGTTCTCCATCTTTACTGTCACTGTGGCACCGAATCATCCGATTTGATTATGAATTTTAATGATTATATTATACTGTTTCATATCCTTGCATGATGTTGGGATGATATGATAACTTCCATGATTTACGTTACTTATTTAAAAATAACAGTTAGCTCAAGATGCCTGATGCATGAATTTAAGGATTCTTGTTTGAAAAAAAATATTAAGTTAATCGATTTTAGTATATTTAATAATAGTTTCTTAGCTGTTATATTAAATTTTGTCTCCTATTAATTGACAGTTTGTGTCAAAGCATACCTAGACTGTTATGGTTGTACCCCAATCCGACCTTTACTTGCTTCAAGTGAATCTAAACTCTGCCTACTTAGAAAGACAAACCTTCAGAAATAATTAACTTCGTCCTCTTTGCATCAGTCATAAATTAAAACATGTTACAAAAGCTTAAGGCAACGTATCATTTATTAATCCAAAATGTCTCTCAGTTAGAACGGCTCTCGTTACGTTGTTAATATTCAGAGCCCCGCATGTGCAAAGGGTTGGGGAACCGAATTTAATTGAATACTGGCATTAACAAATGGAGCGGACCATTTCCGAGTTCCACATTTAACTTATTATGTACCATGATGGCGGAGTTCCACCCGGATTGCCACGTGACAGCGAGACGGGCCATCCATCACGATCTTAATTTAAAATACCAGCGATTTGGGAAACTCTCTCCCGAAACACTCGCTAATCCCAGCTACGAACGGATTGTGTGTACAGAAATAAAGTGATCTGTAAACATTCTTAAGAGGCGCGCAATAAAAGTGTCTACACACCTGATTATTTACGGGAAAACAAAAGACAGGCGCACGGACGCGAGCAATCTGTTCGCGTAGAATCAGGCCCAGCTAATCAAAAATCTTACGCAACACTAAACTTCAGAGGAGTCACTAAACGTCCAGTAATTCAAAACAAAGTAGACGAAGTGCTCGTAAACAGTTAATCCCGTAATAAAAAAGTCGATACACCTGATCGCGATCGAGATGACTCGCGACCGGATTAAAAACGACCGTAAAACTGAAATAGACGTCGGCAGTGGCGTCTTCAGTAGCCTATCGATTAAACAAATAAAAAATACGTTTCGCTAGCTGAAAGGCGAAAGGCAACGTGATGGTGGAGGGTCGTAAAAACGTATGGCACAGAGATGCCGGCTAACTGCAGCAGTAAACCGACTCGTTTTGTATACAAGCCCCTTGTTATAGTCGGCGAGCGCGGTAAACATTGCGCGAGCCGTGTGTCGCCGCCTTTACGGCCGGTCTTTGTGATTGCGATTTCTTGCGGACGTCCGAGGTTTGACCTCGACGTAGCTTCTTATAAATGCGCATATCATTCTGATACAGGGTGAAAAAAAAAGAATTTTTAAAATCTGCTAAAATTAGAAACTATACCTAATTGAGATTCCTCACAAACGTCTACAGCGGCTTTTTTGATTTTTTTTAAATTAACTGATATAAATTACAAATTTTAAAAAACCCCCGACTAGAAAAAAGCTGATGACCTTCAGACGGATGAACAGATTTTCATGAAACATGGCTAAGAACACTCGGGATAAAATTATCTATGACACAAAAAATACTAAACGAATATCGGTTCATCCGTTTGGGAGCTACGATTCCGCAGACAGATACACAGATACACAGATACACAGACAGACACGTTAAACTTATAACACCCCTCTCTTTTTGCGTCGGGGGTTAAAAACACGTATCAAGTAATGAACTAGTAAAATTAATGAAAAATCTCTTAAAAAGACATTAGATACTACTTACTACAAAAGAAAAAACATCCTTCAATAGCTGTTGTTCCTATGTACTATTATGATTATTTTTGTTGATATTATTGTTTCGCAAAGTTTGGTGGTCCACCGCAAATCATTTTAATCTTACGGAATTTTAGTACCCCTGTCCCATTTTGTCCCTTAACATTAGTTCTAAATGTAATTTTCTTTTGTTACAGATTACGGCTACGGACACCCAGGAGCTTTTAACCCGTTCCTGCTCAACCCAGGCTGGTTAGACGCGGCGTATTTGAATTACGCCTGGGTGGACTACTTCAGGCCTCCGCAATTAAGGGATCAAGCTGGCCTTGTTAAAGGTAACTTACTTTAACTAATTACCTAGAAGTAGTGCACCTATTATTATACCAACTGACGTGGCAAGTGCCTTTGATGGTTACAAACAGCCTAATGAAGTTTTTTTATATCACTGGCTGTTATACGAGTACCTAAATGATAGTATGTGAAATTTACTATCAAAACAGCCGCTTTAGCTTCATAAATAAGATGAGCGTGATTTTTTTTAATGCTTAATGACTACTGCGAAATTTATCTCAAGAATTGAATTTAGTTAGTTTAGGAACAACCAGAGTTGTTAGCGAAAATATAATCCGAGAGGTGAAACAGCTAGGTATCAAATCTTCGATCACCCCCGGTTCCTATCAAACTTCCGATCGACGGATTATTTGGCATTCGTTAATTTAAAAATTCCCGATTTAGCAAACAACACTCGAAAACATGTTCTCGCAACGGAAGCACCCCTCAAGGCCGTACAACGCGAAGGCTCAAATAAAAGAAGCGGCTCTTGAGCGCTGCAAAACAACACCGGTCCGACCGAAGCAAAACCACCCGCTGAAGTCCGTCCGCTGGGGGAAGTGGGGGTGTAGAACGGAAAAAGTATAAAAAGCACCGCCTTCACGTTCGAGAGAGTGTGGAGTCAATTTTATTCCAATGTAGGCGACCGCGCCACCAGCTACTTTTTGTTTCCGACGCTGAAACGCGAGAACCGTTGTACTCAAACACCTCCCCGCTTTTATTAAAACTTGCCTAGGTTCGTTTTCACAAAGGACTGATTTGCACTCAAACTAACGATATTGCGAAGCAAGGTCTCATTTAGCTAAACTTTCAGCTTTAAAATACTTTACTATCACTTTATTGAATTAAAAATCGTAAAAGTAAGCTTCGTAGTTAAATAAGGTATTCATTGAAAACTTGGTCATTGCATTTCGATGTGTAAAAATTAATTAAACACCATAGTTATCGCAAAACAGTTTCAAATCTGAGCATCGGGATCACCTCAATCAGGCGCGACGCCGATATTGGCCCCCACCTCACCAAATTACCCCCTAGTTACGCCCCACCCACCCCGTTGCCTTTTAAAGTGGTCTGCGCACCGCTGCTACTGCTGCAAATATAAAAAGTGCAAAGAGATACGAGCGCCGCACCACCTCCGAGCTCTTTGTGGCCCAATCTGCGCCTCCATCGTGTCCTTTTTATGCGCCCGCTTCTCTTACACTTATCGAGAATCAAAGCTCGCAGCTACAAGAACTTTTGAACACGAATGCTAATGAAAATTTCACGTTCCGAGTCCTCTTTGTTCGCCGTGCACGGAGATAGTGAACTTCCTTATCGCGATAGATCCGGCTTTGTACCGCATGTGTTCGCTGCAACACCTCACACGTGGCCCGCATCGCTAATGCGCTCTCCACACGACTCTCCACAGTGGAGACGTATCGAGCCGAATTAAGGTGGAATGTCGTGTCTGGATCGTAAAGAACGACATCGCGTTCAGATAAATAAATATTGCACCCTCACCCTCCCAATATCGAAGTAAAAAAACATCCCTTTCTATGAAGCCGCCTTTAAACGCCTACAGATTGTACATTATCCTTAGTACGATTATGCACCCTCGTTGTTCAGGGACTCAGCAGAGTGCCCGCGTGCCTTCGGCTGTCCCCTGGGGCTCGTCTTTCATATTACGTCATGTTGTCAAATCAGACAGCAGAAGCTGCACTAAAATGCATTATTTATGTTAATCCAATCACTTATCCAAAATTTTCTTTGTCTGCAGGTGGAGCTGCACCAATTACGACGCCCCCGGTAGCGTTGCCCGGGGCAGAGCTGTTTCCGTTTCCACCAGCGATGGCGAGTTTGCCAACGGGAGGGTTAATTCCTCCCCCTGGAGCGTTTTTACCACCAAACGGACTTCTGGCTTTCCCACCTCATCCTGCAGAACTAGCTTTAAAATCATTACCGCCAGAATTGACATTGAAAAATGGCGTCAGTCCATATGATGCTCTGAGACATTTCCAAAGTAACGTTTCGTCAATGGATACATCGAGTGCTCGTTTATCTCCTACGAGCAGTAGACAGAGTGGAAGCCCAAGAAGTATTGTAAATGCAAGTCCGAGATCAAAAGCGGATTCCAAGTCGGAAGTCAATTCGACACATGAAGCAACGATATCCGATGAATCAGACGAAGAACCAATCGAAGTGGTCAAATCGGCTTTCCATCCGACGCGACCTGCGAACGTTGAACTGCAGGAGATGAAGCAAGTTCAAGCAGCGGATTCTACCGTGTCGGACAGACCACGGATGCGCAATGATCTAAAAGCACCTTCACAACGAACCACTCGTGTTCTTTCTGCCAGTCCCACATCGACCAAAATTACAAATGGAAGCATATCAACGCATAAATCTGTGTGGAGACCATATTGACGTTTTTAGTGTTAGTGACTTTACATCCGTGTGAAACGGAGTTTTTGAAATGTGATAAAACGAGCTTGTACATATTGTAGGTATTAGTAAATTAAATATTGAGATATTTATTTAATAGAGATAGTATTTAATAGATTACGACTTCATTATTCGGAGTTGTAGTAATGTAAATTGTAATTATAGACTTAGTCATTGTTACGGCGTTGTTAAAGCTTTTTTGAGTATAAATAGATGCATTAAATTTATTTAAATGTTTATATCGTATCAAACTGATAAATTGTAAAATAAGACGGTTTTATGTAGATCCTTATTATTGTGTAAATCCAAAATTTCGCATTGACTGACTACCATAAATAGCAGAACAGATGGAAATCTGACTTTAATTGTATAAATTATTGTAAATGTATATTTATTATTGTACATTTGACTTCAAACGTAAATTGCAATGTCTTTGTAAATATATGTAGAGTACTTACCGAGATAAAACATAATTCTAAAAAATATTGCTGCTTTTTATATTATTTACCCCCGCCTCAATAATTTCATTTCATAACAATTTCATTTCATTTATTTGCTCAGATTAAGATAACATATAGGTGTTACATAATATTTTAACATAGTAGCATACAATCTGTCATAGAATGGCATGCAAAGACTACAGGCAAAAATTATTATTATTCTTAGCAAAATTCTTGATTAACAGAGCATTAACATTAAAATACACTGTTAGAATAATAACATTAAAATAAGCACTATTAACCCTTCAATCATCAACAATAATAACACGATTTACTATACTTTGGCACTCAGTATGATTTTACTTACTTATTTTATCAGACCAAGCAAATAGGAAGCCAGTGAATAGCAATATATATCTTACCTATTCCTATTCACTGGAACGAGTACCTTATTACATTATCTTCATTCATACACTCATAAATATTTCCCTAGTAAGGGAATTATTTCCCGTACCTACATAATACTATTAAAAAAACCTTTTATAAAGTTTAATTATTTATTTCCTTAAAAATAACTACGAATTTTACTTTAAACTTCAAAGTTTAACTTTCATTCAAGTTGGTATAAGCAAACAGAGTTACAACCTAACCCTATAGCGTTGCATATCGTATAGTCCCACCAACTTATCTGCCCGGTGGCAAAATTGGAACTTATTTTTATGACTTTGTAGTTTTTTTTTATTATTTTTTTATGTGATAGCAGCGACACTGTCACCGGGTCAGATAAGTTTCAAGGACTATAAGAGAACTACACTATAGCTAACTATATAGCATGAAGATAATCATTCAAAACAGGCAGAATCTAAACGCCAAAGACACCCATTCCAAGTTGTTTATGTTGGTTGACTACAACGTGCGACGCACGTGTATGCTTGTAACTCTTTATAAATACCATTCCATTATCCGTTCAATTGTAGTGCGTACGTATATTATCATTGGTGTTCATTTGCTTAATGAGTTAAATGGGACCGCTCCAATCAGGGGTAATTGTGTAAGAAAAATGTGTTTTACTATGGTTAAATTGGTTTCATGATGTTATCGAGTAGGTATAGAAGTCACTGAAAGGTTGGTTGTATTGTAAAATTCTTGCTCAATAATATGGCTTCTTCTTCTTCTTCCTACTGGGCAGGTTTCCGCACTTAAACCCCAGTTGGAGGGTCTGTTGTGCGTGCGTTGCCATTCCCCACTGGAGTTTTCACTCCAGCCATCCGAGCTCGCTCCAGAAGCCTAGAAGACCGCCCAGGTTGTCTAAGGCCTCTCGAAGCGAGGTTGGGGATCCCAGGTGACGTTCTCGTTGGTCTGTGACGCCTGTGCACTCTAGTATCACATGCGTCGGCGTTTCGTCTGTCTCCATGCAAGCTCTGCATAGAGGGCTGTCGGTGATGCCTATAACAAAGAGGTGTTTGTTTAATGGGCTATGCCCTGTTATAAGTCCCACCACCTTCCTGAGTTTTCCTCTATCCAGGCGGATTAGTTTGTGTGTCAGGCGTTTGTCGATGTTAGGGAATACCTCCTTGGTTTGTCTGCAGTCCGAGGCATTCGTCCACAGTCGGGAATGCTCTTTGAGTGTTAGTTCATGCAACCAGGTTTTATACTCACTGAAAGGTATAGGCACGATTGGTTCGGGCCCTGCTACCTTCAGTGTCGTGGCCTTACGTGCCAATGCGTCAGCTGCTTCGTTACCTGGATCCCCGTCGTGTCCTTTGATCCACCGAACGGTGATTTCATTGGAAGCGGCGAGTGTCTCCAGGGATTTATGACAGTCCTTTATGAGTTGGGAGGTAGTCGAGGAGCCAGCCAAGGCTTTGAGGACGGCCTGGCTGTCTGAGTTAATGTTAATTTTGAAGTTCGTTACCTGTCTGTTGACCATTGCCATGGCCGCGGTTGTGATGCCCACACACTCAGCCTGGAAAACCGAGTTATCCTTACCGAGTGCCTGGCTAATTCTTATGTTTAGTTCTTGGCAGAAGGTTCCAGCCCCGGTGCCTGTTTTGGTTTTGGATCCGTCAGTGTATACTTCTACTGCATCTCTGATTGGTTTCGGATCCTTGTTTATCCCTGGGTTTATCTGGTAGTTTCTGTCCAGTATGTGTTGTTTCCTCGTTCTGTCGCATTTCCACTCCAGTTGTGGTTCTTTATTGAAACCCTGAGTTAGGATTTTGGTGTGTTTTGTGTTATTATCTTTCCATAAACCCGAGGTTTTTAGTCTGAGGGCCGCGAGTGTTGCTTTCTCTTTGATGTGTAAGTGTAGGGGTGGGATCCCTAGTATGGTTTCGAGTGCTGTACTTGGTGTTGTACACAAGCAGCCTACGATGGCGAGGCAAGCTTGTCGCTGAAATTTTTGTAGCTCTTTCTGGGTGGTTGTAAGAAGTATTCTTGGCCACCATATCAGGGCGGCATATGCAAGTGAGCTTCTTACTACTGATAGGTAAAGCCATTTCATTATCTTTGGTTTTAGTCCCCAGTTTTTACCCAGCATGCGTTTGCATTGACTTAGTATAATAAGAGATTTTTTAATTTTGTCATCTATGTGCCTTTTCCAACTGAGTTTGTTGTCGAGCGTCACTCCAAGGTATTTGACCTCATTGGAGAGTTTAAGGCTTGTGTTGAATAGGTTTGGAGGTTTAGTTAGTTCCGTCACTCTTTTGTTGGTGAAAAGAACCATCTCTGTCTTTTTTGGGTTAACCGTTAGTTCATTTTCGTTACACCATTTCTCAATTAGTCGCAATGCTCGCTGCATTACCTCATAGAGCGTGCTTTCTAGTTTGCCACCAATTAAGATGGTGAGGTCGTCTGCGTAGCCTATGGTGTAGAACCCTTGCTTGTTTAGTTTTGTTATCAGGTCATCAACTACGAGGTTCCATAGAATTGGTGACAGAACACCACCTTGCGGGCAGCCTCTCGATACTACGCCTCTTGTGATTCCGTTGATGTCCAGTTGTATAACTCTTTGTTCTAGTAGTGATCTTATCCAGTGTCGCAGGGTCCCTGGTGTGTTATACCGACTTAGGGCTTTGTCTATGCTATCGAAGGTAGTTTTATCGAAAGCTCCTTCTATGTCGATGAAGACACCCAGTGTTGATAGTTTGTTTTCAAGATCATGTTCGATTTTTGCTACAACTAAGTGCAGTGCCGTTTCTGTTGACTTGCCTGTGCTGTAGGCGTGTTGATGGGGGTGTAAGGGTATGAGATTTAATGTTTCGTCTCTGAGAAAGCGATCTACTAGTCTTTCTTGAGTTTTTAATAGGAACGATGTTAGGCTTATTGGTCTGAAGGATTTTGGGAGTGTGTAGTCGCTCCTTCCCGGTTTTGGTAGGAAGATAACCTTCACCTCTCTCCATATTTTTGGTATGTAGTTGTAAGCTATGCAGGCTTTGAAAATTTCTATCAGCCATGGTGTAAGTTGGGCTTGGCCCCATTGTAAAAGTGCAGGGAATATGCCATCAGTTCCTCCCGATTTGAAGGGGTGAAAGCTATCTATGGCCCATTTTACTATGTCAGGCGTAACTATTTTGTCTGTGAGGGCCCAGTCGTTTTCTGTTGGGTGGTTTACAGAGATGTTTGTCCAGTCTGTTGAGTTTGTTATTCTGCAGCCTGGAAAGTGTGTTTCAATAAGTGTTTCACTTATTTCTTTATCGTCTTTGGTGTAAGTACCGTCAGCTTTTCTTAACGATCCGATTGACCTCGTGTTGTCATCTGCTAAGATCTTACGGATTCGAGCAGCTGTGTCGTTTGATTCTATGTTTGTGCAAAACTTCTGCCAGGAATTGTCGTCCTTCTCCCTGACGCGTTGGTTGTATTTATACTGGGCTTCCTTAAAGTTGTCCCAGTCTTGACTTTGTCTGGTGTTCATGGCCCTGTTAAAAAGCTTTCTGAGGTTTTGCCTCATTCTTTCTAAGTCAGGGCCCCACCAGCTGTTTTTTGGTGGTTGTTTTGTGTTGTTTTTCCTTAGAGGACAAGCTTGTTCATAGCTTGATTTTATGTACTCTGTTATCTTTATTACGTTAGTTTCTATGTTGTCGGTGTCCTTGGTTTCTTGTGGTCTGTTCTCGCCAATCTTGTTGATCAGCAGTTTTTTGTATTTTATTCTGTTTGTTTTCCTTGGGTTTCTTTTTGGTATGTGTTGCGTCTTTACCAGGTTGAGTTCGAAGCATATTCTTCTATGGTCAGAGAGTGAAGGTTCATCACTGACATGCCAGTTCTTGACCTGGTCTGCAGCTTTGGATGATGCTAATGTTAGATCTATTATGGTTTGATACCTACTGGACACGAAGGTGGGTTCGGTACCCGTGTTTAAAATGGTGAGGTTAGTGGTTAGTAGATACGAGACAAGTAACTCACCTCGTTTGTTACTATCCTTACTGCCCCAGATGTTATGGTGTGCATTGCTGTCAGCAGCGATGATGAGGTCTGTGTCTTTGGCTTCGCAGTGTGTAATGAGGTCCATTAGTTCCCTTGATGGCACTTGGTCCTCGATTGGCATGTACGTTGATGCTAGCACCAAGGGTCTTGGTGGCCGGCTATCGCCTTGTTGTATTCCATTTTTTATATGTACAGCTGTTAGGTCTCTGGAACAGTATTGTGTTAGTAGTGTCGCTGTAATACAGCGTGGTATGTAAATGCATGTTCGTGGTGGTTCGTTATTACTGTATGAAAAGATCTTACCATTACAGCTTCCTAAACCACATATGTTCAGGCCCCTGACCCACGGCTCCTGGATCAATAGGACGGTTTCGGCTTCAACCTCCAGCTGCCTTCGTAATGTGGCCGTGGCTAGGTGTTTGTGCTGGAGGTTGGTCTGTATTATTTTTATAGATGTCCCCATCTCGCCGGCTTTGTGTCGGCGGGGGCTGTCGCGTCTGGTGTGTTGTGCGTCTCTCTCCCCTCTCGAGGTTGTGTGATGTCGGCCCGAGAGTCCGACAGTACTGCCTCGATGTTGTCAAGCACAGTACTGACGGATGGGTCTGATGTTTTGGCTTGCTGGCCGGTTGGTGCATCCACATCCATGTCACCGATATCGTCAGGCTCCCCCTGGCTTTCAGGAGCAAAGTCATGTCCTGGTGGTACATCACTAAGCCCCTCATCCGTGAAGAACCTGACGTATATCGAGCCAGTGGAATAGGCGACCTTCCTGTCGCGTGCCATGATAGTAGGTAGCTCTTCCTTCGGTATACCCATTATTAGGTGCACACCGGAAGGACTGGTTGTTACCCTCTGGTAGCTGAACAGAACCCACTGTGATATGTTGTACCAGATGTTCTGACCAGCCAGTATTTGGTGGATGTGCCCTATTTCCTCTTCGCAGTCCGGTACGAAGAGAGCTGACCTGACTATAGAATGTATGTCAGCTTGACGTATCACGGTGAGTTCCGTTCCGCTCCTGGGTGATGTTATTCGTGGTACTACGGCTTTGAGCCAGGCGAGCGCTCGGTCGTCGTAGCACCACATCTTTAGCACTCCTTCACTGAGGAATGCCTTACCCTCAAATACCGGGGCGTAGCGGGTCTGGCCTGGCGCCAGGGGTTCGATACAGGCCGCAAAGATTGCTTTCTGTATCTGGCCCTGTATTGAGTTCGCTTCGGCCTGCGTTAGGTCTACCCTGGGTGTTGTGGTTACGGCTACGCTCAGGTGCGCCTGGGCTGCTGCTGCATATGAACCAGTCGCACTCCGAGCTTGCCGATGTTCTGTTCTTGGTTTTTTGTGGTCTCCTCTTGGTGAAACGGTGTCATCAAGCCTATCCCTTTTCTTGTTGGGTTGGCTTGATGACGGTCCGGGGTTAACCGGTTGGCTTGACGCCGGCCCGCTGTTGTCGTGTTTTTGTGCTTTTGTGCCCCTATTTCTCTTCCTAAGTCGTGGGTGAACTCGCGAGTTAGGTAGGTTATGGGCGTTGGTGTTAGGTCTATCTGTGTTGTTTGTTGTTGTTGTTGTTGGGGGTCGAGCGGTGTTGGTAAGACCACCAGGGCCCGTTGCGCCCCGAGCCCGGATTGGGTTCCCGCTGGGGTCGGTGTGACCGCCATTGTTCTCCCTTTCCTTGGCTTCGGTTTGCCCAGCTCTAGTGGTGGAGTTGCTCGACTCCCCTGAGGCTTGTGGGTCACGGTCAGGGCCCGGTCTCTGCTTCTCCGCTTGATCACCTGCTGGGCCGCCAGGGGTTGTGCTGGTGTCCGCAAGTGGGTTTCCACCGCTAAGCAGTGTCCGCCCCTCGCCTCCACCTTTACTTCCCCCGGCCATCCCGCTGGTGCCAGCGGTTGGGCAGTCGGAGTCTTTCCGTTTCCCGCCTCTAGGATTCCTATCGTCTGTCAGTCTGTCAGTCATAGGGTCGTCTGCGTCGTCAGTCGAGTTTGTGTCCGTCCGTAGGTCTGTCCGTTTGTTTGTCTTTTTCCTTTTCGTCTTTCCTTTCCGCTGTTTAGGAGCCACGAGCGTCCATGGGCTGGTAGGTGTAGCGTCCGGTAATATGGCTTATGACTGAGCCAAAATATCCCTCCATTCTCTCGAGAGCTCCTTAAATTCCGTGCCTCTTCAGGCCCACGGCTGGCTATAAAGCGGGGTTCCCACTTCCCAACGCGGGCAGAGAGAACTAACTTGCAGAGGAAAACTGCATACAAGCACTTTTACCAACAATGAGCTAGTGGACTGAGCGGCAAAAAAGAGTACAAAAAAATCAAAATCAGCTCGCTCTTTGTTAGTGGAAGTGTAAACCTAATTAGTCTACACGTCTACAGTCCGTTCCGCTTTGCCATTTCCCGCTCATTACTCTTTTGTAGTGGATACCCCGCTTTATACCCGCGTTCGCTCCACCGACGTCACTTGCTACGCAGCAGCTTGTTACGCAGGGACTGTTCGTGACGTCAAAAAATTCTTTAAAAAAAAGGAGAAACTGACTTCTAAAGTCACTGTAAAGTAAAAAAACCGGCCAAGTGCGAGTCGGACTCGCGCACCGAGGGTTCCGTATCCGTACTCAAGAAGTAGGTATAATTACCTTTGTTAATGAACCGCAAAACTAACTTTGTTTGTAGAGGTTTACTGTTAATATCAAAAAATTACGTTTGTTGTATGGGAGCCCCCCTTTAATATTTACTTTATTGATATTTAATTATTTATTTTGAAAGGTAATATACAAGTTAATATTCTGTGAAAATTTGAACCGTCTACCTGTTACCGTTTTTAATATTGAGCAAAAAAATACGAAAAAAACACGTTTATTGTATGGGGACCCCTCTTAATATATATATTTTTTAAATTTTTAGTATTTGTTGTTATAGCGGCAACGGAAATACATCATTTGTGAACATTTCAGCTTTCTAGCTATCACGGTCTATGAGATACAGCCTGGAGACAGACAGACAGACAGACAGACAGACAGACAGACAGCGGAGTCTTAGTAATAGGGTCCCGTTTTTACCCTTTGGGTACGGAACCCTAAAAATGATCTTGATTTCCTTTTCTACACGCTATGTTGAAGTCGGGTGGGCATAAAAAAGATACGCAAAGTTGCCGCGTTACGCTCGCCCGACTTCAACATACCTAGTGTGTAGAAAAAAAAATCAAGATTATAATATTTTACTCCTTCCTTTGCAGTTGGTTAACTAATAAAGAAGAAGATGTTGCACGAAGTGTTTAAAACATACCAGCGATCTCTACGTATCAAAGGAGAACTTGATTTTCTCCGCAAATAAAAAGTAGACAGGTAGTCTAGGGCATGCTACCGGGAATTACCGGTATCAAAAGTACCGGGAATTCCCGAGACTTCTGAATATTTTCAGTCCCGGTTCTCCACACCACAAAACCGGTACTTTTGATACTTTCGAGACTCGAATTACATAGATTACTTCTCTAATTAAGTGCGGATATTTCTGAATGTAACAAGAACTTCGTTCACTACACTGTATTTTATGATCACAAATTCGAGGTTTTAGTATAAAAAATCCTATTTTTACTTTGAGTATTTAAACTTAGTCTTTCTAAATATTATTTACCAGCTTTTTTGAAGATCAATTAATTGATGAATCTGTCACTCCAATAAAATTTGTTCTGCTTTAATGAGTTACAGTAGATTAATTATGCTACTCTAATAATCGTATTATATTTCAGTTCAAAGTTTAGTTTCAAAAAAAAAGAAAGAAAATTGTATGACTGGTTTTACTGTAATATAAAATATACCTCATAAGCACCAGGATTATGGCTGCTAAATTTTGATTTTTGACTCCACTGTCATTGACACCAACGGCAGAGGGGAAGAATTCATAATTCTCTAAAATGCTCAGCGTTTTTCCGTTAAATCTTATATACCAAGATAATTAGTGAAAAAACCAAGACTGTGGTCAGTCCAATCTTGATGTATGGAACTGGATTCTGGACAGTAAACTGGAGGCTCTTAGTGGCTGATAGGAAACATGATAGGAAGATCCTATAGTGAACCACACGCACGGAGAGGACGGTGGTTGGAGACAGAAATACTAAGAGGTACCGAACCCAGTATCCCCAACCCACCCAGAACCCAGAATCGACCAACCGATCGACCAACCAATTGACCAACCGATCGACCAACCAACCAGCCAACCAATCAGACAACCTATCGGCCAACCAATCAGCCAACCAATGAACCGATCGACCAACCGATTGACCAACCAATCGACCAACCAATCGGACAACCAATTGGCCAACCAATTGTCCAACCGATCGATCAAACCAATCGACCAACCGATCGACCAACCAATCAACCAACCGATCGAACAACCAATCGACCAACCAATCGTTGGATGATCGGTTGGTTATTCGATCGAATGGCCGATTGGTTGGCCGATTGGTTGGTAGATTGGTTGGTTGATCGGTTGGTCGATTGGTTGTTTGATCGGTTGGTCGATTGTGTAAGAGACAATCCAGAAGTAGGTATTTATGAGACACTTTTAATATAATATTTGTACTCTCATTTGGAACTTGCACGAATAAATGGTTAAAAAGAACTACATATTAAAAAGATGATAAGGATCACTTTGTAAGCCTTGAGGCTTGGTCAGAGGTCTCAACCTTTTCTTCTAGAAACTGCTTGTAGTAATAAATTGATTGAGGCATTTAATTGCTATAAAAATAAAATTATAAGCTTATCATGATACAAGAAAACAACTTTTCGAAGTGTATTTTCAGACAAGATGTCCCACGCTATCACTGTAAAACCTATACGCCGGCCCTTCGCGTTGAACTACAATAAAAGTTTGAAATATGGAACGATGCGAATTATTGCACAAGTTCAATAAAAATCATGAATTTATGATCCTATGTGGAAATATTACGCGACATTTTATATATTATGTCAAATAGTTGGTCTATTTCATACTTTCTGTAATATATTTGCCTTGTTTTGTGATAATTTATGGTAGTATCGAAAGTAGCGAAAGTACCGGGAATTTCCAGTTCTGTGCCAGTATCGGTCCGAAAATTCCCGGTACTCAGAAGCAGTATCGACTGCATGCCCTAGCAGGTACCTACTAGGTATTTCGTCGTCCTAAACAAAAATTCTACAAAAATTCTATGTCTACAACGTAATTTCGTCGTCCTAAACAAAAATTCTACAAAAATTCTATGTCTACAACGTAGGCTAAACAAAACTACAAATACTATCTTATTATAAAGGCCTAATTAATTTAACTGCCACATCAGAAGATATAGATATGTATAGTCGGAGCTTTGTATGTAGGTACACTATAAACTAGTCTAGGTGGATTTAAGTATTTTGATAGTTAAATTTCGTAAAATCCTTCCATACATTACCTACTTTTTATAAACATTCGTTAGTAGGTATATCAGGTAAAACAGAGGTGCGTGGCGTGACACGACGTGGAAGAGGCGATAGCGCGGCGCTACAATTGTGTTTGCGTCCGAGCTGATCCGGTTAGCTGATTGCACCCTACGCCCCGCGGTCAGCCGCCCGCTCCTCAAACAACGCCCGCCAAGCATAGAGGATATAGTCTGCTTATACTGGATGCGACTGTAATAAATAAAGTACGACAGATATGGGGTCATTTGTTTCATAGCGCGGTGCTTCTTCTTCTTCTTCTTTCACTCTGGGCTTTTCCGCACTTAAGCACTGGTGCTCGTTGTACGTGAAACCTCCGGTGCGACTCCCCGCTGGATCACTCCAGCCAGCCGAGCTCACTCCAGAATCCAAGCAGGCCGCCCAGGTCGGCAAGAAAGCGCGGTGCTATAATTTGTTTTTGCGCCGCGAGCTGGTCCGGTTAGCCGACTGCACCCTACATCAAATAACTCCTGCCTTGCACTGATCTGGTAACTTGCAAACTAGAGATGCCTATTAGTAAACAGCAAGCCCGTACTCTTGAAGACTGTAAATATTCAAGGGCTCTTAAGACCTAGGCCAATCACAATTGGCACCGAAGGCAGGACGATCAGAAACTTGTTCTTTGCTACCAAGCGCCCAGAAATGTCAATTCTTATCCCTTATAACTCTGAGAAAATTTAGGAAACTCGTAATATTTTTATCTCTTTACTACTTACCTAGGCATATGTAGGTATACAATAAGATTCACGAGACTACATAGGTACATTAGGTACCTCAACTTAATACGCCTACAATCATAAGAACGAACCTATGATAAATAATTAACGACGGTATCTTAAAATTAAAGCTACGAGGGATTTCAGCCGATCTCCTGTTCAGTAATATTCCTATCACTGATCCATTACGGTCTGTACTTCCTATCATATTATGCAGTAAATTACCTTTTCACATATCGAACGTTGTCTTATCCAGCACATCGTCACGTACAACGAGGCCTGAATAGCGCCTCCTCATTAATATGTCGGCCTTTGATTCCTATCTAAGCCCGACTTTATGATTCACTTTTTGGTGAAAACGACTCTATGCATTACATTTCCCTATTTGGGTGTATTAAAAAGCTGTGGCCAGACAGACGGCCTGCGTCAGTGGGTGTATTTTGAATTTGAAAATTTTGTTTGAACGCGTATCTTTTGGTATTAAAAATAGATACAGCGTTTTTGGCGTAAATGGATTAACTTGCTACTTTAACCTTGACTCTAATCAGGATAGCAGATAGCATTCTCAAAACAGATTATAACAACCAAAAATTTGAACTTCACTCCATTTCGGAATGTGCTGGTGCTACGAGTCGGAAGTAGGAATATCAGCTGTAAGTATATTTTGTTCTATCGAGTTGCCGAAGATAATAATGTAATGTACAAAAATCATGATCAAAGAGACTAGAAATAACAACTATGACTATCTGATGATAATTGAAAAGCTTTCTAAATCACACTTTTAAATGTCCTTTTAGACAGTTAATCGAAGACTCAATTTTATTTGCGCAAATTTTTTTTTTCAGCATTCAGTCGTTTAAAACACATTTCAACGGCAGGTAGGTTTGGAAAAATGCAACCATGGTATTTAAAAGGTTCCATTAAGGTTTTATGTACTTCCGTCGGTATGATGGTACGAAAAAAAATACGTAGAAATCTTATCCATATAGGTCCGGTGTCGCGCGCCCGGCCCGCGGGCGAACTAAGCCGCGATCCCGTATCGGATAAAGTAATTCTGACTGAGTAAAACCTTTTAAAAATACCGGATATTCAGAGGTTTTTGTGCGATTTCTTTTTCCGTTATATTTTTTGGCCAATAAAGAATAAACTGTAGGCTAACTAAATGAAACACTTTGTCAGTCTTTATATTAGGCCGCTTACTATGGGCCTGATAGGATATCTCAGGATCACTCAGCGGGCGATGGAGAGGGCGATGGAGAGTAACCCTCCGTAATCAATAATCAGAAATTATGAGCACCAGATTATTGACATAGCTCGAAGAGTCGTCAAACTTGTAGGTACGCTTAGTTCGAAGAACTGATAAGCATTGGGTTTCCAAGGTGCTTGAACTGCGGTCTCGTAACGGAAAGCGTTAGATCCATGCTGGCAGGAAAACTTCGTCCAGCCGTGGGCATTCAACGTTGAGACGACGATGACGACCATATTTTGTAAGCATTATAGGTAATGCTGGATGGAACTTCTGAAAATTCTTTCATAAGGGCACCTTAGACATCATTATCGAAGAATATCTCAAGATATTATTTTTCATTTCAATGAAATCATTTTGACGTTTTTTGCCGATCTCAATTCTAGTTCAAAAATATGTGCATAATTTAAATCAGCTTTTCTAAGGTTTATTCAAGTTTAGTTGTGTATTAACCTTAATTTCTTTATCACCGAGTAGCAAGTAGCAACAAAGTAAACTTTGATAAACTTTTCCATGCGACTGTTTTTATTATTACAACAAAACCTAGGTTCAATTTGGGCGGGCGGTGGTCTCAATGTGTTATAAAATTTTATCTAGCGCTTATTGTGTAATGCTAGACTGTAACAGTTAGAGAACTCTGCATCGAGTATCAAAGAGATATTCGTAAAAATCCGCAATGTCCCCGATTGCCTACACCTCCTCACATTCTGCCGTTCCATTTTGAACGTAAAGGTGCCCGGGGCGGCGGGCCATCTCTCCTCTCTGAAACAATAAAACCACGTGCACCGGCCTTATCGATACCTGATGTTAGCATTTACACCGGCAATATGCCGGGGTATATGTGTTGGCCCCTGAGGAAATTTCAGATATTTACATTTACAGCCAAAGTTAAATATTATTTTGGGGTTTGCACTAAGTAATTAAAAAACTTCAAAAGTTATATTGCACGTTACTATTTGCATATTTGAATAATGTTTAACTAGTTAATGTTTATTGAATTGAGAACCTCCTCCTTTTTTGGAAGTCGGTTAAAAATCAAACTCGTTTCAGGCCATGGACACAAATCATTTGTTTTTAAAATAATTAACAGTGTTGAAGCCATTGTTGGTTATAAATGCATTACACGATGATAAAACATTTCAAGTAATGGTCAATTAGAAAAATATATTCTAAATACCTGATGAAAGTCATTTAGTTATTTGCTACATCATGCAAAGCGACGTAGACACGCGAAAAATAAAAGCTTCTAATATTATTTACGCCGCCACTCCAAAAATGGATAAGGGATGACAGAGACTCGACTGGACAATGGCATAGAAAGAAATCATGCCGATAAAATTTTAATGCCTGTATAAAAAGGCTATAAATTTGATTTACGCGCCCCCGGACCCCGTAAAACGGGGTAATATCGAAAAATAACATGAGATAATGTTGGCTTACAATGTGGGGTGGAGGGGTTGGATTAGGTGATATTTGCGTTCGGGACGCGGGATCGAAGAGTCCAAGTCGCGTCAACTGGCCACTGTCTGATTTGATATTTATTGTATTCATGAAAAAACAGCGATGAAAAACCTCTACGGTATTCGCATAGAATAGGTAATAGTACAGGTATGCAGTATTTAGTGTGGGTTAAAATCCGCCTTATGGTAGGATTTCACTTACTGGCCTATTTTCGTATTTTAGTGTTGTTTCGTATCGTGTATACGCTTAGTTGACATGGAAAATCTCGGAAAATTTCATAGACTTTAAGGTTCTTACTTTTTAATTCCATAGAAAATATACTACGATCAGGTAAAAGCCGTTTTGAGCGATGTTGTATTACTGGAATTCTGTCAAAATTTGAAATTAATTACTAAAACGTTATTCGGAGTTGGTAAAAACGGCATTAAAACACATTTTTATCTATAATATTATGGAAAGCTCGGAAAATCTCATAAACTTTAAGGTCCTTACTTTTTAATTCCATAGAAAATATACTACGATTAGGTAAAAGCCGTTTTGAGCGATGTTGTATTACTGGAATTCTGTCAAAATTTGAAATTAATTACTAAAACGTTATTCGGAGTTGGTAAAAACGGCATTAAAACACATTTTTATCTATAATATTATGGAAAGCTCGGAAAATCTCATAAACTTTAAGGTCCTTACTTTTTAATTCCATGGAAAACATACTACGATTAGGTAAAAGCCGTTGACCGTTTTGAGCGATGTTGTATTACTGGAATTCTGTCAAAATTTGAAATTAATTACTAAAACGTTATTCGGAGTTGGTAAAATCGGCACTGAAAGACATTTTTATCTTTAATATTATGGAATGTTTGTTGAAAACGTATAGTACATTCCCCTCTTACCCCTAAAATTAGGCGTAAAGCTAGTAGCTATATCTAGGATGGAAAAGACTATGACTGATACCCGACCTGAGCTTACGAAATTGCTAATGAGCATAGATTAATTATAAACCAAGTATAGATTGCTAACTCCCATATAAAAAATTTTCTAGGTTAATACTATCGATAGGTGGCGCTACCAGGCTCGCTCGACAAATGATTATAGTAAAATCGGTGAAATATCGTATTTTCTTGGTTCAGTTTGTATTAATTATTTATATAAAATTATCAAAATACAAAAATTTGATAAAATCACTTAAGCAAATAGCAAATTTACATTCAATTAATTTTAACAAAATTAACTTGCAGAAGTAATTCGATTTGAAACAAGTTCTGTGTATTCAGTTATAATCAGCTAGTGGACCATGCAGTTATGCTGCATTCCTATAGATGGCGTCACAAACTGACGATACACTACAATATTTTTTTCCTCTTGTTTTGGTGCCGGCCAAAGACGATATACTTATAAACCAGGGTACTTGGTATTATAATTAACTAGCTGATGCCCGCGACTTCGTATGCGTGGATCGAGGTTTTGTTGTTCCCGCGGGAACTCTTTAATTTTCCGGGATTAAAAGTAGCCTATGTGCTACCTATTCAAGATTATAATCTATTTCTGTGCCAAATTTCAGCCAGATACGTTATGCTGTTGGGGCGTGATTGAGTAACAAACATCCATACATCCATACATCCATCCAAACTTTCGCATTTAAAATATTAGTAAGAGTAAGATCTATGGTGCCGGCTCAATGAATTGTGCGTTTCTTGTGTTTTTAGGGTTCCGTACCTCAAAAGGAAAAAACGGAACCCTTATAGGATCACTTCGTTGTCCGTCCGTCTGTGTGTCAAGACCCTTTTTCTCAGGAACGTATGGAGGTATCAAGCTGAAATTCATATCAATCAGGTCTACGGTCCCTTAGAGCTGTGAAAAAATCAAACTTAAAAGCCTACACAATCAAAAGATACAGCCGTTTATGCTGCAAATTTTCGATTTTTCTTGCACTCGCGAGGGAATCAAAACCTACAGGGTACTTCCCGTGAACTTAGAATCTTGAAACTTGGTACGAAGCAACGTCTTATAACACAGATATATAGGAAGAATTGCGAAAAGCATAAATTTTTAGTTATATCATTTAATTAAAATATTTTTAATAATTAGGGTTATATATTATATATTTATTACAGATTAGGGTTCCGTACCTCAAAAGGAAAAAAACTGAACCCTAGGATCACTTTGTTGTCCGTCCGTCTGTGTGTCAAGACCCTTGTTCTCAGGAACACATGGAGGTAGGTACCAAGCTGGAATTCAGATCAAATACCTACTCAGGTCTACTGTCCCTTGGAGCTGTGAAAAAATCAAACTTCTAAGCTAACACAATCAAAAGATCTACAGCCGTTTTTGCTTTGCCGTCTTTCTACACGTGCAGTCTGTGTATAGACTATACGCAGCGGACCTATACAATGCTCTGCGTGTTCAATATAACAATGTGCTGAGGGCGGTGCTGAGGAGGCCTCGAAACTGCAGCGCGTCGGCCATGTTCGCGGACGCTCGCGTGGATGATTTCTACGCGATCGTGCGCAAGCGTGCTGCGTCTATGATGTGCAGGCTAGTGAGCAGCACCAACACCCTCCTCAGTACGTTGGCTACTAAGCTGGACAGCCCTCTCTGGAGGCGCTGGAATGGTGCACACATTCTCATGAGGAGGCCTCAAAGAGACCTGTAAATGTGTCGAGGCTTAGGTTTGAGAGTAGGGTAGGTTAGTTTAGGTATTTTATGTTGTTTTTTTACTAACATAGGTTAAGTGATTGTTACTAACAAGTTATGGGTGTCGAAGCCTGAAATAAAAAGTTATTATTATTATTATTATTTGCTGCAAATTTCGACACTCGCAAGGGAATCAAATCCTACAGGGCACTTCACGTGAACCCAGAATCTTGAAATTTGGTACGAAGCAACGTCTTATAGCACAGATAAAGGAAAAATTGCGAAAAGCATAAATTTTTAGTTACATCCATACTTCCATACTATATCCATACTCCATACTATAATATTATAAATGCGAAAGTGTGTCTGTCTGTCTGTCTGTCTATCTGTCTGTCTGTCTGCTACGCTTTCACGGCCCATCTGTTCAACCATTTGGATGAAATTTGGTACAGAGATAGGTTACATCCCGGGGAAGGACATAGGCTTCCGCGTTCAAGAGTTCCCGCGGGAATAAAAAAAAACATCAATCCACGCGGACGAAGTCGCGGGCATCATCTAGTCATATAAGAAAAAAAATATTTTTAATAATTTTAAACTTACTTCCCCTTTCCGCATGAACGCGTAGAGGTATTAAATTGAAATTAAAATATTAGATAAGTTGAATAAAAATACTATAACTTTTACTTATAGGATATACCTACATGTTTGTACGGAACCCTCGGTGCGCGAGTCCGACTCGCACTTAACCGGTTTTTTTTTTTTTGTTTGTGACCGTGATAAGACTAATGGACTCCGAGATCCTGCTACTTAACTGCTGACCTACGCTTGTTCTGGACTCTGAGATTCTGCTGCTATACGATTAATCTTTGAGGTTAAGTTTGGCAATTGGTGACAAAGGGCTGACTTGTGAAAGAATCAATAACTAACATATATAAGAAATACTTTAAAAAAACACAAAAACAAGTGATCAAGATTGTTTTTAAAAAAAAATATATAATTAGACACGTTTACGTGCTCTCCGAGGCACGGGGTTGAAACACCACCAACTTCCTAACTCCGGGCTAGTATTGAGAATTTCTTGCTAGAAAAACCCAATACTTGTTATGGCCCGACCCGGGACTCAAACCCGGGACCTCGTCGGTCGCAGTCAAAGACAATATATAAACCTGTAATATAATATTAATCTATGGTCGCAGTCCAACATGCTAACCACTATACCAACGAGGCAGTCATGGATATATAACTATACGTTAGATGGCACTAGGTAAGTTTGATCGAGTTGATGATTCAACTACTAATCGTTAGATGGCAATAGCTATGTTCGTTATTAATTATTTTTCAGCTTGCACAGTTACGCCATCTCAGATAATGCGAAGAACTACAAGGTACCGGCGACTTTAATGCGCATTTAGCGAGCTTTGATTGAATGTATGAAGAGAACAGTCTTATACTGGTTTATATATTGTCTTTGCTAATGAGTAATAACACAAAAACACTGGATTTTGTCTTTCTATATAATAAATTTAACGACTCTTCAAAGATATATCGCTAGCAAGTACCTACCCTATAGCCGAGTAACTTTTTTTGCAAATCTAACAATTTTATTTTTAAGAAACCAAACTTTTTAAGAAAGTAAAGCAATATAATATTCTATATGCAAGAAACAAAGAAAATATTTGGTTCAGGTACCGACTTCTTTTAACTTTACTTACGGTAGCTGTTTTTCTCTATAACCTAGGAAGAGGGCTATTATATAAAACAATGATGTTTGGAGGTCAGTTTATGCTTTTTATTGGGTCCTTTATGACGCCGCCTTACAAAGTTTCTTTGTAAACTTTCTTTCGGCTATTTTGTTTAAAGTTTTAATTTTTGGCTTTATATTTTGGTCGGGTATCTGATTTGCTTCCATTTTAATAATAATAACTACCTCATTACCTTTAGGTAAAAGAGCTTACTGAATTTTATAACGCCCTATGTTAAAAGTCGTAGGTTAGGACAGAAATGCACTAGAAAAATTAACTGTTATGGTACGTACAAATTATGAAATATAGTACCTAGGTAAGGATTTTTTAATATTTTATATTATTATATTTACGCAGTTGTATTGGTTAGGTATACTAAAAGGAATAAGTATCAAAGGAGAAACTGTTTATCTGACTGAAATATCAACGTACCTCCACACAACTCTAAATATGGCTGGGTCCAAAAACTTGTGATTTTTTCTTCTATACTAAAGAATTATCTATAACTATTATGTACCTGTTAAAATTTTTATGTACGAGTAGTTCCGGAATTCCAAGGGACTACTAGCTTTCTGTAAGTTTCAACTGGCTAACTCATATTTTTTGAATTAGGTAGACACACAATTCGTTTGCCTTAGGTCACCCAAGCACGGCAATGCTCTTTTAACATCAAAAAAAATCTTTTGAGAAAAATCTCTTAATTCCGTGTTCAGTCAGTTGCAGCTCTCCGAGCATTATTTATTCGCTTCATTAAGGGTTTGAAGTATTTCCTACGGATTTTATATTTTTTTCCCTGATTCGGTTCGGACGCAAGGAAGGAATAAATATTAATAATAAAGGAGGGTTTGCCTTCGAAATTACGCAGCGAAGGCACAGCGTGTTGACGACTCCTAATTTGACGTAATTTACATAGATTATGCCGGCTCGCTGAGTGCCAATCTTTTTAAGTGGCTTCTTCCACTCATTTTGCGTTTCTTTCGCGGGCCTATAAGAAATTTATTATTTTCAAGGGCCTTTACAAACATTTCATACATAAATTTCTGGGTTGGTTAGGTTTTTATTGGCGAGATTGATTGTTGTTGGTTGACGTGTAATCAACGAAGTAATGTTATTTTAAACAGCAATAAAGGACTCAGTAGAGGTCCCAATAATTAGTTAGTAAATAATAATATATGAAAAGTCTAGATAATATTCGCGACTTTGTCTGCATAGATTTAGGTTTTAAATCCCGTGAGAGGCTTCGGCCGTGGCTAGTTACCACCCAACCGGCAAAACGTGCCGCCGAGCGATTTATCATCACTTACCATCAGTTGAGATTGCAGTCAAGGGCTAACTTGTAGTGGATAAAAAAACTTGTAGTGGATAAGTTTGATTTTTCGGGATAGAAAGTCCGTGGAACGTAAGCTATCTCTGTACCAAATTTTATTTTTCGCATTCACTTGGCCGTGAAAGCGTAGCAGACAGACAGATACACTGTCGCTTTTATAATAATAGCATGGATTATGCAATAACATGGCGTCATATTCACACATGGATATTATGTCTTGGTAGCTAATAGCTATGTCCAAAATCGATAGAACACCCTTACACCGCCCAAGAAGTTCGTAGCACCCATAAATCATAACAAATATCTTGCTAACCCTTCGGTTACCGGCCGCCCAAGTGCAGTTAATTGGCGACCGGCGGGAAATTGGTCTGCTGTACTTGCTTCCGCGAGTTAATGACTACGCCCAGTGGATGGACGGCAAAACCTATTACTGGCAATTTGTAGGTGGGGATTAGAAGATTTGGCCGTGAGCGGTTAAAGGGATTTGGAAAGTCTAGTTTTGAACAACTTTGTCATATCCACTGATATAGGTAGGTATACTGTAACACCTCTTGAAGACAATATTTTCAGAGACCAACGCATTGTGTCAACGCAATATACCACCAATACTAGAACTGCTGATATATTCCAGTATAGTGGGTCTACCGTGGACTTCTCTAGCATTGGATGGAAGCAGTTTTTACTTTTCGGGAGTCAATAATAAACAAAGTAGGTTTACAATCATCAACCCATTGGCGCCAGCCTACAAACCTTCTTCCAGAATGTGAAGAGTTTCAATCTTATTATTCATATAACCTGACCAAGTGTGCACTGCCCTTTCAGAACTTTAAAGAGAACTCTCAGGTTTTCTCACGACTTTTTTTTCTTCACTACAGCAAGTGATAATTAATAACTTAAAACGCCTATAACTTAAAAGTGCGCGGCCGAAAAAATACCTGAACCCCTGCTATTTTACCCGATAATGCCATTGGACCTATGATAGTCGATATCGGGTTACCTAAGAAAGTATAAAGATTAAAATTAAGAATAGAATACAATAGAATAGAATTTATTTTATTAGTTGACCCATCACATAGTAAACATAGATCATACACAGATAGATTAAGATTAAGATAAAGTGACATTGGAAAGTCAACATGAACTGTAATGAAACTTTGGTGTCCAAGTAAAACATGCGTAGACGTCTAGAGTGTAACTCTTCTTGAATATTTGTATGTAGGTATGGTGGTGTGGTGGTGCGCAAAATGATTTCACTCAGTCGGATTTACAATACTTATTATTAAGGATTTATCCCACCCGCTGTTATTAACCCTCTAGCGGTAGTGAGCGTAGATTCCTTTTTTTCCATTTCCCATTCCAGTCCGCGCCCGCAACAAATTGAAATTCATTAGCACGCGGCGCCATCGCGCGGTGTTAAGGAGAATTAACGAGGCACATATGAATTAACACGACGGCCGGACGAGACGGCAAGCAATCGATGGTGATAATTGAAAAAACCCCGACTGAGCTTGCTGTGGGCTCTTCTCAGAGCAAAGCGCGTTTGGAACCCTCGTAGCTTTAGTTTTAAGATACCGTAACTGATTATCACCATCATGTTTTATAAGTAATTGGACGTCAATACAGTGTACCTAAGAATAAATAAATTTTGATTGATTGATAGCAATTCGATTTTTTTAATACAAACTTTATTAAAACGAATACTAAATATTATAAATTCGAAAGTGTGTATGTGTGTCTGTCTGCAATGTTGTCATGGACCATCTATTCTACCCTTTTTGACGAAAGTTTTCGCAGAAATAGGTTGTATATAGGAAAGGACAAAGGATCCCGGTAAACCTAAAAATTCGCAAGGGATTTTTTCCGGTTGGTAAAATAAACCCCCAGTTACTTATTCGTTTATATATATAAAATATATTTCAACGATTAGGTAATCAGTAGGCACTAAGCATTAAATAAAATTTCTAGTTTTAGTTTGAACACGATAATTAAGAATTAACAACAAGGGCTGGACGAGACGGTTCGCGATCGATATCAATTCGACAGTTTTTAGGGTTCTGTAGAAAACAGCTTGATCCATTATAGTTTCTTACAGTCAGTCTATATGTACGATCTGCGTCAGCGCAATTTTAAAAATAAGTTACAAGTTAGAGCTAAAAAGTTAAAATTTAGCCAAAAATATGTTACTTCTACGCAGGTCATAGAGGCATAGTTAAATTTTGTTAAAGAAGGTAAGGGTTTGAACGTTTTCTAAGTAGTAGGTAGTCGTAAAAAGTGGGCGTCAAAAAACGAATTTGGCACCATAAGCATGTTTATACAGTTTTTTAAAAACCTACCTCGATCTAGCGTTGCTATCACGCACTTGTCCAGTATTTAAAATACTTAAAATGCTTTTTAAAATTTTAAAACATTATGTAGGTAGGTAAGTACTTAATTAAAGACGTATAATTCGTTGATTAAGTAAAATTATATTATGATCATATTATGAGCTGTTTTAAATCAGTTTTTGAATTAAACTACTGTTTACTAAATGTCATCATCTCGCCTTATTTTTTTTTAAAGTGACGTTCACAATGTGTGCTTATAAGGTACCAATTTCAAATAAATAAATAAAAATAAAAAAATGAAAATGGAAGCTTTTAGCCAGCAAAGCTTCTAGCAACTAACATGGCTACGGAACTCTACCTTAAGCGTTATATGACTCACACTTGTCCAGTTTTTCAAATATAATGCTGAGTGGCGTTCCTTTCCGCTATTTGTGGACGCTGGTAATGAGATACGGTCATACCTAATGTGGCTGCTGTCAAACTACTCCCCGCTCAACTGTGTAGAGGGAAATTAAATATTTACCGTTTTTATTTTCAATGGAAAATTTTGCAAACATTATTTTCACATAGTTACCTACCATAAACCACTTTCCAGCGAAATATACAAATCTACAATATAATATATTTATGTTGTTGATCTGTCGGCGGCTGCTAATCTATCCTAATGTACTTGCTTCGAATACAGTTAATTAAATTTAATTTCCGGTCAGAAAAAAAAGTGTGTGTATGCCATGCCATTCACACACGGCAGAAGTGAAACGTAGCCTATAGATATAGCGTATGATAAACATAACTTGTTTGTCTCTTTTTGGTGTCGCGTTTTCGTTTAATTTTTTCATATAATTGAATTTTCAAATTACAACGATTCTAAAGAAGTTTCACTTCAAAAACTCAAAAAAGTCTCTAAATATCTTGCAAATACCTATATTATTATAATCACCATTTGAGTAAGGCATGAGTACTAAACGTCTCCCCTAAACGTCTGTAATCCTGATCGGAGTGCATAGGACGTCTGGGATTATAGCGATTTGTCTTAAGATCCTAGCATTAGGGGGATGTCAATCTGTTGTTGTTGCCCTTGTAAATTAATAGAGCAGTCGTAGATACCGTACGGTTTATCCGAAATTCTGTAGGTAAACCCACCTACAGAGTTGTTATTATTTCACGGTGAATAACGGCACTGAAAATCGATCCAAAAGATTTTTTTTGTGGATTTAGAAGTTTACTTCCACAAAGATATTTCCAAAATGTAGCTCATCAGCCATCAAGTATTTCTTACAAGACAACTATTATGAAAATTACTGCGTGGCGGTAACTCTATCCGCAGAAATTTGCTGACTTTTATTAGCATTCGAGAGTGTCAACAGAAAAATTCATCGCCTTCGGCCCAAGCCGAAGGTACCTAAGTACCTAATGAGTGAGCATTATATGGGGTCAAAATGTATGCAAGTAAGAAACATTAGGCCCTTATAAGTACACATACATACAGAAGGGTACATGCCCTTCTAAGAAAGATTAGGCATGTGGACAAAATCACAATAAAACAGAATAAACAAACAGAAATACAAGTAATCTATTCAGGGTTAGGTACTCTACGAAAAGTTGCATTTTTTTAGTCGCCCAGAATATTAAATATAGGTATACAAAAAACCACTCAATTTCAATATTCCCGCAGTAAGAATGCTTCATTCATATTCGCGGGCTCACCTGTTAGCAAATTGAATAATGTCGGAGGCGCGCAAAGTTAAGATAATACGAGAAAAGTACCGCGCGTACCGAAATAGTCTATGGAAGTTTTCCCGCATCCTAATACTGTTTATTAACGAATAGTTTGTGGGTGGCTTTATGAAATACGGTGTGTAGAATCCATACTAATACGAAATTGTGTGTGTCTGTCTGCTACGCTTCACGACCCATCTGTTCAACCGATTTTGACAGAATAAGGTTGCATCCCAAGAAATGATATTGATAGCTTTAACCTCGTAAAATCAAAGAGTTCAGATACAGATAAATCAAATATTATCTATCTATCTACTACCAAATACTTAATATTAATAGATAGGAAGCATAGGTACGTAAGCATAATATGTTACGTTCCTAGGTCCTTCTGTGCTAGTACTCTGTCTTCTGCCTTACTAACTGTTTGGTCTCCGCTGCGCTGTAGGAGCTAAATCTATTTTGTTCGTATCGTAAATCTGTGACGTCGTAGAATCTCTTACGGTTCTTAACCCAGACGTCATAATAGTTATTTTAATGTTTTATGCAAATGATGGTGAAGGAGCTATTTTGTTGTAATCGTTTCGGTAATTATGCGTTTTAATGGCCGGTCCCGTTGCCCTATTTTTTACGAATTTCTTCGTCTTCAGATGCACAATATTTACATATAACGGGCCTGCAGCGAAAGCGGTTTATTGCTTGTGAAAAAACGCTTCACTTTGGGGCTCTACTTTTTACCAATTGAGAGCAAAGCTTTGAGAGGCCGTCCTACTTTTACCTAAGCAAATAAAGAAATTTTTATATTGCTTTCAAAACAGTTTTGCACTAAAGTTGCACCGTTAGACATTGTTTTAAAATGGGCCTTAAAAAGTAGTGGCGAAATAATTCCATGGAATATTTTTAGACACATTTTCGTAGAAATAGAGCACGTTGAAATATTATTGGTACCTGATACTTAAGCTATATGTACTTAGACATCAGGAGAGTCGCAGGGAACTGCTGGATCCAGGCGGCGCAAGACCGAGGCGTGTGGAAATCCTTGCAAGAGGCCTATGTCCAGCAGTGGACGTCTATCGGTTGAGGATGATGATGATGATGGATGATGTACTTAGGCTGCAAGTAAATTTAAGTTAGTTGATGCCTATGTGGTTTAGGTAAGTAACTTACGAAACTTAAACAGTCGTATAATTCGCGTATCACGTTTTCAAATGTAAATTATGTAAGTAAATTACTTATGCTACTTACGCAAGAATTGACATATGCATGCAATTGCGTGCTTAGATAAAGGCTTTAGTCATACTCATCCTGCAGGTCATGCCACGTACCTAGGTACTGCCTTTTTAGCAAGCAAGGTTGTAGGGACGCCTAAAGCACATGAGTGTAATTATGTTCCTAAAGGCAAGGGCCCAAGATGTGTCTTGTACGCATGAAATAATACCCTGCACAACCTACACCACCTGAGCAAATCGCCACCTTCCCGCCACGATGAAACGTAAGTACAACTGTCATACCCCTAACAGGTTAGCTGGCTAACATCTTAATTACCGCCTATTTTTATAATAACTGCACACGTTAGTGCGACAGGACAAATCGTCGTTCACCTCCAATGCGGACGTTTCAGGCAGACGGTTTATCCTGTCCGGTTCCTGGTTGGTTATCGCTCTAACTTGAAGTAGAATTTTAAAAAAGAGTTTGTATATAATATTATAGCAATATGTATGTTTGTCCACGTAATACTGAATTTTGCTCTGCTAAATAACTTAGGTTTATAGCGAGCCAGGCGCGGCTTACCGCAGTTAACTGCGATAATTTACCTAAAGCTGCGGAGGTGTATACAGCAAACACAAAAATTGTTTTCCACGTGGTCATGTTTTAATTGCATTGTTTATTTAGGTTGAGGCATTTTTTGTAACCAGCCGTAATTTTAAACCGTAATAGATGAAGAGTGCTAGGTACTATGGTGTACTTAATAGGTGGTGGACATGATATCTACTGGTGTTGTAAGAAATTGTTGCGCGTCATATGGCGGAAACAAAGTTCTGCGTTAGTATAAAACTGTATTGAAGCTGTTGCCAATGTTAGCCCAACTCCAGGTTAACAAATCATAAGAAAACTAATGACAATATTAAAGTCATTAGTTTAAAATCCACGCGGACAAATTCGCGGGCATCATCTAGCAGCATCAATTAACCTAATTAGATTTAATTACATAATTTGCAATTGAGACATTGGGGTCTCATATTTTAACGAACAGCGTTTGCTTTAAGTACCTCATCAAGCGAATCGCAGGGAGACCCTAGATCCAGGCGGAGTCCAGATGGACAGATATCAGTGCTTCTATTCCGGTGCGAGATTTCCTGCGCTGTGGGACTCCACCTTCTATGTAACATATCAACTTGTTTCCACGCGGGCATGATTCGTACAATAATCTTAATATATAAACGGAAAAGGTGACTGACTGACTTATCAACACACAGATCAAACCACTGGACGGATCAGGCTGAAAGGCATACAGATATACCTATTATGACTATCCGTTAAGAAAAGATTAATGAAAATTCAATCCCTAAAGGGATAATAAAGGCCTTTTAAATTTGTATGAAAATCGAATCCAACGTGAGCGTAGCCGCGAGCAAAAGCTATGTAATTTGTACTTAATTAGTTTATTGTAACTTTGCAAAACTATAATTTCGTTCTCAATATCCTACGTGAACCTACGTGGTTCTGTCAATATTTGCCTCGATCCTTGGCCGCGATGTCGCAAGGCCGACCGGCTATTAAGTGTAAACACCTATATAATCTCTACTAATCGCATTGAGCAGCTGACTTGTCAATAAACAACACGTACCTACCTACTACACATATTCGTCAGCGTGGATTGAGGTATTTTCTCAACTTTTTTATTTTCCGGGATAAAAAGTAGCCTATGTGTTATTCCAGACTATAATCTACGTCTGTGCCAAATTTCATCCAGATCCGTTCAGCCGCTCTGGCGTGATCGAGTAACAACAATCCATCCATCCATACATCCATCCATCCAATCCCCAATCACTATGTACATTTTGTAACTTATTAGAAGAAATAAATATTTTTGTATTTATTGTATTTTGTAGGTAGGTATAGATAATGTAAATAAGGCAATTTAATATCATCATGAGAAGTAAACCGGCTTTCTTCGGACATCTACAAATAGGAACCCAATTTTCAATTCCAAGACTAGTTTTGTAAGAAAGGATTGCAGGCAAGAGAGCTGCAGGTCGCCAAAGGCGAAAGAGATCAGACGACATAACGGGGTTGACAGAGCTTAGCTACCAAAGTTAAAAGATGCGGTAATAGAGAAGATTTTCGCGTGACGACCGCCAAACTTCGCTTTAAAGAAGACGCACATGGCTTTAACGCAGGTAATAGAAGCGAGCAGAAAAGCCTGCAGTGAAACTAGCTAACACGCGCTGACTATGTTTGAGTGGAAAACTTCATGAAATTTTTAAAAATTTATTTAGATACCCAGCGATTTGAAACCACATTATAATTATTAATGTCAGTCGCTTTATATTATAATAATTATGCCTTAAGAATGCAATTTCCACTGCAACGAGATATTTATTAAATTCAAATGTAAGTAGGTATTACTTAGGTGTACATTCATATCGCTTAGGAGACAAAGGTAATAAATTTGTTTACATGCATCAATATTTGCCGTGAGTCTAAGCCGTAATGCCATGAGGCCGCCAGCTTGCAAACTGTCCTAATCTCTACTAATCGCCACTCAACACCGAACTTATCCTATATGCAATACTATACAACAATAGGTATTAAGCTAAGAATATACTTACAAACAAACCGCTACCGAAATTGGATTAGCACTGATTTAAATGGGATTAAAACAAAATGTAAATATGCACATTATTAAGACAGCTTTATAAAGTTTAGGAAGTATATCAGTTTTCAAAAACAATTAATTGAACATCACTATCTAAGACATAATACCAATGGATATAACAATAATAATTCTATGTACGTATCTACCTGGTTCTTCATTAATTTAGTTTGTTATTAGGTAAATTTTATTGGTATGTAGTGTACCCTTAGAAGCAGATAATATCCAGGGAAATAGCAGGATAGGTATGGCACAGGTTTGTAAAGTTAATAACTCGAAACGGAACAATAAACTGAGCTAGGTTGCGTATTGCTTTTAATTTTTCTACTACATTCCTACGTTTGAGTTAGGTAGTAATTTAGTGTACGTTTCATTGAATACCTAACAAGGTGACAGTAATAATTGATTCATTAGTGTAGGTTGCCTGGCAGAGATTACTTTATTGATAAGATCACCTTTTTAATTGTTCTTTTTTATTAAATAAAATTATTTAATAATAATAATAAGGTGCTAAGTGGATGATTGCGAATTTAAACTTAGCATAAGTTTCTCCTCAGCCCACACCGTATTCGATTTCATCCAAGCTAAAAGCTTTGACATTAATACCGGGTGACACAACAAAAGATTAGTCACGTTCATCAACTAGGAAGTGGACAACTAGACCACGCACCCTTTCGGAGAAAGTTCCATTGTTACTTTCTTCCCTTTCAAGTAACAGCAATCTTTGTATAACTGTTACCAATATTACGGTGCCTTGTGTAATTATTCATAACTGTTCAAAGGGTTGCTTCAATGTAGTCCATTTGGACCGTTAGTTTATGATACCGAAAGGGTAACGGGACGTCGCGATGTGACGTAGCGACGGTACGGTTATCTATAGTTTTATTTGTTTACAGTTTTGAGCAATAAGAGGAAGAAGAAAGGCGGTATTGAGCTGTCTCCGTGTAATTGTGCCCGTTAACTTTGAAACAAAACAGATCACGTTGTGTTGATAAAGGTGGAAAGTAGATTGTTTAATTATGACAAAGGACTGAACAGTTGTGTTGGTGTTTCTAACATTTAACGTTTAATTCTATAAGGTACCTAATGTGAAATCAAAATAGCCCCGTAATAAGATAGCATAATGTGTAATTATGTGTTGCTTGAAACGGTTTTAATTAAATCCTTCATAATATGCTAGGTAGGTGGAAAACGCACGATTACTTTTGCTCTTAGTAACTTTTGTAGGTATCTATTTGAGTTTATTGTAAATTGGTTAACATCCATACTAATATTATAAATGCGAAAGAGTGTTTGTCTGTCTGCTACGCTTTAACGGCCCATCTTTTCAACCGATTTTGATAAACGTAGCGCAGACACACATTTAAAAAATGGGGCAGAGGTTTCTATCTTATATCTTTTCGAGGCTAATCTGATTAACCTACAAAGATAGGTTGCATCACGGGGAAAGACATAGGTACTTTTTATCCTGGAAAATTAAGGATTTCCCGCAGAAATCAAAAAACTGAATCCATGCGAACGAAGTCGCGGGTATCATCTAGTAAATTTTTGAAACTTTCCGACCGAATTTTCACCTGCCTCGAATTATAGTAGTTACATTATTTTTAATTTACGACTGCTCTCTGATTTACTTGACGACTAAATACAAGATAATAAGCTTTAAGAAGAAGTTCTAGAGCACCTAATACCTAGTCCTACACCTACACCTACATAATAATAATAGCATCCTTCAAAACTGATCTTACTAAGCACCAAATTGAATCACTGTGTATTGTAACTTAAATCCCTAGGTGTGTATCTTTATAACTTAATTTAATATGTATCTCAAATATTCTCAAATAATGGTTAGGAGCAAAGCAAGAACTTAAAAACTAATATTCCAGGAATATTTTTTGCGAAAGTATAATTGTGAGCTCCTGTTGTCATAAACAGCATTGTCTTCTCTCGGCCACTGGTGTTACCCTATTGTTTGTTCATTTCGTATTTGCAAGAGGAATAAAAATACCGACCGATGTTAAATTTCGTACTGTGTATAATCGTGTTTACGATTATTATCACTGCTATTTCGCTTGGATTTTACAGTTTTTCCTCTTTAAAAGTGGAAAATTACCGAAAAATATACGTGTTGAGCGAACATTGAGATTCCTGTAGTGATTAAAATTTAATTATTCACTTTAGAAGATGAGATCTTATATGGAAATAATAAAAACACAATTTAATCAGTAATCAACAAAATTATGGAACATTTTTACAACTTGTTTCATATTTATGTCCTCCCACCCGAATTTCGGGTACCGCTGTACCCGAAATTCGGCTGATCTATAATTACAATGACAGATAAGATAATTGCACGGAAGATATTATTATAGTGCAGTACAACACGCTCTATTTCTTTACCCTCTCTAAAAAACTACACGACCGGAGAAAGATCGGCTTCAGTACCGACAGTTTTACGTGCACTCCGAGACACTTCTGAGAATCCCTTGTCAGAAAACCCCAATATCTAATTTTGTTCGACCCAGGAATCGAATCCAGGACCAATCGTCGAACAAACTGACTACTAAACCAAATATGCAATCCACATTAGAATGTGTACCACTGCTATAGTAGGTACAGCATAAATTAAATAACAAAACAGTAGATGGCATGGAGCTTCGTCCCTGATCATCATTGCGTGCGATCGTGGTAATGCACATTCTGTCACCAAAAACTCTTAATAACAGGACAACCAGGAACCATTAACAGTAGACACCGAAATACCTCAATCAAGTCTGACAGGTCCCTGCCGTCTCTAATAAACGAACCAATTCTACGCAACTACAACATCCCAAACAATCTATGGCAGCGTGAAATTCACCACAAAGGAGACAAAAACTCTCACAATAGAATTAACTACATTTAACTTCCTAACAATCGCACAAAGAGCAGAAAATCTTTAAAACAATGCGACAATGCACGAGTTTATTTATACGTGACAAAGGGATAGAATTCTTTAACAGTTCAACCATTCCCGGTATCGCAGATATACAATGACAGATTCCTTTGGACTAATGACGTGCAGTGCTGGCCGCATTGTGGGAGCTTTATGGCACCCACGCGACACCAGAATGGAAATTAGTTACACTGTTTTGTCAACAGTGGGATATTCCTCGAAGCGTAGAGAAAATGTCCAAATCATATCGGTAAAAAATAAGACGCGTGCCCGAGACACTGATTTCGTCAAGTTCCAGTGACGAATAGTTTTTTTAAAGTTGTCTTGTAAGTAGAAAAGTTTAATGAGCAAGTGATAAAATTACGTATTAGGAAGCCAATAGTCAATTCTCATGCTATAAATGCGAAAGTCTGTCGGTTTGTTGTTCGATTACGCGGCAATAGAGCAACGGACCAACGTGATTTCTTCCGATAGAGGCCTAGAGAGTAACATTATAGGCTGCTTTTCTCCCGTTGAATCAATATATATATAATATATATATTGATTCAACGGGAATTTTAATTTTAATCTGCTACAAGTTAGCCCTTGACTGCGATATCACCTGATGGTGAGATGATGCAGTCTAAGATGGTAGCGGGCTAACTTGTTAGGGGCTTGGCAGTTATATTAAACCTATACCCCTCGGTTTCTACACGGCATCGTACCGGAACGCTAAATCGCTTGGCGGCACTTCTTTGCCGGTAAGATGGTATAGCTAGCCACGGCTGAGCCCCCCACCAGACCAAACCAGGGAAGATCCAGAAATTATAAATTACCAAATCGATCCTGCCGGAAATCGAACCCGGGACCTCCGCACGTTAAGACAACAGCGCTCAACACTGCGCCAGGGAGGTCGTTAAAATGCGACGATACGATTGTTTAACTACGTTAACATTTTTACCTTTTTTTAAAAGAGCAACTGCTAAGTTTGTTGTCTTCTTGGCTCTTCGCAGTAAAATCAGCATACCATACCGGTATTAGAGTCCCGACTTATCATAAGTGGCACAAGTTGACCTAAGCATGAAATAAAACATTTTGAAACTTGTTTAATTTTGTACTTGTTTATTAAGTTATATATATATATATATATATATATATATATATATATATATATATATATATATATATATATATATATATGATTATGGACAGTAAAGCAACACGGACAGTAAATTTTGGCAGCGATAGCAATTTGCGAGCTTCTCGTTAACCCCCGAATGTTTGTCGGGTGACGGCGACGCATGTCGAAAATACTTAGTGGGGCCACGTTCATTATAATCCCGCACGACGCCCTCCGCGGCTCGCTTCGACCATACTACGATTTTGAACAAAACATGTTGCTGTGGATATCATTTCTAGTATGGATTTCCATTAGGATTATCCTTCTTTGACATCTGATTGCAATCTACCTCTTTGGTATTACACATTGATATGTAATCGGTTAGTCTAGTTTTTATTAATTTAGATAATCTTGTCTGTAATTTCATACTCAAGCTTTGATTTTATATCAAATCAAAATATTCAAGGGTATTATAATTTATAACATTCCAAAACTACATGAATGAAGAGAATTCTCATACTCGATTATGATTCCTACGTACCTTTATGATTTACTCTCGGTATATTATCAAGCGTTTAAAAATTCGTAGAATATTTTGTTTACGCTTGAAAGTGCTATCTAAACAAAACAATGCCCGTGATTCGTCCACGTGGATATATTTATTATGTTTTCTAAAATCTCATGGGAATTTTTCCTGGATATTATGGACCTAGCCTATGTCCATTTCCGGGATGCAATCTACACTTCTACGAAAGTTCGACGAAATTGGTTAAACTGATGAGCTGTGAAAGGACAGACTAACAGTTATACTAACAGACAGACGAACTCAATTTTTCATTTACACAGTTGCAGTGTGAAATTTTCAGAGCTTGGTAAACTTTGGCCAAAGTTTTTGACTCACCTTGATGAATCTTCAAGTTCTGTTAAATCGACCACTGTATTAAAAACGCTGGATACATTAACGGGTTAAGCTGGTACGCCTTTTTGTGCACAAAATCCATATCCATAATAATATTATAAATGCGAAAGTGTGTCTGTCTGTCTGTCTGTCTGTCTGCTACGCTTTCACGGCCCAGTTGGGCCGATTCAACCGATTTTGATGAAATTTGGTACAGAGATAGGTTACATCCTAGGGAAGGACATATGCTACTTTTTATTCCGGAAAATTGAAGAGTTCCCGCGGGAATCAAAAAATGTATCTGTTCAACCGATTTTGATGAAATTTGGTATAAGGACAGATTGTATCCCGGGGAAAGACATAGGCTACTTTTTATCCCGGAAAATTGAAGAGTTCCCGCGGGAATCAAAAAACATAAATCCACGCGGACGAAGTCGCGGAAATCATCTAGTTATTATATAATTTCTCTGTTCCAAAGTCGGTAAAAATATTTTATTCAACGCAAAGCATATCCACACTGGCGTGCCGAAATCAGTGAGTGTTAAGAGGGCGCAGAGAGCGGTGTGCCATTGTTATAATTTTCAATAAGGGGCGCGATCGAGGGGCATCGATCGAACGCATCTCGTGCATCTCCCGGGGACGCAGCGTGTGCAACCAACTATGAATATCCGGCAAACTATGACTCAAAATATATTATTTAGATGCGTGGGACAGCACAAAACGAGAGAAAGCACGATATTATCGTATAATATATTTAAAATGAGAAACTTATAGTATGTACCTACTAATCATGTTACAGACTAGGTATAGCTTCAAGCAGGTGGCTAAATGCTCGAAACATACCATAATCATAACCACTGCGTAAGAAAACAAAGTTTCTCCTTAGACCGGTGCTTGGTTGAAGGTGCCAAAACAACTGTTCAAAGAAAATATTTAAAAAATAGACAGTTAAGAAATATAAAGTAACTACGAAAACAGATAGTAGTATCAGTAGAAAGTAGTTTTGCAAGATTCTCAAACTTTCGAAAATAGAATAGGGATGATGACAACTCAAGCAAATCAGCAACTCTTCATCAATATTAAAAACGCACTTCTGGTATGAAAGTTGTATAAAATTCACAGTTGTGACGTCATCAAATTTCAACGAACTTTTTTTCTTTAATCTATCTTTTAAAATGGTTATCAAACTTAAAACTAACTGAGAATGTGAAATTTAAGTCTTTTGGAAGACCCTCTATTTAATAATTAGTTTTATTATTCATATTTGATATAGGCATCATCCTTATTCAAAACCCGATCAGTGAAAAGTTTTGGTCTACCCAAATCTTGCCGCACGGTATAAACTTCGTAATGCGAAGAAAATTGATAGAAATATACTGATATGTAATTTTCTAAGCTCTCAATGTTTTTTTTGTAAATGTAAAACAGTTCCCACGAGATTTTTAAAACCAAAATCCACGCGGACATCATCTTGTATAACATAAACTTAACACCTATAAACCTATAAAACATACTTTTACTAATAAAATTAAACACAAAAACATAGCACGCAGAGCCAAAAACAATATAAAGCCCTAGCACACATATTTTAGCTACGGCGTAGAACAACGCTACGTATAACCAACCACCCGCGGCGTATTCTATCAAACAATGCCTTACCCCAACTAATATGTGGACTAAATCCCTAATAAGTATGCCATTGTGAGAGAGGGACGTGGCCGAAGCGACAAAGAACACGTTATACCGATCTGTCAGATTTATTATTACGTACCGAGCTCACACGGGTGCTACGTAACTTGGAATTCTGACTCTTATAATGTTGTCTGTTAGGTGATATATTTGTTTGTTACTTTTTGTTTGTTAGGATGTTTTATAGGTGGATTGATGGGTGCAGTACACGCCGGAGTGTGGTGAGCGTCTGGCCATGGAGGCTCACCGAACTTGCCGCGCTCCCCTACCAAACTAGATTTGCAGTCCGGTTATAATACTGTGCCATTCATTACATTCGCGCTCCTGTTCTATGTAGATTTAGGTATAATTGCTTTTTGGGATCCCATTAAGATATTAATGGATAATGTTTTGAGAATACAGTTTTAAGTATAGCGTTTTATAGATTTATGTTGAAATATTTTTGCGTAACTGCGTTGACAATAAATAACAAAAGTTGGGCAATCAACACGGTATAGGCTTACCAAATAGGATAATTCTACCAAAAGACTGTAAAAAATATTAAATTTTACGTTAAACACTTATACTAAAACATTTTTTAATTACTATAGCTTTTGCTTTTTCAAAAACTTAGTTTTTTGAATAATTGAATGACAAAAGTTGAAGTTTGATTAGTTGATAACAGCTAAAGTATGATTCTGTGTCGTTCACTCTGTCAGTGTGTACCGGTAGTAAAGTTATACATCATAATGCTATCTATCTTTTATAGACACTTTTAAGATACACTATCTACAGTCTAATTATGGTAATAATATTAAAAGTAGAAACTGAACAGCGGAGTCAAAAAGCATTCTCTTTTTATGAATACTAAAGACTTGCTAATGAAGACTTTTCAGTGCAATTTTAAAACAACAATTAACGCGAAAATCGCCCCGTTCGGTGAATCTGAAGTAGAATCGGTGGTAAAGTGTAGTGTCAACAGAGCTAAGTGTTTTCCGTGTTACGTCTTTGTGGGGAGTGAGCGGGACTTGGGTGCACGGTTATACGAGAAAACTTGGTATCTACTAATATTACAAAATTAAACTAACTGAAACATGATATACTTGTGGTCTTCCATAATTAGCATTATGAAAGAACCAGACTTAGAACTGTCAATGTAGTTTGGGTAAGAGGTTGTGTACTTACAACAGAGGCACTATGCGAATTAATACAAAAACTATATAATTTATCGACTTTTAGTAATCGATAACTTAAATTATAATCTGCGTATATTATTTTTACAGCCGTATTTTAACAAAAGAAATAGAAAATAGAGAAGTAGACATCTACTAAATCAGACCTATCTATCATTTTTAGGATGAATTAAATAATAATTTTAAAAAATGAGAGAAGAGAATTAATTCATACATTCATTGCGTGATTAAACCAGTTTTAACTATCGTTTAGGCTTTACAAATTCCGATTTATGTATGCTTATACTTATCAAAAAATAAATACATAAAAAATTTATAAACACTCAATTATAAAGCTTTAATTATTTACAATAAATCTTTGATAAGAAGGATGTAATAAAACTGAAATTTCTCAGAACTGATTTCCATTTCACACTGAATTATTTCGGTATAAAAAATAAATAATTATCTGCAAATCTCTCTAATCACATTATCTACTTAATAAAATATTAATTTAAATAAACATTTTTTTTGCTATTTACGCTATTCTGTCGACAGGCTGTCCCAATGCAACCGTACAGGGGCGGTGAGACAATAGCGGCTAACTACCCCTTTCTTGTAACCGGGCAGGGAGGCGCGGGCTTAACCAAGCATACACTGCGTTTTGGGTACCATTGCGGGGACAGTCGGGTGCAAAACTTGTTAATTATATGGGTGATATTGTACAGATTTATCTATCCTAATATTATAAATGCGAAAGTTTGGATGGATGTATGGATGGATGTTTGTTACTCAATCAGGCCAAAACGGCTGAACGGATCTGAATGAAATTTGACACAAAGATAGATTATAGTCTAGAATACCTAGTATAGGCTATTTTTTATCCCGAGGGAACCAAAAAAACCTCAAACCACACGGACAAAGTCACGGGCATTAGCTAGTTTTAAATAACTTTGACAATAATCCGTTGTCCTACGTGAGCGACTAATTACGACGCGGCGCGATAGTATCAAACGGTAGCGGATCCTTAACGGGCCTACGTTGTCGCGTACACAAGTTTGTCACGGATCCTTTACGGGCCTTCGTTGTCGCGTACACAAGTTTGTCACAGATTCATTACGGGCCTACGTTGTCGCGTACACAAGTTTGTCACGGATCCTTTACGGGCCTTCGTTGTCGCGTACACAAGTTTGTCACAGATTCATTACGGGCCTACGTTGTCGCGTAAGTACACAAGTTTGTCACGGATCCTTTACGGGTCTACGTTGTCGCGTAGGTACACAAGTTTGTCATTGTCTATGGAGTCGTATCGCATCGCGTCGCATCATGTTGCTTCTGTCGCTCACTTAGGACAAAGGGTAACGTAGGTATAAGTAACGTAATGTGAAAAATACATTGCGCTTGCATCATCTACTTTATTTACCACAGAAAGCAGATAGATTCTTATTTTATAACGTCACTCCTTCAAACGATTGAGATAAGTCACATGTGAGATTCAGCCTATCAAAGGCTTGGTTAGTTTTGTATCACTACAAGTCAGCCTTTGACCATGCAGATAAGATGGCATGCGTAGCGGGTTATCTGGTTAGGAAAGTAAAAATCCAAATAGTTTTTGAAGTTTGCAGATTTTAAGTTAAATGAGATCATAAGAGTGTTCTAAGTGCGGAAAAGTATTTCAAAGAACCTCGCACACAGATTTAAATCAACGACCTCAATTTATATAGACGGGCCCTGTCAAACAAAGAATGTGGACCTATTTTACTAATGCCATCTAATCAGAAAAGCGGGACAGCGCTATGGCGGGGACAAGGACAGGGCTATACAGGTTAGGAGCGTGCTGTAAAGGTTGGACGCCCAATTTTTTTATATGAAAGGGCCCATCTAGTACCTACATATATATCGATGATTTAAATAGTTAAAATCAAAGCTCTACGTCGACGGTAGAGCTTTAACATGATTATGATTGAAATTCTCACGCGACTGTACCCCAAACTAGTAGCACACGGGGTCTCGCAGACCCACAATGCAGAATTCGAAACAGGGGCCGTAACCGGATCACCAAATTGAAATGTTTTATTTCGCCCCCCAGCATTATATGCATAATGGCGACTTTTAAATTGATAACCGACAACGCGCGCTTCATGACAAATCTTTTTTTCACGAATAATATTTGGTTAGAGTTTAACCGTAACGTTTTAAGTTTGTCCTTTTATCATTTACTCGGCTAATTTACATAATATTATGTCATTATGTTTCAGGTCATTTGCATACGTCTGTACTGCCGGCATTGTATTGTAGCTGTTTTGTAGATTATTTGCATGTTTTCTGGCCTAAGTGTTTGTGCCACCGACTTACCCGAAAGGTCTGTTTACAGTGATGGATTGGTGTGATATTTCGCAGTTAATAAAATTTTAAAATAACTTTGTGGGTGATACTATGAAAAAATTGTTATTATTGCATGTCATTTAAAGCTTTAGTTTTGGCAGGTATATTTGTATATCGTACGACGTTTCTGCATATTGACTTAGTGCCTCATGCAACCACCAGCTCTCTCCACGCCATTAACTTGCTAACTAACATTTTGCAAACGATATGCGACTAAAAATAAACAGACAAACCATTCAATTGTATACTAGTGCATACTATATTGGCCTGTGAGAAGACAAGCAACCGGACATAATAGTATACACGGTTGGCTGGCGCGTCCGCCATATTTCGCTTTCCCGCGTGACGGAACCGCGCGTCGATCGCGCTGTCCCTATTATCGCAATGATATCGCGATCAATCGAGGGGGGCCCGGGGGGAGAAGGGAGGGCAAATAAATGTATCGCCGGGCGGCGGGCGGATAAATACGCAAATAATACGAAACTACAAAAATCAAAACCCATCCGCTACTGTGGAATAAATACGCTGGCATGATGTATGCTCTACTTTGTAATTAATATTTTCGATTATGAAGCAAACGAGATGGAAAACTCAAGCTACGGTTTCCTATAAAAGCGGCGCTGCAGGCACAATATACCATCGAGTGCTGACCTTTTTTCCTCTTATATATAAACTAGCTGATGCCCGTGACTCCGTCCGCGTGGTTTAAGTTTTTTGATTCCTTAAGTTTCCGGGATAAAAAGTAGCCTATGTCACTCTCCAGGTTCTCAACTATACCCATGCCACAAATCACGTCAATCCGTTGCGGTGTGATTGAAGGACAAACCAATAAACCAACAAACCAAAAACCAACAAACAAACACACTTTCACATTTATAACAATAGTATGGTGTGTTACTCTGCTAACGTTATGTTTTTTGGTATTCGAATTATATTAACGTTAGTGTTAAATACCAAAAAAATAGGAATTCACTTACGTGTTAAATACTATCCCTATTCCGTACTAAGTATAATAATTTGACATGTTGACGAATGACACGGCAATGGACTTGTCAACTGCATTCGAGTCATATTATCCCACTATAGCCCATTAACGTCCCACTGCTGGGCACAGGCCTCCACTCTCATAGGAGAGAGGGAATTAGAGCTTAGACCCACCACGCTGCTCCATTGCGGGTTGCGGGAGTCATATTATAACATGAAGTTATTCCATACTATTATCTATTCTGTGGTTATAGTTTATACGTAGATATTATACTTCAGGGGCCCGATTTTTTAATAAAGTCTTAATCATTTGAGAGCTTATTAAAACGTATGGCTACGTTTGTCAAACGGTTAACTCGTACCTACTGTTTGGACTTCATACATGCTTTTCAACTTGCAAACAACTATGATTATATAATTTATGAACTCCGTAAATAGGTCGAATTAGGCGCGGTTGGCGAGTGGCGCGGTTGTGGCGAGCGGGCGCCGCCACTTCTATCTATTTCATACAAAATGTATGCAAGCCGCGTATACAGAGAAGGCGAGGCGCGGACGACGCGTTCATACTTCCAAGGCCACGCCACGCGCCGCGCCGCCGCTGCGCCTCTTCTATATGTCCCGCGCCTTAGTCATTTGACAAACGTAACTTATTACAGTTTTCTTACACAATCGGGTGCTTGATTATTAAAAAGAAATATAGCCTTCAAGTAAATGGATCGTTAAATATTTTTTCCTAAGGTATCCAAAATAATTAATTAGTTTTAATCATTTTATTAGAGTTCCGTACCCAAAGGGTAAAAACGGGACCCTATTACTAAGACTCCGCTGTCTGTCTGTCTGTCTGTCTGTCTGTCTCCAGGCTGTATCTCATAGACCGTGATAGCTAGAAAGCTGAAATTTTCACAAATGATGTATTTCCGTTGCCGCTATAACAACAAATACTAAAAATTAAAAAAATATATATATTAAGGGGGGTCCCCATACAATAAACGTGTTTTTTTCGTATTTTTTTGCTCAATATTAAAAACGGTAACAGGTAGACGGTTCAAATTTTCACAGAATATTAACTTGTATATTACCTTTCAAAATAAATAATTAAATATCAATAAAGTAAATATTAAAGGGGGGCTTCTATACAACAAACGTAATTTTTTGATATTAACAGTAAACCTCTACAAACAAAGTTAGTTTTGCGGTTCATTAACAAAGGTAATAATACCTACTTCTTGAGTACGACACCCTCGGTGCGCGAGTCCGACTCGCACTTGGCCGGTTTTTATGAGTAAATTGTCTGTGTAAGCACTTTAAAATTCAAAATGCAACCATGTTTCATAATTGCATGAATGAAGTGGTCAATTCAAACTCGGCGTTCCTCGCGTCGTCGGCTGCTGTTGAGCGTTGACACATTTCATAAACGGGTAAGCTGCTGAGCTGATCAGAAATCATATTATCATACTAATATTATAAATGCGAAAGTGTGTTTGTTTGTTGGTTTGTTGCTTTGTCCTTCAATCACGCCGCAACGGAGCAACGGATCGACGCAATTTTTGGCATGGGTATAGTTGAGGACCTGAAGAGTGACATAGGCTAAGAGTTCCCGCGGGAATCAAAAAAACTTAAACCACGCGGACGAAGTCGCGGGCATCAGCTAGTGATCCATAATATTGTGGGCTTAAAATATTAAAAATTAATAAGCAGAGCATACTTCAGAGTGGTAACTCGGCCCGCGAGGCCATTATCAAGCCTATAGCTATTTGCCCCGAAAAACAAACTCTCGCGGGATACGCGGGGTGCGGGGCGCGGGGCGGCGGCACAATGCAGCCAACTGCGCGTTCACAGCCCCCTGCATTTGCATGCGCGCTCCGAACTGTGCTGCAGCTGCGAACCTACGAGCATTGGGTATCATTACCTACTGATTTTAAATTTCCTATGAGCACTAATCGATTTTACCAGTTCCGTAACTTTTTTGTGCATTTGACACGGTATATGACTTCCGCCGACCAATCTTCTTGTTCTTCTTCTCCGCATACTTCTTCACGTGAAGACAACAGCGTCGTGCCTGCTTAGTAACATAGTTACAATCGCAATTTTTGTGATTGGCTACATTTATTCTGGTTGGACGATAATAATGACTGCCTCATTGGTCTAGTGGTTGGCATGTTCGACTGCGTTCGACGAGGACTCGAGTTCGAGTCCCGGGTCGGACCATAATTAAGGACATTGGGTTTTTCTGACTAGTAATTCTCAGTACTATCCCAGAGTTAGGAAGTTGGCAGTGTATAACCCCCGTGCCTCGGAGAGCACGTTAAGCCGTCGGTCCCGGTGGTGGTGGTGGACGATATTATAATTAAGTGGACAAGGCTCAAAAGCCTTATCAACCGCTATGATACTCAAATATACCTATTAGATAGAAAGCTTTTCGCTTGATAACCGCCAAACTTCATTTCGAAAAAGGAACACGATGATGATATTTTCGGTGTACACTACTTTTCATATTGTTAGTGTATTTTATACGCAAAGTTAAGGTAGACGTTGCAGTCTGCGAGAACGAAAATTACAAATGAGCATCGCTCGTTAGCTCCCCTCAATAGATAGTAATTACTAAACGAATGGAGACCTATCTATTACACGTATTGATATGATCGACATGTAACGTAGAAGATAACAAGTTTATACTAATACTAGCAGATGCCCGCGACTTCATCCGCGTGAAATAACTTTTTAAATTCCCACGGATACTCCCTAATTTTTCGGGTTAATATATAGCCTATGACACTCACATAAATGTGGCTTTCTGTTAGTACCATAATTCTCAAAATCGGTTCAGTAGATCCAGAGATTACCCCCTACATTCTACAACGTCACAAATTCACAAACTCACAAACTTGACCTCTTTATAATATTAGTATAGATACTCGTACCTATAGGATATATGTACAGACAGAACTTACGCTGTTTCATACAATAGTTGTGATATGTGATCATTTATAAGCTCATATTTTCAGCGTGAAAAATGGCGTGGCGATAGTCGGATCAACGATGGACATATTTGTATGGAGGCACACGGTTGTTATACCAACCAAACAGTATGCATGTTAGCGATAGGTACTCGTAGGAAATATTTTTTATAGCTCAATAAGCTGCGCTTACTTTCGAAAAAGAGCTTCGTATGAAGTTTTTCGACGTGCTTTCCAGGGTTTTTAAAACTTTTTCTCGTATGAAATGAAATGTTTTTTCATGAAGGACAAATTGTGCCATTTATGATATGTTAGGACACTACCACCGGTCCGGAAAACAGACTTTTCAGTGGACTGCCTATTATTTGATTCGCTTACGCTTTTCTATACGCGAATTAGTTACCTGTGGTTTTATTTGCGTTTAAGTTAAGCAACGGAAAATAACAAAAAATTGAATGAAAATTGAAAAAAAGAAAAAAAGGATTTTTTACTTTTTTAATTATTTAAAACTTAATCGCTGTAACATGATTTGCATTATTTTATGATTTGGACGTCAACGTTACCTATATCACTTGATGACATAATTCGGGACGAACGTAAAACCAGATTTATGTGTGTTTGCTCCGCGCTTTATTGAATGTGTGGAGAGGGACATTTTATGGGCTCTTTGTGTTTTGCGCTCTGATGTATCGCTGTGACCGTGCGTCATATCAATTATCTACCTTGAGTATAATAATTCTTTATGGGCATTAATAAAAATTAAAATGGTAATGAAATTAAATTTAATGATAGTATTTTTTCTGTTCTTTATTGAATCTCTTTAAATCTAGATAAATACTGATATCTACTTGAAAACACAAAGGATGACTTTATTGTCCAAAGTAAAAAAGTATACATATCTTATAGTCTAGGGTTGATACGGGTAGTTAGGTACGGTTAACGTTAAGTAAAGTTAACCACCTTAAAAAGCCACTTTGACTGAAAACAGTTATGGATGTACAAATACTTCAGTATTATTGCCCGGTGGGACGCTTCGACTGAGGCAAAAACGTGCCGCCAAGCGATTAAACGTTCCGGTAAGATGCCGTATAGAAACCAATTAAGGGTATGAATTTAATTTAACTTCCATGCCTGGTTAGCCCGGTACCATCTTAGACTGCAGCATCACTTACCATCAGGTGAGAACGCAGTCAAGGGCTAACTTGTACCCAGTTCATTAAAAAAGATTAGATACTACGTATGTACCTATACAGTACTTACGTATTGAGGGATACAATTCATTGCATCGCTCAATATACTAGCTATTTGGTGGGCAAGTTTAACTATTAACTATAACTTTCAGTGGTGAAACTGATTCGAGTCCATCGACTTGGAATTCCAACTATAATAACTGCTACGGCTTGCAATATTCGGATCTAAATTTTAAAACAACACTATAGGTTTGTATAACAATTTGTAGTAAAAAAAAGAGTTCGAAATGCGTGTACCTATACTGCCAACAAGCAACGGTCGATAGTCAACAGCAATTTAGTTGGCCAATTCTCGCGCATCGATTAATATCCGACATCGGGTTTGAATTTATTTACGTTTAAATTAGAGTTTGACTAGAATCTATAGCGTTGCAACTTATAACTAAAATTATATTCTTAGCGCCTTAGCGATTTCCATACATTAAGTATGGAATCAAATGTTATGGTACTCGTATGGTTTCTGGTTTAAGATACTTATTGTTTCAATAAGAATTTATATTTACAATCCACTTATACTAGTGGTTCGCCCCGAACTGAGACCTCGCGGCGCCATCTATTGACATCATTGTGAAGTTCTGTTGTGAATACTAAGGCTCATTAAAAATTAAATAATTTCGTTCCCATATAATATTTATCTAATTTTAGTATTTGTTGTTCAAGTACAGGATATAATTCAAATAATTGATCAAGTTTCAGGCTCAGCATTTCAGCAAAATTTAGCGTTCTGAGGTCAACTTTGGACGTTAGAAAACCTCCACTTTGAAAGCCCCCCACTTCGTCAATTTTAAGGGAAATTAAAAAAAAAAAATATATTTTTGGACTCTATTCCTAATTATCTTTAAAATGATATACCGCAACCCTATGTAACGCTATAAAAATATTTTTTCTTCATATTCGCTTCTATGAGAGCCCCCCTGAAATAAAGATTTTTATTACTTTTAAGACGGACGGACGGACAAGTGCGAATTCACTCAAGTAGACTCTGCAGAGACCTTCGCTTCGCTTGGTCAATGAAACTTACAGGTTAACAGCTAGATGCATTTTGAGCGTACAAATTAGCTAACGGACAATTCCATGCAAAATATTAATTTCTTTCTATATTTAATTTATAATGAGGGTAGTCTTACGACCAAAAAAATAACAAACCAACGCATACCTACATATCGATGTATGGTTATCAAATCTAAATAAAAATATGTGAAGTCTGTCAATCTGCACTTGGCCAGGCGTGGTAAATATGGCCTAAGGCTTTCTCATTCGAGACGAGACGTTGGCCGGCGATGATGATGTTCATTCATAGCAAACTGATTAGGGGTATGGGCTTATAACTGCCGTGCCCTTAACAGGTTAGCCTGCATCTACCAACTTAGACTGCATCATCACTTTCCACCAGGTGAGATGGCAGCCAAGGGCTAACTTGTAGTGAAATATAAAATAGAAATGTAGATAAAAGACTTAAGACTTTTGCAGGGCAGATAAACGAGACTAAACAAGTACTTAATTAAGTATTTTGTCGAAAAGCTATTTATTATTACACACATGTACACAGCACACGCATAAAAGTTCATGTCATTACAAAAGCGATACACGCACACAAACAAGCACCATATTCAATAAAGAGCGGGGGCCAAACAAACATAAATCTGGTTTACGTGCGTCCCAAATTATGCCATCAAACGGCACCGGTAACTGTGACACCCGAATGAGACGTTTTACCAAATTTCCATACAAATCGCTTCGCTACGGTGGCAACGCGACGGGCGACCCATGAACCAGGAGTCACACTTCATAAATTTTGATTTTGATATTTAGTGAACGATTTCTATTAGCAAACTCGTAAAGTTGAGTGAGGGACAGTCTTAAAGAAAGATTATGCAAAAGATAACCACGATATTATACGTTAACTTTATCAGATATTGCAATCATATCTATTAGTTCCATCCGTGACTTCACTTATAATTAAGGTTTCCACTGAAAAAAAGCGCTGTAGTTGTGCTGCAGCATAATGCTGAGATGGAAACCTGTATTTGGTCACATATTACTATGTGTACCTTATATTATTTACTAGCGAATGCCCGCGACTTCATCCGCGTTGATTGATGTTTTTTGGTTCCCGCGGGAACTCTTTAAATTTCCGGGATAAAAAGTAGCCTATGTTTTAATCCGGGTTATAAGCTATCTATGTTCCAAATTTCAGCCAAATCGGTTCAGTAGTTGCGGCACGAAGGAGTAACAAACATACACACTTACACACACACAAACTTTCGCCTTTATAATATTAAATATTACTGTGATAGTGTGATGTGATTATAATTACCTAGTCTAAAACTCCATGTGGTGATTTAATAAAAAACAGTTTCTTTCTTTCTTTCAAAATGATAAATGCCACATATGATAAGTCAAGACTCTACTACCGGTTCGGAAAGCTGATTCTACTGAGAAGAGCCCGTAGGAATCTCATTTACCTACATACCATCTCCTCCCACATTGGTGGAAACTGGAAATCCGCCCTCAGATAGAGGCTTATAATTTTACAAAAAACGTACAGTTTCCTAAGATTCCTACAAGCAACTTTTTTGTTAAAACCAATTGCCACAAAGGTTTCCCGCGTACAAAACAAGATATCCACATCGTTTCGCAATGCCTAGGGAAATATTTTGGTTTCCAACTCCGATGAGATCCTTCCGATATGTTTTTACCTTCCGCTGAGAAATCAGGCGATGTTGTTTAAAGACACCCCAGTTCATTTTCTCTCCGACCATAAGCCGCGTGCACACAGGCAATAACAGAGATAATGGTCGAAGAGCTAGTGTGTGAGTGGCTAAAACTATAATGACTATTCAACTAACTGCATATTGACTCTTTTTAAACTGGATATACACTGGTACACCACTAGTCTACTAGGACTGGTCACTGTCATAAATACTGGAAACTATATTTATAAATACATATGTTAAAATATGTTAGCTTTAGGATAAACTTTTTTAAAGTTAGTAGCAGATTAAAAAAAATAACCTACCTATGTGCAACAATTTCAATGGAATCTAAACTGCGAAAATTATTATAACACACTGTTCATATATAGAAGTATGTCTCAATAAAGGTAATTTAAAAAAAAAATCAAACATTCTAGTAAAATAAAAAAATAGATTTAATAATTTTCTTTAAATTTCATTTAAAACAAACTAAATCTAATGATTGATCACGGATTACTGAATACTTAATTAATGTGCATATACCTCTAAAATGTACTATAAATGTACGATTAGAATGTGACCACATATTTTTCTAAAAGAATTATCACTATTCTCGAACAAAATATCGAAGTGCACTGTGCTGTTTTGGCACTACTGAAAGCTAAAAACCAAGAGAAGAAGAAGAAAATCTAAGCCGCTATTAAACAGAGTATTAAGCAAACGATACACGATTGAAGTCACCTGCTCTCCGTGTACATAAGCTACCGACGCGACGCGACGCTATCTTCGCCTTATTGCTATGTAAATAACCTCCATTGAGCCACGCAGATCGGCTGATATCCGTCGTGTGGCAGCGCCTTTATGGCCCTCTTATTATTGTCCTTGCGAATACAAACATAAACAATGCCCATTTGCGCAAATTGTATCCAAAGATCGTTCTGAAACTTATCATTGCAATCTCATTGCATCGTAAGTTTTTAGGTCGGGAAACGTACTATGACAAAAAATGATTATTCTATTCAACGACAAAGTAGTCCTTGACTGGTGTACTATCCTTGAATGGTGATGCAATCTTAGTTAACCTGGATTCAGTACATCACCCATTAAGAACCCGTGCACAGTGTAGTCAATTATTATCAATCGTTCAATTTATCAATCTATTCAAACGTTATGATTCCTTTGACTTCGTCCGCGTGGATTAAGTTTCATTGATTCCCGCGGGAACTGTTGAATTTTCCGGGATAAAAAGTAGCCTATGTCCTTCTCCGGGATACAACCTATCCCTATACCAAAAGAGAATGACCAAAAGTGGGCCATTCTTGCGTCTTAATGAAATTAACGGTAAAGCATTGGAAATATACTCAGGATTATATAATAAAAAAAAACATTAAGATATTAACTGGGAGTTTGGAGTAACCTGAATTTTAAGTTTTGAGGTTAAGTTGGGTAATTGTTAGATATTTAGCCATTTATCTCATAATAATATATTTATCGACACGCAGGTTTCAGAAATACGTTATTAAATATTTATAATATAGATAATTATTTATTTTTTATCTATAAAATGAAAATAATTATTGTTTGCGTATTTAAAGTTAATTTAGTTTACTTTGTACCATCTAGATGGCACCACTTGTACTCTAGCTCGCGGTAAAGCTAGCGTAACGCCATCTAGGTGGCACAAAGTAAACTAAATTAACTTATACGCAAACAATTATTTTAATTAAAGCTAAGAATAAAATAAAATAATAACGTATTTCGGAACCCTGCATGTTGATATATATATATTATTATTAGCTAAATGGCTTAATAATAGGTACCTAAAAATTGCCAAACTTAACCTCAAAACTTAAAAGTCAGATTACTCCAAACTCCCAGTTAATATCTTAATGTTTTTTTTTATTTTATAATCCTGAGTATATTTTCAATGTTTTACCGTTAATTTCATTAAGACGCAAGAATGGCCCAAATCTCATACAAAAATGGTCAAGATCCTTTCATCAAAATCGGTTGAAGAGATAATTTTTTTTATTCCCGCAGGAACTCTTGAATTTTCCGGGATAAATAGTAGCCTATGTCCTTCCCCGGGATACAACCTATCCCTGTACCAAATTTCTTTAAAATCGGTTTAGTAGTTAGGCCGTGAAAGCGTAGCAGACAGACAGACACACACTTTCGCATTTATAATATTATTAGTATGTATTTGGTAAATATATTATATCAAGTAAGCACCAATTATGAAAACAGTTATCTTGATCTAAGATTTTTTTTTTACTTTTTTTAACATAGTGGTATCATTATCAAGCCTACGTACCCACGCTGTTCAAAACAGACACGACAAATAATTATTCCGCAAAAAAGCAGTCTCATTGACAAATCTCCCTTGCCCGATGCGAAATTGATCCTTATCAGCCAGGTACCGGTTGTACACTAGCATCGAAGCAGTAGATAAAATCGTATCATTAGCTTAAAAAGCCCCATGAATTACAAACAACAATAACCCGGAATAGAGAATTAAAAAAAAATCACAATGCTATGTTTTTTCCCTGTCCGCATTACGGGATGATCCGTCATTGTGCCGTCGGCATACAGATGGCGGTGATAAACTCATCGCTTTATTAAAATAATACGACCAGATTTGGTTGAACTCTTGGTATTAAAATTATTTGGTTCTCTTTTTACTACCTTTAAACTTTGGCTCAAGCAAACGATCATTTGAATAATTTACCTTCTTAGTGTAGGTACATTAAACATACACACAATATACCATAACATTGGGGCACACTTTTAAGAGTTCAAGACTCGAGATCTTTTTATAGTACCTAATGTATCTTTGTATACCTGAAAGGATATATTTGTGCCTGATATTAAGCATTTTGAGGTAGAACCAGATATTATATCAACAGATTTCTCGAAAGCGGAGAGCGTCAGAAATTTCTTCGCAACACCTTGGCATACGCAGTTATGGCACACTTTCCTGAAATACTCGTAAATCTTTCGTAAACGTTTAGGTTAGATAGATCAATGCTCTAATTTCGAGTAAAGCTTTATAGAGCCTCTCAGGTGTAGACGTATTTAATAGACAAGAGAGATAAAACAGAATAAGTCAAAATATGTTATGATATGCTTGGTTTCAAACGGTCCGTATCAAGATTTACAAAAATCATCTTGGTTTACTTCGTTACAGATAAAATGAATTATTATTAGGGTTGAGACAAATTTTACGCTTAAGCAAATGTCAGATATATTTTTTAAAGTACCAAAAAGTGAAAATCGGGGAAGGCAGATGAGGTCAATATAAAGTGGTCTGATCAGTTACACCACTATCGCAGGCAGTGATCAGGGAGTTCCATTCAGGACGCAGTGGTGTGCACTCGATCGCGATACTTAATACCTTCCCATGAGGAGTGGTGCACTGCCCACGTGCCAAACGTGGGAATTTGGATCTCGCTATTGAGATTATTGAACAGCTTACTTACAGGCGGTTGGAATGGGAGCTAATTTGTTACAGGTCATGCCAAAAGCTGGCTCTGGAGCGTTTACACCGAGTTAGTGATAACATGCTATACTTAAATATGAATACGTATTAATAACTACCTGACTGAAAAATATTGACGCAAAATTATACCCAGTGATTCTGAAAGAAATTTTTCATCCCACCATCTCGGAAAGTGTGTCTATTTTTAATCTTCGATATCTGAATGCAAAAGCCGTTATTATCCCTTGAGGATAAAGTAAATTGAATTTAGAACATCGTGTGCACGTTAGTAAATATCACTCGTCTATGAAGTTTGTGAATTCAAAACGTCATTAAAACCTATTTACTTCTACCTATATGGTGCCGAATTTCCATACAACCTTTTTTAATTTGTTAAAATCTCACACTCGTAACCTTCTTGGTGTACTTTTTTAATCTGCTTTGCGCGCACCATTTTCTTTCACGTCATGTCATTTCCTCGCTGAGGTGGGATGAAAAGTTACGTGTTGCACTCGAGTGAAAAGTTGTTTTTTAACCGCGTGCTCAATTTTGATGACCGAGCAAGCGAAGGATTCTAAAATTGAATCACGACCGCAGCGAGTGGTTAAAAAATTAGAATCATGAGCGTCAGCGAGGGCTTGTTTAACAAATAACTATTGTTTTTGAACTTGCTTTGAAAAAAAGCTATTTGCACACTTGCAGAGCTATAGATATTTATGTTAGATTTTATTATTAGTGGCATCAAATTAGATGTTTCGTCTAGTATAGTCTATGAGCATGATCAGATACCTAGTCATTTTGGAGATACAAAGTAAAATCACAAATACTTACTTCAATTGTGTAATTTTGAAGTAAGTAACTCTGTCTTCACCGTTATTTGATCTCAAACCTTACGTGCTTAAAACATCTCAGAGTCCATTCGGTAAGGCAGATTTTGTGTTGGCAGACTTCATCATGCAGGTTTCCCAAAGATATTTTTCTTTAAAACGCACATCAAACGAGATCACTCTGTTGATCCATGATTCTGTGTCCAGTTATACTATATCTACCGCTATGTCTATTATATGACGTGAGCGACGCTCTTCGAACATTTATTAAAAGTTACAGGGGTTGTAGGGAAGCCGCATGAGCCCTAATTAAGCCTTTTTTACAAAAAGGCCGAACCGAGGGACTTTACCCTTCCGACTCCTTAATGAGCTGTTGTTGCCCACCTATAGTGTGGATTACAAGGGGCATCTTTGTTTTATTATTCCGAGATTTTTTGGACGAAAATTATCTAGCAGACGGACACACTTTCGGATTCATAATATTAGGTCCTTACATATGAAATTGGCTTTTTGTAAGGGAGGAACATAGAGTCGATTTTTTAAAATATAATATATTTATTTAATCAACGTATGTACCATTGCTATCTATGCACTTTTGCCATCTCCTAGGTAGTTCATTGATCCCTTTACTTTCTTCCCTTTGGATATGGATTTTATTTATTTTTTCATTTTTTGCATACCTACCCACGCCGGCTTCACTTGGTTAAAACTTCTCAAAACTCTACTGCTATACATTAAGAAATATCATTGAGGACAAAACCAACGAGCATAAAATACACAGCTGCACTCTTGCGCCAAACAGTCAAATCTGTGTTGGTCATTGGCTCTAATGAGCTTGACCCATAGAATTTGCCTCAAGACCCCTTTTAATTCCTCATTCATCCCTAAGACCCTCCCTACTGATCACGTTCAAGAGAACTCTAGTTCGAAACAGCTCTACAATTTTTTATAACTTACATTGTCGCGTAAGTTTGATAATTGGAACGGCTTTGTTCAACATATCACGCAATGTATAATATTGTGAAAATTCTCGTGTAGCATCGATCACACATAAAACCTTCATAGTAACAGTTTATAGCCAACTTCCTCGACCAGAGGATTAACTCTCCAAATGCTTATAATTAGTCGTAAGCTGTTATTAATGCTGGTTAATTCGGTTTATTTTTGTGATCCTGCTATAACTTACCTTATTACGGAATCCTGAAAAATGTAAAACCTGAAAACGAAAAGGTAAAGTTATCTACCTACTTACAGGAAAATTTGTTCTGAAATGAAATCATCCTTGTTTCAACACTGAACACTTTTTGAGAATATAATTACATAGAAGTGTGGTACCTAGGTGATTATTCTTGCCATTTCGATAAGAAACCGACAACAAACTCAGAAGAGACAACTGAAGATAAAATCTTTCTAACCAACTTTAAAAGGCGAAATTTCTCGATCTCACGAATGTTATTTTTATTTTAAACATTCCTAATATGTCAGCTTTGTATTCCTCATAGTGTGGTTAACTTCTTTCACAAACATAATTCTAAAGATTTTCTAGGGACCATAAGTAACAGTGTGGGTTATGCTCCTTCCGCGTAAACTATTGTAGATGTAATCAATTATTATCAGGAAAATCCAGCCTCAAACAAGAGTTACACACATTTAAATACGGTTGTGGGCTAGCGGGGTGGGTGAAGGGGGAGGGTGTAACGTCTTGCGCGGTGAATGTGGCCAAATTGGAGGAACGGAAGCCAGCGCCGCCCGCGACTTGACCGGAACTGCTCCTGCATACACGCCTTAGGGCGAAGCTCCATTGACGGCTGAACATTTTTATTTATGACTGATCTGACCGGACTAACTAGACGATTTATAACACACCAGGCAGCCAACTATACAAGGCAAAAGATTTTTTTGTTTTACTTCTGTAGCTCCATTATGCAATATCTCTAAACATATTACTTTCTTAGAGCTCCGCCACAGTACCTTAAGTATTTGTTAGACGAGTAAAAATATTTGCTACCAAAGACGAGTAAATAAATCCAAGAAGGTGGAAGTCTAAAGTGGGAACACTTTAGACTTCCACCTTCTTGGTTTTATTTATAAAATCAGCAGTCCGATTGTCTTAAAGAGCTCGTACCTAATCATTTTTAACCGACTTCAAAAAGGAGGTTCTGTATTCGACCCGATTTTCTCTTATTTTCTCGGAAACGAATGGACCGATTAAAATTTATTTTTTCACTTTCATTACTAAAGATTGAATCGTATTGTTTTAATACGTAGGGCGTAATGTAAGGTAATACCAACATGGTTTTCGATTTGTAAGCAATCTATGAACTCCTTAGAATATGCCAAACCTTACGATTTTCTTACATAATCACACTAGACACTACTTACGTACACTGACGTATACCTACTCAGTAATCAAAATTGCTGAGTACAGTAAGAAAAATTGGTAAATACCTATTTATTTCCCGTCCCTTACATAACAATGGAATCATGCCCATATTCTACCAAGTAGCCAGTTATACGAGCTTCCATTCGCCCCGCTTCCCTTCATTGAGGTAGCCCGTTATTACATTGCGACCTGATTTGGGTACATTTCGGCCCATGTAGCCAATATTTGACCATCTTGTGTATTCCTGGGATCTCTATAGGGCACCTGCTATATAATATTATCATTGTATTGTAATTATTTTATTATTATACCATACGTGATACTTACCCAAGAATTTGTATCAAAAGTAGGTATTAGATCTTACTACATACCTATAAACTATCCTAAACTGACTGAATGACTGCTATACCTATCGAGTATCGACGTACTTAAGTCTTACCGCAGTGTATACTCATAGAAACTTGAAATTTTGAAATGTCGGTTCAGTTCCTAAAGGAAACTTTAACTTATCCATGCGGATAAAGTTACGGGACACAACTAGTTACTCGTATCTATAGTACGCGCACGAGTTGAATGCAGAGCTTTTGTGATAAATGATAAATGATAAATTATTTATTTATTTCACGTAGGACAACTTGTGTCACATATGAAACGTTAAGACTCTACCACCGGTTCGGAAAATTGATTCTACTGAGAAGAGCCGGCAAGAAACTCAGACATCAAACATACCTTTAACCTCAATAAACCCTGGAGAGGTTCCCAACTCCCCAAATCTCAAGCGTTATATTGATCGGTCAATGGCTCTACAGATATGGTCAGAGCATAATAGCGTTCTGTTGCGCGATGGCCATACATCTGCCCGGATCGTGTCGCGGGCAATAGGCGCGAGGATTTAGCTCTCGACTCAATGTACTGCGCCTCTGCTTTGTCCAAGCTATGAGTGTCTTTATGCCCACTCTCTATTTTATTCGACCATTGGGTTCGGTATAATTGTCATCCGTTATGGTTGATTGCTATGGAACTTTACTGCCTTGGTACAAAATAAGTGTATACCTAGTAGGTATACCTACGTTTTATCAAATTTTCCTGGTCTTCTTCAAACCTATACTCATGATTTTATTCCATTCAGAAGCATACTTACTATCCAAGAGTGTTCAGGCGTAAACTATTTATTAAAAGGGATGCAAGATATTATGATTTCTTTCTACAAGAAAATAAACATTCCATAGAAAATTCTAGGCATTTTTTTCCTGAATTCAATACTATAGTAATACTATTATTCTATTGACAATAGTTACCTATTGTCAATTGAAGTCGCCGAATGTTTTGTGTGAAAAGTATCTAGCACAATTTGGTGATAAGGTTGTTACGTAGGTAGGTGCAATATAGCATTGGAAATTTCATAGTTCGTCTCGTGTAACGTTAAAAATAAACACCACATAACTGCTGATAGAGCATCGGAAACCCTTTTAACGTCAGCGATCGACACAAAAGCGCCTCATCAAACGTCCATCTCCCGGTCTACGCCTTTGCGTCTTCGTTTTGCACCCCGCCGGGCGCTAGTGGCAAAAAGACCAAGAGTATGTGCTGATCCGATCATTAAATAGATTGATGGCACCTGGGCGCAAGGCTCGAGCGATAAATAGTGGCGATTCGGGTAATCCTACCGGCGGCCGGTGCCTGCCGATGGGCGGCATCCATTCTCTTTATTGCACCGTGCTTTATAGCAGGCCAGCCTTGCCTTGATGCCTACGACGCCGTAGCGCCTAACATATTGACTGCGTTACTCAATACGACCTCCGGGAGAATCACAGCGCAACGCTCTATTGCTGCACTCGTATCCTCCCGATTTGCTCACGAATCAAACTGACCTATCTCGTTTTTGCGACGATAAATCGAACGTCACAATGTGTAAATGATTAATTGCCACGTTATTTTGTAATGTCTGTTCTTGACCGATTCTCAGGTGACACACATTTAAGGCGAAGTCTCATAATTATCATACGAGTACATCTGACGCATTACCTTTTTTATTTTAAACAAATGTTTATCTAATAAATTACGGTTACGTAAAAGAAAGTAAAGGTTCCGGTAATATATAATTTACTATTATTTTAGTTTGAATAAAACTATAGTCATTCAAGTTGTACGATCAAAAAAGTCTGAAGTTAAAAAAAATCATAAAAAGTGTTACCTAATTATATTTATTAAGCATATGCGTGTTAAATAACTTTGTGCCAGAATTGGCCTATACACAGAGAAGAGAACGATTCCCCTTAATCTTACGTGCGAGTATAATCATTTTGAGGGTGTTACAAAAACCCTTATCTATTTTATGGTTTTCGGTAAAAAGTTGGCGTCAGCGGGCAAAACAATGGCAAATTAGCGATGACGGTTAAAAATGACGTTCGGATTGGTCGGACCGGTAATAAATGCGGCTGCCGAGGCTCGGCGACGCGCTGGCGGCTGTATTAATACAGCCTTTTAAATATGCACCACGATACATGGATGGATTTTATTAGACCGGTACCATGACTGCAAGAAACTCCAGCCGAGGTGGTCTGAAGTGGTCATTGGTAAAAACGTAACCATAACTTAGCGTAAAGATTCATGTCCAGTTCCTAAAGTAGGTACCTGAAAGTGGTTAGGTTGGAGAACGTAGTATTAAAAAATAAAAAATTAAAATTAAAAAAAGTGGTTTAGGTACCTTTTAACAATTTTGTTCTAATTAACTCGCAGGCAAAGCTGTGCTTTAAATATCCTGCATGAACGTAATCCCAAAACTTTCATCCGCGTTTGCTTCATTCTTATTTTTTCCAGTAGTTAGGTCTGATAATTACAGGTAGTATAAAATTCGGCTAATTGCAATAAAACCATACTGAAAAGCTACTTAGGATTGATAGCAGCATTGATGGTTATGGTAAAATGTATTGTAAAATTTCACCACTATGTTACACACATAATTGTTACTACCGACATAATATTTTGTGTATGGTTGTAGAAGTCTAAGATGTTTCGAATGGCAGAAACCAACCAATCACTCCTCCGTAGACCAAGTATTATCAAGTAGTAGCGCTCCACCTTAGGCTGCATCACCACTTGCAAGCAAGTCTGATTGCAGCCAAGCGCTAGCATATTTATTAAAAAAAAAAAAAAAAGTCAGAGGGCAGACCAATTGAATGTGGAGTAGATAACTTCGTTACTAACATGAGTGACCGCATCACGTCTACCTGCCCCACTCGCCCTTTCTGTATAAACTGTGAAGGTGACTACGGCTTCGACACAAATATCGATTTAAAAAAGCGAATTATTTCCCTAAGAAATTCAGTTTGCAAAATAGTACATTACATCGCGAGACCGGGAAGTACGCGTTTTCTGGTCGAGTGTTAGTTAGACGGCCGAGCCACGCGAGGCCGGCTATATACAAGACAAATACTCTCCCGGTCGAGGTGTGTATAGTGCTTTTCTATAAAAAATGAAACAACTGAAGCAAATTATTTTTAGCTAATTCGGCCTCCGCTCTCAGAAAAGGAGGCGTACAATATTATAAAGATAAAAAATAAATATTATACTTTTAATTTTTTTTTGAGCTGTGAGTGCTGAACGCGTAATACGGTAGAGTTCCTAAACTATTTAGGCCAAAGAACAAGTTACAAGATATTCAGGAAGAAAGATTCCAAATTCAAACTTATGATATTATGTCATGAAAATACATACATTATTTACTGGCCTAGGCCGGGAAGTTTAACTTTCGAAGTCATTTACAGGGTATGAAATGTATTTCATATCATTTTTTAGAAAATATTATTTATTCCCAAAAAAACATCACCTAGCTACCTGTGGTGACAATATTGATACTGGTCCCTAATGTAAAACGTCAGCGTGGCCACTTAATTAATGACCATGACATAATGGCGTTTTTACTTCCACAGATTAGGAAATGCAGACATCAAGATTGTAAAACCATATGAATGCGCTGTCAACTCTCGTGTATAAATAAATAAGTTGGGGTTTTAAGGTTTTCTGCGAGACATTCGTTTGTTTACATGTTTTATAGTAATCTTACTTTCATTTGTATGAATTAAAGAGAAGAATTTTTATAATATTTTGAGCGAATACAGACTATAAACAAATGAATGCGTCGCAGAAAACCTTAAAAACCCAACTTATTTCTTTATACATACACGGGAGTTGACAAATACAGTCCTATCTGCTTTTTGAAGATTTCACTGTTACATCTACACGAATCCATACTAATATAATAAATGCGAAAGTGGGTCTGTCTGTCTGTCTGTGTGTCTGTCTGTTGGCTACGCTTTCACGGCCCATCTGTTCAACCGATTTTGTTGAAATTTGGTATAGGGAATGATTGTATCCCGGGGTAGGACATAGGCTACTTTTTATCCCGTATTTAGGAGTTACCGCGGAAATGCAAAAACTTAATTCACGCGGACGAAGTCGCGGGCATCATATAGTTTGTAGATAAATTTCTTAGCACAATAATTGTTGTAGCTGAATTAAAAACACGAAAAAGAAATGTTTGGCTACATAATAAAATATCGCAGGAAACCGATAAAGCCAGTGTGAAATAGGTGGATAGGAACTTGTACAGTGTATAATATACTCGTACGTACATTTTTTGTTCTTTCGCCATGAAAATTCCCGATCGCGGTCAAAATAGTACATGCGAGTGCAAGTTTGAAAAGCCAACAGCGGGATACATATTTTATAAGTTAGCTTCGATTGTTCCGGTATGGTTTTTAGTTTTTTTCGCGTATCAACCAGCGGCCCTCGTCGATGTCCATCGACACATGGTTGGGGATTTTTTTTCTTGTTGCGAAAATCCCCGGCATGGATTGTTTGTTAGCAAGTGCTTGTGAAGTGATGCCCTGGAACACCGACGGCTTATATGCGTGTCAATAGCTGACTGATTATATGTTAGGATATACATAGTTCTCGAACTCATTGTCTATACAAAATATAAATACAAATACTTTTATTTTGCAAAATGTGAGTTCAAATAGTAGAATGGAAATTGAATTTTTATGTATTTTTATATTGTTATGTAATTGAAAGTTACTAGAATTTAAAAGAAACAGGCCTGAATCGTTTTAGAATGATATTTTTTCACTTTCAGCATTCTGTATCTACAGCAAATAGCCAAACTTTATCTCAAAATCTAAATGCATGTAGATTTACTTACTGAAACTGAAATACTTAATTAATTTTATTAATGTTTCTACTTATAGAGATAAAGTTATGTGCCTATGAGTAGGTACATACTCGCAAATAAAAATTGAACATCCGTTTCAGTAGAAAATAGATCGACAAAGCGTTATTTTACCTACCAAAAATATCGTCACAAAATCATAATTCTATAAACACTTCAAGTTTCAACAGATAACATCGCCGTAGGTGTACGAATAGAATAGAGTATGCATTTCTAAACGGCACATAAAAAAAGTATTGAATATCGATGGCAAGATATCGCCCGGGGCATCGATCCGGCATCGAACCCGGGCCGGAAGCTCTTCCTTCTCACGCGGCATTCACGCGAACAAAGGCGCACAGTTTCATGACAAATTCGACTCGCGATTGTGACGATGACAACTGTATGAGAGCTGGTCTTTGTGTTCCCTGCGTTTAATAAAATTTATTAACACGGATATTTTTCACGCTGGAACCCCAAAAGTGTCCTAACTTGAAAGCGACGAATTTCTCAGTCAGTTGATTCTCATTTATTTGGTAAACATTTGATTTCATTTCACCAACGAACTGATATGATGAAATCTAAAGCAGTTACAAAGTTTTTCTGAAAAACCTTTAAGTACCTAAAACCACCACCACCACCACTACAGCCCATTAACGTCCCACTGCTGGGCACAGGCCTCCACTCTCATAGGAGAGAGGGAATTAGAGCTTAGACCCACCACGCTGCTCCAATGCGGGTTGGCGGGCTTTAACGACTATTATCATGTTACTGATAATAACCGGGACCGACGGCTTAACTAGCTCTCCGAGGCACGGGGGTGAAACACCCCCAACTTCCTAACTCCGGGCTAGTGCTGAGAATTTCTAGTCAGAAAAACCCAACAGTTATTATGGCCCGACCCGGGACTCGAACCCGGGACCTCATCAGCCGCAGTCAAACATGCTCACCACTAGACCAACGAGGCAGTCACCTAATACACTGATAATAATAATACCTAACTTTTTGTACAGGGTGTATTGGTACCAAAGCATTTCAGCTTCCATTACCGAGAAGTATAGGTATAGTAAGTTTATACTTTTTTGTGCGACTAAACTTTTCAGGTTCCAATTTCTTAGATCATTGTTTGTGTCAATTAAACTATTCAATAGGTACAAACCAAATGGACAGTGGTATAAACCTTTTGATTTCAGGAAACAATTTTAAACGATTAGTCTCAATATCAAAATATTTATATTTCTTGATAGCAATAGGCAGCATACCTACTTAATTAATTTCAAAATGAAATTTAAACATTTCATCCATAGAAATAGAATGAACTAAAATTCTACATCGATGATTTCATCGTAATAGTTTACACTCCAAATTGAGGTTAGGTCACTTTCGCGCAAAATCCGCCATATTTCGTACCGCGGACGCATTCGAAGGAAGTTTTTACGAGTATTTCTGTTTACTTTAGGCACAAAGACTAAATCCGGGCATTGCAATCGCGATGCGAGCCAGATATTAAAAGCACGTGTGGGCAAACAAAGGTTGCGTTATGCGGGGGATTATTTGCCAATTTATGGCGCTTTTTAGGGTTCCGCTGTCGATTGTGAAACCCATCGTAACCCCGGAAGCTACATCTTGAGACCAGTGCATGCACTGGCTAGACATGAGTGGGGCCTTAAAAATTCTGATTTGCAAGACCACGCACAAACAGGAAAGTAGACACTAACTAGGTACCTATGACAACGTTAAGTAGAAGAAAGAGAAGTATGTACATATACCTAATATTAATATGTATGAAGTATGTACATATACCTAATATAATATGATAATAATATAATAAGTCGGTAACGCACACCATAACTTACATATTTCATCTGTACACATACTTGCATTATATTACAAAATGATTAGTCTAAATTTTACTCTTTTTATACAAAACAAATCATATTACACTTACATACACTTATTATACATACACTTTAATACTATACATTTATTACATTATGTTACTATACAAATTTTTATCATAATTCCCAATTTTACGCACTCGTTCTTCCACAAATCACTATGTAATTTTTTCTCAACTTGGCTGTATTATAAAAAACCTCCTTACAAAGTCAAACGACTACACTATCTACTGAAGAATTGTATTTTTAAATATGATATTCAATAGCATAAATGAAATATCCAACGATTTAGACAATGTATCTGTATCAAAGAATATAACCTGTGATGTCGAAGAATGTTAAAGGCATATTAATCGAAACTAAAAATTCTAATACATTTACAATGATCACGCAAAATATACGAAGTATAAATTGTAATATGAATGGTTTTGAGGTCTTGATATCCAGGCTTAAATTAGACCTAGATATAACAGTTCTTACGGAGTGCTGGCTTGCTAACACTGTGTCCCCGCCACATCTTAGTGGTTACCATTCGATGGCGTCAAAAAACCATAAGAACCAAAATGATGGCATAGTAATTTACATTAAAAAACAACACGAAATTATCACTGAGGAACCTTCTTTTCTGGAAGGAAATTGTATAGTTACAAAATTACAAAATATGGTCGTAATAGCTATATACCGTTCCCCATCATATAAAAACATTGACACCTTCTTATCTTCATTAGATGCGATACTTCAAAGATATTCAAATTACAAAAATATTGTTGTAATAGGAGATATTAAGAGCGTTCATAACTTGAGCCGCTGAGCAAGTTTAGGTATTTATCTCGGGTAAATCCTTTGTCTCGGATAGTCCTTTGTTATAGAGAGTGAACAGAAGGCGTCGGGTGCAAAGTAGTTTGACGAACCGTTTTGATCCTAATCCCATTTTCAAACAGGCAATTATTTTTCAATATTTAAAAAAAATTGTTTTTAATTCACTTTACATACGTTTCATGTAAACTTTTTTAATATAAAGTGCATTCATATAAAGAGAAGGTTGCATGATTGTAAGTATAGATGTTTTTAAGTAGGTACCTTCATCCATACATCTTTGTTTACTTATTGTCTATTAGTTATTTATAAGACTCATTTTGTACAAAAAGAAATAAAATAAAAGTAAATAAATATTAGTATTATTTCGATTTGTACGTAACATTATTCACAAACAAAAATTATTAGAATTTATATAGTCCATACTATACTACATAGATAATTCATTTATATGCATATCATTACGCTTGCAGGCTTAGCATGTGCACAACGAGATTATCTCGCGAGGAGAGAGACAAATGTTGTCGTCGCCGGCGATTCAATTCAATTTATTTTAAACATATTGTAGGACATACAGGTGTCTCTTATGTTACGTCATGTTTTGGCTCTATCGCCGGTTTGGAAAGCAGATTCTGCAGAGAAGAGCCGGCAAGAATCTCGGCAGTTGCTCTTTTTTTTTTGAAACAAGATATTACAATTCGTAGGTAAGTATAAAAATAAATACACTAGTGTAAGTTATTATACTATCCTGTTTAGTGGCTAATTTTTCGTTTATCCCAACATGCACAAAATGCGGTATATTACAAGAAAAAAATAGTCGCCATGTAAAGATTCGTAGAGAATAATACCACAGATAAGAAATATTACTTTTGTCTCTACTTTTGACGTAACGAGACAAGTATCTAACCATGTTAGCTTCGGTAGACAAAAAGAGATAACGAGTAGACATAATTTTACTCGTTGTACGCATGCTAGCCCTACTGGTCTTAGTTTTCACATTGCAAATTCGATTGATCGTTACCTATCGATCATATTATTTATTATTTTTATGAAAAAAAAATGTAAAATGAATCTTAACAGTATTGAGTTAGATATCAATTTCATGTATGCATTCACAGCTACCGCACCAAATGGAAACGTTTTGAAATTAAAATCGGTTGGAATTAGGGACTTTAAATCAAGAGCCTATGGGTCCATTTACTCTGACGGCAATGTGATTACGATCAATCAAATTTTTAATTTCACAATTTGACAAGGTCGTAGATATTGTCATTAGTTTGAAAATCGGAGTTTTAGAATCCATTTCTGAAAAAAATAACTCATTTTCATTCGCACTCAATGAATCCTAAAGACAAAACAAAAGAGATAACCACGTGCAGATGCAGGTGTTTCACTAACGTTGGCTTTTGTTTATCACGATAACAATAGCGATCACTGGTCAATAGTGATCCATACTAATATTATAAATGCGAAAGTGTGTCTGTCTGTCTGTCTGTCTGCTACTCTTTCACGGCCCATCTGTTCAACCGATTTTGATGAAATTTGGTACTGGGATAGGTTATATCCCGGCGAAGGACATAGGTATATCATAAAATCTTGGTCCACGCGGACGAAGTCGCGGGAATCATCTAGTACAATAATAAAAGAAAGGTCCGGTTTAAAAAATATAAAACACATTCGTCAAGTGGCACTCTGTAAACGATAACCACTTGCAAAAGGTAATAAAACTATATAATCCTGCAGGTGTTGCGCTAGTGTACTCAGTTTATCAAAAAACAATACTGAACAAAATTTACTGCGCGCGTTGTAGTAATAAAAAACAGCTTTGCTACCAATTCTTCAAATAATTTTTTGCCGTGCTAATGAGTGTATTGTTATTTGTTAGAAATAAATAATTTTACCTGACAGTAAAATAAAAACGCGATGCCAAAAAAGCGCATACCATGAAAATCGAATTCAACTTTTTCGTGATTGACCGACCACGCACAGCCAAAATCGATGAACCTAAATATTTGATTCATTGAGTAGTCTAGGTGTGAACTGAGGAAGTAGGAAAAGGTCGATAAGCTTTATCAAATGTGCAACATAAATAAGTTATATTGACTTTTACATAATATTATTTACAACATAAAATTATTAGAATTACTAATTCACATCAGACAATGTCTTCTCAAATTCCAAACCAGGCAATAAAACTGATTTGGAATTTGAGAAGGCACTTGCAAATTGCAGGTATTGCACTAATGTAGGGTTTTGTTTAGTATAATAACAATTATTGCGATCACGGGTACAATAACAAAAAGAAAAGTCCGGTTCGATAAAACATAAAACACAATCATCTAATGACGCTCTGTAAACGAAATCCACTTGCAAAAGGTAAAAAATATATAAATACAGTTAGTAATCATGAGTGCATTGTTTGGAATAAGTAACTTTGCCTGACAGTAAAATAAAACACGCAATGCCAATAAAGCGCGAAATGAGACCATAAAAAAACTTTTATAATACATACAAAACAAGGACGTGATTGACCGATTGACCGACAAAACCGTTGAACCTAAATATTTTATTCCTTGAGTAGTCTAGGTGTGCACTAAGGAAGTATTTTGAGTTTCAGTGAAATATCTCAGTTTGGATTTGCTATGACGTCATACTATGGTCATATAATATCTCAGTGTTCAAAATATGTAGTTTTGCAATAAAGAGAGAACCAACAAACAAAATCACATGTGCATACATAATTGCTAAGGAATAGGCATTCCCCAAGTCATGAAACATAAAACAAAACATATTCATCAAAAAGGTCCGTAAGAGCGGCTAATAATAATAACTACCCATTAGCTACCTGCTTTTGCTACCGTGAAGACTGTATTTTTATGGTCATAAATTATATCTATCATAATTCTAATCACACCGATAGTCATAAGGAAAGACAATTTCACAACCGAACACAAGATATCGCGCTAATATGCCATGAAAGACAATAAAAGAGTGATTATCATTTCAATAAGTGACAGTCGGATCAATATTTATAAGGGATGGAGTTGCCAGTCTAGGTAGACATTGTTGGTCAGCCTTTAAATAATAGTTAATCTAACCACAAGCCTAAAATGCAAGTTTAGTAAAGTAAATAACTGTCTGATACACACGACCTTGTCTGAATGGAATATTCAAATTCTTATTTAAGTAATATTACCATAAATATCATATAGGTTAAGTATAAAGTATATAAAACTTAAAACTATTAAAAAAAAAAACATCCATCAATAAGAAAAAGCAGCCAGTATTAAAAATGGCTACTGTCGAGAAGTGGCAATCACACTACAATCTCAGGTATATGCTACGTATATCATTTTGAGTTGCGGAGACAAAAGGCGTTACTTTTTTTTTTTTTTTAAGGCGTTACGTCCACCCTCTGGGAAGCCACAGCTACGACTAGTTTTACTAGCGCTTGATCACGCTGTTTTGTAGTGTGTTACAAACTTATTTTTAGATGTAAATTATTGTTAATTATATATATTTTTTTGCTTTATATAATTGAAAATATGTCTTACTTTTAGGAGTACTAATTTATTTTTACAAATTAAGCCAAATAACCTCCTAAAATGACGGTTATATGTGTCCTTAATTTCGTCAAATTAAATCTTCCTTCTTTTGAATTTTATAACACAAAGAATAGCAAATTAATAATTGTTATCTTTAACTATGGTAGTTCAGGACATTATACTCAATAAAAGTATCTCTTTGTGTGACCACTACGAGTAAATTTGGACGTTCGCTAACGTCAAACTTTACACAAAAATCAAGATTGAATAATCGCCTTTTGGTATTTTCGTAATAAGGAACAATCTATTAATTAATTTCAAAATGTTGTCAGTCATAATGGTAGGTCAGAGAATTCCCTACAATTTGGTATGAATAAGTTTTGAGTTAATGCAGTGAATAATAAAATATCAGGGGGCAAAAAAGCTAAATATAAGGGTTTACCCTTGCAGCTCAAATGTATAGTCTTAACATAGATCTTAATAAGGATAGATTGGACTCCAATTCTGAAAAATATCTCAATCTAACTGCTTTTCACGGTTTATTACCTGCACATTGTTTTGTAACACGAGATGCTAGTGGATCATGCATTGACCATGTTTTGTTAAAAACAAAAAATCCCTCAATAACTATAGTTCCTCAAACCCAAATAACTGATCATAAGCCTGTAATATTAAATATTCAAATGAAACAGCCGGTAACTCAATTCACAATCACTGAAATTAAAAAGACAAATACGGAAAAACTATATTTAGACGTAGTTAACAGTGATTTTAGTCCAGTATTAAATAATCCGGACCCCAATTCCTCATTAAATTGCTTTATTGACATAGCAATAAAGCAATTGCACCGCTGTTAACAATAACACCCAAATAGTTACATTGTCTCGTCGTAAAAAAATTATCAAGCCATGGATAACGCCTGGGCTTCTTAGATGTATTAGGCACAGAGATAAATTGCATAAGAGGGCCAAGCGTTCTCCAGAAAATGAAACTATTTGCCTTATCTACAAACGTTACAGAAATTTCTGTAATAATCTTTTGAAGAAGATAAAAAGAAATTATGATAAGGAACAGGTAAATATGGCAAAAAATGACAACAAAAAGCTGTGGAATGTCCTTAAAAATATGATAAATTCCTCAAAACAAATAGGGTATAATAAAGAGTTGCTAAATATTGAAGACACACCACAATTATCGGTCGATTATATAAATAACTATTTTATCAACGTAGGTAGAAAGTTAGCTGAGACTTTTGATAATATGAACGATATCACAACTAATTTAGACTCACATAATCAAGTAAATTCTTTTGTTCTTTTGGATACAGATGAAGAGAAAATAAACCAAATTATAAAAAACTTAAAAAATGAATGTACCGTGGGATGGGATGGAATAAATAATAAACTACTCAAATGTTGTAAGGATCACCTAATTCCTTCAATCACGCATATTTTTAACTGTTGTTTGCAAAAAGGTATTTTTCCAAAAGCTTTAAAAAAGTCTGAAATTCGACCAATTTATAAAAATGGTGATAAAACAATTATTGGCAACTATAGACCAATTTCCATCCTCTCATCTCTATCTAAAATTCTAGAAAAAATAGTTAATACAAGATTGCTACAATATTTGGAAAATAATAATCTCCTATCTCCTAATCAATTTGGCTTCAGGCGTGGTAGATCTACGGATGACGCAGTGCATTCTATAACCAACTATATAGCTACCAATCTTGATAAGGGTAAAAAATGTATAGGTGTCTTTCTGGATTTGGCTAAGGCCTTTGATACCGTATCAATCCCAATCTTACTTAAAAAGCTCGAGTGCCTCGGTATCCGAGGCCTTCAACTGAAACTGTTTAAGGATTACCTGTCAGACAGAGTACAGTGCGTCAGAGTAGACTCTTATGCTAGTAGTGATCTGGTTGTTACACACGGAGTGCCACAGGGTAGTATTTTGGGTCCCACTCTCTTTCCAATATACATCGATTTCCTCACGCGTCTCCAAGTGACCAAGGGACAAATTATTTCATATGCAGATGATACCGCGCTAGTTTTTGCTGCAAACTCATGGATAGAAGTATTTGAGGCAGCTCAACTAGGGTTTAATACGGTTACCAAATGGCTATATAATAATATCCTATCACTAAATATAAATAAAACTAAATATATTACTTTCTCAATGAGACAAACAGTTAACCTTGATAACCTCCATATAGTAGCTCATTCGTGTTCTCATGCAATGAGCTCCTCATGTACATGCCCAATATTGGAAAAAGTTCCATATATAAAATATCTCGGTGTGACCCTGGACTGTAATCTAAATTTTAATAAACATATTGATTTACTAAGGAGTAGATTAAATAAAATGATCTACATTTTTAAAAACCTGAGACACGTAGTTGAACCTATAATACTAAAGAGCATATACTTAGCCCTGTGCCAGTCTGTACTAACATATTGCATTTCTTCGTGGGGAGGCGCATCTAAAACCACATTAATGAAAGTTGAAGTTGCTCAAAGAACAATTTTAAAGGTATCTACTTTTCGTCCGTTTCGGTACCCTACATCTTTGCTGTATCAAAACTGTGAGGTGAGGTTCTCTCTGTAAGAAAGTTATTTGTATTGAGTATAATATTAAAACAACATAGAGAACTAACTTATGATATCTCTTATTTAAACAGACGCAGAAAACATAAAGTTGCAAATCTTCCACACCAAACAAAAACATCCTTCATAAATAAATTTTACTATTTTCAGGGGCCTCATGTTTATAATAAAGTAAATAGCAGTAACCCAAATCTACCCACTTAATAGAACAAGTTGTAAAAAAACCGTTATTACTTATTTACTAAAATTATCATATGAAGATACTGAAAACTTGCTGATTACATTAAAATAACTAGAACATATTTCGACATACATAGAAAATAAATTATTCTTCTTTATTCTCTTTAATAGTACCTATACCCTTTACCGTAAATAGCTTACGCGTTGGGAATCCTTCACACTTTTACACTATTACACACCCTCTCTTATAGTTTCACATTACTCACACAATAGAACAGACATGCACCTATATTTTATTAGTTAGTTTATTTCAGAGAGGTTCAAATATTTTATATATGTGTATTCTATCATAATAAATATAATAATCAAATTGTATGCTAGAAAAACACTAGGGGAGTCGGCACTGAAGCTGAAGCACAGGTTCACCTTAGTTCAGCCTCAGAAGCCCAGATTATAAAAAAATAAATAATAAAATAGCAACTGGATAATTATATTAGTACTATTAGTACTATTAGTTTGTGGGACTGCATCATCACTTACCACCAGTTGAGATTGCAGTCAAGGGCTAACTTGTAGTGGATAAAAAAAGGTACACAATACATAGTCGTAGTTTCATGCACTCAATTATTTCAGAAAGGTGATCCAGGTCGAGAAATCAGAATAAGAATAATATTTATTTTCATAAAATTTTAGGACAAAAAACTAAAATATTAGGTAAATAGGTAAATATTATGAACTATGAAGCACCGTTGGAGTTAATCTTAGCAACAACCTACCAAGTTTTGTTGCCTACGAAACCCTACCTTATCTAAGAGCCGACTTACGCTTGATCGGATATTTTATTGTAAGCTCTGTTGAAAGCGCGCCGGAAATTTGGCTCAATTTCAACAAATGATATTTTAACTATAAATATTATGTAATGTATTCGGGTGACAAATGCCCTGAAATACGAGGCCTCCACCTTACTCCTGGGAATTTCGGCGCATTCATGTGACTTTTGTGAAACAGAGCCAATGGATCTTTTGTTTTGGGTACCTACCGAATTCCGATAGTATATTTTTTAATATGGAATCGTATAAATCTTTGACACATTATTTTACTCCAATATTTTACTCGTTAAAGAGGAAAATATTGTCATTTACAGATCTATTAGTGCTCAGTCCTCACAGATCAGCAGTTCAATATTAATCATCAAATCAAGTATTCAAATCTATTGAACGACGAAATCAAACTAAAAAATCCAATACCAGCATTTTCAGGGCTGTAACTGAAGTATTACTCATACGCTGGAATTCCCACAAAAGGCACCTATGTTATCAAAACTAAGCTAAGCTAAGCGTTATCAAAACTACAATATATCAAAATTTTGCAAGAACACGTAGGTACATAATAGTCGTTCAAGTTACATGGTAAGTTCGAATCACCGTATCACATTCACATATTAATTACTAGATGACTTCGTCCGCGTGGACTAAGTTTTTTCGATTCCCGCGGGAACTCTTGAATTTTCAGACAGACAGACACACTTTTGCATTTATTAAGTATGGATATAGGTATAACTTTTCGTAATCACTTTTTGAGAACTTCCTTTCAACATAATTAAAAATGCCATAAGTAAAAAAGCTTTATGATGTAGGTAAAACCCTAGTAAACCAAACCAAACAGAGATAAAGTCAGGTGCACATTACGACGTCACACAAATCAGTGCGGGCATCTATTAGAGGTGATAAAAGTTTACGACTGCTCGCTGCCGTCTGAACTGCCGACGCGTGTGCCCGACGCGTTATTCTTCCATAGTTCTCAGCTATGAATTTTGCAGGGATTACATGCCGATCACGTTTGAATTTTAATTTATTTCACAGGAAAAGTGACTGAAACCGCTGGATCTACAAACTTGGCATTTTTATGTATATCTTAAATATATATAGGTAAATCAAGAAAAGGTGATTGACTGACTGATCTAAAGCTCAGCTTAAACCACTGGGCTAATCGGACTGAAATTTGGCACACAGCTAGCTTATTATGACGTAGGCATCCATTAAGAAAGTGTAATATAGGGGTTTGAAATTTGAATGAAAATTCAACTTAAAATGAGCGAAGCCGCAGGCAGAAGTTAGTTGTCTCTATAACGTAACGTAAAGCTTAGCACCTGCAACCAATGTTTTTAACTTAGATTTATTTTCGAATAAGTTTTTTCTATTGTGCTATGTGAACCGCATCCATGTAAACCAAGCCATTGCAAGCCCATTCCGTCACACTAATTTTAGACTGCATTAGGCTGCGATTACTTTAGAAATCGTCCTACACTTAATTACCCTTGTTTACGCCATTCATCTAAATAGTCACCATTTAAATGCTGTATAATGTAATGAAAATGTATCGAAATAGCTTCAAGGCGGTCCGGGGGCGGAGCTAGATCGATGTCTTCCGTTGATCGTAAAATCTTACGATATTCATCAATAATGAGTACGGGCCTTTATAAAGGAAGAAAGTTGTTAATATGGGATGAAGAAAAAATATAATTAGCTAACGGGTATTGTTAAAAAGTAGATTAGCTGTTGAGTTTATATTATAGAAATTCTTACAAAAAATAATTTGTGCGTTTCGAGGTCAATCTGTGATTAACAAAGTTTAAGGTGTCAAATGTATGTCTCTGATGAAAATTTACTAAATTTTTTTTTCATCCCACCATCTCGGAAAGAGTATTTTAACGCTTCGATATCTGAATGCAAAAGCCGTTATTATCCTCTTGAGGATAAAGTAAATTGAATTTAGAACATCGTGTGCACGTTAGTAAATATCACTCGTCTATGAAGTTTGTGAATTCAAAACATCATTAAAACCTATTTACTTCTACCTCTATGGTGCCGAATTTCCATACAACCGTTTTTAATTTGTTAAAAACTCACACTCGTAACCTTCTTGGTGTACTTTTTTAATTTGCTTTGCGCGCACCATTTTCTTTCACGTCATATTGTTTAAAATTAAAACCTTCGATTAAAAACAAGAAAATTTAAAATAAGTGAACAACCTAAAATGAGTGTTTCTAGTGACGAAGAAGTTAATTTGACGCCAACAGAATTGACTGAAACTATTAAAAATGCGGAAATGAGCTTTCTCCCTCAACAATCACGCGAGAAGTATTTCATTTCCTCGCTGAGGTGGGATGAAAAGTTACGTGTTGCACTCGAGTGAAAAGATTTTTCACCTCGTGCTCTTTTGATTCCTTCGCTTGCTCGGTCATCAAAATTGAGCACGCGGTTAAAAAACAACTTTTCACTCTTGTATAACAAATAACTATTTTTTATTATTATTATTATAAGACCACAGCGCTCACACCAGGGAGGTCATCATGACGTGAAAAATCAAGCGGAAAAGGGAAAGAGGTTTTTAGTGGTTAGGTTGTTGGGCAATATTTCCTATAGGCACCTAAATCACTGAGGGACAGAATACTGACTATGTATTACTGACACAATAACAATGAGGATTTTCCTATAAATTTCGTTGAGAACCGTTCAGCAGCTGATATTATATTGTGAGTATGGGTATATATTATAGATTGAATATTTGAGTTGTTCAAGAAAATAACGAGTAGGTACTATGGAAAAAATCCACCATCAACACGTATTGTAAGTCCTTTTTACTTGAAATATTATTTATTAAAAGCGTAGATATATTATTGCTTGTGATTCGTCTTGGGTACCGATAAACTTAGTTTTGTAAATTGGACTCCTTAATCGGGTGACAATATGGAGTGTAAATAAATATATCCGCACAGCAGGACTGGTACCTGCTCGGTATACCATTAGAGAGTTATTTTTTTGTCGTTCCTATCCAAGATTGATACATTTGTAACCGCAAAGGTTTTCCAGCGGGGGGCGAAACCGACTAAGGATTTTTTCAGCCTTTCTTAGTAAGCTGTCGATACTCGATTGAAATGTTAGGAAGCTAAGTGTCGTGGACGGCAATAAAGATAATGTAAGTGTCAGTGCGATGAGAAATTTTCGGGTACAATGGGCTTCAAATGAAGGTCTTTATACCATGCGGTAGCAGTGTCACAATGGATAAGACGATGAGAATAATGATAAGGTACTTACGTGCTAATAAGATTATCAAAATGCAAAAGAAATAAGTATCTATGTACATGTAGGTATATGAAAAAGAAAAACATAAAGTGATGATCATATTTTTATAATTTTGTGCATATCTGTCCAAATACAAACATATATTATCTTAAATGTGTTTAACTTAGTAGGTATTTAGGTAGTAACAATGTAGAATTTCATAGAATAGCATAAGTATATTGCAAGCTTTTCATAATATTAAAAATTTTGACGTTTTAGATTCTGGGTAATAGTTCAACGGAACATCGTAAAATTCGCATTTACTGTAAATCCAAAAAGTTAATTGCGAAATCTATTGTCTTAAATAAAGAATTCCAGCTTTGTAACGGGTTATTTGCAAAAATACTTCAAAAGAAACATAACAATGAACCGTTACGCAAAAATGGCTTTTTGCACAACCTTGGCAATTATGAAGGGATAGAAAATAGTTTGCAATAAATGTAAACCTTTCGGCGGCAAACGCACCGCCACCGAAGGGTTAGGTACTATTTATTTCTATTAGCCAACCATTTTGTGTTTGACGATTTCCCCTGCGTAACTCGTAAAATACGAGTCCCATCTGAACGTGGCTGGTTAATCCACGAATTCCAACAGTTCCATCTCAACGCAGTTGTAAACGACATCGCAAAAAACTACCAACTTTTCATTGAAAGCGCGCTCATAAAGTAATTTGCACAAATTCGCAAAAGGGTGAAATTTCATTCGGACACAACTTTTTGTTTTGGGAACCCGTTAACTCCACAATTACGAGAAAAAAAATGCGCATTTACTTTACTTATTGTTAGTTTTTAACTTTGTAACTGTTTATTTCACTTATATTATATGAGCCGAGTTTTATAACCAAAGCAGTTAGATAAAACATAACAATGAATGCGATTCGTTATGCAGTAGAAACTAATCTAGAATTTAAAGGATACCCAAGATTACTTATTATAATATTTACACTTACTTTAAAAATAATTAAAACTCGATACGGACCCCATTATTTCTACTAGTATACCTTTTAGGTACTTACTCGTATATATACTGCTATATTTTCAGCAAGTTCTGCTTTTCAAATATCAAGGAGTCCGTTTACTATCAATGTAGGTAAATTCTATAGTTACACTGCATCATTAGTACGCGAAAGTCGAAAGTTTTCTCTAGAAAACCTTATTTAGTCCACATTAACAAAAGGAGACTTGATTTTCTTTCTATACCGAACTTTGACCGAAATTATGCCGAGCTTTGTGTAGAGATTGGGTGCCCCTAATACCAATCAATGCAAACTCTGTACGTGTTCCTATTCCGTAGGTTAGTGTTATAGCGGGAAATAAGCGGGCCGGGGCGGTCATCGGGCAGAGTTGGGTTAAATATTAGCCCAAGAGCTGGTACCACTGAAAATACACAATTTGAACGGATCTTCCTTTCTCAGTGTGCTGTTATCAGCATTCAGGGTCGTGAATGAGAGGATTTTTTTTGGAATAGCAGTGCGGTGACCTAACAGCCCCCTTCGAATATTAAAAAAATTCAAATTAAGGTCTGTGCATCTTTAGCCATTTATGTTATTACTTTATTCACAAGGTAGTACAAGCCTTATAGTAGGTAGGAGCTATAACAGCACACTCTTAAAGCACTTAAAAGGCAATAAATCTCAGATTTGTTCATTTTGAGGTAATGTTTTGAATCCGTTAGCGATCAATGAGATCAGAGATGCCATTCCCAGATTTCTCAACCGTACAAAATAAATTAATCGTCTTACGTACCTTTATTTTAAATACCAAAAACTGTTATTTTGCTTTATTTTTAAAGATTCATAGGATTTGTTAAACTGGAGGTGGGCGTTAACAGCTGGCACACAGTTTTACACTAGCGCAGTTGTATTATTAAAAAAAAAGGAGTTTATTACAGCATAATCTCGGAATATTGCTAAAACGTCCACCAGCACTCTGCTTATTCGTTTGACCCGCCGCCGCCGCCGAACTTCTTTCAAACACCCTTTACACAAATTGATTTTAAACGCCGACTTATTTCCGCCTCATATCGCCGATCCGATCTTACTATGAGTTTTATGGAAGGCCTTATGTGGGGTTAAGGAAGCCGAGGTTATAAAACAGTTTATTTCTTTTCAGGACCGTATAGTTAAGCACTTCTAATTATGCGGGATCAATTTTCCATATGAAACTCATTTAAGTGTTATTCTTGAGGGAATATTTCGTACTTAAAAATAAATCTCAGGAGGATCACTTCCATCACTTAAAGCAGTATTATTTTAAGATTGTTGACGCTCTTGTTTCAGAATTATAATTCTTATTTTAGGGACGTCATGGTACGTTAAAATCCAAATTACAACCATTACAACCGTAGGCACCTATATATTATTATCACGTGGGTAAAGCTGAGGACAAAGGCTTGTTTTGCAATCCAAATTAAACTTTCGAGTCTGCAATATAATATCCAGTACAAATTGAATCAACGTTATGAAATAAATTCACTGCAGTTGATTTTTTTTTTGATAATATTTTTTTGGATCGCTGTCGATGGTAGTTAATACTTTCAATACAAATATATTTTCAAATTAAGTGTGTGATATGATTACTAGGCGAAAATAGTAATCCTATCATCACATCCTAGCAAGTTTGATTGCAGCCAAGCGCTAGTCTATTTTAAAACACTTTTATTTTTGTTTACATTTAAGATTAACATAAAATACTTATTAGAATTTACTGGCCGCCCGCCCACAGGAAAATTACTTGCATTCGCACTTCAAAAAAGCAAGCATATATCTGTTTTTGGAAATACTAGTTAAATTTACTGCGGTATTCATGCAAAAGCTAGCTGACCCGACTTCTATGGTGATAATTTCTCATAATAGGAGTCTACCGTGTCATCCGATAATGTTAAAGAGAGTCCTCCCATGGAATACACAACGTTCTAAACCAGCTGTGTCGTCAGTCAATTAATTTATCCTCTTACAATTTATGTGCATATACAACAAGACGTGTACTCTATGTAGGTACTCTACAAATTGGAAAATACGGGTTCCTACTCTACATATACCTACCAAACTACAATGACCTACCAATATCGTTTTATTTGCAGTAGAGCAGTTTACAAGGCAGTACAATCAAAGAGACAATATAAAAATCCAAATATCCGTTTATTCGGGGATATCGAAGGTGAAGTAAAAGGGGTTACGGAGCTTAGCCGGGCGCCGGCGGCGTATTGGGGCTTACCGTGATTTACTCGTTACGTCGCCTCGCGGGCCGCGCTGTACCGCCTTTTTTGTTTACTTAACGGATCACGGGTTACCCTTTATTGGGTAAAGTCGGAAAAGTGATATCCCGCGGCGCAAAGTTCCGCGGATTTCTGTATCCTTTTATTTTTTATTGTAACGGAGGCGGTTGAGTTCTTACAGAAGTTACCGATCGCTTTAGTGGGTACGGTAAGATGCTACAGTGGATAATAACCTCCCAACTACATGTCTTTTATTTTTGTAAGGCAATTTTTTGATAAATTCTTACGAAGGTGCTTATTTTCTGGGACAAGTCGTGGACAGCGATATGTCGTGACCAAAGATATCAAAGTATGTATTAAACTACTTAATATTATATGTTCTGCTTATCGCAGGGGCACAAAATTCAGCAACTCGGCATAGCCGTACTCGTAGACCCAACGCGTATGTAGGTATATTGTATTTTATGATAATACACAATATTCATAATATGATACCTACATTATAAAACAAAGTTATGGTTAAATTTTTAAGACATCAGACTTTATTGCATTGCGTAATTCTGGGATGCATACCTATAAGTTTAGGTCTTAGGACGTTAGACTTTATTAGGGATACCTACCTACTCCAGCGATGATTGTTCTATATTAATTGATGGCTTGTACGGCAAAAAATCTGTTATGGATTTATAAGCAAGTATGCATGGTATAATATTCATAACTTTAAGGTTCTCATAATTTATTAAGTTATTTTATAGGTACCTACATACTATAAGAAACCTCTAAAGAAAAAATTTCAATATGATTATTTAACTTAAAATCATTGTACAACAATCATTAATCATCATCCTCTTCAAAATAGACGATAAATGGCCGCAAATTTAACTCAAACTCATTGTAATAGTCCGTGAAACGTTCACTCAAAACTTTTGGAAATATTTTTCTTGGTTCGCACACTTTTCGATACCTTCTGTTCTATTCATTCAACCACGATACCATCAATTGATTGAATTCACATTACAACTAGTCTGTATTTCATTGGAAATAACGTTTATTTTTGTTTGAGTTTCAAGGTATTACCTATTTCATTTCATACCACGTAGTGGTATTATGTCTAAAAAAATAAATGTGGGGATTGGACTTTATTACAAAAGGTTCCGTAGCTTTTTGAAAAGTTATCTATATTTTTACAAAATAAACAAAGATAAAAAAAAATTTGAATACTTACCTACTTTTTATCTTATGAAACCTGTTTAGGAAGTTATTGAGTTTAAAGCTTATTCTAGTTTCTATTATAATTCCTTGTTTTGTAGGTACGATCATATTTACTATCTGATAAAAGCTAAAGGGTGAGTGGACACACTTTATGTAGTTTAGTAAGCTTTTAGTAGTTAAGTACCTAAGCTTTTTCTTACTATGTTTCTTCATCTTCTATGCCTTACTATGTCTTCTCTACTACGTTTAGTGTTTCTGTTGTACAAATCTTGCCACCTGAATGCGAGGTGAGTTTTTGTCTTATCTAAAAAAATTCTTTCCAAAAAACCGACTTCCAACGCCACTGTAAAGTACAAAATAATTTTGATTTCTACCCACTATGTTGAAGTCGGGCGGGTATAACAAGGTTAAGCAAAGTTGACGCATTAGACTCGCCCGACTTCAACATAGTGGGTAGAAATCGAAATCATTTTGTATTTTACAGTGGCGTTGGAAGTCGGTATTTTGGAAAGAATTTTTATTTTTAACTTTTTAGTGTCAGGGTTGAGGATTTGGAGTCAGAATTTTTTATGGGACCACCTCGAGAGCTTCCACTAACGACGAAAAAAAATTCAAATCGGTTCAGAACCTCCTTCTTTTTTGGAAGTCGGTTAAAAATGAACCAATGTGCTTACGCTCACATAGTTACAAAGTTGGTATAATAGCAATAGGTACACACACATTGGACGTCGTCATTGGTAGTTCAATCACCGGCTATAGGTACCTAATCTAGACATGAATTCCACCGCCAGATCTTTTGGTCAAATGCATAAGTAAATGACGAAAAAGTTTAGACGAATGTTGCAGATTGCGTGTAGGTTGTTGAGAGTTGGAGCAGAAATGATACGCACAGACTCGGTGTTAATATGGCAATTATGGCATATATTTACAAATAAATCCTAACCTTATATACTAAGAAATTAGGTACATTGGAGTGGGGGAAAACCTTGTAACTATCATGTACTGCTAACTAAAATATTGCTTATTTATACTACGTGACAAAGTGCGAACTAAATATAGTTAAATTGTAATAAATAAATCTGTAACCTACATTTCTATGGTCACGTATTTGTATGTGCCATAGATATTCCCCCCTTGAAAAAAAGAAAAAAAAAATATACAGAATTATTATCAATATAAAATAATTAGCATTATAACTATCTATGCAAAACGAACGGTGGGGCGAGATACGCGCCCTGAACGTGTAATCTTCTGCTGTTTAAATCCACTGTGCTCGGTCGATAAATCATCTCTTACTGTATTGTCATGTTCCTCTAATTCCTCGTTTAGCAAAAATGCTGGCTTCAGTCGATCTATCGATACGTTCAATTCTTTGCCGTTACGTTCAATTGTAAATACTTTGCTACTCCGCCTGATGACTCGAAAAGGTCCTTCATACGGAGGAGTTAGGCTTGGGCGAAGTCTATCGCACCTCAAAAATACGTGTGAACAGTCTGATAAACGTGGATGCACGAACACGTTCCGATCCGAACTCTCTCGCTGCGGAATGCTTGTGACTCGACTAATATTTTCCTTGATCCCTTGAATGAATTCCGGGTATGTGGTTTCCGATTTATCACCGAAAAAGCTTGCCGGTAACTTGATAGTTGTGCCGTAAACAAGTTCTGCAGCGCTAAACCCAGTATCTTGTCGATAGCTGGAGCGTATGCCAAATAAAACTGACGGCAATTCTTTTGTCCAATTCGTTGTATTTGCTCGAGCCATTAACGCTGTTTTAATAGTTCTATGTAATCTCTCAACTTTAGCGTTAGATTGTGGATGGTATGGTGTAGTTCGGAACTTCTCAATTCCCATTAATTTTGCGAGATTCCTGAATATCTCCGATTCCATCTGCCTTCCTTGGTCCGTGCTGATTACATCCATGCAACCGTAACGACAGATCCACCCTTCGTAAACCAGTCTGGCGATAGTCTCAGCTGTTATATCCGAAACTGGAAAAGCTTCAGGCCATGACGTACAGCGGTCTATCATTGTTACTAAAAATCTTTTGTTTTGTGAGGTAGGTAATGGTCCTACGATATCAATATGTACGTGTGAAAAACGCGCAGCAGGCATAAATTTGCCGAGCGGCGAAACTGTATGTCTATGCACTTTTGATCGCTGACATTGTGTACATGTATCACACCATTTGTTTATTTCTGAATTCATATTAGGCCAGATGTAATTTCTTCCAATCAATTTTCTTGTCGTATTTTTGCCTGGATGGCTCAGGTTGTGATAACTGTCAAAAATAGTCCTTCTCAGTTGCTGTGGTATATACGGTCGAGTAACTCCAGTGGAAATATCGCAATATATTTTACTGTTTGTATTTGGAACTTCTATGCGCTTCATATGCAACGACTTATTTCGCATAAGTTGTTGTAATTCAGCGTCACCCTCTTGGTTTTTTTCTAAATCAGAAAAATTGATAACCGTGGGTAAAGTTATAGTTTCTACAACTCGAGACAAAGCGTCAGCCACAACGTTGTCTTGTCCACACACGTGCCGTATATCGGTACTGAATTGCGATATGTAATCTAGGTATCTTATTCTTCTTGGAGTGTCATCCATTGATGGCTTCTTGTCGAAAGCGTGAACCAATGGTTTGTGGTCGGTATAAATCGTAAAATTGCGACCTTCAATCAATCGACGAAAATGTTTCGTCGCCATATATATACCCAAAAGTTCGCGATCATAAGTGGAGTACTTGATTTGTGCTTCAGATAAGGTTTTTGAGAAAAATGCTATCGGTTTCCATTCCTGATTGACCTTCTGCTGTAAAACTGCGCCCACGCATTTTAAGCTTGCGTCGCTCATTAATGCAATCGCTGCATCAGCATGAGGAAATGACACAGTTACGACGTCGCGCAAATCTTGCTTGCATTGTTGAAAAGCACGTTCGGCCTCTAAATTCCACAATATCGGTGTGTTGTCGTTCTTTTTTGAATTCCTCAAAAATATGTTAAGTGGGGCTTGATGCTTAGCGGCCTGCTTGATTGAGTTTCTGTAAAAGTTGATCATGCCCAGGAAACGACGTAATTCCTTCACAGTTTTTGGTTTGGGATAATCGATGATTGCTTGTATTTTCTCTTGTGTCGGTTTCATCCCTTGGCTCGTTATATGATAACCAAGAAAATCTAACTCTTCTTTAACAAATTCACATTTGTTCATATTTATTGTAATCCCATTTTCTTGTAATCTGCTGAAAACAGTCTCCAAATGTTTGTAATGATGTTCTTCGGACTCGCTTGCCACTAATATGTCATCGACAAAAATAAAAATGTAGTCCAAATCTCGAAATAGTGAATCCATAAGTCTCTGGAACGTTTGTCCCGCGTTGCGTAATCCAAAAGGCATCCTTGGAAACTCGAAAAGTCCGAATGGTGTAATGATTGCAGTTTTTTCAGGCTCTGCTACCTCTATAGAATGATAAGCCTTCCGAACGTCGATTTTGCTAAAAATGTTTTTCCCGCTTGCGATGTATGTGAAATCTAGTAGCCTCGGTAATGGATATCTGTCTGGAACAGTAATCTTATTTAATGCGCGGTAGTCACCGCAAGGTCTCCATTCGCCATTTTTCTTTTTTACCATGTGCAATGGACTAGCCCATGGACTACTAGATGGTCCGCATATTCCCATTTCCATCATTTCCTGAAATTCCTTTTTGGCGGCTTTATACTTGTCAGGAGGGAGCGGACGAGCGCGAGCGGATACTGGAAATCCTTCTGTGACGATGTGGTGCTGCACCTTATGTTTTGTGGGTATTTTCATTGATGTCGGCCTAGTGATACTTTCATATTTTTCCAATAATCGTTTGATGGTCTCGGGTAAACCAGAGTCGATGGAGCGTATGGACGGCATATTTACTTTTATTGAACTCGCAGGTGTTTGACCATGTTTGACCATGCACGTCTACCAACAGACGGTAGTGCTCTAGAAAATCAGCTCCTAATATAGGCATCTTGACATCGGCAATGATGAAAGTCCAGATGAACGGTCGGCGTAAACCCAAATTTAGCGTTAAAGTTTGTTCTCCGTATGTATCGATCACGGTTCCATTAGCGGCGTATAATTTGCAATCGCTTGTGCTTCCTGTGTGCTGTGTTGTCTTGCGTATAACTGAAATATTTGCACCCGTGTCCACCAGAAACCTATAACCACTGTTTGAGTCGGTAATAGTTAGGCGGTTTGAAGGACGGATAGCACAGAGTTCCGCCGTACTCTGCGCTGAGCTTAGTTTTCCGACGACTGTTGTTTACTTCCCCAGGAACAAGGTTGCTGACATTTGTATGCTTTTTCCTTGAATACCTGATGATAATAGCAAAGATTGCCTCCTTGTTTAAACGATGCTCGTTGGCGCGATCTTGACCTAGATCGGTAGTACTGCGGTCGACTAAAATTGCAGCGTCGACCGTTGTGCCGCGCGCGATCATTGCGTATCGCAGCAATTTCTAACTGCATTCTTGCAATTTGTGACGTCAGGTGAGTGATGAGATTTACGTCAGTGCTTACTGCGGCCGTAGTGGTTTTACTGGGACGAGTGTTCTCGTAGATGCGGTCAGCCATTTCACTCAGTTTATCTATTGCCAAATTCTTGGTAACAGCCAATACGGAAGTTACAGAGGGAGGAAGTTGCCTCATCCATAACAAACGGAGTGTGTTTTCATTTATTTTTCCGCAACCAGATTCCTTCATTCTTCTTAGAAGCTGTGATGGCTTTTGATCCCCCAGGTCCATCTCAGAGAGTAATTTGTGGAAACGCCGATGCTCACTCTCTTCGTAGCACTTGATTAGCCTTTCTTTAATACAGTTGTACTTGTTCTCTGTAGGTGGGCTGGTCAATATATCGCTGACTTGGTGGACGACCTCTTTTGGTAGTTTTGACACTACGTGGTTGTATTTGAATTCGTCTCCCTGCTTCTGAGAGGCGATAATAGCTTCGAACTGCGAAAACCATAGACGCGGTGAGTCGGTCCAAAATTGCGGTATCCTTTCGGCTACGGTGATTGATGCCACTAGGTCTGTGCCGGAATTGGATGGATTTTCCAAAGTACTTCTTGCTGGTGTGAGTGTCGGATGGGCCATGTTGCTCCGTTGGTCTTGGTTGCTGATCCGTAGCTTGTTGTTTCCGTAGACTTGTTAATTTCGTAGGCTTGTTGATTACGTCGGCTTGAAAATTACGTCGGCTTGAAAATCACGTCGGCTTGAAAATCACGTCGGCTTGAAAATCACGTCGGCTTGAAAATCACGTCGGGGTCACCACTGTTGCAGATTGCGTGTAGGTTGTTGAGAGTTGGAGCAGAAATGATACGCACAGACTCGGTGTTAATATGGCAATTATGGCATATATTTACAAATAAATCCTAACCTTATATACTAAGAAATTAGGTACATTGGAGTGGGGGAAAACCTTGTAACTATCATGTACTGCTAACTAAAATATTGCTTATTTATACTACGTGACAAAGTGCGAACTAAATATAGTTAAATTGTATTAAATAAATCTGTAACCTACATTTCTATGGTCACGTATTTGTATGTGCCATAGGCGCGTTTATTTTTATTTTTGGTTAACCTATAAGAACCTACGTTTATTTTAGTTTTGATACACAAAACCCTAAAACCGTACAATACCACGTTTTTATATCAATTTAAAGTATTCCAACACATAAATCAGTATTGAACAAGATATTAACGTCCAGTCGTAAGCGATGACAAAAACCTTATTGTGCGGGGGTGTGAATGAATTCCGAGATGTGGTCAAATGGCCTTTACTGTTCACGCTGACATTCTATTCAGACTAATGTCCTGCCCTGGGGATTAGCGAGTGATTCTAATTATAAGCATACTAACTGACCTCCCCTGGCATTGCTCGGATGGATTTTCTTAAAAATCCATTCTTACTGAAGGAACTAGAAATTTAATTCACTATAATCCGCGACAATAGGTAAATCTATGTGGTACAGTGTGTATTTTGCACTTAATACAGCCCACGATATTCACCACACCACAGAAATCTTCTATCTCAACGTACGTTTCTCTCCAACACCGGAGCATCTTCAGGAGATGTTGACTCGACAATGCACGATTGTAAAGTATTGTCGAGGAAGTATTAAACTTCTAGTTCCTTTAGTATCATGGAATTCCGAAAAATAACGTTTGCTTCTGTCTAATATACATTCTTACGTTATAACGTGGTGGTAGAGTTTTGCATATCATAAATGGCACGAGTTGTCCTACATGAAATAGGACAACTAGGACGTCATCCGGAGGTCCCTTGCCACCGCTCATGTGCCAGCTGTACTGGAACCTATTGGTTTGGCACGTAGCGATGGCAGGAGACCTGATGGTATGACGCTCGTTCCTTGGAAGATGGGCAGGTCACTTGTTTGGGATGCAACGTGTGCAGACACTTTAGCTGCATCCCACATTCAGGCGACCTCCTCTGTGGCGGGTGCAGCGGCCATCAGCGCCGAACAGGCCAAGAGGCGCAAATATGAAGACCTCGATGGGAGCTTCATATTCGTGCCTTTTGGTGTGGAGACCTTGGGGCCGTGGGGCCCGGGGGCTCGAGCTCTTTTTGAGGAAATTTCGAAAAGGGTTATCGAGTCAACCGGGGACCCGAGAGCCGGCGGCTACCTTGGTCAAAAAATTAGTTTGGCCATCCAAAGGGGTAATGCTGCCAGCATCTTGGGTACAATGCCTCGCTGCGGTGGTCTCGATGACGTTTTAGATTTAATTTAATTTAATTTAATTTAATTTAGTTTTAATTTAATGTAAATAGTTTTAATAAATAACATCAGTTATTGTTATTAAATACCTTTTGTGTGATTAAAAAAAAAAAAAATAGGAAGGTAAATTATTTTATTTCAGTTTATAAAACGTCACTTATTGAATGATCCAATTAAAAAACTTCGAGAAAGAAAAGAATCCGAGGGTAGTAAAAACAAAACGACAACTACCGCCATCTGTCGACATTAAACCAAGATATCACATGAATTCTAAAGAACTTCAAAAAGTGCTCATGAATCTGTTTAGACCACGTTTGCACACATAAGGTGCCCCGCGGCGTTATTTTTTAAAATTCAATGAACCGTGACCCTGTATTTTGACAAAAAGCGACGACATGCCTCTAAGTGGATTATTCCTTTGCTTACTGAAGAGATTTCACGTCACATTTATCCCGCCTTTGTCTAACACAGCACAATATGGCTTGTTACGTAGGTGTTGTTCGCAATGAATATAGTACGCTTTAAACTTTTTATCTGGAGGACTTACAGACGTGATATGATTGGGACATCTGTCTCTGCGCTTTGTGGACACCGATGCGGATGAAATGTTTTTAAAAAGAGCAAACTTTGTGTGTTTTTTAACTTACAGTTCTACAAAAAAGTAGAAGATCTCCTTAGCATGAGCTCATCGTGGGCTGGTACGGGTGATTAACAATTTGTAAGCACTTCGGACTATCTTTTCCAGGTGCTATTAGGATATCATTCTTATGCTTTTCTCATGTGATTGTAATCATAAGAGGAAAAGAGATAAACCTACTTTTTTTTAGTATTCTAATAGCATCTGGGTTGATTTGGTTGAGTTGATTGGATTATAAGCACAGGTTAAATAGTAGCATATATAAGCACAGTATGCATACGAGCTTTGATGTTAAAATAAATTATTATGGATTTTAATCTAAGTGAAAATTGAACCCAGAACGTCTTGCAAGAGCAGGGCGAACAAATACGCTGCACTATAAACTTTGATCAAAGATTTATTATCTCAGCACAGTCTCCAAATCTGATGCGAGGGCGTACCTATCTCCGAAAACACGTGCAAAATAACGCTTTTCGCGTCGATCGGCCATAAATCAACGCATTATTATAAAGAGGCATGTTCGAGTGCCTCATTGTCGCTTTATAGATGTTATTTCATTCATTACAAGCCATTAAACGTATTATGATTCACCAACCATTTTGGCTTGACCTTTCCTTTTGAGTCCTTCTTCATACAAGTTCTTATTAAATGATTTTAGCAAGCGTCAAGTTAAACTGGTCGGGTACACCTCAGTATGCTTTGTTTGGGCACGATGCGACAAGCCATTGATATGCTATAATAAATGGCGAATGTTGATAGAAAATGCTTATCTAACAATGAGTTATGGTCGTAAAATGTAGGCTGAGACACATCGCCGCCCTTGCGAAACTCCTTTGAAATACTTTGTTGATATAATTTATTAATGTTAAACTTAACCTAACACACAACAATAGCTAAGATAAGCCAAGTAAATAAAATATCAAGATATTTTATATATGTACCTAATAGAATCGTGAGCTGAATATTATCTTCTAACTTCTAAGTAGGTAAGTACTTACCTACATATCTAGGCAATGATAAAGTAAGTTGTGCTTTTCTAGTTTTCACCTGCACAAACTGCTCGAGCAGTTGGCCAGCGATCAACATACAGGGACCGCTCTTGCAGTCATAGGCCTCGGATACACGGGCAGTTTGAAGCAGTCAGGATTGACTGCTTCAAGCTGCGACTGCATAGTGAACTACAGTCTTCAACGTACACATATACATGGAACCGCTCGAGCAGTTGCGACTGCTTCGGGCGGTATAGGCAGCAATTATCAATGGTAGATAGCTTCACGCTGTTGACTATAACTGCTTGAGTAGTCCGTGTATCTTGATCACTGGCTATAGTTAGGGTTGCCACCCGTACGTTATAATAAAGTATTGTACGTTATTTCTGGTAATTGTACTCTATACTTTATGAGAACAATAAAGTACGCGAAAATACTTTATTTCGCATGATTCGATTTCTCTGGGATTATAAAAAGCAAGTAATAAAACTAAGTCTATTGAAGCTAACCTCCTAAGGATTACATAATGACGTATACAATAAAATGTGCAAAACGTCCTTATTTGTTGCTAAACACTTCCGAGCGTGATGTAGCCTATATCTCTTTCAATCTTTATTTCGGGCTTCAGCATCTTCAGACAATTGCCCTTGAGGCAAAACTGCTTAATGCTCTATTATTTTAGCACTATTTATAAGTATTTTATGGACTGATGACGGTATGTATGTACTAAGTATTTTTAACATATCTGTGGTTAACATAATAACCACAAAAATCGAGTCACGGGACTAGGTATATATTTTCCAATTTAAAAGTGAATATAAAATATAAATACCGTTTATACCATAAATTTTTTAACACAAAATAAAAAGTACTTAATTTTACCAAAAAAATGACCTTAGAAGGAACGTAATTTTTACAGAATTTTTTTTTTTCCCTCGTTGGACATTTTTGCTTCTAGATCAAAATGGCGCGCCTACGATGTAGATTTTTTTGTTTCCTTGTATGGAGGAAATGGTTAGGAATCTAAAAATGTGATTAACTCAACACCGGCAGCTTTCAGCAACAAAGAAACCTCCAGTTGAAACATAAAAAGATGGAAAATTTCCTTGTCACTTAAAAATGTACAAAAAAATACACCACAATATTTATTTAAATAAAATCGTAACGTATTTGTAAAGTGGAGATTCTAAGCAATCTAAAAATATATTAAGTATACTCAAATACTTTCTTGTAAAATTTAAAAGTAATCTTAAGTTAAACTTTCACTATCGGCTATTTGGTTGAATGTAAATATCGCACGTTTTTTATTATTTATCGCATATATTATTTGAGAGTAATTTTATATACTTACATAGAAGTAAAATATTTTTTATTTTTTGACATTATTTATAAAAGTCTTATGATCTGAGAATATTAAACTATGGAAAAAAGCTTTGGAATTATAAAATTCGTTAAAACTATTTTGAGACTGTTCATACCGTTTCATTCCATAGTGCGACGGAACAGGAAAATAAACGATTGCAGAAGTATTTAATGTCAATGGGAAATCAAACATGGTGATTGGTTAAATAATGATCCACAAAACCACGCACATAGTCTCTGAATCTGATAAAAAAATTATTACTTATTTACTTTAACTTAAATATAGACTGTAAAGATGCTGGCAATTGTTTAGCAGTGATAATAATCAAATAAACATTATAAACTAGATGATGCCCGAGACTTCGTCTGCGTGGATTGTTGTCTTTAATTCCCGTGGGAACTCTTCAATTTTCCGGGACAAAAAATAGCTATGTCCTTCTCCGGGATGTAAACTATCTCTGTACCAAATTTCATCAAAATCGGTTTAGTAGTTAGGCCGTGAAAGCGTAGCAGACAGACAGACAGACACACTTTCGCATTTATATATTGGTATGGATGCGAAAGTTTGGATGGATGTATGGATGTTTGTTACTCAATCACGCCCGAACGGCTGAACGGATCTGGATGGAATTTGGCACAGAGATAGATTATAGTCTGGAATAACACATAGGCTACTTTTTATCCCGGAAAACTAAGGAGTTCCCGTGGGAACCAAAAAAACTCAATCCACGCGGACGTAGTCGCGGGCATAAAACTTGCGAAAAGCAATAAAAAATATGTTTTTAAACATAATAATAAAGAAAAATAAATTGTACTTTATTTTGACACTATGTACTTTTTTTTCTTGCGTATAATAACCTCATGTACTTTAATTGCCAAAAAAAAAGGTGGCAACCCTAGCTATAGTCAACAGCTTGAAGCTGATAACTACTGCTAACCGCCGAAAGCAGTCGCAACTGCTCGAGCGGTTCCGTGTGTGTGTACGTTGAAGACTGTAGTTCACTATGCAGTAGCAGCTTGAAGCAGTCCATCCTGACTGCTTCAAGCTGTCCATCCTGACTGTTTCAAGCTGTCCGTGTATGGCCGGCCTGTATACGTTGAGACTTGAGAGGACTTACCTACATGTCGATGATATATAGTATAGTAGGTCTAGGTTGGTACAAGGTACCAATGTACCCACTATGAATTTGTTATACACAAAATATTTAGAGTGGAAGTTTTGGAATGAGTCTGTGACATATAGTTAGGTAGGTAAATTTTATCAAGAATTTGCATGATTTTAAAATCACATTTTAAAAAGGCTTTTTTAAAACTTGTTTCCAGCACAAAATCGAACCCGCGACTAGTTTCCATATCACATTAGGTATAAATACTTAGTGCTTACATGTCTTCGATAATGAACAAAATATTTCGTCGGAACTTCAGTCTGTTCTATAGCCATTGAAATTTCCTGGGATCATGGCTAACCGTCGAAATAACCACGTCGGTAACCCATTGTATAATTTTTATACACCAGGCTATTCTTATCACGACCAAAAAAGTTTTATAAAAATCGTAATATCATAAAAGAGACATCACTTTTTGCCACATCGCAATTCGTTGCATCTGCTTCATTCATAGGCCAGATTAATGTTCCTAACCATTCCGAACCAACTTTTAGAAAAGTTTATGGCGTGGAAATAACAATTTGCTGTTCGGTGACGTTGCGACCTTCGTATTGTGCACTCGGAGGGCGTGACCGTGTTCCAAAAAAAGACAATAAAAATATTTTGAGGAACACTATCCAAATATTTACTTTTCCGAAATCTTTTCTTTAACTTAAATCGTATGAATAGGTAAAATTTCAATGAAACCTTACAGAGATGAAGAATTAAATTGCGCGTGTGAATTTCGTCCTGTTCTTTGATTTGTTTTTCTTTCAATTACTTATTATTAAGTAGGTAGGTATTAGTATTTATTCCACTTTACCGAAGATAGCTACGTACCCAGGTTTCCGAAAACGCGATCCATTAGATAGTGGGCTGTGACATATTCCAAAATTGTGTACCTACCTATTGTTTTCAGAAGACTCAGGGTCTCACCAAACCTATCGGCTTTCGACGCGGAACTGGCATGCCGGACAGAAAAGCTGACCTAGGACAACGGATGAGAGTGAAAACGCGACGAAACGCAGTTTCCGCGTGGCCCGGGGCGGGCGACGCGACGCAATGTCTTTTTTCCACTCTTAAACATAACGCTTTTTTCGGACCAGTGGTAAGACCCTGGCTGCTGCCACGTCCATCTTAAACGTATTGTATTGTATGGAGCCCGTATTATAATCGAACCCGTGACCTCCACACGTTAAGACAACAGCGCTCAACACTGCGCCAGGGAGGTCATCAAACTCCTTTATTTCTAGGTAGGTACTCTTTACAAAAACTAAACAGGAATGCAATTTTCACAACTCATGCAAGTAAATAGGTTCGATTGTGCTTCTTATATTGTAATTTTTATTTTGGAATAATAAATTGAAAAATCTAGTTTAAATTTTTAAATTATCATGACGTGGGAGATCAGTTTAATATCTATTAATTTATTATCTATACTTATATTATACCTAAAGAGGTTTTGTGAGTTTGTGAGGTTGTAGGGGGATCTACTGAACCAATTTTGAAAATTCTGCTTACCAATAGAAAGCCACATTATTTGTGAGTGTCATATTATACTAACCCGAAAAATTGGAGAGTTCCCGTAGGTTTTTAAAAAACTTACTTCACGCGGATGAAGTCGCGGGCATCTGCTAGTTAACAATAATTGTTATTACTAATTAATTTATTGCAGTGTAAAACTTCCTCGATAGCGTGGGATAATAGTGTCACCTAGCGGTGGGTGCCAATAATGCTAAGCTGATTTCATGGTTCAGACTTCAATTACAAACACCATTGGTCCACTGATCCTAAATCAGCACGTAGTTTTGAGGGTTGCGCATAGATGGCGCTACACAAAATCATTTACAGAATGCACAACAGATGGCATAAAATTTTGTATTGAAATATTATATTTTTTGGAATTAAGATAGAATAGATAATTTATACTCTTGCAATAATGAATGAATGACAAAACTTTATTGCACATGAAATAGTTACAGAGAAGAAAAATATAAGGTGTATAATAAAGAAGAAAACAAAGAGACCACTTTTAAATAGATACGAAAATGTTTTATTCAAGAATTTCTAACTACATAGACCTCAATAGCATAGCACGATATCTACTGATATAGATATATAAATAAATTGTGTACAAAAATTATAACTATTCAAATTAAGGATTAAAAAATTATTATAAATTAATTATATAAATTAATTTTTAAGGATCTATCTTCTCGTCTCACAGAGTCCACAGGTGACCGGAGGGCTGGCAGTTACCTCGGCCAACATATAAGTTTGGCTATTCAGCGGGGTAACGCAGCCAGCGTTCTGGGCACACTGCCTCATTGCAGCGGGATGGATGATATTTTTAATGTTTAGTTTTTAGTTTTTAATTTAGTTTTTAATTTAGATTTAATTTAGATTTTAATTTTATCTACTTATATGTTCTTACTTACCTAGTTTTCCAATAAACAATTGAATATTCAAATTATTATTACTATTATTATTATTTATTTTTTTTCTTTTATATTTTTATGGAATTAATTTTCGATTTGAAATTTTTTATAAATTAAGTTGACATTGTTATTAAGTATATATATACGTTTAATTGATTGTATAAAATATTCAATATTGCAATGGGGGGCCTCATGTCTATGTAATTCTATTATGAGCATTGTACATGAAAGCAATAAATAAATAAAATAAGTAAATAATAATATCTAAAATTAACATAAATCGGTAGTATGCAAAGGCGGCCTTAATGCCAATGTAAGCAATCTCCAGGCAACCCTTGGTAAGAGAGGAAAAAATAGATATAACATGATAGTGCAAGTGTACCTTTACATACTAATATTATATTTATGCGAAAGTGTGTCTGCTACGCTTTAACGGCCCATCTGTTCAACTGATTTTGATGAAATTTGGTACAGGGATAGGTTTAGGTCCCCGGGGAAGGACATAGACCCTCATTTATCCCGGCAAATTTAAGAGTTCCCGCGGGAATCAAAAACCTTACTTAATTCACGCGGACGAAGTCGCGGGCATCATCTAGTTACCACTTAGGTACCTTTAAATGCGAAAGTGCATCTTTCTGATTGTTACCTTTTCACGGTCATTCGCTAAGCCGAAATTGATGTGTAACTACTTATAGAGATATCTAAGGCAAAAAAAATTATTTAAGGAAATAGGTATTCTTACAGTTATAGCCTCCCAATACATTTACATTAACTTAATCTTCATAAAACAGAACATTCCTAATTACAAAAAATTATGCGATCTGCATGAAAGGCAAACTAGAGGTACTAACTATATTATAACTAATTAAACAACCTATCTTAAACTTGCGTTGCCTACACAAGTTTAAGAAATCTATTAAAAGTATGCTTCTGAAAAAAGCTACTGATGAAGATTACATAAACGATAAAAGAGCGTGGATTTGACTCGCTCCAGCAATGCTAAGGACAGCGGATACATAAGTATCATCATCATCATCACTACAGCCTATTTACGTCCCACTGCTGGGCACAGGCCTCCACTCTCATAGGAGAGCGGGAATTAGAGCTTAGACCCACCGCGCTTCTCCAATGCGGGTTGACGGGCTTTAACGATTATTATCATGTTAGTGATAATAACCGGGACCGACGCGACGGCTTAACGTGCTCTCCGAGGCACGGGGGTGAAACACCGTTTACTTCCAACTCCGGGCTGGCACTGAGAATTTCTTAATCGTGATCCGCAGTCGACTGTGCTAACTACTAGACCAACTAGGCAGTTACATAAGTATACATTAACAAAATTGTAAATTATTTTTTTCTAAAGAGCAACCGCCGAGTTTCTTGCTGGTTCTTCTCGATAAGAATGGCATTCCGAACCAGTGGTAGATTCACTTAACGATTCAAAAGCACTTGTAAAAGTTTATTTGAATAAAAAGCATTTTGATTTTGATTTTGATTTTTGAATCCTGGAAATTGAAAGAGATCCCAGGAATTATGAAATTATGACACGTATTATGATGTACACTTAGATACACACTTGATTTTATCTATAAATCATTGACAAAATGTAAAATTTCTAGATATTTTACACTTACCTATCTAGTAATTTAATATTAAAATACTAATAGATGATCAAATATAACACACCTACCATTTACCGACCACAATTTAGGCGTAATTCTGTAGCTATAGCACGTATAGACGTTCTGGCTGTTTGTAAACAATCAAGCTAGTTAGGCGCCGCACAATTCATAGACGGCCGGGCTGCCTTCGCAATTTCCCATACAATTTCCATAGTTCACGACGTGTTGTAGCTATAAACATTATTGAATTGTGTGTACTCGTATTCTATCAGCAATGGTATACAATGACCATTTAGAGCGTTTCGAATCCTCGTGACTCTTTACTTTAAGAAACAGTAATTATCATCACTCATCATCATCACGGTCCTATAGCATAATGTTGTTGAATTCATGCATGAAATTTTATTGATGTTATAATATTTTTCTTAAATTAAAAAAATTAACAAGCTCACACAAACAAAATAAAAATATTAATAAAAAACCGCTTTGAATAAATTACAGTTATGACTTTGAAGTGGTGTAGGAATTAGGATCTAATAGAAGTTCTCAATCCCAAGTAAGAAGGTTTATGAGGTATAAGTCCGCGCACGAGCTCCGAGGAAACGGGGTCTGAAGAAACGACGGCTGTACGCCACCCCCGATCGTCGCTCCATATCCAGCTCGCTCCCAGCACTAGTTTCGAGCTTGAAGCATGTAATTTTGCGATAGCAGTGTTGTTTTGCACTTTAAACAACTCAAGGTACTTATTTTATTACTATACGTATTATATTACTTTAACATTCTATAGGATTCCTCGGAGCTCGCGCGCGGACTATAGGTATATCTATAGGTACATATTAATTTATCACTTCAATCAATCTGAGATTCGATTTACAGAGAGTGGTTGAATCCAGTTGGTTCTGCATTTTTTGATAATATAGTAAGTAATTGTGTCACCACACAATTAAATTAAGTATATTATCAAAAATTATCTTGCGAAAGCTTTCGAGTTCACAGAGTTTCCCATTACTTGCAAAAGGTGACCCTCGAGGGGGTTATAGTGGGCGGAAACCCCACAAAACCTGCTTTCTTCTCCAAGAGCTTAATCTCAAGATTTTCCTTCTACTCTACAAAAAAAGTAAGTACCATAAAATCGTTAGTTAAAGATACGCTGCTAAGTATATCTTAGTTTGATATTGCAAAAATGACAAAGAATAAAGATATCTCAAGTGCAACAAAACAAAAATATTAATAAAAAACTTTAAATTAAAACGCTTTGAATAAATTACAGTTATGACTTTGAAGTGGTGCAGGAATTAGGTTCTAATGGAAGTTCTCAATCCCAAGTAAGAAGGGTTATGAGGTATAAGTCCGCGCACGAGCTCCGAGGAAACGGGGTCTGAAGAAACGACGACGATCACATACAAGCAAGTAGTTTTTTTTTCTGAAAACCATAGAGCTCATAATATACTGGAAACTTATATGTTTAAACTTTAAGCAACGACTACGTACTTGTTTGTGGTGGATTGTAAGTTGTAACCAGGTGATACATTGACCGACTTTAGCAGGCAGTTCACCCCGCAGCCAGGGGGCAGACCGCAACGCGGCCGATTGCGGGAACAACGAGACAACCTCCACTGGCGCAGTGGTTCCTACCCTCCCCTAAACAATTCCTAATTTACAATTGGTGGTCCCACCAATTGTAAATGGATGCCCGCGACTTCGTCCGCGTGGATTTACCTTTTTAGGATTCCATACCCAAAGTGTGTCAAAGCCTCAGCGGTCCAACTTTCCGACTGTTTTTTTTCTGTCAGACTTGTCTGAAAGAAAAATACTTTTGAATGATTTTTGCTGATACAAGTAGCTGTACCTACCAAGTAATAGTATAGTTACAGAAGTTCAGATAGCTACAATACCTTTAATACCTTTATGAGCTGATAATACGTGAATTCGTGAATATTAAGCAGAAACTACTGAAAAGTTCAAGTAAAAATATAAACAAGTAACATTCCTCGTGTCACGGCCATCGATGTAATACAGTACAGCACCCCTATTCTCTAACTCGGCTATCAATAATTTAATATAAAATAATCTTTTTATACAACCGACTTCAAACTCCCGCGCCAACTTTACAACAACAACAACAAGCACACGCTATACAAAGTACTTATTTTATTGATGATATTTTAAAAACCGCTCGACCGATTTCGATAAAATTTATATGGGACCACTTGGGAAGTATGCCCTTTCAAATAAAAAAAGAATCATCCAAATCGGTCCACCGAGTCAAAAGTTCTGAGGTAACAAACATTTAAAAAAAAAACAGTTGAATTGTTGTCCTCCTTTTTTTGAAGTCGGTTGAAAATTAAAGTAACTTTCTGTAGCAAACCTTCAATGGCTTTCATTTTTTGATAGCCACTGATTTAGAGAAAAGACCACGTCTACGTGTAGGTTGAACGTAGCACCGTGAATCGTTGTGAAGTTTTGTGAGCAGCACTACCCACATACTGATGGATCTCTTTTTCTCAATCGTGCACCCTTGATAGAGTGGTCGGTCTTATTGATCGGTCGTCTTGGTTGGTAGCGTTGCGGGAGCACTCCACCACAGTTGTATGGATCACAGTTTTTATCAGATTGATGATGACTTAGATTTATAGGTTTAATTTTTAAAGTGACGCCTGGGGGTACATTGGTGTATTCTGTCCATAGACATAGAATTTTTTTGATTCTGTCACCCATATAAACCACCGATGGTAAGGTATGTAAACAAAATATCTAAAATCCCACTTTATTTTCTGATTAGAAAAACACAAGAAGAATTTTCACATCAGGCAAGAAGTTCTGGCCTCTATTCCGTTTAAATTCTTATTAGATACAAGATGATTCCCGCGACTTCGTCCGCGTGGACCAAGTCTTTTCGATTCCCGCGGGAACTCTTGAATTTTCCGGGATAAAAAGTAGCCTATGTCCTTCCCCGGGATACAACCTACCCCTGAACCAAATTTCATTAAAATCGGTTGAACAGATGGGCCGTGAAAGCGTAGCAGACAGACAGACAGACATACAGACAGACACACTTTCGCATTTATAATATTAATATAGTATGGATTATCTAACTCCAGAAAAATGTGGTAAGTTTGACTCACAAAGATTATTTCATACTAGATGATTTTTGATTCCCGCGAGACCTATTCAATTTTTCGAGATAAAAATGTCCTTCCCCGGGATGTAATCTATCTCTGTACCTTTCATCAAAATCGGTTGAGTAGTTGGGCCGTGAAAGCGTAGCAGACAAACAGACAGACAGACACATTTTCGCATTTATAATATTAGTATGTACCTATATGAATAATAATAATTTATCTACGAATACCTACGGATAACGTAAGTATATACTTAATTATTTGCACAGTGCATTTGGTAAACCCACTTAGGTAGTCTTCAAACCAAATTCAGGTGCAAATTTTTAAAATAACCCTGTTTCATTAAATAGGTACCTAACTACCTATAGGTAAGTACTTAACTACCTGTAAAATCTGAGAATTTTTTCTTACTTTCAAGATCATCCATACTAAAATTAGGATGGGAATTGTCTGTTAGTCTGGTTGATCCCAGTAAACGGCCCATCCGTTCAACCTTTTTTAAGGACATCGACATGCATCTTATACCTACTTATAGTTCCGGTCCCGGACTCGTGTCTCCCCTGATTGCCCCCCTCGGGGAGACATTTCCTACTACTATCATCCCCAAGGCGGACATCACAGACCAACCACGTAGGTCATACACCGAGTAGGTTTCACTATTCATCAAGGGAAAATCAAAGAAGTACTAAATGCGGAAATTATGAAAATTGAAACCCCATTTATCCACGCAGCAGTTAGGAGCATCATCTAGCTAATAAACAATGTTGAATTTAAAGTCGAGTCGAGTCAACATCTCCTGAAGATCTCCGGTGTTGAAGTAAAACGTACGTAATTTGGAAGATGTGGTGTGGTGTTGTGCCGGTGCGAATTGGTGGTTTACTGGGCGGTGAATATCGCAAGCTACACGTGCAAGCTGCACGCTTAGCGGATTATAGCGAATCAAACTTCTAGTTCCTTCATTATCATGGACTTCCGCAAAGTAACGCCCAGATAAATTCAATATTGGATAGAGTCCAATATTGAATTTATCTTTCCTTTAAGCCCAATTTTTATTCAACGGTAACAACCCTATCATAGGCTAAGGCTGTCTGAAGACGTCGGGGTGCAGACGGTGAACGGTAGACGCAACAAGTGCGGCATTTTTCCCGCTGCGTCTTGCGGGGCGGCGCGCGGCCGACCACGCCCAGACGCACGCCCACCCGTCTTGAGTACTCCCCGCGGAAAATAATGCTACCTAGCCTACTGTCTGCAGTATGCGCTACTACAAAGCCTTCACTTGCTGCAGTTACTAAGAAAATTCAGACGTAGATCTGGAAAAGACAACAATATCAATCAAGAAGGGTCAAATACTTAGTAGGTATCAATAACAATATGATTGCCTTTTTACCGTTGCTTGTCCTCCTACTTAGTAGAAACAAAAAAAAATTTAAAAGTCAAAGATGACTTTATGTTTAGTTTTAAGAGGGTTAGTACTGTACTACTTCGCAACTTCGTCCATCGGATTTTCGCAATATCTTTCTTATGTGCACGCAGTATTTTTCTTATGGAGTCAACCTAAGCACTCAAGAAGTATTATACCTACTTTACTTTAAAATTTTAGTTCTCTAGGTCCAATGATAGAGACTGCACGAAATAACTATTATTTCATTTTACTGTCAAGGTACTGTTTTATACTATAAGTATAAACTTATAAAAATGCCTGCTTTCTGAAAAAATCATTTTAACTTTATGGTCTCTAAGTACCTGATAGGCATACTATTAAGTAAGGTTAGGTACTTTTTATTTACTTAAATACTACTTATATTATTGTGTCAATATTATAGCGTGGAAAGTGTCTCTGCTCGTCTCTATCTAACACTGTCGTATCTACCAGATATAAGAATTTTTCAAACATTACTTCATTTCGCGAAAAGTACTTATCTAAGGATTTAAAATTAAATTTCTACTTATTTTTCACTAGCAGATGCCCGCGTCTTCGTCCGCGTGATTTATTCCTATGGGAACTCCTTAATTTTCCGGGATAAAAAGTATCCTATGTCTCTCTCCAAGTCCTCAACTATATCCATGCCAAAAATCACGTCCATACGTTGCTCCGTTGTGACGTGATTGAAGGACAAACCAACAAACAAACACACTTTCGCATTTATAATCTTAAGTAGATATCATATATCATATAATTTGAATAAATACCTAACTGCTAACTACCCACTTAGTTCAAGTACCTATACTATTTTTATTTAATTTTTAACACAAATGTTATGAAATTATTATTAGTAAAATGGCAACTTGCTCAAGCTTTTATCTTTTAAAAATGCTAATTTTATGTCATCAGTTTAATTGATAACACATAGAAGATGTATCGGAATGTTGATTAATAACTCATTTACAGCTATGTAGCTATGTAGGTACCTATATTGCTATTTTTCGTAACAAACTCATTATGCTCCTGTTTCACTAATTCACAAAATCATTATGACTAATTGATAAATATTAACGACTCTTGCGACAGTTCGCATTTTATTTTGCGTCGTTTTTTTTCATAATCTTGAAACTTTGCTCTATAAAACTAACTTAGACGAAACTTCCTCTAGAGTTAGAACTTTAGAAGCATCAACCTCCTCTATATAGAGGTCTCTCTCAGAACTAGCAGAAAACAAGCGAGATATGAAACATCGCTATTCGCTATAAAATGAAAAACATAATTATATTTCCCTTTCAACAATGGAACTAAAACAAAAATGTTTGATAACGTAAAACTTTCGCGCGTTCCGCTCGCACGCGTAAACCGTCGTATGTGCACGAGTGAGAGGCGAGACGAGCATTTTCCCGGCAAATGAAGCGTGGCCAGACCGCAGATTGACCGCAGGCAATGGAGGCAGCGAGTGACAGAATGGCGGCGGTTCAGTAGTAGAGAGGCACGCGATCGGCAAACACGCGCGCAGCCTCCGACGACAGCCGCGTGACTCACCGTCATCGCTCAACACGACGCGCGACCTACGTACGCGGTAAATACCTGTGACGGACGTGGGACTTACGCTCGACTTTGTTTGCAAAAAATATAACACTCGATTAGTTACTCGATAACCGGCGCTGACGCAACGCGCGGGAAAATAATATATCTCCAACTTAATCCGCTCAGCTGATCTTGACGGCGCGTCTCCGCGAGAGATATTACGCGCGCTTCTCGGAACTTTTCAGCAGTCGGCCGGCAATTCGGATGATAGAAGATATTTTAAACTATTCCGCTCGAGCCTTACCCAGTGAGTCATATAAAATGACGAAAGTTAAGTTGAAGTCGTCAAGGCCCGACCCGATTCCCACTAGTATACGTAAATATTGAGTTAAGGAAAAAGTTATGTAAACGTTTACATCATTGAATCATAGTCCGGGTGTGTGAGTGAAGTTGTGTTAAATTAACTGTCAAAAACTGTGAAGAACTAAAGTTAGTTTATCCACTAATGAAGTCCTAAGATCTCTTAATAGTATAACAACCAAAAACAGTGTAATACTAATAAGTATAAAAAGTAAACAATCAAAAAGGAACAACACTTCACCGAACAATAACACGGAACATAATCCTGGATTGGTGCCAAAAGTTGCATTAAGAAGGTAGTTCAAGTGTTCCTTACAATAACTTACTCATCGGTGTAAAGGTCGTACACAGAGAGCTGTGGCGAAAGTTTCAACACTTTGCATACTTACTAACGTAACGTAACTAATAATTCTTGCCATTTAAACTATATTACTGTAATATCTTCAGTTAACGTAATATTAGATACAATTAGCCGCCTGCCTTATTTCACGATTGATATTATATAAGATACCGCAATAGACTGAGAAAGAACTGAGAGAAAATTCGCCAAAGAACACCGAAAACAACAGACTAATCCATATACTGGAAGAGACAGTCACGCGTTCTAGAGATTAGCAAACGTAGTACAAGAGCACGCGGCAGAAGTGTGTGATGCAGTATTGAATGATGCACTTGCCCTATGAGCCGAGGGGCCGTCGGCGCCGAGAGATGGCGGAACTCGAGCCTTGGTGGGTGCATTCCATTATCGAGGAGACGAAAAGCGAGCACCCGGATCTAGGTAAGCATCTGAGGCCCGTATTAATAAATCGCTATCAGCTGAGAACAGGTTCTCAATATACATCTTAAGTTAAGCATAGATTGAACAACTTTACCTGAATTGAAAAGGTCTAGCATTGTTATAGTAGGTAAGCCCAAGAGGGGATTTTTAGATTTATTCCAGCGCGGGAGATTAATATAAAGGGGGATTATTTGGACCCTGTAGAGTACCTTCAACATATTATGAGCCCTGTATATTGGTGGGTATGTCTAAGACAGCAGATCAGAATAGTAAATAAATAAAATCGATCATTAGAAATACTCGAGCGCGTACAGATTATGGTAGAGAGTTAATTAGGTACATGCTGAAAAGTGTAGGTACATTCAAATAATCTGACGATTTGAGCGAAGCCTAAAGGAGTTGGAGAGTTAACAAACTCAAAAAATCTCCACGCGCTGGAGTATTTCTGATGATCGATTTTATTTATTTTCTATTCTGATCTGCTATCCTAGACAGACCCACCAATATACACGGCTCATATAAGGTGAAGGTACTCTACAGGGTTCAAAGAATCCCCCTTTATATTAATCTGCCGCGCTGGAGTAAATCCAAAAAATCCCCTCTTGGCTTCCCTGCTATTACTAATTAACTTTCTAATAATAATTTGGTTCTTTCTATTTTTAAAAGACTTTTAATCGTCTCTACTTACTCGTACTTCAAGAAATTAGACTTCATTTATTCAGTAGTTTTTCTCGCTCTCCATTCTTTTGGTGTCATATTTATTTTAAATAACTATCATGTGGTTAAAATCCTCAATAATTAAATACTGAATTTCCATATAAGTAAAATCTTCCAATGCCGTCTAACTTGGTCAAAGTTTTGAATTTAAATACAACCTCAGCCTCACGTAAAAACCCGCGACGGTATGGGGATTTAACATTTTCCATAGCGAACTATTTAGATCTATTTCAACTTTTTGTCCAATAAAACTAAATTAAATTCTTAATTGTGATAAAACACTTAACAAAAAAAAACTGGGTAGGTTAACTGGATCATGCCAGAAGCATCGTACATGATAGACAACTAAAGGAAATCTCTTCAAGAGATTTTCTTCGTATTTCTCTTCTTTCTGGTACTAAATAAATAAAATAAAAAAAAAAGAGATAAATTGTCCTTGTGGTATGTCCTTTCAATGTTTATGTTTAGTTTTTAAGTTTGGTACAAAATAAAAACATTAAAAAAATATGCCTAACTAGCTGATGCCCGCGACTACGTCTGCGTGGATTGAGCTTTTTTGGTTCCCGCGGGAACTCCTTAGTTTTCCAGGATAAAAAGCCTATGTGTTATTCCAGACTATAATCTATCTCTTTGCCAAATTTCATCCAAATCCGTTAAGCCGTTCGGGCGTGATTGAGTAACAAACATCCATCCACACATCCATCCATACATCCATACATCCATCCATCCAAACTTTCGCATTTATGATATTTATTATTATTATTAGATAGTTTTCCAATAAGGGAAACCTATCCATAATATATTTAAATGTCCATGAATATTTTAAGGAATAAAGGATGGAACGTATTCCTCTACACCGGTATATGAGGGGTCCAATTACAATAAAATGATTGCTGCAGTGTAACGATACATATTGTCCCTTATTGCCTATTGGCCACTATCCATTATCATATTTATTTATTTATTTTTATTATTTTTGTACAAATTATTGTCTTAAAACCTTATAGAAAAAAAGTGGACAAAGGTAAAGCTTATCTCTAAAATAGAGATCTAGACTAATAAGAAGGTGAAATTGTTAAGTAGTATGGGTCTAGGTACAAAAATAATTATTTTATAGAAATTATAAAATTCTACAATATACGATAGCAAGAATACGAAAAATTCAACCAATCACAACAATTGAGATTGTAACAATAATTGTGGCAGCTTTCCCGGAATAGCACTACAAGTTACAATACTGAATCCAGATACTTACTTGTGAGTTTGCTTGCTTCTACAGCGATACTAGTTTTTCATGGGATTATTATGTATTGCTAATTCAGCAAATTCATTATTCATGTCAATTCAGAATTTTATGGCCCACTTACAGAAACGCCGGGCTATCCTTTTAACCCAGAGTTAGCTGCTACTTTGACTGAATTCGTATAAAACTTCTGTCAAAATTCGCCTAACTATAAAAATTAGTAAGTAGCTGTTCTTTTGACAGATTGTCACCAATTTTCAGCTACTCTTATCTAATCATAGTATATACTCAGAGTAAGAATAGTACTATATTATTTACTCTGAGGATCATACTAAGTAATATCATAAATGCGAAATCGTGTTTGTTTGTTGGTTGGTCTTTCAATCACGCCGCAACAGAGCAACAGATCGATTTATTGCATGGGTATAGTTGAAGACCAGGAGAGTAACGTAGGCTTTTAAGTACCTATCCCGGAAAAATCAGGAGCTCCCGCGGGAATCAATAAAACCTCAAACCACGCGGACAAAGACGCGGGCATCACCTAGTTTACAATAATGCGTACGGAAATCATCTCCTTAGTGGTACGCTTGAAATGTTTACATCGTTAAAAAGTCTACTGCAAAGAAGTAAACATCAGAATTTTCCAATTAATCGCTATTTCTATTAGCGCAATCCAAGGATAAGGCACCGTAAAAACCCGGAACCCAGTACGGAACTGGGGCTTTACCTTTTATCTATTAATAAATAACTTGTTCAATTAATGTTTTCCAGTTCTATTAATAGTTCATCACACTATGAATAAAAAAAACTAATAACAGATGTTCAAACACAAAACCAACATTGTCATGCTTAGTCCCAGTAGCTACTATGAGGTCAATATACCTTATCACTTAGCGAAAAATCCATACTAATATTATATACTAATATTATAAATGTTAAAGTGTGTCTGTCTGTCTGTCTGCTACGCTTTCACGGCACAACTACTCAACCGATTTTGATGAAATTTGGTACAGAGATAGGTTACATCCCGAGGAAGGACATAGGCTACTTTTTATCCCGGAAAATTTAAGAGTTCCCGCGTGAATCAAAAAACATCAATCTACGCGGATGAAGTCGCGGGCATCATCTAGTTATTAAATAATCAAAAATGCTAGGTATATCATAAATGTGAGTTAAAATGTTTCCTGGACTACAAACTCAAAATTAGAACTTAGATCTTTTATGAGAAATACCAACAAAATTAATTTATTTTGGTTCAAGGTCATTCTCATAACGTGTTACTACACACCTAGTTAGTCAGTCTTTTAAAAAAATGAGTAATGGTTCAAATCCTCTAAAATTTCAAGTTAGATCCGTTTGACCCGGTTGCTGTGACCTCTTCAATAATCTCATTCATAAATTAATTAATATTCTTAAAATTATCTATGTTCACACGTTACGCAAATTATACACTTGGTAATTTGATTCGGCTTATAGCTGACTAGCGGACGCCCGCGACTTCGTTCGCGTGGCATACGTTTTTAATTCCCACTGACACTCCTTAATTTTCCAGAATAAAAAGAAGCCATATATATGTCACTGTCCAGTTCCTCATCTATACCCATGCAAAAAATAGCGTCGATGCTCTGTTTTCAGGGTTCCGTACCCAAAGGGTAAAAACGGGACCCTATTACTAAGACTCCGCTGTCTGTCTGTCTGTCTCCAGGCTGTATCTCATAGATCGTGATAGCTAGAAAGCTGAAAGTTTCAGAAATGATGTATTTCCGTTGCCGCTATAACAACAAATACTAAAAATTAAAAAAATATATAATAAGGGGGGTCCCCATACAATAAACGTGTTTTTTTCGTATTTTTTTGCTCAATATTAAAAACGGTAACAGGTAGACGGTTCAAATTTTCACAGAATATTAACTTGTATATTACCTTTCAAAATAAATAATTAAATATCAATAAAGTAAATATTAAAGGGGGGCTCCCATACAACAAACGTAATTTTTTGATTTTAACAGTAAACCTCTACAAACAAAGTTAGTTTTGCGGTTCATTAACAAAGGTAATTATACCTACTTCTTGAGTACGGAACCCTCGGTGCGCGAGTCCGACTCGCACTTGGCCGGTTTTTTTTATTTTTTTATCCACTACAAGTTAGCCCTTGACTGCGACCTCACCTGATGGTAAGTGATGATACAGTCTAAGATGGTAGCGGGCTAACCTGTTAGGGGCATGGCAGTTATATTAAACCCATACCCCTATTCAGTTTCTACACGGCATCGTACCGGAACGCTAAATCGCTTGGCGGCACTTCTTTTCCGGTAGGTTGGTAACTAGCCACGGCCGAAGCCTCCCACCAGGCCAGACCAGGGAAAATTCAGAAATTATAAATTCCCAAATTGACCCTGCCGGCGATCGAACCCGGGGCCTCCGCACGTTATGGCAACAGCGCTACACACTGCGCCACGGAGGTCGCCTGTTGCGGCGTGAGTGAAGGACAAACTCTCTATTTAACGTCCTTGGGGATAGAAATTACAAAAAATCGGCCAAGTGCGAGTCGGACTCGCGCACCGAGGGTTCCGTACAAACCTGTAGTAAGTTTTAAATTATTAAAAATATTTTATTTTAAATATTTGAGTTGATTGAATGAAATGAAAATTGCGGTTTACGATTTATGACGTATTATAAAAAAAACTACTTACTAGATCTCGTTCAAACCAATTTTCGGTGGAAGTTTGCATGGTAATGTACATCATATATTTTTTTTAGTTTTATCATTCTCTTATTTTAGAAGTTACAGGGGGGGGAACACATTTTACCACTTTGGAAGTGTCTCTTGCGCAAACTATTCAGTTTAGAAAAAAATGATATTACAAACCTCAATATCATTTTTGAAGTCCTATCCATAGATTCCCCACACGTATGGGTTAGATGAAAAAAAAATTTTGAGTTTCAGTTCTAAGTATGGGGAACCCCCAAAATTTATTGTTTTTTTATATTTTTGTAAGAAAATCTTAATGCGGTTCACAGAATATATCTACTTACCAAGTTTCAACAGTATAGTTCTTATAGTTTCGGAAAAAAGTGGTTGTGACACACGGACGGACAGACAGACAGACAGACATGACGAATCTATAAGGGTTCCGTTTTTGCCAAATTTGGCTACGGAACCCTAAAAATGAGAAATACGTATTTCATAATTTAAAAACGGAAGTTTCATGGCTATAACTTGAAAAACGATGGAATTTCATGCAACATTTCAACCCCTATTTTAAATAGAATTAATTTAATTTAATTTAATTAGAATTTTAAGTAGAATTTCGAAAAATCCTTTCTTAGTGGACACCTACTCTTCACAAAGAACACACCCTCCAAATTTCATGTCTCTAGGAGCAGCGGTTTAGGCTGTGCGTTGATATATAAGTCAGTCAGTCAGTCAGCCAGTCAGTTAGGACTTTGAATTTTTTAAATAACTAGATGATGCCCGCGACTTCGTCCGCGTGGATTGATGTTTTTGATTCCCGCGGGAACTCCTCAATTTTCCGGGATAAAAAGTAGCCTATGTCCTTCCCCGGGATGTTATCTACCTATCTTTGTACCAAATTTCATCAAACTCGGTTGAGTAGTTGGGCCGTGAAAGCGTAGCAGACAGACAGACAGACAGACAGACAGACAGACAGACGGACAGAAAGACAGACACACTTTCGCATTTATAATATTATTAGTATGGATAGTATGGATATAGATAATTAGATATTTATGGGAGTTATTTATCTCTACTTTTAAGTTTATGCAATTATTATAAGAATTTATTGACACTTAATTATAAATACACCAATTGTAACCAAACTTTCTTCGTTCGAGAGCATAATCATTATATTATAGTAACAGGTATCTCTATACAAAAATCAGCTAAAAATCAAAATTGGTTGGAACACTACTACTTAGATACATAACTGCATCCGGGAGAAAAACTTAGTGGACAATATCATACTAATGTTATAAATGCAAAAGTGTGTTTGTTGGTTTGTCCTTCAATCACGCCGCAACGGATCGTTGCGATTTTTGGCATGGGTATAGTTGAGAGTAACATAGGCTACCTTTTATTCCGTAAAATTAAGAAATTCCGTGGGAATTTTAAAAACTTATTCCACGCGGACGAAGTCGCGGGCATCAGCTAGTCTACTATAAATTTGTAGATTTAGGCCTCAGCGGTAACTCGTACGATTGCAATCACTTTACACTCCCTTTTATGGCTGAAATGCACTGCAGTTGCAGCAAGAACGAAGCCATGAACAATGAAAGGAAAAATCTGTAAGTTACCTATAAATATAATAATTAGAAAAGCAAAATAGCAGAGGGCGTAAAAGCACTCACGGTAATGAGATCATTCAATGCGAGTTAATGAGGTCACAGGTAGTTTCGATGTAAAGCCTCCGTATTATCTGCGTAGCTAGTGTTTCCTAGTTTTGCTTTTGTTGAGCAGTTCCCATCAGGACAAACCGAATTGCTGTAATACACTCTAATTCCCTCTCTCCTATGAGAGTCGAGGCCTGTGCCCAGCAGTGGAACGTTAATGGGCTGTAGTGGTGGAATTTTCCCTGGTCTGGCCTGGTGGGAGGCTTCGGCCGTGGCTAGTTACCTCCCTACCGGCAAAGACGTGCCGACAAGCGATTTAGCGTTCCGGTACGATGCCGTGTAGAAACCGAATAGGGGTATGGGTTTAATATAACTGCCATGCCCCTAACAGGTTTTACTTTTGTATTTGATGATTTTGAAAAGCTGCCCACAACATCCAGTCGCACCCTTCGTCGCAGAAACAAATTTCATCCTTACCCCCTGGATGCCTGGTCTTCTTCCACCTCCCGTTATTCCAGGTCATTTCTGCCACGTACCTACCTGCAAATTATGGAACCAGCTTCCATCTTCTGTGTTACCTCATGATTATAATATGGATCTCTTCAAAGGGCGGATAAACAAGTACCTATCTCAAAAGTCAGCAACGCATTGGCGGTGCTGCAAATGTTCTTGGGCGGCGGTACTCACTTACCATCAGGTGACCCGCCTGCTCGTTTGCCCGCTTTATATATATTTTTAAAAAATAACATCATTGCTGGATAGTTTTTGAAAATCAACAAAAAAATATTAAGTGCATCACTGATCCCTAGTTGACTCGACCCAGCTTCGCATAATAGGGCTTACCTTATTTACTACCGAAGATGTTAAAATCTAGTTAGGATTCCGTAGCCAAATTTGGCAAAAACGGAACCCTTATAGATTCGTCATGTCTGTCTGTCTGTGTGTCCGTCCGTATGTCACAGCCACTTTTTTCCGAAACTATAAGAACTATACTGTTGAAACTTGGTAAGTAGATGTATTCTGTGAACCGCATTAAGATTTTCTTACAAAAATAGAAACGATAGCGTGGGGTATCTATGGAATAGGTCTTCAAAAATGATATTGAGGTTTGTAATATCATTTTTTTCTAAACTGAATAGTTTGCGCGAGAGACACTGCCCCCCCCCCCTGTAACTTCTAAAATAAGAGAATGATAAAACTAAAAAAAATATATGATGTACATTACCATGCAAACTTCCACCGAAAATTAGTTTGAACGAGATCTAGTACGTAGTTTTTTTAATACGTCATAAATCGTAAACCGCAATTAACCTTTCATTCAATCAACTCAAATATTTAAAATAAAAATATTTTTAATAATTTAAAACTACAGGTTTGTACGGAACCCTCGGTGCGCGAGTCCAACTCGCACTTGGCCGGTTTTTTTTACTAAGCTTTTACCCACCACCACGACTACAGCCCATTAACGTCCCACCGCTGGGCACAGACCTCCACTCTCATGAGAGAGAGGGAATTAGAGCTTAGACCCACCACGCTGCTCCAATGCGGGTTGGCGGGCGTTAACGACTATTATCATTTAGTGATTATAACCGTGCCCTCCGAGGCACGGGGGTGAAACACCGCCAACTTCCTAACTCCGGGCTAGTACTGGGAATTTCTAGTCAGAAAAACCCAATACTTAATTATGGCCCGACCCGGGACTCGAACACAGGACCTCGTCGGCCGCAGTCGGACATGCTAACCACTAGACCAACGAGGCAGTTAAGCTTTTACACTGATCGCGATTCAGACTGCACAAAACTTTTAAAAATACTGTTTTGGACCCCTCAAGTCTCTCTCCATCCTCTTGCATCTTTAGTGAAAGCATTGCACTCTGGCAACAGCTGTCATTGTCTTCATAGTTTTGTGTGAGTCATAATATTTGATTACAATTATTTTAAATACATCTCGACTGTCGAAGTCTTAAAACATGCCTATAATTGGCTTTATAAAAACATGGAAATTAGATACCTTTGTACTCCTAAATACTTATTCTTCAAATTAACGAGAATGATTGTAATTAAATCACAAAGGCAAGTATAGATAGACAGGTGATTCGCTTGACCGGTAACTGTGACCGGTAACGAGTGAAAAACCTGCTTATTCGGATTAAAAATACCACTTTCCTGACTAACTAACCTTAACCATCAAGAATAGATATAGATTTCATACCCGATGAAATCAAGCATTTACAAAATATCTAAGTGGCAAGCATGAAGTAATTCGCCTTTAAAAAAACAATAATAGATGGCTCCTACGTAAACTAGTATCGTATCTGATCAGATAGAACAGTCTACCTAGCTGCCAAACAAACATACCCAAGAAAATGAAACATTGAAGAGAAATTTATATAAATTGCTGTAAAAAATTGCTTTTAATTTTAATAAAAATTGTTGCTTGTACAATAGAAACAATTTATTCTGAGTACCTAAATCTATTTGATGCGTCGCTTTCTACGAAGATTGGTGTAATGACAGGAGAGACATCCAGCCCTTTATCTACGTCGTCGACCGCACTAACCCGCACTTTGCGGCACATAATTTGTGTATACCTTCGCTTCCGTAAATAGAGAAACCACAGTTACACTATTAATGTTTTTTCACGCCCGAACCGCTACTCGGTGATTTTTTCAACAAATTCAACGGTTCAAACTCTTTAACCACATCCGAAAATTGCTTATGGTTTTAGAATACCTACAACCACACCTACTTTAAACGTACATCTTAAATATTACAACAGAGCACAATCTTTGACCGCAGCGCCACCAAAATTTTCCTCCGTTTAGTTCTGTTCTTTACGTTTCGTAGATCTTCTGCCCCACAACATTATACTCGTTTTATATCACTCTGTTTCAGGGTTTCTTTTTGATTCCCGCGGGAACTCCTCAATTTTCCGGGATAAAAAGTAGCCTATGTCCTTCCCCGGGATATAATCTGCCCCTGTACCAAATTTCATCAAAATCAGTTGAGTAGTTGGGCCGTAAAAGCGCAGCAGACAAACAGACAGACAGACACACTCTCGCATTTATAATATTAGTATGGACAAACATGGACTACGGATTCAATGAAAATAATGAAACTTTTACAATCTACCAAATGTCTTTTTTTAAATAAAAGAAAAAAAATTGAAGAGAGTGATAAAAAGTGTGGTTCTGGTTCCAGATTTACCTTAAAATTCAGCATAGACTTGCTTAAAGTTAATGTAATTACCATAGATTGATACATGGTTAATGAGAACCGCAGCAGACGCTTCAGTAGGAAGAGGATAAACCAATGAAATAATAACGTGTGTGTGGATTTTGGATTTGAAGGTTTGTGGTTTATTTTGTGGCTGACTTGTGTAAGTCCTGAGGTTAAACGTTGCAGACCGCGCCCGATAATTAGATTGGTGTTCATTGATGCCTCCAACCAGATATCAATAAGATAAAATGGTGGTGGACTTTTATTTTTATTTAAACCACACTTTCGCCGTTATTTCAAACGATACACGTCCATTGCATGGGCGAAGGTCTTTTGCAAGGATCTGTATTGTTTGGTACGGAGTCGACATGCAAGGAACCCAACGTCTATCGGTTCTTCTAGCATTGTGTTCCGACTATTGCTTTCAATTGCGTGACTCATTTCTTGGTTACCCAAGCCCACAGACTCTTTAATTTTCCGGGATAAAAGTAATCCATGTCCTTCCCCGGTATGTAACCTAACTTAAGGACCTGGGATCCTAGCGCATAGTTTATTCCAAGAAAACTCCTGCCATTATGTGATTAATGAAAAGGGGTCACGACCTTCAGCAATGAGAAATATGACGCAGTTAAAGTGTGTCTGTCTGTCTGCTACGCTTTCACGGCCTATCTGTGCAACCGATTTTTATGAAATTTGGTATAAAGGTAGGTTGCATCCCGGGAATCCCTACTTTTTATCCTGGAAAATATAAGAGTACCCGCGGAAATGAAAAAACTTAATTCACGAGGACGAAGTCGCTGGCATCATCTAGTAGATAATAATATTTACGCGTAACTCTACCTGTTTAGTAAAGTTGCTATCGCTCATAAAAAATTGAACATTTTTACATTGAAATACAATTTAATCTCATTAGCCAAAAACTTTTAATTACCCTCCAAATAGTGAACGTGACCCGACAGCGATAGGGCGTATGTGCTTGACTTGTGTTTAACTAAATGTATACTGTTTTCCTCAATTAATCTCCTTTTTATGGTATTTCCAATTAACTGTATTCCAAGCGTATGATAACTGCAATTGTTATTAGCTCCCGAGGTAATTAATATACTAATTTTCGTATGTCGTCACTTGTTACGTACTTACTTGACTGTGCAAACAACTATGCGTCATCTTCATCATTACAAAACAAATTACATATTTTAAATTAATTACTTCAGTTAGTACAGTTTCCAAATCCCCAAGTCTCAAGAGCTGAGTACCGAGGGATACTCTTCCCATTTCGCTCGCCACAACGTTAATTACGATTTGTATGGAATTGTCAAACGCTTGACAGCTGGCACTCGGTCAATTCCATATAAAAAGTAGTTAACGTTGTCACGATCGAAAACGTATTAAAACTCCCACTCGGCCTGCAGAAGTCCTGGGATTGCAAAATTATTGCCGGCCAGCGGCCAGCGGAAAATTAATGCTTCTTCTAGCTACTTGGTATTATATCAATTTGACAGTTCCCTAAACAGTTTTATAGGGAGTTCCCCCTGCAATCACATCAATGGAGGAGTTGGTACCCAAATATTTTATGTACTTACTATCTCAGAAACACAGTCACTGAGCCCTGGCGCAGATCAGCCTAGAACTCATGGTAAAATCGATGTAGACACGAGTATCAAAATTGAAAAAACGCCGATTGTAGAACCTCGTTCTGTAAGTCAGTGAAAAAAAAACACATTCTAATCTTTAATAATTCTAATAATTTCATTATTATCAGTCCTAAAATACTTTTGAAATTAATTGCTTTACACTTACAATATTATCATTCACCTAAAGGGCTACTTCGTTTCACCTCCCCGAATTCCGTATCGATGAAGCCGCAACAGTGTCTGTTAGTGTCAACGAGTAATCTGGCTTTGGGCAGGATTCTTCGAAAAAAAGCTCTACTTATTTTATTTAAATTACAAAGGCAAACACTTTAAGGCAGGGTCCCTTTTCCTGCCTAATAATACATGGTGAATGCATGGTTTCTACGAAGCAGTCTCTTCGCACTTAATTGAGAATCAGTTCGTCCCTTACAACCATAGGCTAAGAATATACCTGATTATTTATGTCTATGTTTACAGCGTAAAATTGTAAATTCTAAACAGTTTCTTTACTCGAGTTTATTTACCATACCTACTCAGATTTCTGTAAGGAAGAGGAAGGTCATTCCAACAATTAATGTCTAATTATATTTTAAACAAGATTTGCCCGCGGCTTCGCTCACGTTAGGCTCGATTTTCATACGAATTTCAAAACCCCTTTAGGTTGAATTTTCAAAAATCAATACTTAGCGAATGCCTACGTCATAATAACAGCTATCTGTATGCCAAGTTTCAGCCAGATCTGTCGTGTTTTGAGGTGTGCGTTGATAGATCAGTCATTCAGTCAGTCACCTTTTCATTTATTTAGAAGACTTCCGTGGAACGCAGCGCTAATATGACTTAGCATAAGGATTAGGTAGATCTAGACGGCCAACATGGTGTGTTTTAAATCCAGTATAATTTTTTTATCAACAGTACGCACCGGCAGCCCTGACTACATGTGCTCGGCGCTGCCGCACCATTGGCGCTCCAACAAGACCTTACCCGGGGGCTTCAAGGTGGTAGCTCTGGGCGAGGTGCTGGACGGCACACAGGTCACAGTACGCGCCGGGAACGACGAGAACTGCTCCGCGGAGCTGAGGAACAACACTGCAGTCATGAAGAACAGGGTCGCCAAGTTTAACGACTTGAGGTTCGTCGGGAGAAGCGGTAGAGGTTGGTGATTTTATATTTAGGATTTTTGTTGGTAAATTTTTTAGCGCGAGCGTAACTATTATAACTACAGTGAAAATATCCGCTAAGAAATTTGCAAGGTTGCATTGCACAAAATATTGCCGTTCTCCCCCACATGAGGGAAAACTTTACTGTACCTACACTCTACATAAGAAAATTACTTACTAGCAATACTCAGTGATGACAGTCATACCCGAAATCGACTCATGTCTTGATGTTCGTTTTATCTATACTAATATTATAAATGCTAAAGTTTGGATGGATAGATGGATGGATGGATGGATGTTTGTTACTCAATCACGTCAGATCGGCTGAACGGATCTGGAATAACACATAGAACACAGGCTACATTTTATCCCGGAAAGTCAGGTGGAGTTTCCGCGGGAACCGAAAACCTCGACCCACGCGTACGAAGTCGCGGGTATCAGCTAGTGACAGATATCTACCAATATCACAACATAACATAAGTTTGAAATCAAACCGTGAGATGAAAAGCGTATCAAAACTCTATCAGTCAAATTCACCAAAATTTTATTCAGGTAAATAGCTCCATTACTTGTGGTTCTCCTCCTTTTGGGTCTTCCCGTGATTACTTGATTGCTTCAATCTTCTGGCCATCCAAGTCTATCTAAAAACGATAACCATTTAGTCCTATTGCTGGTTGGTATTGCTGGTTCTTCTCGGTAGGACAGCATTCCGAACCAGTGGTAGCCAAAGCACTTGTCAAAGTCTACTTGAATAAAAAAGATTTGAGTTTGAGTTTGATTGGTGCTGGCAAGCAACATTACAACCAATTCAGTGTCAATTGGTTTGCACACAAGTGGATTCAGACTATAAAATCCATAAGCTCGCATTAGATTGTGGCTGCAAATCATGGCAGCCGCCCGATCCGGATTAACCAATTATTATGCTCTGGCAAGTTATCTTCAGTCTCTGATAATGTCTGTGAGGTTCTGTGTATGTAATACAGTCTGACGGTCTACCTGTCAGTCTGAGTGTCTGCTACGTTTTCAAGGTTAATCTGGTCAACCAACATTTATCCCGAAATCCACTTGGATGAAGTCGCGGTCAGTCTGGTAGTTCTATCAATCCTTAAAATGTAAATACCATAATAATACATACTTACTAATATTATAAATGCGAAAGTGTGTCTGTCTGCTACGCTTTCACTCTTTTCAACCGATTTTGATTAAATTTGGTATATAAATATGTTGCATCCCGAGGAAGGGCATAGGCTATAGCATTTATCCCGGAAAATTTACGAGTTCCCGCGGGAATTAAAAAACTAAATGCATGCGAACGAAGTCGCGGGCATCATCCAGTTTAAAATAAAATTTAAGATGAATAAGTACATTCTAGGACAGAAAAGTTGAAAGGCTGTTAAATTGTAATGTGATCAAAGCCATTACTGTGTAAATGGTAGAAACAAAATAATCGTCTGCGGTTAAGGAATAGGAATTATATAAATCACGAATGTGAAAACTTGCGTTTTGTCGCATCGCGGCCCTCACGATTAGAAATGAGCTTAGCAGCTCTAAAGCTGTGTCAATCCAATTATCAGAGAAAACACCTTATAAGCTGTAACTTTAGTGGGTATGTTACACTTACAGTATACAGAAGAATATGTTTAGGACCTAATGCGCCAACCGCGCCGTAGATACCTACCGAGAACGAAAGAATTTTACGCAATCTTATTTTAGCGCAATATTATTTTGTTGCGCTGAGCAACTGCGGCTGCTGCGTTTAAGCCTAAACTTTTTATTTAAATAAAACCTAAACAGATTCTCTTTTGAATACAAAAACTTACACTGCAAAAATTTAAAAGCGGGTGCCGCTTTCTTAGTTTTTAGCTTAGCAATTTACACTTATTTTAAGTAAATTTGAATAGACGTCGTGTTTCAAGAAAATAATAAGTGTTTTGCTAAGTTTGCAGCAATACACTGACAACAATAGGTATACACTAGACTAGACTTCTGCGACTTCATCTGCGAGGATTTATAGCTAGATTTCAAAAATAGCGGCTCTTTGATTTTCCGGTATAAAAAGTAGCTTATGAAAGTTGATTCTGTCATTAAAACTTTGTGAGAAAATGGAGCTCAAAAAGATGAAAATGCCGAGAGGAATGTTTAAAAATACGTTTAATATGCAACAGAGAGATGCACTTTCTCCATCATCACAGATCAGGACCTCGGGATTTTAATTTCTAAACCGCAAGCAGTAAACGACGTTCGCTTTACTGTTCCATTGTTGCTGGCACATCGCTATTAAGGCCCACATGACTGAGGAGTTGTAAAGTCTCGGACATGTTTCCAATGTGCGACTGGCCAATCATGGATAGGGTACTAGCTAGCTATACTAAACTTATGTTTATTACGTTTACATACTTACTATATATAATTATGTGTTTTTACAATTTACAATCTTCTCATTAATAGGCATAGGTATAAGAATTGACATGAGTAGATCCCAAATAGATGTTTGTGCAGTAAAATTACCAGCATCCGTCGAGTTTATTGTTGTTTCTATTCGGGAATATCTTAACAGCTCTAAAAACGCCTGTCCCAAAAACTAAGATGACAAAATAAGCGGAATCACAAAGTAAGGTCTTAACCTGGTAGGTAGGTACCTATTTAATTTGTAGAGCTTTGAGTGCAAAACAAAAGTATTGATATATATGTCATGTTATTATAATATTTATATTGTGTCACTGGCCAATTGCTGCTATGTACAAAGATAACTTGATGTGATTGGATACGCTTACAAGTAGGTACGTATATTATAATAATAATACTGTGTATAAGATAAGAAAGATCATATTTCTCGAGGACGTTCTATTCTTATCTTCGCAAAGTAGTTAAGTTAGTAATTTGTTACTACATCGAATATTGCCTCTCTTTTTCTTTTTATAAAACTCTTGATAAGTTGCGGTCATCATGCCGTGACTTTTTCGGAGCAGAATATTTTATGCCTAAAATGAATTCAGCACTTTTATCTGCTAGCAGATATCCTAATTCACCAATCTATGCAAGGGACCTCTGACAGCAGATCAAAATTGTATGGGCTTCCTTCCTCACCCTGTAGTGTCTAGTGTCTACCACTTTGTTTTGTATGATGAGTTGTTGGATCGAGTCGCAGCGGTACGGGGTTACCTATCATCATCATCATAGTAACAACCAATCACCACGCCGATCCACTGCTGACCACACGTTTTTTTCTCAGAATGAGTATTTAGGTTATGATAGTATTAGTCTATCACGCTACAGATGTGTAGATTGGAACACCTTTGAGAAAATTATGGTAAACTAAGAGGAAATGCACTAAACTCCGAAAAAAATTTAGGTGCCTGCCCAGGATCAAAACCTAAATTTTAAAAAAGGCTTTAGGTTTACAATACCCACTATTTAGTATTAAACCTTTTTGAAAAACGAATTTAATTTTATACTATTATGTAAAATTTCTATAGAAAATAGTACTAATGACTTCAAATAAGTACATTTTTTTTTCAACCAGTCACTTCACAGTCACGAACATAATATTTTGTGCAATATCTACATAATTTGCATTGTAAAAAACCAGTGGAACCTGCTATTTTCATCAATATCAAATATTAGTAAGTATTTTAATGAAATTATTATATACCGGGCAATTAACGTAATTTGCGTTAATTACTCCGTTAGTGTTGATCGATTAATGTCGATTTGCTACTATCGATATTATTTTGACAAATTCATCTTAATGTAGATGTACCTACTGATAACCTACCTTATATACCTTGATCATAATTATTCAGATTTTTATACCCTAATAATTTTCGAAAATAAACATGAGGAAGTGGGTATATTTATTTACTCATGCGATTATGCGATTTTGGGGACAGGAAAAGCAGAAAAGGAACGAGCAAAATGTGCGTTTAATGTAAAATGTAATAATGTGCGTTTCCCAATATTCACAAAAAAAACTTGTAAGACTCCCAATGATATCTACCTTAATCGCGATGATATGATTTTGCCACATTGTACTACGTCCACTCCTGCATTTTGATCGACTTCACTCCAAATCGTGTTCAAATTCATTCATAAATGGACCACAGCCTCAAAAACCTTAGGTATGACCGTAGAATGAAAACAAAAACAAAATCATATTTGGTGCACCATACTAATATGGGTGCATTTTTTCTAAGCATTGCTTCGGGCCTGTAAGTCGACACCAGTAGTAAGTGCCATTGGCTGTGACACAACATAGCCAACGTGAGTTGATTGGATCGGACGCGCGGACGGCCGGGCAGCGGTGTGCACACGTTTTGGACATCGATATTGTTGTAATGTTTCATAATAAATACTTGTTTTATTTGAAAAGGCTCGATATCGTGTACTTTGCTTTGTTTTTGAGCTGAACATCCCTTCAAATGTATCATAATACCAGCTGATGTCGGCAACTGCGTCCGCGTGGATTTTTGGTTTTTTTCTACTCTTTTAACTCTATAATTTTCTGGAATAAAAAGTAACGTGTTCATCCAGGGTGTAATATATCTCCATTCCAAATTCAGCCAAATTTGTCCAGTAGTTTTTTCGTGAAAGAGTAATAAACATACACACTCATACAAACTTTCGCCTTAAGAGGCCGGGAAGCGCCGCTCGCAACTTCTATTCGAACCGCAAATATAAATTTGCCGGTATATTGGTATCTCTATTTGGCCGATGACACATGATCGCGTGCAAGCGCGATAGCAATATGAGAGTACAGAATTTGTTATACATTTTGGTCTTGTTCCGTGAATACCAAAAATGATGAATGAAAAATTGTTGTGTTTTTAACTTCGTGTTGTTATTCTGTAACTTGACATTATAGACTATGTTCCTGATCAATTAGTACGTGAGATATCGTTGGTTTTAATATGAAACCAATAAGGAGAAAACATGTCATTTATGTCGTAAAAACATGCAAAACGCAATGTGCTTACATTTAATTTTGGGAAAGTATTTTGAAAAAATATTTATCCAGGAACCTAGATAAATACAAGTTCAATCTTAATAATCGCATAATATAGTGGAAATATTCTCGAATTACAAATAATTTTGGTATTACGTTTGTATGGGCAATTCACTCTCCGCTGGCATCTGATGTGATGCCATAACGAAAAAGTTCTAAACTTAACATTACGATAAAGCTTCTAAAAATGTTGCCACGTTTCATCCGTTCTTCTAAATTGAGTGTAAAGTGTAAACCTGGATTCATTCGGAACTCTGCATAAAAAGATATAAGCTTTCGAAGTTTTAATATTATATCGAACAATGTTGAGAATTTCATGGGTGGTGGAATTTCGTGTCAAGAATGCAACCACAAACGCGACTGTACTGCAAGGGTTAAGCAAGAATCTTGAATTCCTGAAGACCATAAAAGTTCTTAACTTTTTTGGACTTTTGACATACTATGAGGAATTCGACCTCTTTCAGCTTGTAGTGAAATAGCGGGCAACGGAAGACCACCGGACCGAAAAAAAATCCTGGCTGATGAAAGAATTCTTAACGCAACACCAATGCGCTTGATGCTTATGATCCAATATCCTAGACACTTCATTCTTGCTTGCTTGTTTTAGAAAGACAATTATTAATCTGATCGATCCATAAGCAGGTACACAATGATACGAAAATATTGTAATGCCACTTCCGTATAGTATGCTTAATGCTACCTACCTTGCATGTAATAATATGTTTAGCCAATAACCAATTCACAAAAAAGTCATCTCATCATCAAAGTGAACACATAATTAGGAGCGAATGGCCGAACCGTAAACGCCGTGACCAGAGTGTGACCAAATCATTTTGTACAGCGGTCATCATCATAATGCATACGTAGACTGACGATGTTTCTTCGCTTTTTGTTCATTTCCTCCCCTCCGCAATATACTTGACGGAGGCAATCGAGTTGTCAGACTTGTTAATGAGCCTTTCTAGATTTACGGTCAATTCATTTTTGCTTTTTTATTTGGCTCTTTACAAAAACTCTGACATTATTAATCTCGTGAGTTGCATAATTTGATCTGAATTTTTCTTAAAACTTTCCAACTTATGGTCATAACGTTGGCTGTCTTAATCTACTTACTATAAAAAAACAAAGAAATCGATCGAGACATATCACTAGATTTAGGTATTCGACCGTTGCCTAGTCGATTTTCCTGAAAACGTGTCATAGCCGAGTACATGACCAGCATCGCGAGTTGTCCTCACAAATGTCACTCAGGATTTACGCTCGATCGTAAATCAAGATGGCTGCCACCCTCCCTGCCCTCAGTCCAACCTGCGCGCGCGCACAATAATTGAATATTTCACGCGCCTCTCTCAACACCTCCGGGAGACGACCGTTGAGATACAATGTTATAGTTTATAGCCTCGCACGTATTGTGTTAGCTCCTAAACTGTTGATGAGTGATCATGCAAAATGCATTAAGTTTAATAGCGATTTTAAATGCAATATTTCACATCGTTCGCGACACGCCTTTGGAGTTTAGCGGCAATGTTTTATGATGATTTGTTTCGGTATTGAAATGTCTATAATGTTGCTTTGTGACGAGAAAGCGACACCGATATTGAGATCTCACGCGGGTGGAAAATATCAAATAGGTACACAATCCTACAGAGCGACTAACCTGATTTGGGTTTATACAATAGATCGTTACATCTGAAGGAATTATAGTCCGAAATCTTTTCAAAGATATAAAACTGGTTCTAATGTAACGTTTAAGTAAAAATTATTTTCATTTTATTGTTAACTGTTTCAACTTTCAATATAGATTCCTACAACTTACAAGGTAAGCTTTATAACAATTTGAAAGTTTTCTCAATAGATAGGCTAAGTTTGTTTTTATACGAGTAATATTATGGGTAAATTTGAATCTTTAAAGCTCCTTTACGCTTACGCAACAGTACAATCACGGGATACATTGAATAAATAGGTTTATTCAGTAATTTTAAAAAGTATTTATGTAAATAAAATCGCAGATAGGTAGGTCAGAAACTGTGATATTGTTATTACAACAAGTCTTTACAAGCATCGTGTTTCAGGAAACGGGTGCCGCGTATATATCGTCACATATCGTTATCGGTGGGAACCGCAATGAAATTTTACAAATCTACGTAGCGATCGCTTTGCTATAAATAATTGTCACACGGTATTTTTTTATTATTCTTCATGCGCCATTCCAACATTTCATGTATTTTTCATGACAATAATAACTTACTAGTCAATCATGAGTACTGCTTCAAGCAGTCTACTGCAGTTCAATTATTGTAGCATTTAACAGCAGCTATTCATGTGTACCTAGTAGCCATATCCATCCATTCCCAATCTTTGGTTAATACACATAGATCTACTGTTACTATAAGTCGTTTTTGTATATTGTTTCCACTTCATTTTTTTAATCACTACAAGTTAGTTATTGCCTGCAATATCACCTGATGATAAGTGATGATGCAGTCTAAGATGGTAGCGGGCTAACCTGTTAGGGGCATGGCAGTTATAGGTATTAAGCCCATACCCCTTATCGGTTTCTACACAGCACTTAATACAGGAAGGCTAAATCGCTTGGCGGCACGTCTTTGCCGGTAGGTCGGTAACTAGCCACGGCCGAAGCCTCCCACCTGGCCAGACCAGGAATACTTAAATAATTTCTATAGGTAGTAATTTATTGAACTGTAGGTGGAACAGAGTGGTAGTAATAAACCGCATATGCATCTTTGTACTTATCAGATCAGAAGGTCCCACAAAGTTGATGATAATATTGTCCATGTACTTATTTAAGGAGTCCTGAAACAGTATTATAATATTAGATGTCTTTGGTAAAGGTATACAATTACGTACTAAAGTAAACGTAACCACCGAAATGAAATAGTCAACTAGGCATAACTAAGCTTTTCGCTAATCTGAATTCCAAAAAAGGAATACATAAATAGCAACTAAAACCGGTCGAGATGAATCAATCATTTATACTAAATCGAGTGCGCTACACGCGAATTATCTGCATTAGACATGTTAATCCACTCATTTTAACTGTAATTTTATTCCGTATTTATCGGTGCATTCATTACTGGCGACCGCAAATCGGGCGCCCAAAAAGCTCGCTATTTTCCATCGCCCGCCCATAGGGGTGCCTCATGCCGCTTGCTTAGGACGAGCTTTTTTTTTAACTGAAAATGATTTATATGTTTTGAAAACATATCATACTAATATTATAAATTCGAAAGTGTGTTTGTTTGTTGGTTTGTCCTTCAATCACGCTGCAACGTATCGACGTGATTTTTGGCATGGGTATAGTTGAGGACCTGGAGAGTGACATAGGCTACTTTTTAATCCCGGAAAATTGAGTAGTTCCCGTAGGAATCAAAAGAACATATGCCACGCGGACGAAGTCACGGGCATCAGCTAGTTGACTATAATTGAAGTTGGATAACAGGTACATGTATTTAAATAGATATAGTCTGGAAACAGACAGATAGACAAAAGACGTGGTGTCTTTGCGACGGCGCGGTCTAGAATACAACTTTTTCAGACTTTCCCAAATGTGTAATTTATATATTTTAGATGTCAAGATTGATTATCTGTGTTTTCCTAAGAATCATTAACATACTCGTAGATGGCAGAATATTTAAACAATCCAACACACTCCGATGAACATAGCCCAGCACCAGTAACATAATATAAAATTGGTTAGAAAAATACTTTTTTTGTGATCCGCTTATTTTTTTTGAATGAAAAATTGTTTTGAAGCGACAGCCCTAACCATTCACAATAGTCTGCGATGTGCAACACACGTGAGGGTGTCATTCAACAATATGTAACATACGTCAACCTATTTGGAAATTGTTCCATACTTAAAATGGCTGCAATGAAGCCAAACTATAAATACAATGGATTTAAAAAACTTAGTAGTTTATTGCATCAATTGGTAAAAGTGGCAACCTTTTCAAAATGCAAAGTTAAGGATGTGAAAAACACGTCAACCAGTTAAAGAATTTCCCATACCCTCACTGCTGAAATATCCATTTAGTTAAAGAACTCATTGAAGTATAATTTTAGTACCTATAAAGAACTGCACGCGTAGGGAACTTTGTAGTATGTACACAAATAAGGGAGGAATACAATATAACCTATTTTGAATCGTTTATACGTCAATTAATGAAGCTTACGTGAGACAACCCTATCAATACGCAATAGTCCGGGTTGTGCAACACACCTGAGGGTGAGTTCAATAATATTACATCATAACATCAACCTATTTGTGACATGTCCGTGTCTCTTCTGAGTACTGTAATCCATACACATACTCACGTCCCTACCAATGTTTTAAATACGAAAGCGAAGAAACTATCTATTAACATAAAACTACCTGTCCGTGTGTCGGTTGGTCTATTATGTTTTCACGACCATAACTCACATAGACCAGAGAAAATTCAGAAATTATATTGGCCCTGCCGGGAATCGAACCCGGGACTTCCCACGTTAAGACAACAGCGCTGAAGATCGTCAAAAATTATATTTATTATTTTCCCTAAATTAATGAACTGCGAAAATCCCAGAATCAAATAAAATGATGTATCTACAGTGTCGTACTTAATATATTTCCTACACGGTTTCCCTTTAAGAGGATATTACCTATGGCTGAACGGGAAACTTTGAGAATAGGTATTGAACGTACCTGTATATTGCCGTCGCGCTGCTCCTCGAATAGAATTCCAAAACACTTGATAGAGACAACTGCAGCTTGGACCGATAATACCTACCTATGAAAAACAGTCGAATTCTTACACTCGTATTTTTCTGTTTCCTCCGAAACAGAACCGATTTTAATTATTTTTTCCAAGAATAAATAATTTAAGGACTCAGGCTATGTCGGTATGTTTTTTTTTTCGATTATATTCGTCATGACGCGAAAACTGGGACATTTATTGCAAAAATTTATCGAAAAAAGCAAAACATAGGCACGGACACATAGATTTTATGGTGCAAAAATATAGTCGTAAGTATAGTCATATAAAATACAGTAAATTGTAGGAGGCCAAAGGGCAATGCGAGTGTGGATCATAGCTGACGATGTCAAAAATGTCACAGGAATTTTCGAATAGGTAGGTACAAGCGGCAGAATACTGCGTCATGTGGAACCCTATCTATGATCAGACGCGAAACATGCCGATTTGCAAGTGCTTACTAAAAACCACTAGCTTTTATTAATGTAATTTTTTTTTTGTTTCAGGGAAGAGCTTTTCGTTGACAATCACGATATCTACGTCACCACCTCAAGTAGCGACGTATCAGAAAGCTATCAAAGTGACCGTCGACGGACCAAGGGAGCCGCGCTCTAAAACTAGTAAGCAAAAGCTCTCATAATCCTAAATCCTCTGCTAAAAACTTAACTAAGTACCTACTTAACAGAAGAAAAACCTTCATACATTTACGTCAATAACACATTACATCGAAACTTTAAGTCTCTACAATAGGTAGGTACCAACAGAATCCATCAAAGATGCAGTGAAATAATCAGCAGCAAGAATATAATAAAAGCTTCTTGCGACGGTGTTTGAAATACAAAGCAAATTATTAAGAATTTGACGCCTTTTTAGACCTAAAAAACCCCAAGTAACAATTCAGTTTAGTTAGGCACTGCATAAAACAGTAATTGAGGCCGTCTTGCACAAAGCTGATAAAACTAATTTAAAGTAACAAAATTTTAATTTATTTAAGTTCAGCTACTCGAATAAAGGGGTAACGTGTTTGAAAAAAAATTTGGGAAATTGTTGATTTAAGTTTATTCCAGGATTGTCATGAAAATCACAGGTAGGTATAATATTTTATTTAAATACCTGTAAAATGTAATTTAGCTTAAACACGTTTATCGGCATTGTGCAAGACGCAAGTGCTAATTAGTCTGGATATCAAAAAGAAACCATTCTAGCAGAGAGGTTTGGAGATTGAACACGAAATCAAATGGCAGATAGCTTTTCAGACTTTTCGAGCTCAGGATATTCCTGTTACTAATATATATTTTGTGGCTATGTTCATAAACTCTTTTTTTTTTCAAATTCAAATTAACTTATTACAAGTGCTTTTGAATCGTCGAGTGAATCGAGTTTCGAGTCGTCTACCACTGGTACGGAACCTATTCATACCGAGAAGAACCAGCAAGAAACTTGGTGGTTGCTCTTTTTAAATAGTTCATTTTCAATTTGTATTATATCAATGTGTACATAAGTCACCGCTGTCCTGAACATTGCTGGAGAAATCAAAACCATGCTCCTATATCATTTACATAATCTTCAACAATATTAATAAGTTTTTTTTCAGGAGCATACTTTTAATCTCATAAACTCACGCTCATAACACTGCGTCAACAAGACTCGAACATATTTTTCAATAAAACCACGCTACTAACAGCATTACCAACTTTCCCTGTCGATATATTATGTGAATAATTTTATGTTAAACTAAATAAAACAAATTGATTGGCCATGTCATTGCCCGGGGCGAAATTTTGTTATTATACTCCGCCTGTAACAAAAACCGCACGAGAGACGTAAACAATTAAAATATATTATGACCGGTTCTATTATTATCAATATAATTTTCATACGTTTGCGGCCACGCTACTCGTATCTGCCAGATAACAGTTTTCTTCCCACGGGACTCGGTACGGCGATACGTCAACGGGTCAGCGATTGTGAAGGACGTTCGGTGACAGTAATAATAGTGACATTGATTTATATTTTTGGTCACATATTTTTTTCATTGGACGTAATTTTGGATGACAACACGTTAGAGACATTTGACCGTGTCACACCTTCATGTGATGTAAAGTATAACACACATCGTGACTCTGCTCAAAGAAGAAAGCTTTGATGAGCTTATGACACGAAGCAACAGTAACTCCTACAGATCTGTAATGTTTGAGTGCTATCAGATAATGGTATAAAGCACGTTTCGATAACTGTGCATCATAAAGATAGTATGTTTTTGATAAAAAAAAGCAAGTCACACTACGGTGACTGGCCTTAGCAATCTGCATTCATTTCCTAAATACTTATAGCTTTTTATCCAGAACACCAGCTTTACCTAATGATGATGCTATGGCAGAACCATCAAGACTATTACATTCATTACCCGTGCCACCACCAGTCCTTTACCAGTAGTAACATGGATAATTGTTTTTTTACTCCATAAGATTGTACATAATATAATCCTGACCAGTACTGTACCAGGTAAGTACATGTGTTGGTAAAAAGGGTCTTGTGGCTTTGTTGATAAGTTAATAATCACAAACCACTATCAAACCTTCGGCTTTCCAGGTTTCAGACCACTATTGAGATTTTTCTAACTTAACCAACAATACTGAGATACAACTCTCTTTACAAAAAAAATAATATTGTTATGGAATGGGTGCTCGAATGAACATAATTTATTAAGCGTCATACTTATAATACTTGTCTTCCGTTTCCATCAAAGTCACGCGAAAGTAAGAACTAAGGAATCAGTTAAAGCCTCATACTCACGAGCGGTTCCCTAGCAGCTGAGAACTTTATGCAGCGTGAGTTTTTCGACATAGATAACCATGTTTGATACTTATTATGGAAAGGCGGTTCGATCTCTCAGACGAGAATTCAGTTTTGTTCAGAATTCAGTGAAGCTGTCGCATTTAGGTGCTATGTTGCTCTTGCTGGTTGGATATCAAAGAAGAATCAAAGAATGCTGGTAAATTCTAAGATTCAAAGTTGCCTGTCTGTCGGTATTCTACAGGATATAATTTGGTAGCCAAGAACTTTTTGATCTTGTTTTTCCCTCATCTTTTTACCATCGTACCGCAAGGCATCGTCAGGGTCTGCATCTGTACTCAGTCAAAACGGCCGGATGCGTACGAAAAGATTGGGTTCCTCGTTTCTAATTCGAACCGCTAGGATATGGAATGCCCTTCAAAGTCAAAGTCAAAGTCAAAGTACTTAATACTTTTAATATTACAAACTTTTAATATTGGTAGGCATCTTCAAATCAAGAGTGAAGGCATCTTCTAAGCAAGTGCGCTTCACTGGTTTTGTTTTGTATATTAAAGATAAACCTCCAGAAAAATCTTGCATATTCAACCAAATAACGATCTGTTTTCGCTCCAGCACCGATGAACGTCGCGTTGTAATCGCGCAGATGTAGTATGCCTTAAAGGAGTCCTATCGAAATTGGCTGCCAATGCCGGGTGAAAAGCACGTTACGCCATATGGGACGGCGGCCCCGGCGGCAAACAATGGCGGAATTATACCAATAATAAGTCGCACTCACGCAACGCAACTGCTACTGCATCGGGATCACCTTTGTGCCGACAGACCAAAAAGACAACTTGAGGAAATATTAAATAGTATACATTTTACCCTCTCCCATTATGCACGGAACTTAAGTCTGTCGAAGGAGCTTTTTTAGATTTAATCAAAATCTATACTAATATTATACAAGTAAAAGTCTAGTTGTTTGTCTGTCTGTTACTATTCACGGCCCATCTGTTTAAATGATTTTGTTAAAATTTGGTACAGAGATAACTTTAACTTTTTGTTCCGGAAAATTAAAGAGGTCTGGAAATTCCTACTGGATTTGTGAAGAATTTTAATCCATGCGGATGAAATCGTGAGCATCAACTATTGCGAAAATTTACCTAAAATTGATCCGATATGCACAAAGATAAACTTGACGCGGATTTGTCGTCCAGTGTCGATAATAATCATTCATTTCATCAGAATAATAGACCTTATATCACAGAATACGTAATAGTACGTTAACTTATATTCGTATACCCTCTGAAAACGACCCTATAATTTTTATCCCTTAAAATTTTCATTATTTTTAAATGTTAGCGCAAAAACTAAAACATACTCGTACGTAAAAATTTAAGCTCACAAATACACCAATATTTTTACCATGATATGCAAACAAAATCAACCCTTGCTGACTAATCAACGCTTGAATAAACAGCAAAAGCTAAAATCCTGCTTACATCGCGATATCCGAAAACAAAGAGTTGAGTACAAAAGAGGTACTTAGCGTATAAGCCCCAAAGTCTGCAGGACAAGAAAGGAAGATCTCGTGCACAATGGACTTAAAAGTTTGAGTTAATAGACTTAATTTGTAGGTCCAATGTAAGCGGCTTCGCAGTGACCCTCTTTATTTGTGATGTGCTTTTGTCTAGTTCACATATCGAGTATCGATATTTTTTTCTATGATTTTAATTTTATAATTAAATAATAATTATTAAATTTAACTGATTGAAGGATTATTTTACTAACATAATGATTATTTTAATGGATCAACCATTAATAATAATAGCGGTATTGCATGCTTATAGACAGAATTTAGCGGTATATTTTCATACTTACATATGTGAATTTAATTGAATCGATAGACAATTCAATTATATGCTGTTAATATTCAAATATCAAATAAGATCAAAAATTTTTATTCAAGTAGAGTTTGAGAAGTGCTTTTGAATCGTCGAGTGAATCTACCACTGGTTCGGAATGCCGTTCCTACCGAGATGAGATGAACCAGCATAATTTGAAATTAAGTGCTAGATTTAACGTATATGGGAATGTTAGGATTGAAGTTAAACAAACCCAATGTAATTTACGAATATTATATTATGAAAGTTGATTATTTATTTAGTTACAAAAGTCTATTGATATATTATATGAAGAACGATTTAAGACACTAATTACGAACTATGGACGTTACAACAAGTATAATAATTAATTGATTGGTATCGAGTGAATTAGCCGTGCGTGTACGCGGCCTCCCTGCGTAGGGGTTCAAGATTCACTGATTCGAACGCCCGGGAGAATCCCGACCGAAAGCGAGTCGGAACGGAAATTCCCGAGGGTTCAGTAGGTCTCGTGGGACTTCGCCACATCAGCCCCCCCGGAGACCTTTAGGTCGATCATGACGAATAAAGAATTCGTTCTTTTACATAATTAGTTTCCCTTGCTACAAAAGTATTATAATTAAAATTAAACATAAAACTTATTTAGGTATTAATTAAACTATTATATGTTTACAAAAAATAAACGATACAGTGCGATATTAGAAGTTTACGTACAATATTAATAGCTCAATGCATTCTCCAAAAATGGTTCTACATACTTATGATATGTGAGTTTACTCACATATGAAGGAATCTAACCCGTCTGCCAGAGCGAGTAACTGTATCAGGCTTGGTGGCAGGCGGTTCTGAAGTAACAGGTGAAAGATACGTACGTGGTTTTGGACCAGAAACATCGCTATACACTTTGCATGCACTAGAGGCAGAAATTCTTATTTTCTGTAAATCCAGCGAAGAAGAAGCGTGCAAAAGATGTCTCAACTCGGTGTCCGTTTCTTTTGAGAAAGGGAGTATATCTAAACTAATGCTATCAGTAACAGATTCAATCCGAGAGAACGCATCGGCAACGACGTTGTTCTCTCCGGAAATGTGTCGCACGTCGGTCGAGAATTGTGACACGAAATCGAAATATCGGAACTGACGTGGAGAGCATTTTTCAGACGCTTTACGAAACGCAGCAACAATAGGCTTGTGGTCTGTCCAGATCGTGAACGGCTTCAGCTCGACCATGAAACGAAAATATTTCACGGCTTCGTAAATGGCGAGTAGCTCTCGATCGAAAGGGCTATACTTACGTTGAGCTGAGGTCAGTTTCTTGGAGAAGAAAGCAAGGGGTTGACAATTACCTTCAACTTTCTGCTGCAATACGGCGCCGATGGCGATATCGGACGCATCACAGACCAACATCAGATCCGCTGTAGGATCGGGATGAGCAAGCAGTGTTGCATCGACGAGGCTCTTTTTGCATTCGTTGAAAGCCTGTTCCAGCTCAACCGTCCAAGTGATTGGAGTGTTTGGCTTGGTATCCGTGCCGCTAAGTAGTTGGTGTAAAGGTGCTTGGATTTTCGCAGCGTTCGGTAGGTACCTTCTATAAAAGTTAATCATACCGAGAAATCTCCTTAATTCTTTCAAGGTCTTGGGCTGTGTGAAGTTCTGGATGCTACTTACCTTTTCTGGCGTAGGACTCGTGCCGTTTGCCGTAACTAAGTAGCCGAGGAACTCGACTTCCGGAACACCAAATACGCTTTTAGCGGAGTTTAAAACAGCACCATGATCTCGAAGGCGCTCTAGAACCTGTTTGAGATGACATTCGTGATCGGTGTGGTCGCGTGACGCAATCAATATGTCATCTATATACGGAAAAGCAAAATCCAGGTCCCTTAAGATTTCGTCCATGAACCGCTGAAACGATTGCGCGGCATTCCTCAGACCAAAACTCATGAACGGAAACTCGAATAATCCGAACGGCGTAGTTATGGCAGTTTTGGGTACATCCGCAGGGTTGACTGGAATCAAATGGTAAGCACGCACCAAATCAATTTTGCTAAACACAGTACAGCCATGTAGATTATGAGAAAAATCTGCGATGTGGCGTACTGGGTATCGATCGGGTACTGTTCGAGCGTTGATACCTCTGTAGTCTCCGCAAGGTCGATCAGTACCGTCTTTTTTAGGTACTAGATGGAGAGGCGCTGCCCACGGACTATCGGATCTACGTGCAATACCTGCTCTTACCATATCCTCAAACTCACGCTTAGCTCGGCGGAGCCGGTCCGGTGCCAATCTGCGAGGTCGACTGTACACCGGCGGACCGGGCGTAGTGCGTATGTAGTGGAGCGTTTGATGCTTGACTTCGCGCACCATTGGCTCACCAGAGGGTCGCGTGACCTCAGGAAACTGTTTGAGTAACTGATGATAACGAGAATTACCTGTAACAGTCTTAATTTCGCACTCTAAGGAAGATAACACGGGTTTAGCATTTACAATGAGCGTAGTCGTATTATCAACTAATCGGTGGTTCCTTACATCTACAAGTAGGTTATAATATGATAAAAAATCTATGCCTATGATCGGTCTGGTTACGTCGGCTATTACAAAACGCCAGCGAAAATCTCGCCGCAACCCGAAGTTTAAATTTAAGTTTATTGTTCCATATGTATTAATCACTGTACCATTAGCGGCAAAAAGTTTATAGTCAGTCTTCTTAACAATTGTCTTATTAGAACTTACATTTCTAATTGGGAACACACACAAATCAGCACCAGTGTCTATTAACTAAGAACTTAACGTTAGAGTGTTTGTCCGTTACAAATACGCGACTCGGTGTGACGTCACGACAGTCATCGTTAGCCGCCATCAATGACTGCGTTTTTCGTTTTCCGATGAGTAAGTGCACGGATTACGGCACTTTGTAGCCTTGCTCTGGAATTTGCGGTGATACCAGCAGTGGGCATCAGTCGCAGAATCATTGGATCGGCTACGGGAACGTCGGCGCCATCTCGTGCTGCTATTCGATCTCGAGCGGGATCGCGATGACGATGCTAGTGCGGCGACTTTGCGCGACAAATCAGCGATTGATTGTTTCAGTTCGCTGATCTCATTATTCGACGTCGACGCAGACAGCTGATGAACTTGCGGCGCGGTACCAATCACATCCTTAACTGTGTCCGCAAGTGTAGCCAACTCGTCGAGGCTACTCTTCGATTGCGACGCCAAGATTACTTGAATATGAGTAGGTAGTCGGCCCGTCCATAGGGTACGTAAAAAAGTCGTCGGGTACGCTTGGACCTGCTAAACCTTGTAAGTGTCGCAGGAATTGCGACGGCTTACGATCCCCAATGTCCTCTTGGGTTAATAATTGACGTACTCGTTGCTCCTGTGACGACGAAAGACGTTTCACCAGCTCTGTCTTAATCTTATTATATTTATCACTATCGGGAGGGTTTTTAATAACGTCTCTTATTTCGGTTATGTACTTATAATCCAAATTTGAAATTACGTAATTATACTTAGTCGTGTCTGCTGTTATATTTGTTAAAGCAAACTGCCCTTCTAGCTGTGCGAACCAAAGAGCTGGCTCGTCTGGCCAAAAATGTGGGACTTTTACGCGCACAGTTTCTACCGCGGGAGATTTGTTGTCTTCAGCCATTGTTTAAAATAAAAAACTTTTATTACACTGAATCTATTTTCGGAATAAAATAAGTTCGTCACTATGCACACAAAGAATGTTCGAAATATGCAAGCACTTGAGAGTTCGGGACGCGTCGCCGGTTCACCACTTATGGGAACGTCGGGTGTCACCAGATATGGGAATGTTAGGATTGAAGTTAAACAAACCCAATGTAATTTACGAATATTATATTATGAAAGTTGATTATTTATTTAGTTACAAAAGTCTATTGATATATTATATGAAGAACGATTTAAGACACTAATTACGAACTATGGACGTTACAACAAGTATAATAATTAATTGATTGGTATCGAGTGAATTAGCCGTGCGTGTACGCGGCCTCCCTGCGTAGGGGTTCAAGATTCACTGATTCGAACGCCCGGGAGAATCCCGACCGAAAGCGAGTCGGAACGGAAATTCCCGAGGGTTCAGTAGGTCTCGTGGGACTTCGCCACACGTAGAACATTAAAAATTACCTACAAATAATAATTATAATGATGATGATTAATTGTACACTGTTAATTTAATACATTTTAGAAAACAGGAAAATGTCCGTTTAAACTTTAAACCAATTGTACAAACTACTCATGATAATTTTATTCTAATATTAATAAAGGCAAAATAGGAGGAAAGTGCAGAAGAGGAAGGAAGAAATTAGAATCCCATAGAATATTATAATGAGAATATAACGATGATCTAAATGGACTTAAAACATTATCTTACTAATATTATAAATGCGAAAGTTTGGATGGATGTATGGATGTATGGATGTATGGATGTATGGATGTTTGTTACTCAATCACGCGCCAACAGCTGAACGGATCTAGCTGAAATTCGGCACAGAGATAGATTATAGTCTGGAATAGCTTATAGGCTACTTTTACCCGGAAAATTGAAGGTTTCCCGCGGCAATCAAACAGATGTATCTGTTCAATTGATTTTGATAAAATTTGGTACAGGGATAGGTTGTATCCTGGAGAAGGACGTAGGCTACTTTTTATCCCGGAAAATTGAAGAATTCCCGCGGGAATCAAAAAACCTCAATCCACGCGAATTTAGTCGCCGGCATCAGCTAGTAAAATATAAATCATGGAATTTTTCCCCGCTTAACTTATTAAAAAATCACAACCTCCACAGTATATCGATTAAGACAAAGCACATCACTAATTCACAAATAATTAACTCCCTGCATTTGTTTGCCTCGATTTCACAACATAATTGCGGTATATTTCGTAGCATTGTATAAACTCATAAACTAATTATGTGCACTTTTTTTAAACTACGGGATCAATATAATTGCGTCGGTGCCTTTTCGAATAGAGGCGCTAGCGATTTCGGCATGCAACCTGTCAATTTTGGGTCAAAAAAATATTCTTTTGTCCCTAATAAGGTGACTGACACATGGCTATTTATTATAAACTCAGGAAATGCAATTTTGTTTTTTTTCTCGGAAGTTAAAATCAACTTTGTGTTCTGTGCAAACGTTATTGGTAAGGGTGGTCAGGGTGTAACAATTAGTTTTATCTAACTACATTTACAAACATTTTGCTATTTGCTTGAGTAGGTCCAGTATCAATGCCATGTCGACCATAAAATGTAGCTAGTTATCGAATGGTAGATTCTGAATTCTGACCACCTTTTTATTTAGTATCAGCGAATAGTCAATCAATCTTTCATAATTTATTAGCACATATTCTCATCAAAGAATATTTTTAAATGCAACGCAATCACTTAATTATTTTTCTCCATCATTAAAAAACTGATTTCGTTAATGGGTCTTTAATATACTTAAACAATCTTTGAACTAAACTTAATTAATAGGCCAAATCTAATGATATCATTCCCACTGGGTGCATTATGAAAGGGAAGGCAATTAAGACCTGTCATTTACCATGGAGTCCCAACAATAACTTTAGTATCACGAAAAAACTAATGAACGAAATTATTTGCTTAGATACAAAATTGCACGTGGGCGTAGAATTGAAGGCTATATTATACTTTTATAAATTTAAGTTAATGCTAATATAACATTAAATGTGGAATTTGTAATTTTTTATTGATAAACTTGCTGATGCCCGCGACTTCGTCCGCGTGGTTTTTTGTATGAGAAAATATTTTTTTGGTCAATTTTCCAATATTTTTGATGGTTATTCTGCTATTCGGGACGGAGACAAATACAACAAATTAAAAACCATGAAAATCGGTCCAGCCGCTCTAGTTTCTAGAGTTATAAGTGTTCGAACAAGCCCGACATTGTTTTATACATTAAAGAATATAACTTGTTTCTAGGTACAAATGTCGCACCCCACCAAATCAGAGCGATAGGCTTCCAGCGGTCATTCATCCCGAACCCCTCGATGGCACTGCGGGAGATGGAGTACAAGTCTTCGTCCAGGAGTCTGCGCTCGCTGTCCCATGAAGAGCGGGAGTATAAGACCAACGCCAACCTGCCCACTGAAGGTATGTTTGTGATTTATCTTATGAGTTTCTTGCCGGTTCTTCTCAGTAGAATCTGCTTTCCGAGTCAACACATGACGTAGCATAAGAGACGCTTGAATGGCCTTTATGAAATAAACAAACGTAACTAGTTCGCACGCGAGTTGAATGCAGAGTTGCAAATTATTATAAAATTAAAATTATTCACCATACATTTACTTTAATTTAGAGATAAAGATTTAAATTAAATTGAGCTCTATATGTATTTGCATATAAAATAGTAGTACCTAAGTAAATGCAATTATTGTACCTAGTTAAATGTACCTAAGTTTGTATTAGGCATAAGCATCGACCCTCATTTTGGTCTGCCATTACCTTATATTTCTACATAAAAATATGTCTATTTCAAAAATAGTATAAACAGAGACAGTACCGCCTGAAGCAACCAAGCAAAGCGTGACTTAGAATAAATGTTGCGAATTATAGACGCAGTTTTATAACAACAAAATAAGTATCTAACTTTTAAAGCTAGCCTAGAGTCGAGCCTGGCTGGAATAACTAATTTCTAAAGTAATTACGTTTTAAATAACTGCGAGTGTCCCGGCCTGCTAAATGTATTAACATCAGCGCTTATTGCGCTCAAAATCACAGCCCTAACTGGCTGGCTTATTTGCCGAGAGACGAGCTCTAGTGCGAATATAAAATCTATCAGAAGTGGCTGTGTATATATTTGCAACTCTCCTTTCTTATGAGAGAACACTTACGTGTTATGGTAATCTGATGTTTGTAAACTTAGAAAAGTTCGTCATTTTTCAAAATTAAATACATCGTAACGATCGGCAGAGACCATTATACTTCGATAATTTATTGCAAGTTATCGTGATTGACATTATATGCATACAAAAACCAAATATTTATAATACAGCGATTAAAAGGCCTCATGTCTGCCTCATGCCTCTATTCCATGAGTAATGTACTCATGGAATAGAGCTGTCGCATAAAAATATAGCTAATTACAACCTGTCATTAACCTCATTAGCTCCAAAGTAATAATAGAAATAAAGTGAAATCTAAAGACTCTTTTATAAACCTCTTCCAAATATTTACAAAATGAAAGTAATTAATAACAACAATTAGTTTTTGCAAGATAAAGAATTACAGAAGAAATAATTTGAAGGATACTACCGAAAAAAAGAATGAAAATCTGTCATGTCTGAATTTTTTCACATCTGCCCCAGAGCGTTTACAAGGCAATCCCAACAGCAGCTTTCATCAGCACGCGGCGATTGCGCGCGCGCAGCTAATGACGCCCATTACGCACATTATTAGCCTCTCCTTTCCACTCTTCAGATTATGTCAACTGTTGTTCTTTGATTAGACAATTTGTTTAATGAGAAAAGTTTTAAAACACATCTCAATTTTTTTTCTATGGTTACTTTACAACTTTTTTAAGCCATCACAGTCCAGCCTAAGTTCATGTTAACTGTTTTGACCTATGAAATAGTTCTGATTGATAATGGTTCTGGTTTCCAATTCCATCTACTTGTTTTATCGTGAAAGCAGGCGGAATTCCATAGTTCATTATTCATGCCTCGTCATTATTGAACTTCAAAGCAATTATTTTAAATTTTTTCGTCATGATAGCCGGTGCAAATTAGATGGCTTCTCAAATTTTGTTTACTAGACAGAGCGGAAATCAAGTGCTACAAAAGCGCTGACAGGACTGCATAAGCGATTGCTTTTACTAAAAATTTAAAAAAGTTACAACTTGATAAGCACACTCTAATGACCCAAATTGTTGTAATCATAACACGTCGTACCTAATAGCTTATTATAGGATCGGCAATAGTGGTTGCCCATTCCTAAATCATCTATTTCCTATCAATAAAATTTAAGGAGTCATAGAAAATAAAGTTATCAAGCAGGAAACATCTGCATGGTTAATGCCCTTTTACACATACCTAATCTCGTTTTGTTACCTAAATTATTACATGATTTTCTTCACCCATTCTTAAGATATCCTTGTTGATTGTTTGATTGACTAAGAAAATGTTGCTCTAAGATCCCTTTAGTTAACCGATTATCGAAACTGTTTAAAATATAGGTAAAACTAGCTGACTCGTCCCGACTTCGCATGAGTGGACTGGGCTTGTCTACTCTGTATTTACTAAATTTATATGAGCTATACATTGTGATATTTTCTAGATGAGGGTTGATTGAGAAAACGGGACGAATTCCATAATGATCTCATCATTTATGAACTATAATAATAATAAAACAAAAAAGATATCAAAATCATTATTACTGGTCAAAACAGTAGTCGGGGCAATTTGATCAGTACGTGCATATTACACGCCGATGGCGAGGCGTGGACGGAGCCATCGGAACGGGCCAATTACAGGCTGATGGAACACCTTGCACGGCGATCGGAATATGACCAGATATACAATGGCAATATTAGTTCAATCATTACTACTGGATTGTGGATTGTGTTGGAATTGTTTTGCTATATCAGTAACCCGGCTAGTATTAAAACTTTTACCAAAATCAAGTTAAAATAATGAACAATGGTAGCTTATAGTTTTGGACAGACAGGCTGTATGATATAAAATGTGTCCGAGTTGTTAAAAAAATATTTATTATGTAAATTGGATTTACTGTGGCAGTAGGTACTCATAACTGTAAATGAACACTGATGCAACCAAAAGCTTTAAAAGATCCTATGGTTTTCAAAGGTTTATCATACTCTTCGCCGATTAGCAGGGACATAATTATGACAGACATATCTAATCAAAAAAGAAACTTGTTTATGTAAAAGAAAAAAAGAAAAATAATAAGATTTAAGCTAATCTTGTGATTCGTCTGGTGCTGACAAAGGCAAAGCCAATGACCTCCGGATGGCCAACGAGAGAAAATAATAACAATAACTTCAAATGCGATCTAGAGAGAAAAAACGACGCCGACACAATGTCATTATGGCAGCGTAACATCGTACACAGAACTAGAAACGATTAGAGTTGAATAGGACTTATAATTTATTTATTACCAAAAATATAAAATATACGTAGTAAAAAAAGAAAAATAGTGTACAAGGAAGCATTTATCTCTACGAGAAATCTCTACTATAGCCATTGATGTATAATTTTAGTGTACTCATTCTATTTCGATGGTCGCTTATCTGACTTCTCAAGAGATCTATACGACTGCGTTAATTTAAACAATTATTATTGATATTAATAATTGAGTCTAATTTTAGACTTGATGGACTAAACAATAGCCAATGAAACTTACTAGGCTTAATAAAGATGGATGCTTGGGGGACAATGGAGTCTCTTGACCACCCATGCCTGAGCAGGCTTCATGATTAGAGCCTAGAGGTCAAGGAATTTTAAGTTTGGCTTATTGATACGGAATATTAAATTAATTTGATACTTCGGGAACATTGGATCTTCGTGGCTATGCTTAGGTAACGTTATAATATACGCAAAAAGTTATTATTTTGATTGTTTATGATCGTTATAAGTATGTTAATTAAGATTGATGCTTGGGGATCACTGGAGTCTGGAGTCTTGTATTATTGTGTTCTGGTTTATTATTCTACTAGCCGATGCCCGCGACTTCGTCCGCGTGTATCAAGATTTTTGGTTCTCGCAGGAACTCTTTAATTTTTCGGGATAAAAAGTAGCCATTGTGCTATTCCAGACCATAATCCATGCCTGTGCCAAATTTCATCTAGATCCGTTCTGCCGTTCTGGCGTGATTGAGTAACAAACATCCATCCATACATCCATTCATCCAAACTTTCGCTTTTATAAGACTAGCGAATGCCCGCGACTTCGTCTGCGTTGTTTGAGGTTTTTTGGTTCCCGCGGCAACTCCTTAATTTTCCGGGATAAAAAGTAGCCTATGCTATTCCAGACTATAATCTATCTCTGTGCCATTTCAGCCAGATCCGTTCAACCGTTGGGGCGTGATTGAGTAACAAACATTCATCCATACATCCATCCATCCAAACTTTCGCATTTATAATATTTATTTGATTAGATTGATTTGATTTGAATTATTTGAGGACTGGGATTGGCGTTTTTTGTTTTTGTAAAATTTTACTCGCATTAATTAATTTTCAACCGACTTCTAAAAAAGGAGGAGGTTCTCAATTCGGCGCGTATCTTTTTTTTTTTTTTTTTTCAATGTATGTCGGTGCATATCTCCGTGTTTTCTACACCGATTTGAACATTTTTTTTTTCATTGGCTCACGAAATGGTCCCATAAAAAATTCTGACTCCAAATCCTCAATCCTGATGCTGTAGGTGTACCGTACTACATGAAATTATCAAAACTAGTGAGTTAGGAAATTTTGATGCAGGTGAATTCATATAGTAGGTGTCAAGTCACGTGTATACGATACAACTCTGAGTCCCAACTCCTCAACCCTGATGCTGTAGGATACAGAACTCCTTAAAAATAGCGATTTAAGATTTTTTTATGATGAATTAATATTGTAGGTGTCAAGCAACGTCTTCATACTTAAACCCAAGTCCCAACTCCTCAACCCTGATGCTGCAGGGTACAGAACTCCTTAAACATAGTGGTTTAGGATTTTTTATGGTGAATTAATATCGTGGGTGTCAAGCAACGACTTCATACTTAAACCCATTTTCCAACTCCTCAACTCTAAAAAATAAAAATTCTTTCCAAAAACCCGACTTCCAAAGCCACTGTAAAGTTAAAAATAATTTTGATTTCTACACACTATGTTGAAGTCGGGCGAGCCTCACGCGTCAACTATGCCTATTTTTGTTACACTATAAGAATTTTTATTGTTGTTCCATTTAGTCCGATCAATGAGTCCTAAAAATAGTTGATCGTTATGTAAATAATTTATATTAGAAGAAAGTGATTTTCGAAATCATTCAATTCAACGTAATATTACATCGCACCTCATTTCCGGTACGATATTTTCGATTTGATTGATCAATTTCGATGATCAATATCTCGGGTGCTATGATTGGCTACCGAGCGGCTACGTTACAAAGATCGCTACCTAGTCGACTATTTTCTTTATTTTACAATACAATACTCAATGGGCATAGATGGTCAGGTCGTTTTGTTCGAAAAAAACCGAAGCGAGCTTTGTATTACAAAACGTTGGTGTTCGTCGGTGGAAGCGTCACCGGCGCGTATCTTTGCGGTTGCACTTACACAAATAAAGTCAATCTTGGTGCGAGAGAGGGTCCGTGTGAAAATTTGATAACGAAACTATAGATCGATGGGGCTGCAGAAATCGAGGCAATAGCTGCGGTTTCAACCCGTGTGCTACTGTGATGTAGCGGCGGACACGAATTAGCCGATTGTAAGGCAGCTCCATCGCACTCGCCCTAAGTGCCTAACCCTTTATGAAGAGTTAAAATGTTTGTCAAAACGTTGGTCTGAGTAAGTTCATCAATGGAAAAGTCTCACAAAAAAATACATATTTTTGGAACGTACTTATTTTAACAAAAATAACATAATTTTCTTTTTCCTTCTTTTTTTCCAAATTGGCTACTTGACAGTTGTAACTATAAAATATGAAATATGTTAGATTTGGTAGCTTGTAGATTAACAATAATTATACATATATGTGTTTTGCATTAAAATAAATTGTAAATATTTTATTTTTGCAAAACAAATTGGAGATTTTTTATCTGTGGATTACAAGAAGCGAAACGCGGGCGGTCATGATAGAGCGCCGTGTGACGTCACATTTAAAAAAAAAAACGTCGTGTGTACTAATGTTTTCGTATTGTTGAGAAAATTAACACTAATATATTTCGATTTGTGATTGTGAGAGGAATCATGGAATGCTACACAGCTGATAGTGAAAATCTGCCTAAAGTCGATTCATTTGTGGTTGCAAATTTATTTGCGTGTAAACTGTTGCTCTGCCGAGTTTCCTAATGTAAAATCTTACATGTAATTGCCGAAATACACAAAGTAATAGTTTAATTAGGTCTCGTGTTTAAGACCTAAGAAAGTGCTACTGTAAAGTGACAGAAATATAATTTATGTTAATTTTATGTCATGTTTTATGAAGAAAATGTTAGGTTAGGTTTAATTCATTTTTGCTAGATCAGAGTTTTTAGTTGATTTCTATATAACACTAACATCAAAGTGGTCTTCACAAAGTAATATCGCAGATTTATCCGATTTACTCGTAAATTCCAGGTTTCGGCAGATTAACTGTAACCACTGCTTTCGACGCTTATGACATAGGTAATAGTTATTGTAAGGAATGTGTTTATACAGTTTGACAGGATACGAATTAATTATTATTTATAGTATTTCTACACACGTCTTGTAGCTTGTAATTTTCACAATTGCATCAAAAAGCTGTAAACTTTCCACTCAAAATCACTTTTAACTCGGTGCGTCGTAGTTAGATTTATTTTATTTTGAGCTTTGACGTCACAGCTAGCAAATGTCACGTGACCGGCTGTTTTCGCGCGAATTTAAAATTTATGTACCTATTAAAAATGTATTTTTTTCTAATAAATAACGCTTTTTTGAGAAAAAGATAATTGTAAGAGGTATAAAATGAACCCACGTACATTTTTAAGTAATTTCCCGAAAACAGTCAAATAGCCAATTATAGTTACGATAAAACGTTTAGCTCTTAAAACTTATCTAGGCCTAATCTAATTATTAAGAAGTTTATTTCTGTAATGTAATTTTTTCACCTTGTGTTGTAAAATACTTTTCCTAAACTGGGACTGACTCGATTCAAAACATACAAATAAGACAAGTAAGGTTAAGGTTAAGACATAGTAAGGTTTTTGATGGATGTTGTTGCATAGGCATACATCATCCCGGGAGCATTAAAACTATTAAAACGTGTATGGTAGGCGGGGCACTGCGGGCAACATTAACTTCTCTAGCCACAAACCACAGCTCCTGGATCCAACGGACAGACGGACACGCTTTATCTTCTGCGTACCAATTTTATAGTCGTATCATTGCCCATTATCCTGAATCGAACTATTGATGCAACTATTCAACGTGACTATTGGGAATGGTGAAAGAATTCTTGCTTATACTGATTGAGAAAATGTTACTTTACCTTGAGAACAGCGACTTATCATATTATGTACCTAACTTTTCATTCAAGTAACCGAACCGAAGCTCTGAAAAAAATTGTGCATTGCGCGGAAGAACATCTACAATTGCTTAGGAACCAGAAAATCTACGGAAAATGGAAAATTGCCTTTATGGAAGGATAGATCACAGAACTACTTAAATGGTGGCTAAATATATTAGTTTGCCATTTCTTACTAAATGGTTGGTCCTGAATGGCACCTGATCACTCTTTGTTCGTGTCGGATTGCCGTCTTATTGATCTATGAGAGTGAGAGAATATAGACATTGAATCTGCGTTTGAAGTGTACACTAAATTATCTCCTGCTTAGTTGGCAAGTCTTCTTTACATGACTGGATGACGTGGGTGATAGTTGACGAGGAAAACAAGGGTGAAACTTCTATTTACTTAGGTACCAACTTTTTTTTATCCACTACAACACCAGGCCAAACCAGGAAAAGTTCAGAAATTATAAATCCTCAAATTGATCCTGACTAACTAACAGCGCTCACCACTGCGTCAGGGAGGTCGTCAAAAACCACCAGTATTCAAGACGCTAACGGGGTCTGACTACTTTGAGAGTTGAGTTGACTGAAGCCAAAGTACTATTATTTATCAAAAAGCGGTTATAAAGTAGGCGAAATAAGCATAACACAATCAAAGCATACCCAAATTAAATCAACTCTGCCAAACAATATAATAATTTGCATAATCGCGTCCATATGAGATAGCTGACGTTTTTTGCTCTCATAATGAACTCAGTGATTCGGTGCGGAAATGCTGGCATTCTTACACATTCTTAGGTAATCCCTTTATTATTATACCTCATAAGTGGTACTTCATAGTTTTATTCATTTATAAGTAGATATGATAGGTATCCATGATGAACTACGTAAGTAGTAATATTACAGAATAGGAAATAGTACAGTTGGTAATATTTCATAGCGATAGTGAATTTGTAGAGTTTAAAAGAAAAAAAAAGTCTATTATTATGCCTATTTATTTTGTGAAGATGAGAAAGTAGTGATTTATTAAACTTTTAAATCTTAGTTTATTTTTCTTTGCTATATAATATGGATCATACGTGCTAGAATCTGCGATAGGCTACGTTCGCACTGCAAAAAACATTCAAGCGAATTTTATTCTCGCGATTTATATTTCGCGTACGGATTTCACCTACTCCGCACTGCGAATGCGGTGAGCGTCATACAACTCCAAAATGTATGCTCGAATATAATAGGCATGATGACTGATTTTGAAAAATGGTCAGATTATGTTCGGAAGTATTTACTATTTCGAAAAAATATCTTATTTCAGTAGAAAAATAAAGTTTGGTAGATAAAATTAGCATTTGAAATTTAAATTTTAAAGTTCACGCCAAAACGTTCGGCGGTGTAATGGCGTCGTTGTGACGTCACTATTGTTTTTACCAATGTACTCTGTGCAGTGCAGTAAGCAATAGTGTGATTTCAAAGCTCGAAAACAAACAATTGTGACGTCATTGGCATCTTTGTGTTTTATGCAATATGGCGGATTGCTGTATTTTATAGTTTTATTTTATCAATAAAAATAGCAATCTCACTCGAAATTGAAAAATAAATACGTTTTTTATAATCCATGAATCCTATTTCATGAGATAAATTCATAATTTCATTGATTCTTGGTCACTGTCATCATGCCTATTCTTAACGCACCGCTCGAAATTTGTATCAAACCAGAGATTTTATTTTTCTCGCTAACTTTATCCGCAAATACGTTTACGTCCATTAGATTTCTAGTGTTACAGAATTGCAAATAAAAATTCGCGCGAATATTTTTCGCAGTGCGAATGTTTCTTAGTCCGAGGATGAGTTTACTTAAGTTATGAAATAATATATTCTCTTGATATTATGTTTTTAGTGATGGTGTAAGCAGCATAATATGGCATTTAGATCTTCAGAAACCATATAGGCTATAGATACCTATAGAAAGAGAAACACAGATTGCTACTTGGATTATAATATTCATCATCATCATCACTACAGCCTATTAACGTCCCACTGCTGGGCACAGGCCTCCACTCTCATAGGAGAGCGGGAATTAGAGCTTAGACCCACCACGCTGCTCCAATGCGGGTTGGCGGGCTTTAACGACTATTATCATGTTAGTGATAATAACCGGGACCGACGGCTTAACGTGCTCTCCGAGGCACGGGGGTGAAACACCGCCAACTTCCAACTCCGGGCTGGCACTGAGAATTTCTTAATTGAAAAACCCAATACCTAACTTTTATGCCCGACCGGGAATCGAACCCAGGACCTCGTGATCCGCAGTCGACTATGCTAACCACTAGACCAACGAGGCATTATAATATTATGCGTATAGTTTCCTACTACTTATTTAAAGATTTTCGAATCTACTTTAAAACGTTACGCGAAAACCGTCTCGCCGTGGTAATTTCAGTATATTATTCATGCTACGAGTACTTAGCTTATTTTCGCTTTTCCCCTCACTCGTTACAACCGGTCACTATTTTCCGCCGCCATCTTCCCGCGTCCGCAATAAATTCCTAAACGCGCGGTCAAATGAGCCGACCGCAAAACTACGGGAGGTAAGTATTTTGACTTTAGAGTAGACTATGCTCATGCTCCCAGAGTCAGTAAGTTGCTTTTTAACCCTAAACTACAATCTCGTCTTATAAAAGAACCACTGTGAATAGAATACATTACTACAGGATTTCTCTAAGGTTTAGATCACTACATCGCTGTACGAAATCTGAGAATATAAGTATGTACATTTTTGGAAACAAAATTATCCTGTTGAATCCATACTAAAATTATAAATGCGAAAGTGTGTCTGTCTGTCTGTCCGTCTGTCTGTTACGCTTTCACGGCCCAACTACTCAACCGATTTTGATGAAATTTGGTACAGAGATAGGTTACATCCCGACGAAGTCGCGGGCATCATCTAGTCTGATATATATTTATCTTGCTTTAAAAATTAAATTCCAGGATCATAGCATTGTATGAGAAAAAACGAGAATTTCGGTATATACCTATCTGGGGGTATAACCGACTACCATCGCTTAAAGAAGTATTGTTTTAATATGGTCGACGTTCGTGTTTTAGAAATGTAATCCTTATTTTTTGGACGTCAAGGTATGTAACATAAAATAACATTTTGAAATAATACTGCTATAAAATCGATGGAAGTAATCCCCCTCTACAACTTTGTCATGAAGTTTGTGTTTTGTGCATGCACATGCACAATATGTTGTGTGTAAGCTATAGGTTCAATTGTTTTCACGCGAAAAGCCTTAAATACCTACTTACAATTAATTTTATTTATATAACTTCAATTGTGGGTAGGTACGTAGATTTTAGTAGGTACTACCTATTTACTCGTATGGTGTGCTGGTGGGACCCATATAAATATAATTTCTACCATTTTAGTTTCGTACCCATTTCCCCAGATGGAAATTTTTAGTTTAGATAAAGTTTTCCATAACAGCCCGTGTCGTCATGGTATGTGGAAGTCGGTCTGCGGTTGCGGACGAGGCTGTTTGCACTAAGTATATCAATTCACATCTAGCTTTACACGTCATATAAACTAATATCTGGGTAAATTCTATTTATAGTACTATCATGCATAGGACTAGATATTATATAGGCACATACAAGGAGTGAGGGTTCATAATTAAGATAAATGATATTTCAACAGGAAGTAGGTATACCCTGTCACCCAATCACCAATATCACTAAAAGTCAGTTGGAAATATTTTTTTATTTAAGTACTAGATGATTCCCGCGACTTCGTCCGCGTGGACCAAGCTTTTTCGATTCCCGCTGGTCTGTTTCATAGTTTCAGTTGTATACTTTCGTGTTTTAGAATTATAATCCTTACTAGACGATACCCGCGACTTCGTCCGCGTAGATTAAGGTTTTTAGATTCCCGCGGGAACTCCTTAATTTTCCGGGCTAAAAAGTAGCCTATGTCCTTCCCCGGGATACAATATATCCCTGTACCAAATTTCATCAAAATCGGTTGAGTAGTTCGGCCGTGAAAGCGTAGCAGACAGACAGACAGACAGACAGACGGACAGACAGACAGACACACTTTCGCATTTATAATATTAGTATGGATTAATAAGAAATAACATTTAATTTAGCCGTTATTTTTTTTGCGTACCTATTATCTACGGTGGCATTTATTTTATCTATAAAAATTATCAATCATTATTCATTAGGTATGCGTCCAATAACTTTCACGTGCACTAAGGCCAAAAACACACTACGGACAAAATAACTGGCTGACAAAAAATTCGCACGTCACTTTTAAGTAAACGGAACTGCGAAGACTGGCGCGCCAGGAACGACGTTGATATTTCGTGCGGACGTTTGGTCCTGTCCTGTTCCTAGTGTGTTTTCACCCTGAGGCTCCATATCTCAAGGTCAGGTCCAAGCTCGTCGGGCCACGCATTTGCGGTCGCGGCAGGATACGAGCGTGTACCGTAATGAGCAACACATAACGAAACCTTACAAATAATTCCACCGACGAAAAAAACACACCGAATCACGTACAATCCTTCGAAGGAAAAACCATATCGGATAGCACCGTGTAAACTCTTTTCTCTTTTCACCACTTCGTGTTAGAGGGAGAGGCTATAATAATCTCTCCAATATTGTTTGGTACAATTTGAGGTACCGTGTACTCAATACATTCAATTATTGTAGTACGTGTGCACGGCTACCAACAGAAGTTGGTAGTTTATGAAAAAAAGTACGGTAGGCTTACAAAAGTTGTAATCTTTTTTAAAGTCAGAATCAATGTTTTTTAAACCAGATAAGCACATTACTCTTTTTAGTTCTGAATTAGCCTTATATTGAGGAGAAACATAAATGTATTTCAAATATGTAACTACGACTCTTTCATACACAATCACGTGTTAACTGAAAAAATACAGATGTACAATTAAAAAGCTCGTGCCTATGATGTCACCAGAATTCAAATAAGTATAGCGTGTATAGTGTTACATACAAAATATTATCACAAGAGATTTCGACCCTTATTATGATCAGATATAAAAAGCTCTCATTTTTTCTCATACATTGAACTGTTTAATGAAATGAAATTATTTCTTTCACGTAGAACAACTTCTTGTGTTACTTTTGAGTAACACAAGTTACATTCAAAAGTAGTCTATTTGAATAAAAATCATTTGAAAACAAAATCATTTGAATTTTGAATTTTGAATTTTAATTCTTAGCTTGACGTAGCACAAGAAAACATGTGCTACGTCATGACTCATGACTCAGAAACTGGCTCATTAGCTCTTCAATGCAACTCTAGTTTAGGCTGCTTTTGAGCGCTCTTACAGTAGGTAAACCTGTTGAGTGTTGAGCTGTATTTCTGGATTAAATTACTACAGCATCTGTATGATAATTAAAATTTTTTGCTATCGTAATAAATTACCGTGTTCTTGTTCAGGAATGTAGCAGTATCTAACTCGGTTGTAAAAAGACACTCGATGTTAGTCCTAAATAGTTGCGCTTGCGTTCTCCGAGGCGACACTAATTTGATTATCCCTCTGAAAGAGCATGAGCGGTGGTTTGAGCAGAAATGTTGATGAGTAGCTTGTTCGTGGTGTACAGTGACCGTATACGAGTATATTTTCTACCGGTATTTCGCTAACCTTATTAGATGTTTGTAATGTTATTTTAAATTTAAGGCAGCTATTTATATATAAATCGACTGCTGCACATTTTAAGTCTGACTAGAAAAACGTTTACTTACCATACATTATATTGCGAAGGATTAGCCCCACTTGAGATGCACGGAGCGGCGCGGCAAGTAGTGGCAAATATGTATTATTTGTATGAGTTTGTACGGGGCCGCGTCGCGCAGTGCATCTCCGTGCCACGACTCTTCAGTGGGCCCAGCTCCATATAACCTCTATAAAGAGTACTTGCCGCTACGTACCGCGTCGCGTCGCGCTGCACCTCTGTTGGGGGGCTAGGACTTGAAACGGTGACAGCCTTTCTGTGATTTAGCATTCAGCCTCAGAGGAATTTTGTGAATCAACTAAACTTAGAAAAAGTTGAGTCATAGTGTGAGACGTTCATTTACTAAGTTTCTCTAAAATCCTGTAAAAGTATCTACGATTTCCTCATGCAACTTACCTACTTAAAGACATAATATGGGTAAGGGTAACTAGTACTACTAACCTAAGAGACGGAGCGGGCTATGATTTTACAATTTAAATGTATCTGCACAAAGTATAGGCTTTATCAATATACATAGCATACCTAATACCTACGTAGCCTGTACAGAGTAATCAGGGTAGGTAGGTATGCGCGGGAGATGTGATAGGTAACGCTAGCCCGCGGATCGCGTGTTCGAAGTATAGTGTTACGCGCGGCCGGCTGTATCAACGATCGTCAATCGGCCGGATCCATTCCCTGTAACAATACCTCCGGTAGAGCCACGGCGGGAGCGAGTTCATACGCGAATGCGGTTTCATACGCGGGTGCGGGCTAGGTGTTATCATCATGTATATTAATTGATGACATGTATATTATATTTACACCTGTCTACTTAGTATGTGCAAATTAAAATTAAAAAGTTTATGTCAAGGCGCAGGCATAGGCGCAGGTCGAGGTTGATAATATACTGTATGTATGTGATTTCTTTCTTAGCTGAGGCAGTTTATGTGTTATTTTAATTATTTAACTCCGTACTCCAGACCTTTTTGATTGCCTTTGTATTGATACAAATTAAAAACCTTAATATACCGTACTATTTCCTAAAACAAAACTAACTGGGCTTGATTTTTATTCCTTTCAATAAAATTTAAATTTTTGATACTATATTATTGAGGAAAACAGTTAAGTATTAAATTCAGTAAAGCTCATCAAATACTACTTAGTATGTCCAAATTAAAATTAAAAAGTTTATATCAAGGCGTAGGCGCAGGTCGAGGTTGATAATATACTGTGATGGTACCGATTATTTTTATGATAAAAATCGCGTTATTTGTGACCCGACATAATCTCTATAACTTACATTATAGTGGACGTGTCTTAACAGTCCGGTGCTCTGAACCGGACAATATCACCGTTTGTGCTTTGTGTAACAAATTATGTATTTCCATCATTCGCTGTGGACATCTGTCAGTCGCAGCTAATTAATTCATCTCGACACTCGATAATTTGTAAGTCGACACACTCCTATACCAAATATAGCCGAGATCAAAACTAAACCACAGAAAAGTAGTACCGAACGCAGTAGGAAAGCCATACAATGACCAAAAGAATTTGATATTTGAGGAAGAGCCGTGGCACTGTTAGACACTGCGACGCGACGGTCACAAACACAAAGAATGGTTGTAATACTAGTGATGTTTCAGGAGAGCAACTGACAGTAGTAGGTACAAACTGTCATCGTATTTGCCCCAATGACCGACTGTATGTGGTACTCTTTAGACTGTGTAGTACCACGCGAAGATAATATTATTGATAATGATAAGCATTTAATAAGAATTATTACATTTTATGGTAATTTACAGTGATTATAATTCATAGAAACCTAATAGTTATTGTATCAGTCGCCTCTACGGCGTAGGCCTGTATGATAATATTATTATGTTAATAATAATTATTGTAACTTCTAAATTAAACGCTAATATTAATCTGAATAAAGACGAATGAAGATAAATGAACACAATCGAATATATACAAAATATATCTAACTGTTCATTGAATGAATAAGTACAAATGAACTGTATTGCAAATGAAATGCGTAAAATGTATGTTGTTGTAATGTATTAGAAATAAAGGCTTTTTTATTTATTTAATAGTTATTGTACTTATTTTTAATAGGTCTCCTGGCCTACGAGCTAGCTGTTCAATAATAAAAAAATATTTAAACGAGAAAATATAGTTATGAACCAAAAGCAAACTGTATTTTTAATCCCTATAATTTATATTTATGTTTTTATTTTTTAATGCCCCTAACAGCCCGCTACCATCTTAGACTGCATCTTCACTTACCATCAGGTGAGATTGTAGTCAAGGACTAACTTGTAGTGGATAAAAAAAAAATTTTTTAACGACAAGGAATTCAAACAGTCTAAGTTTTACCAATAATGTTTCACATCCCCAACTAATAATTTTGTATGTAGATCATATAAAACACGTAAGAAGCCTGCACAAGTGAACGCAAGTCGCAAAAAATATATTTTGGATACTTAACAATTTCCTTCTGATATAACTTTGTGCTTCACTTTAAATATTTAAAGAATTGTTGGGTTTAAAGGGTTGGACACACAACAAGCGACAGCAGTGATGCTCAACGGAAAAATTTCCAATGCGGCTCCTAGTAGGTGTGTCTATACTAACAGATATATTATTCTGAAGATATACACACTGCCAAGCTCCGTTCTGCACCGTTTTTTTTAAATTGTTCAATAATCTATGTTTGTGTTAAAATATACAAAAGATATACTAAAACGGACTACAGAAAGATTAAGATTTTCTGAGAGAAATGATTTCTTTACCTTTTTAGTTGGCTAATGGAAAATAGATAGTAGATTAGCCCTTGCCTGTAATCATACCTCGGGTTTCTTGAAATATGAGATCATTGTCCTATGAGGGCTTGCAAAAAATATGGCTAATTCTTATTGTCTAGTGTCTTGTTTCATATATCCAAGATATTTATACAACAAGTAGTGTTCTATGCCTAATTCTCATTGTATAGAGTCGTGTTTCATATATCCAAGATTTGTAATACAAATCAAGGATACAACAAGGATTAAGTTTTCTGTGTAGTTTCCGCCGCGTATAATGTGTGCCCGAGGCTTTATATTCAAGCCCTTTAAAACAAAAGCCGAAGCTCCGCCGGGCCGTCAAGCGCAGGATGTATCGAATTACGCCGAGTTACGATGTAAATGATCAGTTACAAAAACTTCACAAAACAACCAACGAGATGCAAGGGGTGAGAATATTCTTATGGGAGTTTCATGTGATTTATAAAGCTTCAGGGAAGTATGCGAGGTTGATGACCTCGTACTTTTATTGTTTATTTTTCACGGTAGGTATCAATATCGGTGTGACTACCTGTTCATGATGTAAACTGATTCAAAAAGCCAATTAATACTATAGTAAATTTTCAAGCATTCAAATTAAAATCACTCTATCAGTAGTATATTAAACTAGGATTTAAGGAATGAATTGTAAATATAATAATTACAATAATATAACCTTTTACACGATATAGATTATATTTTCATATGTATTTATAAAATTTTATATAGAACCTTTTACATAATTACCGATCGTCCATTAAATGTCCGATCGTCCCATCGTGCGCCTAAAAAAAGTTGTGCAAAATTTCAGTGGAATATGAGCAGTTAATTAAGCCACTTTTAATGAAAGCTGTGCACTAAGTAGTAACTTTTATGTAGGGTTTTTTAGTATACATTACTATACTATACTATACTTTATATTATTATTTATATAAAGCTCAACTCACAAATACTACTACTACTTAGTTGCACGAATAACTAACTTAGGTACTATGACGAATAAAGACTGCGAAGTAGATTTATGATTTTTAAAAGCAAGGACATTAGCCTAAAAAGGCGGTCGGGAAGCTATGCAATCACTTTTAGTCGTTTTTCTGCGAACTTTGCTAACCTGCAATTTAATGGGACGTTGCGCTCCGAAACTAATGTTCAGTCTTAATCGATAGTTAATCTTAACTATTACATTTAAATACTTAAAAGATCAGTTCAAATTTAATTAATTTACAAATATAATATTCAGTAGAATCACAGAATACTAAATAATACCATCAAACATGAAGAAGAAATTTATTTTTGTCAAGAAAATAAAATAGTTAGTCAAAGTATTTTTTAATAATTTTGGTTTTAACTTTTTAACGGAATAAACACAGAATCCTATTACGTAGGTAAGTTATTAGTTAGGTATTGTATGCTTCTTAGTTTCAAATTTTCAGGACATCTAAGTAGCCTACTGTATATGTATATCATGCCTGTAGGTATGTGCCGATAATGGTAATACACCGCAAAGTTTGCATGAAATGTGTGTAACAAGAAGGCCGTGATCAAAGGAAGCTAATTACGCTGCCCTAATCAATGCCCTTGATTGCTTCATGTATTTGCCATCGAAGCGAACGCGCGACGCGACGCTAGGTACTCCCATTGTTACTCGTGCTTTGTTACCATTCGGAATTACCTAATAGTGACTAGCTTTACGAACACGGCTTTACAGCCTACACACGTGGTTTACAACGATCTCCATTTTGTTCGGTAGTTGGCAATTGTAGCTGTAATAGCTCAAAGCATTAGCAACCTGAAGTGGCTGTCATATCTGTCGTATAAATAACTAGCGGACGCCCGCGACTTCGTTCGCGTGGCTTAAGTTTGTTAATACCCACAGGCACTCCTTAATTTTCCGGGATAAAATAAATATGTCACTCTCCAGGTCCTCATCTATACCCATGCAATAAATCACGTTGAACTCTATTGTGGCGTGATTGAAAGGCAAACTCTCTATTTAACGTCCTTGAAGATAAAATTTTCAAAAACATGTGAAACACGTATTTTTTATTTTAAACCAGAAGCCCAAATACCGAAACTATGACACACGTATTTCTTTATTTTTTTACCGAAAACCAATATACTAAGTTTTGTTTATTAAACTTTAAAAATATCTTGAGAATAGAAGGCCTTTCATACCAACTTTCATCCTCTATTTCACCCCTTTGGGGGTCGAATTTACAAAAACTGTAAAGCACGTATTTTTTATTTTTATCCCGCAGCTCATATACCAAGCTTTATGGCTATAACTTGAGAAATGAAGGATTTTTACTTTCAACCCCTATTTTACCCCTTTGGGGGTAGAATTTTGAAAAACTGTGCCAGACGTACTTTTTTATTTTTTAAACGAAAGCCAAAATACCAAGTTTCGTTGATTTAACTTGAAAAATATCTTGAGAAAAGAAGGCCTTTCATCCCCTATTTTACCCCTTTGGGGGTCGAATTTGCAAAAACTGTGAACAACGTATTTCGTCATTTTCAACCCGCAGCTCATATACCAAGTTTCATGGCTATAACTTGAAAAACGACGGACTTTCATACAAACTTTCAACCCCTATTTTACCCCTTTGGGGATAGAATTTCGAAAACCCCTTTCTTAGTGGATACTTAGTCTTCACAAAGAACACACTCTCCAAATTTCATGTCTCTAAGACCAGCGGTTTAGGCTGTGCGTTAATATATAAGTCAGTCAGTCAGTCAGACAGTCAGTCAGTCAGTCAGTCAGTCAGTCAGTCAGTCAGTCAGTCAGTCAGTCAGTCAGTCAGTCAGGACTTTGAATTTTATATAATATATAGCTTAATTTAAAAAAACAAATATGTACCGACTTCAAAACTATACCTATAAGTACCAACTAACAACTTAAACTAAAAAAACCACAAACCAAAACATTCTGGCTATATTTAGTTTTTTGTTGATTTTCTCAAAAAGCGCTAAATCAATTTGGATAAAATTTATATGGAATCATTAAAATTGATTCATAACTGACGGAATGATCGCGAAACATACAGAAAAAAAATACATAGTCGAATTGAGAACCTCCTCCTATATAGAAGTCGGTTAAAAAATGCCTCGCAAGTGGAATATCTATACTTACAGCTAGGTCCTTGCTATCCTATCCATTAAGCTTTGCGCACCGAAGCTCTTAGACAATATTGAAAATTCTAGTGTAGGAGAAAAGGGAACACCATTTCTATAATAGAATCCCTCTTGTGGCTGGATTAGCATCTAATGCTATAATACGATAATTCAGGTAAATCCGAAATTAGTATTGTTCAATTCGATACGCTTTTACCGTTGTTTTCGTTCAATGCAATTTCGTTAAACAGCGCCGTGCGATGTTTTGACAGTTCCGCGCGCTGAGGGTGTTAATGTGACATGACCTACAGGGGGTGAGGCGAAGGGGGAGGGGTGGCGGTAATTATCCCACGTCAACGGCAGGCCTAGGCTCCCTGTCCGTGCCTATGACTGTATGTACCGCTAGCCGCCTTCATAACTACCGAGTACTATAACTGAAGTAATTATCGGCAAAGATAAGATTTCAGTGCTAGTAAATAAATACCTGGACAAAGTGGTTTGAATATTGCCGCCTAGCGAGTACTGTGCACTCTTGAACTTCGTTTTTTTAGTGTTAACTGTTATTCCAAGTCCTGGAAGGTGTCGTGGACATGCGTTAGAATTTTTGCATACCTATTAATGCAATATTACTATCTAAGACCACACTTTTTATAAGGAAAACACCAAAAGATCTCCCCGTTCACCTCCCTGCTGTAGTGGTGAGCGCCAATTTTAGGGGTATGGGTTAAATATAACTGCTATACCTACCCCTGCCCAGTTAGCCCGCTACAATCTTAGTCAAAGGCTAAATTGCATAAATTGCAGTGGAATTAAAAACAAAAATAAACAAATTTATAACTCCAAATTAAATCCAAACAAAAGACAGAAAATCTATAATTTATTTGATACCGTTTTGTGTTGGACAGAACTGATGGGTATAGGTAGGTACTTCATGTACGATACACAAAACATGAACATTTAATATTGCATTTAACAGTAAAACGAAATACTTACTGGTAAAGAGTAATTATTATTTATTTTGGGAACACAAATAAATTAGCTATCTACAAAATACAATTTGCCAATATCGGTAGGTACCTACCTATAATACTGTACACAAAGAGCCGCGGTTTTTCCTATCACGAACTACATTATTTTACATGACGTTTTATCGGGAACCGCAGCCCCAATGCACCGAACGCTTTTATTTAGACACCTAATTAAATATTTATTAAGTGCATATCTCATTTATACATTAACCTGATTTTAATTTCATGTCCGAGCGCACAAAATTAGGAGCAGCGGGTAGGGTTGCCATGAGTGTATTTATAAAACCGGGACAAATCAACAACGCCAGACTCTCTTGACAAAATCTGTACCGCATATTTCAATAAGTGTCAAGGTCATATTATGATATAGAATGTGTGTTGCGGTCGCGGGGATCGTTTGTAGCAAATATTATTTTGATAATCATTAGACATGCGCAAAACAAAACTTTAAAAAGTGATGTTATATGGCATTACATTTCGTACTAAGTAATATTACATTTTACCATCACTCAGAACATCACCCGAGCTGGCGCGCTATGAAATGAAAATATGTTCGGGTGTTATATAGACATTTTACATTACTTGAGATACTACATTACATGAGATAGCGAGACATCGCAAACGATATGGAGCTACAATACGAGTATCTCTCTCTCACTCTCTCTCACTAGCACGACTTACGTTTCTCAAACCACGCATGATGGTCTATGGTCATGATTACAGTGCCAGTGGCATAAGGTGTGCCACTAACATTTCTGTGAAGTGGCGCTTGACGTCTTTGTTTTTTAAAAAATCTTATAACATTTCTAAAAACACAAAGACGTCAACGGTTTTAATGTCAAGGATACACACCCACATTTAACGATTATAAAATTTTAGAAAAACCCTCAACTAGCCTTAGAACTATCATTTCGTTGCTTATATTATATGAATCATGTGGTTTTAAAATTTGTTTTGAATGCAAATAAAGTTGATACATAAGCAGTCGGAAAAAAATTGTTTTCAAGGTATCTACACGAATGATTAATGCACTAAAATTGTATCTAATCTACGCCCGCTGAAAATGGGACGATTCCTGAAAAAAAACGAATGAATGGTAGTCCTATTAGTGGATAGGTGGACCGCATAATGAAGTGGGTACGGCTTCGTTCGGATACGAGTGTAGCTATTCGACTGGTGGAAATCATTATCGGATACTTTTCATAAGCACTAATGAGTTTCCAATTAACGCTGAATCTAAACTCCATTCCTGTTTCGCTCCTTCATTAATTCACTAGGTACTCGTATGTTTCAATTTTCGTTGATTGTTCCGTTTTATTTAAATGAATCGGTTCCATTTTCAATTTTCATGCTATCGAGAACTTTTATTTTGGAAAGTTACCAACAAACGTTCAGTTCATATAACTATTTATTTTATGTATTGCTAGATGATACTCGCGACTTCGTCTGCGTTGATTAAGTTTGTCGTATTCCCGCGAGAACTTCTTTTTTACGGGATAGAAAGTACCTACACTATGTCCTTCCCTCTGATATAACCTACCTCTATTAGGTCCATGGTCCGCTATACCTCTATTAGTATGGATTTTATTTATCTTCTTAGGTGTATATCTATAGGACTTAGGAAATATTCGAATTCTGACTCTATTCGACTCAGTAACCAGGTAAACTCACTGAATATGAGCTGAAACAAGCAGAACAAGTCAGTAGTTTTGCTGTGTATTGTTTTCTTATTAGAACAAGTACCCAGTTACCAGCCCAATTAGAAGCGTAGAAATGTTCCAACCCTCATCGTTGTCGTCATCTCAGCCATATTCCACCACGCTGACCAAGCGCGGATTGACAAACTTGAGCACACGTTTCAGTATATATAACGCACATTTTCAGTACTGAAAAATGTGTTGTGCTTCTGACGATGCATTCTCGTTGGTTAGCATGTTCGTCTATGGATGATGAGGTCCCGGATCGGAATGTAAATAAGTATAGTATATTCATTGGGTTTTTCTGTCAAGAAATTCTCAATATCATGCCCGGAGTTAGGAAGTTGATGGTGTTTCCACCCCCGTGCCTCGGAGAGCACGTAAACCCGCCGGTCCTGCGTCTGATTTGTCTCCGGTCGTGTTCGATTTTCCACTCCAAAAGGTCGGCGATTTGCTCAGGACCTTAACATTGTTGCTATTTATTTTGCCTGGCGCGATGGCCCTGGAAAGGAATTATCTTGGGCTAGTTTTATTTCGTCTCTAAGATAGTGCGTCTACTATGAACTTCTATGATTTTAAATGGTCCCTTCAAGACGAGGGGCAGGTTTATTATGAGTATTAAATTCAGTGAGTAACAATTAACTGTATAGATGCCTATTTGCCATGCTTAACTATACCATTGTTAAGTGAGTCATATTATAGTCGTTTTATATGGAGATATTTGCCAACTTGTTACAAATTATTTATTAGTCATAATAGGACGTCAAGATGTTTTGAAATAGGTAATTAATGACTGTTTAAATACGACTAATCACGTTAAACAAATTTAATACGCAAGCTTTTTACTTTGAAAGTATCACTAGGACCTAGCCCTTAGAATTAATCTTAAATACAAAACAACTTACTTATTGTATTTGAATTAGTGTTATAGACTTGGGAGTTAGTTGATGAATGGTAAAAATTAATGCAAAACACCGCGATATTTGATTTTGATTCGTATCGTAATTATCGTGCTATTTTAAAAATTGCAGCCAGAAATTTTTCCATGCATCCATGCGTACGATAAACATCATAAAACTGGCCATAACTCATAATTAATACGTTTAATTGTACCTAGGCATATCTAGGTGTACCCAAACACGTACTTAGTTTTACTAGATACGGAAGATTCATTGAAACTCGGGAAATACCAAAACCTTTCATTTGCGTCATTCGGCAAGCACTAAACAGGCAAAGACAACTTTATTGCAAGTGCCATTGAAATAAATCAAGTTCATCAATTAATTATATTATAACTCACGTGAAAATACATTGATGTAAAATTTTAGTACCTATACTCTATTTCAATGTGAAAATAGCACAGAAAAATATGATATAGGTAATATTATTATTTTTATCTTTATCTGGAGTCTATAGCCTCGAAACCTCGGCTGTGCAAAAAAACGTAGCGTTGACTTGCGTTACCAATGGAAATATCTAGGTAGACTACTATGAATAAATGATATCGAATATTGAGTCAAAGTTTTTCACTAATCTCACAGTATAAGCTATACACAGCTATTCTAATAGGCAAATAGTCTAAGTTGGCGGCCGACAAGCCTAGAAAATGGTACATTTTAAAAACGTCACCCACTTACATAAACAACCACCACTAAATCCGCAAGGTGATTTTCCACCAGCGACGTATATGAGCCACGAGATATATGCATGCATGTTTGTAAAATCCACCAGTAGGTAAAAGCAGGTAGGTAAGCTAGGTAGGTAGGTAGGTAGGCACCAGTAGGTAGGTAAGCTGGGCTATTAAGTAAGGGATCTTTAGATACATATTTATGTATCTAAAGATCCCTTACTTAGCCCAGCTTTAACACACTTTGTCGATTGATAAGATAAGATCTCATTCGTTTGTTTCACGCTCATCCTCGCACATCTTTGGTGCAAAGGCAGACTAAGAGTCGCGTCGTCTTGCGCGTCATTTCATTCAGGGCAAACCATCTGTCATGCGTTTTATCCTTGCAGAAGAGATTCTTGTATGGCGTTGGATGTGTCCATATCATAGTCAAAGTCAAAGTCTAGTCAAATAACGTTTATTCAATTTAGGTAGGTATACTACACTTATTGACGTCGAGTTATTTATAAAATATAATGGTGATAATCAGTAACGGTATCTTAAAACTAAAGCTACGAGGGTTCCAAGCGCGCCCTGGTCTGAGAAGAGCCCACAACAATAACGCGCGCATAGAGGTAATATATAACTCTATGGTCCATACTCCATATCATCTATTGTCTTGCGTGTGAAGAGTGTCTACGTGTTACACCTCGCGTGCTCCTCAAATATACATACAAAGCTGACGGGACAAAAGTATAGGAATTAGCATAATGATTTGTTTTATCAGCAATGAGTCAATGGCTTGGTGCACTAACGTAAACGGTTCACGTACTTACCTACACTGTTTTGTTATGTGTCAATCGAATGTTAATATTGCAAGCTTATAAGCTCGTCTTTATTATTCAGATTATATTTTTAATTCCCCAATATGAAAAATCTAGCTTTTGCCCGCGGCTTACGTCAGGCTCACGTTAGGTTAGATCTTCATAAACAAATTTCAAAGCCCTATTTTTATGGGGTTGAATTTTCAAGAATCCTTTCGTAGCGGATGCCTACGCTATAATCTGTATGACTAATTTTAGCCCGATCCGTTTTGGATAGGTACTGAACCGACGTTCGTTTCAGTGTGTGAGAGTGAATAGGCATCTTCTAGGCAAGCGCGTTCCAAGCGCAAGATTGTCGTCAAGCGCAAGCTTATCACGCAATAAAAAAAAAAAAAAAAAAGTGTCCAAAAAAGTTTTCCAGAAAGTTCTGGTAGAGTCAGGACGGCATCAGGTAGGAAGGAATGTAGGTATTATTTTGTTATAAACTGCATATTTTATTATAAAATTTCCAGAGAACGCCACTTTAAAAGACATCCTTCGAACTTATATGTAAAGATCGGTACCTAATGGCGTTTAGGCTATTTCGCAGGGTTCGACTGAGAACAACATTGTTTTTGGGACATATGTTTTTTTCTAAGTTATATGTGGTAGGAATGGATGTCTTAAAAAGTGTTAATGATAGCAAGGCACAAGGACATTATCAACTGCTAATGTCGGTCGATTGCTGTATATTATACCTATTTATTAAATCAATCGCCCATTGTCAATGACAGGTGTTAATCATGGAAGCATGGACTATGGAGGTCACGCGGAACTGCCGTACGCTTTGGGTTTGCCGGCTTGTGTATGATTCACGCACATAGTGTGTAAACGAAAGTGGACGCATGACGAAAATATTAATTCAACGATACAAAGACATTGATAATGATTAAATGGATGTCTCTTGTCTGCTTTTCTAACGAGGCCAAGGTATAATTTTTGTAAGGGTTTCTAAGTTTAAGATTTTGCTATTCTTACACAATATGCGGATAATAGATAAAATTAAAATGAAATGGTGTGATTCTTTCACTCCCTTAGTAATGAATACCTACTATTATTTTTACACGAATCTGTTGATTTACCTTGATCTACCGAATTTAAATCATCTAGAGTTGTTATAAAAAACTAGGTATTAGTTGAACACCGTAAGATCCGTTGGTAAGATATGGAACTTCTGTAAATGAGGCGGATAAACTATGACGTGTTTTTATCATCCTTGTCAAAACACCTCTTAAATCTCCTAGAACTATCTTCCTCTCTTAGGAACAAACTAGTGAAATAATTGGTACTTGACCACAAACCCTCTTCTTGTTCTAACCCTAAAAAGCTGAAATCTACTTCTCGTATAGACCTAATTGTGTATGTACGAAGCAGTGTCTGCGTTTGGTCAGTAGGGTGAAATATGCCCTTAACCCCAAAATAGGGTAATGCTAGATGCTCAGTAATGACCGTGATAGGTTGAGATTATGATACTACTGACACTCATGAGTCATGAACTCATGAAACACACCTGAATCCAGTATAGTGTACAACAGTAGTATAATAGCGGCTTGTGTCACTAGTCCCTCTAATCTGCCAACGTTACGCTTCCAGTGCAAGGTCGCCATTCCAGCACCTTGGGACCCCAGCGTCTATCGGTTCTTCGGACTATGTGCCCCGAACATTGCCACTTCACAACTCGTTCTAAATAACATAATATTTTAATGTAAACGATATAATCTTTTCAGAAAATACCGGCAACATATTGGGCGCCAGTGAGTGGAACACGGGCTACCCGTCCACCGCCAGCGTGTACCCGAGCTATGGCCCCCTGCAGCCTCCCTATTACAAGCCAGACCCTACAATACATATACCTGCAGGTAAATATATTATTTTATTTAATAAGAACGAAAACCCCCGACTTCTGCGGATGACGCGTTGCGCCATACATCCATGGCCGGCAGACGGCAATGCCCCGGCCACATGAAAAAATGACATTAAACGACAAACGGCAAAGACCCAGTCGAGGGGTAAAAGAATAAGTATAGATACCTACTTATATCTAATAATTCATTATAAAAATCTTCCGAGTACTACCATATTATCTCTTTTTCTTCGAAAGATGATAGGTTCAAAATTCAGATCTCTGGCGTGAAGTTACTGTTAATAAACTACTGTTAAGTACTCAATATTAACTTACACACTTATGTACCTACACCGACTCAAATCTACCGTCATATACCTACCTATTTGATAAAGCGATACTTACTTAGAGGTTCAATAAATAGGCTATACACCATCTCTGTAATTTCAACACTTTATTTTATTTATCCGAGTTAACAGACAGTAGGTAGCACGCAGTGCATTAAACTATTCTTGCACTGTGTGTGTTTTTAAAATCAGTACAGGAAATATTTGAAAAAATGGTACAGTAGTGCCCGACCTTTGTCTCAAAAATTGTGTCTGTAAAAATCTCTGTCATTGCTTCTTTCTTCGTCTTGGACGAAGTTCTTCGTTCATCCTTCTGCTTTTATTTATCATTGTCTCGTTCTACCCACAGAACAGATAATGAGCTTATTACTGTTGATTGTTAGTGATTATACCCATCGAAAAACCCAACACTTTATTTAATGTAATCGTGTCACGTATGAAAATGATCGGAATCAATCATCAGGCGCCAAGACAATGGGTTTTTATCGCATAAAAAATTGTATAACAGTTCCAAGCAGTCTAATACGCCAAACTGCAAATAAATTGCCAGGTTTGGCAGTTGTGGTAGAATAGATACCGGCCCTTGCAGCGGAAAATGTGGTGAAACAGAAAAATGATGTAGAAAAATATTCAATGTTCATATTTTAGCCCCACAGATGAAATAATAGATATTTACTAAGCTTATCTGCGGTAGACGGCAAAGTTGGAGTTGGAATTCATTACGCAGGCTATTGGAATTGCTCAGTAGAAAAGCTTTACCGGTAGGGTAGTTACATAGCCTTGCGCCTAGCCTTTGGCTTGCGAAGTAACTATTATTTCATCTGTGCCAGAGTTACCAGCCGAAACCTCCCAGCAGACCACCATATGATGACATGACAATGATAGTATTGTCGAGTTCTTCTTTTCTATTGCAATATAAAGTAATTTTAATTCGTTTTTTACAGTCCTGCCGGAAATACAGCTGGGACACACCGACTACAGTAGCTTCCAAGCAAGTTCAACGGGCTTCAAGGGCAGCCCGAGCGCCGCCACCGGAACGCTCACAGATCTCAACTCGGCCGCCATGCCGGCGCAGAGATACGACCCAAACTACTACAACTCCTGGCCCACCAACTCCTACAACTATCAGTATAACAACATAAACAACAACCCTGCCTGCCTCCAATCCCACACGCCCTACATTAACCCTAACACCCAAATGATCGTACCAAATCTATATTCCACCGTTAACCAAAACGAAATCCATGTCCATCTCCATAGTTCCGACAAATATAACCTCTCCGAACAGTATTTGCCGCGTGAGATAAAAATAAGCGATATAGATGGCGCAATTTCTATCACAACGGACTTACCAGGTGTGAACGAAGCGAGCGGCCTAGTGCAAAATTGTGAAACTGTCGATGATGTGAAACATGGACTCTACGGTGCGGGTAACCAAGAAGTTTGGAGACCCTATTGACAAATCGTACAACCTCATTATGATAATCAACATTCCATTGTACATAATATTGTGATATAATTAGTTTTTAATAAAATTGTAGATTTATTGTATAGTAGGAATCAATTAATGTTAAACATTAATTAGATGATAAGTGTTAATAAAAATATTATGTAATTATGTATTTGATTAATGAGATAAATAAACATAATATTATGTTATTATGTTTCTTATTTTTCTTTTTTTATTTTTCCCTACTATTTACTAGATGCGACGTAGCAAGTAATAGTTAGTACACTGTGCTACAGATTTTTTAGTGCGGATGTGGCCGTCAAATCGTAGAATCGGCTATTTGACAACAGCTAGTCAAAAAAATTATTTAATTGTTATTAAATAGAGGATCTCCCAAAAATCGTAATATCCACGTCCTTTGTTAGTTTTATGTTGGATAAACATTTTAAACTATCAATTAAAGTAAAAAAATCAACGACCTCAATTTACATAGACGAGCCCTGTCAAACAAAGAATGTGGGCGTATTTTTAGCAACGCCATCAACGCAATCTAGTCTGAAAAGCGGGAATTTGCTTGCAACATCTTGAACGATAGCTTGAAAACGTATGACTCGGTCATAGATAATAATTATATAGGTCATAGCCATAGAAGCCGTAAGGCCAGTTAGTAAAAATAAAATATCATACAGTTTGCCGCTTAAATTAAATGATTGCGTATTTGATAAAAATATTAAATAGGAAGACTATATAACGTTTTTTCGGAAATGTATGATTGTGAATTGAAACACTTACTTACCTTATAATAAAAATTATACAGTGCCAAACTAATTAAACTTTAGATGTTAACATAGGAATAACAAATTATCTACACGACGAGCGACCGTGACTACGCTACGATGGGGACAAAGACAGGTTAGGAACGCGCTCTCAAAGTCGGACGCCCGACCCTTTTCCCATGAAAGGGCCCATTTAGTACCTACATATATATCGATGAAAAAAGTGCGTCGAACTTTGATGACGTCACAATTCATATTTCATGCAAGTCCCCTGAGCATGCGTTTTGACTTTTGACGTTTGAAAAGAAGTTGCTGAATTAACTATTTATATTCTGTTACCGTAAAGAATACGATGTCGTTTTGTAATAATTACGGCGCGGTTTATTATAGTAAGGATCTTGTGAACGTCAAGCACTTACCAAATATTTGAATCTTATTGAATATCGAAATTCAATACTTAGGAGTTAGGACCAAGGTGCAAGACTTTAGATAGCAGGGATAGCTGTATATTGGTACCATACCATAAAACAAGTAGGGACAATAGGCCGACCTGAAATTGCAACATGAAGCGGCGGTCTGCGTAGCTATACCTGCCTGCCGCTGAGATCTATTTTTGTATAGGTGCACAATTATTAAACTTTGGTCATACGGTCACCCCTCTTGTTCAGATTGGACAAGTGCACGAGCAGGTAGGTAGGTATACTACCTACTAGGTAGTGTTGTGTAGTAGGTACCTAACTACTTATTTTATTACAGTAGTTATTTTACTATCACTATATACTTGGAGTCTTGGACCAAAATCCGAGATAGTCCAAAAACTACTTACTGAGTACCTGTGTGTAGTTCTACGGAATCGAAAGCTGAGTTAGAAGTAGCCTCTGAATAAAATTAGGTCCTCCGAGTCCAGATTAACAACTAGGAATAAACAAATTTGATAGTAATTAATAATTTGTTGCTTAAAAGTTTATATTATGCTTTCTTTATTCTTATTATTGGTTCTTACTATTATTTTAGTTCGAGCTGCCATCTAACGGCGGGTGATGAAAAAAGTCTCTTTTTTACTTTGCAACTTGGCTCTGGGTTCTAACCTTTTACAGAGTAGATATGACAGAGCTCTTAGAAAATTCAATTTGGACTATTGAACGCAACGGTTGGCACCCTTGAATACTCTTTGCTATGTATTGATATCATATTCTGTGGTTTAGTCTCTGCCAGTATCACAGAGTTCAATAAATATACGCCAGTATCTATAAGTTTATTGTCTATGCTCGCGCGACGTGATAAGATGGCGTCTTGAAAGTTATAGCTTGCATTCCTAAAATAATTAATTGTGATTGTATAGAAGTGTGTAAATAAACCTGCACAATTTAGTTTTACAATATAATATTTGGTAGTAATAATTTAAACCTGTGAGTACATCATATTTATTGTTAAATTCACAAAGCTGCGTCATTGTTGCAGGGTTCTGATAACGGCGGCAGATAACAAAACATTTCTAGATTTAACTTTGAACCGTTTACTTGCAGTCGAAAGAGCCTCTTATCATATTAGTGGGAAGGCAATGTCCGAGGAATCGGAACGTCACGGGGAGTCGGCGTGTGACGCCTCAGGCGGCGGCGCTACTAACGTGGCGCGGGTGCTCCTGACCTCGCACCAACTCGACGCGGCGACCGTGGAGTCGCTTCGCGCCGCGTGGAGAACCCAGGACTCGTACATTGACCACCTCGAAACTTTGAACAAACAGTTGGAAGGTATTTACGAAAACGTTACATCGGCTTGGTAGTGACGGTCGGTGACCGACCCGCGTGCCGATTACGTGCAAAGTTACTCTTAGTTACTCTATATCGACAATGCTTTAACTAAATTTAGTGATACTGATAAGATATGTTGAGAAATGTGATGTTGAAATGTTAATTGTACAGAATTGTGGTACGGGTGTATTTAGGTGTTTAGTTGTATAAAAATAAGGAAGAAATGTGTAAAGCTGTGTAAGAACGGTGCAAGTGGAGTGAGAAGTGAATACATCATGTGGAGTGGTAACAAGCCCAGTGAATCTCCAAGTGAACTTGGAGTTGTGTTCAGTGCCCCGGTAAAGCTTTCAACAATGCCGGAAAAGATAGCTGGTGCCGCAATCATTTTACTACACAAAAAAGTAAATATCTTTCTTATTTTCATGTTTGTAATCTAAGATACATGTGTATTGTATTTTGTACATACTTTCTATTTGGATACACCAAAAAAAACATCTAAGTTAAAGAATGTATGAAATTATTTTAGTTTTTAGGAATTTTAGCATTAGATTACAAAGAAAAACTTTGCTAACTAATACTTACTTAATAGTACTGTGTAATAGTTAATAAAACTTTCATTTTGTTTTTTAAACATTGATGTAAAATATTGTGCACAGGGGTTGCCTTTATAATGTAGATAAGGAACAGGGCAAGATTTTTTAAATTCCCATGAGATTGAATCCACTATCAGTTGGTATAATTACTTAAGTAAAGATCATCATAATAGATTTTTGTAACACAAATGAATTATGTTACTTACTATTTTTTGTCAAAAAAGCACAAATTTATGTTTGGTGCCCTAAATTATTACATAGAAATTAGTAAGCTGTTAAAATGTCTCTTGAGTCTTGTATCTTGTGTTACCTAGATAGTAATTTTATCAGATAAAATACTTACTAAAAAGTAGCTTTGCTTACAAAAAAATATTGAAGTACTTACAACTGAATTAGTGCTAATTCAACTGGTAATCGCAACTTTTTTTAAGAGGACTGAAATATCCTCTTCTTAAAATCAAATCAATTATTTTTCAATATATTCAACTAGATGATTCCTGTGAATTTATGTGTGGATTGAGTATTATTGATTCTGGCTGAAACTCTAATTTTCCAGGTTAAAAAGTAGCCTTGTAGTTAGTTATTCCAGACCGTAATCTGTCTGTGCCTAATTTTATCCAAATTTTTTATTTATGTGTGATTGAGTAACAAACATCCATCCATCCAGACTTTTGCATTTCTATTATTAGTATAGAAGATTAATGGGATGTGAGTACACTTTTGGAAAGTCAAATAGTTAAGTGAGGTAGGTAGGTAACCATGATTATTTAACTGGTTAAATTAATCAGCCATGAAAAGTTTACTGATTCACATTTATAATAAGTAATAAGTAGTTATGGACTTCCAAGTTTCCATCAATATTCAATAGTGTCTCTTAACATGCAACTGTGCCCTGACATGAAGGAGAAAATTTTATATTTTCTTCCACACAAGAAACCTCAATCAACGAGTCTGCTTTGATTTAAAAAATACAGAAAACTAAGAAATTACTTTTTAACTCTAATGAACTGATGTGCCTATATCTACTTTTCATTGTAGCTCCTTTTATTCAGCTATATTTTACATCAATGTAAGTAACTAGATAATAATATTATAACTAACTTTTAATAATGCATGTGCTGTTTTATAATAATATCAAGCAATTTACCCAAAACACATGAAACAAAAATATTGTTCATTTTTATAAAATGGGACTCAATAATATTATTCAAACTTATTCCAAGCAGTGTCAATCCATCATACGAAACACTAAAGATTTCAAATATTCCAATTTATACAAATGTACACACTTTTTTGTGAATAGTAAGGCAGGCATTTTTAAAGCCTTTGAAAACAACCAGCAATTATTTTATGACTAATAGAATGTGAATATATTATATTCAACATAGGTAACTATTCAGATTGAATAGTTGAATTAGAATAGTCTTTAACTCTGAATCCAAAATCTAAGCATAGAGAAATACCATACATAGCTTGATTCATGTGTTCTGTTGGTGATTTTGAGTTACTTTATTTATTTATCTATTAAGTGTATTATATATTACAGCTATTATTCCAATAACTATTTAATTCAATTGCTTGAAATTCACTGATCACACACAAATTCATACTATGGCAGGCTTAATGTACTACAGCCTTTATGTACAGTGCATAACTATGGTTAAAAGCAGACTTTAAGGCTATTACACTACAATTGCTCCTCTGTTACCGGTTGAGAAGATCACCTTTGAAATCTGAACTATTCATCAAATCTTAACAACATTTATGGGATTTTTAGGACTTGCCTAACAGTAACTATTAACATTATGGTTTTTGTGATAAAAAAAATCCATTGTAAACCCAAAATATTAGCTATAAATCCAAGTTGCATTCAAATCGGCCCTGAAGTTTTCAGGGTAATACATGCCCAGACGGAAAGGATTTTAATAATCCTATCCATCAGGAACTGGACCGAAAGCAATATATTTAATGCAGTCATATTAGTTTTGAGATTATGTACATCAGATTTACTTAGCCACATTGTTTGTCCATACAAATGACAGACCTGGCTACCATGTCACTTATAGCACCTAGAGGTAGGGTACTCTCACCTATGGTTGAGAGTGATGGGACACAAATTTGACATTGACAGAAATTCTCTATTGCATCCCACAGTTTTTCTCTCTTTAGACTCAGTGAAACAACTGATAGGAAAGACAATCTACTTAGGTATATACTTACTTAATATATATAAAATTCAAAGTCCTGACTGACTGACTGACTTATATATCAACGCACAGCCTAAACCCCTAGGGTTAGAGACTTGAAATTTTGACAGTAGCTTCCTTTTGTGACGTAGGCGCTTATTATGGAAGGATTTTTCAAAATTCCACCCCTAAGGGGGTGGAATAGGGGTTGAAAGTTTGTATGAAAGTCTGTCATTTCTCAAGTTATATCCATGAAACTTGGTATATGAGCTGTCGGTAAAAAATAAAGAAATACGTAATTCACAGTTTTTGAAAATTCTACCCCCGGAGGGGGGTGAAATTGGGGATGAAATTTCATATGAAAGTCCTTCATTTCTCAAGATATTTCTCAAGTTGTATCAACGAAACTTGAGATTTTAGCTTTAGGTAATAAAGAAGTATGTGTGGCACAGTTTTTCAAAATTCCACCCCCAAAGGGGTAAAATAGAGGTTGAAAGTTTGTATGAAAGTCCTTCATTTCTCAAGTCATAGTCATGAAACTTAGCATTTGGGCTTTGAGTTAGATATTCAGAAGTACGAGTTTCACTATTTTTGAAAATTCGACCTCCAAAGGGGTGAAATAAGGGATGAATGTCCTTCATTTATCAAGATATTTTTCAAGTTATAACAACGAAACTAGGTATTTTGGCTTTCGGTATAATATAAAGAAGTAGGTACGTGTGTAACAGTTTTTCAAAATTCTACCCCCCAAACGGTTAAAATAGGTGTTGTAAGTTGGTGTAAATGTTTTTCAAGTTAGAGCCATGAAACTTGATATTTTGGCTACTTACCGGTTTAAATTATGAAATACATAGTTCAGTTTTAGGGTTCCGTACCAAAATGGTAAAATGGAACCCTTATGGTGCGACTTTCTCCGTCTGTCTGTCCGTCTGTCCGTCTGTCCGTCCGTCACACTCGATTATTTCAGTAACTACCGAAGCTATCGACATGAAATTTGGAATAGTTGTGTATATTAGTGGCCCAAAGACACTGGAATTAAAAAAAAATGGAAATTATTTTTGTTCTTATTTAAAAAGGGGGGAAAATCTGAGGGTTGAAATTTAAAAGTGAGATAACTGTACTGTGTGGGGTATCATATGAAAGGGTTTACTTTGTACATTCTAAAACAGATTTTTAATTATTTTTAGTTATGATAGTTTTTAATTTATCGGGGAAAATGTCTAAAAAAATACCGTTCCCCCCCCCTTATCTCCGGAGTTTACCAATCGAAAAATTTGAAATAATTATGGTCAATAGGAATTTACGTATATTTTACAGGAAAACTATAGCCAATGCTCTAACTAGCATCGTTTTTTTGATATTAACAATAAACCTCTAAGTTAGTCTTGCGGTTCATTAACAAAGGTAATTATTTATTAACAATGGTACGGAACCCTTCGTGCGCGAGTCCGACTCGCACTTGCCCGGTTTTTTATTTTAAATTCTATCCCAAAGGAAGTTAAGTACTCCTTCAATCACGCCGCAACAGAGCAACGGATCGACGTGTTTGTTTTCATGGGTTCTTTTTATCCTGGAAAATTAAGGAATGCCTATGGGAATTAAAAAACTTATGCCACGCGAACGAAGTCGCGGGCGTCCGCTAGTGTTAACATAAAATGCTTTAACTAAAAATTTTGCTTCCTCTTCTCTTAAACATTGTTATCATAGTAAGTAAGTAACATTAATAACTGTGTCAGTAATTAATTATTATTATAAGGGTATAAGTTAAAAAAATATTGAAAATGTTCTCTTCAAAAGAGACATCAGGCAATGTATTTACCTGTCTACACAATAATTCAATATTGTAATTGTTTAGTTAAGGTATTGTCGATTTCAATAATTGTACCTTAGAAAATAAGTTGTTTCAATAGTTTGAAGCATCACTTTATTATATTGTGTACAGCCAGGTAAGGTTATATACCTACAAAATAATATGCCATATTCACCAAGCGAAATATTACTATGCATTGCATTGCATACAAATTTGTTAGTAAGGAATATGCTAAATTGCCTGAATCTACTAGTATCTCCTTTTTGGATCGACAAGTGGATTGAATACCACTCTGGAGTCCACTGTGATCCAACATGTTATGGGTGGATCCTGTAACACTTTGTGACCCCATTCGGAAGGTTCAACAGCAGTTTACTTATTGGGAACCTCTAATATCATGTTTGAAAGAAATCCTAAAAGAGCTAAGAAATTCTTTCATGGATCAAGATTTAACATTCTTAGGTTTCAAAATGCTCATTTTCAATATTAATAACAAACCCTTTATCAATAAACTGTCTTAGAGGCTTTAACACAATGTTACAGGCTCTAAGACAGTTTATTACATTGGGCCTGTAACATTGAAGTGTTAGAGGCTCCACCACATACAGTGGTGAAATCACAGTGAACTTCCAGAGTGCTCCACTGGTCCAATGGAGTCTCAATGTATTACAGGATCTACCCAGACCAGTGGTGGTTAACCTCCAGAGTGTTATTCAAACCACTGGTGGATCCAATCAGTAGATTGAGGGGCTAAATTTTGCATTTGATTTTGTCTTCATGGAATTTTAAAATACTAAAAATAATGAGGCTAGTAAACTGTATCATAGACACTTAAATAAACTCAATCAATAATATAATAATAAATCATTAAATAGTAAAATCAATAAATAATAATAATAGTATCAAAATAATTTAAAAAATTTACATAGGTATGGATTTAGAATTTCCTTGTCAAGGTGTAAGTATTGTAAATTAAACACAAACATGTTAAATTGGCCCAGCTTTGCGAGGGTAGGGTATACAAAATATGATAAAAAAGCTACATAATAGAAACACCAACATGTATTGAAAGAACTGGAAGTTGAATTCGCTATACTCTGCCACAATTGGTACATCTATGTGTATCTTGAGATATTCACAGCATCACACAAATCTTACAAATTATTCTCAATGCACGTTTCACTCCAACACCGGAGTATCTTCAGGAGATGTTGACTTTACAGTCAGATTGCTCTGGTGTCGGAGTGAAACGTGCATTGAGAATAATTTGCAAGAATTGTGTGGTGTGGTGAATATCTCAAGATACACACTGTACCACATAGATTTACCTATTGTGGCAGAGTATAGCAAATTCAACTTCCACTTCTTTCATTATCATGGACTTCTGCAAACGCCTGCTCTATCCAACAAACATTTATTGCCACATTTTATACTGTTTAGAGATTCTACTATAGCCTACTACTAGTATATGTTTTTTAAAATACAGAATTCGGATAAGTAGATTTAAGATACAGTTTCATGAGTCTGTGATACAATTCACTAATAAGTGCCTGTGCCTTTTAACGTCAACTATTGTATAGAGACAAATTACTTCCTATAAGTTTGAATATTTATCTGTTTAGGAAGCTTGGAAAAAGCGAAAGAGATAGAGGACAGAATAAAACAACAATACGCAGAATCACAACACAGAGAGAAAATCCTTGTTCGACGGCTGGCAGCCAAGGAACAGGAGATTCAAGATTATGTAGTAAGTTATGTTGATATTGTTAGCTCATACCTATTTGTCTTAATAATCTTCAGAATATTACTTAAATGAATTCTAATTATATCTGAGTACTCATATAATATTAATAATAATGTCCTCCCGACCGAATTACGGCCACGGCGGCGGCCAATCTACAGAGAGTTTAGCCATCTGCAAGGGAGATATTAAAGTGCACAAATACACGTGCATTCGCTGTTCCTTTATTCTCATAGCCCGATGGGCGGAAAATCCGACACGACCGGAGAGAGATCAGGCGAAGGACTGACGGCTGTTCGTGCTCTCCGAGGCACAGGGGTGAAACACCGCCAACTTCCTAACTCGGTAACTTCGGGCTAGTACTGAAATTTTTTTGTCAGAAAACCCCAATATTAAGTATTATGTCAACCACTAATATCAACCAACTTTATGTTTCAGAGTCAAATAACTGAATTAAAATCATCACACGCGAGTCTCAACGGCAGACCATCCCTATTGGACCCTGCGGTGAATATGCTCATACTCAGGTTGAAGCAGGAGTTGACTTCAACTAAAGCTAGGTTAGAAGAAACACAAAACGAGCTATCAGCGTGGAAGTTCACGCCCGATTCAAATACAGGGAAGAAGTTGATGGCCAAATGCAGGCTCCTGCATCAGGAGAATGAGGAGTTGGGCCGGATGACGTCGAGCGGTCGGATAGCGAAGCTCGAGGGCGATCTGGCCTTACAGAAGAGTTTTAGCGAAGAAGTTAAGAAGTCACAATCAGGTGGGTGTTATTGAAATACTTGTTTGGTGTTTCTGTCAGCAGTTGTAAAAGCTTCAAAGATGTTTTTTTTTATTAGACAAAAAGTTATCCCTTGACTGTGATCTCACTAGGTAAGTGATGATGCAGTCAAATATGGTAGTGGACATACCTGTTATATTAAACCCCTAAAGCCCTCGCATCGTACCGTAACGCTAAATCGGTTGGCGGGAAGTATTTACCAGTAATCCTACTGGGTAACTAGCCACGGCCGAAGCCTCCTACCAGACCAGAACAAAAAAATCGGATATCATAAATTACCGAATTGACGCTACCGGGATCGAACCCGGAACCTTCCACTCGTCACTGCACTGCAAACACCCTTACCACAATATTTTAAATCACGGACTTTGAGCATATTCGAGTGTCGAAACACTTTCGCGTCAGAGTGGATCTAAACTCGCTTTCATCTAAATTCGGCACCACTAATTTTAATTTCGCAAAGTTTCCTCTTGGAGCTCTGGCTATGGATGTATGTACGAACTTGTGCTCTAAAACAAGGCTTTTAAGATCCATCTTACTTTAACACCAAAGTTGTTCGAACTCTCGAATACTCTTAACGTTAGTGGGATTTATAATTTCGTGGTAAACGTGCCCCTGTTTTTTTTGGATTGACGAGTTTTGGCGAAGGTTATCTCGACTTAGCTATTTGTGGTATGGGCCTCGAGGTTCTTCCTTGCCTGGGCGCATTCAGACTCTTGCTGTCAGAGTCCTTCAGTTTTGGTTTACAGGGGCTCAGGCATCGGAGTTTTGTTTATAAACAGTTTTCGTTATTGTGTTATTACTAGTTACTTTATACTTGAAAATGTCACTTTTAATTGTAATTGAAATTGTGAAAGTTATTGTACAATTTTATTTTTGAAGCTCACTTGAAATAATATATTTTGCTTTGTATCAAATATGACAAACACGTAAGCGAATTAATTAAAATGTGCTAAAATAGATGATCCCGTTCACATTCACGAATATTAGTGATGACTTGATGAAGCAGTATTATGGAACAAAGAAACTTATTTTTATCACTAAAACATTATGTGTTTATTGTTAACTAGCTGATGCCCGCGACTTCGTCCGCGTGGATTGAGGTTTTTTTTGGGAACTCTTTAATTGTCGGAGATAAAAAGTAGCCTATGTGTTATTCCAGACTACAATCTATCTCTGTGCCTAATTTCATCCAGATCCGTTCAACCGTTCTGGCGTGTTTAAATAACAAACATCCATCCATCCAAACTTTCGCATTTATAATAGGTATAGATGAATAAATTTTAAAAAGTATACATAGTGTTTATATATTAAAATATACAAACCGTTTATAACATTCCAGAATTGGACGAGTTCCTTCAAGAGCTCGACGAAGATGTGGAGGGAATGCAGAGTACAGTGCTATTCCTCCAACAGGAGTTGAGAGCTTCCACGGCCACAGTGAACGGTAACCGGGCGTCCTCGCCTGCGGATAAACGGACTTATTCTGGCAGTGAGTGTAGCGACACGCCCGTGGGCAAAAGGAGAAGGGGCTCCGTTCTGTCGTTGGACTATAACGAAGAAGAGGAACCCCTCACTGTCACGAACGGTGAGGCCGACTAGCCCTGGACCCGAGTGCTTCCACATCGCACATTGTATGTTATGAACTAGTGAAAATTGTGAACTAATATTTTCCATTCAACCCGCCTCAGGCTGTTTCGTTGACTCGAAATCTTTCCATGAATTGTTTGTGAGTGGATCATTGTATATGTAAAAACAAACGCTCCCCATGGTGTCACTCTATTACAAAATGTGAAATGCTTCTTTATTAGGACATGTTGAAGTGTATTTCTATATCTATGTACTTTGTTATAGATGAAAAATATAAAATAAAATATATAGACAGGTATGTGTCATTTCCATTGACAATGAATTGGTGATGATTGTGCCGATTGTGATGATATGATGAAACAATTTGAGTTTGAAATAGTATGCGTTCTATGCACAAGGTGGACCATATTGTGATCAGAATTAATAGTGAATTGTTTGTAATTGTTTATACTTAATGAAATATTAATACAGACACTTAAGTTGACGATTTTATAATTTATTTATGTAAAGTGCATTATTAATTGTGATATGTCCAATACGTATATAATATATGAGCAATGACAATGTTTTTGTTGCCTTACATTGTTTTATGGCATTTTTTTATGCCGCAGTTAAAGAGGTAGATCCATGATACATTATAAATAGCAATAATGTCGACACCAAGCCTAATATATCATAAATGCCACATTTTTATTGAATTTGTGATTTTCTACAAAAATGTTTCTATTTTCAAATTACAATTAATGTATATAGAGCTATGTTAATAAACATATTACTGTCAGTAACTGTGTATCATTTGTGTGCCGCGCCCGCGTTGTGTGTGAAGACAACGAACAGCGCGTCTCACGCGAGGAATCCGACCCCGCATGCGCCAGAACTCTGTGTGTTTAGCGCTTAACACTTTCAACTCAATTCAACTTTTATCCATACAAAACTGTTACTTGCTACAAGTATGAATGGATGCATCTCCATAAAAACACCAGTTTTGTATGACCAAAAATTTAATTGAGTTGAATAAAAGTAAATATTAATTTTCACAATAAAAATATGGGAAGCAGCCATGAGCATAGTATTACGTGTCACAGTAACAGCAAGTCAGTGAGCATTTTTGCGTCATTACATTTTGACCACGAGTGCGTCATGGAATCCTTGCAGCTGCAGATTTAGGATTGGTTTTGGTACGGCGAGCTCTCGTATCTAGGTCGATCACACACTAGATGTCGCTGCTAAATGTCGGAGATTGTTATCTGAATGAATTAATTACTATTACTTTATTACTTAATTTTTTTATCACAACGAAAAAACCTACTTTCTGTAACTAGCGCTGAAGAGATTTCTGAAGTGTTTAAATTATTTCATTATGAAGTAATAAAGATTGAACGAAATAAAAGCAAGATACTACCTATAAGTAATGTGTTTATAACGGGTATATTCAATAAAATACCGGTCTCAGCAACCAGCTCGGGGTGATGACCCTTTGGAAATCTAACCTGCGCAACTGGTCTGTTGTGTATCGATACAGGAAATCCACGACCTGCGATATTCTGCGACAACTGGATTGCTCCTTATAATGAACTCTCGTATTGCCACGTGCCAGATCCATTTGCCGTTGCAAGGAAGTTAACATAACAAAGACTTCGCTTGCACGCTGTAGGAACTTTATTTTTTTAATAAGTAAAAAAATATGAGTTTGAGTCACAAAATGCATAGATAATATACATTTAGACCCGAATGGATTAATCGGCCTAACATAAGATGTTCCGCCATATTGGATTTATGATGACGTCGCATCGACGCATACTGCCGCAGGCTGGTTCTGTTGTGCATTAGGCATATGTCTTACTGATGATGGGTCGTTGAATAAATATACTTCAGACTGGTTCCAGTTATTACTGCAACTATTCGCGATGTAAAGCGCCGAACCGATGGTTTTGGCTATGATCTATACAGTTGTCAGGAATAAATTATGCCTATATACCTAGATATAGGCATAATTTATTCCTAAAAAACCCTTCCTAGATTAAAGTAAGTAGTTAGTGAGTTCGTCCACAATCTCTAAACTAAAGTGTCAGCTCTTTAGCTAGTACTTCCCCGGTTCGCAGGGAGTATTATGAAAGGGATAGCAATATGAAAAGAGCTGTCATTTTAGTTCAGAGATGGTGTACAACAAAATTGACCTCATTTAAAATGTTGATAATATGGACTATGGATATTTAAATAGTAGGCTACTTAATTAAATTGTAATGGAAAGTGGCAGCGGAAATAAAAAGCCGTTTATAGCAAAACAATCTATATTTATAAGGCGTTGAAGGCACCAGTTACTTCACAACATCGGTGGGGTTACGAGTTACAACTACCATTGATAAATCTCACCAAAATACATTGACTAGGATGTCATATATAATAAATTTTAAAGTACATTATACAGAATGCATAATATGTTAAACTATAATAAAATTTACCTAACATATTCAGTAGGTCCAAACTACGGTTGTAAGGTTACCTAAGTTTTTTATTTGTTTACAGTTTTTAGTTAACAGTTTTTTTAATCACACTTCATCGATCTCAAGACAATAAGAGCCTGTGATAGAGCGATGACCAGAAAAGGACTACGCAGGAAAGCACCGGTCTATTGGTGGAATGAGCATATAAAGGAGCAGAGAGTTATTTGTACAAAATGCCGTAGAAAATATACACGAAAGAGACGGAAGGTGGGCAAAAAGAACACAAGCGCAGACAAAAAAGACGAAGAACTAATTAAGTTAAGAGAAGAATATAAATCTGCAAAACTTATCTTGCAATTGTCCATAATCAAGTCGAAAGAGGAGCAATGGAGAGGGATTTGCCAAGAAGTAGATAGGGATACATGGGGCTTGGGGTACAGGATAGTTACAAAAAAACTGCGGAGAAGTCCACCTAGTCTAGATATGGACCTCATCTTATCCGTGGTTGACGTGTTATTCCCGTCCCACGAAGATTTCTGTCGCATCCACGCAGACTCTTCCCAGAACATAGAAGTAACGCTAGAGGAAATAACGACAGCAGCAGAAAGCCTGAAATTGAAAAAGGCACCAGGGCCCGACCTCGTATATCCGGAGGTTGTGAAAATCGCAGCGCAGGTCATACCCGAAAAAATTAAGAACGTCATAGATGCGGCCCTTACATCAGGTATATTTCCTCCGGTTTGGAAGGTAGCTAGTCTGGTGTTACTGAAAAAAGCTAACAAGCCAGCGGACGACCCGAGGGGATACAGACCCGTTTGCTTACTGGACTGTTACGGAAAGCTAGTGGAGAAAATCCTCCAAAACAGAATTGAGAACCTCTTGCCGGATCATGGGGGTATTTCCAACCAGCAATATGGCTTTCGAAAGGGTCGTTCCACCTTAATGGCAATAAAAGAAGTAGTGGAGACTGCCTTGGAAGCTAGGCAGGGTACAAGCAGGAATCGTAAATTATGCGCCTTAATCTGTCTAGATGTCAAAAATGCGTTCAACTCTGCCTCTTGGAAGGAGATCATTTTGGAACTGCGAAAAAGACAATTCCCCGGGTAAGTACATACTAAACCTAATCAGTAGTTATCTAGAGGACAGATATATCAAAGTAAAGGACTGTAAAGGAAAGGAGGATAGGCTAAAAGTTACCAGCAGAGTGCCTCAGGGCTCAATCCTCGGCTCAATGCTTTGGAATATCCTTTACGATGGGGTCTTCCAGCTTAAGCAAGAGGAGGGAGTGAAATTGGTGGGTTTCGCCGATGACTTAGCATTGGTCGTAGTAGCCAAAACAGAGAAGAGCCTCACGACAAAGGCAAATAAAGCGCTTGAATTGGTAAACGGATGGATGCAGGAGAAGCGACTGTCTCTGGCGCCAGAGAAGACGGAGGCAATTATTTTTAGTGGAAGGTGAAAGCTAGACCCAATCAAATTCGTAGTCCAAGGTGCCCCAGTCACTCCAAAACAGCATGTTAAATACCTGGGGGAAAAAAAAAAAAAAAAAGTTCATCTATCTCAAATATCAAATTAACAAGTGTTTAGTAGTTACATGTAACTACTTTTACCATAGATGTTAAATCATACTTTTTCTACTTTTAAAAAAACTCATAAGTTTTTTAATGTTCCAGTTGGTTTTTTTTTTTTATTCTACATGGAATAAAAAGATTCTTAATCCATTATCAAAATGAATTTATTTTGGATAATGGTACTTATTTGAAATTATTTACTTAGTTTATTCTTAGGGGGTACGGCTCAGGCGAGCTTTCCCTACCACGTCACGTAAAGCCATAATTTTAGTGCGCATTATTTGTAGAATCTAAGGTATGTATATATACCTAAATTCTCAATAAACTGTAAATAATGTGTAATATTTATTAGGTCCATAAAAATACTCGTACATATTATCATAGATTAATTATAAACCAAGTATAGATTGCTAACTCCCATATAAAAATTTTTCTAGGTTAATACTATCGATAGGTGGCGCTACCAGGCTCACTCGACAAATGATTATAGTAAAATCGGTGAAATATCGTATTTTCTTGGTTCAGTTTGTATTAATTATTTATATAAAATTATCAAAATACAAAAATTTGATAAAATCACTTAAGCAAATAGCAAATTTACATTCAATTAATTTTAACAAAATTAACTTGCAGAAGTAATTCGATTTGAAACAGGTTCTGTGTATTCTTATGTTATAATCAGCTAGTTGACCATGCAGTTATGCTGCATTCCTATAGATGGCGTCACAAACTGACGATACACTAAAATAATTTTTTCCTCTTGTTTTGGTGCCGGCCAAAGACGATATACTTATAAACCAGGTTGGTACTTGGTATTATAATTAACTAGCTGATGCCCGCGACTTCATATGCGTGGATCGAGGTTTTGTTGTTCCCGCGGGAACTCTTTAATTTTCCGGGATTAAAAGTAGCGTGCTACCTATTCAAGACTATAATCTATTTCTGTGCCAAATTTCAGCCAGATACGTTATCCTGTTGGGGCGTGATTGAGTAACAAACATCCATACATCCATACATCCATCCAAACTTTCGCATTTATAATATTAGTAAGAGTAAGATCTATGGTGCCGGCTCAGTGAATTGTGCGTTTCTTGTGTTTTTAGGGTTCCGTACCTCAAAAGGAAAAAACGGAACCCTTATAGGATCACTTCGTTGTCCGTCCGTCTGTGTGTCAAGACCATTTTTCTCAGGAACGTATGGAGGTATCAAGCTGAAATTCATATCAATCAGGTCTACGGTCCCTTAGAGCTGTGAAAAAATCAAACTTAAAAGCCTAAACAATCAAAAGATACAGCCGTTTATGCTGCAAATTTTCGATTTTTCTTGCACTCGCGAGGGAATCAAAACCTACAGGGTACTTCCCGTGAACTTAGAATCTTGAAACTTGGTACGAAGCAACGTCTTATAACACAGATATATAGGAAGAATTGCGAAAAGCATAAATTTTTAGTTATATCATTTAATTAAAATATTTTTAATAATTAGGGTTCCGTACCTCAAAAGGAAAAAAACTGAACCCTAGGATCACTTTGTTGTCCGTCCGTCTGTGTGTCCAGACCCTTTTTCTCAGGAACACATGGAGGTAGGTACCAAGCTGGAATTCATATCAAATACCTACTCAGGTCTACTGTCCCTTGGAGCTGTGAAAAAATCAAACTTCTAAGCTAACACAATCAAAAGATCTACAGCTGTTTTTGCTTTGCCGTCTTTCTACACGTGCAGTCTGTGTATAGACTATACGCAGCGGACCTACAATGCTCTGCATGTTCAATATAACAATGTGCTGAGGGCGGTGCTGAGGAGGCCTCGACACTGCAGCGCGTCGGCCATGTTCGCGGACGCTCGCGTGGATGATTTCTACGCGATCGTGCGCAAGCGTGCTGCGTCTATGATGTGCAGGCTAGTGAGCAGCACCAACACCCTCCTCAGTACGTTGGCTACTAAGCTGGACAGCCCTCTCTGGAGGCGCTGTAATGGTGCACACATTCTCATGAGGAGGCCTCAAAGAGACCTGTAAATGTGTCGAGGCTTAGGTTTGAGAGTAGGGTAGGTTAGTTGAGGTATTTTATGTTGTTTTTTTACTAACATAGGTTAAGTGATTGTTACTAACAAGTTATGGGTGTTGAAGCCTGAAATAAAAAGTTATTATTATTATTATTATTTGCTGCAAATTTCGACACTCGCAAGGGAATCAAATCCTACAGGGCACTTCACGTGAACCCAGAATCTTGAAATTTGGTACGAAGCAACGTCTTATAGCACATATAAAGGAAAAATTGCGAAAAGCATAAATTTTTAGTTACATCCATACTTCCATACTATATCCATACTCCATACTATAATATTATAGATGCGAAAGTGTGTCTGTCTGTCTGTCTATCTGTCTGTCTGTCTGCTACGTTTTCACGGCCCATCTGTTCAACCGATTTGGATGAAATTTGGTACAGAGATAGGTTACATCCCGGGGAAGGACATAGGCTTCCGCGTTCAAGAGTTCCCGCGGGAATAAAAAAAAACATCAATCCACGCGGACGAAGTCGCGGGCATCATCTAGTCATATAAGAAAAAAAATATTTTTAATAATTTTAAACTTACTTCCCCTTTCCGCATGAACGCGGAGAGGTATTAAATTGAAATTAAAATATTAGATAAGTTGAATAAAAATACTATAAATTTTACTTATAGGATATACCTACATGTTTGTACGGAACCCTCGGTGCGCGAGTCCGACTCGCACTTAACCGGTTTTTTTTTTGTTTGTGACCGTGATAAGACTAATGGACTCCGAGATCCTGCTACTTAACTGCTGACCTACGCTTGTTCTGGACTCAGAGATTCTGCTGCTATACGATTAATCTTTGAGGTTAAGTTTGGCAATTGTTAGGTATTCTTTAGCCATTTAGCTAATCATACTAATATTATAAATGCGAAAGTCACTTTGTTTGTTGGTTTGTTGGTTTGTTGGTTTGTCGGTTTGTTGGTTTGTCCTTCAATCACGCTGCAACGGAGCAACGGATCGACGTGATTTTTGGCATGGGTATAGTTGAGGACCTGGAAAGTGACACCCGGAAAGTTGAGGAGTTCCCGCGGGAATCAAAAAAACTTAAACCACGCGGACGAAGTCGCGGGCATCAGCTAGTAATAATATATTTATCGACATGCAGGGTTCCGAAATATGTAAATCCATATCCATACTAATATTATAAATGCGAAAGTGTGTCTGTCTGTCTGTCCGTCTGTCTGTCTGTGTGTCTGTCTGTCTGTCTGCTACGCTTTCACGGCCCATCTATTCAACCGATTTTGATGAAATTTGGTACAGGGATAGATTGTATCCCGCGGAAGGACATAGGCTACTTTTTATCCCGGAAAATTTAAGAGTTCCCGCGGGAATCGAAAAAATTTGGTCCACGCGGACGTAGTCGCGGAAATCATCTAGTAAATAAATATAATATAGATAATTATTTTATTTATAGCTAGCTAATTACAGTAGAAGTCTGGTTGATGGCGATATAATTTAGGTAGGTACTTAGGTAATAATCAAGAAAAAATATTTACAGTAGGTATTGTGCATTATTCAAGAAATACTTGATAAAAAAACTAAATTTACCATTACTCTAGAGTCTACCTACTTCAGAACTATAGGCACATGAGTTCTGATCTGCTTAGAGCCTTCGGTCATGGCTAGCTATAACCCTACCGGCGAAGCCAAGTGCTGCCAAGCGATTTAGCGTACCTAGAAATCGATTTGGGGTTTATTATAAGTACCAAGCCGTTATACCCCTTCTTATTAGCCCACTACTATCTCAGGCTACATCATCAAATACCATCAGGTTGAATCGCAGTCAAGGGCTGACTTGTGAAAGAATCAAAAAACAAGAATAACTAACATATTATATAAGAAATACTTTAAAAAAACACAAAAACAAGTGATCAAGATTGTTTTTTAAAAAAAATATATAATTAGACACGTTTACGTGCTCTCCGAGGCACGGGGTTGAAACACCGCCAACTTCCTAACTCCGGGCTAGTATTGAGAATTTCTTGCCAGAAAAACCCAATACTTGTTATGGCCCGACCCGGGACTCGAACCCGGGACCTCGTCGGTCGCAGTCAAAGACAATAATATATAAACCTGTATTATAATTAATCTATGGTCGCAGTCCAACATGCTAACCACTATACCAACGAGGCAGTCATGGATATATAACTATACGTTAGATGGCACTAGGTAAGTTTGATCGAGTTGATGATTCAACTACTACTCGTTAGATGGCAATAGCTATGTTCGTTATTAATTATTTTTCAGCTTGCACAGTTACGCCATCTCAAATAATGCGAAGAACTACAAGGTACCGGCGACTTTAATGCGCATTTAGCGAGCTTTGATTTAATGTATGAAGAGAACAGTCTTATACTGGTTTATATATTGTCTTTGATATTATGAAATATGAGTCATACTAATATTATAAATGCGAAAGTATTTTTGTTTGGTGGTTTGTCCTTTAATTACGCCGCAACAGAGCAACGGATCGACGTGATTTTTTGCATAGGTAGGAGAGTGACATAGGCTACTTTTTATCCCGGAAAATTAAGGAATTCCCGTGGGAATTTAAAAAAACTTATTCGCGCGGAAGAAGTCGCAGGTATCGGCTAGTACCAAATATTTCATCGATATTAGAATTTGGAATATTATTTGACTGAAATTCCATATTCTGCTGACTAATATACCTACACGTCATAGAAATAGTTTTAGGAACAACATACGTCTTATTACACTATCACATAAGTTAAGTTACCTACTTTTTGACGAAAACATCAACATATAAGTAATTATTATTAACTAAACACAATCGCCTGCAACAAGACCTTAATCAATTATATTATAGTAGGAGTATGCTGCGAAAAAATGAATAATCCAAGGGAGTATAAAAGGGTCGGAGATCTTGAGCCTGTCAGAAAAAGCTTTATTAAGAATCTGTATTAAAGGTGAAAACGACGTCGGCCGAGACGAGAGGTTTGGGGAGACCCTAAAGCGCACCACACACGGGCCACCCGGTATTAAAGCGAAGCTTCTTTCAAATATTTTACTACGTAACACCTGTGGTTCCACACATAAAACAGTACCATAACTGCATGATAAAATCTTGCACGGTATCTCGCTCTTTCATTCGACAAAATGTGCATTTTCAGTTGTTGCACTTTTTGCGAGTTGAGTCCCTTTCCCAAATGACCGTTAAAAAGTTTCATGTCAAAAATAAATTATTTCTTATTGTGACTGATAAAATTCACATCCTCGGTTAGTTTGATAACCATTTTCTATAGATTAAACAAAAAAGTGCGCTGTAATTTTATGTCGTCACAAGTCACAACTACGACTTACGAGTACTTATGTATTTCATACAAAGTTCCATACTAGCTGTTCCATGTAGTTGCTGATTTGATTGAGTTGTCATCATCCCTATTTGATTCGATGGACCAAAAAAAATTATCATTTCCTCTTCGAAACAGGGTTGTCCCCGCCAGCGTGGATATCGCCTTTGCCCCCCGACTGGTACGTGAGCAGCTTATCGTCGGCGGCCCTGACCCTCTCCTGCAGTATTTCCACCGTCCTGTTGAGCAGTTTGATCTCCTCTTGTAGCGGGTAAAGCTGCATGTTCATCTGCATAAGTTCCTTCTCGTGCGCCAGTTGTAGTGTGTGCAGCTGTAAACGTTAATTCATTCTAGTAATTTTTTTAGTTTATTTAATTTAAAAAAAAAAACCGGGCAAGTGCGAGTCGGACTCGCGCACGAAGGGTTCCGTACCATTATTAATAAATAATTACCTTTGTTAATGAACCGCAAGACTAACTTTGTTTGTAGAGGTTTATTGTTAATATCAAAAAAACTATGCTTGTTAGAGCATTGGCTATAGTTTTCCTGTAAAATATACGTAAATTCCTATTGACCATAATTATTTCAAATTTTTCGATTGGTAAACTCCGGAGATAAGGGGGGGGGGGGGACGGTATTTTTTTAGACATTTTCCCCGATAAATCAAAAACTATCATAACTAAAAATAATTAAAAATCTGTTTTAGAATGTACAAAGTAAACCCTTTCATATGATACCCCACACAGTACAGTTATCTCACTTTTAAATTTCAACCCTCAGATTTTCCCCCCTTTTTAAATAAGAACAAAAATAATTTCCAATTTTTTTTAATTCCAGTGTCTTTGGGCCACTAATATATACAACTTTTCCAAATTTCATGTCGATAGCTTCGGTAGTTACTGAAATAATCGAGTGTGACGGACGGACAGACGGACAGACAGACGGAGAAGGGTTCCATTTTACCATTTTGGTACGGAACCCTAAAAACATTCAATCAACATGATTGCACAGTTTTAAAAACGTTAAACGATACAATCTTCTAAATATATAAAAGGATAAGGTGTTTTAATGTTTAAACTATAATCGTGAGTGATATTCATCTCATCTTCATCATCATCATAGGTACCTACTAATATTATAAAGAGGTAAAGTTTGTGAGTTTGTGACGTTGTTGTCTACTGAACCGATTTTGAAAATTCTGGTACCAATAGAAAGCCACATTATTTGTGAGTGTCACTAGGCTACCCGAAACCCGAAAAATTAGGGAATTCCCGTGGGAATCAAAAAAACTTATTTCACGCGGACGAAGTCGCGGGCATCAGCTAGTTTTAAATATAAATACTTCCCGGATAAACTCACGTGTTATCACAGAATAGGTAATAGTAGTGTTATGTCGGAAATGCCAGACTAGTTTCGAACCCGTTCGGGGCCCTTATTCGGGGAATTATGTACCTATATTTAAGAGGAAAATGTGATTGACTGATCTATCAACGCACAGCTCAAACCACGCGATGGATCGGGCTGAAATTTGGCATACAAATAACTATTATGACGTAGGCATCCGCTATCAAAGGATTTTTGAAAATTCAAACCCTGAAATAGAGTTTTGAAATTTGTATGAAAATCGAACCTAACGTGAGCAAAGCCCCGGGCAAAAGCTATTTTTACATAATATTACATCCCAACATTACGCATTAATACTTAACATTAAGGGTCGAAGTACTGAAACATTGTTTTCTGTTCCGACGTTTTAGGATAGGAAAAATGAAAATTTCATTACTAAATTAATACCATTTGCTACTCAGTTAAATGAAGTATGACGTAATTAAAAAAAGTGGTCATAAAATCGTATAGTAACTGGAGAAAATTATCGAGAAATTCATGGAAAACTCAAAAAAGGCGTTATCGCGTTCCGACTATTGTGATTTAATCTGAGACCTTACATAAACAAAAGTTATTTCAAATTAATCATTAAAGATCAAGGAACACTTTAATTAAACAATATTTTCAATACAACTTAAAGTTTTTGTACAATCTGGTTCCAAAGATCCCTCATACGAATTTTTCATACAAATTTACACTGGCTCGTCCAACCCAAATTTCAAAACTTATAGCCTAAGAGATAACTGTATTTGTGGTAACTATCTTTTGGTAACTATAAATATCTCCTTACTATTAATTTCCATGTTTCAGATTTATGTTAGTATTATCACAGGTGCTCTAAGAGGTGATATACTTACGTAAATTAAAATACTCGTAACTTAAATGGGAGATATTTAAACACTACACATTATCACATCAAAGCGGCGACACTTGAGCTATTTTTTACCAATGACGGAACGGACGGTATATATTATTATGTGTTTGCCCTAAGAGGTTGTGCGATTGTTTGTTTGTTTGTGTACTTTTTAGTTACCATTTTCCTGGAAAACTACTGGACCGATTAGTATGCAGTTTTTTGCAATAGATATGCATAACTTGTGTCAAGGTTCTTGAATATGTTTTAGGGCCATAGTCCACTAAGCTGAGCTGCAATTTTGATTTTAATTATTCAATATGTTTCCATTTTTTTGAAAAAGTACTGGGCTCATTGAGATGCGGTGTTTTGCATTAGATATGTATAGCTTGTGAAAAATTTCTTTAGATTTAGATATATTTTAAGTTATCGTGCTATCGTGCGCGCTCCTATCGTATTTTTTTATTATGTTACCTTTTTCTGGAAAACTACTTTGCTGATTTAGATGCGGTTTAAAAAAAAAATATGTTTAGCTTCTGAGAAGGCCATAGTCCACCAAGCTGTGCTGCAATCGTGATTTGGTAGGTGGTCGAATTCCTTCTCATCGTAAACCCGTCGTATTTGGACTCTTTTGATTTGCCTTGACAAGCGCTAACCTAGATGCTGTGGTCACAGGAACTCCAGTTTTTTATCCATTATATTTTGTATCGTATTTTTTGAACTGATATATTTTAACATTTATTTATCAGAATATTAAAGTTTGACACAATTTGACACCTCTACTCATTACCATTTGGCCATAGTCCAACACGCTGGTCAAAAAAACTACTGAACCGACAAAGATGCAGTTTTGTGTTCATAAAACTACTTCTGCGAAGATCTAATTGTTGTTACAAAGTTATAAGGTCACAAATTATAATGGAGTGCTGCAGTTCGTCGTGGGTTTTTTTAAAATTTTAATGTTATTACTTGACGTAAGTACTACTTGACGTACTTAACGACGTATTATTTCTTTGAGAGGCAATATCTAGTAAACGCCCCGATGAATAGAGTAAATTTTTATACTGGTTACTTAGGTACAGCGCATACTTTAATACTATACTAGAATAAGCCTTCCTAGTTATTGGTCATTTCTGGTAACAATAACTCGTCTTTGAGCGGCGATAAGTAGTCAGGTCCCCAGCCGCTTGCAGGCAGACCATCACAAATTCCACCAGACGATAGTTACTGTTGTGAATGATACGAGCACTTGATGAGAACTGACATTTATTATTACTGAAATATATAACAATATTATATAAAATTCACATCATCTTTCCCTTTTATTTTTTAATGTATATTATAAGTACATCTAGTTTTATTATAATTTTATAATTGGCTTAGATATGTAATTATATTCAAACAATACCTACGTATCTAATCCTAATTTATTTTTACTGAAATACCAACATAACAATATTATATAAAAATCATCTGAAATACCAACATAACAATATTATATGAAAATCACATCAGCAGCTATCTCCTAGCCTATATATTTTTTGAAAGCTTGCCCCCTTAATCAAAAGATCATAAAGCAAAGCTTTAGTTTCTGCTGCGCTAGGGAGCCTGCATGGCAGCAACCACTTCTTCTTCCAGGATCTCACTAACTAACCGGTCAAAACTTAAGCGAACATTATTACTGAAATATACTCGAATGTGCGCTGTGTCTATACTAATATTATAAATGCGAAAGTTTGGATGGATGGATGGATGTTTGTTACCCAATCACGCCAGAACGGCTGAACGGATCTGGACGCAATTTGCCACAGAGATAGATTATAGTCTGGAATAGCACATAGGCTACTTTTTATCCCGGAAAATTAAGGAGTTCCCGCGGGAACCACAAAACCTCAAACCACGCGGACGAAGTAGCGGGCATCAGCTAGTTAGTTATAAATAATCGCAAAAATCTTGGAACACATTTTTTTATATAGGTACAAAAAAAACAAGTGGAACTTACATCTTGTATGCGTTTCTTCTTCAATAGTATTAAATCTTCATTTGTGCGTTTCAAAGAAGCCAGCAAGCCTGCCCTGTCTTCCATGAGGGTTTCCTTTTGCTTCCTCGCCTCGCTCAGTTCTGCTTCCAATTCTGTGTTCATTCGAGACATTAAGTTTTCCGTTGATTTCGCTTGCTTGCTGGCAGTTCTCTTTTGAGGATTCAAATTGAGTAAAACTGAAACATTTTACGATACTTTATTATCATTTATAAACTATGTGCTTGGCTGCAATCAAACTTGCTGGACGTATTGATGCAGCCTTAGGTAGAGCGCGTGCCTAGAAGATGCCTATTTAGTTTCACTCTTGATTTGAAGATACCAATATTGTAAGCGGATGAAAAAACGGAAGCCGGAAGGGCGTTCCATATCCTAGCGGTTTGAATGAGGCAATTATTTATCAGTCTAGAGAGTAATTACTGGGAAATATTTTATCATCACACAAAATATTTCAGTACCTGCTTACTCAAGTATTAGAAAATTAAACGAAAGAAAGTATCTAACGGATTTATATGTCAACATTTTATATTCAATATACCTAACGGTTAATTTTAACTTTATTGAAATTAAAAAAAATATTTTGTTCACCTTCTTTTTCTTTCTGTAAGTTACGCAAATTCTTCCTCAGTTCTTCAGTTTCCCTATTAATCTTGGATATAGTGCGTTGTTTAACCGTAAGCTCGGCTTGCAATCCTTTAATAGTCGCCACCAAATAACTGTCTTCCTTCAATTTGTTAAATATTAGCGCTGAGTTTTGTGTTAGTCTACTGACAGCTGACGACGCCCTATCAGACTTATGAAATGTTTGAGTTGCTATAGTATGAAGATTGTTAGTCGCAGTTTGAATGGCTACATCCTTTAAATTGAGTTTGTTTATTTTACTTTTCAAATTGTTATTGACTTTTCGATCCTCCATAAGCTGTCGCTCCACGCCGATTATATGATTCTCATACTTCTGTTTCATATCACCAAACTTTTCTTGAAGGGTTACCAATATGCTTTGGAAATGGTTTTCTTTATCTTTCAACTCCTGTTCCAATCGGGCGATGCGTTCTTCTAGCAATTTCTTTTTGTTGTCTTCAACTGTTGACGTCTTTGAGGCAACTAGGAAGAAAAACAAAATAAGCTATCAAAAAGTAATACTGTTATTATTATTAACATTTTAAAGCAATTATCCTTTCACAAATACTGCAGTAAAATATTACATCTATATTACTTTACTAATATTATAAATGCGAAAGTTTGGATGTATGGATGGATGGATGGATGTTTGCTACTCAATCTCGCCAGAACGTGAACGGATCTGCATGTAATTTGGCACAGAGACATTATAGTCTGGATTAACACATAGGCTACTTTTTATCCCGGAAATTTAAAGAGTTCCCGCGAGAAATTTCTTCTTTCTTTGAGGAAGAAACCTCAATCCACGCGGACAAAGTCGCGGGCATCAGCTAGTCTTACTTAATATTATAAATGCGAAAGTTTGGATGGATGGATGTATGGATGTTTGTTACTCAATCACGCGCCAATAGCTGAACGGATCTGGCTGAAATTTGGCACAGAGATAGATTATAGTCTGGAATAGCACATAGGCTACTTTTTATCCCGGAAAAATTAAGGAGTTCATTCCGGAATATTGGTCCATAAATGAAATATTTATGCTCATAGGTTTGCACCTACGCCTTATTTTGCCGTTAATTTACAACTAAAATCGTGGGTAGTGAAAACCGTACCTATTAACGCCGATACCGAGTCCGGATGTTTTCTTTTTAGTATCTGTTCCATTTCTCTGACCTGCCGTTGGAGATCTTGTATAGCTACAGCGTCCTTATCTCGTTGCAATGCTAAATTCATCCTCTCATTTCTTTCCTTACTTAACTCTGTCATCAGACTCGATTCATTTTGCTTGGCGCTTTTTAATTCCGAGTTCCTATTTTCATATTCTTTTGATAACCGACTGACAAATTTTTCGCACTCCGCTACTTTTAACTCCGCGACGTACTTCTCCTCATTGATCTGATCCAATTTTTTGCGAAGTATTTTATTGTCCTCTGTTAATTGCACGTTCAATAACTCCAAGCTTTTTACTCTTTCGTTAGTGTCCTTTAACTCCTCTAATATGGATTCGTGTTTGCATGTTGTGATTTTTTTCGGTGAATTCGTTACGAATCTAGCTACTTTCGCGGCCTCTTTTTTCTTAGAGTCGATGACGCCAGCAGAGAAAGGCCTTAGCTTTGGTTTTCTTCGAACTTCGCTGCCTTCCTTTCCATTTTGTTTTGCATTTCCAAATTGGTTCGTCTATAAAAAACACCACAATTTCATATTTTATGTAAATATATAATCATTAATAAGGTAAAACTGTTTTGATCGAAGGATTGAGGAAGGATTGATTTGAAGAAGTGTAAAGGGAACAGGTTGAAGAGACTCAAATCTTATGAGTAAACCCGATCTTAATGTTTATAAAATAGAGAGTAGCACAGAAAAGTCGAAATTGCCATAACTGTAGAATATTCACGCTATAAAGAAACAGCGGATCAAATAACAAAAACAAAATCGATAGGGAACGAGCGAAAAAATCTGTTTACAGTAAACACAGTTTCACGTTATTATAAGATAACTGCAACTTAGAGGCAATGACCGGGCATGGCGCCTCTGCTTACGAGGTTGTCATTCGGGTTCCAAAATAAATATAACTGCCTGACTAAATCAGTGCCTCTACAGATACCTACTGTGTAAGGTTTTTTGTCAAGTTATAGGATAGCTGAGGGTCAATAAGCTCCATCTTTTGTGAAAAAGGATTGGCTCAACATGTACAAAGATTCTCTGCTGGCCATGGATAAAAGTATCAACCATGTTTTCAACCGACTTCAAAAAAAGGAGGAGGTTCTCAATTCGACAGTTTTTTTTTTTATGTTTGCTACCTCAGAACTTTTGACTGGGTGGACCGATTTGGATGATTCTTTTTTTTATTTGAAAGGGCATACTTTCCATGTGGTCCCATATAAATTTTATCGAAATCGGTCGAGCGGTTTTTAAAATATCAACAATAAAATAAGTACTTTGTATAGCGTGTGCTTGTTGTTGTAAAGTTGGCGCGGGAGTTTGAAGTCGGTTGTTTAAAAAGAATTTTTTTATATTAAATTATGTCACATGAATATTAGAAGAATTTTGAATAGGTACGTGAATCTTGTTTGCGTTACTAAAAATCTCCGAATATTTTATGTAGCATGGGTAAAAAATCATTCATTTAGGTATGTCATTGTGAAATGAATCAGCGCTTTGACTAGATATATGTAATACGTAACATACAGGCGAAAACGAACTCTTTTGCTCGTATATTTAGGAATATACGAGCAAAAGAATTGCCCTGACTCCTGACCTAGGGGTCAGACGCACAACGGCAATTGCTTGTTATACTTATGATAAATGGAGTGGTAAATTTTCTAAACCCATACACAGTCCTTGAATGCAACCGATGGTCCCAGCCTACCCGGTCACAAAAGGAAAAGTTAGTTAGGTAAACAGTTTTTTCCAAAACCTAGATATCATACCAATAGAAAAATCATGCGGTTCGTAATAGTTATGCGGTTAGTAATAGTTACATTTTCATGGTTCTATCAAGATCTCATTTGAGTGACAGACCAGAGAACCTTATACGCAACCCAGAACTATTGCGATCTCAGGATAACCGAAGGTAAAACCTTGGCAATCTGTGTTACAGCACCCGCTAGAGCCACAACGCGGGTGTACCTGTATCTGTAAATTAAAGCATGAGATTTTCCAGCGCGCTTTTTCCATATGTGCGAGCGGCCTATAAAGTTAAGTACGGGTTAAGCGCAAGTGCATAGATGCGGTTTATGTAAAGTGAGAGCCACCATCAGTAACCATGGGGTCGTGGACGCGGACAGTCGTGCTCACGGTGGCCGTGCTCACCACAGCGACACTTTCCTCGCCTCTCATCAACGAGTTAGAACCCGGAAAAGGTATGTTGCTATTCATTATTCATTGAACCTATACGTATTAAGTTGATAAATTAATATTTGATGGTGTGTTTAAATTTCTATTTATTTTCCCTAAGTAGATAGGTACTAACTACTGGCTTATCCAGTTGTGGCTATGCAGGGTTGCTGTACCTATGTCCAGTACCGCTTTGGTTATTTCTAATACCTATACCTACACGATCAAAGTAAACCTGGCAAGTAGAAGGCTATTGACTATAATTTCTTGCTTTCCAATATTCACTTACCTATTTATTATATTGTGTTGTGTTCGTATGGTAGTCTCTCCTGTACCTATTCAGATTTCTCTTCTGTATTTTATACTAGATGATGCCCGCGACATCGTCCGCGTGGATTAAGGTTTTTTGATTCCCGCGGGAAGTCTTTAATTTTCCGGGATAAAAAAACGGCCTATGTCCTTCCCCGGGATACAAACTATCCCTATACCAAATTTCATCAAAATCGGTTGAACAGATGGGCCGTGAAAGCGTAGCAGACAGACAGACAGAAACACTTTCGCATTTATAATATTAGTATGGATTATTGTGTTTGTGTCGTAGGATTAGGTACTTTCATTTATCCCAAACGGTGAGATTCGTCTTGCGACCAGTTGAATTTCTGTTCATCTTTTTTTACGGCTGAAATGTACAAACGTCTTCATGTTCAAATTGACGAATTTTGATTTATTTACAAATTTATCAAATCAAGAGTTTTTTTTTTCTGAAAATGATTATAAGATTCCGCAAATCACTATTTAGCAGAAAATCTGTGGAGCTACTCTTAATCACTCATAATAAATTACTTGATAAACTATATATCGTTTGTCTATTCTGATTTCTGCATGATAAAGTCACCGCAGCAAAAGAGTAGGTATGTTCAAGATTCTAACTTTCAAACCGCGCAGTAGAATCTGCTTCCTAAAAAATGCAATGGTAGAGTTCTATACGAATTAAAAATAATCCATTTTTCAAGTTCTAAGAATATAATATATGTTCTTATACTTATTTAGTAAATAAATAGGCATAATATCTCAATCTATTGTAAAATCTTAAATCGATACCGGAAACTAAATGTTCAAATAGCTACTGTTCCGGATATATTATCCTCACCTTCATGATACGTGATCAAAATAAAATAAGCATGGAAACTAAAGGATAACCATCGAATAAATCAAGATCGACAATGAATTACGTACTACAGTAAACTTAGACTACAAGGCGCCTATACCTAGATGCGTTTCTTTTTGTGCTATGAAATACACCCATTAAATACATACGTCGTAAATTGTCGTCGGTTAACAACTTAAAATTCAAATTGAAGCACCTGTTCAACCAAGGGCTCGTATCTTTGATTAGTATCTGTGCTACATACACACAGATATAAATAGAAAGCATCATTAGTAAGGTTTTACTTTTATCACCTCTTAATGCGTAAAAGATTATATTATCTTTTATGAATGTGTTACACTCGTTGAACTCTTTGAAATGCCTCATGGGCATAGGTATAGTTATTTTTATAAAAACAAATTCCTACGTCCGATATGCACCGTCAATCATACCTAACATGAATTTGATAATACCTAGGTACAGCAACTGGTATTTCTGCGAATCGGTTATAGTTTGTAATATCACCTACACCTATATAGGTATATTATGGAAATTTTCAATCTAAACAATGTGGGTCAATTTTTTTTTCTAGAATATCATTATTGTTTCTACGTCATTAAACTTTAAAGGCAATAATATCACAGAATTCACAGAATATCTACTAAGTATGTGATACCGACACTGTTCTTTATTTATTGGCTCTAACAGTGTTAGAGAAATAAAGAAGTAGAGGTTAGACTAATTTAAGAGCTTAAATTCTCGATTGAGATAAGTCCTAAATCAAGTTACTTTCGATCCTTTGAAATGTCAATTAAGGCAATTCTAGTGTATTAGTTTCTATATGTATAGTAAAAACCGTTAACGAAAATATGATTAAGGCAATACAAGCTCTACCAGCAAATGAAACCAAGTCTCGGCCAGAGAAAGCCATTTAACGTGTCACGCAACTCACGCGACGAACTTGTACCGCATTTTAAGTTACCAATCTAAATTATCAATGCGTTAAGTGTTCACACTTTGATAGCCGCCCGTAAACAATACTCATCAGTCATCATCAAGTATGAATAAAGCAATAAATCAACCCGGCTAGTTTGGCGAAAGAAATCACTATCTTGTCAAAAAATAAGGTGCTTTCTCGTTTCTGGATATCACCAGATCATCAAGTTTACGAAAATTTTCTTATGGCGCTCTTATCTAATCAGTCAAATACTTAGATACACATTTTTCAAAATAAAATTAAAATATTTTTTTCGTCTAAATTAAAGTTGTTCTCTTCTCTACTTTCTGCTTGTAGGCAAATTATTTTGCAGAAAACCTGAGTTTAGGAATTAGCAGCATTTTCTCTTTATATAGATTTTAAATAGGATATTCGAAAGCATCACTCATATTTGATTATTTAATTAAATACAGAAACGGTTAGATGTTATCGCTTCAATATTATTTCTCGCACACTCATCTGTATTAAACACAAAAGGATATATCCATGGTCCGATTCCCTTTTATAATAACAAATGCTAACTACAATAAGAATAATTGCAAACGCGTAATTACTCACGCTTATGCGAAGGTTACACCTACGTACCTACCTACTATAAATTGGGTTATATTAATGACTTAACCGCCATAAATTGTTTTTTCTGTGGTCAAGACTGAGAATTTTCATCTTCGGATTCGGATAGGGTTTACGGTAATTTAAATCTGTTTACTAAATGTATTGGTAACTTTTGTCTCCCACCATCATCTGAATATATCTTATGGATATAGCATTTTGTTAGGCCGGTCAACAGTTGACTACGATGTATGGTGACCCAATTTTAAATTAATTCACACTTTCAGATTGGCCTCCACGTGGCTCAGTACAACAACCGTATAACCAGACAGAGGCTACGATTACCCCAACCGAAGTTTATACGTCCACTAGTGAATTTGTAGAAGAAGCTACATCTAAAGATAAAGATGACGTAGAAGAAGAGATCCTCGCCAGAGCTGCTGAAAAAAGCAGTGCTAAAGTAGACTACTCGGGGGCACAATTATGGAAAGTTTCTACAGAAAGAAACGGTGTTCGTGTGATCCTAGGAAGACTGCGACGAAGAAATCGTAAGTATCAGATCATATAAAAGGAATAAAATGAAGTTTTTACTTAGGTTTCAATACCATTAATTCGTTATTGCTTATACTCACTATCATAAATCATAAGATAATTTTATTTAACGATAGATTTTATTGTACAGTTATATCAACGTGGGGTGGAAATCAGACGTACGTGGATGTACTGGTCAAGCCAAATGCTGTAGCAAACGTTACAAGGATTTTCGCTCGTGAAAATATTTCATACGATGTTATCATTGATGATTTACAAAAAAGGATTAATGAGGAAAATCCACCGTTGGATGAGAATGAAATAGAACTTCAGGATAGAAGAGGTATGTTGTATTTGTTAAACATAATATTTAATAAATCCCGCTTCTGAAATGAACCCAAAGCAATATTCCAAGGGTCGATGTGATTTTGTTACAGCAAGAGCTTACAATTTTTGGCGTTACAGGGCCTTACGTCGCCGTTTAGGTTTGGCCTACATGGGCTACAAATCTCTCAAACTACCCATGGAGTATTGGCCATATGCAAATTGGGGTTTGTCGCTAAATAGGCTTCAAAAATTCACCTTTGTGTTAACCGATGGCTGTGTTTTGTTTATTAATCGATGTTTCTTGGTTTAGGATTGTTGCATGTTTGTTTGTGTTTTGAATTTACAGTTACTTTACTTAAATCAAACATGATTCGTGAATCGTGACTAACAGACAGAGAAATTTAAAGACACGCATAGATCTGATTATTATACTGAACCGAAACTATCTTTATTTTAGTTACACACGCCATTCTTTTGCAAATCTGACAAAAAGCTAATCAAAAATATTTACCTAAATTCTAAAATCATTAATCAAAATTCAAAATTCAAAATATTTTTGTTACATTGTATAGTATTCGATATTCATATAAAGTTATTCCTAATAGCATTATCTTTGAACAGGTCATCGTATGACGTGGAAACAGTATCACAGATTGGAAGATATTCATGGATTTATGGATTATTTAGCTAAAACATATCCGAAAATTGTTAGCATCAATAGCATTGGAAAGTCATTCGAAGGAAGGGACCTGAAGGTTTGTTAACTTAATCGTAGGCGTTTAACATCAATCGGTTTGAAAATTGACAGACATTATCCGCTGTTAAACATTTAAATCATTCAAACGATTACTACAAATTACAATAATTACTTATTGTATGGTCATCCTGATTTGTAAATTGCCATCGTTTCAGGTATTACGTATTTCCAATGGCAATTCGGGTAACAAGGCAGTGTTTATTGATGGAGGAATACACGCGCGTGAATGGATTAGTCCAGCGACTGTGACTTATTTCATCAACCAAATTGCTGAGAACTTTGATGAAGAGTCTGATGATATTAAGAGCATTGATTGGTAAGTTCAAATTCACATTTTCGCATCTGCATGAATATCCAGGACCTAAAAGCGATACAACAGAAAACTACACTAGTAAATTTTATAATTTGTCTATCCGTCAGTACTCAGTACGTCCGGTGGTCGCGTAAGTCTGGCTGTGAACTTCTAACTAAATTAGCAAATAGTTACCTACCTGAAACATTTTTAAGTTTCAGCAATGAAATACCTACTAGTGGTTCACCCCGAACTGAGACCTCGCGGCGCCATCTATTGACATAATTGTGAAGTTCTGTTAAGTAAATACTAAATACTAAGGCTCATTAAAAATTTAATAATTTCGTTTCCTTAAAATATTTATCTAATTTTAGTATTTGTTGTTCAAGTAAGTACAGGATATAATTCAAATAATTGGTCAAGTTTCAGGGTCAGCATTACAAAAAATTTTGAGTTCTGAGGTCAACTTTGGGCGTTAGAAAATCACCACTTTGAAAGCACCCCATTTGGTCAATATTAGGGGAAAACGGTTTATATATATTTTTTTAATTTGAAGTCATTACGTTCAGTAATTCAGAAGTTATAAGGCTCTGACAGACGGACAGACGGACAGACGGACGGACGGACGGAGAAGTGCAAATTCACTCAAGTAGACTCAGAGACCTTCGCTTCGCTCGGTCAATTATATAGCCTAGTGCCTGTCATGACATTAAACCATAAGGCACCTCATAGAAGATTATCTGCTTGGGGTCAAGATTTTACATTTGGGAACATTTTAATTACTTAGTACAGACTCGTGGGGAATATCGTGACGAAGTTTTCACGCCAGGGTATACCATGAGACCGCGTCATATACACCATAAACAATTTTATTTATTGTTAATATTATTAATGTTATTTTTAATTAAAATAACATTAATAATATTATTAATTTGATAATCTTAATATACCTATTCTATTTTATTTATTGTTAGTAGTTATGGTGTTTTTTTGACTCACAGTTTGACTTTGAACTCAATAGTAAACCGACATAGTCAAGATTCTCATGGTTTTTCAAATCTAGTTAGCTCATGGATCGATTTATTTGAAGTTGCTGGTCGTCACCAACGTACTTACCCTGGTTTGCCCAATTTGAATTTTTAACTTTTGTAAAATGTATCCTAAATTATTTCTGTTATCAGGTACTTCCTGCCAGTGGTCAATCCTGACGGGTATGAATACACACATTTAGTGGATCGCTTATGGCGTAAGAACAGGAAACCAGCCTACATTGCAGGCAGGACTTGCATTGGAGCGGATCTCAACAGGAACTTTGGGTAAGAGGAAGAAAGGCAATGACCTCTATCCGTTCAAATTTAACTTGAAAATTTACGTTTAACAAGGATAATACTTTGCAGACAACAATTTTTTCAAACATAACTCTTAATACAGCAAAACCTACTGAAAATAAAATCGAATCAACATAAAATATTTCCAACTAAAACGTCACAATATGGCAGAAATACAATCCTAGATTTAATAACTTTATACGATGTTTTCGAACTATGAGACGTGTAACGATTACCTAACGTTTTACAAAGTATCAGTTTCAAACCATAATCCCAGAAGCTAGTTATCCCTTTTAGCTACAGATAGGCCTCCGAGATTTTGACGACCTCCCTGGCGCAGTGTTGAGCGCTGTTGTCTTAACGTGCGGAGGTTCCGGGTTCGATCCCTGGCAGGGTCAATTTGGGAATTTATAATTTCTGAATTTTCCCTGATCTGGTCTGGTTGGTGGATGCGGCCGTGGCTAGTTACCACCCAAAGACGTACCGCCAAGCGATTTAGCGTTCCGGTACGATGTCGTGTAGAAACCGATTAGGGTAGGGTTGGGTTAATTATAACTGCCATGTTAGCCCGCTACCATCTTAGACGGCATCATCACTTACCACCAGATGAGATCGCAGTGTAGTGGACAAAAAAAATTATTAAGTAGTTACTTGGTGCATGAAAAATTATTTTATTTGCAGTTACCGATGGGGTGGCAAGGGAGCGTCTAACAATCCCTGTAGTGAAATTTATCGAGGTGCACGAGCTTTCTCAGAACCCGAATCCCGGGCTGTTTCCGTAAGTAAAACGTATCACTTAATTAGCTAAATGGAATATTGTGATGAATAAAATATTGACTATATTGGACGAATGATAAACCACTGTTCTATGTAGTTAAGTACATTATTAACTATTAGATGATGCGCACGACTTCGTCAGTGTGGATTAAGATTCATTGATTCCCGCGGGAATTCTTTAATTTTCCGGGATAAAAATAATTATATAAGGCATAAAAGTCCTTCCCTGGGATACAACCTACCCCTACACCTAATTACATCAAAATCGGTTCAGCAGATAGACCGTGAAAGCATAGCAGACAGACAGACACACTTTCGCATTTATAATATTAGTATGGATTTAGGGTAGGTACTATGTTTTATAGGATCTTTTTTTTTCTTTATCCAATTAGCATAATCGTTATTTCATGTTGACATTTGCAAAATCATTTAAAGAAACAATAATTATACTAAGTAATTGTCTTTTAATATTCACAGGAATTCATGAAAAATAGTGTCACTCCCTTCTCAGCCTATATAACATATCACAGTTATGGACAGTATCTACTTTATCCATGGGGTTATGACAATGCAGTAACTCCAGATCATAAGGACTTAGATGCTGTTGGCAAAAGAATAGCAGAAGTAAGTACATACAGAATAACATGATTACCTGAATACACTGTGCTGTATTTATCACAAAATATTTATACTATGTATGCCCTCTCATTTAAATGGTCAGATAAGTAATGGTCAGATGTTGACCATTACCTATCACCATTTATTTATTTTATATGTAATGATCAACAGTTTGCAAGTTTACATGCTGGAAAAGACATTCAGCCTTGTTTAACTGATGAAAAAAATTGCTAAGTAATTTGTCCATTAAATGATGTAAAAAAGGATTTACGATTACTTTATGAACTCAATACATCATTAGTGCCATCATATAGAGCTGCAGGTGTACCATTACACTAAAAAAATATTTTTCAGGCCATTGCAAGCACAGGGGGATCGAAATACTCAGTTGGGTCATCTAGTGGACTGCTATACCCTGCTTCAGGAGGCTCTGACGACTGGGCCAAAGCTCAGGGAGTCAAATACACTTACACAATTGAACTGAGTGATACAGGGCGTTACGGATTTGTCTTACCAACTTCTTATATCGAACCAGTTGCCAGAGAGTCTTTTGCTGGTTTGAGAATACTTGCTAGATACGTAGGCGATCTTTAAGCACCGGCACAAACAGAAGGAGTGCAGTCTTTTTAAGAACTGATAGTAAAACACGGCAGATGCACACCACACTTTTGTATGCCTTGGGTTGCCCAAAAGCCAAAAGAAATAATGCTTAGATTGAGCAGCAAAAAAGATTTTGTGGCTTGGCACTGCTAGTTTGACTTCCTAAATTTAAGACATGATTCTATTTTATTGTAAGCTATTTATTGATGCCTGTGTTGTGAAATGAAGATTGATTCAAATACCTATTTAAAATGTCATAACTTATAATTTAAATTATTTATAAAATTAATTAATTATATATTATGTTTTGTATACAAAATGGAGTTCTTAATTTTCCAAGTATCATAATATAGTCCCACAAACTTATCTGGCCCGGTGGCCAGAATTGGAACTAATTTTATGCCTATTTAGTCTTTGTTTTTATTTTATTTTTCATATAATAATTTACGCTAACGATGCTGCCACAAGTCAGATAAGTTTGTGGGTCTATACATAATTTTCTGATTTGTTTAGTTTCTACTTTCTATGGGTCTGCAGGTCTATGTCAAAAATAAATTATTTTTTAATAGATCTTCCTAAAGACGTAATATCCACATCCCCTGTTAGTATTACGTTGAGCCCCTAATATTGATTAAAGTAAAAAAGTGCATTGAATTTTAATGTTGTCACAAGCCAGTATTTCATACAAAAGAGTGCATTTTGACTTTTGAAGAATCTGCTGATTTGACTAGTTGTCAAATATCCTATTCAAATTATCTATGAAATCTGTTTGTTGTTCAAAAGCTGCTAAGATACCTATAAAAAGTAGATGATGCTTGTGACTGAGGTTTTTGAAAATCCTATGGTAGTTTATGTACTTCCCCAGGATACAACCTATTACTGTAGTACTTAACTAAATTTTAACAAAATTGGGCAAATAGATTTGACATGAAAATGTAGCAGACCAACACTATAATTATTATAACAATATAAGAATGGAATTATGTTAGTCAGCCTGTACATTGCTTGTGCATGCTACAACCAATTGAGTTGTTACTATACAGAATTGTTGTATATAATGCCAAGCATATTATTGTCAAAAAGAAAATAATATTCAGCATGACATATTAATAACAAAGTCAGGTTTGTTAGAACACTTAAATAACTCTAGAACGGCTGGACCGATTTTCATGGTTTTTGATTTGTTGTATTTGTCTTTGTCCTGAATAGCAGAATAACTATTAAAAACATTGAAAAACTGACGAAAATAACTCTAGTCTCTACCTTAAACAGAAATAGTACCTACTAATTTGTAATGAAACAGGGTGCCTTACCTTAGTAGGAGTTTTGTGATCACTGTGAACATTTTCATTTGGCTTTGTTACTTTTATTTCTGGTATATTTGCTTTCTCCGCATGAGGGCTTAGACCATTTACGGCAGCTGCTACAGGGCTGCTTTTCAATAAATTTTCAGTTTCAAGAGCGATATTTTCCGCTCTTTTCAAAATCAACTCTACGTCATCATTATCTTCATCAATTTCGTTCCTTAAGTTTTTAGGATCAGAGAGTTTCTTGATTTCGTTAAATATCATTTTAATCTCTTCGTCATCATCATTAAATGCCTCGCAAGTCTTCTCGTGTAGCAAAAATTCTTTCGTGCTGTTATCATTTGAAACCATATTTTCAAGATTACTGGACACCGACTGAGCCATTATGTTATCTAGGTGAAATACAATCTCGTATTAACTAATTCATTTAGCCCAATCGACCGAAAGGTAATAAATAGAGAATCAACCTCCTAATTATTTACCAATTTCATGTTTCCATTTTCAAAATCACAACAGACAACTATCCGTTGCTAAGCAACTGTTTCCCCCTACCACCCCCGCAACCTAGCCCCTAGCCACAGACTTACATAATAAAGAAACCCCTAGCCAACACCAACCAGAAAAAGAAGCTACCCAACTATTTGAACCACAGATGATAAATATAATATAGATCTATCTATTTTAATGGACTATTCGACTATTTGTCTACTATCCAGACCCTAAAACCAAGTAATAAAAATCGGATATCTTTACGGTTATCACATAAACCGTAGACATAAACATATCAACAGAAATCGCCAAGTAAACATAATGGTTTGAAAGATGATTTCTATCGAAATTTAAAGTCAGATTAGCGATTGTGAAACAGTAGGTAAACCATAAAGATATCCGTCAATAAATTCCTAATCCAGGGTCCTAAATTAAAGAGTCCATTGAATAAGATTGAATACATGCACAAATTGAATATAATATACTGTGCTTTGTACTGTGCACAGCATAGAAGAAATAACCCATACAATCAAGGCCAACCTTTATCCGAAAGGGATAGGTAATAAAGTACCTACAATATTTAGGGTTGCCATCATAAAAAGTTTCTCCCAATATCGTACACAATTCAGTCCAAAAAATACTACTAGTAGATTGAACTTTACTACGCCCCTAACTACTAATTTGCGAAAAAGTGTCTGTGTGTTTGTCTGCCACGTTTGTCTTCTTTTTTTATTCAATAGAAAATAAAAGAATGGAATAGAGGACATAGGCTATGAAGATAAATAATTTATTTAAAACAAATCTCAACACTCAGACAACCCTTATTTTTCAGGAATTAGAGATTTCATCTTTAACTCGGTAATAAGATATTCCAAATTCGTCACTTTTTTAGTGAGCCGCCGACTTTTTTCTCGAAGACTTTTTTTTCAATCTCTAATTTGATAGTTCTTGGTACAACTTCAATTCCTTTTTTAATTTCCTTGGTGTTGCCGGCTTTTCCTAAAATATACACGAAAAAGTGGATTAGTCTAAATCAATACTTTACCTACTTTTTACTAATCCATACTTATATTATAAAATATGCGAAAGTGTGTCTGTCAGTCTTTCTTTTTGTCTGTCTGTCTGCAAGGCTTTAACGGCCCGATTTTAATGAAATGACGCCGTCCACTTTGTCTGTGTGGATTGAGGTTTGTTGCTTCTCGCGGGAACTTTTTAATTTTCCGGGATAAAAAGTAGCCTGTGTGTTATTCTAGACTATAATCTATCTCTGTGCCAAATTTTATCCAGATCTGTTCAGCCGTTATGGCGTGATTGAGTGACAAACATCTATCCATCCATCTATACTAACTTTAACATTTATAATATTAGTATAAATAACAATTACTCATTTGAAATATAGGATACCACTTACAGTCACATCCTCCAATGTGGGACATTGAGTGAGTCAAAACATTTGCATCCATTGGTTGAGTAGCTGTGCTGATAGATACAGATCTAATTGCAGGTTGTGAAATCTAAAAAAAAATGTTTACTTATATCTGTTGCGTGCATGTAAAAGAAGTAAAGAAGTGAATTTTCTTTGATCTATGATTCTATACTCATAAGATCTCTCTTTAATTTTTTTTCCATTTATTAAGTGTACTGTGTAAGTACCAAGTTTGGATAATTATATTTTGACATTGACTTTTATTGTTTGAAGAATATTTAATTTCTTAAAACGCACATAAAAATGAACGGTGAGTACCCGGGTATCGAACCTGCGACCATGTATCGGGGGTCGGGTGTCTAAACCACTAGGCTATCACCACTGTTCCCGTTTCTTACTATACCTACTATAGTTCACAATAAGCTGTACGATAAAGCTGTCGAAGGGAGAGAGTCAAATTTGTACATAAGATCATTTTCGGCTTAAAAGAATCGAAACTATATTGATAAACACAACTTGTCAAAGATAAATATTACTATCACTCCTGCTTTATTTTTCATGAATTTTAAAAATATTGAATGGAATCAGGCGTTACTTTGCGGAAGTTCATGATTTAGCAAGAAAAGAATACAATTATTTTGCTATAATCCGCCAACAGAAAAAATTCTGTATGGTCAAGCATGCAGTTACAAGAGAAGCACCGTTTACCTTCCCAACCAAGCAAGAAAGCTAAGTTCCCAAGCAAGCAATGCCACCACCACTCACATGCACCACCACACAAGACTTTTATACTATTCTCGACGCACGTTTCGCCCCGACACCGGAGCATCTTCAGGAGATGTCGACCTTACAAGACTTAAGAATAGTATAAAAGTCTTGTGTGGTGGTGCATGTGAGTGGTGGTGGCATTGCTTGCTTGGGAACTTAGCTTTCTTGCTTGGTTGGGAAGGTAAACGGTGCTTCTCTTGTAACTGCATGCTTGACCATACAGAATTTTTTCTGTTGGCGGATTATAGCAAAATAATTGTATTCTTTTCTTGCTAAATTTTAAAAATATCAAGCAGGCAACACTGTCTAAACTATGATTTTATTTTGAGGTTAAGAAATTACTAAAATACGTTTATATACACATTAGAAATGTGATTTTAGTATGTTTACCTAATTATTTACAGACGAAAGGAATATTTAATCAAAGAAGGTCGGTCAGCTTCATACAAACTGTGACCTGATTGTAAAGTGTCGCGACCATAAATGACCTAAGGTGGGATCGATTGATAATATAGCAGTGTATTAAATCTAATGATTCTTTTTTTTTTTTTAAAAGCCGGAATTTGCTGGTAAATTCATGTTTGGTTTTGAGGTTAGGATTGAATACGACACCGGCGCCATTATTCAAAAACAACCATAATAGGTAGGTACTCCAGTATATTATGTCTTTCATTTATTTTGGAGTATAAGCCATTTTTGCTTTTTCGATGTTGGTTTTTAGTTAGTTCATTTTCGATGTTTGCCGTAGAAGCATCGATGTTTTTAAGAACAATGGTGCATCCATAGAAAACATGTTTATAGGACTGGCAACCCTCGTGATTTCAGATTTTGAATTTGATTTGAGTTTTGACGATACTCTTTAACTGATGACAGCTGTCACTTGACGTTGACGTCTGCGATCCGTTTCATATAATTTTTGCTGTTACACAAAATTATTCACACATTGAAACACATTAAACAAGATAAAAACTGTAGATAACTGCATTAGATTACGTGATGAAACGAAACGTAGTGATGAATTATGGTGCACAGATTAAAGAATATATCTAAAGGTGTGTTCAGAAACATTAATACGATCCGATATGGTATTTTGCAATTATTTTATTTTTTATTCCGGCTTTAATAAAAAAATATAATAGTTGTACTTAAATGCCCCTTTAATCACCTATATTTTGCCATTGTATTTATCAATGGTCGCTTTCATTTTTGGCCAGGTCATATTTGGCCATCCTTCTTTGGGAACTAAAATATTGCCAGTAAACTTCGTACTTACGAATGAAAAGAGACTCCATAAATTTTTCTTGTTCTGTCGCTTTTACATGAAAGAACACTACAAAGCACCATTGTTTATCGTTTATTAGAAACTTTTTAATTATGGCACTTTTTAGATAGGATAAATTGATGTAATTGATTTAAAATAACATAAATTTTAAGTTAGCACTTTGGAACACCTCCCAAACGTCATTTTTTGTCTTGCACATTAGTGCCGACAGACTAAAACCGTGACACGCAAAAAGGTATAAAAGAAACCATATTTTTTTCTCATTATAATATCATGTGTAACATCCCAACACTGCATCTCTTTCATGTGGGAGTGAAAAGAAGATATGGCGTCATCTATATATCTTGCTCTGTCTACGGTTCGCAGGTACTGTGCCGTTCTGTGAGACAAACTTGAGACAAAGTACTCTGTGTCCGCTAGGAGTATATGTGTTCTGTGACTCTGTGTCTGTGGTTCTGTGGTGACGTTTGACTGAAAATAAACAACCACAGATCAGGTATTAGTTACTAAAACAACTTCAACGATAAGAAATATTAAGCATTGCATTTAATGCAAAATAAATAGTGTAACACAAAATACACAGCCATGTCGGTGCCACCGCAAGCATTTGTCAACAAGAACAAGAAGCACTTCCTTGGAATTCCAGCACCACTAGGCTATGTTGCTGGTGTTGGAAGAGGGTATGTTTAGTTTCTATTATTATAAAATTCTAATAGTTTGTCTATTTATACCACTGGTCTCTTGCGCCTTAAACAATCCCTAGTATAGAAGGTACACTGTTAAACTTTAATACTGCTCCAAGTTGGATTAATATAGAATTTCCTTGAATCCTTGGTAGAGGGTCATCACTCATCGCTACTATATCAGGCTATTTATTCTAATTTTAAAAAATAACCTCATTCATATTATATTTATCTATAGCTTCTTGTGTCATACTCATAGCATTATAAACAAAAGCTATTTACAATTTCAGAGCTACTGGATTCACTACCCGATCTGATATTGGTCCAGCAAGAGATGCAAACGATGTATCGTAAGTATAATTAATCATAAACTTATAAACACAATAAAGGCTCAATAAAGGTCATTACTATAACTTAAGAATATTGTGTATTTTCTAGATAGGTAAATATACATTACAATAGTAATTTGATATTTGGTTTTGTTCTCACCATGGCCCGTGATGTCACCAATCACGTGTTGGATGGAGTAATGCTGTCTCAGAGCAGCCAATTTATATTTTTGTATGAATTTTTGTTTGTTTTTTCTCTGAATTTTTAAAAGTCATATAACTAAACCTCTCCGTTATTGCATACAGAACGCTTATCAGATTATTAGTATTTTTAAATTAGCCCTGTTACCTGTGTAGGTAGGACATCCTATTAAGTAATTATATTTTTGATTAAATATGTTGTCTAAATGTAAAAGTTATAAATAAAAAATATTTTGTTGTTTCAATTGTTATTGATATTTGTAGAGATGATCGTCATGCACCACCTGCAGCGAAACGAAAAAAGAATGAAGAAGAGGATGATGATGAAGACTTAAATGACTCCAATTACGATGAGTTTTCAGGCTACAGTGGTTCTTTGTTTTCTAAGGTATCCATAAAATAAATTTATTTAAAGAAAAATTGTTACAATGAACCTTAAATAGGGACTAAGTTTAAAGCAAATTCGTTAGAGAAGCTCTTAGACAGAGCTCTGCTTGGGAAATAAATAATGATAATTTTTATGAAATTCTCTATTCTGTCAAAAATTACTGGATGATTAAAGCCAAAGAAAGGACGAAATGGATTTCTCTGGGCCTTGACCTGAAAAGAGCTCTTTGTAAATTTAGACTAGCTGATGCCTGCGACTTTGTCCCCTGTGAATAAGTTTTTTAAATTCCCATGGGATCTCCTTAATTTTCCAGGATAAAAGTAGCCTGTATCACTCTCCAGGTCCTCAACAAAACCCATGCAAAAATCATGTCGATCTGTTGCAGCATGATTGAATGCCAAACCAACAAAAAAAAACTTTCACACATTATAATATTAGTATTATTTTATATTGTATTGTAATTATTTTATATAAATTTTAGTGAACAAAGTATTTTTTGTTATATTTTAACTGTTACCTCTAAGTTGATAAATAAAAGTCTTTTGATAAAAATTTTTGATATGTATATTTAAGTAAGTTTAATAAAAGTCTTAATTAAATAAATAAATATTTTTTATGCTCTGTTCAGGATCCCTATGACAAAGACGATGCTGAAGCAGATGCTATTTATGAGTCAATTGATAAGAGAATGGATGAAAAGAGGAAGGAATACAGAGAAAAACGCCTAAAAGAAGACTTGGAGAGATATCGTCAGGAAAGGTAATTATGTGTTTTCCTTTCCATGTTATGAATAATTCTTAGTAAAATCACAATTTAAAACTGTTCAAATGCATGTTAGAACATGCACAAGGTAGGATTCAATAGCTATGCTAGTTGTCAAAACGATTTTTTAACTGAACAATTTAAACCTAAACATGATTTGAAAATCCATTTATTTTAATAAGGTATCATTCAAGGAAGATTTTTCAGTATCACTTTTCATGTTCAGGGAAAAACATTCGACTGAGAATACTCTTTTAAGAAGTTTTCAATTTACTAGCTCTTTGAAGTTTGTTTTTAAAATACCATAAAGATGAACCACACCACAACTCTGTGTTTTTGATCTCTCTACTAATGATGATTTTTAAATGGAATCTGTTTGCTTCTTTGTCAAATTGTAATCCCTTTCTAGGCCAAAAATACAACAGCAGTTCTCAGATTTGAAGCGTGAGCTTAAAATGGTATCTGAAGATGAATGGGCTGCGATACCCGAAGTCGGTGACGCGCGTAACAGAAAGCAGCGTAACCCCAGAGCAGAGAAATTCACTCCGTTGCCTGACAGTGTGCTGTCAAGGAATCTAGGCGGAGAGTCCACATCTACTATAGACCCTAGTTCTGGCCTTGCCTCTATGATGCCTGGGGTTGCGACACCTGGGATGCTTACTCCATCAGGTACAGTACTGATTAATATTACCATCATTTTCTTATTTTGTCTTTACTAGCTGGTGCCCGCGAATTCATCCGCGTGGATTGAAGTTTTTTGGTTCCCGCAGGAACTCTTTAATTTTCCAGGATAAAAAGTAGCCTGTGTATTATACTTGATAATCTATCTCTGTGCCAAATTTCATCCGGATCCATTCAGTCTTTCTGGTGTTTTTGAGTAACAAACATACATCCATCCATCCATCCAAACTTTCGCATTTATAATAATATAAAGTACAGTGTATAGACAAGTGTACAACTAATACTTGATTTGCAGGTGATCTGGACTTGAGAAAGATTGGTCAAGCAAGAAATACTCTCATGACAGTCAAACTGTCCCAAGTATCTGACTCAGTGACAGGTCAAACTGTGGTCGATCCGAAGGGATATCTCACAGACTTGCAGTCAATGATCCCCACTTACGGAGGTGACATTAATGACATAAAGAAAGCCAGGTTGTTACTCAAGTCTGTGAGGGAAACTAATCCTAACCACCCGCCTGCTTGGATTGCTAGTGCCAGGTTGGAAGAAGTTACCGGTAAGTATGCTTCGATTGTAACTTTTTGTTGGCTGAGAAGTGAGCGTTGAGGCGGTTCCGCGCAAATTGTGAGACTATTTATTATATTGTAATATGCAGCTTATTCTTTTTAGGGTTCCGTAGCCAAATTTGGCAAAAACGGAACCCTTATAGATTTGTCATGTCTGTCCATCTGTCTGTCCGTCCGTATGTCACAGCCACTTTTTTCCGAAACTATAAGAACTATACTGTTGAAACTTGGTAAATAGATGTATTCTGTGAACCGCATTATGATTATCTTACAAAAATAGAAAAAAAACAATAAATTTTGGGGGTTCCCCACACTTAGAACTGAAACTCAAAAAATTTTTTTTCATCTAACCCATACGTGTGGGGTATCTAAGGATAGGTCTTCAAAAATGATATTGAGGTTTGTAGTAGGTATCATTTTTTTCTAAACTGAATAGTTTGCGCGAGAGACACTTCCAAAGTGGTAAAATGTGTGTCCCCCCCCCCCTGTAACTTCTAAAATAAGAGAATGATAAAACTAAAAAAATATATAATGTACATTACCATGCAAACTTCCACATAAATCGTAAACTGCAATTTACCTTTCATTCAATCATGAATCAACTCAAATATTTAAAATAAAAATATTTTTAATAATTTAAAACTTACGACAGGTTTGTACGGAACCCTCGGTGCGCGAGTCCGACTCGCACTTGGCCGGTTTTATTACTATAATAACAATGTAATTTAAAGCAGTATGTCATCTAAACAAATAATTATTCAGACAAAATGGAATAACTAATTTCAAGGCATAAAGGGCCTAAATTAAAAGCTTGATATTATCCAAAAAAGTGTCTTAAAAGGTCACTTACTTACTGGTATTCACAGGCAAAATCCAATCAGCGCGTAACCTAATAATGAAGGGTTGTGAAGTGAACCCTAGCAGTGAGGAGTTGTGGTTGGAAGCGGCGCGGTTGCAACCGCCCGATACTGCGCGCGCGGTTATAGCGCACGCGGCCAGAAACCTGCCGCACAGTGTTAGAGTGTGGGTGAAGGCGGCCGACTTAGAACAGGAGACCAAGGTGAGAAGCTAATATAAGTCGATATTTCATAATATGGAAGTGTGCTAGGAAATTAGGAAATACCGTGGTTAGGATCTTCCTATACAGTGTGTCCGGTTATGGTGTTCGCTTGTGTGTAGCGTAGTCTGTGCTTTATGGAGGCCGACTTAGAACAAGCGAGAAGTGGGATGGTAATAAACAATATTTAAAAAAAAAAAATATGTCCTGACTCATTCGATAATGCATTGGCAAGATCGACTGAAAAATCAAAACTATCTAGATATATTCAAGGCTATGGTTTTTTAAAATTAAAAATTATCAGAATTGTGTAAATGTTACATTATACTTTTTCCTCTTAATTCCATGCGTCCCGACACCTTCAAAAATTTACGTTCAGTTAAGTTTTTACCTAACTTTAATAAGCCGCCCATCCGTAATTTCTTTTTTACCATCAGGCAAAACGTCGAGTTTACCGTAAGGCATTAGAACACATACCCAACTCCGTGCGACTCTGGAAAGCGGCTGTCGAACTAGAGAACCCCGAGGATGCGCGCATACTGCTGTCTAGGGCAGTAGAGTGTTGTCCAACCAGCGTGGAACTTTGGCTGGCCTTAGCACGATTAGAAACGTACGAAAATGCAAGGAAAGTGCTCAATAAGGCACGCGAGAACATACCGACGGATAGACAGATTTGGGTGACGGCTGCGAAACTTGAAGAAGCACATGGTATGTTGATTTTGCTTTGTGACTTTTGAACCTTTTTCTTTTGGACTTCCGACAAAAATGGTTAATGTTGTAATAAATTATAAGAAAATGTTCTTTCCTTTGGTCCAAATTGGTACCACTTTACCTATTGTTGAAGATGTAATTAATTGACCAAGTCCATTTTCTGTGATAAAAATATCAGGAAAAGCACTGATAACTGTCATAAGAGTACTTGGTTTCGTTAGCTGGGTCTCGAGCTACTTTTATACATAAGATTTACTTATTTGCTTTAAGCTCTAAGGATTTTTTTCTAAAATGATCAGTGTGCCACTTTTGTAATGAATTTCTCAGATCGTCAGACTTTCTCAACAGAAAATATCTTTATTACTTGGTAACAGGCAACACCCACATGGTAGAAAAGATCATAGACCGCGCGATCACGTCTCTAAGCGCTAATGGTGTCGAAATCAATCGCGAGCATTGGTTCAAAGAGGCAATGGAAGCCGAAAAATCTGGAGCGGTGCATACCTGCCAGGTAACTAATTGAAGGCTAGCTAGGCTACGTCTTGGACAGAGTAGACTTTGCTTTCTATCCTTAAATCCTTAAAATCCTTTCAAAATTCCTTAATTTTTATTTCCAAGTGCTTGTGTGCTTTCACCTTCACAACAAAAGTTGTTTTATCATTACAAAGTTTATGATTTCAGTTGTTGTAGTTTACAACTTTGGTCCTAAAATGTATACCTTGCATTCTATACATTTTAAATTAAATGGAACATAATAGTTTACTATCTATGAAAAGAAATTCCACTTGCCCTGGAAACAGTCTGTAGTGTTTTTAGTCATAAAATAAATGATGTCGCACAAGAGCGTCGCCAGCCCATGGCCCAATATCAATTGTAAGTACAGTCAAGAACATGAAGCAACTTCAAGAACTTGTAGCGCGAGTCTTTGCCTCTATGGCGATTGTAATAAGAATGGTTCCAACTTCAATGTGTAAAGCTTCACGAGCTCTTGACAGCACGATAAATACGACATTGAAACAAAGTTATTATATTATTTTATACCTAGTGATAGTGAATTTATTCGAGTTTTGACGTGCGGGATTTATCGGCAAAGCAAGACAATTGCAAGGCTTTAGGACTTTGGTTGCTTTGCAGTTGGCTACATTTTTTAATCTCTGCTGGGGGGGCAGCTGCCCCTCCCTGCCCCCCCCTTCGCGACGCCCTATTGTCGCATATTAATATTTTTAATTTTCTAGGCTATCATTCGCGCTGTAATAGGCACGGGTATTGAACCGGAGGACCAGAAACACGCGTGGATGGAAGATGCTGAAGCAGTAAGTTGCAACGATATAAAGATTTCATTCAGTAGTTTGCCCTCATAATCATTTTGGATGGACGTGAACCATTTCCTCTTCGTGTTGTCGTATAGAGTGTCATACCTGTTTCTTACAAACCTCGCTATTGATAAGATTGCCCGGAAATCCTTTTCAACTTTCTAACAAGGCAAATTCTAAGCAAAAAGGCGATTTTTATGTTGTCACTTTGCTGCCATAGAAACAGGCAGTACATACTGCCTCGAACTCCGCACGGGTTTGATGTGCTAGCTCTCTTTTCAAACTCATGATTAATATAAGAAACTAGGCCTCCAATCGAGCACGGGTTTCCATTTGCGTCGCAAGCAGGCCTTATAGATAGGCCATGTCTAGAATTTGTTTCCCGTGCATTCGTTGTTTCACATCTTTATATTTCAGTGCGCCAACGAAGGTGCGTACGAGTGCGCACGCGCAGTCTACGGCTACGCATTATCCGTATTCCCGTCAAAGAAGTCCATTTGGCTGCGAGCGGCGTACCTGGAGAAACAGCACGGCACCAGAGCCAGCCTCGAGGCGCTGCTGCAGAGGGCGGTGGCGCATTGCCCCAAGAGTGAAGTGCTTTGGCTCATGGGCGCCAAGTCCAAGTGGCTGGCAGGTAAGGAATAGGTTGTATAGAATTTTCCTGGGATTGGAATGGTCTCGCAGTCTGCTTCGTTGTCATATCTATATTATAAATGTGAAAGTTTGGATGGTGGATGTATTGATGGTTGGATGTTTGTTACTCAATCACGCTAGAATGGCTGAACGGATTTGGATGAAATTTGGCACAGAGATAGATTATAGTCTAGAATAACACATAGACTACTTTTTATCCCGGAAAATAAAGGAGTTCCTGCGGGAACCAATAAACCTCAATCCACGCGGACGAAGTCGCGGGCATCAGCTTGTCAAACATAAATGGATGGACAACATCAGTTGAGACGTAGAAAGACACTGTATAAAGGTGCACAAGATCGCGGCGGGTGTAAGACCTATTTGTTATTGATAACAATGGTACAATTTCTGTATAATGGTGAGGCCAATATACAACGTAATGCACGTTGAAGCTATCAACGATAATCTGAAATAGGAATGTTTAAATGTGCAAAAAACCACGTCGATCCATTTCTCCATTGCTTTGTCCTTCAATCATATTGCGATATGATTGAAGGACAAAACAATATAACACACACTTCCGCATTTATAACATTAGTAGGATTTATTTAACAACATACAGTCCAGAGTTTGCTATAATATAATATACTTAGTTCCTATTGGATTTTTACAATCGTGCATTGTCGAGTGAATATCTCCTAATCTGAGTGAAACTTACGTTGAGAATAATTTGGAAGATTTCTGTGGTGTGGTGAATATCACACTGTACCACATAGATTCACCTATTGTCGCGGATTATAGCGAAATAAACTTCTAGTTCCTTCATATATTTCCATATATTTCCTTATTAATATATTTCCTTATTTATTCCTTATATATGTTCATATATTTCCTATGCGCAGGTGACGTTCCAGCCGCGCGAGGGATCCTGTCTCTCGCTTTTCAAGCGAACCCCAACTCTGAAGAGATCTGGTTGGCCGCTGTTAAACTTGAGAGCGAGAACAAAGAGTATGACAGAGCAAGACGTCTTTTGGCAAAGGCCCGAGCCTCCGCCCCTACACCAAGGGTAAACTCAAACTCAAAGTATATTTATTCACATTAGGTACACTGTACACTTATTGACGTCCAATTACATAGAAAAAAACATGTGGTGTCGTGGGACACTAGAAGGAACGAAGTCTAGTCTAGTCGAGGTAAAAAGAAAATAATTATTCAGGTATAAATTTTTTATGTATGACGTATGTATGTATATACTTTATTGTACACCACAAAATATACAAAGAAATGTGTTACAAACAAGAAAACAACTATAAGTAGTTACAATAAGGCTTCAAAAATCATAATAATAAATTATTATGATGTTTGAAGTGCCGCTTCTTCTTTAAGAAACTTCTTTAGCCGCGTTGAGCACTTTTTGGGTAGGGGGTAAAAATGTGGAATCGTGGCGTCATCGACATGCATGTCGCTGACATGCTCGCGTTGTTACGAAGACAAAAAGTCTTAAATATAAATAAGCGAAATTGACTAAAGCTACGAGGGTTCCAAACGCGCCCTGGTCTGAGAAGAGCTCTCAACAAACTCAGTAGCTTTGAAAGTAGTAGTCAGTAGTTTTCCTAAAAAAATGTTTGGTCAATTAGGTAATGATAAAGTCCGCTAAGCTGGAATGGGCGCTCAACAACTATGACGTGGCACTGAAGCTACTGGAAGAAGCCATCAAAGTCTTCAGCGACTATGCCAAACTCTACATGATGAAGGGAGAAATAGAAGAGCAGATGGGCAGAGATGACGACGCGCATAACACTTATTCCCAGGGCGTAAGTATCATTTTTGGATAAGTATTTGGTTTTATAACAAACATTTTACCACTTTAGAAGTGTCTCTCGCGCAAACTATTCAGTTTAGAAAAAAATGAGATTTCAAACCTCAATATCATTTTTGAAGACCTATCCATAGATACCCCACACGTATGGGTTAGATGAAAAAAAAATTTTTGAGTTTCAGTTCTAAGTATGGGGAACCCCCAAAATTTATTGTTTTTTTTTTCTATTTTTATAAGAAAATCTTAATGCGGTTCACAGAATACATCTACTTACCAAGTTTCAACAGTATAGTTCTTATAGTTTCGGAAAAAAGTGGCTATGACATACGGACGGACAGACAGACAGACAGACAGACATGACGAATCTATAAGGGTTCCGTTTTTGCCAAATTTGGCTACGGAACCCTAAAAATCACGATGATCATACAGTTTGTCGCGGCGTGATTGAAGAACAAACCATTAACACACTTTCGCATTAGTAGTCTCAGTAGTGTTGTAATAGAAAATCAGCTAATAACTTGTCTTATCTTATTAATATAAATCATGTCCATTTGGAATGGTGACAAGAATATAGATTATTAAGCTGCTTTTTGCGCTTAGTAGCCAAGTTGATCCTTGCACGAAAAAATAAGCCAGACGCCATTTTTTTTTGTTTCAGCTCAAAAAATGTGCGACTTGTGTGCCGATGTGGATTTTGTTGTCAAGGTTAGAAGAAAAGTTGAAGCACGTAACCAAAGCCAGATCAGTCCTGGAAAAGGCAAGACTTAGAAACCCAAAGAATCCTGAGCTATGGTAAGAAAAAATACCATGCATTTTTTACATGTCACGCCTTCCATTCCAAGTCCGCGTCGACTACGAATTTAAAAAATCCTGTGGAAAAGTTTTGATTGTGAGTTTTCTTTAAGCTAAGCCGTCGGAAATTCCGTGCCCACCATAACCCACAACCTAAGTCATTTGGCTTTGGGTTTTGGATGACCGGGAGTGCGAAATCCGTGCGCAACGGCATCAAGCCGCGCGTACTTCGAGAATCGATCCGTCCCGTCGATGGAGAATTCGAAATTCGAATGTCATTTATACTGATGCAGGAGTTAGCAAATTTTTGGCCGTAAGTCTTTTGACTTATCAGGGTAAATATAAAAGGAAGCGCCAAATGTTATTAGAGTAGTTTTGAGAAATAAGCAAGGAAAGAAAACTTTCATCATTATTTTGTGCAACGTAAGTTGTTGAAATTTTTAATAAATAACTACTTTAGTCGACAGTTACAATAAAAGTATATTAAATTTTTTAACTCGACATACTTCACTTTCATACCATACCCTATGTCTACACCAGCGCCATTGTGAGAGTTTTTTGAACTGTTAATATTTATAGCAAAAACTGGATACTTTTTCAACTTTTCTCCCATAAGAGATACCACTCCTACTCTACCCTCCATAATTGCTAATAAAGTATGATTAAAATGGTTAACGAGTGTTTCGACTTATTACTATAGATTAAAGAAAAAATTGCATTAAAATTTTGATGACGTTACAACTATGCATTTCGTACAAACTTCCATACGTAGAAGACCATAGAAGCGCGTTTTTAAGTTTGATAAAGAGTTGCCGATTTGAAAACTTCTTTAGCCACGTTGAGCACTTTCTGGTAGGGGGTAAACTTGTGGATTCGCGTGACGTGACCGACATGCTCGCGAACAGCGATATGTTCGAACGTTGTTCTACATTGGAAATTAAACTTTAAGGTTTATATTTTAAGTATTAAAAAAATTCGTTTTCACTTCTATCGGCAGTCCCTATGGCTGCAAATTTTTATTATTTTATACTATCGTACGCAGGTTAGAAAGCGTACGGCTAGAAAGGCGTGCGGGGTGCGCCGAGGTCGCGGGCAGCTTGCTCGCTAAGGCGCTGCAGGAGTGCCCCACAGCGGGGAGACTCTGGGCCGAGGCTATCTTTATGGAGGCGCGCCCGCAACGGAAGACTAAAAGCGTAAGTGACATCTGTTATTCATCATCGCCGGGATAAAGTAGGTCTTAAACCATAGCTTAGTTCACGTTATGCTTAATGTTCTCACTTTTAATTTATATTTGACTTCGGTTTATTACGCTGTTTTACCAAACCGAAGTCTTAACTGCGTATTTTATTTTAAAATAGCTGATGCCCGCGACTTCGTCCGAGTGGATTGAGGTTTTTTGGTTCCCGCGGGAACTCTTAAATTTTGCGGAATAAAAAGTAGCCTATGTGTTATTGCAGACTATATCTCTGTGCCCAATTTCATCCAGATCCTAAGCCATTATGGCGTGATTGAGTAACAAACATCTATCCATCCGTCCATCCAAACTAGCACACTTATAATATTAGTATAGATAATACATTTTTGTTTAAGTACATAAAAAATATAAGGATTCCACATTCCCCTGGTCCTACATTCGTGTTGGGCTTTGCCTTCTGCACTTTTTTTTTATTTGAGTGCCTTTCTACTAGGACTAACCTGGTCCTACATTCGATCAATATATATATTATCAAATGTTTGTATGTATGCGTGTATGTATGTATATATTAGGTATATATTTTAATGTTTAGTTGTTGCACTATCCCGCGCTCTTGTTTTATAATCTCCTCTACCCAAAGGTTGTCTGGAAGAGATTGCTTTAGCAATAAGACCGCCTTTGTACCCTTCTGTCTTATATTGTAAGCTTTTGTTGTTTGTATTGTATTTTTAAGTGTGTGCAATAAAGTGTTCATCTATCTATCTATCAATATATCAATAATATATAAAATCATTTGCACTTAGCATGATTGTCGTCAAGCGCAAGCAGCTATCACGCAATTTTAAAAAAAAAATCACTATACCACATAGATTTTCCTTTTGTCGCGTATTATTGCGAATTAAACTTCTGGTTCCTACATTATAAGGATTCTCTTTACGCAGGTGGATGCACTTAAAAAATGTGAACACGACGCTCACGTTTTGCTCGCCGTGTCCCAACTGTTCTGGACGGAGAGGAAACTGAACAAATGCCGCGAGTGGTTCAACAGAACGGTAATATTTGTGTTTCTATATAACACATTACTGAACCATCTTTAAAAAAAAACCGGCCAAGTGCGAGTCGGACTCGCGCACCGAGGGTTCCGTACTCAAGAAGTAGGTATGTTATAGGTACCTTTGTTAATGAACCGCAAAACTAACTTTGTTTGTAGAGGTTTACTGTTAATATCAAAAAATTACGTTTGTTGTATGGGAGCCCCCCTTTAATATTTACTTTATTGATATTTAATTATTTATTTTGAAAGGTAATATACAAGTGAATATTCTGTGAAAATTTGAACCGTCTACCTGTTACCATTTTTAATATTGAGCAAAAAAATACGAAAAGACACGTTTATTGTATGGGGACCCCCCTTAATATATATATTTTTTTTAATTTTTAGTATTTGTTGTTATAGCGGCAACGGAAATACATCATTTGTGAAAATTTCAGCTTTCTAGCTATCACGGTCTATGAGATACAGCCTGGAGACAGACAGACAGACAGACAGACAGACAGCGGAGTCTTAGTAATAGGGTCCCGTTTTTATTCTTTGGGTACGGAACCCTAAAAATGATATCACAGTCTGAATTTGTAAATACGGCCCAAAGTCTGCTGTGGAGTAATCTTCGAAATAGACAAGAAATTCTTAATCTGTGTTTTCTTCATAAAATAGATAGCCCCTTTCTTGCATTCCAAAAAGATTTTACTTTCGCGGAAACACATTACGGAAATCAGGCTCATACTGTGCGTAAATGTGTCAAACTGTTTAGTAAAATGTGGCTAATTTGGTTTTGTTTAATCTCAAAAACTTTAGAGAGTATGTACAACAGAAGCCACAAAGTTGACTTATTTCACGAATCATTTAATATGTAAGCATATTGTTTTGGGAAAAATCTCAACGATCGTAATATTATATCAGCGAGTTTCCTATGACTTACCTCGTTGGTCTAGTGGTTGGCATGTTCGACTGCGGCCGACGAGGTCCCGGGTTCGATTCCCGGGTCGGGCCATATTCAGTATTGGGTTTTTCTGACTAGAAATTCTCGGTACTAGCCCGGAGTTAGGAAGTTGGCGGTGTGTCACCCCCGTGCCTCGGAGAGCACGTTAAGCCCTCGGTCCCGGTTATTATCATAAATATCAATGTAAGACACAATCCAGAAGTAGGTATTTATGATACACTTTTAAAATATTTGTACTCTCATTTGGAACTTGCACGAGTAAATGGTTAAACGTGTAGAGCTACCACAACATTGAATGATTTAATGATATTAGATAAAAGTTCACTTAAAGATAATATTCATTTGATCCGGCCACGATTGCTATCGTTAAGCTCTAAATCAAAATGCGATCTCAACACAAAAGTAATCAATAATCGCTGAGTCTGCCGGCAGGAGACTGAATTACTATCGTCAAAACACTCGTATTTATACTAACTAATTTCAATATGGCGTCCGTACCCGCCGATTAAAACGAATGACATGAAACGAGTCAAATTGTCAGATATTATACTTCCTGTTTCATGAGATATAATGACAAACAGTAATAATGCTAACAAATAATATATTTGATTAACTCAATTTTTAGCTAAATTTTCTTTTAAAGTATTCTTAGAGTATACGAAACGAACCAACCTCTACAGCCCATTATCGTCCCACTGCTGGGCACAGGCCTCCACTCTCATAGGAGAGAGGGAATTCGAGCTTAGACCCACCACGCTGCTCCAATGCGGGTTGGCGGCCTTTAATCATGTTAGTGATAATAATAAGTATAAACAATTTTATTTAAATTAATTTAATAAAATCAGGTAAAAATCGACCCGGACCTCGGCGACGCATGGGCATACTTCTACAAGTTCGAACTGTTACACGGCAACGAGCAGCAGCAAGAAGACGTCAAGAGTCGATGTAAGGCGGCGGAACCGCACCACGGAGAGAACTGGTGCAAAGTCTCCAAAGACATCGCCAATTGGTGCTTCAGTACTGAGCAGATCCTGCTTTTGGTCGCCAAGAACCTACCAGTTCCCACGTAATTGTGAAATTCATTGGACTTTGTTGGGTATGTTAAGCTATATTCTTCAGATTCATTAACACTCAATTTCCTGATCCAAGTATGAAAAATGATTTGTTTCGGTGTCCATTCGCGAAAGTAGTGAAATCTTATACAACTTCGAACATGGTAACGAGCGGTAAGACTCGGTGAAAGGCGGCGGAACCACACCACGGAGAGAACTGGTATAAACTAAAACGTTATGATTTCAAATAAATATGCTTACCACAAAAGAAGTGTACTTAACTTCTTTGGGCTTTTTGAGTTCAGCGTCTCAAACCGCGCATAATTAAAACGAGATGGACTTATGTGAGTAACATAAATCTGTCTCGTTTCATGTCTTAAGTCTAAGCAATGTCAAAGTTTGCTCTATAGATCTCACACTAAGTGTAAATAGTGAGTACATAATTAACTATCCGCACGTACAACGGACGCGTCCAAGTGCGGAAAATAATCCCAGGATACGAAGAAGAACTATCCGGTAGACCAGTTTTGCGATACTTATCTTGTAATGTTTTATCATTTTTCTTTGTATATGTACTATGTGTGAACTATGTAGCTTTACACTGAGTTGTCTTTTACGCACTACCTAGAGTTCTAGACCATACTTTTACTTTAGTCAAAAGTATTTACCTACCAAATATAAAATTTCCATATAGTAAAGAATTACTTACGTTTTTACAAAAATAATTTGTTACTTACCTACTATAGGATAAATAATACGATTTATTGTTACGTATTACATTTTTGTTGAGACTCGATATGATTAGTGCAAAATTATCACCTAAATATTTTAAATTATTTTTAGATAATGTAAATAAATTAGTTTTAAAAACAACTGTGTTTAATTTGACAGTAAATTAATTTTAGAAATCACTAATCCCTTAAAATTATTTTGCAAAAAAAACTATGCGTATTTATTAATTTTATTAAAGAAGTTCGTAAAATCATCAGAGGAATGGATGACTCACAAAACCTCTGATCTGATTCAATGTAATTAAAAGATCATATTGTGTACGGCAGAAGCTGTAAACACGCTTTGCATATAAAAGTTCTATAAATAAAGCTCGAATTTGTGACTTTGAATTATATAGTACTGGCACCTCGCCAGCCACGAGATGCGCGTGCGCTAAATAGCTCCGTAGATTTTTCATTTCTTTCTGTCCCCAAAATTGAAAGTGGCAGTGCTTTAGTGATGTTCAAAAAATAAAGAAATCATAGTGACTTTCATCGTTACGTGATTCGTAGAATTTAAAGAAAAAACTATAGTTTTGCGAAAATGTCGCCCAAGTGTCCAGTTCCACCTTTACAAGAAGTAACTTTATCGTTGGTAGCTAGACAATTAATCCACGCTTTGTCGAGAGTCGCATCCGAGGAAGATGTTGCTCTGCCGTTTGCCATGGTGTCTTCTTACTACGAAAGTATGGGAGCGACGAGTGATATATTCCAAGATCTCCTTAATCTAATATTAAGTAGTGAATACCTCGACCCGTCTATTCGATACTATACAATGAGATTGCTGCTGAAAGAAAATATCAAGTGTTTAGCGACGGGAATATTTCCTTGCCCCTACTACAGAAAAGTCCTTGAACTGATTGCGGAGCAAGGTCGGCACCTCACTTCTCTTAATTTAAAAGGCGTGTGGGTTAAAGACGAGCAGCTTTCGCTTTTGTACCAGATAATTAGAAATCTGACACATTTAACCGCTTTAAATATACCTTACATAGCTAATGATGAAGTGCTCAAGTTCATTGGTGAACATAACAAAGTTTTGAAATTGCTGGATGTCTCTGGCGAAACTGATATCACTGAGATTGGTATTGATGCAATGCTATCGGGGAACCCACAGCTTACTCAAAGTTTAACTGTAGTAAACATAGGGACATACGGAGAAGAAAACATAGATCACACAGATGTTGCGCTTCTCATACGCAAACTGCCCAACCTTACAAACCTTGGAAGTTATTCGTATGTTGGAAAGGCATTGCACTGCGTCTACAATAATAACTGCCCGCCAGATTTTAAAACGAAACTTCAATACATTCATGATATTCAAACAAATTTGAGAACAATGAAGGCTATAACAGCTTTATGTCCGATGATAGAAACTATCTATTTAGAAGAACCGGACCAAGGTGTGCTGCAAATGGTGAAAGATCTTCACATCGTAAATAAGATTAAATTAAACAAATTCCAATGTCACGAATTGCATCAGCTACTTGATAAGATAGGTTATAAAATTGTGACACTTATGCTTTCAAGTGCCCGGGGGTCATTTAATTTTACGAGAATAGCAGAAACTTGTCAAAATTTGGAGAGCTTAGAATTCTACTCCATCCAAACCGCGACACATGAGGAAGAAGTTCCGTTTAATAAATTGGAGCATATTGAAATTCTTGAAGGGCACTTATCACCGTCTTGCCTGAAGTATCTCATGACAGGAAGTCCTAAGCTGAAAAAATTAATCATCGGGGACGAAATAAAATTAGATGATCAAGACATGGCTCGGTAAGTTCCTTTGTTTCTTACGAATAAAATTAAACATCTGCGTTTTGCTCGTGAGTGAGGCAAAGCGTAAACAACAAATTACGTCTTACAAAATAAGCGCTGGTAGGTACTTGTTTAAAAAGGACATTGTAAACAGTCCCGGCCAAAGAAATATATCTCTCTGGCTAATGATTGCAAATTGATTTTCATACATATAGTAAAATTAAACAGTCACTTAAACGTTAATAAATACTTAGGTGAATAGGTACAAGGTTTTTTTTATGGATATGACTAAACTACAAGGCTTACTACGATTAGCTAGACCTAAAATTTTATAAATCATTTTGATGAGTCAGTACTTTCAATTTAAATCCACATTCCAAAGAAACCACTCGGGACAATTTATATTATCTTTTCTAGTATTCTGAAACAGTTTATATTCTTTTTCTTTTAAAGATACACTTTTACATTATATTCACAATTCTATTATTTATTCTTTCTGTGTATATTCTTTTCAGGATGCTACGTCGCTACAGATTCGATAACCTTGAGGCCATCTGGTTTCCTATCGCACCTCGATTAACTGTAGAGACTGTCGAATTGTTGATGGAGACATGTCCAAAATTACAGAGCCTCGGTGAGCTTAGTGGTTGGCGCTACACACCAGATGATATGATGCTGATGCGAGCCATCATTGCCAGCACTAATACAGACTTGATTCTGTCACCGCTGGGAATATTTCAGCAAGGAAACTGAATCGTTATCTATTTTGCTTATTGTCGAATGGATGAATACTGAAACGTCTCTAATGCATAAGAGGTGCAACGGAATATTTTCTCGAAAATCAGTAATATATTATTCAGTATTCGGTCGTTAGTGGTTTTGTATTTAATTTTTTTGTATTGAATTCATATAAAACAATGTTCTAGTAAAAATAACTTTCAAAACCTGGATTTTACTATCTAAAAATTGTAACTATGTATACAAAATATGCAACGAATACTTAAGAAGGTTATAATTTCATACCTCATAATAATTTTTGATCGGAAACTTGTGAGTTATATAAGTATATTTTAGCAGTCTTTAGTAAAATAATGAAAGGGATTGAAATAAGATCAAAGATGGCAAATTTTTAAAAACTAAATTATAACGTCGTGGAGGTGAAAGTTTAAATAAAACTTAAATATATAATATAAAACAATTAAATTTAATGAATAAAAAAACTAAACAATACATTGGTTATAAAATAATATTAGAGTATTAATGGTACTGATAAAATATTTAAAACTAAAAATGTACTTATACGAAAATCCTTTGGTAATTCCACCTGTCTAAAATTAACTTCACGGTACATTTGTTCCGTTGAAAGAGATTCTAGTTTTTGTCCTTTCATCACTTATTCTTGCGAAAGCTTATTTAGCTCAGATTTGACTTGCATAAGTTCAGATTTTCCCTTGTTTGGGATTAGTGCATTCTCTTGGTTCTCTATTTCTTTATTTCTCTGTTTTGATCTTGTTTTGAACATCTTGCATTCGTCAGCACATTTTGTTGTTATTGCACTCCTGAAATTGATATAAAAGCCAGTGTTATGAAATTCATGAAACGACTTTTTTCTATTCGTAACAACTTTGGAGTAGATATTTTTATAATGTCTAATTGGACAAACTTTTAAGTTATCTGGGAAGGTCTTTCCCAAAAGGAAGGGGAAGGAAAAAATATTATTAGATATCGAATATAACATACCGGACTAGATTTTCTTTGACGTTGAACTTAGATGTGATTTCGATGATTATATCAGAAACAATTTTTGGATCCAGGCACATTTTCGCAGGCTTATCTTGAAAGGCCGGGGACCGTTTTCCCGTCAAAGAATGTGTTGCTAGTATTCTATAAAAAAAAATTAGTAAACCCAAATTCTAATAACACAGTAGCAGAGGATAATTTCAGTTCAATATAGGCAGGTGGGTAATTTTTTTTCGTGAATTGGAAACCACTTGGTCTAACATAAATAAGAATTATTTTAGAGGTCGTCATTTAGGACTGACTACAATTAACCAGATTTATGATTAAATTAACCATTCTTACCTCCTTGGAAACGTTGCTAATAATAATGTTCTAGTTGCGATCGTGTACGATTTCCAATTAACTTTGCAAAATTTATCCTTGTGTATTAATGTCTTCCCACTTCCAATTGGCACCTGCAAAAGAAAGAAAGTTAAAAACTTTAAAGGGCTTAAACATCCTGCCTTGCATAATTTGATGTTCTATAACAAGACTTTTACTAAGTCCGAAGCCGAAACATATTAGACATTCTAAAGTACAAGTCATTGAGATAAAATAATTATTCATAACTATTTGTTATGTATATATGTTAATTCAATACCTACCCATTCATCTACTTCGTCTTGCGCCGCGTTTTGTTGTATGTTTGATGTTTGTTGATATTGTTTTTGTGCAATCTCGCGTATTTTGCTATACTTATTACTAATAAGAACATTGTCGTCAGAACGATTTGATTCATCACTTTGACTTTTCTCACTTTCTTCATAAGCTTCTGTATTGTTGTTATGAGGGACATTTATTGTATCTTCGTTTATAGGTACTTGTTGAACTGCTGTAGTGACATTAAAGTTTTTACTCGGACGTCTTTCAGACTCAGGTTTCATAATATCTATTATTTTAAATAGTTCGTCGAAACTAGCTTTCATATCCAAAACATTCTTTATGTTTATTCTTATTGTATCAACTGTATTTTTAGCGGGTGGTATGTGTTTTTTTGTTGAATCGGGTAACGACTTATTGCCATCTCGAGTATCTTTGTACTTCCTTTTGCGGGTTTGATTATTAGTTCTATTATTTATATTGTTTTGGCGTTCTTTTAAAACGTTTACGACCGCGTTCGGCCTATGTACTGGAATAGGCCCTTTTTTACCGTTCCGTCTCTTAGCGTAATGATGCCCATTATATTGTCCCATTTTGATCGTTTTTGTTTTTTCTGCTTTCTGAAAATAAGGATTTAATTACATTATTTTATAAGTTTCACACAATTTTATCTACTCATCAAAGGCTGCAATTCCTGGGTCATCGCAAATATAGCAATTTCTATAGGTGTGTATAACATTTTTATATAGTACCAAAATGTCCCTACTTAATATAGATATTTTACCCGACTTAATATAGTCCCTACTTAATATAGATATAGAACCCTTTTCTAGTGTATATCTAAATTATTACAATAAACTTTAGACCAAGCCTTTAGTGCTGTTTTGTACGTTGAGTAATATCAGTCAGACAGTCAGTTTTATAGAACAGAATACTTACATCGGACTCGTTGGAGGAAGATGCCCCGTCACTCGGTGCCCATGACGAGGCACTTGGAGAATAGTCGCCGCCTTCGCGAGCATCATTGTCTTCTCTCGACCAGCTCCCACTGGCCTTTGTGAGACGTAGATTTTGCTCCAATAGAGGCTGTTCATCTATTAAGGAAAGAAAGCTAGTGTTGAAGTTCCGTAACTATTTTGAAAAGGAAAGTCGTGCTTGTAATTACTACATGACTATACGAGTTACGAAATATCGGATAAAAACGAACGTCGCTTTACTAGTGTAAAAAAAATCTCCGTCTACAAAGTATTAGGTAGCCTTTTTGTCGATGGTTGTCTGTAAATAATTATGAAATTTCATAGGCGTGCTAATAAGTCAAAAGTAAAATAAATGGTTGGACAGAATACAAGTCGTCAAACGTTATTGTGAGGTTTTTCATCAATAGAGGTTGACTAGTTTCGTGTGTTTATTCATTTTATATACCTACTTACCTACTGGTACTCAGGCCAAAACCTGTAAGTATATAGGTACCTATGTAATGAACAAACTTACAGTACAGAACAGTTTTTACGATCACAAAATATGTAACAGAGTAGAAAGATTTTTATTCATACTAGCTGATGCCCGCGACTAAGTCCGCGTGGATTGAGGTTTTTTGGTTCCCGCGGAAACTCGTTAATTTTCCGGCATTAATAATAATAATAATAAAAAGTGAATCTAACACTGGTTTGGAAAGCCCTCCATAAATCCGTGAGTATGGCCCGTTTGAGCAAAGAAGTACTTAAGTACTTATTTAACTTCCAAAAGCTATTAAAGCTTTAGAATTATGAAGAAATAATTCTGTACTTAGATAGAAAAGTATGAATTTGGGAGATTATTTAATTTATTCTTTAGGTACTCTTGCAATTTTAGAATGGAGGGACTTTGTTGGTGGATACGAAAACGAATGATAGCTGTTCATTATTACGTCTTTAATCTTTAAAAGCCGATTTTTCCAACTCCGAATATCATTCACCGTGCGATTATTTTTGAAATTTTGACAGAATTGATAAAAACTTTGATAAAACGTTACTCGGAGTTGGAGAAATCAGCCCTAAGTAGTTTAGAAATGCATAACTGAAGTTGAACGTAACAAAGTAAGTAAGTTGAACAAATTTCAAGACAATAAAATGTGAATATCATTAATATTGTCTGTATGCAAAGCTGGGTAATAAAATAACTATTCTGTTTCGAATATTCGCAGGCCCTCATTGGGATATGGATTAATCACAATCTAACTATTATACTTTTTTATTCCACTACAAGTTAGCTCTTGACTGCATTTCACCTGGTGGTAAGTGATGGCGCAGTTCAAGATGGTAGGTAAGTAGCGAGGTAACTTGTTAGGGTATGGGCTATGGCAGTTATTATACTTAGTAAACCCATACCCCTAATCAGTTTCTACGCGGCATCGTACCGAAACGCTAAATCGCTTGGCGGTCACGTCACGTCTTAGCCGGTATCACTGTAGTAATAATTCTTGAATAATAAAATTGATGCGTAGGCAAGAAACGTATATTTAGTAGGAAAGGCTAAGGTTAAAGGTTAGTTCAGTTACCATACATTTACTCTGCATTCAACTCGCGCGCGAACTATACATAGTTTAGATTTAAAATGGGAATTACTTAAAATAGATTCATATAAGACGAACTCTGAAGTTCTGAACTTAGCATACCTACTTCATAAGAAATAGGTAATTAGGAAGAAAAATGACTCACGTCAAAAAAGCCACGCGTGAAAAGTTACGAGTCTACCTATACTTACAGACAATTCCTTGCGTCACGTTTCCTTCGTTTGGCTGCAAAGACATGACGTTCACATGCTCACCCACTACAGGAATATTGTTAGCGGTACTCCAGTCTGCCAATAACCACTTCTCAATTTTGTTTCTTGTACTCATTTGTACTACACAAGTTACACCAAATGCGCACTGAATGTGACTAATATCTCACCAACCCTCTGTGCATTACCGGGTACCTACGGGGCCTCAGGTAAAAGTTCCATTGCACCCTACTGCAGTCATTATTGAATCCCCCGCCCTATTTCGGCCGGAACAATACGGTATTCGCCAACCGCCCGGGCACCGACAAAAAAGCGACCTTTTTGCAACTCTCAATTCTAAGTAGAGATTTATTATGTTCTTCCAAACGGAAAGACGAAATACCCATTGTGTCTATTGTTTTTGGAAGTCGTAAAACTTGAATCTCCTAGTTCTAAGGCGATACCTACTTACTTTACTCGTTGTTTCAATTGGTTTATTTAACCTATTCAGTGGCTATTCCCATCCGAATTGGGAAATTAAGGATTTTCCTCATAATTAAAATTATTAGGAAAATCCTTACCTAGGTACCTACAGGTGATCAGTAAAACCTCTCGAACGGCTCCATCCCGTTGAGGGGCTGTAGTTGTAGGGGAGGTCAAACGCTGTCTCATAAGTCATAATTAGGTACTTATTAAGGAAATATCCCAAGGTAACTAACTTATTATAAGTATATTCAGTTTTTTTTAACTTTGACAGTAACTTATTTGGGCATCTGAAACCTTAGGAGATACAGAGAAAATCCTATGTGAAAAAAACATGTCAGTAAGTATATCTACTGTTTAAATAACTAATTAAATCAAAACTAAAACTATCACAGCTAACTAAGTAGGCTGTACAAGTTAGCAAATAGATAAGTCGACCAATGTATAAAATATCCGCATAATTATTGTGACGAGCAACTACAGAACCCTATACACTGCGCATGGCCTGACGTAGGTAGGTACTTAGTAGGTATAGGCTGATTTCAGAACAAACAAAAAATAAGAATTTTTTTCTAAATAAATCTTCAAAACAACTAGGTAAGTAAGTATAGGTAGGTATCTACCAGTTTAATAATTAAGTACCTACCTAAGCTAAACTTACCTACTAAATGATGCCCACGACTCAAGACTTAGGCATTGAAATGAATTAGGTACCTATTTGATGAGGTTTATCTCACACACTTGAAGATTATCTAGACTACATCTGGGTACAAGTTAGCCCTTGGGAACTGCGTCTCTCACGGTGGGGCAACTCATATTAAACCCCATCCCCTAAACGGGTTCTACACGACATCGTACCAGAACGCTAAATGGCTCGGCTGCACGTCTGCGGGTAGGGTGGTAACGGTAAGTATAAGCGACGGCCGTAACCTCTCATCAGACCAGATCAGCGAAAATTCAGAAATTATAATTCCCAAACTGACCCTGCCGGTGATCGAACCCGTGACAGCAGACAAAAACGTAGCAGACAGGCGGATACACTTTCGCACTTTTATCATGTTTTTAGCATGGAATGAATAAACGGTTAAAAGATTAGTTAAGTATTCTATATAAAAATAAGGAATAATCTTTAAAAACCGATTTTAAAATCAGCGCTCCTATAGCGGAGACCAATCACTAATCTATGAATTTGCTGTTACCCGTTGATGAATAACTGTTCCAAGTTCCAACCGCCATCCCCGTCAGATGCCGAATTCCATTCAAATCAGTCTAGTTTTATTCAGCTTGGTGCCGTAACAGAAGGATCTCGATAAAATATATGACTATAGACAAATATTTTCTCGCTGAAAAGCGTAAGACGCGCTTTGCGCAAGTTTCTTCTCCATGAATCTGACACGGGACACCATTTACCTATCAAGAAAATTCTACCTAATTCTACAGGATTTTCATTTATTGTGTGTTTAACTAAAAGGTCTTAATAATTAATCCTCGAGGGACGAGTGGCTTAGTTGTGACAACGCATATTATTCGACTGTGAATGTAAGACCGAATTTAGAGGTTCAGGTTTGGCTTTTTCGTATCCTCCGTCCCTCGGAGAGCATGTGAAGCCGTCGGTCCCGGTTATTATTTATTATCGCTAACATCTGATAATAATCGTTACAAAAACCTAAGAGTTGAATTAATAGGTACTCTTAGTCGAGTCGTATGCGGAAGGAAGTGGGAACTGGGAACCCACCACATTATTATCCCAGGAATACTTCTACCATTATTTGATTAATGGAAAGGGGTCACGACCTCAGTAATGAGGAATACATACAACTCTGAGAGAGAATCCTCGACAGAGAAATAACTGGCAATACTGCGGCAAATGTCAATTTAATATTACTTTTCGTACCTACCAGTTACCACTTGCTCAAAAAAGTGACATTTATGCCACAAAAAGCGAACCTATCAATAGTCATTTTTAATCTGTTAATAACAAGTCAATAACTCCTATTACTTGTACTAAAGCTATGTAAACAAAGTACGTCATTCAAATCGTTACGAACTATTTAAAATTAACACCGACCAGAAAAAAATAATCTTAATATATATAAATCTCGTGTCACAATGTTTGTCCTCAATGGACTCTTAAACCACTTAACCGATTATAATAAAATTCGCACACCATGTGCAGTTCGATCCAACTTGAGAGATAGGATAGTAATCTTAAAAAAACATCAATTCACGCGGACGAAGTCGCGGGCATCATCTAGTATAATTATAGATTAAAGTTTGAAAGGTAATCGCTCTTCTTTATGGTTTACACAGAAAAATAGCAAAAAAAAGACCAAAAATTACCCTCTTTTTTTTGGTACCAATAAAATATACAAAATTACCCGTATCTCTTTGATTAGGTATAGAGCCGTATCTGTAGTTTTTTTTATTGATGTGCTCTATGGTCAGTCTTTTTAGAGTAAAAACACACGAAATAAAGACTCTTTCCCATAATTCTTACTCTAGGAAAAAATCAAAAAATTAAAAAAAAAAAAAATCGTGTCCTCCTCGCACGAAAGGAGACGGTTTGGATTTGTATGAGGCGTGGGCCTGGTCTTGTACAAGTAGTGAAAGGAAAGAAAATAAAATAATAAACCAGCTTTGATTGTTTAAAGCCACGAATTCGCCGTAATTTCAGTGGTGAAATTATTAAATCTTTCCACGATTAGCAACACTAAACATGAGTAGGTGTCAGGTGACAATGGCGGATTCATATTTTTAACGTTTGCTGTCAAATGTCAAATGTTAAGAAATAAAAATAACATGATGACTCACGTCATTTGTCAAAAATGACATATTTTGTGACATTTCGCGCCTACTGAAGAGCGCCATCTTGGAAGCATATCGATAATCTTGAACTATATTTTTATTTTTTGCACGGTATTTAGTTTGCTATTCTAATTTAATTTTTCTTTTAATAAAATCTATGTATTTTACTCTATTTATGATAGAGTGTACATAGACTAGGCCCAAAATGAACCTTCTCTTTTCTACCCATAAATTGATTACATAGAGTAAGGACGTCAAAAAATTCCTACTGTGTCCTTGTCTATCCTAGTATTTTATACCAAAGTTAGAGAGGAATCGAGACAGTAATCTTTATATAAGAAACAAAAATGTCGGCAACCGCGGTGGACGCGTTCCGCCATTTTACTTGTAACCGGAATCCGGTTACACGCCATATGACTCGTAAACGCCTGTAACCGGAATCCGGTTACTTGCCAGCCTAAGTGAAACAGGGAAAGAAAATTGTACCTACTGAATTTCATTCATCCTCTAGGGGGAGAATGTGATTTGGAATACCTACCTACTTATACCGAGATTTATACTGAACTACAATATCTGTGTTTACACCATTGATTTTGTTTATAAAGCATTAAAAATCTTTTTTCACTACAGTTGTCAAACATGGCGCACTTTCAGAGGCTGTAGTTATGATTCGAAAATTGAATCTTTCGCATAGGCATCTTACTTTTACACGGTCGTGACTTACTTTTACAAGCTCGACACTTACTTTTGCAGTTTAGTTTTAAATTTTCCAAGTCAATTAAAAAAGTTTAGTAGCAAGGAGTTTTCATACATTGAATATAATCGGATAAGCTTTTTACGAGGAAAAATGAATGAATCCGTGCGTTTTAGCATTGATTTTCCAAAATTATTTTAAATGGTTGTTGATTATATTTAATTACCAGTTTTAATTTAATTATTTTCAACATTTGACAAAAATCGAATAGGCTGTATACGCGTAGGTACGAACCCGTAGCCTAGTTTCGTTGAAAAAAAAAATACATCCAGGTGTAAATACGCGCCATTTGCTGAAATTATTAATTATTTATTTTTTATGTGATAAATTGATTATATTTTTGTTAATATGAGTTCTAGTACTAATGATGAAATGGAATTAACTCCACCAGATATTTTATCTGAGGCGAAAACTGCGCATGATGGAATTTTGCCCCCAAAATCGAGAAAGATATATGACGGCTTACAATAATTTTATTTCATGGAGAAAACATAAAAAAACTAAGTCATTCTCAGAAAATGTTTTGTTAGCTTATTTTCATGAATTGAGTGGAAAATATAAACCATCTACATTGTGGTCAAGTTATTCCATGTTAAAAACTACTCTCAAAACAAATAATGACATAGATCTCCAAAGTTACCTAAAATTATCAGCTTTCATGAAACGGCAGTCTGATGGTTTTATAGGCAAAAAATCAAAAGTATTGACAACTGATGACGTGGAGAAATATCTAAATGAAGCGCCAGACGATAAATATTTGTTAACAAAGTTGTTAATTGCTCAAGCTTTACTCTGAATTTTCAGAATTTAATTACTATGTACGTATGTATGTTGAAATAAACTTGTAATTATTTTATTTGTTTATTACTATTTCCCACAACTGTATTGAAAAACGTCGTGTGATACACGGGTGTGAAGGTTATTGCAAACTCGTGACATTAAAAACCCTCACCTTCGGCTCGGGCTTATTAATGACAGCTCGTTTGCAATAACCTACTTTCCACCCTTGTATCACAATATACTATTGAAAAAGGAATACGCATTTATTATGCAGTTATGATTATTAAATAAAATTACGAAAACCGACGAGGCCGTATGAGCTTGATGCCTTTGTTTTTCCGACAAAAAAATGTTAGTCTAGGAATTTGCCGCGTTTTTGTTTTCTTCAAATACATAAACGTTAAGTTTATTTTAATTTATTTTTTTAAATAAGTTAATGTTCTAAACAGTTCCTCAGACGCAAGAACAGAGAAATACCTACTCAAATCAACTCATCAACAATAAATGTACCAAACAAAAATGTAACTCTTTCTATCAATAATTGGACCAATGTTTCGAATGTTAACTTTTACTTTTAATTTATTTTTAATAAATGCTTATCTCATATTATTATTGTGTTAATTTTTTCGCAAATGGTACGAAAAGTAGAGTATTTTCCTCGGTGATAAAGCTGTCTTAGTCTTGGGTGAACTTAAATCCCTCGCTACACTCAGGACTCGTCTTAAATCCCTCGCTTCGCTCGTGATTTAAGTTTTTAACACCCTCGCTATGCTCGGGAGTAAAACCTCAAGTCCTTCGTTACGCTCGCGATTTAAATCGTCACCCGCGACAGAAGACACTGCTTTATCCCCTTGGATAATCTACTAATTTTTGTCACTTGCTTGTCAGTTGTCACTTTTGTTTACCTTTTATCGTTAATTTCTTAGTTCTCTGGTTAGGTACTCCGTACTTGTCTGCAGCTTGTCTGAATCTGAATCTGATGTTCATGTCTCTGATTACGAGCTTTGATTACGAGCAGAGACAAGTAACATATATGTTAATTACGAGGTTTACGTACTTCGCAGGCCGCAGATTTCAAATTGGTTATAAACTTATAATTTGTACGCAATAAAATTCTACTTAAAGGATTTATTGTTAAGGGTGGTTAGCTATTCTGGGAAGGTAGAGGTAGGTAAGGTAAACTAACTCTTTGGTGAAGAATACCCTAAATTCAGCCAAACACTGATGAAGTTATGCTCAAGGTTTTACACTTGGTAATCAAACTGCTGGATTCTGGAATATCCATAGTACCTACTTAATTGTGAACAACGAAAACAATGGAAGCACAAAAGCTGAAAAAGAAAAAAAACGCTGTTAGCAAAGGCAAGCTAAAGAAAACAATTAAAAATGTTATATGTCGTCCGGACCCTGTATTTTGGTAACTAATTTATGATTGGGTATTTATTTATTGTTTTGCAATGCATAAGTACTTGTCTAAAGTTCATGTACATTTCAGGCCTGTTGTAACTGAAGCTGAAGAAAGTGACCTTCTAACTGCTCTTGAAAAACATCGTGTTCATATACCAGAATTTAAGAAACCTCACTGGAATGATATAAAATTAATATCTAAAAATGAAAGACAGCAGCCTCCTCGCATCCAGTAAGTTCTTCATACTGTTTGCAAAAGCCAGACTTCACTAAAGTTATGGTATATATTAGGGGTTCATATCTCAAGAGGAAAAAGGAACCCTTATAGGATCACTCCATTTTCCGTCTGTCTGTCAACCACCTTTTTCTCAGGAATACGTGGAGATATCACGTTAAAATTCATATCAAATACCTAGGTTTATGGTCCCTTGGAGCTGTAAATCAACGCAATCAAAAGATATGGCCGTTTATGCTGTGTATTTTATATATTTTGACACTCTCCAATAAATAAAAACCTGTAGGGTACTTCCCGTTGACCTAGATTCAACGTTAAATTATATTAAATCATGTAAGTAATAGGTAAATCAATTTGCAGGAAAGTTGAGGCACTATTGTTTGGGATATCAACATGTTGTAATGCAGTTCAAACACTAGACTGTTCAGCAGTGCTGTTAGAGGCAAATATCAATCCTCAAGCAATTGTTCAACCAATATTGGAAGCATGCATTTCATCCAATATCCCAATTCTTTGCATAAAGGATTTAAGAAAATCAAGCCTATCGTATTTTGGCATAAAGACAAGTTGTTTGGGTGTTAAAAAGGACTACTTGCAAGAAGTGAGTAATAAAATATGTGAAATATATAAAATCTACAAAGTAGAGAAAAATTCTAAACCTGCTCCTATAAGTTATACAGAAAATGAAAGTTTACTAGAAAATGTGAAAAAGGAAGGCTCACAAATGGATGTTGATGCATACTGTCCTTATGTGTATAGAACTGAAAGAAAAAGTAGGGCATTTGTCCCTGATACTCAACCAGATCCTCTAGTTAAAAGTCAATTCACTGGACAGCATTTTATTAAATTACCACAGGAAAGTAAACGTGAAAAAGACAGAAAAGCCTATTTAAAAATGATTTTAAAGAAAGTATCCAATAATCCCAATAGGGTTAACATTACACAAAAATCATGACTAATTAGTAATTAATATATATTAAGGATATTTCAAATAAAGATAAAGCAAAGGTGTGTTTTCAATGTTCTACTGCTTTCTGTAGCTAATCTGCAAAAACTTTGGAAATTCATTGCTACACTAAGTCAGGGTATGTATAACTTTGGATACAAAGGGCCTGCAAAGACCTATTGCACACTGTGTATAAAGTTGGTTGTTTACTATGGATTTCTTAGTGTAGTTACCTACTATTCCATGAATATACCAACGTGTGTTATGTGGTGCAGTTCTGAAGTAATCAGTTTTTGTTCTCCTCATAGTTGTGATGCAGACATTTATTGCCACTTACCACTTGTAGGTAGGTAGAAGTAATGCCATCCAATTTTAGTAAAATAGTAGAAGCTTAGTACAGTATGTCATTTTTGCATCCCTTACTTTAACATCACCCATATTATTATGAAAGTGTTGTTCCTTGAGTGACATAGGCTACTTTTAATCCATTAAAATTGATTCCCTTGGTATTTTTAAAACATAAATCCAGGTAGTTGCAATTATTAAATCGTATTCTTATAATTCAAACTAGCTGATGCCCGCGACTTTGTCCGCGCGGTTTAAGTTTTTTTTTATTCCCGCGGGAACTCCCTAATTTTCCGGGATAAAAAGTAGCCTATGTCACTCTCCAGGTCCTCAACTATACCCATGCCAAAAATCACGTCGATCCGTTGCTCCGTTGCGGCGTGATTGAAGGACAAACCAACAAACACACTTTCGCATTTATAATATTAGTATGATATGACAAATTCCTGTAAAGATTTCGTCAAGGACTTAATTGAATAATGGACACATTCTAATAAGATACTTTATTCTTATACATATATTATTTCCATAATGTCTATATAGACATAATTTTAAACATTCCAAATTGGAAAAATTACTTAACTGTAGGTACTCAATACTACTTGTCAGTTGATTGTTAGTATTTTTATTGAACAATCTTATTTTAATAACATTTGATTATCAAATAACAAGCTAAAATAATGTGCTATAATCCAAAACATATTTAAATGGAATATAGCACACAAGTAGATAATTTTTATCTTACATTTGATGCATTGCATTTAAGGTTTATAACAGTTCAATTTAATAAAAATTAAACAACAAATGGTGTACAATATAATTATAATATATTAAAACTACATAATAGTAGGTATAACTACTTTTGCAAAATATTATGTCTGGCCTACAGGGGAATCTTGAAATATGTCTTACAGAAATACCATATTAGTAATGTTTTAAATAATTTATTCTATAAACTTCATTTTGGATACTATTGCCTATAGTTTAATCATAATCACAGATTTACTGTGATTATTGTCTTGTTCTAAAGGACTAATATAAAATATATGGTCCACTTAAAACCTATTTAAGAACTATAACCACTAATAAACTATCATATACTTAACATTTTACTTGATACATAGTACCAAATATATTTTATTTATACCATCACAATAGTTAAATGATACCTTGCGAATTGCAATACATGACAAGCTACCTCACATACCTATATACTCACAAATAGGATTATACAAATTTTGTGAGTTAATATTGGCTAGGCATTAGTAAGTGATGATGAGATGATTTATCACAATACTATTCCAAGATAGTTTTCGTGCGTGGAGTCCTGGATTTTTAATATACATATTCAAAGTTTTAAGATTACGCTATCCATACTGTTAGGTATAAATTATGTAATTTAATTAACAAAAACTAGTGCAAGAAAATAAATGTAAGGAATACAATCTACAAGAAAATTCGTAAAGTATGACAACCCTCAAAAAGCATTTATTCTATCTAACACTCCATTTTGTTTCATTTACTATTACCAAAACAAAACTCGTGTTTGATTGTATATTAATTAATATGCATAGTTAGTTATTTAACTAGGTTTTAATTTTCATTACCCTTTTACAACTATTTCTTTATAAAAAAGTGCTGATTTGTCAAAAATATGTATATGTAAATTAAATATATAAAGTAATTCATAATTTTAGTTTATGGTTGTTTGTGAGAAATTGAAGTTGTGTTTGTACATCCTTACATCTAAACTTAAATGATAATTAAATAGGACGCGCACTTCTCAGAAGTGTACATCAAGAACAATAAATTTGAATGTACAAAGTTAAATGCCTTTACTGGCTGTAGAACAATATTTTCAACAAATATAAGTGGCACAACATTGTTGCAAATGAATTCATAACAGAAATGTGGAAAAAAATATTATACAAACTAACAACTACTGTACCTGAAATGCAGCTAATCTTATAGTAAATGTTTGTTTCAGGAAAAATATATGACCTGATTCACATAATATTAATACTAATTTTTATGTACAACTGACAGACCTGCCCCTGCTTCGATCAAGAGGAATTTCTGAAAATTCCCAAAAATCTCTTTATTCTGAAAATCCAAATACCAATTCTCATGAATATAGCGGCGGAATTTCTTACTAATTTTCATCCCGTTTAATACCCTTGGTGAAATTTCCAAATTTCCTTTTTTAGTCAGTGCCTATGTTATAAAATAACCTACAGTCAAAATTTCAAGTTTCTAAATCCAACGGCATAGTCCTGATTAACTCACTGATTTAACTCATCAATGCCAAAACCCCACGGAAAGCTGAAAATTTTGCTTGATAACATAATCAAAGAACAAGGCAGGATTTTTGAAATTCCTACTAGAGCCTCGGGCGGTCAGTAGTCGTTTATAAATATAGATTAGACTTTTCAAAATATGAATATGAATATGAAATGGTTAAATGACAATCACATGAGTTGAAATATCGAAATATGCTGTTTGCTATATTAGGTACATTAAATGACTGGCAATTATTTCATCAATAACTGCCATTTATTTCATCACAATACATTGATCCAATGAACGTAAACCAGCAATTTCCGAAAAGAAATTAGGAATAATTCAAAGATCAACAACTAATTTACTAGAGAGACAATCGATTTACAATTGATACTTATTTCTCTCTGGCCTCTCAGCCTTCCCAACTCCCAACGTCATCGTAAGCCGCGGTCCGAGCCTCACAGGATGCGCCTTTAGGAAGATGTTCCCTTCCGATGCCTTCACACCCAATTTCTCGGCGATACCCCACCCAAACGGTGACGCTGTAGCAGCCTGTAGGGCCTACGGCCTACGCAGCATATTCAATCCGAAATAAAAATCGTTTATTCAAAAGCTTTAAACGAGCAAAAGTAGTCAATGTGTCGGCCGTGGCAACGTTGCCTCGCTAGGGCGGTAGCGGTCTAGAAGAATCGCGCACATTTTTTGAGGGTCCGTTTCGTCCGGGTACGTGGCCATCGCCTCCGTAACTTGTGCTTCGGGGAAAATTCCTGCTAGATGGAAATGCATCCGTCGCCTCGCTTCCCAATGTTGAAGAGCCCCTTCGGAAGCGCAAGGCGAGAGAGACATCCCCGCCATCTGTGGCGCGATCGCGCCTGCTGCTCCGACCGGGGCCGACGACACACGAGCGGCTGCCGCGTGAAGTCTCGGGTCACAGTTGGGGTTTAGTGTGAGTTGTCGCGCAAGTTTTCGGTGAGGATTCGGATCCGGCGGAGGCTGAGACGGTCCCGGGATTTGAGCTCGATCGAAATGCGAGACGAGACTAGCGTCAGCCAATCGTGGCGTTGCAGAATGCGCTCGGGCTAGTGGTTTCTTGTTATCGACGGGCCTTCCGCTCGGAGGAAGACTTAAAGTGTGCAAATCGCGCGCTTTGCGTGCAGCCCGTTCTGACAGTTTCTCTGCGACGGATTTATGCGGTCGTCCCGCTCTTTCCGGGTGGTGGAATTTACATTTATTCCCGTAAGTGCACTTGCGCCCGTAGGGGCACGCGGGAGGCGGGTCGCTACGAGAGGGCGGCGCTCGAAGAAAAGCATCCAACGTGGGACCCGATCGACCTAGAGGATCATCGGGTGGCATGAATCTGTCGTTAACAAACGAAAACATCAGCAGTCTTTCCTCGACAACCTTTCGGAATTCAGGGCTCTCTGCAGCGAGGTCCCTATAGTTATCATTTGAAACGACGATTCCATCCGTTTCGGCAGCCAGTCGTAGGATGTATCTATCATCGTAGCAGATAAGTCGTTTTCCGCCTAAAAGCCTACTTGGTGTGTAGACGAGTACGCGGTTTCGTTCGAGGCGTTCTAGTGCGTCTCTATCGGCTACTGGGTTGTCTGGTCGAGAAGCTTCTTTTCGCCATTTTGGTACGAACACTGTTATTTCTTTGTGTCCTCGAGCTCGAAACCAATCTACACATATTTCGATACCTCTGCATGAGAACACCTCCTTATTTCCGTGGCTGTAAAGAAAAATTAGAATGAAGACATACTATCTTTTAGGTCTTGCGCTAGTCAAACATGCTAGCTTATTTTTGGCTATTGTGCAATAAGACGTAACGTTTACGCTGTGCATACCGTAATGTTTATCCCCTAAAGTCGTGTAAACTACTCTACTCGAGGAAAAATAATAATACTATCGTGGCGAAATAATGTGGCCGACAGGTCGTGATACAAGTTATCCGGCGACGTGTGCCTTTGCGAGATATGTGTGATGTGTTCTCTCGTTGCCTCGTTGGTCTAGTCACTAGTGGTTGGCATGTTCGACTGCGGCCGACGAGGACCCGGGTCGGGCCATAATTAAGTATTGGGGTTTTCTGACTACAATTTCTCAGGAGATAGGAAGTTGGCGGTGTTTCACCCCCGTGCCTCGGTGAGCACGTTAAGCAGTCTGTCACGGTTATTATCACTAACATGATAATAGTCGTCAAAGCCCGCCAACCCGCATTGAAGCAGCGTGGTGGGTCAAAGCTTTAATTCCCTCTCTCGGAAGTGGAGAAGCAAGTCCCTCTGGAAGCCTGTGCTCAGCAATGGGAAGTTAAAGGGTGGTTGTGGTGGTGGTATTCTCGTTACCTCATAGCAACATTGCTGCCGTCGATGACGATGTGCCTGAGCGGCGCGCGGTCGGGCAGCGGCTCTGGCTCGGCGGGCGGCGGCGGCGAGGGCGCTCGCGGCGGCCTCTTGGCTGCGAGGTTGATGAGCTCTGCCAGCAACTCATTCCGAGGAGGATCGGGGCCTAGGCGCTGCAGGGCGGTCCGGGCTAGGCGTTCAGAGTAACCCAGTTTCACCGCGAACTCAATCTTAGCCTGAAAAATAATGTTAATTGAACAATTGAACATCATCATCATCAGCCATTATGCATCCACTATTGGATACCTCTTTTTTTTAACAATTTACATAGGTAATCACAATATGGTTGGGTTTTGTTGGGCACATTTCGGGGAATGTCTAGTCGTTCTCTATCCCTTAGTAAAACTGGGAACCCATATTATAATTTCATCCAGTTCACTCCATACTGTGTTTCTAAGCTATATTAAAAATCTGCTGAGAAATACATACAGTTGAAAAATGCAGATAAACCTAAACAGAGGGATATCAAGCTTTTAACTAAGGGATTGACTAAGGGCGTTTGTCCACCGCCGCCGTCACCGGGACAACCGGCCTAAGGGTCAACAATTATTGAACTGTTTTTAATGTGATCATTGATGTAGAATTGATGTATAATGTCATACAGATAAATAAATGTGAAAGTGCATTGTTGTAGGTAATTATTATTATCGTTATGTTATGACTTTATGTAGTTTATTCAGAGATCATTTGAGTGATCAATTATGTTTATGTACATAATATATTATCTACCTAGGATTATGCAACGTTAACATTTATTACAACTTACAGATGTTATCTCTTGCATATTTTTTGTCTACAAAATATTTAATATATTTTTTGCACAAGGTTGATGGAATGATGAAATACACCGATTTGTGTCAAACACAGCGTGCGATGTTGATGTATTCAGAATTTCTCATCCTTGTCGATTAGGATAAATAAAGGAGGATATAAATTTCCAACAAAACGATGAAACATATTCATTTGTCTGTCTAGCGTCTACCCTACCTTAACGGCGTAGAATTATAGTCTCGCGAATTGCCTAAGACCCGAATCGCTTCACTTGGTTTCAGGCACCTGTTGCAAGGCTCCGAGCTCTGACGAATATTTTGAATCACAAGTGAAGTAATCGTTTCGAGTGCCATTGTCGTAAAGTTACTAAGAGTGTGTAGGTACATTTGGGGTGCACTGCAATCTGCAACGCCCTAAACCACCAAGGTGGCAAAATGGATACACAAAAACAAGCTTGCAAACGCCCGAAATATGCGATGACTGATGTCTGATTTTGCCACATGGATGGGAGATGATTTCACTCTCTCTCGTGAGGGACTTCCATGACAGCGCGCGGCACTTTGATCGTGGCATGGCGGCAGGTAAGATCGTAATCAGCGGCGTACTTTTAGTGGACTAAAACAACAACTTTACCTGGTTCGGCTGTGACGGTGGCGGTGCGAGGGTGACGTGCTCCGCGAACTCCGCCCCGAGAGTGTCGGAGGGTGTCCGCGAGGCAGTGCGGTGGCTGCCGTCATCGTCACACTCCGAGTCGTAGCTCGAATCCTCGCCACGTTCACCAGCCCATCCCAACGACGACTCCACATATTTCTGTTAAGAACAAAACAAACTCAAACGTAAAATATTACATCATTTCACGCCAGTTTTCACCGACAATCCCTAAATTTTCCTAAGCTAGTTAGTGAGATTTATCACATACAATAACTGTCACCTAATGGGCTTAGGTGGTCCCTTAAATTTAGGGATTGTTGGTGAAAACTGGTATCAGTCTTCGAATCTAACTTATTTAGACACTAGATGATGTCCGCGACTTCGTCCGCGTAGTTTAAGGTTTTTCGTTTCCTGCGGGAACTCCTTAATTAATCCGGAATAAGCCTTTATCTTTCCCCGGGATGCAAACTACCTCTGTACCAAACATCAAAATCGGTTGAAAAGATGGGACGGGAAAGCGTAGTAAGTATAGACATAATAGACTACTATGAATATGGATTACAATCTATCTCTCTCCCCTGACTCGTATTTGTCATTGCTGAGTGTCGTGAGAATCAATTTATCACGGTTTCTCGGGATAATAATGTGGATCCTTCCCCGTGCGATTCAACTAAGAGTGCTATTACCTACTACTTAGGTTTAACCGTTTAACTACTTTATTATTGTAGGTAAGTGGTAAACGTGCCCGACGAAGGCCAATTTTGAACCAGCCAAGTTTTTGTCACCCATGCATTAACCGAATTGGGTCAACGTTGCTTAACTAGTAGGTACAAGCGACTAATATACGGTGTCGCAACTAGGCCACGCGTCCTTCAAGTAGCAGAATCATTAACAGTCGCTAGTTAATGGCCGGGTATAGGCTAGAACGAAGAAGATATCTGCAGTAACATCGTTTTACACCTTCGTTCCCACAGCGATCAATAAGAACATTTTACTTCTGTACCGGCGCCGGCGCAGGACAGGGTCACGAGGGCGTCGAGGCGGATCTACGGATGATCATTGACCTTTACCGCGCGCGCAACTCCTCAGCGTACCGGTTATAATTCATTATTCACCATTAAGGTGCCAATACACCGCGAAACTACACACGAACATGCAATTCCATAAATCCACGTGCTGTTTTGTGTGTGACCAATTTTTAGCTATAGGTACGGTCTACGTAAAGCGGAAGCAAAACGATTCGTTCAGATAATGTGGTATATGGCTTATAAATACTAGATGTATTTATGTTGATGCATGATGTTTTTAAAAATCCAATGGAACTGGGAGGTGCCTTCCAAATTGGCAGAACAGGGGCTATTCCGGAAAACTTTCGCCATCACCATTATTCATTGAATGATCGGTGTTACCATGGAATATAATAGGTATCTACTATCAATTGGTAATTTTTTACATTTATAGGTACTTATCGTTTCACTTTTCCAACACCTAAACCCTTCGATTAATACCAGTTGTCGAGTAAACTGAAAGGAAACTCAATTTGCTTCTTAGTCACGGCTACATCCGCCTTGGTGTTCGCAAACTATTTTGCCAAGTCTTAAGATCTAAATCTGGGTGTAGATTGCGTTACTTTTGCCAAGTTAGCAACTTATGTCGCAATAACTTACTGCTTTACAAAATAGGTAACTTGTAGCAAAGTCTGTATATCTATGTCCATAATAGGTATCTATATATTATGTAGAAGCGAAATACCACTCACTCACTCACTGACTATAGTCAGTCAGTGAGTGAGTGAGTGGTATTTCGCTTTACGATATCTTAGGAACTATAAAGCGTACAGACTTGAAATTTGGAAGGTAGATTCCTTCTATGGTGTAGACGCCAGCTATGAAAGGGTTTTGAGAAAATCCACCCCTAAGGGGTTAAAATAGGGGTTGGAAGTTTGTATGAAAGTCCTTTGTTTTTGAAGTTAGAGACATGAAAATTGGCAATTAATTTATTAGTTATAAATAATAAAAACCTGTGTAAGCAATTTTACGAAAATGTACCCCAATAGGGGTGAAATGGGGGTTGGAAGCTTACGTAAGGGTTCCAATTTTTTGAAGTAAGAGACTTGAAAATCGGGATTTAGGTTATTAGTTTTAAGTTATAATAAACTGTATAAGCAATTTTAGGAAAATCTACCCCACAGAGGGTGAAATGGGGGTTGTAAGTTTGTATGAAAGTCCTTTGTTTCTGAAGTTAGAGACTTGAAAATCGGGATTTAGGTTATTAGCTTTAGGTAAATAATAATAACCTGTATTAGCAATTTTACGAAAATCCACCCCTAAAGGGGTGAAATGGGGGTGAAAGGTTAAATAGAAATTTTATGACTTTGAAGTATAGACATGAAAATTAGCATTAAAGTTATCAGTTTTAAATAATAAAAAACCTGCATAAGCTATATAAAGTCTCTATAGATAGGCTGTTTGCAGCGGGAAAATTTCATAATCTCATAGGAAATCAACAATTGTACGCGGGCGACCTCTAGTACTTACCTATACGAGTATAAAAATTGATCGTGAGCTTTTCACGAAAATTGTTCTCAGTAACAATATATAAAATATCTTTTCGTTATTTAGACACGACTGCTTGAAAATAAAAGTACCCAAGCAGTCGGTAAGTATCGTTATAAGTAACTAGCTAATGCCCGCGACTCCGTCCGCGTGGTTTAAGTTTTTTTGATTCCCGCGGGAACACCTTAATTTTCCGTGATAAAAAGTAGCCTATGTCACTCTCCGTCCTCAACTATAACCAAAAATCACTTCGATCCGTTGCTCCGTTGCGGCGTGATTGAAGGACAAACCAACAAACAAACTGACTTTCGCATTTATAATATTACTTAGTATGATTTCCATCCATAAAAAAAAAAATTATTTCGATATATACTTACCTACTTACATATCGCGCGAGGTTCTATCGGATTAAAACAAAAAGCTTTAATTTTACTATTAATAAGTAATATAAAAATTGAGTGTTCGCTCGTAATCTTCAGTTTTTGTAGTATACAGCAATACAGCACAAACTATAGGCTGATATGACGTAGGTACTACATTTCTAAAGTGTGCAAGATGTCAGTACGTAAACCAGTAGACCTCAACATTATCAAATTATTATTAAATCAGCATAGGTATAAATATTTAATGGTTACATAAATGATAATAATCATTATTGCCTACTTACAATTTATGTATGTTGTGACTATTCGGATAGTCATGGTAAAAACGTTAAAGAAACTAAATTGTGCACGAAAAATTATTTATTCGAGCCTAGACTCTAGGAGGCTACGTTCACAGATTTAGGATTGGTCTTACGAGCGAGACCAATCCTAAATCTATGCCTAGGTTCTACTTCAAAGTGCAATTTTTTGGTAGCCTCTGAGTTAGAAATTAGACAGAGACAGCTGTCAAGTACAATTTTAAATCGGCTAAAGCGACACATACAGCAGTTCCGGTAAAAGGTCTATTCACTTATAATAATATAAATAATATACAATTTTAATTCTGAATATTATTGTCTTTTTAAAGACAATATTATTATCTTCTTATCGATATCGAGACCTCAGCATTAAAATGCTATCGAGGCATTGCGGTGAATCTCGCGAACCATATTTTTTTAGAAAGTCGCATCCGGATTCGCGCCAGGCGGAGCGCTTCCGTGTACACTGTTTGGATGTGGGCTGCTCCGTGCGAGAGCACGAGAGACTCGCTTGATTTCGTTGAAGATTAGTTTTTTTTTAACACTTTCGATTTACTATTATAATCCAAGTATAGTGACTGTCATCATCTGTCTAATTGCGATAGCATTTATTTACAACTAGCTGATGACCGCGACTTTGTGGAATAGGTAAGTTTTTTTTAATTCCCATCGAACTCCTTAATTTTCCGGGATAAAAAGTAGCCTATGCTATGTCACTCTCCAGGTCCTCAAAAATAACCATGCAAAAAATCACGTCACGAAAAACCAACAAACAAATACACTTTCGCATTTATAATGATAAGTGAAGTGATAGTAAGATTACCTACTTTGAGTGTCGCAATTCGCCAGATCTATGGACGTGGACAAAAACTAATTATAATAGGGAATATGCATGATTTATTTTTATTTCTTAAATCAATCATTTACATCTTTATAACATAGTAAAAAATATAAATAGGTTTGAAAATAGTAATATTATTACGTTAATTGGTGTTTCAAAGTTAAGTATAAATTTGAGCCGTTCAAACGCCACCATTAATCGCGCGCTTTTGATGACGTCATTGGTTATGTCCCGTGTTTGTTTACTATAACTATTCAGTTCAGTTACTTTATAATTATTATTATTTAACAAGTAATCACACAGGAATACAGTTTTAAAAAATTTTTTCGCACAAACACTACTAACACAGCATGAATATCGACGCCGATAAATCCACTGACGTGACCATTTACGTCACATTTCATTTCGACCAATGGTGACGCGTTTTGCAAGTTTGAATTTTTCTTGGTTTAAACAATAACTAAATAAAAAAAATAACTTTTAAGTATAATGTAAAGACAATAAAGACTAGAAAAAAATATTTGAGACAAATTTAAATTTTATGCATATTCCCTATTATATCAGTGGTGTAAGGTACCATCAATCAATCGATGTTACTGAATGTAGCCCTTTCCTGATTTGAAATAAGTTTCGCTCGCGTCATTATAATATAGAGTTAATGAAAATCGTTAACCCTAGCAAGAAATTAAATTATTCTATGCATCTGTTATCTCGTTGGTCTGACAACATCACCAAGCTTACGGGGAAAACATAGAGGAGGCTTGCCCAGCATCGGGAAGAGTTACGTGTGCACATGAGGCCTATCAAATAAATATTATAAATGCGAAAGTTTGGATGGATGGATGGATGTATGGATGGATGGATGTTTGTCACGCCAGAACGGCTGAACGGATCTGGATGAAATTTGGCACAGAGATATATTATAGTCTGGTCTAACACATAGGCTACTTTTTATCCCGGAAAATTAAAGAGTTCCCGCGGGAAACACAAAACCTCGATCCACGCGTACGAAGTCGCGGGCATCAGCTAGTGTCAAATAATGGATGAAAAAAGGCTCTTAAAGAAGAAGAGAAGATGCATCTACTACGGGTTATGAAGCGCTCCATAATTACAAATGGTGGTTACCAAATATGAGAATACACTTTTATGATGGTAAATCGATGGAAACACATGTTAAATATAATGAGAAGGAATAGAGTCGAAGAAACTTGCTATAGCTAGTTGTACTTAAGTATTAATTTTATATGAAATACTTGAATGATTTTGTCGATGACGACATAACCTTTCTTCGTTGATACAAATCGTATACACCTAACGACTAACGAACATTGTCAACAACCCGATTCCATGAGAACTTATGCAAATGCAGCCAGTAATTGCAAAACCTGCCATGTAGATAAAAGCAATTTATTGGCTGACAAGTGAACAATATCTATTCTCCACTATATAATCAATACTATGTACAGTTACATGCACTGGTAACAACTAGTATTATTAAAAAATATAGTTACTTATATGGAAAATGCATTAAAAGAACACTAGATCTCCTGAGTTAGTTATTTTAACCAACAAACTTTGCAATAAAATTATACAAACTTTTCTATAATACACTAGTTTTGCTTTGAAATAAAGCATTGAATGAACTTTAATTTACGTCATAAAAAAATCATCACACTTAGGCATAGAACTTATAACAAGCGTTTAGTTTGTAACTTAAATTGTGCTAGTTAAATTGTTATTGGTGCAGAATGAAAGCAGATGACCATATCATTTTATTTCACTTTTATGATTCACAAAATACTATTGTGTTTGTAAACCGAGCAAAGTAAAGAACAAGCAGCTTGTTTAATAAAATATAGGTGAAATTCTGTTGCAAAATTGGCATGTCGCAAGTAAACCAGTTAGCCTAGTTTTTACCATAGTGGTTTGTATCATCTTGTAAGATAACATTGTTTACTTTTACAAAGTACACAAAAGATAAATAAGTATTAATCTCTTTTATTAAAGTGTATCTTTGATTACTTAAAACCGGCCAAGTGCGAGTCGGACTCGCGCACCGAGGGTTCCGTACTCAAGAAGTAGGTATAATTACCTTTGTTAATGAACCGCAAAACTAACTTTGTTTGTAGAGGTTTACTGTTAATATCAAAAAATTACGTTTGTTGTATGGGAGCCCCCCTTTAATATTTACTTTATTGATATTTAATTATTTATTTTGAAAGGTAATATACAAGTTAATATTCTGTGAAAATTTGAACCGTCTACCTGTTACCGTTTTTAATATTGAGCAAAAAAATACGAAAAAAACACGTTTATTGTATGGGGACCCCCCTTAATATATATATTTTTTTAATTTTTAGTATTTGTTGGTATAGCGGCAACGGAAATACATCATTTGTGAAAATTTCAGCTTTCTAGCTATCACGGTCTATGAGATACAGCCTGGAGACAGACAGACAGACAGACAGACAGACAGCGGAGTCTTAGTAATAGGGTCCCGTTTTTACCCTTTGGGTACGGAACCCTAATAAGGAAGCGTAACAACTAACGAGAACGGCGATCGCAAAAAACCCATTCCACGGCAAATGAGAATAGTTTGTCTATGAAGCTTAGCATAAAAACAAAGACAGCTGACAATAATTACCTGACGTTTGAAGAACTCCTCAGAAAAAATGAAAAAAACCCATTGGATTCTCCTGTTTTTGATACGGTCGTCAAGCCAATGCTTGGCATCGGTTTATTTTGTTTACGTTTTTTTCCTATTCGTACTGTGCACCAAACGTAACTTTATGAACGGGAGTAGCTATGCAGTGTGTGATCTTGGAAAACATCAAGGTCACACAAATGGTCAGACACATTGTAATGTCGCAGTTCGCACTAAATATGCAAATTAGATAGGTACCTACTACCTCTTGCTTATACGCATTGTTGTTTTAATGATTACAAATTAACAATTGTGAACGATCTTTTAATACGCAGCGGGCGGCATGAGACATTTATCCATGAATAGGTAGTTTCCTCTACAAGAATTCTTATTTCTTACCCAAGCATATAAAATTATGATTTTGGAGCTTTCAACCAAAAGGAATAATAGGTTATGGGGCTGTAAACCTTTAGTTTTACTTAAGTACCTAGTATCCCAAACAAGGTTGTTAAGTGCGACAGTTACAAAATTGTTTAAACTTGATAAACTTATACTTAATACATTTAATGCGGGGCTTTTTCTAGAATTATTAATGTTGCTAGATACATTTGGACTTTATCTGCGGTTAAATCTAGTTTTTTTCATATCAATTTATTTAATTATTATTTTATCGTAAATATCGACCTCGTCAATAGGAGGACCGAAAGAACGGATTTAACCTTGATAAAAAATATGATACAAAATACGCATTGACAAAACAGTTAATTGCCTTGATTTATTCGCGACCTACTTATATATTTGGAGGACACTATCTGTGTGTAGGTACATACAAAATACTTGACAAAATACAAATGGTGTAATCTATACTTCTATACTTTTTATTATAAATGCGAAACTTTGGATGGACGGATAGATCTATGTATGGATGGATGGATGTTTGTTATTAAATCACGCCAGAACGGTTCAGCGGATCTGGAAGAAATTTGGTACAGAGACTGATTAAAGTCTGGAATAACACATAGGCTACTTTTTATTATCCTGGAAAATTAGAGAGTTCCCGCGGGAACCAAAAAAATCTCAATCCACGCGGACGAAGTCGCGGGCTAGTTTTACATATTTTCGATTATAATCCGAAATATTGGATGGATGTCTGGATGGATGTTTGTTACTCAATCACGCCGCAACGGCTGAACGGATCTGGATGAAATTTGGCACAGATATAGATTTTAGTTTGGAATAGCACATAGGCTACTTTATATACCGAAAAATTAAGGAGTTCCCGCGGGAATCAAAAAACCTCAATCCACGCGGACGTAGTCGAGTTAATATGCGCATTAGGTATAAGTAAATAGGAAAGCAACAAAGAACTTACGACCTGAACGTGGAGCTGAAACAAACAATCTTTATGCACTAAGTACCTAGTACCCACCCGAGACAATAGGAACGTACCTTAATGTGCTCAATGTGTTTCATTTTTGACTAGGTAGGTACTTACCAAATTCAATATCAATTGACTATTCTAGGTTAGCCGTTAGGTACTGGATGATTCTTCGTCCGCATGGATTAAGATTTTTTTGTTCCCGCGGGAACTCTTTTATTTTCCGGGATAAAAAAGCATATGTCCTTCCCCGGGATACAATGTACCACTGTACCAAATTTCATCAAAATCGGTTGAGCAGATGGCCCGTGAAAGCGTAGCAGACAGACAGACACACTTTCGCATTTATAATATTAGTATGGATTAGTAGGTATGGATTTAACCATTCGATGTTTTATTGACAAACAAAATATTTACGAGCGCGTAACAACAGAGGTTATCGAATATACGTCATTCCATCTCACTGACGTCTATTGTAATCTATTTTAATTTGCGTGTTGTCTACATTAAAATGCGTTTATTTGCATAATAATTACTCAAAGTTATTTGCAGACAAAATTATGCGAATTTCATTTATTGCGTATTTTCGAAGGCACTAATATTTTTGATATACTAGCAAATGGTTGTGACTTGCAAAAGATTGAATAATTCGGTCTATCACCGAGCACTAGAGTATAAGAAACCTCCTGTGGCTTCCTATTCCTATGTGGTTATTCCTTGTCTACATTAATACATTGTACTCTATGCAAAATTTCAGTTTTTAGGTCCATTGGAATTTGGAGTTAGTGAGTGAGTTAATTTCTCTTTATTGTATGAGATTGGCGATGCATCGAAGAATTTCGGTATCTATAGCAAGATCCCACATAGCTTCGCTTGACCAAGAACTGTTTCTTGATGGTGACGGGCGACGGCTGACAATTCAATCGAAGAGGTACCTACTTACTCAAAAATGTAATCGCTGTTAGTATGGCAAACAAAATATAAATAAAAGTAAATAATTCTTAATTTGAGGAATGACCATGTACCCAACAGAAAAGTTTTAAATGTTGAAAAGTAGGTGGTAAAAGTATTTCATTTATTAAAAAATTTAAACAGCACGGGTACAGTCCCATAAACTTATCTAACCCTGCAGTGGCCTAAATTTGGAACTAATTTTTATGCCTGTTTAGTTTTTATTTTATTTTTCCTAAATACTAGTCACGCTGTCACCGGATCAGATAAGTTAGTGGGACTTTATTAGTAGGTACAGCTCTATTCCGTGCCAGTAAACGGCTAACGATGTAATGAATGATCATTTGATTCGATCTTTCGAATCCTGCAAAACAAGTTAACTGTGTAGCGGGTAGCTACTAGCTAGGCCTTAGAAAGTATTTAGTTTTAAATTTCTATCCACGGCTCTACTTAATAATACTGACATACTCATCCTTAGAACCACTGATTAATTATTATTAGCAGCTCAAAATATGAAGAACGTGTCTGTGAATAACCTTTGCTAAATCTTGTTTTGATTACATAATGTCATGCCACGATAATTCGAAGCAAATGACGTATGTTCTAACTCCTAAATCATCTCTACATCCGGTAAAACGTTGTGTATTCAGGAAAAATACATACATAGGTGTAATTAATACACTTACTAAGAAACAAAGGGAATTACGATTGTCTTCGAAACAGATTGTTTACCTTATTTATTACCTGATATTTTTGTTTACCTTATATTTTATTTACTTACTTACCTACTGTAAAAAATTGAGACGGAAATTAATTTGACTTCATCTATTTGTATTAATAACGTTGATCGTGCTGCCAAATGGTTATTTACTTGAAAGCGTTTTTAGAGTTCCGTTCTCAAGGAACCCTTAAAGGATCACTTCATTGTCTGCCTGTCTGTCTGTCAACCATCTTTTTCCGGTAACGCGTGGAGGTAGGCCTTAGTATCTATTTGATATTATATTGAAATGAATATAATATCAAATAGGTACTAAGGCCTACGGTCCCTTGGAGCTGTAATAAAATCAAGCTTCTAAGACAATGCAATCAAAAGATACGGCCGTTTATGCCGCATATTTTGACACTCGCCAATAAATCAAAACCTATAGGGTACTTCTCGTTGACCTAGAATCATGAAATTTGGAAAGAAGAAAGCTCTCACAGCACAAGTATAGGAAAAAAAATCGAAAATCGACAATTAGGGTTCCGTAGTCCGTACTCGTAGGGTGTCGAATTGTTTGTCAGGCGCTACCAGTTACCATAGTTGTGTACTTAAGCCAGTTATGTTACAGCTTCACAGTTGATTACGTTTTGTTATCTACACGAAATACCTACCTTATTACCTTAATAACAAGAAAGATGTCATATCTTTCTTGTTATTTAGGTACTTAAACAATTTATATTGTGTGGTAATACGGAACCCTTTATGTGCGAGTTTAACTCGCATTTGACCGGTTTTTATCATTAAATATGTATAATTGGTCGCCGAAAAAGCCGGATGCCACCCATTTTTCAACGCAGCGGGTGCTTTGACAAAACAAAGCCATAAATCCGTAAAACGCCTCAATTACATATAGGATACAAACAGATATGTTCACCCTTGGAGAAATTCTACCGCACGATTGTCCTAGAGATAAGAACGACCAATGGAATAGGATTACATATATCGGCGACGTCGGCTCATACGATATTTTGCCGACGTCAGAGACCAACAGGATGCGAGCTAAACGTACCTAAGTATACTGATAGGGTTGCTAAATAACCACTTATACTGCAAAAACCGTGCAAAATGCAAATTATATTATAATTCCCAAGTGGAACCACAAATTCAATAGTTTAAAGATATGGAAGCTCTAAAAGCCCAACGGCAAAATTACCCGAAATGAGCGTTTGACAATCTTTTTTCTTGTGTCGCTATGGACTCTTAAAAGTTTAATTTTTTTTAACTTATAGGCGACTTAACGAATTGCTTAACGATTCATATCGTAAAAGCAAAGTAAATAGCTGATGCGTTTGACTGCGTTTCTAATATTTTCAGAATAACAAATCACCAATTTGTGCAGAGTGATAGCCATCGCAATCTGGACGAAGTTACTAAGTAGTTAGAAGTAGCACGATGAAAGATATTTATTCATTTTTCAGCAGGCAACCCTGATCAATAATTGAAACTCTTGTAGGTAATTAGCGTTATATTATTTTGTTTTGATATCTCTAATCATTACTCATTGAATGTTTTTGTTTATTTTGAAGACAATTCGTATTTTTTTTATAACAATTAATGATGGTTATTAAATAGCACTGGCAGTCAACATTAATCAAAGAATACGAGTATGATTTAATTAGAAAACTAAGTACTTAATAAGAAAAAGAAACAAGTTGATGTGATACAAAACTTGACAGTAAAATGAATAGACTTGTAAATGTATTGGAATTGTTTCAGAGATATTTTGCGCATCTCTTGTTTTACCAGATAGTGGAGTTATTTTGTAGATAGAAAGACCATCTTATAATGGAACCAGTAACAATCGAAGAAGAGAGATTAGATTTAGGTTAGGTTTGTAACAAAAACCTTTAAATTTAAAAAAAATTCTTCGTTATGGGTATCCTTATGATATAATATGACGTTGTTTCAAGACGCCTGTACGTGGCAATCGTAAACTTAGAATATTTAATGGTGACATCGCTATAATCTCCGACGATAGAGATTTAGGATAGAAACTTTATTTACCAAAACTTCTGTTCTGGTAAATAAAGTTTCTGTTCTTCTGAAATATTCTGTTGAACAGCTGGGCGACCGCGTATCTTTTGCATAAATTATTGATGAGTCGCAATCACCTCCGATTGGCTGAATTTATGGTATTCTTGCTGCGTCAATGGATTTCATCCAATAGTGGAAGAGTGTTAACCAATCAGAGGTGATTGCAATGTATCAATGATTGATGCAAAAGTTACGCGGTCGCCCTGAAGATCTGTAAAATTAAGATACAAAAGCCTTTCATTTGACTATTTTATATTATATTTAGTGAGAGAATAAAGATGAAGGTGGAATAAAAGGCGTAACTAGTAAGATGATGGAGCATTTAACTCGTTAGTCGTTACATGTGTTTGCCAAAAGAACATTAAAAAATAAATTATTAATCATATTATTATAATATCATAATAAGCGAAGCTGTGAGGGCCACAATCTCATGAATAATTTATAGAAATGATATATTATTACGTCATATCAGTTATTGGGTGGCCTTCTCACTCTCGCGCAAATATCAATGGGAAATATTCGGTGTCTTTGAAACGAATTAATTTTATAATTGGTGTGATTATAATAGATGCGTCCAAAATAAATTAGGATGAAAAAGAACATAAATAGGTAACTAAAATTCAAATTACCTATTCTAAAACAGGATCGCTTTTGGATAAAATAAACTATAAATACATACCTACAATCTTACTAATATTATAAATGCGAAAGTTTGGATGGATGTATAGATAGGTATATGGATGGATGGATGGATGGATGTATGGATGTTTGTTACTCAATCACGCCCCAACAGCTTTACGGATCTGGACACAGAGATAGATTAGGTATAGTCTGGAATTACTTTTTATCTTTACTCAATCCACGCGTACGAATTCGCGGGCATCAGCTAGTACCTAATAGATATAAGTAATAATTGTGAGTTGTAACCTAGGTTATTGTGTAAAACAATATTAATGATGATTATAAAAAATTATGAATCCACGTGTTTTTCTTTTAGAATGACTGAAGCTAAAGCTAAACCTAGTTACCCAGATTGTATCCAGGATCAATAACGCGAATAACGCCTTTTTAAAATCTTTATTTTATTTACTTACTTAAATGGCTACTCTGTTTATTTGCATAAAATTTTAGGATACATTTAACAGAAAATTAATTTTTTTTGGTTTATAATTAATCTATGTCTATACATCGGAATACCTCTCTATCCCTGAGTTACCAATCGTACCGGATACACCTTAAAGGTCCGTTCCAACAAATATTGTTAGAAGGTTGCCGCAACAACGTTTTATCGCAACGATCATATTGTATTCTTTTCGTCACAAACTGTTGCTATCTGACATCCGTCTCCGAATTGTAATAAATAATCTTTTTACACATAGCTGCTTTACTTTAGTCTATACTTAATTTGGTTCAATCATGTAGAACGCTATAAATGTAAATATCTAAAGTCCCAGTTGTCCTCTTCTTCATTTTCTCCCTAGCGATAAGGTTGTCTTTAAGAGATTGCTGGCGATAAGACTCTCTTATTGTAACTATATTTTATGTTGTTTTTGTGGTGTACCTACAATAAAGTATATACATACATACATATGTATTATGTAAATATCTAAAATAATAAGCAGCATATAGGTATATTGTATAATTTTATCAAATACAAGAATAGCAGGACAAAAATGTAATGATGCCGTTTGGACAGATGAATGACTGTTCGGCAGGCAATATTTCAAAAATCAGTTCGGTCATATTACTCGTAACTTAACTTATTCACTCCAAATACTTTTTGCTAATCTATCGAAACTAGGTCATTCGACTTAATATAGCTATCAACTTCATTCATTTCGTAAGGATTGTTGGCAACTTAATTTAGTAGTTATGCGGATGCTGACAGAATATCTTCAATTCGGATTTTGTAACACGAAAGGTTGGGTGGTATTTGATGGACCTTGAACTTATCAAAAAGGTTCAAATTTAAATTATGATGTATGCAGTTTCAAGAAAATCTAATTAAAATATACACAACAAAACGGATCTGCTTCATAGCAAACTATCTTTGCAATGCTAGTTTGGAAAATATCGTAGAAAATGTTAACTGCTTTTGACAAAAGAAAAGCTGTTTACAAAATTGATGAGGCACCTAGTAAGTAGTTACAAATCTCTCAAACTCAATGTTTTTATTCAAGTAGGCGTTGATGTGCTTTTGAGTCGAGTGAATCTACCACTGGTTCGGAATGCCGTTCCTACGGAGAAGAACCAGCAAGAAACTTGTGATCTTTTGATCTTTAGAAAAAAAAAATTACCATATAACATCAATGTGCCAATGGAGCGAGTCAAATTATGAATCTTTTATCATTTTCCCGGAGCATACTTTTAATGGATTTCATAAACTTGTGTAAAGTTTAGAATAAAATGTCACGATTTATTATACCTACCTAAAAATCAACATAGATACTATCTGAAATAGGAACATTGTAAAATAAGAATAACCGGCTTGAGTTTTAGTCCTGTCAACTTTTGGTTTTGTTTTGTGTACTTACCAAGTAACTCGTACAATTGCAAGACGATTTTCCATTTGGAATTTGATTTATTTAAATCACAAGTGCATCTCAACTCGACTCCGCCGTGCTTCCTTTTGTTGACGCTACTAATTAAAAAACCCAAAGTAGCAGTACTAAGATTAGACTTCCTTGAGTAATTATCTTATACACAACCATTGAAGTGAAGTGGTTCATTAATTAAACTACCCATAAAGCTTTAAAACAACAAATTTACATATTCATGAGCCAGTTTTCAAACGGCAATTGCCTCTCGGCTAGAGAAAATGACGTATCCGGCTGCATTGGGCACTTGATATTTTTCAGTTTATAACTAACCGCGGAAAACTTTCTAGGTCAAATTAACTTTGAGTTCTGAACTAGCTTGACATTAATTAATACCACATCGATTACTTTTACGATGACCACTAATATAGGACTTATATTTATTTAATCTCCAAACAACATTGATGTTGAATTTTAGTATTTCAATGCCAAACAACAACAATAATAATAATTATTCCATAATGTTTGGAATTCTTATGCTTTGCTATATTTATTTGCGCATCACGTATTTTTTTGCAATTTATGCAAAGTTATAAATGCGAAAGTTGATGGATGTTTGTTTGATTGAGTATTCACGCCAAAACGGCTGAACGGATCTAGATGAAATTTGGCACAGAGATTAAGGAGTTTCATCGAGAATCAAAAAACTTAAACCACGCGGACGAAGTCGCGGGCTTCAGCTAGTGTTATATAACCAAAATCTAAGTAAGCAAGCTCTCGTATCGTAAGTAACATATTGATAAGACAAAAATGAAAAAGAAAAACTGTGTTAAGTTAATCCATTAGATTCAAATCCGTGATCGGATGTCGTGGATAACGAGTGAATATAAATTACTGGTGCTCACCGCGGCCAAGTGAAAGTCGGCAATAATATCAGCTCTGAGTTCTGACCAACTGTCGCAAATACGTGTGCCTACTGGCAACAGCTCAAGATGGAATAGAAGTTAATATTTTTAACCCGACTACGGATAAGGAATGATTATGATTTTAGCAGTCTATGTATGTCATATTTATGCATTGTGTATTGTTCCACCGTAGAGTGCCTAAACTTCAGGGCCGATTTTGATGAATAAGGTGTCAATCAAATATAATATTCCGGGTGAGAAGGCTACATTTTATACCTACCTAATTTAAAAAAATCACTGTGACGGATGTGAGTTGTGACATCCAAAAAGGTAAGTAAATACTTTTTGTCGGGCGATATTATGCATGGTAATTTTTTTTAAATAATTTTCTCTCCTAGAGAGAAAATTGAAGACTTCGTGCAACCGTCCGGCGCCTTCAATTTTGCCTCCCCTCATTTTTACCGCTCTCGGCATTTTCCCGGCTTGCACCCCCCCTGAGATACATGCAAGAAACTACGCTTATACGCTACCTCTAATTTTACTACCTACAAAGATTTGCGTCCAGAAATTTCACAAGCAATTCATTGCATTTCATTAGACGATTATGCCAAGTACTAGAAAATAGGTAGTTACGAGTAGAACCATGTTACTGTAATAGCTTCAGTATGTAACAATGCAATAGTCTTTAGTAGGTAGGTAATAGTAATTACAATAACAATATAAAATAGGTTATATAGTAGCTGATGACAAAAGACCGGTATCATGGTGGGATCACGAATCACGATGACAAGCGGATAATTGTTTCGCAACTACTTAGGTAGGTACTATTGTTTGAAAACCTACGTGTATTTTACGTGTTATAAACTTTTAATAGCTGATGTACTTAGTTACTCATTTGTACATAGGGCTGGTTTCGTTAGTACTTATTATTGTTTTGAGAGTTTTATTATTGTATGTCTATTATCTACCTAATAGCTGAAGCTATCCCAAAGTTTATTTTTAAAAACTAAGACACCGAAAAATTAGTTAGTACCTAAGTAGAGTCTAGTCAATAAGTCATTCTGACGACACCATTATTATTGCTGCCAAGTAAGTATTTACTTTGGAAGAGTTGGAGAATTTCTCACATTTGTTTGATTTATCCATGCTTCACCATCACGTTAACGTTGAAGCATTCTAGTGGTTCAAGACTAAATAAAAACCGGCCAAGTGCGAGTTGGACTCGCGCACCGAGGGTTCCGTACTCAAGAAGTAGGTATAATTACCTTTGTTAATGAACCGCAAAACTAACTTTGTTTGTAGAGGTTTACTGTTAATATCAAAAAATTACGTTTGTTGTATGGGAGCCCCCCTTTAATATTTACTTTATTGATATTTAATTATTTATTTTGAAAGATAATATACAAGTTAATATTCTGTGAAAATTTGAACCGTCTACCTGTTACCGTTTTTAATGTTGAGCAAAAAAATACGAAAAAAACACGTTTATTGTATGGGGACCCCCCTTAATATATATATTTTTTTAATTTTTAGTATTTGTTGTTATAGCGGCAACGGAAATACAACATTTGTGAAAATTTCAGCTTTCTAGCTATCACGGTCTATGAGATACAGCCTGGAGACAGACAGACAGACAGACAGACAGACAGACAGACAGACAGCGGAGTCTTAGTAATAGGGTCCCGTTTTTACCCTTTGGGTACGGAACCCTAAAAAGACGAAACCCTTTGAGTGCATAGTGAATAGTGAGTAGTGACTGATAGTGTAGTGAAGTGCTGCCTGAAAGAACACGTAAACAAAGTGTTTATTTGCAACAAGAAAGACTAAGATATGTCATTGGTCAATTTCTCAGTACCTACGTAAGATAATTATAAGTAATTTAGGTTAAAGAAAAATTACTTACATAGTAGTCAAATAGTCTGGAATCTGGATGGATTGTAAACATACTAATGTTATAAATGCGAAAATGTGTTTGTTTGTTGGTTTATTGGTTTGTTAGTTTGTCCTTCAATCACGCCACAACGGGGCAACGGATCGACGGGCATTTTGGCATGGGTATAGTTGAAGGCCTGGAGAGTGACATAGGCTACTTTTTATCCCGAAAAGTTTATGTGGAGTTTCCGCTTTCCGCGGGAACCGAGAAAACTTAAACCACGTGGACGAAGTCGCGGGCATCAGCTAGTTAAGTATATTGAGCACCTTTACTCATACCATTACTACAATTGGTATTCAATTATATAGAAAGAAAAAAATTCTTTCACAGTGCTGCTATAAACTATTTTTCAATTACTTTGTAATTTACCCATGTTTAAACTGACTTATTGAACAGGCTCTACCAATAAGATAAACGTGAATGACATAACTTTACTATCAACTACCTACAAACTGTTACGTGATACTTCGCTGAGTAGAGACCAGATTACACTTTCAAGTTTCATTTGCATTTAAGTAGCATTCTGCAAGGATGTTTTTATAGGAATAAATTAATCTTGCATAGTTTTAGTTGATTTAACTATTAATTATATCTAACTAGCTGATGCCCGCGACTTCGTCCGCGTGGTTTAAGTTTTTTGTTATTCCCGCGGGAACTCCTTAACTTTCCGGGATAAAAAGTAGCCTATGTCACTCTCCAGGTCCTCAACTATGCCCATGCCAAAAATCACGTCAATCCGTTGCTCCGTTGCGGCGTGATTGAAGGACAAACCAACAAACCAACAAACAAAGTGACTTTCGCATTTATAATATTAGTATGATGATGATTACAAGACGCTGGGGATTTGTTTTAAAAGACGACTTACCTATTACATATCGTGTCCTGTTCGATACGAAGTACGATTAAAAAATAAATACATAACACACACGTTACGTATTTATCAATATTTGAACAATGTCGATCTTAATTAGCATACCTAGATGACGTTAACGAACCGGCTCTACTTCCGGGATCGTTATATCGCATCGTTGTGAATGAACATCATTACAATGCGACGTTGCGTACATCGTTTTGTGAAACTCGTGTGTTACACAGAACATCCGTGTTCGCTTAGTAGGGATAAGTAGCTAGACGGACATCGCGCTCACCTGGGAGTTGTCAATCGCGTACATAATAAATGCGAGTTACAGTGCGCGCTCGGAGCGGACGCATGGCATGACGCGCGACTGCGGCGTATATCGCGGCGAGACTAGCAAGTGAGGCGAATAGCGAGCACGACTCGCGAGCGCGTACGCACACCTCCACGCATGGGCCCGCCGAGTGAAGGGGAAGCGGGGCACGCGAGATCCGGGTTGCGCGCCCACAGTGCAGCGGGCGGCCCCCAAACAAGCGCCAAGCGCACAGCTGACCTCTGTCACTCACGAATACATCTGGCGGGCCGCGCATCCAGCTTTATATGTCACATCCGGATGTGGAGATGCGGAGAAATTAGATTGCTTATCATTTATTCATCAAACATGCATGTCCCATCTATGCTATTGCCTCAAAAGTTACTTTTAAGGATTGTTGGACTTCATCTATCATACATGGAACATTTTTAAACATCCATATTTTTGACTAAGAAGTAGGACTGGACTAACTGTAAAATAAAATATACTTTCTGTACCTACTTAAACTAAGTATGATTTTATTATTAATTATTGATAAGGACCAACCAAAATCTAGTTAAACTGATGAATTTTGTTTGTCTAAAGATCTTAACACAGCTATCTTTGGGATATCTTCTTTTCACTTACACTAACACATAAACAAAGTTCTTGAGTTTTTCACATTTTTCATGCAACAAAAATACTGTCAGGCAAGCAAACCCCTATTAATATATTTATCTACTCCAGCATCGAAAAGTTCCAATTTCGAATTTGACAACTATATCGAATTGAACCCTCTTTCGTGTTTGCTTCTCATAACGATACAGTTCGTTGTATGGGAGCTGTATCGTTATGAGTCGTAGCTGTATCGATATGGTTATCTTCATAAATAGGATACCTATAGCTTAGCGGCTCTGGGTTCTGGCACTTTTGGTTTTTATTAATTTATAAAGTAAAAAATTATAAAGACGTCCTTGTCGTAGATAAAATCTTGTATGCAACTGTACGTAATTAGTCATTTTAATTCTCGTACTATCCTATTTTGATACTCGGCAAGCCTCGTATCAAAAAACAGCACTCGAATTAAAATGACCCTCATTACGATACAGTTGCATAAATAGCTATTATCTACTCCAGCATCGAAAAGTTCCAATTTCGAATTTGACAACTATATCGAATTGAACCCTCTTTCGTGTTTGCTTCTCATAACGATACAGTTCGTTGTATGGGAGCTGTATCGTTATGAGTCGTAGCTGTATCGATATGGTTATCTTCATAAATAGGATACCTATAGCTTAGCGGCTCTGGGTTCTGGCACTTTTGGTTTTTATTAATTTATAAAGTAAAAAATTATAAAGACGTCCTTGTCGTAGATAAAATCTTGTATGCAACTGTACGTGATTAGTCATTACGATACAGTTGCATAAATAGCTATTATTTGATAGTCTCTCATTGCTGGATCTAATATGGCTATAAAAATACAATGTAAGATTACCTGTAAAGCAATACAATGGTAATATAATCTCCATTTATAGCAATCATTAATAATAGGTATTTTAGATAGCATTGAGGAAACTAATTTTAAGACAGCTTTGATAATCTTTATTAATGAAGCAACAGTAGGTACATAGTTAATAGTAAGTATTCTTGATATAAATAAATAAACTACTTAAGAAAATAGTACTTAAGTACATACTTACTCATATTTTATGACTGTCTACATTGCAAGTTTCTCAGAAAAAATAGATTTACTTACTTAGTATTAAAAATTACATTTATTATATTGATTGGTTAAATAAATAAAGCCTTATTGTTGTGGTGCTTCTTATTCTAGTAAGTACAATGACATTACTTAAGTTAATTTCTTACACACTATTTAAAAAAGAAAAAATTGTGATGGGTCAAAACTAATACTTAAATATTTAAAAGCATTTATCCTAATCATATTACTTAATATTATAAATGTGAAAGTATGTTTGTTTATCACACCGCAACAAAGCAACAGAGAGTTATATAGTTTCTTTTCATCTCGGAAAAGTAAGTAAGTAAGTACCCTGGGAATTATAAAAAGTAATTCCACACAGACAAAGTCTTGGGCATCAGCTAGTATCATAATAATGTTATAATTATTATGCAAAAGTGTACACATGTGTTACCTTCAATCATGCCTTAAACTAGCAACAGAACTACTTTTTTTTTTGCATACTAATGGCTAAAGATTTGCAAAGTTGACTACTATGTAGCACTGTACTACTTTTTATTACATAAGTAAGTAATGAGTTTCCATGAGGTTAAAATAAATACGAAATCCTAAAAGTAGGTACTTATTAACTTTTATTTTTAACTGGTAGTTTTCATAAATGATGTGGAATGGATTCCATTAATAAACAGTGGACTGTAATGATTTGCTTGTCATCTTTGTTTCATAGTTTTCTAGCCATAATCAGGTTTTTGGGAATTGATTGTTTATACATTTAGTATTCCAGTAAATATCTCTCTTTAGTGTTTATCATTATTAAGGAACTTCATCTCTTATCCAGATCTAGAATGTGCCACCTTTGAATGTGTTTTGTGTTGGTGGTTACCAGCAGTTTTTGTGCCAATACATTAGGGTGTTTCCCTAATCAAACTTGTACTTTATGGAATCCTTGATAACTTCCTCTTTGATTGTTGGCATGTCTGAATATCTATGAATTTCATCATTCCATATAAACCATGGTGCACCAGACATTGCTTTTTTCATAGATGGATCAATATTGTTATGAAGGATTCCCAAAGCCTTGGGTTTTGGGTTAAAAGTTAAAATATTGTGTATTATGTACTTTCAAAAGATAAATGTTTTTAGATAAGAATAAACACAGAATGTGCTCATAATTATTAATGTAAGTACTCACAACAACACTGCAAATACAAATTTGTGACTGTTGGCTGTATTTTAATCCCCCATGTGGGAAAACCCTTAATTAAAAAATTATTTCTATTAAAAGTGTTCTTGTGATATTAAGTAATTAAGGACTAATAAAACTGAAGCAGCTCTAGTTGGAGTTAATTTGACAAAATATTGGAGTTTAGAAGCATAAATTAACATGAAATTAACCAAGTAAGTATGTCTTATGAAATGTCATAGGCAAAAATATTTTATACTTACTTTACTTTTAAATAATATTGCTATGCATTATACTATAATGCAATAGAAGTTTCTAACAAATTTCCGCGCGAACCATAGGACACTTTAATTCCAATGAATGTAAGTCAGTTGTTCCAAAGATATTGTGTGTATAAAAGGTGTTCTTGATAGTTTTGTGGTGAATTATGACACCCTTTCACAGCATAGTACATCAATTTTAAATAAATTTCTGCAAATTTGTTGTATAACTTACTAAGACTCGATCTTGAGCACATAGGCTTAGTCGGCCTTTATTAACTTACATAAAATGGCTTAGCACAGTGATGATTATTGCACTTGTAAGCATTTTAAGTAGTTTGATGCTGCTATGCTAAAATGTTTTTTTCTTTAAGTAAGTACTTAAGTACCTAGGAAGTGTTTAACTTATAAATACATATCCTAGTTACAGTTAGTAATTTAGCTATTGTTGAAGCTCCACGAGAACCCTTCAGTTCTACAGAATTGTTTTTGTTAGTGTATACACATAATGGAAAGTGTTGTTAAGTCGCATGGACTGGATTAAATTAGATAAATATCTGAAATTTTGGCACTGGCGGGTAAGTGAACCGTAACCTAGCAGTCAAAGGTGCTCAGGGCGCGAATCCAAAGAGACGCAGGTTGAAATCCTGCCAGTTCCGCAATTATTGATATGTTAACTTTTGTTAATCGGGTAAGTAACCAGTTGAGGGGAGCAAAACATATAAACAGATATTTATGGATAGTAGAATGGATAATATGGGTGCAAACTGAAAATTCAGACCATTTCATAGAGATTGACTAGTATTATTTAATTTTTAGTACTTAGCTTACCTGTATCCGGTCCACAAGATCGCGAGGATTTAAATTACTGTCAACTGGATTCAAATTAAATGTAACAATAAAGTACACAAACTCTGGCTTCTCACTCGTGTCCCCACTTTTTGTTTCAGAAAGCGAAACATAGTAAAAAGTTTCTACCAAATTAAGGTATTTATTATAGAATTCGGTAAGGCACGATCGAGGAACTGATATAAACAACTGTTCTTTTGACATATTTCGATTGGTGCTGCGTTCGATATCACGCACTTAAATCGCTATTTAATTGCATTATTGTCAATGTTTAACATAATAGTAATAACTTTTTCACAACACAGTATACAGATACAAATTTCTGCATTCTGCACCATTTCCATTTTCCATTTCGTTTTCTCCTGATTTTTCGTTCGTATTTTGACACATTTTGACATTTGACAATTAAATAATGACACTTGACATTTTTCGTTTCTTTTTCTTACGTACTGGCATTACGGCTCTGGGATCCAGCTCTTTTGAGCGTTTATTTTGATTGTCAGTCAATGCACAGCGGCAGGTGATTATAAACCTGCATCAATCATTGTTACTGGCTGAATTTATGGTATTTTTGCTGCATCAATGGATTTTGGCCATTTTTGCCCAATAGTGGAACAATATTAATCATCAGAATCAGAGGCGATTGCGATCGTTACACTGTAGCTGTCATGTTTGCCAATCACCCCCATATCATTACAAACCCAAAATATTATCTAATCTACATAGTATTGTATTGTATTGTGTATTATTGTATGTTGATCACTTCATTTATTTACGTTACAAAAGTATATAGATATAATAATTATGATAAACACTCATGGCGGATACGGACGTTACATTTAATTAAGTACAGTGTAATAATTTATGGTAATAATTAGACGGTGTTGAGCAAAGAAAATATACTCTCTTACGAGAGTGAGTGGTGTTGAGAGAATTAGCTGGAAAAGTTGCGTGTACGAGGCCTCCCGGCGTCGGGGTTCAGAATTCACTGCAGCAAGGAACATATTTACTACGGGGAGCACTATAAGCTATATTCAATGTACTCTGTGATTCACTGATTGGAACTCTCGGGAGAATCCCGACCGAAAGCGAGTCGGAACTCGGAACGGACATTCGTGAGGGTTCAGTACTCAGTAGGTCTCGTGGGACTTCGCCACACAGTCTTTTTAAAGGAGACGGTTCGGATTTGTATGGGGCGTGGGCCTGGTCTTGTACAAGTAGTGAAAAGAAAGAAAATAAAATATTAAACCAGCCAGCATTATTTAAATCCACGAATTCGTCGTAATTTCTGTGGTGAAATTATTTAAACTTTCCACGATTAGTAACACCACGGTAATATTATCATACAGTATTGTAACTCGGCCGTGTCCTTGAATTAAGTACCTACAGCTGCGCGGTACGTACACACGCGATAGGGCTGCCCGCCTACAGTACTTATTTTAATTTCATCTACCTACCTACAACCCGCGGTTCTGAAGAAAACTGCTACCTACTATGAAATCTTACTTAAAAAGTAAATTATAATGTAAATCTTACTATGTAGGAAGTAGGTACCTACCATTTATTACTCTCATAATCATTTCATAATGATGTTTCGTCTAATTCAATATTATATGTAAGTAGCTTAATACATAAGTAAGTAGTTAGATAGCCTAGCCTAGGAAACTACCTACTAGGTTTTTTTACTAGGCGTAGATAGGTCACTCGTGTGTCACTTTTTCCACCCTATCAACTTATTAATTTATTAACCCAAGTTTTTTACTCGATGGAAAAAGCGAAATACCTTCCTATAAGTAAAAGAAACAAATTGCGTACTAGTAGGTACCTACTTATATAAAAAATGTTTTATATTCTTATCTTTCGGAGTACCCAGGTAGTTTAAAAAATGTTATTTCTGGGTGCGTTATTGATGAATTCATGCAACCAAAAACAGCACAATATATGCTACTCGTCATATTAAATATGTACTTATACTTATTTTTAGTCAAAAAATCGCGCGGTTATTGATAAAAAAACAAAACACCGTCCGTTCCATAGATAATACATATAGACTGCCGTTCGTCACTGCGACACAGTCGCGACTGTCTGCATGCCAAGCGCGTGCTGAGATCGAGACGCGTAGGCATAGCTCGCGCTTCGTCCGTTTGTATGAAGTTGGAATACTGTATGATAATATTACCGTGGTAACACTAAACATGAGTAGATGACAATGGCGGATTCATATATATTTTTGATGTTTTCTGTCAAATGTCAAATATGAAAGAAAAATAACACGATGACTCACGTCACTTGTCAAAAATGACATTTGTCACATTTCGCGCCTACTGACTTCTCTATGGTTGAAGGGCGCAATCTTGGAAGCGAAAAACTTGACTAGATTTTTATTTTTTGCACGTTATTTGGTTTGCCATTCTAATTTATTTTACTTTTAATAAAATCTATGTATTTTACTCTATCTTTAAAGTGTACATAGACTAGGCCCAAAATGAACCTTCTCTTTTTACTCTTTATTTGTTATCTGTCTTTTAGTGACAGCTTTGACAGGAACAGGAAACGTAGAATTTTAGCGGGAATTAAAAAAAGTAATTAGAAAAGAAAGTTCCTGCCAAATAATATCTAAACTAATATTATAAAGAGGAAAGATTTGTTTGTTTGTTTGTTTGTTTGTTTGTTTGTTTATTTGTTTGTTTGTTTGTAATGGATAAACTCAAAACTACTCAACCGATTTTAGAAATTCTTTCACCTATAGAAAGCTACTTTATCAGCGAGTAACATAAGCTACATTTTATTTTAAAATAAATTAGAGATCCCTTCGAAAATTGCAATAATGTGAATTAAGTCGGAAAAATTCACCTAATTTAACTTTTTACGTTAAACCTATAAACGTCTATTAATTCAGACTGTCTTTTATGTCATATTTGTCAAGACACTTTATTTCATATTTGTCAAGACAAAAATAACAAATACAAGAAAACTTACCAACATTTTTTAAAACATTTTAATATCTAACTGCTGTAGACTGCAGACTGCGAAAAGCCTCAAAGATCAAGGTCTCAACTTAGTTGTTAGTTCTAAACATTGTTCCCAGGCGATCGCAGCGAAAATACGTCGTATTGGAGACTCAAGTGCCAAGGGTTCACAGCGGTTTGCTGAACAAAATTTGAGAACGTATGGTGGAGTTGTTCGTCTCAGTGTCGACTGACCATTGGATATGGACTATTTTGATCAAGTGCTACCCGTGCGAAGCCGGGGCGGACCGCTAGTAAATAAATAAAATAATTCTTAATTAAGTTTATTTACAAGAATTTATAGTTGTAGTAATTGTAGATGTTATTTTATTTATCAATTTCACAGCCATCAACATTTTTATTCATAGTAACTATACGCAGATATTATTTTATTTATCGATTTCACAGCCATCTACATTGTACATATGTGCGAGTAAGTACGAAGGTGTCCAAAATCCACCTCTGAACATTTACTCTCTTCCTTATTCCAGGTTTGAGACTGGCGCTAGTGTCTGGACCAACCAGCGGCGGAGTTACGCGTAGCGTCCAACCGTGCAGATACAACGTTGCATGCAGTTTATCTAAAAAAATATAATAACAATAATTATTTCCAAAAACCCACAGTGACTTCTAAAAAAATTGTGTACCTTTAAGGGTTGCGGTTATGGAGGGTAGATTAGACCATATTAGACTACCCTCCATAGTTGCGGTACTGAATGAACTGACGTATCCTAAATCCATGATTTAGCTGTTAAATCATAGTTTACGTGGGTAAGAAATAAGATAGTCACCTGAAAGATATCCTGGTCTAGGATAAACGAATTTCTTAGTTGAAAGAATAAGAGTCGTCTGAATCATCAGAAGGAGATATGTTTTCTTTTTTCGGCGTTTTTCGCTTCTTTTTATTCTGCTGACGCGTTCGGAACATTTTGCTTTCATCGGCGCATTTAGTTGTAATGCTCGTTCTGAAATATGACAAAAGTAGATGATATCCTAGGATGATAGCTTATGTGGCAATGGGCGGGGCACATAGTTCGTAGAACAGATAGGCGTTGGGGTCCCAAAGTGCTCGAATGGCGGCCTCGCACCGGGAAACGCAGCGTTGGACGACCCCCCACTAGGTGGACGGATGATCTCAAACGTGCAGCTGGGAGCCGCTGGAAACAAGCGGCACAAGACCGTGCTCTGTGGCGATCCATGCAGGAGACCTTCGTCCAGCAGTGGACGTCTATAGGTTGAGACGACGACGACGACGAGATGATATTATCCAACTCCAAGACTTCGTTTTGATGATACTATTAAAGAAGTACACGGAATAAAGCTTAAATGATGTTGCTATAAACATCGACCTCAATTTACATAGACGGGCCCTGTCAAACAAATAATGTGGATTTATTTTACTAACGCCATCTAGTCTGAAAAGCGAGACAGCGCTATGGCGGGGACAAGGACAGGCTTATACAGGTGAGGGGCACGCACTACAAGTCGGACGCCCAACTTTTTTCTATGAAAGGGCCCATCTAGTACAGACCTACATATTTAAATATCGATGGCTATAAATGTTAAATTTAATTCATAAGTAATATTAAAGAAAAATCACATTTACGGTTCTTACCGTACAACATTTTCGGGCACACGACATTTTTCCACCACAGTTTGGACGATATCGTTAACGAGTGCGGGGTCGAGTTTCTTCTTAGCAGGTTTCTCCGGAAAAGCAGGAGAAGGTTTTCCCGTCAGAGAATGAGTCGCAAGGACTCTGAAAAATAAAGTAAACAATTTTATAATCATAAAAATAGCGTATAATTTACGCGCGGTTGAAGTTAAAGTAGGTAGGTACTTGCTAGTATTATGCGTGCGGGATAGTCGAGGGTCCGCAAAAAGTTTTTTTTAACGTAAAGTAGAAATCATGGAGCTAAATAGTCTGCCATGCAGTATCCACCTACTTGGTACTTTTAAATACCTCGATTTAAAATGGCGACTTTAAAGTAGCTCTTTCGCGAGCTATTCTGTTAGCGGCCATTATTTTCGAATACGAAAATAAGAAATGCGAACTCCTGCAGAACCTTACTACAAACAAAAAGATATAATAAGTCTATGCGTGTGGCACTCGGAGACTGCCGCGGTAAAGCTATTGCATAGCATTTTTATCAACTTACGTAACACTTTGGTTGCTATGACTACCCGCGTTGCTGACTTCAAATTCGAAATAATTTTAAAGAATTATGAACCCATAATTCTTTAAAATTATTTCGCCTTTATATTCCAAATCATCTTTTCATAAAAATGGTCTTTTTATTTTCAATAATTTGAAGTCAACAACACAAGTAGTCATAGCAACCAAAGTGTTAGGTTTTTTTGTAACGGAATTTCTGGATTCGGTCTCCACGCTTAAAGCCCGCGATAGAAGCTATGCAATAGCTTAAAAATATTATTTGTCCACATGATGTCAAGCAAGTAGATAGGACCTGCTGTTTAGTCTAGGTACGATAAATATTTAAGAGGAGTATGTACTTACTTTCTTGTAAAGACGGCTGTCAATAATTTTCGTGTAGCATTTGTGTAAGATGTCCAGTCCAAATTCTTTATCAGCCTTGCTGGCACTTCTGCATTGCCATCTCCAATGGGAACCTAAAATTATTCATTTCATTATGTAATTTAGTTTTAATTATAATTGAATTAGGGTTTAAACTTTAATTGAATAATTTTGAAACGTCACAAGATATTAATACATAAATAAAAATAATTGAAATGTGCTGGTGTGTGAATACCAGATTTTAAAGGGATCGATAGTGGGCATGGTGCCCAAAACACTGGCGCTATTATCTCGTTGAATGGCGAGGCTTAGCCTAAATAAGCGCCAGCTCTTTGGCCACCTGAGGCGTGGATTAGTTTTTGGGACACGACATATTTTGTAAAATAATAATGCCTTTATGTACGTACCAAGTCGGTATTACTCTTTAGATTATTCTTGGGTTTCAACACTCTCTTGTAATCTTTGTATTTATTCAGCTCAGATTTCACATCGTGATCTAGAAAATCCTCACGCTCATAGTATGGTGAATCGAAATCTCCAGTTGGACCCTGAAAAATTAAAAAAATATTTAGGCCTTAAGAAAAATCACTCTCATGTCTACGTACTTGCGATCTTGTAAGATCTTGGGTACCTTACATATCGTCTTACAATATACATATAACAACGTAATACACAATAGACTTACAAAATCAGAAGTACTTGTCAGATTTCTTTTCCGCTTATTGGATTTCCTAGTGTTTTGAACGTCCGAGTATTCTTCGTTCGAAGCATCAAAGGTCAGACGTTCATAGGAGGCGGAAATCGATGACGATTCACGATTTTTCCGTTTCAGTCGACTTTCTAAAGACTCGATTTTAGCGGACAGCTGTTTTATAATGGCTTCCATTTTTTCAATTTCCGGTAAGTACAAATCAAAGTCGGTCTGGGTTCCTTGGTCGCAGACTTTTTTGTGTGGCACACATTTTCTTTCTTTAGTAAATTCTTTTAAACGTTTTGGTAGATATTTATGTTTTGGAGTGCTCGTATGAGGAGGATGCGTTACCTGAAATCATAGTGAGTATTAAGTATCATAGTAAGTAAAACACTTGCCTACTCTTAAGTTTAACTCAGGTAATTTTTGTGTGTAGAAATAGCCTTACCGTAGTCTCAATGAAACTGCTTAGTATTTGTGCAATCGTCGTCGAAGATTCCATATTATTATCCACCCTACGGCCACGTACATCAACTGAAATATTTGAACACAATTACACAAACTTCCAACAACAAACTGCTTCTAGAGTATAATATATAATTATAGTAGGAACTACTTACTAGGTACCTATCGGAATCTGGCTTCAAGATCAATTTTGATCTATCTGTACCTAATTTGTCGCCAAGTAGGTAAGATATACTTAGCAACGTTGTTTTTGGTAAGTAGACATTTAAAACATATTTGGTACTAGCTGATGCCCGCGACTTCGTCCGCGTGGTATAAGATTTTTTTCCCCCGCGGGAACTCCTTAATTTTCCGGGATAAAAAGTAGCCTATGTCTCTCCCCAGGTCTTCAACTATACCCATGCCAAAAATCACGTCGATGCGTTCCTCCGTTGCGGCGTGATTGAAGGACAAACTAACAAAACCAATAAACCACTTTCGCATTAATTTATAATAAGTAGGTACCTACTATGTATGATTATTTGAGAAATATCAAATAACTAGCTGATGCCCGCAACTTCGTCCGCGTGGTTGAGGATTTTTTGGTGCCCGCGGAAACTCTTTAATTTACCGGGATAAAAGCATAGGTGTTATTACAGAATATCTCTGTGTAAAATTTCATCCAGATCCGTTCAGCCGTTCTGGCGTGATTAAGTAACCAACATCTATCCATCTAAACTTATACCTACTTACGTAGACTAATTATTGAAACTATCGAGATATTACAGATATACCTAAGTAGGTAGATTGTTTAGTACACTAAAGAGAATAGTATTTCCAACTTACCATTCAGACCATGTAGATCACTTTGGAGATCCAATAAAGCGTGTGCGGCATCCAAATCGGATTTCACAGCGAATGTGGTCATTTTAACTGTAATTGATAAGTTATTTATTTTTCCATAACTATTACATAAATTAGAACTAAAGGGGTGCTAGCATCTCGGGTACAATGCCTCGCTGCGGTGGTCTGGATGCCTCTATTCCTTCCTGTTATACTATTGAGGTTTTAGATTTAATTTAATTTAATTTATTTTAGTTTTATTTTAATAGTTTGTGTAATGTTAGTTTTAATTGATAACGAATTTAACTAAGAACGAGGTTTAATTAATTTTTAAAATTCTCGCTAATTTGCGTACATAGGTACTTTAAGTAAAACCTGGCGTTAAAACTAAGTCGGTGCTCTCTACTTAGTTTTTCTCGACAATTCCAGGAACATTAACCCAATAGGTGACAGTTTTTACATTAATTAATGATATCTACATCTGTGATGATATCTATCTTATGGTTTAACGACATAGTAAAATACGGTAAATACGGCGTCCCTTATAGTTAAGAGATTGTGTTTACTAATAGTGTTCAAATACAAGTCAATATTGCGGGACACTGGAAATTTAAAAATACCACGTGTTCACAAAAGTTTGTTGCAGGTACAAAAAATAAATATGGTACATTTGCTCAGCTCAGTGCGGTTCCAGTAATATTCCTTTGTGTTCTTGTAATGCCCCAAATGGCCTCAATACTGAATGGTCAATAAACTATTGTTTACTCGCCTTATCCTATTGGATCCCGATTGAGACTTTGTCTTATTTTTAACGATTATTCTGCCTGCTATAGACGAAATATATTTATTCTAAGCCAGATGATGCCCGCGACTTCGTCCGCGTGCGGCATTTTTTTTAAATTCCCGCGGGAACTCTTTCATTTTCCGGTATAAAAAAGTAGCCTAAGTACCAAATTTTATCAAAATCGGTTGAATAGATGGGCCGTGAAAGCGTAGCAGACAGACAGACACACTTTCGCATTAATAATATTAGTATGGATTCGCTCGTTTTATTTTTACCTTCGCTCGTTTAAATATTATCTACCCGATTGAAATGTATTCCCATGTCAAATTGCTGCTTCTTAGTAATAATAAGTTAACCTCTGAGCTAAGCCGCGGACGGACGGACGGGTGGCCGGACGGACGTGGCGAAACTATAAAGATTCCCGACTACGTACGGAACCTTAAAAATTATCCTTTCGCCTATCTAAGTACCTACCTATACGAGTACTAACGACTAGACTAAAGTATTTTAGATAACATAGCGTCTAATAAATTCTACTTAGTGAAATAGCCGGGAATCGAATAATTAGCATGGAGTAGGATGTACAGGGGGCTACATCATACTAATATTATAAATGCGAAACTGTTAAGTATTGTTTGCTGGTTTTTCCTTCAATCACGCTGCAACGGAGCAACACGTATTGATAGATTTTTGGCATGGGTATAGTTGAGGACCTGGAGAGTGACATAGGCTTCTTTTTATCCCGGAAAAAGAAGGAGTTCCTGAGGGAATTAAAAACTTAATCGCGTTAAGTCGCGGCCATCAGCTAGTGTATAAAATAAATAAAAATCACTTACGGGTAATAGGTATATCACACTTCCCTAGGTTTGCAAATAAGACTAGAAACACTTTAAATATTTTGTGGTACTAAGCACTCGAAGTAACTCCCACAATCACTCGAACTATACTGACCATATTTGCAAGAGGGTTGTCGAAGTTAACTTGTTGCGGGGTTGGTCAAAACCATTCCTATTGTTTCCTTATCAGGTAAATAAGCTGTTCTCGGGTCTCCTCAGTTCCTGTATTGTTTTGTATTCAATGAAAATTGCTTGTTGTAGATACCTGGAGCCCACATTCATGAAGTTATCTATGTTTATTATCCCAATTAGCTTTTTCTTATTGTCTTCAACTAGCATTCTTATAGGGATTAAGTATAACTGAAAACGGATTTGCATCTTCATCACCTCTTTCACGGCCCATCTAAGCGAATACTTAGACTGATTATAAATTAAACAGAGGTAGGTTGCATCCAGGGACAGGACTTGGCTACTTTTCGAGTACCTACCCATTGCGGGTATCGTCTAATAATCATACTATACCTATTATTATAAATGCGACAGTGTGTTTGTTTGTTGGTTTGTCCTTCAATCACGCCGCAACGGAGCAACGGATCGACGTGATTTTTGGCATGGGTATAGTTGAGGACCTGGAGAGTGATATAGGCTACTTTTTATCCCGGAAAATTAAGGAGTTCCCGTGGGAATAAAAAAACTTAAACCACGCGGACGAAGTCGCGGGCATCTGATAGTTATATCTAAATGCGAAAGTGTGTCTGTCTGCAACGCTTTCACGGCCCGTCTTTTCATCAAATTTTGATGAAATTTGATATATAGCGATAGACCAATTTTTTTGAATCAATCAATAGAGTCTACGATGAGGATAAAATCTCTCAAGCGAACATTATATCTTAAAATTAAAGAAGAGCATGAAATCTTACTGTGAAATCTAATGATTTGTAGCTATTCAAATAAAAATTACTCACCCTTCTCCTTAAATGATGTTCTTTGCTTGTTATTATTTTATTTCATAAATTATGTTAGTTTTTTCATTTTTCATGACTGGTTTATTCTTTTTAAATCCTGACGAGTCACTAATGCACTATGTATTTACACTCGCAGCAGCCTAGGTACATGATTCCTGCTAGTTTTTTACTTACGCAAGTAAATTCGCCAATTTGGCTTAGCTGCAAGCTGGTGAAAACATCGTATTTCGAATAATACCGTCACTTTTTTTTGTTTCCCCGGAAGGTAAAAAGCGTATTTTTTGCACTGCTTTGTAAAAGTATCTTCAATTTCATAAACTTGTAGGTATATCAATAATTTTTAGCACTGAAAATGATATTGACTGAAAATCTTAATCAGACATGCAAAAAAAGAATATGGTTTATTATAAAAATTAGTTCTGTCAATGCATTATTAATTTACCTTCAGTGCTCAATGCTCATTCATGTCTACCTTACTGCTAAGCGTGGTGTGTATGTAAACTATGGAGCACAACACTTAGGGTATAAGGTACGTTCGCACTGCGAAAAAAATTCGCGCGAATTTTATTCTCGCGATTTATATTTCGCGTAGGTAACTATTTCACCTACGCTACTCCGTTTACTGCGAATGCGGTGAGGCTACTTTTTATCCCAAAAAATTAAAGAGTTCCCGCGGGAACAAAAAAACCTCAAACCACGCAGACGAAGTCGCGGGCATTCGCTAGTACAAAATATTCGCGCAAATATAATAGGTACTTATACCCACCACCTATACCAAACCAGCGATTTTCTCGCGAATTTTTGCGTACACCTCCTGCCACATCATACTCGTAATTATCATACTAATATTATAAATGTGGTTGTGTGTTTGTTTGTTGGTTTTTTGGTTTATGAGTTTGTTGGTTTGTCCGTCAATAACGCTGCAACGGAGAAACGGATCGACGTAATTTCTGGCATGGGTATAGGATGAGGACCTGGAGAGTGACATCCCTACTACTTTTACTACTACTTTTTATCCCGGAAAATGAATGAGATCTCGAGGGAATTAAAAAAACTTAAGTGCAGCTTTATTCGCGTTGAAGTCTTTTACTTCTAGAAAAGCAAACGTAAATATATTATCATGTCCTTACTTTATTTTCAATAAAACTATACTATTTAAGTTACATGTTTAGGTAGGTATTTATTTATGCTAATAGCGCAATAACATAATATTATAACCTTCTAATAGTTTTTTTAAACTATAGAAAAGGCAAGTAAGTAGGTACCTACTTACTTCGTTATGCTTACTAATGCAGATATGTAGTTGTATATTATATCTACTTAGGGAATTAAACCATCTCAAATGACGTGAGGGTTCTCTTTTTTTTGCGGCAAGAACCTATTCAAGTATTCAAAAATGGTTAATGCAGCTGCATTCACGAATTGATAGTTGCTTTCTGCATTTGCGTTATTTCATTGTTCATAATAGTAGGTAGGTAATAGGTGAAATTGCTAGAAAATGGGAATTAGCTTAATTCAGTACGAGGAGGTCTACCTTCCTAAATACAATGGCATCCTTACTATAAATGCGAAAGTGTGTTTGTTTGTCCTTCAATCATGACACAAAAGAGCAATGAATCGACGTGATTTTTTGTATGGATATAGTCGAGGACCTGGAGAGTGACATAGGCTACTTTTTATCCCAGAAAATTAGAGTTTCCTTAAATTTCATATTTTATTTTGAAAGATTTTCTCTATCTAGAAACTGTAACTAGGTAAATCTAGGTACCTACCTAAGTTTTACAACCAGTCTTAAACAGAAGAACCGGACAAGTGCGAGTCGGACTCGCGCACGAAGGGTTCCGTACCATTATTAATAAATAATTACCTTTGTTAATGAACCGCAAGACTAACTTTGTTTGTAGAGGTTTATTGTTAATATAAAAAAAACTATGCTAGTTAGAGCATTGACTATAGTTTTCCTGTAAAATATACGTAAAATCCTATTGACCATAATTATTTCAAATTTTTCGATTGGTAAACTCCGGAGATAAGGGGGGGGGGGAACGGTATTTTTTTAGACATTTTCCCCAATAAATCAAAAACAATCATAACTAAAAATAATTAAAAATCTGTTTTAGAATGTACAAAGTAAACCCTTTCATATGATACCCCACACAGTACAGTTATCTCACTTTTAAATTTCAACCCTCAGATTTTCCCCCCTTTTTAAATAAGAACAAAAATAATTTCCAATTGTTTTTAATTCCAGTGTCTTTGGGCCACTAATATACACAACTATTTCAAATTTCATGTCGATAACTTCGGTAGTTACTGAAATAATCGAGTGTGACGGACGGACAGACGGACAGACGGACAGACGGACAGACAGACGGAGAAAGTCGCACCATAAGGGTTCCATTTAACCATTTTGGTACGGAACCCTAAAAAGATCAGAAACCTAAAGCTATGAAGCAATGCCGAGGGTGTATTGTATTTTAAGAGTAACGAATTCTATTGTTTATTATCACTTAGGGGACGTCGGTATCCCAAGTTCTTATATCTATTGTAGTTTATATTTTCTACCTGCGTGTACCCAATACCCATGTTGATACTTGGTACATCAAATAAGTTCAGTTAATTTTTAAACACCAGCGTGGTAGGAAGATAGTATTATAGCTATCCGAAAGAGTATTGATATAAATTAGGTAAATAGTACTAGATTTTCTAAAGCAATGGATAAGTTGTGGCTCCTAGTAGAGTGGGTAGAAGATCAGAATGTGTTTTCACACTATGGTGTGGTAAATACTAATTCTTTGATAAACTACGAACCCGATTTGCATACGGGTAAGGTGGTGTTTATACGTGACAAACATAATAATGGAGCACGGAAAGGACAAATTCTTAGAGTATCTGGTAAGTGATATTTTTTTATTAATTAATAATTGTTCCGGTAAATACTAATAAGTCGTTTAAGGTTGTTAATCAAGGAACCATATTGTCGATATCTGCAGCCGTTGAGGTACTATCGTTGAAATAGCGTAGGTAGATTCTTTGCGCATAAATTAGTCCACCCACTTTGCCAGTCGAAAGTTTCGTATATTAATATGATTATATACTAGAAACTGTGTGACTTTGATCTCACCTGGCGGTAAGTAACAGAAAGCACGTTTTCTCCAGGATTTCTCGAGTTGTCTCAGTCAGGTTCATCGATCCTATTTTGTATAGTTTTGTAGTATTAAACTCATGTATCTCTTTAAGATTTCTCGGAAATGTTTTTATTCCATTTTACAGATAACAAACATTACGTGAAAGAGCTAAAGTTGATGCTGGAGCGTCAAGACAACCAAGTGAAAAACGTGCTATCATTATGTATGAACACTATCAAGGAAATGAAAACGGGGTCGATGGTGAGTGGCTTTGTAATCTTTATTATAAACCGCCTCCAAAAACAGACAGGCTCAATATATAACAACAATAGAATGAGCGGTATAATATTTAAACTTCATATATAAAAATACTAGCTGATGCCCGCGACTACGTCCACGTGGATTGAGGTTTTTTGGTTCCCGCGGGAACTCCTTAGTATTCCGGGATAAAAAGTAGTCTATGTGCTATTCCAGACTAAGATTATAGTCTGGCTAAAATTTGGCACAGAGATTAATCTATCTCTTCAGCCAGATCCGTTCAGCCTTTGGGCGTGATTGAGTAACAAACATCCATACATCCATGCATCCATATTCCATACATCCATCCAAACTTTCGCATTTATAATATAAGTAAGAAGTAAGATTCGAATTATTGCTTAAAAAATACCTACACTGAAAAATAACCTATAAACCGAAAGAAACCAATGAAGAAGTAAGATGTACCTACTACCTACCTACCTAATAACACTTATTTAATGGACCTATGTATATACCTACTCAGGACAATTAATATATAAGTGAGGACCGATGTTTTAGGTACTGTTCCATGTAACGTCTAGAAAGCTATTCGTAGTTAGCAGTAGAGATCAGATAAATAATTATCGTCAGCATATTCTCATGAAACAATCGATTGCATGACTGCACAACTATTGATGTGTCGCGGCATGTAACAAGCCAATTATCTTATCAGCGATCGGTCGGTGACTAATCTGAAAGGGAATGAGATCATGTTCACAGAACTAGTCCAAGTTCTAGTAAAAAGTAACGCATACATTGTTCAAAATATAGCCGTCGTCACGAGTTAATCTACCTACTGTGTCGATAAGTAGGCTTTAGGTACATTTTATTCTGTGACTGGACTACCAAGAAATCGTAATTGCAAAAAGTAAGCAATTTCAATCCTAGAATACACAATGCTTAGTATAGTATGTACACAATAGTAGTAAGTAGTAATACACAATAATAGATACACAATACAAACAGGCACTAAACGTCATGATCCATCCAGTCAAGTCTCGGGCGAAGTGACGTTGCAACTACCATTTCAGCCGCTCGCTATCCCATGGGATAGCGAGCGGCTGAAATGGTAGTTTTGTCCGCTCATTCTTTAATTATTAGTTTTCGGCACTGGGAAGACAGCAGCTCGGTATTTGTGGTACAAGCTGCCTGTAAGGTCAAAGGTGCATTAAACTTCACTTATAATTCCCACGACGACCTCAATGGCCGTCGTATGTTCCCCGAGTCACCTATTATTCGGTCATAGCACCTATACAGGCTACAACTTACAAGTAACAGGCTAACAGGTACTGTGAGCGCAAGTCGCATCCGTGCTAAATACTTTCCTTTAATAATTTCCATCCGTTTCCAGCTTTTTAATCCAAACCAAACGCAGTCGTTGTCCTGTCCGGGTGGCGCAAATGTTCTGCATCATCAAGTGCCCCCACCTAGCACTAGTGACAGCGATTCCGACCAAGAGGTAACCTATGAAAGCTTTTTATATTTTTATGAGGTTCGATCAGTTCGATCGCTGTTACGCATTAATTTTGTTCTTGCACTGAAAGGCTAATACAGAGAGTTGGCCGTCAACAACCTATGAGGTAAATCATTATGTATTACTTTTGTATGTTATACCTACTCAGCATTTAACTTGATTACAGGTCAATCCAGAGCTGAACATGACAAAAGCTACATTAAGATACAATAACTTCCAACCCAGACACTCCGAATGTACTACAAGCGGACAACTCAACAGATTATTGCACGAAAATACATCATTCAGCAATCGTAGATCCCTATTGAGCAGCACCCCTTTACCCGAAAGAGTAATACAGCCTGCAAGTAATCCAAGCATACATAGAAAGCTTTTATTCGACCAAGGAACTCAGACTGATCCGATAAACGATACAGCTACAGAGAAACTGCAGCAACTAGAATCAGTGTTGCATCGTCTTTATACGCAATTTTTAACTCTAGTTTCTGACTTGCATATAAATGAGGATCAGCCAACTTTAGAGGGAATGTCCGTAAGGTCTGGTCATAATACTGATGATGTAAGAGAAGAATCTGCAACAGAGCGACAGACTACACCGAGCGTAGAACTCGATACGGATAGCAAGAGGAATGTTAAAGGTCTAAAAGTAAGAAGAGCTTCAGCACAAACGACTAATACTGGATTGCCGGTTGCTGAAAATATACAGGATGATATGGTACGTGGACTTCTCATATTCTTCATGCTCAATCTGATTTAAAAACCTAATACAAAATTAGGCGGGCGGCAGCATTTAGGTTGAATGCACACAATCACATCTCTCTTTGCGTCGTACCTATTCCTCATTACTGAGCGTCGTGACACCGTGGGTTCCCACGTCCTTCCGCATACGACTACTAAGAGTAGTTAAACTCTTAGGTTTTGTAACGATTATTATCAGATGTTAGCGATAGCAACCGGGACCGACGGCTTAACTTGCTCTCCGAAGCACGGAGGACACGAAAAGGCCAAATTTGAACGTCCAAATTCGGTCACCCATCCAGTTATCGACTTGGGTCAACGTTGCTGAACCTTCACATAAATGGAACAATAATATGTTATATGAAGCACTTCACATAATTTGCCATGCAAAACTATTTAGTTACGATTCACTTTGAAGTTTGAACATGTTTCTATTAGCTGTTTGCGTCTGTCACGGTCAGATCCAACTCCCCAAAGAAATTGGGCTTATCTTTGAGTTGGCAATAAATTCCTAATTGAAATGTATCTGAAAATCATTAAATATAGTTAGATAGAAATTGCATCATTTGTATAATAATGCAATTACGTTACAGGTATCGCTTGGGAACGGAAATGTTACTGTCCCCGCGAGATTAATGACGGAAATTGATTGGACCTCATACACTTCCGCGACTAGACATTTGTTACAAGCTGTTTTTCCAAGGAAGTGCGTATCTAGTATCTACCTGCCAAATAATGAATACATAATCCACACTAATATAGATATTAAGGTAGATAATAAGGCATTATATCACTTATTCGATATACCAGGGGCCTTGTTACGTAAAAATGATTGCTATAGCGATGTGACGATCGCAAACGCCTCGGCTTTCTTAACACTCTTCTGTTAATGGTCAAAATTTACTGTCCCAGCAGGAATACGATAAGTTAAACCGATCACAACAATAGAGACTGTGACAAATGACAATGGTTGATAGGTACACGTTTTACATATTAGACCTGCAGGTTGGTTAAGCAAAGCAGTCTCTCCTAAAAAAAGCTTGTTTTTTAGAAAAATAACTGCTGTGTTTTTTCCGCTTGCCTCACTATATGTATAGAATTTGGTTTCCACACCCGCAGTGCTAGCAGAGTTATCCGAAAGAGTTTTCATTGATATGGTCAGAAACAGTCGACTATTTCATGAAACGGCACCATTTCACGAAATCCTCAATTATTTTATAAAATGATCACTTCTCCGATCTATTCACTGCATTGGCATTACCTATAACAATAACTCTCTATTTTAGAGTGCTGGCAACGCATTCGCTAACAGGAAAACAGTCTCCGGCTTTCAGAAACAAACCGCCAAAGAAGCTCCTAGAACCGCTGATGGTAGAAGACATCGTTAATACCGTCTCTCAAAGATGTGGTGTTTCGAAAAGAATCGTAAGGTAAGGCCCTATTAAACCCTAAGTATTGTGGTTGGCACTTGGCATAGGACTGGGCGCGGGCGAAGTGGTGACGTAACGTACCTAATCTCGTCGAGGCGACTACGGCGGCAAGTTTGTGTTAACAGACAACAGGTGGGTACTTCCGAATTTACCGGATACACACCATAGAGCAAATTAAACTTTATAGCTCGCCATTGACGGTAAGTCATAATATTATCGACTTACCGTCATAAGTCAAAGTCAAGTCAAATGTAGGTTTTTGCCTGTGGTTTTTGCTAACTCACGGCAGCAGATAACATGGCTTCATTTCTCGATTTACATGCACATTCTCGATGTAGGCCGGATCCCGGCCCGGATGCCTTGGCACACGGATATCACACTCACGGTTAAATGTCATGACGCCAAATGGCTGTGGATTATGGTATAGATTCTTATCGGCCAATGGCCTAAATATTCCACACTCAGTTAGATCAATTAGATTTTGGCTATATTATATCGTGACTTTAAGTTTCGTCTGACTGCAACAAAGTGACGCGCGTGCTGACGACTAGGTTTTAGAATAAAATTACCAGCATTTACTAAAACATGTTTTTCAGGAGCTGTATAACAACAAAATGTACCGATGAAGCTAAGCTGTACCGCAATCGGCAGCGTTATAAGAAGATGCGTGATGAACGGAATCGAGAAAACGTATCACCACCGTCGCCCGTCTCTTCGAACGAGTCTTCTAACACGAGAGATTAGAATTATTGTAATTAAGGCCAATAAAAATGATATTAAGAAGTTTTTTTATTACCTAAGTACCTACATTCCTAGCTACTTCTAAGGATATATTTTTGCTGCAATAGTAAAGTGAACAATTTAATAGCCATGAAAATATTAATCCTCCCAGAGTCGAACGAATTTCGGCCACGATAATCAACTTTAGGCCACTTGGGGTTTCTGAGCAATCATAATACCTTTATAAATCTGTGTAATAAGGTATAATAAAAAGCCCGGAAGGTAGAGCAGTTCCCCCCGGTGCATTAGAAAATAATCATTAACTCTATGGTTACATAGAATTAATTCATAGCTGTCCTCAGACAGTTCCATAGCGCTATATCTACCCTATGTTCCGATATACACTGAGAGCACTGTTCAGTGCTCTTACTGGGGAGAAATTCGTTCCGCTATGGAGTGACAGTATAGTGCCGCAGTATCCTAGGGAAATATATGACGTCATAAATCGTCGCCATTTTTGTACTGTGAGTACTGGCGTTTTCGAGGTAAGGTGCTCCCAGTGCTGACTGCGTTCCGTTTTAAGCAGTGACCAGTGTAGCTAACTATAAAGGAACGGTTTCGCAGTATACTAAATTGACGTCACACCTTACAGTGCTCGCAGTGTATTTCGCAAAGAAAATATACTCTCTTACGAGAGGTATTTCGGAACATACCCCTAGTCTGCGCATCTGTCATTTGAAAGTGAGTGAAGTGACAATGGACAAAATATAAAAGCATTGAAATGTTTTGACTTTTGGTTTTCTCTTTTTGAGGATTTAAGTACTTTAGCTTTCAATAATATTATGATTGAAGATAATTTTAAGTTTAATATCGTTACTTATTCTTAGTGTTAATAATACTATTATCTAAATATCTCAACAATGGAAGACATTGAAGACGTTGACTTTGTTGCATCGGAACACGACCGCCTCGTTAGTGCAATAACCAAACTTGATAAAACCCAACACATCACAGAGCCTACTAGAAACGAGCCTACTAACCAGAACTCCGAATTCAATTTAATCAAACGATCTACTAAATTACAACTTGACAATGTCGTCAAAGTTCTGGAAGACACTGCCCACAATGTGCAAATTGGTAAGAAGCTAAAGAAATGCCAGGAAGCAGCCAAGGTCTTACCTAAACCATTGGAAAAGCCTCAAGCCGAACGTATAAAGAGGGCTACTGGTTATGAAGATACTAAAAAGAAAGTTGGCAGGTGGGACCCTGTTGTTGCTAGAAATAGAACAGTAGACTATGTTTCCTTCCCTATAAAACACTTCCCTAGTAAATTACAACCGACGGGCGACTTCCTCTCGAAACTTAAGCTCAAATCGCCCTTAGAAAAAGAACTAGAAGAGATTGATCCTCCTCCAGAATCAACAGAAGTAGAAGAAGAAGAACAGACATATCCAATGAGCTATGAGGAGATGCTAGAGCATAGACAGAATGCTGCAAAATTGAGGGCTCAGCAGTCATATAAGGCAGCTAAGGCAAAGAGGCAAAGTAAAATTAAGAGTAAAAAATATCATCGGTATGTTTTTATAATATCACAGGAGAAATTCACAAATATCATAACTTAATTATCATAATGCATTTACTTTTTCACGACTGCCTCGTTGGTCTAGTGGTTAGCATAGTCGACTGCGGATCACGAGGTCCTGGGTTCGATTCCCGGTCAGGCATAAAAGTTAGGTATTGGGTTTTTCAATTAAGAAATTCTCAGTGCCAGCCCGGAGTTGGAAGTTGGTGGTGTTTCACCCCCGTGCCTCGGAGAGCACGTTAAGCCATCGGTCCCCGTTATTATCACTAACATGATAATAGTCGTTAAAGCCCGCCAACCCGCATTGGAGCAGCGTGGTGGGTCTAAGCTCTAATTCCTGCTCTCCTATGAGAGTGGAGGCCTGTGCCCAGCAGTGGGACGTTAATGGGCTGTAGTGATGATGATGATGCTGATGATTTACTTTTTATACTTTGAGGCATACAACTGTGATGCACAACAATTAGGCATTAGTTAAGAAGGTACCTATTTCTAGGCAGGTCACAATTATTGAGCACTAGATGATGATTTAGGTTTTTGGTTCTGGGAATGCTGGTGCAGAATTTTCCGGAGTAAAAAGTATATCCTATGTCTTTCTTCTGGACACAACCTATCTCTATACCAAATTTCATCAAACTTATTTGAAAAGATTGGCCATTAAAGAGTAGCAGACAGACACACTTTCACATTTTAAATATTATATATTTAAAATGTGAAAGTGTATCTGTCTGCAGTATAGATTCCACTGTTCCAAATAGGGTAATCAGTGCTATCATGCCTGCATACCTACCACTGACATGAGACGTGGGGCATCATATTTTGACCAAAAAAAAAGTACCTGTCTAAAGTGGGTGTTATGTTTGTATGGGTAGTTTGTTACCATTACTAGTCTGTTTTGTAAAGGAAACAAAAATAAATTAAGTACAGAGTTTGTAACAGGAGTTATTTTTCTTACAGTATCCTCAAGAAAGAAAGACTTAAACAGCAGCTAAAGGAATTTGAAGAGTTACAAAGCAAAAATCCAGAGGAAGCTCTCAAAAAGTTGGAGGAGCTAGAAAAAGCAAGGGCTTTGGAAAGACACACTCTGAGACATAAAAACACAGGAAAATGGGCTAAGAGCAAATTGGTTCGGGCTAAATATGATAAAGAGGTAATATTATTTTGAAAAATCTTCTGTCTTTTGCTAGTAACACATATCATGCAATAAAAAACTAGCTTATTCTTGACACTATCTTTCTTTTAAGTTCTAGTTTCTAATACCAGTAATTTGTGCTGTATGTTGATATGCCAGTCAGTCAGTACCTATCTTTTTTTATAAAACCAGTATATTCTATTTTTAATTTAATTATAGGTAAGACAACAACTAGCAGAACAATTGTCTGTGAGCAGAAGTTTAACTCATAAAACACAAGATACACAGAGTACTGATGATGAAGCAGATGAAACAGAGAATATTCCTGATTTAAATTTAGCACAAGACCCCATGAACCCTTGGATGATGAAGAGTTCTCTGAAGAGTAATGTTGATGCAGAATTTGACTTTGGTTACAAAAAGTATCTTAAAGACAAAATGTATAAGCGAAAAGAGATTGAATCAGATTCTGAACAAGAAATTTCAGAAGAAACTAAGAATGAAAAGGCAGACTCATCACTGGGAATTCTTAAGGATAGTGTAAAAAAATTATATGATATGAATATAGATACAATGAAGGAAGAAGCAAAATCAGATAAAATTCAAAAAAATAACAAAACTGTTGCAGCTGAAAAAAGTAAATACAAAACAAGATCAACCCAAAAAAATAATAATAAAACAATAGCGACATCTGATTGGGTTGTTGAAGAATATGTAGCATCTAAATCGACTAATGCACCTATTAACGATAGGAAAGTATCAGAAGATATTTCTACTGTATTTGATAAATTTGAAGACAAACTTGTTGGAAAAGTAGAGAAGAAGTTAAAACAGTTAAGAAAACAGATTAACAAGATAGATAAACAATCTAAAGGAAGACACAATAAAGAGGATAACAAAATTACTGATAATCAAGAGCAAGAGCAAGATGATCTTGAATACTTTAAGTTCAAGAACCATAATCCAAAAGCCCAAATTGATGAGGAATTGCTAGAAACACATAAAGGTGTTGCAGACATGAAGGAAAACGAGAAATCTTTGTTAAATATATTGTCATCAATAGAAAAACCTACACAAGAAAATACAAATGTAGATATTGATCCTAATAGATTTATTGAAGTTAAGCCTAAGTATCTAAACACAGCTGTGTCAAGGGGAGAAAATGGTCTTGATGACTTAGATGATGATGAAGAACAAGTTGTCCCCAAAGTGGATATCGAGGAAGTTTTTGAAGAAGATGATGTTGTTGATAGTTTCAGGCAAGAGAAAGAGGATGAAATAAATAAAGATACACCACTAGATACTGACCTAACCCTGCCAGGATGGGGTAGCTGGGGTGGCAAAGGAGTAAAAGCACCTAAGCGCAAGAGAAACAGGTTCATTGGTAAACTACCCCCTAAGATGCCTAGGCGTGATAAAAATAAAGGTGATATCATCATAAATGAGTGCCAAAACCCTAAACTTGCTGCACATAAAGTCTCAGACTTGCCTTTTCCTTTCACTAGCATAAAGGACTATGAAGCATCTATAAGAACACCTCTAGGTAATACTTTCATACCAGAAACTGCTCATAAGAAACTTATTCAGCCCAGCATTATTACAAAAGCAGGCACTGTGATTGAACCAATGGATGAAGATGAATTACTTGTTAAAAAGAATCGTAATTTTAAGAATACTTCTATTATGACATTATTGGCCAAGCAATAAAATTAAAATTTGCTTAATAATTAATTTATTTCCTTAAACCTACACTCCCACACGCACAGGCGGTGATACAAGTATAACACCATCCCCTCTTACAAATAACATTGGGATGGTCCTTTTAGTTGTCCTGTAAACTTCCTCATATGTTTCTTCATCAATTTCTACTGTTGTTATAGTTTCCTCTGCATCTCCCAAAACCATATTCAAATGTTGATCATAAGCCTGTAACATGATAATACTAAGTTGGTTAATTAAAAAAACTCTGCAGAGGTTATATTACATTTGTATAAGAATAAGGCCTGAATAATGAAATTCAAATCAAATCTATTAATGATAACTAGAGCCCAAAACTTATTAGCTTTCTGTAGAATAGTCATGTTTTCTAGGATCCAATTACTTATAGATGTACTCCCTATTTAATAGATGTATTATGTGATACTTTACTGAAGTTACACACTTTGAAAGCTGCTGGTAAGTAATATGCTGATTTTATGAGAGAATACCAGAAATTAGTCTTATTTTAGGATTAAATAACCTACTACAAACAATCTATGTTTACTTAAAATATACACTGTCCAAATGATCATTCATGGGCATGGTACTCAAGACACTGGTGCTATTGCCTCTGAATTGCCAGGCTAAGTCGTTGGGCCAAGTAAGCGCCAGCACTTGGGTCACGCTCACCAGTAGCGTGGACCAACTTCTGGGAAACAATGTATTAAAAGAATTTTCTCCCTTACATGTAATTTCCCGCGTAACTCGCGTTCATTCCGCATTTTGACATAAATTCTTTCATCTAGGCTAAGTCTTATTAAATCCAGAGGTTCTTTTACTGTCATGACCGCTACCTGGAACGTTAATAATAATTAATTTTAGCATAGGTATTAGAAAATTGCTAAACTGTACCAACTGTTTTAGTTTAAATCTATGAAATTACCGTGTCACCGTCGTCTGCCATTGTGTAAAAGGTTTTTATACTTCACAAAACAAGCAAGATTTACACTCAATTATTATTTATGTATTGAAAATGCGTTTTTACGTAATTTAGCCGAAAATGCCGCTTTGCTTTCTCTTCTCATTTCTCAAAAGTAAATTTTGACATTGACGTTTGAATTTTGATTTTGTAGGTTATCTTTTTCCTTTATTATTGACAGATAAGCTCCGGGTTATGGAGTCATGGAAAGGCTATAAAATTCATAGATTCACGTAGACCACAGTGACGTAGACTGAGAAAGATAGGCGGGTCGTCACCGTACACAGTATGCGAAAGCGATAGTTTTAACATAAGTACATGTACAATATCTCTATAAAACAACCCTTATTGCCATCATACAATTTTTATCATATTTTGTCGCAAATAAGTGTCGATAGTGTCAAACACGCACTAACATGATTCTAAACTATCGCAATTTCTTACTACAAGTGAAAACAAGAAAAGAAAACGAAATTCAAATTGAATGTAATTATTTTGAATCAATATGTTTCGGTTTTTACATACAATTCAATTCACTTCCGGAGCGGACACCCTTAAAATAAGTTAAGTGCGTGTTGTAATAAGGGAAATGTTACAAATTAAATACAGATTAAAACTAGTTTAATTTATGAATACAATGATCTTATAGGTACAGAATAAATATATATATAACGTCTTCTCACTTTCATAATTATTATTCTCTTAGTAGCAAGTCCACGTCTTATACTGCGTCCACGAGTTTAGTGGATAGACAAGTATTAATTAAAAACAGCCTCACGAATAAAACTTGTATTGATCAATAACTGACATAAAACAATCAAGTGTTGATACAAAAGCTTCATCGTAAGGGTGGTGCCATCATTGGATAGGAATTATTACCTATAATTAATCTTACGAATTGGCATCGCCGTATTTTTATTTTCAATCTTACAAATCACGGGTTAGTGTAAACTGCATTAACAATAAGTGAACAAAACGTATAAAATTGTCAGTTACATGCGTATGCAGCGTTGGTATTGAAGTTTCATAAAGATATGTCATGCTCTATGTCTTGCGAAAGCATTGCTGTTTAAAATGCCTAAAACACCTGCTTGCATATTAACTCTTTCGTCCTGTCGGCTCTATTCATAATTGTCACGCATGGATTTGTCTTGAATCCTGAAAATTAACAAGTATAGTTACGGGTGTTTAACTACTTCAATGACTTTCGTTAAAATATCTATCGTAAATTGGTAAATGAATGAAATTTCTTATTACATAGATTCACACTTTTTTCCCCTTAATTTTGGGTTCCAAACTTGGGTAAATATGATAATACAGCTGGCATCCCCACAACGCGAGTAAAAATAATAATAACGCGAGTCACCCGACTAATTTCAGAGAACATACACAAATGGAACCTGGCATCATTTTACTTACCTGCTTAACTTGGGTGGTTAATGCTACAAAATTCGATTATTTTCTTGCTAAATAAGTACTTTTTTGTTATTTCTATACTTTGTAGCATTCATGCGAGTATTTACAGATATAACCTGTTTTTATCTGTAACAATCAGGTAATAAAAATAAGGTCAAAATTGTAAATTTACATAATATTTTAGTTAATGTTTTCGTATTTACGTTCAGTTCGGCTTTTGCAGCCTAACACACAGAAATACACCATCGTCTTTGAGTTAAATCACTTTTTTCCTAAGCTACGAGCATAGTTACTACTTTGTTCAATTCTGATTTCGTACGAATATGGGCGAATAACAAAAACGGCACAGGATTGTTTGCCCCGTATTAGCATTTATGTAGCCAACAAAAAAATGTAATACGCTGAGCAGGACAAGAAAAGAGATTTTCGCGCTCTGTCACTCCTTGGCATTACCATATATACTCATTTCGCTCACTTGTGGTATTATTAATACAATGCCTTCTTTAAGCTTTATTCTTACCTACCCTACCCCAGCCTGCAAAATAATAGCATTATTTATAAAAAAAATACTAATCGTTATGGTTTTAATAGCTCAACTCAGATAAGTAATCCTTCGGATTTGCTCACCCTTAATTTTTAAGTTAAAAATAAAAACAAAAATTAGAAAAAAATAAAATTATTTGTATCTTTGAACGGTCATATCTTATAATATATGCAATATACGGAACTGCTCACAGTCGTAAAAAACTGCTCACGTCGCGTATTTAATTGCTCAAGTATTATTTTTACCAGCTCCACCTTTCTTAATTATTAAATAAATTAAAATAGTCGTACCGAGTTGAATTCATGATATGCGCATGAGCGCTAAAAATAAAGCGTGCAAAGTACTATAAAAAATACTAATCGATAGGGTTTTAATAGCTCAACTCAGATAAGTAATCTTTCGGATTTGCTCACCCTTAATTTTTAAGTTAAAAATAAAAACAAAAATTAGAAAAAAATAAAATTATTTGTATCTTTGAACGGTCATATCTTATAATATATGCAATATACGGAACTGCTCACAGTCGTAAAAAACTGCTCACGTCGCGTATTTAATTGCTCAAGTATTATTTTTACCAGCTCCACCTTTCTTAATTATTAAATAAATAAAAATAGTCCTACCGAGTTGAATTCATGATATGCGCATGAGCGCTAAAAATAAAGCGTGCAAAGTACTATAAAAATACTAATCGATAGGGTTTTAAGAGCTCAACTCAGATAAGTAATCCTTCGGATTTGCTCACCCTTAATTTTTAAGTTAAAAATAAAAACAAAAATTAGAAAAAAATAAAATTATTTGTATCTTTGAACGGTCATATCTTATAATATATGCAATATACGGAACTGCTCACAGTCGTAAAAAACTGCTCACGTCGCGTATTTATTAGAGATCCCTACGAAAATTGCAATAGTAGTTTGATTTTTTCAACTTCTTAAATAAAACCTCTATTGGTCTATTAATTTTTTTCTGACAAATTCTGACTGTCTTTTATATCATATTTGTCAAAACAAACATAATAAATACAAGAGAACTTACTAACATTTTTTTTAAACATTTTAATATCTAACTGCTGTAGACAGACTGCGAAATGCCTAAAAGAGCCAGGTCTCAACTTTCTAAGCATAGTTCCCAGGCGAGGGCACCGAAATATAGTACATATTATGTAAAATCTGTAAATTGTTTTCTTTAGGTACCTAATTGTTTCTTTTTTCACGATAAAATTACAAATCTAAATTGCTCCCGTGCGAAGCCGGGGCGGGTCGCTAGTAGTAGATAAAACTATTGAGTATTTAGTTATATATGTTGTTAGGAGGACTGTACCTTCAGTCTCCATAGCAACAGTTTTATTATTTTATGACTTGTCATTCTACTGTAAAATAAAACATTCGTCACAAGTTCCAACAGTATTTATTTTACTTTAATATGGTAGCAGAGCAAAAATAAAGCGATAAATACGTTGATCACCATGGCGTCGGGCTCAAGTACAAAAATTGAGACTTTAAATAAAGAAAATTTCGACACATGGCGAATTCAAGCAAGGGCCGTACTCATCAAAAATAAATTATGGAGTGTTGTTGAGAAGCCACTGGTTCTTGAGAAAGCTGATGAAGAGAAGAGAGAGAAGGATCTTTTAGCTCAATCTGAGTTAGTACTTTTGATTTCACCCTCTGAATTAAAGCAAATAAAAAACTGCAAAACAGCTCACGAGATTTGGACTTTGCTTGATTTTATATATGCCAGTAAGGGACCGGCTAGAAAGGCCTCTCTTTTAAAGAAGTTAATATTGTCCAAAATGGAAAATGGCAATATTAGAGAGCATTTAAATAAGTTCATGGACGTGGTAGACAAATTGCAGGATATGGACATTCGTATTCATGAGGATTTGCTCACTGTTATGATGCTATACAGCTTACCACCTGACTACGAAAATTTTCGTGTAGCGATAGAATCCAGAGACACGTTACCGAAACCTGAAGAACTCAAGGTAAAAATTTTAGAAGAATCAGAAGCCAGACAATTCAATAATAGTTCCAACACCAATACTATCAACACTAAAGATGTACACGAAGAAGAGACAAACTTCGTAAAAACATGCAAATTTTGCAAGAAGAAAGGACATGTTATCAGTGAATGCAAAAGGATGGAGAATAAGAAGAAGAAAGAAACGAACGAAGAAGTTCCTAAAACTTCCCACGCTGTATGTATGCATTCCAAAAGTAAGAGTTCAGATGATGAAAAGAACACATGGATTCTTGATAGCGGTTGTACATCGCACATGTCTCATAACAGAAACTATTTCGAAAATCTCGACAAATCTAACTTTCAACTCTTAAGACTAGCTTCCCAAGATGCGACACCTGAAATTACTGGTAAAGGTCAAGTCACTATTATGCTAGATGCCAATGTTAGAGGCAAAAGTAAAATTCAAGAGGTTATTTTGACAAATACTCTCTATGTGCCAACCCTATCCTCGAATTTACTATCCATAGTTAAAGCCACAGAATCTGGATGTTCTGTCTTATTTACAGATAAAAAGGCCACAATTACACATCCTGAAGAAGGTATTATACTCGATGCGCCAAAAGGCAAAGATGGACTGTACTACCTAAATCATGCATCGTGTAAATACAACAACAAAGATAAATGTAACTTGGCAGAAGACAAAAAAATTCATAAATGGCATAAATGCTTAGGTCATATGAATGAGGCCGATATGAAATTGGCATTGAAGAATGAGACACTTATCGGTTTAGATTTCAAATCAGATGAGAAGCTTGGAGATTGTGAAATATGCATTCAAGCAAAAATTAAAAGACTGCCTAGTAAACCCAATGATACACCACGCACGACAAAACGACTTGAGATAGTGCACAGCGACGTCTGTGGTCCGATGACTCAAACCCTCGGTGGAGAGAAATACTTCATAACTTTTATCGACGACTATACTAGATACAGCCGAGTCTATTGTATAAAACAAAAAAGTGATGTATTGGACAAATTCAAACTTTACAAGGCAGAAATGGAAAATTTTACTGGTGACAAAATTATCAGTCTCCAGTCCGACAATGGTTTGGAATACTGCAATCAAAATTTTGATAACTTTCTGAAAGAATATGGTATTACAAGACGATTAACAGCACCATATACACCACACCAGAATGGTGTTGCAGAACGTAAAAACCGTACTCTACTGGAAAAGGCTAGAAGCATGATGATCGAATCGAAAGCACCTCAAAGCCTTTGGGGAGAAGCTATTCAAACTGCAAACTACCTTTCCAATCGAGGCGTCAACAAAACTATTTCTGCACATTTTGGTACTGTTACTACACCTTATGAGAAATGGGTAAAAAAAAAGCCTTGCATCTTCCATCTGCGTCAGTTTGGAATAAAAGCCTTTATATTACTGAAAGAAGGCAAAGAACATGATAAATTCAAATCAAAAGCTATACCTGGGATGTTTGCAGGCTATTCAGATACTTCCAAAGCTTATAAAATTTGGGTACCTTCAAAACATAAAATCATAATTGCCAAAGACGTTCGATTCACTAACAAACTCTACTACACCGAAACACAAAATTCAATCTCAGAAATTACAAAATCTTTGAAGGATAATGATAAACATTACGCCGAAATAAACTTCTTTGATAATGATGTTGAAAGTGAGTATGAGTCAGTGCAAGAAAATGATGAACAAGAATCAATACAAGGCAATGATAATGAAGAAATACCTATCCCAGATACAGATGTTAATGACACTATTATTGAAATAAATCCAACTGAAGAAGTTACCAATGAAGCTCCTCCTGAACAACGAGTACTTCGTGATCGCAGCTGTCTCAGAAAACCACAAAGTTTTGATGAATTTGTTCTCGCTGCTACTGAAGAGTTTAACAACTATAGAGAACCTTCAACCTATCGCGAAGCTCTTGAAAGCACAGACAAAGAGAAGTGGTTAGGAGCGATGCTGAGCGAGATCAATTCCCTTCATGAGAACCAAACATGGGATATTGTTCCTTTACCAAAGAACAGAAAAGCACTGCCTTGCAAGTGGGTATTTAAAGTTAAGACCAATCCAGATGGTAGTGTCGAGAGATATAAAGCAAGATTGGTAGTAAAGGGATTCTCACAGAAACCAGGGGTAGACTATGGCAAGACATTCAGCCCTGTAGTGCGCCTTACTACCGTCCGTACCCTATTAGCAGTAGCTGTAAAAGAGAAATTATCTCTCTGTCAGTTTGATGTGTCAACAGCATTTCTTAACGGTAACGTAGAAGAAGAAATCTACATGAAACAGCCCGATGGTTATAGCGATGGAACAAACAGAGTGTGCCGCCTGAAGAGGAGCTTATATGGCCTCAAGCAGGCTCCAAGATGTTGGAACACCAGTATACATGAATTTCTTGTGAGCTCCAACTTTACACAGAGTACTTCTGATCCATGCCTATATATTCGAGAGAATGGAAAATCTAAAGTGTTGATTGCACTTTACGTTGATGACGGGCTAGTTGCATCAACTACAGAGGATGATGGAAAGAAATTCATAAAGGAATTACAAAATCGCTTCAAAATTGTAACAAAACCAGCTTCATATTTTCTTGGTATGGAAATCGAAAGATCTGATAATGGGAACATAACATTAAGTCAAAAAGCTTATACAAAGAAAGTACTAGAAAAGTACAAGATGTCTGAATGCAAACCAGTTAAGACACCAATCACAAAAGAGACTGCTAAAATAGAGAATGCATCAAATGAGAAGGAAAGTAGTTTAATCTTCCCTTATAGACAGGCTGTGGGTTCCTTAGCCTACCTCATGGTTGCGACTAGGCCAGACATCAATTTCGCTGTCAGCTGCGCTTCGAGAAACCTTGATAATCCATCACAAGCAGATATTCTAGCAGTAAAAAGAATACTACGCTACCTAAAAGGTACAATGAATAAAAGCCTAGTATTCGGTTCGTCAAATAATGCTCATAACAAATTAATCTGCTACAGCGATGCAGATTTTTCAGCAGCGCACTCAACGTCCGGCATACTTTGTTTGTATTATGGACCAATCAGCTGGCGGAGTAACAAACAAAAGACGATAGCTTTATCGTCGACGGAGGCAGAGCTAGTGGCAGCTTCGGAGACAGCCCGAGAAATTATATGGCTACAGCAGATGTTGGAGGAAATCACTAAAACTGAAAAGCCACCACTTCTGTACATTGACAATGAGTCAACAATAAAGCTAGCGTACAATCCGCGGTACGAGCAACATAGCCGAACCAAGCACATACAACGAAGGTATCTCTATGTCAGAGAGTGTGTGGCAGCTGGCATACTTGACGTCAAGCAAGTTACTACTGAGGACCAACTGGCTGATTGTTTCACAAAGCCCCTATATGCACCCAGGCTGGAAAGGTTACCTAAAGCTCTTGGCCTCAGTTCCTAAAAGAGGAGTGGATGTTAGGAGGACTGTACCTTCAGTCTCCATAGCAACAGTTTTATTATTTTATGACTTGTCATTCTACTGTAAAATAAAACATTCGTCACAAGTTCCAACAGTATTTATTTTACTTTAATATATGTTTTATAAGTTTAATCTATTCTTTAGATATAATTATATATATATATATATATATATATATATATATATATATATATATATATATATATATATATATATATGTATAAAATCAATATTATCAGAGCTTTTCAAAAAGCATAATATATGTAAATATAAAAATAAAAGGAAATTCAATTACTACAAAAAAAAATCTTTTGGTCTTGAATTATTTTACTCCCTAAAACAATATACAAAAATTGATGAATAATAAAAATGCTTAATTGAGTCTTACTTGTTACGTTATCTGCTCCAAAATTACAATTTTTAACTTAATAATTAAGGGTGAGCAAATCCGAAGCATTACATAGCTGAGTTGAGCTATTAAAACCCTATCGATTAGTATTTTTTCTATTGAGAATGCTATTAAATTCGACACAAGTCACGTGACCATCACATGACCTTCCGTAGAGCCTCCCCGAATTTTATAATGGCGGGTAGGGTTCTAACCAATTGATATATTTTTTTTATTGCAGTTTTCTATTAGATCTACACATTCGGGAACTTGTTTTGAATAGCAAATAGTACTTTGCACGCTTTATTTTTAGCGCTCATGCGCATAATAATTATCATGAATTCAACTCGGTACGACTATTTTTATTTATTTAATAACTAGCTGATGCCCGCGACTTCGTACGCGTGGATCGAGGTTTTGTTGTTCCCGCGAGAACTCTTGAATTTTCCGGGATAAAAAGTAGCCTATGTCCAGACTATAATCTATCTCTGTGCCAAATTTCATCCAGATCCGTTCAGCCGTTCTGGCGTGATTGAGTAACAAACATCCATTTGAGGTTTTTTGGTTCCCGCGGGAACTCTTCAATTTTCCGGGATAAAAAGTAACCTATGTGCTATTCCAGACTATAATCTATCCCTATGCCAAATTTCAGCCAGATCCGTTCAGACGTTGGGGCGTGATTGAGTAACAAACATCCATACATCCATACATCCATCCAGACATCCATCCAAACTTTCGCATTTATAATATTTATTAATTATTAATTAATTATTATTATTTGATTAAGAAAGGTGGAGCTGGTAAAAATAATACTTGAGCAATTAAATACGCGACGTGAGCAGTTTTTTACGACTGTGAGCGGTTCGGTATATTGCATATATTATATGATATGACCGTTCAAATATACAAATAATTTAATTTTTTTCTAATTTTTGTTTTTATTTTTAACTTATAAATTAAGGGTGAGCAAATCCGAAAGATTACTTATCTGAGTTGAGCTATTAAAACCCTATCGATTAGTATTTTTTATAGTACTTTGCACGCTTTATTTTTAGCGCTCATGCGCATATCATGAATTCAACTCTTTACGACTATTTTTATTTATTTAATAATTAAGAAAGGTGGAGCTGGTTAAAATAATACTTGAGCAATTAAATACGCGACGTGAGCAGTTTTTTACGACTGTGAGCAGTTCCGTATATTGCATATATTATAAGATATGACCGTTCAAAGATACAAATAATTTTATTTTTTTCTAATTTTTGTTTTTATTTTTAACTTAAAAATTAAGGGTGAGCAAATCCGAAGGATTACTTATCTGAGTTGAGCTATTAAAACCCTATCGATTAGTATTTTTTTTATAAATAATGCTATTATTTTGCAGGCTGGGGTAGGGTAGGTTTTATTCTTACTTTATGTAGATTCACTAATGAATAGTCCATTGCACTAACACCTATTAGTAGTCTGTGCTATTCACAGACAAAAAACAAAGATAGGCCTTAAAGGACTAGAAGCTATGGCCGTAAAATAAATTAAAAAAAAAACACCAAAGATTTTTTGTAAATTTTGATTGACAATGACATCTGTTTGACATTGACACACCATTTTGTTGGACTACGCTTCACTTCATGTTTTCCTTTTTCCCGAATCCCGATATTTTTTAATCATATATTTCACCAAAGTGTTTAATTAATCGCTATATTTGACTTCAATAAAATATTAAAAACATTTTGTAATATTTTATCCGACCAGTATCTTGTTGTTCGAATTGTACAGTGTAAGATATGGTTAGGAGTGGGTACGTGAACGTTGTGGCTTTGTGTTTTAATGCTTTAGAATGATCGAATAATAATAAATCGGACTTTATTGTGCTTATCGGCACCGATTAATTACGTGTAATGATTATTTTCGTTGTAGGAGAGATCGTGACAGAGACCGCGACCGCAGACGTTCGCATAGCCGTTCAGCGACTCCGGACCGCAAACGCAGGCGTTCTCGTTCTAAAAGTAGGGATCGCAGTTCCAAAGCGACAAAAAGGAAGCGCAGTCGCAGCAGGGAAAGGGAATCTAAACGAGACCGCAGCAGGGATCGCGATAGGGACCGTAAAAGGTGAGTTTCTTGTTTTAAAAGTTTGACCCAATATTCGATGAGCTTACTTTTAATTGTTAAGTTAAATCCATATCGAGAACTAGGTTGAACCTTAGTTACAAAGTACCTAATTAAGATAAACAAATCTACAGTGTTTGGGGATAAAGCATTATTTAGCTTAATATCCTTCTCGTACATACTCTTCACTTTAATAGATGGCTTAGTGATGGTCGGCGTCACGATATGTTTTACTGTTCAACACATTTGTGGCTAACTCAGTTGCACACAATCTCTATACTGAACTAAATTGAGGATGTAACAAAACTATAATGATAGGTCTAAAACCTATCATTATAGTTTTGTTTCACCACAATGTTACAAAATTTTGTTGTACTTACATAATCTCAAAACTACTTAAATTTACAGGCCTCAATCTACTGGTATCCCTTTCTGCAGGAAGCATTATGGAAGGGATAGTAGTTTTAGTTACCTAATTATGTTGTGTTCAGTTTTTAAACAAAATTAGAATTACAAGAATTATCATTTTTATTTTGTATATCTCAAAAAGAACAGCTGTAGATTTAGAACTGTCAATTTAGTTTAGTTGAGATATCCTGTACAGCAGAGTTTATTCATTTTAGTAATATGTAATTAATTTCTTGATTGTTATTTTTGCAGTGATAAGCGAGATGACAAGAGGAATGGATCAAGTAGCAAGTCTCGGAAAAAGTCACCAGACCGAGACAGAGACAGGGATAAAGAGAGAGACAGGTCTAAATCCAAGGAAAAAACCATCAAATCTGACGACTATAATCCAGGGTCTGGTCTTGACAAGGTACTTAATACTAGATTAATTTTGGTGATGTGCAAAGCAATATAGGCTTTAGATTAAAGATTAATAAAAATGTGCAACTTTGTCTGGGTTGATTTATATGTATTTTTCATGACAGACAGACACAGTTTTTCCCTAAGTATAATATGTAAGTGGTATTTTCTGAATTTGATATATCAACATTTTATTAAGTATTATGAATGAATTTCTTAAAACTACAGGAAGAGGAGCAAAGTAGGTTGGAAGCAGAAATGCAGAAAAGGCGAGATCGCATAGAGCGCTGGAGGGCAGAGCGAAAACGCAAAGAAATTGAGTCAGCCAAGAAAGAGGTGCAAAAAGGAACTGTAGTGACAAATATCCAATTACCAACCTCAAAGAAATGGTCTTTAGAGGATGACTCTGGTGATGAAGGTAAGATGCTGATGATGCCCACAACTTTGTCCAAATGCATTTTTTTTACTGAATGAATTAGACCTCTTATTTGAAATGGATACAAGCTGTCTCTCCCAAAGCTTGATGAAATTGGTAAGGCAAATTGGCTATGATCACATTTGGTTGCTTAATATGAATAAATCTCTAACTAGAGAGAGAAAATCACTAGATGATGCCCGCGACGTCATCCTTGCAGATTACGTTTTAATATTCCTGCGGGAACTCCTTAATTTCCCAGAATAAAAAGAAGCTTTTGTCCTTCCCTGGGATACAACCTATCTCTGTACAAAAATCATTAAAATTGGTTGCATGCACACTTTCACATTTCTAATATTAGTATGGATTATTTTTCTTTTGTTAATGTGTTTTTTGGATCAAGATGTATATGTATCAGTATCTTGTGAACTTATTTTGGTGAACCTCTATTAAGTATGATTATTTTTGTCTCAATTTGTCCAGTGGGTATTATGTATGTAGAGGCATAAGCTACTTTTGTATTAAGAGTAACTTTGCAAGGTAATATTACCATTTTTGATTGTTTTCTTTGTTGTTTCTGTACAATATTTTATGACAGGTAACTCATAGTGGTAAGCAAATAGACAAAAAGGAAAATTAGCAAATGTGTACTATTTTGTATAGAAAGAGATTATTCTAATTCTACACTCTTTAAAACCTTTTTTGGTCAGAGTAAAAAGTTAGTTGTTGTTAATGTTGACAAACAGATACCATGATTGAATATTTTTAGGTGAAGATGGTGAAGGCAAAGAAAAGGAAAAGGCTGAAGAAAAGAAAGAGGAAGAAGATGAGATAGATACATTGGACGCATACATGCAAGAAGTTCAACAAGTAAGTTTTGTCAGTTGTCACTTTAGCGTGAATATTTTTTTATTTTTTGTAAGATAATATTTATCTGAGACAAACTAATCATAACGAACATTTACTATGTTCTGAAAAGACAGACTGAAAAATACATATTCAAATTTATGGTATTAAAATATTTTGTACTGTATTATGCCAGCGACTTCATCCCCGTGAATTAAGGTATTTTGATTCTTGCGGGAACTCCTTAATTTACCGAGATAAACAGCCTACTTCCTACCCTACTACTACTTCCTCGGGTTGTAACCTACATCTATACCAAAATTTCATCAAAATCAGTTGAACAGATGGGCCGTGAAAGAGTAGCAGACAGACAGACAGACACACTTTCGCATTTATAGTATTAGTGTGAATTATAGTGTGGTGGTGTCATCATAATTATATTCATCAACGTAAATTGGTATTTGTGGTCAAGCATAAGCCTATAATGAATAAAAAAGTGCACAGTTCAATAAAGCCCTGAGCACACCAACTGACACTGTGTGTTAATGATTGTGATTTGTTCATAGGAAGTCAGAAAGGTTAATGAATTGGACCAGGCGAGAGGCATTATCAGTGTACCGTCTACAGGAGGAGGCACAGGTGTTGTGATACTCACCGGAACTGCTAAGAAAAAGGTCACCGAACAGAAGAACAAAGGTAAAATTAAGTGTTTGTTTTAGAAACTTAAAGTTGTGAGAGGCAAAAAAAGTTCATAGCATGTCCATTAGTAGACATCTATTGTTTGACAAAGACCTTACCAGATTGTCATATCAATAATCTAGAGTTTTTATACACATATTCTTGTCTTGCTTTGATTGTTTCGTAGTCATTGATAAGTGATAACCCATAGACATCCATCTATGGGTTTTTGTCTGGTGTTTCTTTAATTGATAATAAATGTTTTAAATTTTATTTTTTTACTTTGAAAAGACACTATTTTACTAAAAATGAGTAAGGGTAATAAAGTACTTTGTTAAGGTGTTGTTTAAGTTATGTAGTTTGGCTTAATCCTTCTCATTCTGATAGGAGACTGTGATGTATGTATATCGTATGTTATACGGAGCACTTACTTAGCTATGCGCCCCTGCGAGTATCGAAATACAGTCAGTTATGCACGAAGCCGTGTTTCATTCATACATAACAGTGGCGACGATTATTTTTCAATTCACCCGCGCTTAGAAAATAATGGCGGCAAGTATCGGGAAGCTTGAACTTTTCCAACCCAATGCACGGGATTGGGAATTATTTAGCAGCAAACTTAAACAGTTTTTAACCCTAAATAAAATTAAGTTGAATGAAGAAAAGAGGGCGGTGCTAATAACTCACTTATCGAATGACGCACACCGATTGCTGATCAACCTAGTGCACCCGGGGAAAGTAGAGGAAACGGAATATGACGTTTTAATTGAGACGTTGGAAAAGCATTTTTCACCGCGAAGGTCTACGTTCGCCGATAAGGATAAGTTCTACAGTGCAACGCAAGGAGCGGGAGAAGCACTTGAAGACTTTGCAGCCCGGTTGAGAGGAGTCGCCGTGTACTGCGACTTCGGAGAGGCACTGGACGTGTTACTTCGTGATCGCTTTGTGCTTGGATTGGCGTTGGGTCCTGAACGGGACAGACTTTTCGAAAAGGACGCGAGTAAAATGACGTTCGCGGATGCGTTGGTCTTGGCGCAGAAGGTTTCGTGTGCACGTAAAGCGAAAACCACAACAGCCGTAGGGACGTCGAGCCAAGGAGAAGAAGAGGTTGGCGTAAAGGAGGAACCCTTATGCTACGTAAACGTCGGCAAACGACGGGCCGGTACTCCGCGCGGCGGTGGCAGCGGCGGCGGGGCGGCCAAACAAGATGTCGGCGCCCATCCAAAGTGCAAATCCTGCGGGCTTCGTAATCACCCTCAAGAGAAGTGTTTTTATCGGTTCCATCGCTGTAAAATTTGTTTTGGTAACGGACACATTTCTAGGGCTTGTGTTGCTAAAAGAGGTCGATCAGTTAATAATAATAATATGCAAATAGAATCAGTGCCGGAAGGAAGTGTATCGGATGCTTGTGATGGCTCCTGTGAAGAATGCCAGGTATTTAATTTGAGGTGCGTTAATTATAATCCTATTCTAATGCCTGTATTAATCAATAATAGTATTAAGTTAGACATGGAGCTAGACACGGGGTCAAGTACTAGTGTGATTTCTGACGAATTATATTTTAAATATTTTTCCCATTTAACCTTAAACGAATGCTTAATTAAAATATGTTTTTATAATGGACACAAAATCACTCCCATGGGTTTGACCCTTACAGTAACTTACTTGAATTGCACGAAAGAATTAACATTTCACGTTATTAAACAGGGGGGTCCGCCGCTATTAGGACGTGATTTTATGGCAAATTTTAATATTGTCGTATCTACAGCTAATCATAGCATTGCTTTAGATCAACCTCAAGGTTTAGAAGTGCGTAAATTATTAAATGAGTTCACGGACTTATTTTCGGAGGAATTAGGATGTTTCAATCAATTTGAAGTAAACTTGCATTTAAAGGAAGGCGTAAAACCGAAGTTTTTTAAAGCCCGACCTTTTTACCATTTGCTATAAAAGATAAAGTGGAGACAGAAATAAGTAGGCTTGTAGGGCAAGGAATTTTAGTACCAGTTAAGTATTCCGAATATTATGCTACCCCTATAGTTCCGGTGCGGAAGCCTAACGGGAGTGTGCGGATTTGCGGCGACTACTCATTGACGGTCAACAAAGATATCCATATCGATCAGTACCCACTACCTCGTATTGAGGAAATATTTGTGAAATTAGGGGGTGGGGAACTATACTCCAAGTTGGACTGCAGTCAAGCGTATACGCAATTTAGACTTTCAAAAGAGTCTCAAAAACTCACCACGATAAATACCTCAAAGGGCCTTTTTATGTACACACGAATGGTTTATGGACTAGCTAACGCACCGGCTATTTTCCAACGGGCGATCGAAAATTTACTAGCGGATATCAAGGGCGTTTCGGTGTTCCTTGATGACATTTGTGTAACTGGGGCGAATAAAACGGAACATCTTCAAAGGTTGCAACTAGTATTTCAAAGGTTAAAGGGAGCTGGATTAAAATTACAAAAAAATAAATGTGTTTTCTTCCAGAAAAATATAAACTATTTAGGGTATGTAATAGATAAGAATGGCCTTCATAAATGTCCTGAGAAAATAGAAGCCGTAAGCAACGCGCCGCCACCGACGAATATTACGGAATTAAAACGGTTTTTAGGTATGGTCAATTATTACAGGAACTTCGTGCTGCATGCGTCATCAATTTTAAGTCCACTTCATGAATTATTACGATCGGAAGCTAACTGGGAGTGGGGCGAGCGCCAGAAAAGGGCATTTACGAGAATTAAAAACGAGCTAACGTCAGAGCGCGTACTGACTCATTTTGATCCAAGCGGCCGTCTTTTGTTGACGGTAGATGCTAGCCCCGTGGGTCTCTCTGCAGTTTTATCACAAATAGGTTCGGATGGTGTGGAGAAACCACTGGCGTTCGCGAGTAGATCTTTATCTAGTAGCGAAAAAAATTATAGCCAACTGCATAAGGAAGCCACTAGTATCATTTTCGGAGTGCAAAAATTCCATCAGTATTTGTATGGACGTCATCAACCGTTTATATTAAGAACGGACCACAGACCTCTGTTAGCCATATTTGGGAAAAAGAAAGGTATCTCCGAGATGACAGCTTCTAGATTGATTCGTTATTCCATAATTTTATCAGCGTATAATTATGAGATCCAATATATATCGACGGAAAATAATAAAGTCGCTGACTATTTTTCGCGAGCACCTTTACCAGACCTAAATAGGTTGCAAAGTAAGGCTGAGCATGCATGTTGTTTATCAATCATTTCTATGCAATTAAATAGTTTACCGGTAACGTACAAAGACATACGTATAGCGACCGAGAAAGATAAAACTTTAGTTACAGTGATGAAATATCTTAAGTATGGATGGCCCCGCAAAATAAGGTGTAAACAAATGTTGCCTTATTTTAACTGTAGGAATGATTTGGAGTCAGAAAACGGGTGTTTATTAAGAGGACATCGCGTCGTCGTGCCCGCTGTGTATAGAAACAAATTATTACAGGAGCTACATAAAACGCATCAGGGAATAGTTAAGACTAAATGTGCCGCGCGCGCTCGTATGTGGTGGCCTAACATTGACCTTGACATTGAACACTTGATAGGAGCGTGTACCGTGTGCGCAACGACAAGAAGTGCGCCGCCGCGCGCGCCCCCCGCGTCCTGGCCGCGCCCGGCCGGGCCCTGGCAGCGCTTGCACCTCGATTACATGTCGGTAGGACAAAAAGTGTATTTAGTCGTTGTAGACGCGTATAGTAAATGGCTCGAGTGTATAGAAATGACAACCGGAACAACGAGTAAATCGTTAATTACAAAATTAAAAATGTTATTTGCCCGCTACGGGTTGCCATTTTCCGTGGCAACAGACAACGATGCCAAATTAACGTCCCAAGAATTTGCAAGGTTTTGTTCGGAGAATGGTATTCAGCACATCACTTCGCCCATACATCACCCGTGCAGCAATGGACAAGCTGAAAATTCAGTAAAGACGTGCAAAAAGATGCTTTAATCAATTCTAGAATCCTCCGCAAATGGGTCTAACGAAAAGTTACTTGATTATCTATTTGAATATCGTAATACGGCACACTGTAGCACCGGGGTTACACCAGCAATGTTATTGTTAGGTAGGAATTTAAATTAGATTTGGTAGTTCCACCGCGCAGCAATAACGGTGGTAGTGAGCAGCAACCGACAGAACAGGAAAAAAAATGTCAGTCATTAAAAATTATACAAAATGTTTGGGTTAGATGTTACGAAAATAGGAAGCCTTTTTGGTGTAAAGGGGTAATAATGGAAATTTTGGGTAAAAGAATGTATTTAGTAAAATTAGAAAACCAAGGTGTAACTTGTAGGCGTCACATAGATCAATTAATGGTATATAAGGGTAATGATAAGATTTTAGATAAGGATGTAAATACTGTACAGGATACTAGCCGTCCATTACTGTCTCTTTCTTCGTCAGGCATTGATCTGTCCTTACCGGCATCGCCGGCTCCTTCATTGGCTCCAGTAGATATGCCAAATTTGGATGCACACAGTGCTGGTAACACTAGTTCTACTGCAGAGCACAGAGTCAGCGAGACGGAGGAGGATGCGGAACGAGTAAATGCTGAGGGGGAAGATGGGTCACCAGTATCTACGTCAGTACCAGACGAACAGCAAAATGAGCAAAGTTCTAGTACTAATAATAGGGTAGTAGCACCCAGTACAGAGGAAGCAGTGCCAGGCGACCGACCCACCTTGTCCCTCACGTCGGATGTTTTTGAGACCGAGGAAAAAGCGGTTGGAGTACAAAATATAAAATGATAAATAAATATAAATTTGTATACAGGTTCGCAAACTAGAGAGGGAGGAGCTGTGATGTATGTATATCGTATGTTATACGGAGCACTTACTTAGCTTTCGATGTGTGTGTAAACTAACAACTACAGCGCCCCTGCGAGTATCGAAATACAGTCAGTTATGCACGAAGCCGTGTTTCATTCATACATAACATAGTAAGTTGATGTATCGATGTTGATTAATAATATTTATTTCTAGGTGAATTGATAGAACAAAATCAGGATGGTCTAGAATATTCATCTGAGGAAGAGACAGAGGACATCAAAGATGCTGCAGCGAACCTTGCTTCCAAACAGAGGAAGGAGTTAGCTAAAGTGGATCACTCCAGTTTGGAGTATATGCCTTTTAGGAAAGCTTTCTACACAGAGGTAAGATTATTTGCATATTAATATTATACTTTATGTATTAATATCAATAATATTAAATCTACTCAATATTAGAAATACAAAGTGTGTTTGTGTGTTGGAAAATGACATACGAGTAGGTTCCGCCTATGGCTATGGATAATTATTATGTCCTCCCTCCGCATTCTTAAAAAACTTAAATCAATGCGTAACTAAAACGTAATAAAATAATATTATTATTATTATTTATTTTTTCTTTTAGTATACATGATGTGTCATACTAAAAAGAAAAAAAAAAAAAATAATAAATAGAATCTTTTCGAAATAGAAATTTTGTAATCTTAAATAATAGATTCCATAAATTATTATGATTTTACGATTGTACTCCACGTCACTATTGACAATAAAATACCTACAGCAATATTATCAACAATACCTCAGAACAATGTTGTCAATTTTTACAAAACATCATTGTCAAAAGAGACATTGGGGCTGATTTTGTAGTGCACAATCTCTAAAGTCTAAACTAAACTAAACTAAACTAAACTAAAATATTGCTAACCCTTTCATAATACTACTCCCTGCGAAAAGGGACAGAACTAGAATTAAAGCTGTCATTTTAGTTTAGAGATTGTGCACTACAGAATGCCTCGTTGGTCTAGTGGTTAGCATGTTTGACTGCGGCTGACGAGGTCCCGGGTTCGAGTCCCGGGTCGGGCATAAGTGTTGGGTTTTTCTGACTAGAAATTCTCAGCACTAGCCCGGAGTTAGGAAGTTGGTGGTGTTTCACCCCCGTGCCTCGGAGAGCACGTTAAGCCGTTGGTCCCGGTTATTATCACTAACATGATAATAGTCGTTAAAGCCCGCCAACCCGCATTGGAGCAGAGTGGTGGGTCTAAGCTCTAATTCCCCCTCTCCTACGAGAGAGGAGGCCTGTGCCCAGCAGTAGGACGTTAATGGGCTGTAGTGGTGGTGGTGGTGGTGGTGGCACAACAGAATCGGCCCCATTATATTATAGTGTTTTAGGTATAGTCCCTTATTGTCATTTATATGCTCTCAGGTAAGTGAGCTGGCTCGCATGACGCCAGAGGAAGTGGAAGCGTACAGAACGGAGCTGGAAGGCATCCGCGTAAAGGGCAAGGGTTGTCCCAAGCCTATCAGGTCGTGGGCCCACTGCGGAGTCAGCAAGAAGGAACTCGACGTGCTCAAGAAACTAGGCTTCGAAAAACCCACGCCCATACAGGCGCAAGCCATTCCTGCTATTATGTCTGGAAGGTAAATATAGATATATAGATAGATAAATTCTTTATTGCTACACAAGACATAAAAATACATAGAAAAGAAAACAAAACAAATACAAAGTGCGCAAGGGCGGTCTTATCACTAAAAGTGATCTCCTCCAGACAACCCATTCATTAAGAACCTTTATTATAGGAGCGGGATAGTGTATAGCTATTCTTTACCTCTCATATTATACGGTTTTTGAAGTGAAAACTTCTTTAGGCGCGTTAAGCACTTTTTGGTAGGGGGTAAAAATGTGGAAACGCATGACCGACACCGTTCTTCTTAAGACAAAATGTCTAAAGTATAAATATAGTACATTCGTATTTAAACTTTAATACCTTAGTTTTAAGGTTTATATTATTACGTGTTTTGTAACCGTGACCGACACATCGCGTTGTTAAGAAGGCAAAAGGTCTTAAATATAAATATGGTACATTCGTAGTTAAACTTTAATTACGAATGTTGAATGAAATTTAATTAGTAACTTAATTAATTAATGCGTATACGTAATTAAACTTTAAGGTTTAAAAAATTCAAATAGAATTTTCTTTTAAATTAGAAAAAAATAATTGTACATTATAAAAATAAAAAAAAACTCGTTTCCACTTCTATCGAGTCATAGGGACTGCCATTTTTTTTATTGCAAGTAGGTTTGCTTGCTAGATTAATAGTGTCCAATTTTGTTTTTCTTTTCTACTGGGACAGTTATGAATGCGAATACAATAGATTTAGACATGTTATGTTTCATAATTGAGACATTGTGTACAGTAGAATTTGCCACATTGATCTTACTAACTGCACTGAGTTTACAATTTACACACCTTGACTCGAGTTTAATGCGTCTTAGCTGCAAGTCTGTGTTTGTATGCTAACTGTTGGTTAGTAAAATATATGGTTCGCTTTGCCACATTAAAAAAAATCTCCGAAGTAAAATATTCTAAAGAAACAGATTGTGCAAAGCAAATCGCGAGGAATATCTCAATTTATATTGATGTTTCAGAGACCTAATTGGCATAGCGAAAACAGGTTCAGGAAAAACCTTAGCCTTTATTCTACCAATGTTCCGGCATGTTCTGGACCAACAACCGTTAGAAGACACGGATGGGCCGATATCTCTTATAATGACGCCCACCAGAGAGCTGTGTATGCAGATTGGGAAGGATATTCGCAAGTTTGCCAAATCGTTGGGTTTGCGAGTAGTTTGTGTGTATGGAGGCACTGGGATATCTGAACAGGTTAGTGTTTTACAAATATCAAAGGATATATCATTTTATTAGTTGTGAGCTTGTATAACATTATATAAAAAGTTAAATAGCGTGGTTATTGTATGAATTCTAATGTGTACTTAATTAATAATGTAAGCCCTACATGAAACAAACAAATTGAGTATCAATCCTTATTAATTTATTTAGTTAAGTAGTTTGTTAGTCTCATTAAAATTCAAAAACGATTTGAACCGATTTTGATGGAATTTGTTGTGTGTTTGAATAGGTCCAGGAATGGTTTATATTCACAATTGGACCCTGTAGGGGGCGCTGCAATCGGGTTCTAGGTTCAGGGTAAGACATCGTCTGCCGGGCCCAATAATTCAGTCATAAATTTCGATTGTAGATCGCGGAATTAAAGCGTGGCGCGGAGATGATAGTGTGCACTCCGGGGCGGATGATCGATATGTTGGCGGCCAACTCTGGCCGTGTCACCAACCTGCGCAGAGTCACATACATCGTCCTTGATGAGGCGGATCGCATGTTCGATATGGGCTTCGAGCCACAGGTAATATAATATTGTAACAATCTTGGAGATAATAAGGTGCACTCCCATACCAAGCTTTTTGAGATAATCATTTGAGATAACTTTTTATACAAAACTTCTTGTCTTGCTTTGATTGTTTCGTAAAATTCTTTTGTACTTTTGTGGTTTGATTCCAGTTTTGATTCATCCAGGTATTTTTGTTTGTACTCACTTCGCTAACGTGGGTCTTATCAAAGAAGAATGTACCCAAAAACATATTATGTATAATTTTTATGTAGTTATTTTTTAACTAAAATTGTAATCAACTCGTTTAGGTGATGAAGATAATCGACAACGTGCGTCCCGACCGGCAAACCGTGATGTTCAGTGCAACGTTTCCGCGACAGATGGAAGCTCTCGCCAGGCGCATACTGCAGAAACCTATCGAAGTTCAGGTATCTACACATAGCCATTTATGTTTGTATGTATATATGTATGTATGTATGTATGTATGCATGTATGTATGTATGTATGTATGTATGTATGTATGTATGTATGTATGTATGTATGTATGTATGTATGTATGTATGTATGTATGTATGTATGTATGTATGTATATACTTTATTGTACACCACAAATATACAAAAACAACATGTTACAAACAAGAAAACAACATTAAGTAGGTACAGTAAGGCGGTTTTATCGCTAAGTAGCGATGTCAAGACTAGACAACCTTAACGCTAGGGAGAAAATGAAGAATAATAAAGGGAGGTAGTGCAAAAATAATAATAAACTTAAATACTAATAATAATATATAATTATACTTAGTAATATGAGTCCAAATAATGAACATATCTCTCTTTATTCATTATCTCCTTCTGTGCCACATTTGTCAGTAAAGATGTGGCCCCATTCTATTAAGCAGATAATGGATCCTCTTTGTAAATTTTTTTTGATAACATAAAATTTATTAAGAATCTAGATCCAACATGAATATTTACAAAAAATAACCTACTTCAAAAAATCCATAATATTCGTATGTATTTATAAGAAATATACACCATCCAAATGATCGTTCATGGGATTGGTACCCAAGAAACTGGCGCCTTTGCCTCTCAGCTCTTGGGTCACCGGTCACAAAAAATAAAAATAATAATGTTTTGCAACTTTTTTTTTCAAGCCCCAAGGCTTTTTGCTAATAACAAAGGTCACTGAAACGAAACTATGCTATGGCTTAGTCGTACCAGGGGATTCACCTCCTCCGATTGCGCCCTCGATATCAGACCTTAGACATCGCGGTAATAGAACCTTAGATCGGGGCTATAAATAAAATCAATATTTCTTCTGTCATAGGTGGGCGGCCGCAGCGTAGTATGCAAGGAAGTGGAACAACACGTGGCGGTTCTAGAAGACGATGCGAAGTTCTTCAAGCTTCTAGAACTTTTGGGGCTGTACAGTCACTTGGGCAGCATTATTGTGTTTGTGGACAAGCAGGAAAACGCCGACAGCCTCCTCAAGGACTTGATGAAGGCCTCGTATTCTTGCATGAGCTTGCATGGGGGTAAGTCGTACTTTGTCAAGTTTTGTGTGGAATATTTTTAATGTTTTAATTTAAAGTAACTCAAATCGTTTTCGGGAGTAAACTTTCGTCCGTATGGCCGTATTAAAATGTTCGATTGCTAGTCAGAATAGCTGTTTTGAGGCCGCCATCTTTTATCGAGGTGTTTTAAGTAAGTCGGTCAGATTTAAGCTGGTTCATTTTCGTAAATCAAATCCCTTGCGCGTTTAGTATTACTTTAAGTGCAATCGCGCATAAAATTTACACTTGTTTTTCTATTCATGACTCGGGATTTCCAAAATCCTGTGGGAACTCCTGGTTTTCTGGGATAAAAGTATCCTATGTGGCCTTGAGGATAAGTTGTGAACTGGGGGAGTTACAATAGATCTTACCGGGCGCAGTAACGCTAGGGCCAGTAATAATTGACCTTCTCTCAGATTACCTCAAATAATAATAATAATCCTATGTACAAAAAGGTTAGGCTACCTTTGTGTCAAATTTTGTCAAGAGAGGTTCAAATTAACAGCCAAAGAACTTGTTAAGGAAATCAATTATTAGTAGGTATACATTTAAGGTATCTTAGATGAAGTGAACATAAGATGAAGTGTGTTTTTGTTCTTTTTGGAAAAAAAATAATCTTTAATATTAAACTTAAAGTTGTTTGGAAAAGCGCACGTAGATTCCTATTTAAAAGGAAAAGGTATCTTATTTAAAGGTATCTTAAATTCATGTGTTTTTTCTTTCAATGTTGAAAAATTAACAAAACCATACTAAAATTTATCCATTTTTATTTCAGCTTTGTTCCTGATATATCTGTTCAGCGGAGTCATATTTAAACATTTATAAAATTCGGTGTACTGTCTCCATGGTTATACGATTATATTATAAGACTAGCTGATGCCCGCGACTTAGTTTATTTTATTGCCGCGGGAACTCCTTCATTTTCCGGGATAAAAAGTAGCCTATGTCACTCTCCAGGTCTACAACTCTACCCATACCAAAAATCACGTCGATCCGTTACTCCGTTGCAGCGTGACTGAAGGACAAACCAACAAACCAACAAACAAACATACTTTCGCATTTATAATATTAGTATGATTTTAATGTTTAAAAAATATAAAGAAAGACATATTATTTCAAATCGAAAATGAATAAAAAAATTTTATTTTCGGAAAAAATTAACATCCTTAATAAAATAACAGTTTTCATATTCGTTAAAAATCCTACTGAATGCGCCAAGTTGTTCAAAATCGCGATCTTAATGATTATAAACGAGTATAAAAGAATATTCACAATGTTATTGAAAATGAAAGATATTCAAATAATTTATCAAACGAGAACTGACTCTTTTAAGTTGCCACTTTATTTTGTTGGATATGATGCTTCAAACCACGCCATTAAAAAAAGTCTTTATAGGTGCTTTGATATTCTGGGGTAATTTTGTAGTAAGGAGGCAGTACACTGACGTCGAACGTGTGTTAAAAACGACGAATATATTAATAGTGGCCTGTTACAGGTATTGATCAATTCGACAGGGACTCGACGATCGTGGACTTCAAGTCGGGCAAGGTGAAGCTGCTGGTGGCTACCAGCGTGGCGGCGCGCGGCCTCGACGTCAAGCAACTGGTGCTGGTGGTCAACTACGACTGTCCCAACCACTATGAAGACTATGTACACAGGTGAGTGACACGGAACAGAGTGAACACTTGTAAACATTACTAACCACACTCGTTCCCACGTTCGCTGTCCCGCTACCTCCCCCGCTCTCGCTCCTTCTTTTGTTCCTGCTCTCACTATCCCGCTATCGTTTCCTCTTGCTCTCTTTCCCGCTATCGCTCCTGCGTCCTTTCGCTCCCCCTGCCTCTCGCTCTCGCACCCTCTCACTCTCTCTCCCGCTCCCGCTCACCATCTTAACCTATAACCAATATAACTGTGCACCCATGTCCTCTCACAATGGAAAGGACATCCCATAAAGGAGCATTAACCACCACGCTGGCCAAGTGCAGATTAGCAGACTTCACACACCTTCGAGTACATTATGGAGAACTCTAGGCATAATACTGATATTTAATTGCTTACAACAAACACCACAATTTGTTTATCAAATCTAAATTACCTAAACCCAATTACTGTTTGGGATGTTGTTAATTTTTCTCAAACATGCTTGGAAATTTGAGCATTATTTTGACAACCTTCTTCGAGATAAATTGAACTTGCTGTATTAGCCAAATACATGCGAGCAGCTGCCGGGTACAGTTGTATGAAAATCCATATCAGTCGTGTTTTGGCGACCAAATAAATTACATAGTAAATTCATATCTGTCGTGTAATTTAAAAATGGAACGATCTTGTACTCCGAAAAATGGCAACCAACCAAAATAAAACCTTTGATAAGTTACCTCAACTTATCAAAGGTTTTATTTAAATTTCGAACAAGCTTGCAAATAGAAAGCTGTTTATTGAAAAAACAAAAACAAATGAACACTTGAACGCGGGAAAAATTATTGTTGTTCGTTGTTCGTCATTGATTTTGAAATGTATTTGTCAAAATGTGTTCAAGTGAAGACAATGAGTGTGATGAACTCACTTTAACGCCACCTGAAATTCAAGAGGCGGGAAGAGCCGAAATAGAATACTTGTTACCGCAAAAATCGAAACAAAAATATTTGAAAACCTATGAAAATTTTGTTCAATGGAAGAATGAAAGAAAATCGTAATCGAAGTTCTGTCTAGGTACTACTTAGTTTTAATTTCCGCGCATTATTTGAGAAAAGTACTATACAAGCCTTGGCCACAACTAGACATTGATGGACTTACGTATGTGTGCCTCGGCTTCGCCTCGGCCCACATTTACATGTTCGTCCTTCAATGCCTGTTATGCTGGCCGCTGCAGTAATGTACTATTATTGCCATTTAACGATACAGTTATTGAGTATTCGTAACGAAAAAAGAGCCTGTGAGACCTACCAGTTATAAATGGTACTCATCATTAAAAAAACTGGTAGATCTCAGCTAATTTAGTTACGAAGATCTAATATTACCTTCTGCTCTCATAGATGCGGTCGTACCGGGCGCGCGGGTAACAAGGGTTACGCGTGGACCTTCCTCACTCCGGAGCAGGGTCGCTACGCGGGCGACGTGATGCGGGCTTTCGAGCTCGCGGGCGCCAACCCCCCGCCCGAGCTCAAGCAGCTGTGGGAGACTTACAAGGAAGCGCAGGAGAAGGAGGGGAAGAAAGTGCATACGGGAGGTGGATTTAGCGGGAAAGGTGAGTTTCAGTAATACAAACTCAACAGTTCGCCTTCTAGCTCGCGTGGGCTGCGTAGTCTTGAGGCGTTCATGGGCGATGCGGCTATAGCGGGCGCGCAGGTACAAGCGAGTTACGCGTGGGCCTTCCTCACTCCGGAGTAGGGTCGTTAAGCGGGCGATGTGATGTGGGCCTTTGAGCTCGCGGGCGCCAACCCTCTGCCCGAGCTCAAACAGCTGTGGGAGACTTACAAGCAAGCGCAGGAGAAGAAGGGGAAGAAAGTGCATACGGGAGGAGGATTTAGCGGGAAAGGTGAGTTTCAGTGATACAAATTTCTCAACAGTTCGCCTTCTAGGTTGCGTGGGTTGCGTAGTCTTGAGGCGTTAACAGGCGATACGGCCATACTAGGCGCGTGGGTACGAGCTAAATACGCGTGGGCCTTCCTCACTCCGGAGCAGGGTCGCTACGCGGGTGATGTGATGCGGGCCTTTGGATTCACGGGTGCCAACCCTCCGCCTCCTCAGCTGTGTGCGCTTCCTCGTTAGTCTTCCCTCCCCACCTGGCACTTTCATTACTTTCGCACTTTCTTCCCCTACACCTGGAGGGGAAGAAAGTGGTACAGTCAAAACATGATCTAACATAAGGACACCTGTATGTCCTACATGTTAGAAATAAATAGAGTATTGAGTATATGGGACGCGGATTTAGCGGTAAAGTGGATTTTCAATGAATTTCAACAGGTCAAGCTGTTTAAAATTTCTCAGTTCACGAGCGAATATCATCTCAGCTCCAAGTACTATGGAAGACTTGCAAGGTCTCAAGAAGACTACTAAGGACTAGGTGTTATGTTAACAGTTCATGAGCGGGTCCATCGCCTGAAAGGCTAAGGGCAAGATCAAACTACTACTGACTGAAAAAATATCTATAGTATAATAATTTACATTGTGTGATGTGCGATGGGAACCCTTTGTTGTCTGATTCGCATTTGACCGGTTTTTTTAGGTTGGAATATTTATTCAAAACTCTTAAGGTGTTTTTTTTTAATGTTGACCAAAGTATGAATATTTGTAAATCGAACCCTTTGTTGTCTGATTCGCATTTGACCGGTTTTTTTAGGTTGGAATATTTATTCAAAACTCTTAAGGTGTTTTTAGGGTTCCGTACCCAAAGGGTAAAAACGGGACCCTATTACTAAGACTCCGCTGTCTGTCTGTCTGTCTGTCTGTCTCCAGGCTGTATCTCATAGATCGTGATAGCTAGAAAGCTGAAATTTTCACAAATGATGTATTTCCGTTGCCGCTATAACAACAAATACTAAAAATTAAAAAAATATATATATTAAGGGGGGTCCCCATACAATAAACGTGTTTTTTTTCGTATTTTTTTGCTCAATATTAAAAACGGTAACAGGTAGACGGTTCAAATTTTCACAGAATATTAACTTGTATATTACCTTTCAAAATAAATAATTAAATATCAATAAAGTAAATATTAAAGGGGGGGCTTCCATACAACAAACGTAATTTTTAAGCAATTTTCTTTTAATACGTCATAAATCGTAAACCGCAATTTACCTTTCATTCAATACTACAGGTTTGTACGGAACCCTCAGTGCGCGAGTCCGACTCGCACTTGGCCGGTTTTTATTTTTTAATGTTGACCAAAGTATGAATATTTGTAAATCTCAACATGTTCGTGTCAGGGTTCAAGTTCGACGAGTCGGAGGCGCAGGCGGCGTCGGAGCGCAAGAAGTACCAGAAGGCGGCGCTCGGGCTGCAGGACTCCGACGACGAGGACGTGGAGGGCGACCTCGACCAGCAGATCGAGACCATGCTCGCCGCCAAGAAGATCGTCAAGGAAATCAAGGTGGGCTTCACGCTCCCTGCCTCTTTTCATTGCTGGAAACACAATTTGTTTTTTCTATTATTAAGTCACTGCGGATCACGAGGTCCTGGGTTCGATTCCCGGTCGGGCATAAAAGTTAAATGGGTTTTTCAATTAAGAAATTCTCAGTGCCAGCCCGGAGTTGGAAGTTGGCGGTGTTTCACCCCCGTGCCTCGGAGAGCACGTTAAGCCGTCGGTCCCGGTTATTATCACTAATATGATAATAGTCGTTAAAGCCCGCCAACCCGCATTGGAGCAGCGTGGTGGGTCTAAGCTGTAATTCCCGCTCTCCTATGAGAGTGGAGGCCTGTGCCCAGCAGTGGGACGTTAATAGGCTGTAGTGATGATGATGATGATGATTATTATTAAGTAGGTACCATGTGCCACAAAAGGTGTTTTGTCTTTACATCTCATCATGCACCCAGCAAGTCTCAGTGTGAGATCTATAGACCGAACTTTGACTTTGCTTAGACTTAAGACATGGTTAAAACGAGACATGAGATTTATGTAACTCACATAAGTCCATCTCGTTTTAACTCTGAGTAAAGTCTGAGCCAAGACAAAATACGTTCTATAGATCTCAGCATTAGTCTCCCACATTCATTGATATTGTGCTAGATCAGAAACTTCCAACCTTTTCTGGAGCTCTGCCCTCTTAAGCAGAAAAAAATCGAACACCCTAATCTATGATAGTTTAGTTTTTTGTTCATAGTAGTTTTTGATATAATATTGCATATTATCTGTACAATAACTGTTTATTTATCTTTTAAACAACAACAGCATGAATCTTCAGTATAGTTATTGTTCATTTAAATTTTGTAAAAGAAAGAAATTATTAAAAAAAGACTAGGTTAAAAAAAATGGGGGCTATTTTCCTACGGATCCCCTTGCTAACTTGGGGGGCTCCGAGCTAAAAATTTGTTCCGAGCTACGTTGCGATGTTTTAATAAATGTTCGAAAGGACGAAATAACAAAGCACTTGTGGAATCGTCTCTGTATACTATGTCTGAATGTATAACATGATGCTTTACTGTATAAATATTTCTCAGCCTGGTGTAGCCAACGCTACGCCGCCAACAGCAGCCGGCGCGGCCTCAACTGACGGCAAACTGGAGTTGGCGAAACGGTTGGCGTCTCGCATCAACATTGCCAAAGGCTTGGGCGTGGAACAGAAAGGCGCCACTCAACAGGCTGCTGAAGCCATCCTGAAGGGCGCCACTTCTGCACATACGCTCATTACGGTGAGTGAAACTGGTTTATAAAATATCTATGGTCTCGTAGCATCACGGTGTAAAGATTGGCGTCTCGCATCAGCATTGGCAAAGTCTTGGGCGTGGGGCAGAAAGGCGTCACGCAACAGGCTGCTGAAGCCATCCTGAAGGGCGCCACTTCTGCACATACGCTTATTACGGTGAGTGAAGCTGGTTTATAGGATATCTATGGTCTCGTAGCATCAAGATGTAAAGATTGGCGTCCCGCATCAACATTGCCAAAGGCTTGGGCTTGGAGCAGAAAGGCGCCACGCAACAGGCTGCTGAAGCCATCCTGAAGGGCGCCACTTCTGCACATACGCTTTTTAGGGTGAATGAAGCTGGTTTATAAAATATCTATGGTCTCGTAGCATCAAGGTGTAAAGATTGGCTTATAACGGTGAGTAAGTTGGTGTATAGAATATCTACTCGTATGGTCTCGTAGCGTCAAGGTCGCGATAATCAAAGGAATGTTCTCCAAATTTTGATGTGTATTAAAATTTACTTCAAATGTGTGTTCATGTATACTTTAATAAAATTAATGTAAACATTTTATCGCCGACATCAAATTTGTCATTAAATTTTTCGAATTTGACAAACCATTTACCAAATAATATGTCTATTTAAATAGTTTATCAACATATTATATAGATTTTGAGTGGCCTCGCTTAGCACTTAGGTAGGATAAAACCAAAGATACTTTTTTTAATATATATACGTTATGTATTATAACTTACAGGACTAGGGTTACCAGACGTCAGGATTTTTAATTAATTTATGAAATCAGGTAGTATTGTTTTAGTTTTATTAGGGACAATCAAAAAAAACCAAATCAAAACACAGTTAACGTAAAATATGTATAAATTCTTGTTTCTACTTATAAATAGAGAAGTCCATCTCACTTGCTCACTGAATGACTGATCAACCACCAACTGTCCATCCTAAACCTTGAACCTAGAAAGCTGAAATTTTGCGAAGGTTTCCACGGAACCTACATAATAAAGTACAAACTTAAATCGCACTATCAAACATCGTGTAAAATTGAATTGGACTTAAAAAAAGATCGCAGAAATCATGCTAGGACATTTTTATACCAATCAGGCCTTTGTCAGGGTTTTCCAGTTATACAGGTAACCCTACATAGGACGTAGATTAATGTTCATTTTCCGTGTCACGCGCTCCCGTATTGGTATACCGTCACATGATGGCTAACGAATTACAAAAGGAATTAGCATTGAAATTGCGAAAATTGTATCATAATCGCATACGACAATATCCACTGACTTGTGACTGTTTAATCTGGTAAATTATATTTGTAAACATTTATTATTATACTTTCGTTAACACAGAATTGTATGCAGTTAATGTGTTTGCTTCTGTACGATACAAATGTTTAAATTAAACTCAATAGAAAAACATGTTAAAAAAGTACAAGATGATGCCCGCGACTTCGTCCATGTGGTTTTTCATAAATCCTATTGGAACATTTTTGATTTTCTGGGATTAAAAGTATCCTATGTCATTTTCCGGAATGTAACCTGTTTCTGTACTAAATTTCGTTAAAGTTGGTTGAACAGGTGTCCCGTGAAATGTCGCAGATAGATATTTTCGCATGTCTAATATTAGTAATAGATACTTTTTAGTAGAAATCTATGCTAATATTATAATAGATTCTTCTACTAAAAAGTATCGCGAGCATTTATAGTATAACCTCTAATAATCCAAAGTAAACAGTTTTTATTTGTTTATGAGTTTTCCTTTTTTTACAATGACATGTTTGTTAATGTGTGAAAAACATTTTACATCGAATTATTTGAAAAAAACATCGATTTCATGTTAAAAAATCATATTTGTAAGGAGTAAAAAATCATATTTGTTTTTCATAAGGAATTGAAAAATAATAATTTGTTTTTCTCAACTCCGAGTAACATTTAGGCCAGACAAATATATTTGTTGTATTGACAGGTTTTAAAGGAATTTTCTTTAAAATTTCAAATTTATTCGTCAGTTAATACTTACTTGGGGATTGTGAAATAGGCTCTTAATATAATAATTAAAAAATTAAAAGTTTTTTGTCTATTTACAGGCCAAAACGGTAGCGGAACAGTTGGCAGCAAAACTGAATACGCGCCTTAACTACCAGCCTCGCGACGAAAGCTCCAACGAACCAGCCGAAGAGGTGTTCAGGAAGTATGAAACGGAGCTGGAGATCAACGACTTCCCGCAACAAGCGCGCTGGCGAGTCACTAGCAAGGTCAGTATTTTTTTTAATCCACTACAAGTTAGCCCTTGACTGCAATCTCACCTAGTGGTAAGTGATGATGCATGCTCTTCGAGCCCTATGGCTCACCCTTTCACGACAGAGCTGCTGCGCTCGCCGATGACGTAGTAGCAGCCATTAGAGCCTATAAGCTGTATTTTTTTATACAAGTTAGCCCTTGACTGCGATCTCACCTGATGATAAGTGATGATGCAGCAAGATGGTAGCGGGCTAACCTGTTAGGGGCATGGCAGTTATATTAAGTCCATACCCCTATTCAATTTCTACACGGCATCGTACGGGAACGCTAAGTCGCTTGGCGGCACGTCTTTGCCGGTAGGGTGGTAATTAGCCACGGCCTCCCACCTGGCCAGACCAGAGAAAATTCAGATTCTTATAGAGAGAATTATAAATTCCCGAGTCGACCCTGCCGGGGATCGAACCCGGGACCTCCCACGGATCGAACCCGGGACCTCCCACTTATAAGACCACAGCGCTCACCACTGCGCCAGGGAGGTCGTCGTTACAGTAGGTCGAGTACGTCGAGTTCGTCGTGTACATTATTTACGTACGTACGTTTGACTTGAGTAGTCTATTTTTTTTAAGTCACATTAGATCACACAAGCTATAAAATAGTATATATTATGATACTCGTGATTTGATCCATTTAATTCCGGGCTAGTATTGAGCTTGAATTTAATCCAGACTTAGTGCCTCTAGAGCTAGAGATAGGTATTTGGTGCAACAACAGAGCCCCAATAGGCATGATGAGTGATTTTGAAAAATGGTCAGATTATGTTCGGAAGTATCTACTATTTCGAAAAAATATCTTATTTCAGTAGGAAAATAAAGTTTGGTAGATAAAATTAGCATTTGAAATTTAAATTTTAAAATTCACGCCAAAACGTTCGGCGGTGTCATGGCGTTGTTGTGACGTCACTATTGTTTTTACCAATGTACTCTGTGCAGTGTGCAGTAAGCAATATGTAGTGTGATTTTCAAAAACAAACAATTGTGACGTCATTCGCTTCTTTGTGTTTTATGCAATATGGCGGATTGCTGTATTTTATAGTTTTATTTTACCAATATAAATAGCAATCTCACTAGAAATTGAAAAATAAATACGTTTTTTATAATCCATGAATCCTATTTCATTACATAAATTCATAATTTCATTGATTCTTGGTTACTGTCATCATGCCTATTGTCTGAGCAAATTGTAATCATTTGGCAGCTTAAAACGTATTACTGGAACTGTATAAGGAGTTCAAACATGCTTTTCAAACGTGCAGGCATCTACGAGTATGAAACTCAAGGTCGAATTATCCATTTGACAAACGATTACGATTACGATTTCCTTACACAATCGGGGGGTAGGTTCTTATCTGATATTTTTGTTACACTTAAGTTTATTTTGAGACACGTTACGCAACCGCGATCGGGTTTTATCAAGAAGTGTCTGCCTAATCCAATCCTACTTACGCCGTCACACTTAAATACTTGTGCCAAAAATTGAGATAAAACGTTTCCGATATCTGATAATGTGCAGGTTGTACACAATCTCTAAACAAAACTAAAATGACAGCATTAAAAATATTGCTAAATCTTTCATAATACTCTCTGCAGAAAGGGACAGAACTAGATCTAAAGGTGTCATTTAAGTTTATTTTAATTTATGTGTTTATACAGTTTATGATATCTAAAATCCTAGAATGCCTGAATGCTGCTATGCCTTTAAATTTTCATAAATAACAAGTACATATTATAGAAACACATCTAAATAGTTTATCTAGTTACTGCTGGTGTAGGTATATTATCTACTAACATTGTTACAGGAAATGTTAATAATAAACATCTGTAAGCTGCCTTTTTGTGTTGGATCTTAGAAAAACTAAGAGAAAGTTTTTATTTTCGTGATGTTTATTTTACTGAATTATAAGTATCCCAAATGCTACTATGCCTTAATTTCTATAAATAACAAGTTAAGTACATTTATTAATAGAAACAGTAGAGTAGGTAAATATGTTACATAAATAGTAATTTATCTAGTAACTGTAGGTATTTTCCACCAATTGTAAAGAGGAAATGTTTTTAACAAACATCTATAAAGCTGGCTATTGATAAGTAAGTAGTAGTTATCATTCCGAAGTACTTTCTGTTTTGAATTCACAATCTATTTTAAACATTATCTTGAGACTTCAAAACTCGTTGAAAAGTCGTTGAATATATTTGTTGGGATAGCTTTTATCTCAAGTGTTTTGGAGCCACATGTTATAAACAGGTATTGCAATATTTAATAATAAGTACTGTTGTCGTGCAAAATTAGGATACTGCTTTGATAGTTCATACCTATTTTTATATCGTTATTATTAATGCAAATCGGTTGTGCAACACATCACACACACTAGTAAATACGCGTACTTTGGCGTAAGACTCGACAGTCTTTTTCGCCTAAGCCTTATGTATTCCCACACGACCCATACTATCAGTGAAACGGATTTATAGTCTAGGCAATGGGGCGGTTTGTTGAATGGAGACCCCCCTTTTAATCCTCAGTCGTTGAAACTTGGCAGGGTTGTAGTATGTTATGAATCAATACTTATACAAAAATATCCAACAAAAAATCCATCCGGAAGTTAGGTATTTATTCCTAAAACTTAATATTGATGATTGAATATTTTATCGATTTATTTTTAAAATAATAGTAGGTAGTATATTTACACTCAAAACCGAAATATCAAACAAAATAATCATGCAGAACATCGATATTTAAACCGATTTTATTATCAAACCTAAAATGCGTTTACGCGATAATGTACCTTCCTGCCTTAACAATTAGGTATAGCATAAATCCCTTACTTCCTTTCTGATTTTTTATTGGATACTAGATGATTCCCGCGACTTCGTCCGCGTGGATTAAGTTTTTTTGATTCCCGCGGGAACTCTAGAATTTTCCGGGATAAAAAATAGCCTATGTCCTTCCCCGGGATACAACATATCCCTGTACCAAATTTCATTAAAATCGGTTGAACAGATAGGCCGTGAAAGCGTAGCAGACAGACAGACAGACAGACAGACAGACAGACAGACACACTTTCGCATTTATAATATTAGTATGGATGGATTTATAACATACGTTTTCGTCGCCTGAGGAGTTATTGTTGGGGTCGTTGGGCTTTATTGCCTAGACCAGGGATGGCGAACCATTGGCACGCGTGCCATTAATGGCATCAATAGCATTACGGGGCACGTCACCGATCACAAAATCCATTATCTTACTCTTACTAATTTTATAAATGCGAAAGTTTGGATCGATGTATGGATGTATGGATGTTTGTTACTCAATCACGCCCCAACGGCTGAACGGATCTGGCTGAAATTTGGCACAGAGATAGATTATAGTCTGGAATAGCACATAGGCTTAGTTAAGGAAAATTAAGGAGTTCCCACGGGAACCAAAAAACCTCAATCCACGCGGACGTAGTCGCGGGCATCAGCTAGGAGTGCATAATAAAAGAAAGTGTGCAGTAGGTAAGTTATTTGTCATCATATGTGCAACAACAAGTCACACTAATTTTACTTAAATTTAAATTACGCGTACTTAGGTATAATTGAGACTGAAGTTGAAAAAAAATATTTTTTGTAGTAAATAAAGATTTCAGACTTGATAGTATATTATTATTATTATTTTCCCAATAATCACAAAGTCAAAATTATTTGATGACACGTTGAAAATGGCACGTTGATACATAAAGGTTCGCCTACCCTGGCCTAGACTATTAAACTAAAACGGATAATTGAAAACCGCGTAGACTCACATCTACTTAAGACTCTAGTCCTTGAGCGTGGGAACTTTTTATAGAACACCCACATTGATATTTTCGAGTCACACAGACTCATCGCAGTGTTAGTATACGCACCCTGGACATGAATTGATGCTTCGCACAAGTTACATATTCATTACGCGCACGTCTACGTAGGATGTATATGAATGTCACATAGAACACGCATTGTATGCAGCCATTAGCTTGTCGCATATCGTAGTCACAGAACACAGTGATCATAGTCAACGGGCCCGTAGTAGTTAGCCGGCGGCAAAAGGTGGGGCCAAAGTGTATGCTTTATTTTTTATTTATTTGTTTTATGAAGAAATTTAAAATATGATCAGTGTTTTGTGTGATATGGAAAATGGGTTTCATTGATGATCTTTTATTAAAAAATAAAGGTTAATACAGATTAAAACAATCACAGTGGTTTGAACACTTTATATTTTGTCGGCATTAAAAAGAATGCCGACAAATAGCCTAGGGGTGAATCGTGTTTGGCAATTTTTTGCAATTCCTCATAAAAGTACATGAAGTCAATTATTCTGCGCCCATCAACTTAAAACTCTTCAAGTTGTGGAGTATTCTGTTCTGACGTCGTCTGAAATGATATTATTGTATTACTTCGTGATCTTTAAACTTGGTCAAAATATCTAAAATAAAATACCAATATATTATATCAAATAATAATAAAAAATGTATACATAAAAAATACTGTTACCACTTGCTCTCAGGACTCATCCTGCCACACCCGGCTATGTTGTACCTATTACTGTATACTATCGATTTACAAATATTATATTTGAAAATCTGGTATGTATACGCACTTTTTATGTCACCGTTACCCGCTTATTTATTTAGTTTATTTCATTTATTTAATCTTTTGAATATTCATTACTCATAATTAAGTAAATTCATAACATCCACCTCAAAGGAGGGTAATTCGTAGTGCTTCTTTGAGGTGGATGGATATTATGAACGACACTTACTACAGTGCATGCATCACATTTCAAGTTCTCCTGAACTGAAACTTCTTGTTTTCTAAAACAATAATAACTAGTGGTTCGCCCCGAACTGGGGCCTCGCGGCGCCATCTATTGACATCATTGTGAAATTCTGTTCTAAATACTAAGGCTCATTAAAAATTAAATAATTTCGTTTCCTTATAATTTTTATCTAATTTTAGTAGTTGTGGTTCAAGTATAGGATATAATTCAAATAATTGATCAAGTTTCAGGCTCAGCATTTCAGAAAATTTAGATTTCTGAGGTCAACTTTGGACTTAAGAAAATCTCCACTTTGAAAGTCCCCCCATTTCGTCAATTTTAGGGAAAAAATAAAATAAAAAATATTTTTGGACTTTATTCCTAATTATCTTTAAAATGATATACCGCAACCTTATGTAACGCTATAAAAAATATTTTACTTCGCGTTTGCTTCTATGAGGGCCCCCCTGAAATAAAGATTTTTATAACTTTTTAAGCCATATTCGGCTGGAGGCCATCAGTTTATATATAATATTCGAATTTGAAGTAATTACGTTGAGTTATTCAGAAGTTATAAGGCTCTAAGGTACGGACGGACGGAAGGACAGACAAGTGCAAATTCACTCAAGTAGACTCAGAGACCTTCACTTCGCTCGGTCAATTATTAAGAATATATTATATTAGAAACTAATAGATACCCTCGACTTCTTCCACGTGAAATAAAGATTTCTTAGAATCCCATGGGTACTCTTTCGTCCCCGGTACCGTCCCCGTCCCCGGTACGCAATCCATCTCTATGCCAAATGTCATCAAGATCGGTTGATCTGTTGAGCCGTGAAAAGCTAACAGACAGACAAGCACACTTTCGCATTTATAATATTAGTATGGATTAATGTACTTCATAAAATAGAAATTTATTTTGGTATCTATTTCAGGTAGATAATATGGGTACAGGGATAGGTTCTATCCCGGGGAAGGACATAGGCTACTTTTTATCCCGGAAAATTCAAGATTTCCCGCGGGAATCAAAAAAACTTAGTCCACGCGTACGAAGTCGCGGGAATCAGTAGTGTATGATAATTAAAAAAAAGTATGATAATTATTACATTAATGTATGATAATTACAAGAATACTTGCTCGAAGAATTCAAATAATTTTAGCAGTCGTGCCCGACACTCGCGCCCCACCCTTATGCTAGATCGCGGATCGCGGATCGCGGAACTATGGAACTATGAACGGACGTGCGGTCTCCTTGAACATTGAGACGGCACTGAATTTTTCATGCGCGTAGTCTCTAATATAAAGCGAATTCTGCTTCATACTAAAATGTATGGGCAGCGGGGAACGATTTTCGCTAAAAAAAGAATTATGTTTAGGCTTAGATTATTATTTTTCGGTTTGAATTAGTAAAAAACTTTTACGGTGAATGTATTGTCTATACTTTCATCTCACGTTTTGACCAAAAATATTTTTTAATATATTAACAAAATAGCTTAGAGAGTTATAATAGAAAAGGCCGTTTTAGACGTTTTTGACCATTGTTATCGAATTTTTTTCTCGAAAATCAAGAATTATTTTATAAGTATCACGCGGTGAAAGTGAAGACTCATTTATTAACTAACCGAGATTTTTTTGTGGTGTCATTCAATGAAATAAGTTCTTTAATTTTTTTGAAATCGTAACTGCCTATTCGCGCGTTTTTTAAGGACCTGCCTCTTAAGAAACGAATTATCAACATTCTCCTAGGTACCTCTATCTATTATAGCAATACAAATGTCGCCGATTCTTATTTTTGTATGCAATGCGTGATAGGATTAAAACAAGGTCAGATTTACATGATATAAACAAAAGAGTAATAAAAAAAGAGTGAAAACAAACGAATCCTATAAATTTTATCTCTTTGTTTTTATTATAAATATTAATTGTTATACTTAATAATAAGCCTATTTTCTTTTATGACTTAATACTTTCGTATATTTCAACAAATGGCCTCGTTAGTCTAACTCTAGTGGTTAGCATGTTCGACTGGGGATTAAGATTCCTGGGTTCCCAGGTTGGGCCTTAAATTGTATATAGTAAGTTAGGGTTGTTCAATAGGTAGTTTTTGGGGTTTTCTGACAAGAAATTCTCAGTACTAGCCCGGAGTTTGCTTTGGGAATACTCGTAAGAGCACGTAAACCCGTCCGTTTAGCTCCTTATCTCTCTCCGTTCGTGTCGGATTGGTGTCGGAATATCAGAGTAAAAGAACTGTGGACACAAGCTTGTGCACTATGATAAAATAAATATTCTGCGCAGAGGATAGGTATGGTCGTGAGAAAATTGATTGATTACAAAGTAACTCCACTTATTTTTGTTCCTTTACAATGTTGATACAAAGTATTCATTTATGCATTTAATTACATTACATTTACATTCCAAGAAATATTGTGCCGATAATAATGTGATTGGCATGTAACCTTATTTACTAACAATTCTAGACAGATTTTATTGCTTTTCCAAGTCCACAACCTCATAACCTGCGTACATTAACTTTGGCCTGAGGTCAATCGCCATTTGCGATAACCCATGCAATACATATGCATCTCTCGCGCTTTCATCACCTCAGTGCATGACCAATTTTCACACTGATCAGTCAATATGTTACTTAAATTAGCATTGATTGGTGCTTTAATATTTTTCTGTGTGAAGCTTCTGAATCGACGACGGTGCTACTATTGTAATTAATTTAGGCAGGTAATTCACCGTCTTTATAGCTTTATTACTATTTTTGTTTAGACTTGTTTGTTGCATTCGATATAGGTATCAAAATATGATAACCATCTTTACTTTTGAGAGATTAACATCTAATCTTTTGATGTTCAATGGAAAATTTTACTTTAGGAACTTTCAAAATATTGTGTCATATTTAGTTAAGCGTAAAATATGACAACATACCCTAGCCGCCGAATCGCTGGGTATTTTTGTAGTGGTTGCAAAGTTGTATTATCAACATATTTCCAGAATTCTCAATAATAATACTGTTATTGTCGAAGCATCCCAGCGGCCGAATGTATTTTAATCATTCGGGTGTATATCGATTCGTCTAACAGCTCTAACTAAACAATGCGATGGTTATAAATTTTGTTTTTTATAAAACGAAAATGGCTGGCGTTAAATACACAATGCGACGATAGTAGAAAATTGAGTCGGATTTTTTGAAAACTTCTTAAATTTGTACTTGTCTAATGAAAGCATTTATCTTCACAGGAGGCGTTGGCGTTAATCAGTGAGTACTCAGAGGCCGGTATCACAGTCCGTGGCACGTACGTACCGCCCGGCAAAGCCCCTCCGGAAGGCGAAAGGAAACTGTACCTAGCCATCGAGAGTTCCCAGGAGCTCGCGGTCGCCAAAGCCAAGTCTGAGATCACGCGCCTCATCAAGGAAGAACTGCTCAAACTGCAGACCTCAGCCCATCATATGATCAACAAAGCTAGATATAAGGTCCTTTAATATTCAATGGAAATTATAGTTTGACGTATATTTTACTCTGTTGTTTTACTTATACCTCACCATTCTGAGGATATAAAAGTTGAGTAGTTGAACAAGAAACATGTATACGTGTATGTGTATATGTATCTAACACTAGAGTAGACGATTCCCGCCACTTTGTCCGCGTGGACCAAATTTTTTTCGATTCCTACGGGAATTCCTTAATTTCCCGGGATAAAAAGTAGCCTATGTCCTTCCCCAGGATATAACCTATCCCTGTACCAAAGGGGTTGTTTCAAATTTATATGGAGCCTGGGCCAGGTATTTGTACGGTATTTTAAAATGTTCGGGGTCACAACATAGTAACATTTTTTTCTTTATTTCTTACTAAAAAGTTCAATTTGCGAGGTACAATGCGAAATTATTTTGCAAAATAAAAGCGCAGCAACATGCGTCCATTTTGACATTGACGTATATTACACGTGTCATGATGACATTTGACATAAAAATAACATGAGAATTAACCTTAAAATATCCAACAGCAGTCAGCGAGTCGATCGAAAGATTTTATTTTACAACTTGACGGAATAAATAATAATGAGAGGTTTATGTATTCTCGTTTATGTTGTCTCGACGTTTGACAATAGAAATGACGTCATTACAAACATAGACAACAAAAAAGATGGATGCGCTGCGAGAGTTGCTATTCTACAAATGTACCTAATTAAATAGTTTATTTTTGTACCTCTTAATCACTGTAAAACTGCAAAAATGCATATTTTATTTTGTTTTCTATGATTTTATACTATTTTTTTGGAATACTGTACAAGTACCTGGCCCAAGATGCAACAACCCCTTTCATCGAAATCGGTTGATCGGGTGGGTCATGAAAGCGTAGCAGACAGACAGACACTTTCGCATTTATAATTTTGTGTATTTTGAGTATGAATGTGTGTTGAATACAATATTAAGTAGGTACTTACATATTGTTTATACCTAATATTTTTTTTTAATTATATTTGTAATAAATATATTTTGATTCATATTATTACATGATCCTACGTCTTGAAATCCCGTCGGAACTCTTTGATATTCAGGGATAAAAATGATATGATAGCCTTTGTGCTCTATCTCTGTACTAAATCTCGTCAAAATTGGTTGAAAACATGGGCCGTGAAAGCGTAGCAGACAGACAGACGCACTTTTGCATTTATAATATTAGTAGGTATGGATTATTAAATTTAAAAGTAAGACAGTTGGATTGCTTGAGACAGCAGGAATTAAAGCAAATTCACGTTGGCAGCGAACTAACGAACGAATTTCTAAAACTTTACATATCATTTGGAACTTTATTTCAAACAAATTAATCACCATTTCCAACTGGAAAAAATCCGGTAAATTGGTGAAGATGCTTGGTAAAATTTTTGAAATTTACTGAACTATTGTAATATGTATGAATTCTCAGTTTAACCGTAACATTTTCACACTAACAGCAACATAAAGATGCAACTCGCCAATAACTCAAAGTAGGTAACATACGTCGGGATTTTTAAGAAAGATGGTACCAAAACGTATTTAGGTAAGATTAAGCAAGCTCATGAAAACAATAGGATGTAAGATTTATTTTATGATATTGTTAGTAGGTAGGTATACATAAGTTTTGTAGATCTTAACCTTTGGCTAATAAACTCGTCTCCATCAACGTCTTCTTAATTTACGAACCAGCAGTCCACTATCTACATCTACATCTACACTATCTACACTAATATTATAAAGAGGAAAGATTTGTATTTTTGTATTTTTGTATTTTTAACCGACTTCCAAAAAAGGAGGAGGTTCTCAATTCGGCGCGTATCTTTTTTTTTTTTTTTTTTTTAATGTATGTCGGTGCATATCTCCGTGGTTTCTAAACCGATCTGAAAATTTTTTTTTACATTGCTTAGAGGAAGCGCTCACGAGGTGGTCCCATAAAAAAATCTGACTCCAAATCCTCAATCCTGATGCTGTAGGTGTACCTACGTCTCAAAACTAGGGAGTTAGGAGTTTTGATGGTGAATTCATATAGTAGGTATCAAGTCACGTGTATACGATACAACTCTGAGTCCCAACTCCTCAACTCTGAGTCCCAACTCCTCAACCCTGATGCTGTAGGGTAGGGTACAGAACTCCTTAAAAATAACGATTTAAGTTTTTTTTTATGATGAATTAATATTGTAGGTGTCAAGCAACGACTTCATACTTAAACCCAAGTCCCAACTCCTCAACCCTGATGTTGCAGGGTACAGAACTCCTTAAACATAGTGGTTTAGGATTTTTTTATGGTGAATTAATATTGTAGGTGTCAAGCAACGACTTCATACTTAAACCCAATTTCCAACTCCTCAACTCTGATGCTGCATGGTACTGCACTCCTAAGCCGTAGGGATTTAGAGTACACTAAAAAGTTAAAAATAAAAATTCTTTCCAAAAAACCGACTTCCAAAGCCACTGTAAAGTAAAAAATAATTTTGATTTCTACACACTATGTTGAAGTCGGGCGAGTATAACAAAGATAGGCATAGTTGACGCGTCAGGTTCGCCCGACTTCAACATAGTGTGTAGAAATCAAAATTATTTTTTACTTTACAGTGGCTTTGGAAGTCGGTTTTTTGGAAAGAATTTTTATTGTATGTAACGAATAAACTCAAAAGTACTGGACCGATTTTAATAATTCTTTTTTCATTAGAAAGCTACATTATCACTGAGTAACATCCATACTAATATTATAAATGCGAAAGTGTGTCTGTCTGTCTGTCCGTCTGTCTGTCTGTCTGTCTGCTACGCTTTCACGGCCCATCTATTCAACCGATTTTGATGAAATTTGGTACAGGGATAGGTAGTGTCCCGGGGAAGGACATAGGCTACATTTTATCCCGGAAAATTCAAGATTTCCCGTGGGAATCAGAACCTTAATCTACGCGGACGAAGTCGCGGGCATCATCTAGTAGGCTATATTTAGTACTAGATTACTATAGAAATCTTTAGAAATTCCTATTAAAACCAACCGAAGGTGTAAAAAATATTTAGTACTAGATTACTATAGAAATCTTTAGAAATTCCTATTAAAACCAACCGAAGGTGTAAAAAAATTAGCCATAAAATGTCTTTCATCGCATACGCTGCGAAGAGTATTAATGATAGGACAAAAAAATGTTCTACAATATTATAGAATATATCAATATCTACAAAAAACTTCGCGAGACCATGTGTCATAACTATTGTAGTTACGTCACTATAATTACTTTTTTACATTTAACAAATTGATAGAAATGCCGATCAAAATCAGACCGTGTTATCCATACCATTTATAAATTTTTATCCAAATAAATAATTTAATATTCAAGACTGTCTCAATACCTAATGATTACTTCTTGAATTATTGAAATCGGACATTCCATTCAAAAGATATCATGAAATTAAAATAAAAATACATGCCGGCGGCGGCCGCCACGCAGCGCATCGAGTAACTAAACTCTTCGTGAGAGGGGCAGTGCGGGAGAAGGGGGTGCACCATTATGAAAAATATCTGTACCTATGTCTACCCGTGCGAAGCCGGGACGGGCCGCTAGTATTGTATATTTACATTTTTATTCGATTTAGACTTGTAAAAACTGAAAGTCGGATCGGTATAGTTCAATACCTACAATTAATAGTCTACAACAGTGGTTTTCAATCTGTGGGTCGCGACCCCTAGGGGGGTCGCAAAGCCTTGATCGGGGGGTCGCAGGCAAAAAGAAAAAGACAAGGTTCTACATAGACCAGTGCCGAAGCCTTTGAAAATGGTAAAAAGTGAAAAAAAATCATAGTAGGATGAAACCCATTGGAAATGGAAGAGAATACAACAAAAATGAAAGGAAAAATAATTTACGGGCGATCTGAGATCGGGAAGTGGAAGGGGGTGGTTTTTAAGGGTAAAAAACGGTTTTTCTCGATTTCCGGCAAAACTACACGTCCTATGGACAAAAATTAAATTGCAAAGTTGCAGGTAATAAAAAGATCTACAACATTTATATTTACACTTTTTTCACATTACCTCAAAATTTATGTGAAAAACTCAAGTAACCAAGTTTTTGGTTTTTTATTTTTATCTTCTACAAAACAATTTTTTTTTTACAAAATTTAGTGAAAACGTTCCGTTTTATGTCCCAAATACACTGTAATTTTTTGGATTTAAAATATTTATTATTATACCCTTATTTTGACTTAATATCGAAAAAGCAGGCCTATTTTCAATCGAAAATTCTCCCGTCAAAATATCTGCTTTTTACAAAAAGTCGGTAGGTTTTATGTTTGTTGAAATCTCTACTTTCTGATGGTGTAGAAAAAAATATACATTACTATGGTAAATTTTCTCAGAAAATGCAAAATACTAACTCGAACTCGAATCCAAATTATTTTTTTTTAATCATAAAAAATATACCTCACCGTGGTAAACTTTCTCAGAAAATGCAAAAAAGCGAAAAGAACATAAATCCGATTTTTAAAAAAAATTATTGTGTACAATTTTGAGCTACTTATTAAAATTTACACTTTAATTACTCGAAAAACGTAAGATTCCATATAACATTGATTAACAAAAAATCAAGAAGACATAAAACATAAAAATTGCACAATACATGCGACATTGGACATAATGATTAAAAAAAATATTCGGATTTGAGTTATTTTCGTTTTTTTTTTGCATTTTCTGAGAAAATTTACCAAAGGAAGGTAATATTTTATATGATTTTAAAAAAATCGGATTCAAGTTCGAGTTAGTATTTTGCATTTTCTGAGAAAATTTACCATAGTAATGTATATTTTTTTCTACACCATCAGAAAGTAGAGATTTCAACAAACATAAAACCTACCGACTTTTTGTAAAAAGCAGATATTTTGACGGGAGAATTTTCGATTGAAAATAGGCCTGCTTTTTCGATATTAAGTCTAAATAAGGGTATAATAATAAATATTTGAAATCCAAAAAATTACAGTGCATTTGGGACATAAAACGGAAGGTTTTCACTAAATTTCGTACAAGAAAAACTATTGTTTTGTCGAAGATAAAAATAAAAAACCAAAAACTTGGTTACTTGAGTTTTTCACATAAATTTTGAGGTAATGTGAAAAAAGTGTAAATATAAAAGTTGTAGATCTTTTTATTACCTACAACTTTGCAATTTAATTTTTTTCCATAGGACTTGTAGTTTTGACGGAAATCGAGAAAAACCGATTTTTACCCTTAAAAACCACCCCCTTCCACTTCCCGACCTCAGATCGCCCGTAAATTATTTTTCCTTTCATTTTTGTTGTATTCTCTTCCTTTTCCAATGGGTTTCATCCTACTATGATTTTTTTTGGTTTCAAAAATTATCGACACTGGTCTAACACTACAATAGAACACAATGATAGTGAGAAGGATAGGTTTGTTTATTTTTCAAGTTTGTCAAGTCGTGGTGTTATTCTAGAACTCTCGTCAACACCTTCCTTTGGATAGCCACCTGACCTCTGTGTGATAAAGGAGGTTATGATGAAGCGAGCCCATATCTTCACAAACGATTCTGAATAACCGGGTTTGTAATGCTTTGCCTTTGATATAACTCGCGGCTTCTTGCAGGGCGTAAGGTCCATATCCATCCATACTTATTATTATAAATGCGAAAGTGCGCGTCTGTCTGTCTGTCTATCTGCAACGCTTTCACAGCCCAACTACTTAACCGATTTTGATGAAATTTGGTACAGAGATAGGTTACATCCCGGGGAAGGACATAGGCTACTTTTTATCCGGAAAATTGAAGAGTTCTGCGAAGAGCGGGAATAAAAAAACATTGATCCACGCGGACGAAGTCCCGGGCATCATCTAGTAATATTATAAATGCAAAAATGTGTCTGTCTGTCTGCTACGCTTTCACGGCCCATCTGTTCAACCGATTTTGATGACATTTGGTACAGGGATAGGTTCTATCCCGCAGAAGGAATACTTTTTATCCCGGAATATTAAAAAGTATCCGCGGGAATCAAAAATCCTAATACACGCGGACGAAGTCGCGGGAATCATTTAGTATTGAATAAATGTATCAAAATATGTTAAATCTTTAACGCATATAGTCTTCTAATTTAATTATTTCTTTGTACTTACATTTTAAGGGGGTCGCCAGAATTTTTAAACCTTTAAAGGGGTCGCGAAATCAAAAAGATTGAAAAACACTGGTCTACAAAATATATCGTAGGATTTAGGTAGGAATCAAGCACTGCCAATGTAAATCAAGTATCAACCCTCAGGATAACTTAGGATCGGGGGAGCCAACCTTATAAGCAAGCCAATGACATCCCACAGAATAGGTATCAGATATCAGATATACCACATAATAGGTAATGACACTTTGAACCTGCAAGTGGTGCAAACAAAATAAAATGGCGTTCATCGGCAAGGCAGGCAGTTAGCAAAAGCTCAAAACACTTTGGTGGCGGACCCGGGGGTCCAATACTCTGGTAGCTCCGTTAAGTATGTATTAATTAGTAATTTGTAGGTTTTACAACACAATAGAAAATATACAATAGTTAGTGGTTCAACAATGACAGTGTCAGAGAGTACAAAAGAGCGCGCGATTTCGCGCCAATAGTTGTTAGATACCATTGACACTTGACAGTGACGATACGTTCAGAACATGGATATCAGATCATACATATAAGAATAATGAAATTCTATGGTTCTGCGCCACAACACGCTCACTCGATCCTATAATAATTACTAATACTATAATATCTATTGTAAGCTCGTATAGCTTACAGTTTCTCAAGTTTTTTCATATCGTCGATAGTAGGTGTTTCTCATATTGAATCTACAACTGCAAGATTATTTGGGTCATTCCTGCCCAGAATTACCTATCCTAATTCCTGCCCGCATGGTCATGAAACTCAAGATCCAAGGAAATCCTAAACGAAACGTTGCTATTTGTAAATTTTAGGCGTTCTTTTTTCGAGTATAAAACATCATACATGATAATAAATCAATGCTGAAGTTAATAGTCCATAACTAATGCACGATCTACCGTAATACACGATGCACTACACGTGGTCGTTTATGTAGGTCCTACTAGCTGATGCCAGCGACTTCGTCCGCGTGGATTAAGTTTGCATTATTCCCAGAAGAACTTCTTAATTTTTCGGGATAAATAGTAACCTATGGCACTCTCCAGGTCCTCAATTATTCACTATAACCATTAACGTCCCACTGCTGGGCACAGGCCTCCACGTGGTGGGTCTAAGCTCTAATTCCCTCAATTATTGACACGCAAAAAATCTATCAGTTGCTCTGTTGTTGCGTGATTATAGGACAAACCAACATTGATCCGTTGCTCTGTTCCGGCGTGATTGAAGGACAAACCAACAAACAAACACACTTTCGCATTAATATTAGTATGATGATAAACAACATTGAAGGCAATTAAGGTTTGAATGGAGAATTCCAGCCGAGTCAGATAAGACGACGCACGTGTTCTGACATCCCAAGATAGCCTGTGTCAATAATAAAATAGCTATCATCTCAGTTAAAAATAGCAGCGCGTCTCGTGCTATTATTGATAAGAGGTTATCGCCGCGGGAAGATTCCATGGCAAACAAAGTGCGTTGCAGCAAACACTGTGGCGACCTCACGCGGAATTTTTTAACGGTCTTTTGGAACTTGAATTTTAGAAGTTTAAAACAAACTTACCAATATTATTTTAGAATTATTTATTCTTTTAGCTCTTTGTTGAACGGATTTCATCGATTTTGATGAAATTTAGTAGACTACAGAGGTGGGGTTGTCCCGGAGTATAGGAAGAATTCCGGGAAATTGAAGTTCTCACAGGAATCTACATTCACGCGGATTAGAAGAATTTTATGATAAGAAGGTTCTAGTCCGTAGATATTGGGTAAACTCTGCAATAACGTAAATCCAAAAAAAAACAGGCATTCATTCACATAGGACATACAATAGTACTTAGTAGGACATTCCACTAGACTCTAGAGGCAGATTCAGCCAGTGGCGTGCACAGGGTTTGAAGCTGGGGTAAGCATTAGTTGGTCAGAATACTTATTTACTAGCTGTATTGATGAAAATGAACATTGACGTATTTTCATTTGAGTAAGCAGTGCTTTTACACCTCTATGAACTGCACGCCACTGGATTCAGCGTATTTTAGTGAACGCATGTAGTAGTTACGATTCACGCTTCTCTACTTAGTTAAACAGTGATAATTTATGGGCTACATAGAGATGGTTTCAATTCAAGATGTTTGCTCACAAATCTGTCACGGAAAATTCTTTGTAGCTGGAGAGTATGTATTGCGGTACCTAACTAGTTACCTACTTGCTAGGAACCAGATGATGCCCGCGACTTCGTCCGCGTGGGTAGTTTTTTTAAATTAATTACGCGGGAACTCTTTAATTTTCCGGCATTAAAATTATGTCCTTCCCGGGATACAACCTATTTCTGTACCAATCCATCAAAATCGGTTGAAAAGATGGGCCGCTGAAGCGTAGCAGCCAGACTGGCGGACAGACAGACACAGTTCCGCTTTTATAATATTACTAGATGATGCCCGTGACTTCGTCCGCGTGGATTGATGTTTTTTGATTCCCGCGAGAACTCTTAAATTTTCCGATATAAAAAGTAGCCTATGTCCTTCCCCGAGATACAACCTATCCCTGTCCCAAATTTCATCAAAATCGGTTGAACAGATGGGCCGTGAAAGCGTAGCAGACAGACAGACACACTTACACTTTCGCATTTATAATATTAGTATGGATTTCAGGAATACTTTTTTTGTATAGGTACTTCCAAGGCTGATCATTGACCTGTTGTCGTCTATAAATAGTAAAAGCTATTTACCTGTGTTAGGTATTATATTGAACTGAAATAGATCCTCAAAATTTGAGGATCTATTTCAGTATTTAATACGAACAGCCAATAGAATATTTACAACTTCGATTAGCATTCTATTATCTGATTTTTATCCGACTTCCAAAAAAGGAGGAGGTTCTCAATTCAGCGCGTATCTTTTTTTAAAACCATCAATTAGGTACACGACAGTAAAATTAAATGGTGACTTATCTTCTGATGTAGGTATCTTACCTTAGTCCGGGTGTCCAAGGGGAATCAAAAACCTTTTGATTCCCCTTGGACACCCGGACTATCGAAAACATAATTCTTTAAAATTATTTCCCCTTTATATTTTCAACAACTTGAAGTCAACAACACAAGTAGTCATAGCAAGTTAATAAAAAATGCTATGCAATAGCTTTACCGCGGCAGTCTTCGAGTGCCACACGTCTTTTTTATTATTTTAAATAAATAAATATATAAATAATAATTTATTCATGAGAATGTAGGTGATATACAGTTGTCATGGTTACAGTTTGGGAGCCTTATACATTCTACCAATTAATGGTGTATGAATATTTGGTATACATCATCAAAATTAAAAAGAGAAATTTAGTAAATTAAATTAATAAAAGATCATATACAATTACAATTAAAAACCGAAAGAAATTAATATAAAATAATCAATGATAATATGATAATAGAACTTAATTACTTACAATTACAAATGTCAAATTCCATATAAGAGGGGATACTCAATTATTGCACTATAAAACCATTTAGTAATTCACGTCATCATCATCTTTACATATTATATTATTTAAAAGTTACTTGAGATTATCGCTAAGGAATTCAGTAATTTTGTAATAACATTTATTTATAAGCAGCTCATAAGCCTTCCTTTTGAAAACATTAAAAGTACTGCTTTTGTAGCTGTCAGGAAGTTTATTGTACATAGTTATTGCCATGTAGTGTGTACTCTTTCCAAACATCTGCAGTCTTTTAGGAGGTACAATTAGTTTATTCCTTCTCTGGGCTCTCCGAGATCTAACCTCAACCAGTTCATTGTAACTCTTAAAATAACTTGGATTTTTTTTGATTAGCAATAATAATTCATAGATATATTGACAAGGCAAGGGAAGAACATGGTGCTTCTTAAACAAAGGCCTACAGGTATCTAATGGCTGCAATCCACATAATGCTCTCAGACAGGCTTTTTGTTTTATAAAAACTTTATAAGCAAATACCGAATTTCCCCACAAGATAATCCCATATCTTAATAGCGATGAAACATATCCTTGGTATGCTATTAAGGCTGTTTTCATATCAGAAGTTTGATAGAGCCGTCTGAGAACATAGACAAATTTATCCAATTTGCTGCACAGATTTTCAACATGGGTTTTCCAGTTACAATGTCGATCGACTATGAAACCTAGAAAAGATGTAGACTCTGCTTCCTCAATGGCAGATCCCTGATAGTTTAATTTAAGATCAGACAAGATATTATTATATGGTAAAAATTGGATAAATTTAGTTTTCTGCTTACAGAGAGGTTATTTAGTTCCAGCCATTTTATTACATTAGACAACGCTTCATTTGCTTCAGATTCAATAATTAACTTATTTTTACTTTTTACTATGATAGTAGTGTCATCCGCATACATTATACACTGTTGCTGAATGAAGTCCGGAAGGTCATTAATGTAAAGGAGAAATAATAAGGGACCCAGAACGCTGCCCTGTGGTACACCATACGGAAGTTGGACTTTATATACAGATCGACAAGCATTACAATATGAGTTTGTTGTATGCAGAATTTCTACACATTGCATTCTATTTTTAAGATATCAACTGTAGGTATGTTTAGGGGACGAGTGGACTAGTTGTAGTGATCGAACGTTGCTTAGCAAAGCAACGTTGACCCAAGTCGGTAACTGGATGGGTGACCGAATTTGGTAGTCCGAATTTGGCTTTTTTATTTCATCAGTGCCTATAGGAGAGTATCTACATTAAGCCGTTGGTCCCGGTTATTATCACTAACATCTGATAATAATCGTTAGTACCTAACCTAAGAGTTGAAATAGTACCTACTACTCTTACGAATCGTATGCGGAAGGACCTGGGAAGTGGGAACCCATCGTATTACTATCCCAAGAAATGATGATTAATAGATATGGGGTCACGACCCTCAGCAATGAATACGACGCAGACAGAGCAATTATTGTATGTCTGTCTGTTGTAATTTTGGAGTGATAGCATGCATCCTGGAGACTGCCTCATAGGATTTATAATTCACTTATTTAAGGCTTGTAGATCGGCGAACGACCTTGGGCATTTGGGCGGAGCCAAGAACCGCTCCCCGCGCTAGCGGGGCGCTCCGCGCGGATTCACTAGCGCGCGAAGTACCGCGGACTTCCTAAGGGTCGTTTACGCGACGAGCGACGCGGCCGTGCCAAGAAGATCGAATTTGTTACAGACGCGACAAAGTCAAAGTTTATAAACTTTAAGTAAAATATAACAGGCCTATTTTAAAAATTCTTATACTAACTGGCGATTTTATTAATATTTTTGTTTGGCTTTTACTATAATTAAAGTGATAAGTCATTCATATTTTTTTTTTCATTGTCGAGTTCAGCAACAGCGACTGAACCTCTGTTAGTTGTTTGAATTAGGGCTTCGCTCATGTGCCCTGATGTGACTGAAGTACCCTATTTTAGCACGGAATAATTTAGCATTAACATAATTGTAATTTATATTGTAGGGTGGTCTACTTTTAAGTTGGTCACGATAAATGTCTAGATCAACCCTTCTTTTGTATAATCACATCACATCACATCACACTTAATGGCGAAAGTTTGTTTGTTTGATACTCATTCACGCTGCAACTACTGAACTGATTTGGCTGAAATTTGGAATGGAGATAGGTTACATACTATTACTTACACAACAGCAAGATATATTTCGAAAACTATTTGTCCTATCAAAATAAACTAAACACTATTTTGAAGGTAAATTAATAATCTTTGTACTAAGTGCTGAATGTTCTGAAGTGCTGAATCCGTGAATGTTTTTATGAAATTACAAAAAAACATTCACGGATTTTACAAAGGTTTAGTTTTTTATTCCAGGTAGGCAGCCATATTTCCGAAACTACTTATTAGTTCTATCAAAATAAACTAAAAACTATTATGAAGATAATTTAATGAAATTAATTTTTGCTTATGATATTTTTTTCCTAGTTCTAATAGTTTCAGTGAAAATTCTAAAACATATCCACGGTTGTTAGATTAAAAAAAACTTGGAATATAGATTGCCATATTTCTCGAACTATTGGTCCTATCTGAATTCACTGTAAGATTTTTTGCAGGTAATTTAGTGAAATTAATTACTCTGCCAAGGTTTTTTTCCAGCTCTAATAGTTTTTGTGACAATTGCAAATAACACAGGATTCTAGCAATTTTTTTATTTCTTTTCGTACACTATACATGGATGTATATTCGAAATCAGTAGTCCTATCTTTATGAACTAAATATTTTTTTATAAGTGCTTAAATGGTGTTTATTTTCACTTCTGAAAGTATTTTGCCTAGCTCTAATAGTTTTCTAGAAATTACAGAAAACATATAAAATGTTGAAAAATAGTGTATTCATGTTAACTATGACAGGTATATTTTCTAAATTATTAGTGCTATCAAAATGTACTAAATATTATTTTGTAGGTAATTTAACTATGTTTCTTACTGCTTCAATCAGTTTTTCCCAACTATGTTATTTTTTTTTCGGAAATTAAAAACAACGTACACGGTAGTTACATATTATTTTCTTTATCTTACACAATAGGTAAGCATATCTCCAAAATTATTACTCTTATCAAAATAAACTAGATATCATTTTATAGCTAATTTAATAACCTTTCACTTTGCTTCAGACAACATTTTACGTAGCTCTATCAGTTTTTATGGAAATTACAAGAAACTACATTACAAAAAGTCATACATGCAAAATATTTTCTTTTCATGCACGTAGGGTTAACATATCTCCTAAACTATTACTCTTATTGAATTGAACTATTATTTTGTAGATAATTTTTATAGAAAGTTTTTTTTCTAGCTCTAATATTCTTTGAGAAAATTATAAAATACCGCGCTCAGGGAGACATTTTAGGGGGGGGGGTAGGAAAGCCCGCGGCCTAGGAGGGGGGAATTTTTACTTCTCAGACCCCAAGGAACACTTGTGCCAAAAATCAGCTTTACATTTTTTATTTTAGGGTCAATGTTTATTAGTCCCGTACTAATAGGTTAATTTTCATAGGCTACTTTTTATCCTGGAAAAATCCACTGTTCCCGCGAGATTTGTAAAAAAACGAAATTCACGCGGGCGGAGCCGCGGGCAAAAGCTAGTTATTTCATTATGCTTTCTTTTTTTAGCACATTTTTGTTGACTGCATTTTTTTCTTTAGCATGAAGGGTCTATAATCTCCATTTTTCTTGGATATCTTGGATCAATCAGTTCCGGTAATATGCAATCCAAATAAAATCTGGTTTCCATTACTTCAATCCAAAACATGCCGTCTTTATCTATGACTAGCTGATGCCCGCGACTTCATGCGCGTGGTTTACATTTTTTGTTATTCCCGTGGGAACTCCTTAATTTTCCGGGATCGCAAGTAGCCTATGCCACTGTCCTGGTCCTCACCTATACAACAAAAAAAGAATTAGCGAAATTGGTCCAGCCATTCACGCGTGATGCCGTGACTAAGGGAAATAGGGATTCATTTTTATGTATATAGATTTCAATTCTCACAGGAATATTTTCACCCAACCATATTCCTAACAGGCATTTCGGTGATGTGAAGCTGGCCTTTTATCTGGAAGTACCAATTATGTCTTTTGTTAATCTGAAAGGTCCTTTTTTATTTATTTTGTAAAAAGGTTATATTAATTTATAAAAGTATGTATTATAAGTTTTATTTATTTTGTAAACAAGCGTCCAAGCGCGGAAAATAAAACAGAATGAAACTTTATTAAATAATAATACCTAATAATAAATGGTACCTTAGGTAAAAAAAAAATGAAAAAAAAAAATACGAAAATGAAACAGTGTCTCTAAAGCGAGATGCGCGAATCACAGTAGGTACTTTAAAATTACTAGAGAATAATTGTATCGAATCCAAAAACGGTTGCAGGTTTCGGAGCAACAAGAAGCGTGACCTTCCACACCGACAGCCCGAGTCACACTGCCGCCCGTCGCCCGCGCACTGATCCGCCCGTTCATATTTATGTAGAAAACAAAAAAAAATATTTTTAGCCTCATATTTCATTATTTTGACTCGCCAATCGTACACTTTGTTGACAAAAAGCTTGACAAATATTTGTGCGAAAGAAAAATTCTAAAACTCAATGCTGTTTAGAAGTAGTTATAAAAATTCTAACAAAAAGGGGCTTAACATTGGACAATTTTTCATCCACTAATAATATACTTATAATTATTTCAAACGTTCAAATTAAAATTTAATGTATATTGAACAACATATATTTTTTCTGTAATTTTACATTCACTCAGTAAAGAAGAGTTACACGGAGAAAACTACATGCCCAAGGTCGTTCGCCGATATACAAGCCTTAAAAACCGCCTTCATAGGATAATAGGAAGAAAGCTTAAATCGTAGGTACCTAATAAGAAGACGTGCCTAGTGCATATAGGTAGGTATAATTATAGATCTATAGTAGGTATAATTACTTCCTATAATCTTAAATTAGTAGGTACATACCTAAATAATATCTAAGTACATATTTACCTATTATTATTAATTATTATATTATCTATCTATTATTTACATACTTATTTTATTTAGACACAGATGGCGTGGCACCGGATGACCTTTTCGCTTGTCTTCGTAAAACATTCTTTCTATTTTGATGGAAGAACTTTAGGTTGTGTAGGTCGAAAACTTGTTGAAGTCAATTTTAGGTAAAGGTTTGTTGGTCACCATAATATTCTATCAATAGAATTATTATAGGTATCCATGGGTACCTTTACCAAATATAATTAATTACCAAGTATCGTTCGCATGTTTTCGAGTGTTTGCACATTACCTACGTCATGGCAGATAAAAGTTCCTATCAAGAATCGAAGTAAAGTGATGTTGTCGTTGTGTAACCTCTCGCCCCGTATCTGCGGAATTCTAGTGAGTTTGCAATATGTGACTATCGCTGTTTAATAAAATAAAACTTAGTTTATTATAATATAAAAAAAAAAACAAGTGCCAACCGATTCCGCACGCATGGAGTTCCGTATGCTTTTTTCAACCAATGTATTTTTATGAGTTTATGAAAAAGTTAGTCCGCTAAGGGAAATGTTATCTACCGCGCCTATTTAGAAAGCAGATGCTAGATTCTGCGGAAAAGATTCGGCAAGAAACTCAATCGATAAGTACCTACGTACGTACCTACTCATTGTGATAAGCGTCTATACTTGATCTAAGTATATATATTAGTACCAGCAAGACAACGAGCTCTTAGGACGCACGCATCTTTTAAAAATTCGTAAAACTTTCTTTTTATATTTTCGTAGAGCTACGCTTTGAGCAATTAAATAACACTTGCTTTAACAGTTAAGGAATACATAAAGGAAAACATGATGAGGAAACCTGCTGGGCGACCGCGTATCTTTTGCATCGATAATTGATACATCGCAATCACCTCCGATTGGCTGAATTTATGGTATTCTTGCTGCGTCAATGGATTTCATCCAATAGTGGAAGAGTGTTAACCAATCAGAGGTGATTGCGATGTATCAATGATTGATGCAAAAGATACGCGGTCGCCCTGCAGCATGTCTGAGATTTCTGCATATAACGTTGAGGGTAGATTGAAACTTGAGATGATCTTACGGTATAATCATATTATAATGATGATGCTTGATGACAAAAGTATATACAACGAATGTCGATGTAGATAGACGTACCTACCTACCTCGAAAGTGATAAGGAACCCAAAATTCCACTAAGCAACAGAGTCAAACAACCAAGTTTTTGACCTATTGATAGGACCGTTAGGTAAATAAGCTTTTTCGTGCGATTGTTAATATTTAAAAATATGATATTGAATAAGATGTTTATTAAACAGATCTCGAAATTATACCTATATTAGTTTATTTCATAACATCATAATAATATTATAATTAGGTAGGTATTTATTGGTAAAGAGCTAACAACACCTTTGACATAAACTATCTATAATCTTGAACTTTTCTGGTGTAAACATTTTTCGACCAATAATATACTAAATTATTGATATCGGTACTACATACTGTTAGGAGTTAGGACTATATAGAAAGCATTGGCATATCAAGGTGTAAAAAGCTACCTATTGTAAGGTGCGATGCCACCAGTATGTGGCACTGTGCGGCACGAAATATGTTTCTCTCCGTGCACTAGCTTGTGCTAGTGCACGGAGAGTGCACTAACAATATTAATAATATTATGTTCGCAGTGTTTTTTTGCCCATCCACTCGAGATGAAAATGTTCGTGCACAATGGTGCTGCACACAATTTTGGTCGAATCGCACAATTACACTTCAATACATTGTGCATGTTGATGAAAAGAAATGATTTATTTATTTCACATAGGATAACTTGTGCCACTTGTCATATTGTAAAAATGAAATGTCAAGACTCTACCACCCGGTTCGGAAAACAGATTCTACTGAGAAGAACCGGCAAGAACCTCAGCAGTTGCTCTATTTTTAACAAGAAAAAAAGTTACAATATGAAGCTAGACTAGAGAATTACACTGACTTGTGGGCTGCCGAATGCGAAGCCAATTTCATTAATATAGTGTGATCAATAGTACATAATTATATTCGCTTCGGCCTAACAAAAGCTGTTTTACACAGTCTTTATATTTATGCAATGGCTGGCTGATGCCCGCGACTTCGTCCGCGTGGATTGAGGTTTTTTGGTTCCCGCGGGTTTTTTTAAATCTCTCGCTCTTTAAATTTCCGGGATAAAAAGTAGCCTATGTGCTATTCCAGACTATAATCTATGATCTATCCCTGTGCAAAATTTCATACAGATCCGTTCAGCCATTTTGGCGTGATTGAGTAACAAACATCCATCACATCCATACATCCAAACTTTTCGATGATGAAAGGAACCCTAAAAAGCTTTAAAAACGTGGCATGCGTCAACAGTTGTTTTCTCACAACAATATTGCCTGAGGTCAATTCCGTCGAGTCAGGGGAAAGGGCCGAGAGTATAATCGACGCCAGTCTTAATTATGACTAACTAATTGTTTGTTTGCAGTAACAATGCAGTAACGATTAATTAGAAAATGCAATGCCCTCACTTGCTGGCATTTTTTTTTTAAAATATTTATAGCGAGCGAACGAGCAGGCGGGTCACCTGATGGTAAGTGATTACAACCGCCCATGAACATTTGCAGCACCAGAGGAACCGCCAATGCGTTGCTGTGGCTTTTGAGATATTTGTTTATCCGCCCTTTGAAGAGCCCCATATTATAATCATGAGGGAACACAGAAGATGGAAGCTGGTTCCACAATTTTGGTTCCACAAAAAAAAACAATTTTGGTTATTTCGTACTAGATGATGCCCACGTCTTCGCCTGTGTTAAATTTTTTTGATTGCAGCGGGAACTACCTAAATAGGTTAGAAGTAAGTATGTCTTTTCACAGGATGAAACTTGTCTCTGTTGATACAAAATTTTACCTCAATAAGTTGAGTAGATGGGTCGTGAAAGCGTAGTAGAATACAGACAGACACAATTTCGCATTTGTTATACCAATTAGCAGAAATATTTAATTGCTATAATAAACAGACTTTAAAAAAGTCTCAACTTTTGTTTGAACGGTTCTATTATATTACTTAGGTAGTCATAGGTGCGAAAAAATACACCTGCAGGCCGACCGCGTATCTTTTGCATCAATCATTGATACATCGCAATCACCTCTGATTGGTTAACACTCTTCCACTATCGGACGAAATCCATTGACGCAGCAAGAATACCATAAATTCAGCCAATCGGAGGTGATTGCGATGTATCTATCAATGATTGATGCAAAAGATACGCGGTCGCCCTGCAGGGAAAAAAATTTTTGGCTGGCGGACAAAAAGTCTAAAACTAATTTATTTATGACGTATCTGCACAAACTAAGTATTTAATTAAAGAACAAAATATTGTTGTCACTCTTTGGATGTTTCATGCGCACGCGGCTATGTCCTGGCCGGTCCCTATACTGTGATTTCGCTCTAACCAAATTAAAGAATTGGAAACTACATCTCTCATGGTGAAAGAAAATTGAACATAATTTAATATAAAAAATTCTTTTTAAACAACCGACTTCAAACTCCCGCGCCAACTTTACAACAACAAGCACACGCTATACAAAGTAGGTACTTATTTTATTGTTGATATTTTAAAAACCGCTCGACCGATTTCGATAAAATTTATAAGGGACCACATGGGAAGTATGCCCTTTTAAATAAAAAAAATCGGTCAATCATCCAAATCGGTCCACCCAGTCAAAAGTTCTGAGGTAACAAACATAAAAAAAAAAATAAAAAAAATCGGCCAAGTGCGAGTCGGACTCGCGCACCGAGGGTTCTTTAAAAGGAAAGTTAGTTTTGCGGTTCATTAACCTTTGTTAATGAACCGCAAAACTAACTTTGTTTGTAGAGGTTTACTGCTAATATCAAAAAATTACGTTTGTTGTATGGGAGCCCCCCTTTAATATTTACTTTATTGATATTTAATTATTTATTTTGAAAGGTTATATACAAGTTAATATTCTATGAAAATTTGAACCGTCTACCTGTTACCGTTTTTAATATTGAGCAAAATACGAAAAAAACACGTTTATTGTATGGGGACCCCCCTTAATATATATATTTTTTTAATTTTTAGTATTTGTTGTTATAGCGGCAACGGAAATACATCATTTGTGAAAATTTCAGCTTTCTAGCTATCACGGTCTATGAAATACAGCCTGGAGACAGACAGACAGACAGACAGACAGACAGCGGAGTCTTAGTAATAGGGTCCCGTTTTTACCCTTTGGGTACGGAACCCTAAAAAATACAGTCGAATTGAGAACTTCCTTTTTTTGAAGTCGGTTGAAAATGTTTTCATTTCTTCTTAAGAGATTATCGCTTACAAAAAGACTGATGCAATAGCTTGACTTATAAGTCATGATTATATCATTTGAACACATTAAACAAACTAAGTGAGCAATTAAAAGATGTCTACGTGTTTTCACACATGTTTGTATGTGATGTACCTACCTACAGTCCTACATGGTAACTAGCAGCCTACTAATAATAAGCACTAGTGATGAGTTCCGTGGCGCAGTGTTGACCGCTGGTTGTGTTAACTTGGGAGGTCCCGGGTTCGATGCTCGGTAGGGTCAATTTGGTAACTTATAATTTCTGAATTTTCGTGGGATGCTTCGGCCGTGGCTACTGGCTAGTTACCACACTACCGACAACGGTCAAAGACGTGTCGCCAACGCAATTTAGCGTACGATGTCGAGTAGGTATAGTCACACAAACTTATCTGACCGGGTGACAGCGTCACTATAGTGTAGGTAGGTATTATCAAATCAAATAAATATTATAAATGCGAAAGTTTGGATGGATGGATGTATGGATGTATGGATGTATGGATGTTTGTTACTCAATCACGCGCCAACGGCTGAACGGATCTGGCTGAAATTTGGCACAGAGATAAAATATAGTCTGGAATAGCACATAGGCTACTTTTTATCCCGGAAAATTAAGGAGTTCCCGCGGGAATCAAAAAACCTCAATCCACGAGGACGTAGTCGCGGGCATAAGCTAGTCTAAATCTAAATCTAAACTAATATTATAAAGAGGAAAAATTTGTTTGTTTGTTTGTAATGGATAAACTCAAAAACTACTCAACCGATTTTAAAAATTCTTTCACATATACAAAGCTACTTTATCAGCGAGTAACATAGGCTACATTTTATTTTAAAATAAATTAGAGATCCCTTCTAAAATTGCAATAATGTGAATTAAGTGGGAAAAATTCACCTAATTTAACTTTTTACGTTCAACCTCTATTTGTCTATTAATTCAGACTGTCTTTTATGTCATATTTGTCAAGACAAACATAATAAATACAAGAAAACTTACCAACATTTTTTTTAAACATTTTAATATCTAACTGCTGTAGTCAGACTGCCAAAAGCCTAAAAGATCAAGGTCTCAACTTTCTAAACATAGTTCGCAGGCGAGGGCGCCAGTGAAACTACGTCGTATTGGAGAATCTTCATTTGAAAATGAAAATCGTTTCGCAAGTCAGAGAGAATACGTGTCGCAATCGCGTGCCACCTGGGGATTACAAACGGATACCGACGGTGCTTATAATATAATAGAAATTTACCAATCTAAACACTTCATCTGTAAATTGTTTACTTTTTTTTTTCACGATATATTTACGAATCTGAATTGCACACGTGCAAACCGGGGCGGACCGCTAGTTAAAAATAAATTAAAAACAAAAACTGAGGAATAAATTGAAAATAATTTCATTTTTGTGCCTTTTGGTGTTGAAACCCTGGGGTCGTGGGGCGAAGATGCCAGATCCTTTTTTAAGGATCTATCTTCTCGTCTCACAGAGTCCACAGGTGACCGGAGGGCTGGTAGTTACCTCGGCCAACATATAAGTTTGGCTATTCAGCGGGGTAACGCAGCCAGCGTTCTGGGCACACTGCCTCATTGCAGCGGGATAGATGATATTTTTAATGTTTAGTTTTTAGTTTTTAATTTAGTTTTTAATTTAGATTTAATTTAGATTTTAATTTTATTATTATTAACAATATAAATAAATACCCACTTAAATTGTTTAAAAACTGAGGAGGCATAAAAAATAGTTCAAATTTTGGCCACCGGGCCAAATGAGATGGTGGGACTATAGAAACCGATTAGGGTACGGGTTTCATATAACTGCCATTCCCCTATCAGATTAGCACATAGATAAGACACTAATATACCATGGTTAGCCCGCTATCATCTTAGACTGCATCATTACTTGCCATCAGGTGAGATCGTAGTGAAGGGCTAAGGGTCTCGCTTTTTTAAAAAGAGCAACTGCTGGGTTTCTTGCCGGCTCTTCTCAGTAGAAGCTTCTTTCTAAAACGGTGGTAGAATCAAAACATGACGTAACATAATAAGCGACACCTGTATGTCCTACTTGTACCTAATAAATAAATAATTGTGTATTAACTAGTAGAGGATAAAAAACTAACCTGAAGCTGAGATAGGTAATGTTCAAGTTTTCGGCTTTCTATTCTGTACTAAAACACCCGTCACCTCATCCACATAATAATACTAGGTATATAGATATAGATATTATGCTATATTATGTTTTACCTACTTCTCTGCAAATAACATAAAAATAAATACATAATTAAAGCCACGTGGTTTTTGTACTATTTGCGTCAGTGTACACAATTTCACAACAATTTATATAGTGATAAACTCAAACACTTATGCAGGTAGGTACTTATACTTACATACCTACTCTAAAAAGTTACTAAGTACGTAAAATAATTAATATTGAGTAAGTGCCTGCGTCATTACTTTGTATATTTACTATTTACTAGTTTACAATGTACCTAGATACAGAATTGTGAGTATAGTTATTCAGTGAAGAGAATTGATGATAATCTACAATGATGTAGGTAAAGTAGTTCAAAGGGTCTTAGTGTGATAACAATAATTTTCATTTATCTTGTTTTTCAGTTACAAAACCATAACGACCTCCCTGCAGTGCTGTGGTGAGCACTGTGTAATTAGGTTTATGTGGGATTTATATCGAACCTGTGACCTACCACTAATAAGACCTACAGCGCTCACCACGGAGGAAAAGAAGACAGCGTAGGAAAAATATTAAATACCACAGATACTGGTATCGCTCTTAACCAGGGTGTCGTTCCCGCCCTCACAAATGATGCTGAAATATGGAGAGTGTAAGTAGTTAACTGCAGGAAAAGCCCAACATAGCCCATATTGGGCTTTTCCTGCAGGATAAGATCTGAAATGTGGAAATTCTCAGAAAAACACAAGTCAATGAAATATCCGAAGCATCCGAAGCATCCGAAATATCCGAAGCAAGCTAAAGTAGCAGTGGGCCTAGGTCATAGGGACCAAACAGTCCTAGAGTGATGAAGGCGTGGATACTTTAAATAAAGTTTATCTACTCCAGCATCGAAAAGTTCCAATTTCGAATTTGACAACTATATCGAATTGAACCCTCTTTCGTGTTTGCTTCTCATAACGATACAGTTCGTTGTATGGGAGCTGTATCGTTATGAGTCGTAGCTGTATCGATATGGTTATCTTCATAAAATATAGGATACCTATAGCTTAGCGGCTCTGGGTTCTGGCACTTTTGGTTTTTATTAATTTATAAAGTAAAAAATTATAAAGACGTCCTTGGCGTAGATAAAATCTTGTATGCAACTGTACGTAATTAGTCATTTTAATTCTCGTACTATCCTATTTTGATACTCGGCAAGCCTCGTATCAAAAAACAGCACTCGAATTAAAATGACCCTCATTACGATACAGTTGCATAAATAGCTAGTATGCAACTGTACGTAATTAGTCATTTTAATTCTCGTACTATCCTATTTTGATACTCGGCAAGCCTCGTATCAAAAAACAGCACTCGAATTAAAATGACCCTCATTACGATACAGTTGCATAAATAGCTATTATAGTATAAAATAATACATATACAGTAGATGGTCTGACAACATAAACAGGGTGGCGGAAAGTGCCTAAATGAGGAAGGCTGGGGACAGGGTGTGTGGCTATGAACGCGAAGGCGTAGTCGCCCTGCTGTCGCCGTGGCTAGTTTCGTGCCTGACGCCTTATGGTATCACATCCTAAAAAAACTGCAAATAAGTGAGTGATTACGATATTTTTAAGCTGCGCTCGTGATATTGATAAGAGTCACACGGTGGGCACGAGTCCGTTAGTTTTGAGTGTGTACAACATAATATGCAGATAACAGTGACGTCATGGCATGTTCTAGAAACTGGCGTGATCATTTCAGCTCAGAGTCCTTGGATAACTCTGAACTTTGTTGCCTAAATGGTCAACTAGATTTTCATCATCTTGACAGCTTTCTCTACGCGGATTCAGGTTTTAAGAAATACCGTGGGACTTCTTTGGTTTTGCGGGATATAAAATTCCCATGTCATTCTCCACTTCCAGGTCTCTAACTATATTCATAACAAAATCACTCCATTTTCCGATTCAAGGAAAAACTTAAAAAAATAACTGGTTACATTGAATGAATGAATGAATGAATGAATATACTTTTATTGTACACCACAAGGGAAAATAAATAATAGTAAACTTATCTAATAACAAAGTAAGCCATTCATTCATTCAATAAGTAAACATTCTTCAACTGTTGAATCTAACAAACCAAAAGTTGGTTATAAATTGTTAGTTGGTAGCTATGTAATATGTCTGTATGTGTGTATGTATATACTTTATTGTACACCACAAAACCACAAAAGAACCATTTCGGCTTACAAAGTTTCCATGTGTGAGATTAACTGAACAGTGGAAAAGTTGTTGTCGTAATAGGACATTTCCTTAGGAATAATGTAAACAAAGTAAACAGCTGATACGATCCTATTGATATCGTAAATTATATCGCAATCAATGTACCTAATTTGGAGTCACGCCCATCGCGGGTGTTTTTCCTTATCGTCCACGCGCACTCCTGCTGCCAAATACTCGTTGCAGGTGTGTACAGCGAGTAGGTACCTGAGGTGTGACAGTGCGATTAGACCATAAATCATTGATTAGTAAACTTTGATAATATATTGTAAGTACACTGAGGTATAATGTACCTAGGTAATGTATAAAAAAAAAATACCTAGCACATATTTCTTCAACGTGTAGGTATGGGTAAGTCAGTCAGTCAACTGTATATCGGTTTCTACTAATCACATCGCTAGCTTGATAACCGTTTATGGGTAGAGTTAGAGGGCAGATCGTCTTTTCTCTGTTTATATGTAGGATACCTATATTACAATGTTACGATATGGTTACGATAGTGCTTATGTTCTGTAGCATAAGCAGCATTGTAACATTGTAACAAATATTGTTATTTCCTCGATTCCTTACGTCACTCGGGCGTGGCTCCTTACCACGGTCTCAGGGCGCATTACGGACTAAGCAGGTCCAACGTCATCGTGAGCGACCGTGTCTCACAGGAGGCGCCCTCAGCAGGCCAAGCATGGGAGGGGACAAAAATCTTATCCCCAGATTATATCCACTGACAAGAGATGAAATTATGCTAGATCATGGCAACAGCGGAAAGGAGAAGTATATCCCTGTTTGACTTGTGCATAGGACGTGTGTTTAAGTTTATTTTCATACCATTAAATTATAAAAAAGATGTCTCGAGCCTACTGGGACATCTTATCCTTTCCCCGTGGATAACATCTCCCCGCCCATGCTCGGCCTACAGGAGGAAGTTACTCCCGATTTAGAGTTAGATCTTCTTCGAGCCCTATGGCTCACCCCTTCTCGACAGAGCTGCTGCGCTCGCCGGTGATGTAGTAGCAGCCATTTATAGAACCTACGAGTATAAGCTGTGTTTTTTTTATACAAGTTAGCCCTTGACTGCGATCTCACCTGATGATAAGTGATGATACAGCCTAAGATGGTTGCGGGCTAACCTGTTAGGGGCATGGCAGTTATATTAAACCCATACCCCTATTCGATTTCTACACGGCATCGTACCGGAACGCTAAGTCGCTTGGCGGCACGTCTTTGCCGGTAGGGTAGTAACTAGCCACGGCTGAAGCCTCCCACCAGGCCAGACTAGGGAAAATTGAGAAATTATAAATTCCCAAATTGACCCTGCCGGGGATCGAACCCGGGGCCTCCGCACGTTAAGACAACAGCGCACGCCACTGTGCCAGAGAGGTTAGTGTCACTTTTCTTTGTTTCTCATAAACAGATTAGGTATTTGCTTGAAGTAACTACTTGGTACATCTTCATATTATAGTTTATTTACATGTTGACTAATACCGCATGTGACATTATGTGTTTTATCTTTGCAAACTTTCCGTTGAAGCGTGTTTTATTATGTTCGTTATAATAAGACGTTGATTACTTGCTGTTCCATTTATAGTTTAATAACGTTGATAGAGCAGAGTCGTCATGGTTCATTGATAAGAACATGGAGATCCTTGTCAACAGGTCAGATTTTTAATAACCGGATTTTGCCGTGAGGACATGTCATCAGGTCATGAAAGGACAGTCTTCAAACCAGCCGGGAAAATTCCTGCAAAATAATTATAAAGTAATGCTATTTTTGTTCACAATCGGTGAAAACTTTATTTCAATATTTTTTGTGCAAAGAACAAGATAACTATTCATTTTGACCAAATTTTATCCCAGAAAATTAAAGATCTTGCGGGAATAAAAACCGGCCAAGTGCGAGTCGGACTCGCGCACCGAGGGTTCCGTACTCAAGAAGTAGGTATAATTACCTTTGTTAATGAACCGCAAAACTAACTTTGTTTGTAGAGGTTTACTGTTAATATCAAAAAATTATGTTTGTTGTATGGGAGCCCCCCTTTAATATTTACTTTATTGATATTTAATTATTTATTTTGAAAGGTAATATACAAGTTAATATTCTGTGAAAATTTGAACCGTCTACCTGTTACCGTTTTTAATATTGAGCAAAAAAATACGAAAAAAACACGTTTATTGTATGGGGACCCCCCTTAATATATATATATTTTTAATTTTTAGTATTTGTTGTTATAGCGGCAACGGAAATACGTCATTTGTGAAAATTTCAGCTTTCTAGCTATCACGGTCTATGAGATACAGCCTGGAGACAGACAGACAGACAGACAGACAGACAGACAGACAGACAGACAGACAGCGGAGTCTTAGTAATAGGGTCCCGTTTTTACCCTTTGGGTACGGAACCCTAAAAAGGTGGACAAAATCGCGGGCATAATCTTAATTAAAATGCTTTGAAATTTTATTAGTATTTTCTAATAAAATACTATTTCGAATCAGTAGGACAACTCTACAAAATGTTTAGTAAACCAGAAGCAAGTAATCTTTAGCGGCCAGGGTCATGTTATCGCCGGTCGCAGGCGCCCCGTCCGACCGATAGCGCAAACAACATCGCTTATTCAGGACTCTTTCTTATTGCATCATCACTTTTAACTATCGAGCACAAGATAATACTTTCTGTTAGATTATAAAAAATACTGACCCGCCCCCTTCTTTCCTCGGGAGAAATGTTTGAAAATCCGTAAGTGGAGGAGGCTACGTAAATAAATGAAGGTGGACAGAACATATTATCTGTAGGATGATCGATGGACCGTTTGCTACTGGAATGGAGAGTTGGAGACCATGCACCTAAAAACACAAAACACATTTATTTATTGATAATACACACCCGCTAAGACATCACAGTTTCCCAATTCTTCTTTTCAGGTAACAATATTATTTAAGCACCATTAGTTAGAACATGAGGAGACCTATGTCCAACAATGGATTGCCTAAGAAAGGCTCATTAAGAAAAGAAGATTACGGTAAAAAGAAAACCTGCAAAATCTCATCCAAGTAGGTACTTTAATAGGTTTAATTTCAATTTCATTTATTTAATAAAGACAACACTAGTGTTAGTAACAATATAATCTTAATAACTATGTTAGTACCTACCTACTTACAATCTAAAGGTGTTAGTAACTATTTTAACTTAATCTATGTTAGTACCTAAAAACTAAAAGGTCCTCTGTATGAGTTTACCCACCACAGGACCATCCATCTTCCCTGCTATGCTATTCAGGATACTGTTGCTGCTTCCACGGACACTGGACAGCAGAGATGCGGTTTTCTTGCGCCAGATAGCATCAAAGCCATCTGTCCGCGCCTGGGAAAACATCGCTAACGCGCTGCAGATAGGTATAACCCTGAACGCATTATTATAGTGGACTCGCAGTGCGATGTGAGCCCTTTGCGTATACCGGAACCGCCAAGTATAAGGATGTACGTAGGCTCTGAAAAGAGTTATCTTCACCGCCTCTGTACATCGGGCAAACCTGCGGGCCAGCATATTCGCTCGGACTGTCAGCGCCCTGCGCTCCCGCAGCCGAATGACTGAATAAATTATCAATGTAAAAAACATCGAATTATTTATGATTCTGATTTTTGAATTAATTCTAGTTTTCTTAATAAATGTAGGTATATTGGTACCTAATACTTAACTGATGCCTACAAATTAGTAGTAACTAGATAGTAGGGTTTCTTAAAATATTAAAGAAACCATTTCTAAGATGCAAGACACTCCAGTTTGCAAATTTCCTCACGATCGGTTCTGCGGTTGAGTCGTGACAAAAAGAGGCAACGACAAGAATTATGTAGGTTATACATTCGCATTTCAAGTTTACTAAGCTGAGTTGAAATTATTTGCATTAACTTCTTTCTGTCGGCGATAACGAAGTTTATAATCTTCAACTAACTGATCAAAACTCAATAGAATACTACAATTACTATATTAAATGCGTTTGTATGCGTGCTCTGTTGGTAAGTTTACCGGATTGCTACAACGTGGTCGAGCTTAACCAGTGAAGTATAGGAACTTTGCTATATAGTACCGGAGCTTTTAGCTAGATGGCGTTACACCCGCCTAACTTGCAAAGCTTATGTTTTTTTCTGAAATTTATGGTAGATGGCGCGATAGGTCTCGTTTTGAGTATATTTTTGCACTACATTAACTACAGTGAAAATATGTATGAATTTCATAAAATATAAGCACTATCGTCAATTTGTAAAATTGAAATATTATTTTATACAATAACTCAATAAAAAAATATAATAATAGTGTTCATCAACCTATGATTTAAAACCGTTGCAGTATCGTTATCTCGACTCTCAACCGGCGCACGTTTACTGTTTTCCCGCCAAATTTAGGAAAAGCTCCGATTCTCAACCGATTCTGAATTTCGTTCGGAAGCTTTCGTAATTTAGATCCAAATTGGATCAGTTTTTACACTGTTTGAAGGTTATATTACGAAGTATTTCTTTACTATTAGTAATGTTATGATTTGTATGAAAGAGTTTTTTTTTTCCGACTAGATAAGATGATGCCGCGACTTCGTTTGCGTGAGTATAGCTTTTAAACATTCTGTTGATTTTCCGTTTCTTTTAAGTCCTTTATTTGAGTTTTATTCTCGTTGAGTATTAACTCTTTGATTTTCCGAGATAGTAATCTACGTTTTCGGAATGTATTTTTTTTTCCAAAACCACGTCATAATCACTAAGCAAGCTAGATTTTTGGGCCGTAAAAATAACAAACAAACTTTCTCATTTATAATATTAGTATGGATAGTGGATACCCACTATGAAGTAAAATATATTAGGAGCATCCATCAACTAATTAATCGACGCATTACGAGCATGATACTTATTAAAGAATTACGCGAAAAATCTGGAAATGTTAATTGGTTCCAACATTGCACGATGATTGTATGCCAAACCGTCAACATTTTAAAACGTTATCAATCTAATGCCATTAACAACATTCTGGGTTTTCTCGGAAAACCTAACTAATCGGCTTTCATTTTCATGATAGGGGATACATATTATGGCATACAGTTTTGTCAATGTCAAGATGCACTTAATAAATCTTCTCAATATTCAATGATTACTCTAGGTATGTAATCATTGAAGATTTTTCAATTTTCGACAGATTTCTTTACATTTTTTTTTTCAGCTGCTGTATGATTTGTTATTTTGGTTTTAATGATCCAAATGAAATGATACTTTGCTAATTAATTTCGCAACTCTTTTTGTTTTTATTCTAGTGATGTTAGTTTCCGCCATAGGTATAATTATAACTATACCAATATTCCCATTTCATTAATATTTCGCTTTTTTCCAAAATTACTAGCAGGAACTGATTTATTTACCCATCAGTACCTACCAGACTAATCAGAAATTTAGTAGGTAATTATTGTAGGTATTCCTCATTTTCCTCATTACCATTATATTCATGTATTAAATCACCATTCACTATACCACAAAATGAATAATAATCGTAGTTACGTTGTTCCGTGGCTTACTGTACCTACTCGGTATAGAAACGAGGAGTCTGTGGTTGTTTGTTTGCGGACGGTAAACAGGAAAGTTACCGCGCACGCGCACTACGGTGTCAGAGGTCCGCGCCCTTAACCTCTTTAATATTTATCACTACGTCTTCTATTCTGTATTGTTTCGTATCGTATTGTCTGCCCCGGTAGCATTCGTGGGACATTATGGTAACAATACTGGAAGGATTTGTTTTGTTTATTTTTAACTTACCTTGTTTGCTATACTTAGGTATCTACCTATTTTCAATATATTTCTTATTCTTTAGAGAATTTTCCCTTTTCTTTTTTTAAATATTTCTGTCTTTCTTTAAACTTGTAAACTTTTTGTGTTACTTTAAAGTAAAGATCAAAAGATTGAAATCATTGTAAATTAAGTAACTTCATAGAAGATTGATGGATTCTATTTAAATTAATAAATGTTGGTACCTAACTAGGTGTGAGGGAATAAAATGCAGAAATAAGTTTCATAATAATATTTTTTTATTAAATTATTCTTGTTTCATGTAATCGTTCACAGTAAAGTGAAATCTTTTCAACGATAATAATAATATAACAATTTGAACCCACTCAAAGTCGGCAAGGCTCGATACATCTCTCTACAAACAATATAATTATTCTTTAATATCACAAATATACTTATGACCTATTTTGTTTTAAAGCTTTCGGTTTAACTTACGAGCTAGATTTTTTAAACCTACACTAATTAGTGGTGAGATCTAGAGTTTTCTTGATAACACGTAGGTACACTAAACTGATGGACGAGGGCGGACACTTTGGGGGGCGAGCGGCTCCGAGCGGTGCTGGAACAGATGTGACCGTGGAGCCGGGTCCGCCCGCTCCGAGCAGCGCCGTCTACCACGGCCTCCACACTGCGGAGGTCTTGTAGCTGCTGGTGGTGCAGTCCAGGGGGACGGCGGTGTGCACTGGGACCGGCGAGGCCGGCGGCGAGGGAGTCACGTAACCGGACGAGGAAGACACGGTCGACAGCGCTGGGCTGGGCGGGCTGGCGGGAGGAGTGTCACTGCCGGCTGCGCGCTGGATGTCGTTCAGGCGGTGTCCGAGGTGTGTCATCAGCTGAGTGCCTAGCCTCACATCCACTCCAGGGATGGAAGCCAAGCAGCGAGAGACTTCGTTGGCAGCATGAGTGAATCCAGCTCTGAAGCGATCGGCGTCCACTGTAGGGTTCAGCGACAGCCGACGCTGGCGGCGAAGTTTGTGAAGATGGCGAACGGTCAGTTCCAAGATATCAGCTTTCTCCAACTTTGCGACGTTCTCTCCTTCGGACTGAAGAGCGCTGACCATCAGCTCCTTGAGCTCGTCGAGGCAGCGGTTGATGCGAGCGCGCCTTTTGCGCTCGAGCATCGGCTTCATCACTTTGCGATATTGATAAGTACGCGAGACTGGCTGCGGGCCGTCGTCCGCGAGCGGATACGCGATTTCGTAAGACATGGTAGACATAGTGTGTGTGTGAATGAGCAGTGCGTTAGCGCTGAGCGTTGAACGCGGAATGCGGTACGCTGCTCTGGCGGGGGCTTATATAGGGAGCGGAGGGCGCGCGATCGTGGGAACGCGCAGAGCCGTCGAGTTCCCACACGCGCCACCTGTGCGGAGCAGCTGCCGCCGGGGCGCGGGGGGACACGCGCCGCGCCGCGCGTGCGCGCTGTAAACAATCGCCGGCGCGGCGCGGGCGCACGCCGCGACGCCGCACGCCGCACCTCCGGCCCACGGCTATTGCTGCCATGGATGGCCTATGCTCATTGCGCTCGCTTCCTAGTTCGATATCACGGGGTGATGCTGATGTGTCACACAGGACATTAGTGCTTTGGAATGATTCCAAGATCGATTTCAAGCGCTTATTGTATGGTCCCACATCTACGTTTATTGGTTGATAGTGATATTTCCTGTTATTATGTTTAGCCATTTTAAAATTATTTTAGACGTGATTAATGCATTCAAGATACTATATCCGCATCAAATTAAAAATTAATTCTTTAACATCTAGCGCAGTCGTTTATCACGATTAGACACGGTCTGTGTATTCTCGGTTGATTCACTATCCCAGGGCTTCTATTTCACAAGTTACGTGTCTAATTAAACCTGCATTTAATTATGCGATTTACACTCGTATGGGTATGTCGCAATACGGTATTGGTGGCGCGGGGCGATCAATCAAGCGCCGGGCGCCGTACAATGGCGGCGTCAATTATAAACAGCTACTGTTAGCGTTCATCAATCATGGATTATGCGTAGTAATAATTATTGACAGATAGAATTACTGATGCCGCATTACGGTCCAGTAACATCCACTAATGGATCCAAAGAGCCGTCGGCCGGTGGAATTAAAAATGAGTTTTGCAATGAGGTTTTGTTTTGTTATTATTAATGTCGATACATGATTGCACGTGTGTACGTGCGCGGACGTGCCGCGGTAGCATTTGTTGGGATTACTTTTTGACCTCATAATCCCAAGGCGTTTTTGCAAATCACTTGCTTTTAATTTGCATTAATGCTGCATGAAATATTATTATCATTCAAATGTAATTCTTTATTGTTTACAAATTGTTTCGGTTTTAATTGCTCTATCTTTTGATAATTGTAAAGTTCAAACAAAAATGTAAGAATAACGGATTGTAGCATGTTTGTATTTTTGCATAGCAGCAGCTAATGAGTGGGGGTTTTAATTTCAGATTCGATTTTAGTGACACGTAGCATTATGTACACGCAGTGACTAATAAAAAAGTTTGAAAGTGAGACGCGACGGTTTTATTGGGAATAGCCCATGGAAACGCATCGTTGAACACTAAAATGGTTGGGTTTACGGGTTTTGAATGTAATGATTTTCATTGATGAGTCAGACAATACTTTGAACTTTTGTCCGCTAATTGGCATGTCGTTTTAAAAAACTTTATCAATAAACATAACCAGATTTTTGATCTTTAATCTGTGTGTAAGCATTTAACCAATATGTTTAGATTATTTTTAATCTGCGAATTGGCAAAATATTTTCTAGCTAATTGGCGTCACAGGCCTTCATATTCATTTTGTTTTTGTGTCGTTTCAAGTGTTTGCGTTCGCATGTTGTCATAATTCATTGATGATTCATCAGAATTCAGGGTTCAAAGTCCAATCACAGAAAAATTTGCCTTTATTTTCAACATTGCCGAATGCCGATGTTAGTCATATTTAGCATACCTACGTTCATCAATTTATAAGAGGCGATTTTCTTATATTCAACACCTACCTGTGATTTTGAGTGATTTATAATTCCGGTAGGCCATTCCATTAATTTTGTTATTCTATTTTTTTTTTGTTTTTCTTATCATTTATTATTATTAATTTTTCATTGTTGTTTTTGATATTCTTAATTTGTTACGTTAGGTTGAGGATTAACTCCTTTTCCTGTTTTTGTTTCAACTAAACATGATATACCTACTTACCTATTGTTATATTATAGTTTATAGTACCTATTGTTGTAGTTAAATATCAGAGATAAGTAACAATTCTGGACAAGTTGATGCAGAATGTTATTGGAAAGGTACCTATATCTAAAGATTAAACTAGAACAAATTATGTATTTGGACTTTTGGCAGTAATACTTTTAGATCTGAATATACTACTATACTAATACTGAAAATGCATCAACCAATCTCGTGTTAAATTGATGTAAAATATTTATTTCAGAGAGTTAGAAATTGGAATATAAACTTTTAATTTGGAGTTACTCGTAGAGATGGTATATAAAGATAACATAAAATACCGTCATCCGTCGAGAATTTAAGTATGTTTACGGCAGTGAGATGGAATGAACATATTAGTGTAGTGAATATAGTGAGTGGGAGGCTGTGTGGGACGCACTGTAAGAAATTGTCGTCGCGCGTCCTACGTCCAAAGTTAAATTATCGAACACTTTCTCCGAAAAACGCCGGCCTGCGTACATAATAACATGTTTATCGAAATCATTATCGATTTTAGTGCTCCACGCGTGCTTATACTGCATACATTTTTTTAAATAGAGATTAGGGTTACGTCTTTACATTACTAACTAGCTGATGCCCGGGACTTCTTCCGCGTGGTTTAAGTTGTTTTGATTCTCGCGGGAACTCCTTAATTTTCCGGGATAAAGGTAGCCTAATATGTCACTCTCCTCAACTATACCCATGGCAAAAATCACGTCGATCTGTTTGAAGCGTCGGCGTGATTGAAGAACAAACCAATAAACGAACAAACAAACACACTTTCGCATTTATAATATTAGTATGAAGTATGATGTTGAAACAATTAATTTGTTGTGTTCTACTGTACGATGGTTTACCAAACGAAGTTTTTAATGGAAAATCCCTTGTAAGATTCAAGAAAAAATTACACAAGTTAGTTTATAGTTAGTAATTTCTGTTTAGGGTCACCATCTACTTTGTAAGAATTAATGTTTAAGCATAGATGAAAGTTCTCATATAAGTGAACCTTTGTTCTTCTTTGAGAAAAATAAATCTCTTTAAACCCTTGTTTATCTTTTGTCGGTAAAATTGTAATAGTGGACCTTTTTGGGTACAATTGGATAAAATTATCATTTGTTTGAAGCGCTAATTGGGGTTCGTTTTTGTCTTTCTGGTTTCCGATAATAGGTAATCGTCCATAGTTGGATATACAGTTATCTCATATTTCTCTAATCTCTACTCAGTAGTCTCTTGCAAAGTTTTGATCCACTTCTGCCGTGTGCGGTATCTAGTAACTAGTAACTACCGAGTCGCCAGAGATCTCTAGAATGTCTGCAAAACTTAGAAAAGTTGATTCAAATTTTGTTTAGTATGTGTTGTATCTTGTAACCTGGTTGCACGTACAATCCTTTACAGTTATTCCTCATCCATCCATCAGTCACAATTTCCATCATTGGTCAAGCCAAATTCAACTAATTCAATCAATTGAGATTGTCATAATTAATAATACATACAGGCATAAACTTTAACTACAATTTTTGGACACTGGACAGGGATCCAAAAAGTACCTATTAGATACAATTTCTATATCCCTTAATATCAAAGAATTCTCACGGGATTTTTGAGAAAAAATCCAAATCCATGTGGGTATGTGGATCAACCGTGGGTAGAATCCAGTGACTAATTATTATCTTTCAAAAAATCGTGAAAGAAGGACAGGAAAGTGTAACTTGCGTGGACTAGCGTAATGGACACGTGTCAGACAGGAAATTCGACCACTGTTCCAGATGGCCGAGGGGCCTTGGTGTTGTTTTATCAAAATCGTTATCGCCATTGCTGGCTAGCACGTGTATAGAGGCGTGTACAATGTACAATGGTATTAAACGATTAGAGCTCTATAAAGGCATTGTGCCTACTAAGTATTCATAACAAAAACCAAACGGCTGTGTCTGTAGATCAGAGAAATTAGAACAATAGGCAGTTGTTAGATTAGTGAAAATTGTTGTAGGTATAACAATGGAGCGCAAAAAAAAATCTCTGACCTCATTATGCTTCTTCTCAGTTCTTCAATAAAGCGTCTACCGTTATGTGATTATCTGAAGAGAGTATCTAGATAGTAATGAAGAATACCTGCGATGCGAGTAATTGAAAGATTGTAATTATATTTGATTTGACGCTTCCGACTTCTAGGATTACCAAAATTATGTGGTGAAAGAAAAAGGGGCTTTAATATTTATACTCTTTTCTAACTTCACCAACTACTTAGTACCTAGCTAAAATAGAGAAGAGTAACGAGTACCTACCTAGATGGAAAGATATAATCGCACGACCCTAGTTTGCCTCTAATCATTGAGCTAGGTATCTATCCCTAGTTATCAACTACCAATCTACTATTCTTCACTTTTCCATAAGTAGGGCATAGGTACTTCCGGGTGCATAGCATAGAACAACAATAAACAGTTCAACGATCATTTACAGCGATAGTGATAATGATAAAAAATCGTCGTTATCAATGCCCATCGTGGACACAGACATGCATATCGAAGTCCCTAACACTTGACACGAATTAAAAATCACGCGATGGTATAAAGATACTTAATCTAATCCCTATTTTATGATAGATAGGCATAAACATAAACCGTAAAAGTATTACTAAGTACATATTGCGTAAGCGTATAGTCGGTGTTTTTATTGTTGATCAGTTAGGTATATACCCGCAGTTGACTTCCGCTCATCTGATGGTAAAATGATGATGCAGTTCGAGATAAATCGCTTTTAACTTTTAAGTAGAAGAAGCATTTATAATAATAATAAGGATATATTTACATATATGGAGTACTTGTCTAGCGTCATTACATCTATTATTTATAGCTCTATACGTACATTACTGCTTAGATCTGTCTTTTCGTTGACCGATGCTGAGCTATGGATTACTTTTTACAGTCATAAAGTTTGTGATAGAAGCACTGGAGGATTGGAAGGTGAATGGCAGTTTATTAAAATCTAATGGTATAGACTTAACGCTTTTCACAATTAACAATTTATATATTTTATAAGCAGCATCGTTACAGGAAATCAAAAAAACTAATTCTTCATTAGAACCAAAAAACCACGCGTTATTACCAAAATAAGGAAAAAAATATTATGAACTTCATCAATTTCCTCCCTACTTAAGTTTCAAATTATTCAGGCAAAATAAAATATTTATTGTTTTTCCGTTGAACACGAATTAATTGCGCATGTACCTACTTATGGATTTCCGAATTCTTGAAATGACTAATTGAAGATTACACCGCATTTGAAATGGGTTTCGAAGAACGGTCAACATAAAATTATTAGTCAGTGGTGTTCAAAATCTACGATTATTCCGCTTTTTCGTCTTACGAATCTTTATGTTTCTACTTTCTAATAACTTATAGCGACTAGATATAAATAAAACTGTCTGCTATGCTTTAAGGACCCATATTTTCTACCGATTTTAATGAAATGAGATATGGAGGTCGGTCACATCCCGGGAAGGCTACTTTTTATCCCGGAAAATTAGGGAGTTCCCCGGGAAAAACATACTTAATTTACGCGGAGTAGTTCGCGTCGTCTATTTCCTTATAAATATCCGATTTGATCCGATTGATTTCATCGAAGGTCTGTCATTTGGTGGAATCCCAACTACCAACACCAACTATCCCAATAGGTATGAGTACCAAGCCAATTTGTATTTTTGTCACTGCCTAAGTACAAAAACCGTTTAAGAAATTTCCACAAATCCGTAGACATTGCCCTTATTACGTATTCTATTAGAAGTGTTTTGTCTACAAACAAGAAGATAATTAATCTTAATAATAATTATAAATATTCCACTCCTCTGATAGCTATATTATGAACGGAAAAATAACGATTTAACGTCAGCGGCATGTGTCTGACTTAAGATTACAACAGGAAATCCTTATATTTTAATAAATCAGTATTCAGGTAAACACAGACATTTCGCCACATACCTATACCTACTTACTAAGAAAATTTTGTTTTTAACGGCAGAAGTAGGTATATTTTTTTATAAGACATAGGCGACATGCCTATTTAGACGAAAATTTCTTTCATCGTCTATCTTAAAATGATGTAGAATTTTAGGCGACGTCAAAATTAAAATGCTGTTCCTGTTTTCTTACCTACAAAATGGAGCGACAGTCATATTATAAAAATTATAAGTCAAAACTGACCAAGTGAGTTACCTCTATTACAAATTAAAATTACTCATTAATTAAAATACCTCGAATTCATTACCGACACCTGAGGCCCCTTTAAACTAATCAATAGGTACATTAACTTTTCGATACATACATTACTCGATGAGTTGTTAGGTGCGAGTCTATTCACGAAGTCGCATACATATTTATTATAATTTTGTGAGCTGTTTACTTCATCATCAAATTGCATTTTACATAAATTATGCTAATCATTAACGTAACCAATATTTTCACACGCACGAGCGACGTCAAAAGCCCCATAAATTAGGCGTTTCCTGGTTTCTCGAAATGTCATAAAATTACAATGATTAAAATTAAAATGTGGCATGAGAGGCTGTAGGCTAATTTTAAGGAGATGTTTGATAAAAGCTGAAAGTTTTTACGGTGATAAAATAAGTTTTTTTCGATAATCTGTAAGGTCTATAGAAACAGGAATCCGTTTAATAATTATAATTATGGTGTGATCCATGCTAGGAGTCGTAGCATGACCAAGATGCCCTGAATAGGTAGGTATATATAGATCATCTTGGTCATGATATCTTACATCGTGGTCGTCTCAACCTATAGACTTCCAATGCTGGACGAAGGTCTCCTGCACGGTCTTGTGTCTTGATCTCTTACAAAGTTATTACGATTATAAAATTGGTGCTGTATGTAAAAGCTTAAATTTGTACGTTAACTGTAGTGAGTTATAAGAACTAGCTCCCGGCAGAATTCTATTTTTAGATGCGGTAGGATCGTTTTCAGCAGGAATCGTTAATTTTAATGAAAAAAGAAGAGTTCCCGCTGGCAAGTCTAGTTTGCTGTAAGGAGATAAAGCGAAAAACCCTCTGTTAGCATGCTTTTCAGTTTTATCGTCTACCTACCTTCTCAAAATTTCCTGTGGGCTCTCGAGCCATGAGCCAAAATTACAATGATCAACAACATAATACCGGTTGTTTGGAATGCAGTGGGTTTTATCACTTATTTTGCATTTCGTTTTATTTGCCAATTTTAGATTTAATCAGCGTGAGAAAATAATGCAGGCACGCTACCGCAAAACCTGAAGAGATAATTTACGGCTCTGCTATCCATAAAAATAAAACCTGATTACAAATGATCCTACAAAATAGCTCGTGATGAACATGTAGGATAGGATAGAATGACTTGTAGTTTCCAAAAAGTTTGTTTTAATTTGTTTTAAAAACATAATCGTAAAATACAGTACAGGACCTACCTTTTGAAGCAAAGTGTACACTGACCTTACAGATAAAGAATTAATCTGTAAGCATACAGTTTTAGATGCGTCAGTAAGAAGTGGTATCCAAGCTGCATGATATTAGCTCAGACTCGAGGTCATGAGTAGGTAGATTCTACCCCGGTCGGTAATCGGTACTACTCCGCTATTTTGATCTAAGCCCCTTATCATCTAGGTACATTTTGTCATCAGTACAGTCATTATTGGTCTCCCAATTGGGAAATTTTGGAAAAGTTATTGTAAATCTTTATGACAATAAAGATAATTTCTAATCTTATTAACTACTAAGGTTGGTAAGTAAAAGTATAGTAAAAGTTATATTTTAATTTAGGCCATAAAAGAGACTGCAATAATTTAATATAAAAAATTACTTCAAACTCCCGTTCCAACTTTACAACAACAAGCACACGCCATACAAAGTACTTATTTTATTGTTGATATTTTAAAAACCGCTCGACCGATTTCGATAAAATTTATATGGGACCACATGGGAAGTATGCCCTTTCAAATAAAAAAAGAATCATCCAAATCGGTCCACCCAGTCAAAAGTTCTGAGGTAACACACATTAAAAAAAAAAAATACAGTCGAATTGAGAACCTCCTCCTTTTTTTGAAGTCTGTTGAAAATAATTTAATATAAAAAAATCTTTTAAACAACCGACTTCAAACTCCCGCGCCAACTTTACAACAACAAGCACACGCCATACAAAGTACTTATTTTATTGTTGATATTTTAAAAACCGCTCGATCGATTTCGATAAAATTTATATGGGACCACATGGGAAGTATGCCCTCTCAAATAAAAAAAGAATCATCCAAATCGGTCCACCCAGTCAAAAGTTCTGAGGTAACAAACATTTAAAAAAAAATACAGTCGAATTGAGAAACTCCACCTTTTCTTGAAGTCTGTTGAAAAAAAAATGTAACAGGGTATTATGCTAGGTCAGACGACCTTATCGTTTCTATAGCCGTTCTACTTATAGCGATCTCTTCCAAGCAATAGTTAAGAAGTTATCGATATGCAGCCGACAACACTAAAAGTCCTGAATACAAAGGTAGTGACGTTCCTTATCTTGCTCGTTCGGAATATTTTATGAACACAAATTTTCGCTAAATTTTCCTTTCTACCATTAGCCGTTAATGAATGAGCCCATTTAAACTCTATTTGCGACACTGCGTTATCTAAAACGCATTCGGGTTAATGACTGGTCATGTTGTACCCACAATAATTGACTGCACTTCATTGTAATTGTAGGAATTTTCCTATTTATAATTAGATAGACTTGTTTGTAATGTCAGCACGCGTGCGTAATGGCTTTGAGGTACTATTAAAGTGCTGTCATATCAGATAAGATATGAGCATCCCATTAATTATCAACTTGAACACTTAGTAATCTAGGTACTTACCTACTTTAGCTATGACGACATTTAATTTAATTGTTCTCAACTAACATTTAATTCTCTGTTGCTACCTTTAAAATTGTGATGTTTTCTGGCGAAATAAATGATTATGATTTGGATAAAACTCGACGTTTGACCACATAGAGTTGATCTATACACATAGAGTTCCCGCGGGAATCAAACAAATGTATCTGTTCAACTGATTTTGATAAAATTTGGTACAGGGATAGGTTGTATCCCGGGGAAGGACATAGGCTACTTTTTATCCCGGAAAATTAAGGAGTTCCCGCGGGAACCAAAAAACCTCAAACCACGCGGACGTAGTCGCGGGCATCAGCTAGTATTTATTATATTTGATCATCGAATGTAGCCTTACCTAGTACCTATTTTTAGTACATTATGTCACGATAGTGATCTTCACTCCTGTTCTCACCGAAAATCGGTATAGTAAGTTTGTCTTGAAACCTGAACCACAGATTAAATAATAGACTTTCAAGACACGATCAATCTAATCATATTATGGTGAATATGAGTTGATTAGATTGCTCAAGTTTAGTATGAGTAAGTGATAAAATACTTAAAGATAAATCTTTATATTGAAATAAGTGCTTTGAAGTAAGAAATTGAAACAACTAGAAGTAATGTAACCTAGAATGTGAGAAGTAACGATTCTCACATTCTAGGGGTGCTGGAAGAAATCTCTTCAATAGATAATCCTTGTGCATGCCCTTTAAATTTTTATTTTTTTTATTTTTATTTTTATTTTTTTGTACAAAATATTATCACAAAACTAATTTTAAAAAGTGGACAAAGGTAAAGTTTTTAAGTTTGGTACTAAATCCTTTCCTTACTAATATTATAAATGGGAAAGTGAGTTTGTTTGTATGTTTGTTCCGCTTTCACGCCGTAACTACTGAACCGATTGCTTTGAAATTGCAGACATAAAGTTAGAAGTCCGGATTAAATAATAGGGTACTTTTTATCCCGGAAAATTAAAGAGTTCCCGCGGGAACTAAAACTCCTCAATCCACGCGGACGTAGTCGCGGGCATCAGCTAGTATATAAATAAATAAATAAATAATGCTAATTACTGATCGCCCACAACCTATTTTACATCTTGGAAGACAATGCAGATCTTCTTGTAGTGCCTATAGAAAAAATCCTAATAGTTGTAAAAAACCCGACCAACAAAGTCCATAGCGGTTTTCCTCACACGGAGGCAAGCAAGTGCGTTGTCATGTAATGTGAAGCGAGTAGCGTACGTGATGTTGAAGGCACGCGTGCTGTCTGCCTCTGACTCATAAAGAGCGCGTGCGAGACCCGGCTGAGGATTGCGTATCCAGATTGTTGTTGTAGGTTTTGAGCTCTTTTTAATTAAGTAGCACAATTGTATCTGTGACCAAACTAGATATACTTAAAGAATAATGTATCATGTATTATTATTATAGCACTTTAGCTAGCCTAATCTGTACTAATCATGCTCACGTGGAATAGTGATAAGAATGTTGGCTACATTTCGACGCTGATCAGCCACCACCAGCAAGGCCGATCCTTTGCGTTAAAAATTACCTAGCCCTTCTGTCACCAGAGGAGGTAATTCCTTAGATCAGAAATGGTGATGTGATGCATGATATATAAGCACGTTTGCCTAGATTCTAGAAGATAGAAATGGGAAAGTTTAGGTACTTAATTAAGTACCTACATTAGTTGGCTAAGAAATGATACTGGAAGAGCATTCATTAATATCTTAGGTCTTAAGCCGGGGCACATATTAAACGAGGTGTGAAACAGAAACGATGTAGTTTCTTTTTCACACCTCATGTAGTGTTGGTATGGCCGCTAAAGCAATACGAAATGTATTGTCACTTAATTTATAATCTAGCTTCTCATGATATAGTTGTGAACTATTTAGCAGAAATTGTAATGCAAGCCTACGGCTACAGAATCGGTAGTCATATATCAAAACCTCGATTCCTTATTAAAATGTACTTAGGAAGGCTTTTTGTTTTTATTTTTATTGTATTTATTTATTTAATTTTTACAAAATAACTTTTACATATTAATATTAACTTCACATCCTGAAACTCGCAAGATATGTGAGTTAGGTTAGGTTAGGTTAAAAGATAATCAAAAAGTAGATTAAATAATAAATAATCAATAAGGTAGAGCTCCAATAAATATAATGTGATAATTAGGATGAATACATAAAATTATTATGCGTGATCCTTCTAATGTCCACATAGATTGATGCGTCCGGTAGTTTTTTTTAAAGGTCATGCCGAGAAGTAGCTTTAAGATGAAGATGTGGCGTGTTCTCGATAACGTCTCATATCCAATGCGGTCTCATGATTGATTGAAAGCATTCCTCGGTTCTTACTCAAAGTAGCTGACCGGTATAGGGTTATTTACAGGTAATCACAGTGGATAACCATCTAGCGCCGTTCCGGATCTTTAGTATGACGGTGCTTTCAAGGACCGGTTCGCCAACTAATCTGAGGTCGCTGGGGACATGACGCAGACGTTATATCAAAGTGCTATAAATGCCGAGAGTAGTGACGTCATGGCTGAGTCACGTACTCCTAAGTTTTTGAAGTTTCGACGCATTTGACTACGTCATCTATAGGCGTCACTTATCATGTGAGTTTAAAGGAAATTGCGAAACATTGCGAACTCACTACAGTGCTAAACACAGTACGTATGTAGTTATGTTAAGAACTTAGTAAGGTCCCTTTGTGGTCACTTTCGGCGAAGCTTGAAGGCTTAGCCATCTATAAGGATGCAGAACAAAAACCAGCAGCTGCTACCATTTAGCAACCCGTTAGCTATTAGAGCGGTTTCGATACCTTATCCCACGCTCATTTGTGTTCATTTGCCGACTCCTCAAATATTGTCTTAGCTGCCGTCGCGTTGCATGTCGCCTAAAAGTGTCCTCTGTCGGCATTGGAGTTACCAGATAGCACTAGTTTTTTGGATATTTGTAGTTGGTGTGGTATCCATATCACGATTTGGAATGCGGGACAAGACAATTCTATAAAAATACATTTAAAGACAAGTAGAATTTTATTGATGGTTGATTTTTGAACTAATTGCAGATACTTGATGAGTTTCTCTAAATTGCTCGTCAGAATTTTAAATATAGGTACTTATCTCAAAGAAAGTAGTCATCATAGTTACATGTAGATTTCATGAATTATTATGATCGCTGTTAGTTTGTAACGGTAGGTATAGTACATTCAATATTAACTGGCGTCTTTCCACTTGAGACCGTCATTAGCAATAACAATAGGATTAAGTCGTGGCGGGTGAATTCTTTGTATTGCAAAACACGTGCGGCGTTCAAACGGTGTTTCAAACGTTTTTGATACTTTTCCTATGTTATCTTCCCTTATAATATAATCAAATAGAAATACCGCTCAGTTGTTTTTTAAACTTTGAAGAGATTAGTTCAGTGGAAATATTACGTCTTCCGATATGTTTCGTCCTTGGGTGAAATCACCTTCCACTGTGCCATGTGAAAAAAATAAAGACGATAAGCCGAATGTGTTCAACAAGCATCTAAGTCGTGATGCACAAATAATTCTCTTGAATGTTTATTTTAATTTAATTGCAGTTCAGAGTGAGAAAGGTGCTCTGAAAGAAACTTCCCGCTTGACAAAAGTATCAGTGCGAACGATACAGCGAATTATTTCAGATGGACCAATTTCTTCCCCTCGAAAAAGAGCTAAAATAGCGTTACGTATTACGTAATTTTTTTAAATTATTCTATGATTATTCAAAAGTATCAACATTGGTTGGTTTGCAACAAAATAAATAAGGCCGAAACTGCTTCTTTAAAAATGAATGGGCTCTATGAGTGTTTGGTTTATTACCCCTATTGTTTAGGTTCAAGTGGAAAGACGCCAGTTAATATTGAATGCACTATACACATACTGCCAAAACAGAGCATAAACCGTTGTCATCGTCAACCCAGACGTGGAATACTCTTTGACATTGGTCTCTAGTGAAAACTTGGACACGCAACTGTCTTGCACCCCCTGGATCCATTTTTTCGCAAGTCTCAGCGACTTGCTGGATGTCGTCCATCCAACTGGTGGAGGGTCCACTAGGTGATAGGCATAAGTAGCATTTTAAATCACTGAATAGGTACCTCGGAAACCTAAAACTGTTATGTTTTCAATGCATTCTTCTTCTTCTTCATATTGTTGCTAGAATTCGATTTTATATGGTAAAGCAACGCTTAACAGACAGTCCAGGCATTCGGTGACACCTGGTAACCCCAGTCGGCACTTATAAAGGAAGCGGTCTTTCTGTCGTCTCAGCGGCGCCGAGATTTGCAAGCATCGCCAAATATTTGAGCTCAAGATGCCAGCCCCGACTAATGATTTACACGTGAGCGACATTTTTTCGTAGATTTCTTCTTTATCTCAGGCGGCAAGTTTTTCTATTTCCCTCTTGAGATTTTATCAGACCCTCAAGCGGAATTTTTGTGTGAAGAATATCATCCGATTAATTCATACTCCATATTTACTTATATTATAAATGCGAAAGTGTGTCTGTCTGTCTGTCTGCTACGCTTTCACGGCCCATCTGTTCAACCGATTTTGATGAAATTTGGTACAGGGATAGGTTGTATCCCGGGGAAGGACATAGACTACCTTACCATAGACTTTTTATCCCGAAAAATTCAAGAGTTCCGCGGGAATCAAAAAAATCTATTCCACGCAGACGCAGTTGCGAGCATCATAAAATAAGTATCATGTTAGTAATATTTTGGAAAATTTACAACCTTATTATTTTATACATTTCCAAGAATTCATCACTGCAATCAAGTAAAACCGCAGTGAAGTGCAAACTTAAACTCAAATAATATAATACTTGGGCAAACTTGTACCGTTGTAGTGATTTTTATTCCATCAGATAGATTTATCAAAGCTCTGGATTATGATAAAATCAAAAGATAACTCCCAACACCTGACGTCAGTAACCATGTTTTGTTTAGGTGCTCAAAAGTCTACACTTGAGAGTCTTATCAGTTTAGAGATCGGTACTGTTATAAATGAAGTGTTAACAAATGGGCCCCATAAAGTCATAACTGGCGCAATAAAACCTGTTTTTCGTATAGTGATATTATCTCTTCGGCATCTTATAAGCTTTGTTCTAAGCGCTCTCGAGAAAGACAATAGAGTTTAAGTCTTAAGCTGACACGTGTTCACTAATATTTCGAGGAACATAGACAATAGAGGGTAAAAACAGGTACAAACGCACAGAGGCAAGTGCACTGCCATAAACAATAATGCGGTTGCTCATGAAACAGTTTCAATTCCCGAGGGTCTAAATAGGGTTGTCAACATGATTCAGTCAGATTTGAATGAATTAGAAATGCGATTGGTTTGAACTGCGTTCGGCATTTTTGTGTATATGTATGACGCATTATAAGCTTTGTAAGTTACTTTCATTTTATTAGGTTACTAGCGGTCCACCCCGGCTTCGCCCGTGGTACATATATAGCTATAGCACTCAGGGATCACGTACATATCCAACGGTGAAAGAATTTTTGAAATCGGTCCGGTAGTTCCTGAGATTAGCGCGTTCAAACAAACAAATTCTTCATCTTTATAATATTAGTATAGATGTCTTGGGGTTCCTTATATTACGGGTTTTCAAATGTATATTTTATTTGTTAATCTTTATTTTGTCGTCGAAAGATAAAATATTAGGTGATATAAAAAAAGCCGTTAAAGTCCTTCCATTTTGAAAGTTTTTAAATTCTGTGTAATCTGGCACGTGAAAAAATGCTTAGATTTTTCTGTCTAATCTGGCACGTGACAACCCTGGCCAAACCGTCGCGTTTAGCTTCATTTGTGATAACAATGTGGCGCCAATTTTTTTGGCACTTGTTACTTTGCCGTCGCCGCGAGGTGACGGTACAAACGATGTGAAATGTCTGTCTGTCTGTCTTTTGTACGAAGCGTCAAGTGTCAGCAGACGGAGCACTTGAAATAATGGTGCAGCTAATAACATGGACGAAAGACACCATAAGCCACGCCTTGAAAAAATCCATGATTTGTGATTGTCCTTTAATTTTTTGCTCGTTTCTATTCTAAGACAGTTTCCTTGTCTTATTTATTATTACTACCTACTTGCAGTAGAAACATGCACGGATTCAGTTTCAAGTTTCATTTTTGTCAAGCTTATTGGATCTTTAATTATCTACTTTTAATACCTTTAAAGGAAGCTTAGGATTTATTATTTATTTGGCAATTCCAGTATCAGTATTTATTTACCGAGTTGTCATTTTCAGGGCGCGACATTTATTCAAATTCGCAGATTTAGCCGCACGTATCGGTGATCTTAGACCAGAGGCCCAATTGTCTAAGAAAATCGTATCTAGTCATTAATTGAAAGCTTCAAACGTATAACTCGAACTGTTTAAAGAGTTCATTTAACTGCTTTGTTGGCGTCTATGAACTCCTCAAATAGTTCGAGTTACACGTTTGAAAAACGTTTACGATTATGATTTTCTTATACAATCGGGGGGCAGAATATTAAAGAAAAATCTTTAGATATTCAGTTCTGGTGGAATTCACATTAATGTTTGTGCAGGTGGGCTCTGGGCTACTTACTTACCTACTTCAATTATTTGGAGAAGGATTAACTTTCTGGCTTTTATTCAGGTTTCTCAATGAACAAACAGAATTGGTCAGTGGCTACTGCATTTATTGGGAATTGGAAATTACAGTGATTGAATGAAATCAAGGAAGCGCGTAATTTATACTATTGTGATCGTATATGTGCTTTTACTAAAGCGTATTACAGCTTTTGTATTGAAAATATGCTGTATGTTTGGTACTACCTCGGTGTTTTACAAGGCAGTGCATGAAATAAGCGGAGGTTGAGAGTATTCGCTATGCGTAAATATGAATACAATGGCCTTTTTTGTTTCCCGTAACTGTCCGTACGAATTCCGAGAATGTTGTAAAATTAAAACCCTTTTCGTGTTTGACGTTCTTCGCATATCCACGTGCCGACAAACGGAGCTCTGGCTCTTAACGGCCTTACTACAAAAGCCTTTATGCCTGACTTTATTTCTCGTTATTGTGTAGGCTAGACATAATAAAACGACTGTTAGACGCCCTTCAGAGACTATCCTCTTCAAAAGTACCGCTTCCTTTTGAATAGGTTATGATCTGCAATTTTGAAAGTCACCTATTTCGTTGGTCGATCCCAATTTTATGGTTGCTCTTGTAATTTTATGATTTTTAACTACTATTTTTAAAATTGAGTTCTTTGTTGTGCCAACGATTTTATGGTAGGTAATTATCGGTATTGCGGTTATATTACGGCATAAAATCTATAACTTAAAATACATTTTAAGCCCCTTTAAGAAACTTTTATGATATGCATATAAAGAGAAAATAAAGAAAATACAATGGGAATAATGCTTTGTAAATATTGATTTACTAGAGGTCGCCCGCGACTTCGTCCGCGTACAATTGTTGCTTTCCTATGAGATTATGAAATTTTCCCGCTGCAAACAGCCTATTTATAGAGGCTTTATATAGCTTATGCAGGTATTTTTATTATTTAAGACTGATAACTTAAATGCAAATTTTCATGTCTATACTTCAAAGTCATAAAATTTGTATGTAACCTTTCACCCCCATTTCACCCCTTTTGGTGTGGATTTTCGTAAAATTGCTTATACAGGTTATTATTATTTAAGGCTAATAACCTAAATCACGATTTTCAAGTCTCTAACTTCAGAAACATAGGACTTTCATACAAACTTACAACCCCCATTTCACCCTCTGTGGGGTAGATTTTCCTAAAATTGCTTATACAGTTTATTATAAATTAAAACTAATAACCTAAATCCCGATTTTCAAGTCTCTTACTTCAAAAACTTGGAACCCTTATGTAAGCTTCCAACCCCCCATTTTACCCCTATTGGGGTACATTTTCGTAAAATTACTTATACAAGTTTTTATTATTTATAACTAATAATTTAATTGCCAATTTTCATGTCTCTAACTTCAAAAACAAAGGACTTTCATACAAACTTCCAACCCCTATTTTAACCCCTTAGGGGTGGATTTTCTCTAAACCCTTTCTTAGCTGGCGTCTAAACCATAGAAGGAATCTATCTTCCAAATTTCAAGTCTGTATGCTTTATAGTTCCTGAGATATCGTCATTAGTCAGTGAGTGAGTGGTATTTCGCTTTTATATATATATAGAAGAAGATAGAAGATAGAAGAAGATAGAAGATAGAAGAAGAAGATAGATTATGTTTTGTTCATTGTGTTTTAGAAATACATATTAAGATTCAGATATTAGCTTTAGGTACACGAGTTTTCGCCGGATTGCCGTGTATTGGGATCCGAAGATACTACGTATATTACAGCTACATCTCCGCCCAAATCTAAAAGGGGTCAGTTTCATCGTCATCGTCGTCGCTTCAAGCTATACAGCGAGTCGGGCCGCAAGTCGCTGCGGGCGCAGCAGTCACTGGCGCTACGCACCATCTCCAGAGCACCACGGTATGTACCGAACCAGGTCATCTCCAAGGACCTGCACATGGAGAGCCTGGCCGACCACGTTCGCCGCCTGAGCACCTCTATGTTCGCGCCCGCCGATGGAGCGCGATCCCAACATCTGCAGAGTATTGCGCCATACCATCGATGACCACCGGACGCAAGAGGACTACCACGAGACCTGATCTCCCAATGGACATGACCGCTTCCTCGCCGCTGGCTGATGGGCACTCGCCAGGACCTCACTGGCGGGCTCTACCTCGCTGAGCGGCGGGCGTAAGCCCACCATGGATTGACTACTCCGCCACAGTCCGCCGATCGCTCGCGATGTAATCACTGCGGGCTCGATCGCACCGTGGCGCGACACCGGAACATGACACGATACCACGGATCAGAGGTCCCACTCATTGAAACCACTGGAGAGGGCCATCGCCCTGAACAGTGACCCGAGAACCGAAAGGGTCTGCGAGGAGGACCAGCGAGTTAAGCTATAGTCGTCCACTGCTGGACGAAGGTCTCCTGCATGGATGTCCATAGAAAATGATCTTACGTACAATTAATTCGTAATAGCAAAAAACTTCACAGTGGCAGTGGAAGAGCTTGCAAATAAATAAATAAATAATAAAACTAAAGGTACAACAATTAATACGAGGCATAACATGATTTTCACACTAAGACAAGGATCCAACCCGGTGATTATTTCAGAGCAAAATAAGAAGAGCCACTTAAGGTATCGGCCACACGTGTAATGGAATGTAATTTAGCCGGGAGCACAGTGGCGAAGTCCGATTGATCGTATCGAAGCAAATTGCCGGTTACCACGCTTTGCGTGTGCACAAACAAGATGACAAATTGATAGTGATGTATTTTAGTACAGCACCAGCCATATTTAGCGAACGATCTTAAACGCTTTATTGGAGAACCTGTAAATATAACTGCAGTAAAAATAGTATTTTTTATGAAGACGCCTAACCAGACTCATAATTTCCTTAACTAGAAGACAACCGACTCCATCCAAGTTGATTTTTTTTATAAATCCCGTAGGAACCCTTTAATTTAGATAAATAAAAATTTTCCCCGAAGCCTCGAAAGAAATCCATAAAACATGCAAAGCTAAAATATGCAATATCTACGTAGGAAATGTAATATCTAATGATCTACGGACCTTACGACACAGGTGGCTACTCTTAGTTACAAAAGGGTACCAAATGTTTTGGTATAAGCTATAATCGAATTGTTTCTGATCTGGTTGGTATTTACCATAACCGACCAATATTCCTAATCTATATTTCCCCCATAAGCAACTCGTATCATCGGAACATAAAATCGTCAGGTTGGTAATATCCCTTAGGTAATAATATATTCTAATGCAGTCAAGATCTATTAATTTGTAGATACATAAAATGAACCATATTATGTGCATGCTAGAGGCGTTGAAAGATAAAATTTGGTAACCCATATAAATATATTTACAAGGTTTTTGACCTTGGTATCTATGAAATGGGAAAAGGAAGCTTCTATTGAGTTTTTTAAAGAATTATTTAGATAAAGATACGCCTTTTTATCTTGTTTAGTTAGCAGTAAAATTTTTAAAGTACATTTACGGGTTAATATTAATTAATTTAAATATTTTAAGATAACTAATTAAAACACATGTCATTTGATTACAAAATCATCCAATAGAGCATTACCTATACATACATTTTATTATTAGTCCTACATACCTACTTCTTGCACCTTATCCTACAGCATGATTACTTCCAAGGTGGTAAATAGGAGAAGAAATTTCAAGTAGGTATATCGACATGAAAGTCCGCCATTTTGCAAGTTATACCTATTAAAATCGATCGGTACTTGCGCTTATGCTGAAACCCGTTAACAGAGTTTCCCCAAGAGATTATAACTAGTCATATAAATTTACGATTATACTGTTATAGTCATATTTATTGACACAATAAAGTACTTACAATAAATTGGGATTGTTACGTTTATTAAGTCGTGATGTACCTATGTTGTTGTTGGCAATTATAGTGTGCGTTCTCCCTTATTGTAGCCTGTATGTACAATAGTATTATACTTCAATGCCTTTATAATACATAATATAATTTAATATTATAATTTAATGAGTTGAAAGAAATCCAATCAGGTGTAAGTGGATCCAGTACCTTCTCATCTTATCGAAGATGTTCTCACGATGATTTTCATAATTGAGGCGCAGGTGACTTGGTATGGCTAACGCTAGTTGACAGCCAATTCACATCGCTTCCGTTATACCGCTGGTACATGGTAGGTAACTAGGTAGGTGCATACTTAAGATATTATAAAGATGGTGCCACATAATATTATTACGCTATTGCATAGCTTCTATCGCGGGCCTTGAGCGTGGAGATCGAATCCAGAAATTCCGTAACGAAATAAAACCTAACACTTTGGTTGCTATGACTACTTGAAGTCAACAACACAAGTAGTCATAGCAACCAAAATCATCTTTTCATATAAATATTTCGCCTTTATATTTTCAACAACTTGAAGTCAACAACACAAGTAGTCATAGCAAGTTGATAAAAAATGCTATGCAATAGCTTTACCGCGGCAGTCTCCGAGTGCCACACGTCTTTTTTTTATCTGTACTAATATTATAAATGTGAAAGTTTGGATGGATGGATAGATGTTTGTTACTCAATCACGCCCCAACGGCTTAACGGATCTTGATGAAATTTGGCACAGAGAAAGATTATAGTCTGGAATGGCACATAGGCTACTTTTTATCCCGGAAAATTTAGTTCCCGCGGGAACCAAAACACCTCAATCCACGCGGACAAAGTCGCGGGCACCAGCTAGTAAAAAAATTTATGGTTTTTGACAAATAAAATACCTAATACAATATAGACCTAACACAGTAGACACCTTTGTGTTAATTACACACATTACATAACCTACAGACTAAAATACTAAGAATAGTACCTACCTAATAGGTTCGCAGGATGGCAGTTACTAGCTACTTAGGTAATGATCTTCTCTAGAGTAGGTACTATAATAAATATGTAATATTTTCGATGAAAAATTGGCTAGTTTCCAACTAAACATTAATTAACTTGAGTACGGTATCCCGATTTGTCACGGTTAAAATATCGTTCTATATTGGATAGAATCAGGTGTTACTTTGCGGAAGTTCATGATTTAGAAAGAGAAGAATACAATTATTTTGCTATAATCCGCCAACAGAAAAAAATCTGTATGGTCAAACATGCAGTTACAAGCGAAGCACCGTTTACCTTCCCAACCAAGCAAGAAAGCTAAGTTCCCAAGCAAGCAATGCCACCACCACTCACATGCACCACCACACAAGACTCTTATACTATTCTCGACGCACGTTTCGCCCCGACACCGGAGCATCACGTGATTTATAAACTGATACATTGAGAAAAACTTACGAAATTGAAGATTTTTGAGACATACCTACTTATGCTTGAATTAAGCTCCCTCTCTTTTTCTCTACTCTTATTGACTCTCTGTTTATAAATCCTTTAGTAATTCAGTATCAATAGGTGTTAGGTACCTACCTAAAATGATTTGCCCGCATAAATCGGAGTTTGTTTACCTATATAACATAAAGAAAGATTTTTCTGAGTTTCCTTCTTCTTTTCTTCTTACAAGAAAACAACACTATTATGATTTATATGACAGCACAAAACATACAATTTTTGTTTTACTAGGCAGGTAAGTACCTACTTGGCCCAGCTACGACAAAAACGCATGAATAAAAATCCCGATACTTATCAAGTTATCATATTGATTTTATTTTTATATAAAATCATATTAAATATAAGCAGATCGTGTTCGATTCTCATTAAACAAGCACTAAGCACTCTTTTCGCCTAGCAAACAACTTCGTCCTTCGTTGTCTTCAGAAGACCGTGAGTCATATTATTTGGAGTGTGTTCGGACCACTTGTTTAAACATTGTTTAAATGGCACATTACGAAATGACGACATTTATATTACTTATTATAAAACTTTTGAATACATCTGAATGAGTCATCGCTATACAAGTTATAATTTGAAATTCATTAAATACTTATTTCTTTTCTTTATATTTTTACCCGACTACGACACAGCCAAAAAGGAAGGGTTATGATTTTAACAGTCTGTAGGTTAAGTTGTTCTGTTTTTCAGAGGCCATACTACCAACTCGGTTGGTTTCGGCACCAAAATAGCTATTTATGCAACTGTATCGTAATGAGGGTCATTTTAATTCGAGTGCTGTTTTTTGATACGAGGCTTGCCGAGTATCAAAATAGGATAGTACGAGAATTAAAATGACTAATTACGTACAGTTGCATACAAGATTTTATCTACGACAAGGACGTCTTTATAATTTTTTACTTTATAAATTAATAAAAACCAAAAGTGCCAGAACCCAGAGCCGCTAAGCTATAGGTATCCTATTTATGAAGATAACCATATCGATACAGCTACGACTCATAACGATACAGCTCCCATACAACGAACTGTATCGTTATGAGAAGCAAACACGAAAGAGGGTTCAATTCGATATAGTTGTCAAATTCGAAATTGGAACTTTTCGATGCTGGAGTAGATAAAAGATGTTACGTAACGACCACAAGTTACGTTACTGGGTCTGGGTCGACTAATTTATATTTTTATTTGTCAGTCGCCGGTTATAACGCTTGTGTGATACCAAGATCTTTGAAAAACAGTATAATGCGTACGTACCTGGATGACTGGACCACCTCCGCCTAGATTCCTTTGTCTCACAAGCACTCGCAGACATCCATGATATTCTAATATACCTACACAGCACCGGCCGGTGGATACCTTATAGGGTTAACCAAGTTAAACCTTTTCCGTTGTTGGGGTAGACTTTGCTGACCCATTTCGTATAAAATTGGGCCCTCACCGGGGAGCTAAAATGGACAAAGCTTACCTGGGTTTGTTTATATGTCTCGCAACAAAGGCGGTACACCTTGAAGTTGTCTCTTCCTTATCTACAGATGGATTTATAGCCGCATTGCGTCGATTTGTGGGACGTCGAGGCAGATGTAGCGTGATTCAACCAACCAACAACTTAAAGCAATAGGGGAGCGGGGGGCTAGTAGTAACAATTTTTCGTTTCTTGGCTATGGAAGCTTACTTGCTGGATATTTAGGAAATACAGCTATACTGTTCGAATGAGCTACTATTCAACTAACGATTTCAAACAAAATTTTGATCAAACCTGTGACGAATTCTTGTAAAAATGGCTTAGAAAAAAAAATGGCGAGTGTTACAACTTACCCCGTAATTGGAGTTAGTTGTAACAGGTTGGGGCAAATTGTAACAGTAGGAATTGTAAACCAGTTTTATATTTTTCAAAGATTTATTTAGCATATTTAGCATTAGAAACTTTAGACACTACTCTTATTCTAATAGAAAAATATTCAAAATTAACAAAACATGTTTCACAAATTTAACACAAAAATGGCTCAGAAATGTAGCTTCAGGCGTTCTCAGAGACAGTCTTAGGTTTCTTGCCATAAAGTTTTTGAACTAATCAGGTCCAGCGGATTTATTTTTATGCCATAACAGTACACTGGTATACGAACTTTCTGACTTCCAAAGGAAGCAATCCAAAGTAGATGTTGGAGCAAGTAAGCAAGTACTCAGAAATCTTAGCTTCTTCTTCCTCTTTCTGCTCCAACCAATCTAGGTTTGATATAGCCGACTGATAGAGATATGTTACTCTTCTTTTTTTCCACATACTCGTATCTATATAACGACAAATGACACAAATTAAAATGTTTTGCAGCTTTTCGTACACTGGTTTTATTTTTCAAGACTTCAACAAAAGCCAATTCACATTTTGGCTTTGGAAAGAACGTTTAGTTTTTCTTTTATAGTGTCTTGTTCTGAGTTCAACAAAATAATCACTTAAGTTCAACAAAAAAGTACTTATTAAAAACATGAAAAGAAGAAATTTAAGTATGTCCTACGTAATTTCATAGAAATAATAAAAGTTACAACTTGCCCCATGAAAGTGTTACAACATACCCCACTGCTTGGTTTTTTGAAATAACTGCTATAAAAAAATATATCCCTTATTTGGTGTAACATTAAAGTTAACATAATCGAAGTAAACTAAATGCTAAATGTATTTGAATAAATCAACAACTGCTAAACAATTTGAAATCAACAATAATCAATTTTGTATAAACAAAAAAAAGTCCATTACATGGTCTTATCGGACCGCCTGCACAACACCGCTTTCTGCGCCATCCAGCAGGATACCTGATCGCGCTCAAATGATAGAATAGGTATTAAATAGTAGGTTAGGTAGAAAATCAAATGAATATTCTTCTATTATCTAGGTAAAAAATGCTTGTTACTACTTACCCCTGTAACAACTAGCCCCCCGCTCCCCTACCTAAGGAATATTACTCAATTTGACAGTTTGATCTCACATACCTTGACGTTCCTAAAATAAGAATAGGCATGATGACTGATTTTGAATAATGATTAAATTCTGTTCGGAAGTATCTACTATGTCGAAAAAAATATCTTATTTCAGCAGAAATATGAGGTTTGGTAGATAAAATTGGCATTTGAAATTTAAATTATAAAATTCACGCCAAAACGCTCGCCGGTGTCATGGCGTCGTTTGTGACGTCACTATTGTTCTTACCAATGTACTCTGTGCAGTGTGCAGTAAACAATAGTGTGATTATCAAAGCTCTAAAACAAACAATTGTGACGTCATTCGCTTCTTGGTGTTTAATCCATTATGGCGGATTGCTGTATTTTATAGTTTTTTTTAATCAAAATAAATAGCAATCTCACTCGAAATAGAAAAATAGATACGTTTTTTTTAATCCATGAATCCTACTTAATTAGATAAATTAATAATTTCATTGATTCTTGGTTACTGTCATCATGCCTATTATAATTCTAAAACAATAATGAAACAATATGCAGGCTTTAAGCTTGGCAGTATGACCCAAGTAGACTGTAACTATTACCTAGGCTATTCTGCTTTATAGGGAGAATCTAATGAACTATTATCATCGTTGGTTTACGATATACCCATAGAAAACAAAAATAAAAATAGAAATCCTTTTAAAAAGATAGACCATCAGCTATATAGGAGCAGTAAAGACATTGATTGCTCATTATTTTTCTCATTTCCTCTGCGGGTAAAAAAGTAAATTGAGAGCTTGTTGGTGCATAATGAGGCTTCTAGACCTCTGGGCTTGATATCGTCATTTACTTGTGTGATGTGCGTCACCACTCACAAGCCACAACACTAGTTATATAACTCTATCGCCTCTTCTTGCTCTATGCGCCGGTTTCAGTAAAATACCCGCGTTCCTATAATATTTTTTCGATACTAAGCCATACCTACTAATATTCCATACTTTCCATACTATGTACGATTTACCTATTCTGTGCTAATACAACAAATGCGAAAGTGTGTATGTCTTTCAGTCTATATGTCAGTCTGTCTGCTACGTTTTTCCGGCCCATCTTTTCAACCGATTTTGACCAAATACGGTACAAAGGCAGGCCCGCTTGATTATACTGCTGTTGATGAATACATAATAATACAACACGGCCCAACTACTCAACCGATTTTGATGTTTGGTACAGAGATAGTTTACATCCCGAGAAAGGCATAACATGGGAATTTTTATCCCGGAAAATTTAAAAGTTCCCGCGGGAATTAAAAACCATCAATCCACGCGAACGAAGTAGCGGGCATCATCTTCTAGTATTATAATATATTATATAAATGCAAAAGTGTGTTTGTCGGTCTATTTGTCCTTCAAATCAAATTCTTAAACAGAAGCAAATGGTTTAGCTCTTTTATAGATATCCAAAGACAGTTCGGTTCCGTACAAACGCGGTCACAAGTAAGTAGATATTATTTATTAAATCACAATAATATGTCCGTGCGTCCGTGGAGGTCGCTCGTGACTTGTTGCTTGTTGTCGTATATTTAACTCACGAGCAACGTTCACGACAACGGCGTGCCTTCTCACCTTTGGCTCTACGTCTTCTCGAATTAATAAGATGGAATTTACACGTCCACGACCACAATTTCGTGTGATTCTTGATCAGGCTGATTTAAATCTTGGTGTTATAAGAATAGAGTTTAAACGCAATAAACGGCACGAAGCGTTATGCCAAATTATGTTGGTAGGCATGTACTTTTATTCGTACCTATTAATAATATTAATATTATTATCCAAGTTTTAAATAGACAATCATAATAATAAATAGACAACCAATTTTGGAGTTACGATCATGGTGAGATATTATGCCATAGGTAAATGTAACTGAAAGCCATTGATGTAGAATTTTAGTAAAAGCTCATGAACCGGTTTTAAATATTAAGACTTTAGATTATAGTAGCTGATGCCGGCGACTTCGTCCTTGGGGTTTAAATTTTTATGATTCCCGCGGGAACTCCCTAATTTTCCGGGATAAAAAGTCTGTGTTACTCTCCAGGTCCTTAACTATACCCATGCCAAAAATCACGCCGATCCGCTGCTCCGTTGCGGCGTGATTGAAGGACAAACCAACAAACCCACAGACCAATAAACCAACAAACAAACACACTTTCGCATTTATACTATTAGTATGATAGGCACCTATTATCTATACAGTTTGAAATAAGTTCTACATAAAAAACCACGTGAGAACTGAGAAGTATAAATTGAAGTAAAAAACCGAGCGGAATTTTTCTGAGCAGCTCTAGTACATAGCTACCTATTATTTGCAATTGACGCAAGTTCTATTATTTACTCATCTGCGATAAATAAATAATAATTGCGGTACACAGCGTACCGTAAATTTATTCTTGTACTTGCCTTTATGAATGACTGAATAATAAGCTCCTATTATTCCGATATACATATTATTTTGAACGGAGGCTAAAAAGAATATGCATATTTCTTTTTGAGTAACAGTATATTATGTGCTCACGTTGTCTCTACAACTGTTAAGTGACTTTTGTTCATAATTATATAGCTGTTATTGTATTTACGTTGTCGTTGGTATTGTAGAATCGTACCTATGTACAATATTTTCAAAATCTAAATTATATATGATATAATCCATACTGATATTATAAATGCGAAAGTGTGTGTCTGTCTGTCTGTCACGGCCCATCTGTTCAACCGATTTTGATGAAATTTGGTACATGGTTAGGTTGTATCACGGGGAAGGATATAGCCTACTTTTTATCCCGGAAAATTAAGGAATTCACGCGGTAATTATAAAACCTTAATCAACGCGGACGAAGTCGCGGGCATCATCTAGTTAATTAATATGTTAAAAGTGTTTCCAAAGTGGAATTATTTTCATAGGAGCAAATTCCACAAAGAAATCCAGTTACTTGAAATTTTATCCTAAATCACCATAATTTGATCGCAGAGAACGGCTGAGCGCACGCGCCGGACAGGCCGTCCCTACGTGCCGCACGCACGAGAAAAACACATTTTATCTTTCAGAACTCAATATTATGTGACAGAGGTCAGCCACTGAGCCTTTCTGCATTAACCGTAAGGGACTTGTGATAGCAGTACTTTTTTTTACACACTACAAGTTAGCCCTTGACTGCGACCTCACCTGATGGTAAGTAATGATGCAGTCTAAGATGGTAGCGGGCTAACCTGTTAGGGACACGCCGCCCATACTACTATTCGAGTTTTACGTACCGGAACGCTAAATCGTTAGGGAAAATTCAGAAATTATAAATCCCCATATTGACCCTACCGGGGATCGAACCCGGGACCTCCGCACGTTAAGACAACTGCACTCAACGCTGCGCCACGGAGGTCATCAAGAAGTAAGAACTGTTGAAGTACCTATGCATGTCTGAATGTTTTACGTGAAACCGCTCCAGCCTGCCGAGCGCACTACAAAAATCAGAATGTAAGCAGGGTACCCGGCACATAGAAGCAACATCTTTCTGTGCGCTTGTGACTCATAAGCACTTCATAATCCTGAGGTATCTAGGTATATTGATGAAATTTATATTTATTTTATTTCATTGATAGGACATACCCAAGAATTTAAAAGATACACCAGTTATCCAATTCATCTTATAAGCTACAATGTTAAATATAGGTAGAGGTACAAACCTAATTTAATAATAATCAACTCTTGTGGCACGCTTTTAGTATTTTCATTGTCGTCTGACGTCTCTAACCATGAATGTCATGAGGGTCGACGGAAGGGATTTCCATTTTTTCATACTTGGTCTTGAGTTGCCTGCATCAATCTAGTGAGCGATCATCTAACAAGACAAAGGCAACAAATATTTTAATTATAATAAAATACATCACGGGCCTACCTCTTATAGAATAATTTATACATTAAAAACATTCTTAGGCAATTTTTCAAAAATGTATTATTAATGCAAATTAAGCGGATAATCAGTTACAAATAAATCTCCAATCTATGCTAATTTAAGATTTAAAGGATGTTATAATTATAAAAGTCCTAGTAGGTATGTAATTAACCTTGGAATAATGGATTTTATTATGTCGCAGACGCGTGCTATTAAGTATTTAGGTATTATTAGTTTAGTTTATCTTCAAAAGATTTGTTCACGACTAGCATCTTAATGCTTAAGATTTTTAGAGGCACCAAGGGTGTGTTTATAGTTAGAACTGCCATCTCTATTTACTTGGCTCGTTTCATAGTAAAAGAAAAGTCTTTGCTGATAGTACCTACCTATTCCAAAAAATCAATAAATTCACCAAAGAAATGCGGAAAATTATTAGTCTTTCTATTTTAAACATCTTTTTAGTCTCGAGGATTTTTTAAATTAAAAAAACAAAATTAAAAAGAAACTATCAATTAAAATTTCAAAATTAAAATTACTAATAAGTAGGTACTTTTTGTGCTTTTGCATGGCAATAAAGAATTTATCTATCTGTGGTACGACACATCTCTGTCGCGGAAAAGTCTCGCGAAACCTTGTTTGAGTTGTTACAGTTTTAAATGCCTTGCGTTTTATGTTGAATATGCAATCAATCAATTCTGCCTCGTTGGTGTAGCGGTTAGCATAGTCGACTGCGGATCACGAGGTCCTGGGTTCGATTCCCGGTCGGGCATAACATTTGTTAGGTATTGGGTTTTTCAATTAAGAAATTCTCAGTGCCAGCCCGGAGTCGGAAGTTGGCGGTGGTTTACCCCCGTGCCTCGGAGAGCACGTTAAGCCGTCGGTCCCGGTTATTATCACTAACATGATAATAGTCGTTAAAGCCCGCCAACCCGCATTGGAGCAGCGTGGTGGGTCTAAGATCTGATTCCCTCTCTCCTATGAGAATGGAGGCCTGTGCCCAGCAGTGGGACGTTAATGGGCTGTAGTGGTGGTGGTGGATGCAATCAACTTTGAGGTCATCATTCCTAGTCAAAGACGATTCCAGCAACACATATCGACGGTCTCATGTTAATGGAACTAGACTTAAATTCCCATATAAGTATGGTAATCGAACCAGTTTGTTACGGTAATCAAAATTGGTTGCCATCGTCATTCCGAGTAACTGATACATACTTATTAGGTATCTTGTTCCAATCACACCTTACATCCAACGATCTCCCACAGGAAATGAGGCGCCTACGCATTCGCGTTTCGAATTAGGTTGGCCGCATATTAACAGAAATTATCTGTAAGAAAACTTTCTGACGCACGCTTGATGACCGACCATCTTTACGCCCTAAATATTATCAGAAATATCGTTTGAATCCAGAACTCAGTTAACGATTGACCGCCAGCATTCATTATATTCTTAAACAAACTCCTGATGGTTTGTACGGTCTAGTACATAATTTAATATAAAAAAACACCGACTCTTTTTAAACAACCGATTTCAAACTCCCGCGCCAACTTTACAACAACAAGCACACGCTATACAAAGTACTTATTTTATTGTTGATATTTTGAAAACCGCTCGACCGATTTCGATAAAATTTATATGGAACCACATGGGAAGTATGCCTTTTCAAATAAAAAAAAATCATCCAAATCGGTCCACCCAGTCAAAAGTTCTGAGGTAACAAACATAAAAAAAAATATACAAAAAAAATACAGTCGAATTGAGAACCTCCTCCTTTCTTTTGAAGTCGGTAGAAAATGCCTGTAAAACACGCCTTCTGATATTCTGATCAGGCAAATTTCGATGCGGTTAGAAATAGCGACTGAATAATGCTATTCACATAACTCAATGCTATTTATTCCCTGACCGACTTTACTGCTGGTTGAAATGCATCTGGTGCTCTGTAATGGCAGACGTCCGATCCGGTCAAATTGTATCGGTCTACATATGTATTGGTCAGTTATTTTCTTTTACGCCACTACAAGTTAGCCCTTGACTGCAATCTCACATGGTCGTATTTGATGATGCAGTTTAAGATAGTAGCGGGCTAACCTGTTATATGACAATTATATTAAACCCCTAATTGGTTTCTACACGACATCGTGCCGGAACGCTAAATCGCTTGGCGACACGTCTTTGCCGGTAGGGTGGTAACACTGGTAAATAGCCACGGCAGATTGTGTTCAATATGAGCAGAGTGCCTTCAGACACGCTCTAAATTCGTCTGATATACTATTTCTGATAATATGCGGCGAGCCTTACGGTCGGTACCACATATCCCCAAAAGTATTTCGTTAAATTATAATATAACCTAATTCATTCTAACTTATATCGAACGTGAATGGAGCCGGTGTTCATTCATTACCGAGTATGCAAATGACTGTCAGACGCCATTCTAAATGAAGAGTGTCGCGAGTTTTATCTTGTCGCCATAGAACATTTTGGTCTGTTTGAGTGTCTATTTCATTTACCTTACCTAGCTAACCTATCTTAGGTAGGTACTTAGATAGGTGAGCTGCCTTGTAACATTTGTAATGCTGAATAGATGATGATGATTTAGCTATTAAAATCCCTTGTGAACCCTGATTTTTACTAACCGACTTCAAAAAAGGAGGAGGTTCTCAATTCGTCGGAATCTTTTTTTTTTTTTTTTTATGTATGTTCCCCGATTACTCAAAGACGCTACGACCGATTTTGAAAATTATTTTTTTATTTGAAAGGGTATACTTCAAAGGTGGTACCATATACATTTGGTGAAGATCTGATGAAGATCTTCGAAGACTGATAATGGAACTCCTCAACGGATAAGAGTATTTAATTGCTCGCGATCAGTGTAATAGCATATTAAACAGTAGGTTTTTAACCAGACATTGCATATTTTTAACCGACTTCAAAAAAGGAGGAGGTTATAAATTCGTCGGATTCTTTTTTTTTTTTATGTATGTTCACCGATTACTCGAAGACTTCTGAACCGATTTCCAAAATTCTTTTTTGTTTGAAAGGGCATACTTTCCAAGTGGTCCCATATAAATTTTATCGAAATCGGTCGAGCGGTTTTTAAAATATCAACAATAAAATAAGTACCTGGTGGGAGGCTTCGGCCGTGGCTAGTTACCACCCTACCGGCAAAGACGTGCCGCCAAGCGATTAAGCGTTCCGGTACGATGCCGTGTAGAAACCGAATAGGGGTATGGGTTTAATATAACTGCCATGCCCGTAACAGGTTAGCCCGCTACCATCTTAGACTGCATCATCAAGGGCTAACTTGTAGTTTAGTCCAAATTAAAAAAAAGGATACGCGCCGAATTGAGAACCTCCTTCTTTTTTGGAAGTCGGTTAATTAAAATACATTGTTAGGAAATAATAAATTTTTCGCAAACTGAATCTATCATACACAAGACTTTTAGAAGAATCAAGTGTGCATTTATATGTGTATCTAATAACTGTAATGGGCTTTTCTGGCTGGCTCATCAACTGGCTGGCTGGCAAGACAAGACTGTTAGAAAGTTACCTACTATGAATAGGTACAGGTTAAGTAAAATGTACCTATATTGTTCAAAAGTCGGTACAGATATAAAAAATACCAAGAAAACAGATGCCCATAGGCTGTAGAAAAGCTTAATTATTGTATCAGGCAATCACAGAAAAAAGCTGTCCTGCGCCGTCAACGGTCAATACATAAAACGAAAACCAATCAGTCGCTGAAGTAAAAACTACAGCGAGCTTATTAATGCCATGTTTAATCTGAGACGCACGCCCGCCTACACGCACGGCATAAAAAATCTAATACTTGAGTTTATACGCTGTATCTCGTAGGACACCCACACCAAACGAAATTCAAAATTCGAACACGACACACACATACACACGCCGCCCATTAGTATGTGTTAGCTACGCGTGCTAGCCACTCGCTCCACGGCTTCTTATTATTATTATTAATTATTGTTGAATAATGTGAATGGTAATGCGTGGTTGTTCACGATCCCGCATAACACCTGCCGTCTTTTCCCACAGTCGAGCTGATGGTAGGGTTGCCACTTGTCCGCACTTTTTTTCGGGACATATTCTTGCACTTCGATCGAGAGTATGTAGTTTCTCTTTGCTGAAGTTGATTACGTCTTTCTTCGAGATAATTTTTTATAAACAAATTCTCATACGATATAATTATTATTAGAATTTTCGTTAGCTACAAAACTTTATAACGAGAAAAGTGCTTATATTACAATCTAATTACAATAAAAGAATTTCAAAATTAAGTCAAATAACAAATATTTGGTGATATTTTTATTAAATTGACATTCCTTTTCAATTTAAAATGAATGAATTTCTTATAAATATTTATACTTGTTTCACTCATTATCAACATTAAAGGTCAACATGGCAATATTATTCTGCATTCCAATTTATGTTAGAAATTTTGCACTGCCGATTCTAATAAAGATTGACAAAAATGCGTGAAATAGATAGCCTCAAACGTATGATGGGATTGGTACCGAAAATCCCGACGGCATGGTAATGTTGGCTTACGATAGAATAGCGCGCGTGCAGGAAGTGTGAAAGAGAGATCCGACTCGCGTGCATAGCGCGTGCGCAAATGAGTGAGCGATACTGTGAAAGAGCAGGACAGCACGAGGGATAAGCGGCGTAGCTCGTAGCTTCGTAGCACTGAAAATTCCTGCATCTAATAAAAAGTTCACGTCGTTTCAGACCATTATAAAACTGCTAATGTTGTGATACACACAGTTGGATCGCAGAGACTAGAAAAGCCCTTAATTAATGGAAGAAGGCCAAGACCCACAAAGGGTTGTAGCGCTGAAGGAACTAAAGAAGTAAGTAATGATAAGTATGTACCTACTACTAATTGTACACATGAGTATGTACCTACTACTAATTGAAATTAAATGTCTATCAAAAGCCTTAACAAACCAGTAGTAAAATTTTTGTTACTGTGACGTCACCCGGGTCACTATTTATTATATTTATTGGCATACAATGCAGGGCTTAACACTGAGCTGTACACCCTTTTTGAGTGGTGTCACAGACGAAATTGTTACATCTGTAATCTATGTTTTGTACTTTTGTTTGTGATACCATAAATTGTGTCGGATAAATTGTTTTTCTTTCTTTTTCTATCTTACCTAACTCCAACGATCGTATACACTATTTTATAATATCAAGCATCGATATACATATATGTAGGTATACTATATGGACCCTTTCATATAAAAAAAATTGGGTGTCCAACCTTTAGAGCACGCTCCTAACCTGTATAGCCCTATCCTTGTCCCCGCCATAGCGCTGTCCCGCTTTTCAGACTAGATGGCGTTAGTAAAATAGGTCCACATTCTTTGTTTGACAGGGCCCGTCTATGTAAATTGAGGTCGTTGCAATCAAGGCTATTACTTGGTGTCTAGAATAAAGCCATGAAACTAATTAGGATCAAATGAATCTATTTTAATATTTTTCGCAGTCAAAGGCGCAAGCCAGGATAAAAATAACACCTAATTTGAATAAATTATATTAATGACTTGCCATTTATAGAGGTCACGACTAACAAGGATGTCCGCGACTTCACCTGCGTGGATTTGAGTATTTTGTAATTCCGTAGAAACTCTTTAATTTTCTTCTTGTTAACTCTTTCCGGGTTAAATTGTAGCTCATGTCCTTTCCGGGATTCAACATATTTCTGTACCGACCTTTCATCAACATCGACGTCGTGAAAACGCAGCAACAGCCAGACACACTTTCGCATTTTTATTAATAATATGGATAATATGGATATGGATTTTTTATACATAATAGGTATGATTTGCCACCGACCCTGACAAATATATTTGTTATAAAAATAAGATAATTTATTTGTATAACGAACAAATTATCTTATTTATGATCGACAAATTATATTCACCATAGTTATATAAAATTGTAATAGCTCATTTCACCTTCTAAGGGGGTAGCGCTTATAAGGGGCATGGTTACATTGGCGTGCACAGATTCGGAGCCAGGGTAGGTATTTACTATTTGGGTATAGGTAGATACCTATTTTCCGGCAGGGCAATATAAGCTTTGAGCTTTTTAGGGTTCCGTACCAAAATGGTAAAATGGAACCCTTATGGTGCGACTTTCTCCGTCTGTCTGTCCGTCTGTCCGTCTGTCCGTCCGTCACACTCGATTATTTCAGTAACTACCGAAGCTATCGACATGAAATTTGGAATAGTTGTGTATATTAGTGGCCCAAAGACACTGGAATTAAAAAAAATTGGAAATTATTTTTGTTCTTATTTAAAAAGGGGGGAAAATCGGAGGGTTGAAATTTAAAAGTGAGATAACTGTACTGTGTGGGGTATCATATGAAAGGGTTTACTTTGTACATTCTAAAACAGATTTTTTATTATTTTTAGTCATGATAGTTTTTGATTTATCGGGGAAAAAGTCTGAAAAAATACCGTTCCCCCCCCCCTTATCTCCGGAGTTTACCAATCGAAAAATCTGAAATAATTATGGTCAATAGGAATTTATGTATATTTTACAGGAAAACTATAGCCAATGCTCTAACTAGCATAGTTTTTTTGATATTAACAGTAAACCTCGTACTCGTCGTCAAATAAACATACTTATTGGTTTTTGCCTGATTGTTTTGCTTCAGTACCTACTTCTTGAGTACGGAACCCTCGGTGCGCGAGTCCGACTCGCACTTGGCCGGTTTTTTTAACCAGGGTAAGCTATGCTTTTATGCCTCTATGTCGTGCAAACCACTGGCCATGGTAGTTATATTAAAAATCGTTCATAAAAGTAGTTAACCTCAAATTTGCAATGCTCTACAACCGGAAATATCAAGGTTCTAGACTTCTGCCAAACTAGATATTAATATTGTTTAAGCTATTTAAATAACCGAATTTAGTAATGACCAAATCCTCAGACTTCTTGAGCTGTCCCATTGTATTGATCTCATATCAAGTTGCACTTTTCAATAACGTAACGTAACGTAAGATGCAATATTAAAGAGCTGATTTTTTCTTTTTCCATTCAAATTATTAAGTGAAGATAATGTATGAAGTAGCCACTGCTTCAATAGACACCCCGGATGTGCGCCATTTAGATTGCTCCAACCCAATGAATGCTGTAGTTGAATTAACAATAAAAATTGCTCATCCCGTCTCCATATATACATTTTTGATTTGACAAACGTTAAAGGATTTTCAACCTTATGTGTTTTTTGTAAAGGTATACTTTCTTGATGCAGTTTTTTTACAACGAATATTGTCCACCATGTAGGTCAGTCTATTAAGCGGGTTGTCGTATACCGGATGGGGCGATTAAGTTTCACAGATTTTGAACACAATATTACTCTTATGTTACGTCACTCAATACTTTGTTTACCTGATAAAAGCTTCTTTATATGCTCCTAAAGTTTTAAAGGGATGTCTTAGAAACAGAGAAAATAAAGGAATAAATAATTTATTCCATTGGATTTATACAGGCGACCCTGGCGACCCCCTACGCTTTTTCGTTTTCTTTTATATTTTTAGCTTAGTCTTGTTTATTTATTAGTAAAATTTCTAATCATAAACATATATTTTTGTAAAATACATTATAATTGTATTGTTATGTACATAACGAAATAAGACAATTTCGTTTTCGTTTTCGACACATTTAACCCTCAAAGTGTAGTGAGCTTTTTGGTGTCTAGGTGTTTTTTTTAATTAGTAAAGTAGGTATAGCATTGGTAGTAAACTTTTAAATTTTTATGATCGTCGTTATAGTAACATACGATAGTCGTGAATCACGGCATACGGCTAGGATTTCCAGGTCGGTGGTTACACGAGTGGGCTCAGACCCTTAATGGAAGTTTTTGCGTCATTTGGTCGCTGCGGGGTCAGTGTGGTCGCCAAATGTGCCCGTTCGCAAGAAACCTGACACGCGAAAGCCGATCCTGACGCCGAGATTCAAGTCACATGCTCCCGCACATGGTACGAGCGAGCTAAAGGTCGACTGAGGTGGCATTTTTTATGCCTCTAAGTTTACGTCACGTTGATTCAAGATTACGTTACGTTGCTACTTTTTTTTAAACTGACCGCAAGCATCTTTTTATAATTTATGACTCCTCAAACACCATTACGATTTACGACTTACGAGACATCAATAAGCGGCTTACGTTCGATTTATTGCATTGTAATAATGACTCTCGCTTCGCCCGCGCCGCGCTTGCGAAACATTCAAAGCTAAAACCCAGTAACAACTAGCTCCGGAACGCCGATATAAATCAACAATTCCATTACAGTTTTATTCTGTCGAACATCGTTCCCTTTCACGGTCCGCGCGACCCAGGGATTTGAATTCGAACGCTCACAAATTATTGTTGGCTGTTGTTATTTTATTGTCGTATGATTTTTTCTTTTCTTTAGCGTGTCCTTATCTGGCGTTGCGCGATCGCGTTCTCTGTCTCGCTCTGCCCCGCGGCCTGGTAGCAGCGTCTCGAGCACGTGCGACACGTTAAAGGCAGAACGTTCCCACGGTCGGACTCGAGCCGGGGCCCGCGCCCGCGCCCGCGCCCCGCTCGTGATTCCACTCCGGACACTCGTGCCAATGAAATAAAGTGCCCGCACACCACGTTCCAATTGCAAAACGCTGTTTGAAGATTTCGAGGTAATGAAAGTGGCGGAAGCGGTTACTCTCTCGGATTGAGTAATGCTTTTAGGCTTGCACATTGTTCTCCGATATGAAACCGTCTTCGAACGTAATGGCCCATTGATAAATAGCTGACAAGAACTGCTCGGAAGATTGCATTTGCCTTTTTTCGTGTACTCTACCGTGCTTTTTATTGTGACGAGGCAGCCAAATGATTCAACTTTTTAAGGCCTGAAGGCGTTTTGTTTTTTGACCTGAATACTTTTTTGGAATTATGAAACATTTTTACTTTTGGGGACTGACGTAAATGTAGTTCAAAAACTGGTTTTTGCTGTTTCCTACGCAATAATTATTCTTCATTTAATAGCCATTCAAGGCGTTCGTTGTGGAGAAAACATAAACAGTATGTCATCAGATTCTACTTTTTCGATAGCAACATAGGGATTAAATTAGAGAGTGTTAAATCATGATAATATTGACTATTGAGTCGCCTTTGCAACGGGGTAAAATATTAAATTTTCTTTGGACCTTGCTTCAGGAGACCTCTTTACAATCATGGTATGCCAACATGCACGGTATTTATATATATGCATATATATACCTATCATGTACCTATTCTAAGGTTCACTCTTGTATAAGACAAAATTTCCTGACTAAGCAGGCCATGCAACTCTCTATTAATTAACGAATTTCATCATGTTAGATTATTTACTGTCCATGTTCTAAGACAGGACACAAGTTTGCCTAACACACTCTGTGATAGTGTCACATGCAATCGCGATAGGACATTGTCTTGTTGCCCCTTATCTTACAAGGTCCCGTTAATTGACATAGAAATTAGAAACTGCTACCACACTGCTACCCGAATTGTAGCTTAGAAAGTAATAAACATACCTACACACTTATTTCATAGTTACCTTAGTAATAACTTCAATCCATACTAATATTATAAATGCGTAAGAATGTCTGTCTGTCTGTCGGCTACGTTTTTACGGCCCATCTGTTCAACCGATTTGGATAAAATTCGGTACCTATAGTGCTAGGTTACATCTCGGGGAAGGACACAGGCTACTTTGTATCCCGAAAATTTAAAGAGTTATCGCGGGAAGTAGTTACTACTGGTAGTCAAATGGAAAATGGGTGGACGGTCTATTCATAAACCGTATTGTCCTGCTATTCATGACAATAGCCTTTAAAAAACTTAAGACAATGGCAGGCTCTCATTGACTAGGCTCAAGATATATCATACCTAATTCTAGACATCTGTATAGAATTCTATTTAAAAATAAGCAAATCCGTTTGAACCATACAGTTTGATTTGAGACCTTTACCTACTTGATAGACAGATTTAGTAAAAGAAGTTACCCAGGTGGCAGCTACCATAGATTTAGAATTGGTCTCCGCTGGTTGCAGCGCAGCAGCCACGACTTGTAGATCACTCATGTCTGTGCACGATTGAAACGAAGAAAAATCTTAGCGTTGATCATTTAGATTAGTTCGCTTCGTAATTTGACAAATAGCTAGCTGTTCTAAGAAGATTTAACCTTATAAGAGGTATAGCAAATTTAATTTTAACGACACCAGAAAAAGATAGACTTGGACTAGACTTATACCTCGTATTTCATTTTAGAAAGTTCCACCAAGATCCTACTCATTCAAAGACAAAATAATAATTGGACAATTACCATCAAATGTGTTACAATTTCAAAAGAATCGTACGTCTAACGGCGCGAGATCGATTATATTTTCATACAATCGTCTGTATCTAAAGGTCACGCGTAATGCTATTCACTACATACTGAAGAAACATTTTGTATCTCGTAAAACATTTCATACATCCAAACTACAAACGAATTTAAACTGAAACATTAAAGTATTTGAGCTGAAATTTATTCGACAGAGAATTTTTGTAGCAACAATTTAAGTTTATTTGTGGAACATCAAAATCGAGACGCAGTTTATCGGAATGTGGCATCTTTGTTTATTACGATAAGGGTCAAAATGATGTTTCGGGGACGAAGTGAGATTGTGTATCGAAAGCCAGGAAGCGCATTGTTAGGTCACGTTCTCACAACTCCCCTTTTCTTCGAGGGGGAATGTATAATTGCACTTTTTTCTGTCGCATATGGCCAAGGAAACGGTGGATTGTGCAAGATCGTTCCCACGGTTCGCCCCTTGGGCATAAAGGCCGAGGTCAGGAAAAAATACGTGCTGGCATAATGCGGGGGCTTCTTTTGTAACGGCAGATGCACTCTAGGGTTAAGTGTGGAATAGATGTGGAAAATGGACTGATTGACGCGATATTGTTAGCGAAATCCTATTGAGGATTTTTTTAAGGCGATTGGGAATTCTTTTTGATAAATTAAAGAATAGTTTTTGGTAAGACTGTGAAGTAAATTTCGCTTTAGTGGCATGGATTCGTAATATATATACCTATAAGGGTTTCTCATATAAAATTCTTTAGTAGAGTTCCTACTTATTAACGTAAGTTAGTATCGTAAATCCCGCAAAAATTACGAATTTTTTAAAGTTTTTGACATCAGCAAGTTAAACATAAAACAATGTGGGCCCTTTAAGGATCCCGTTTTAGTTTATTACTTGGGAAATCCATAAAGAAATCCATTTTTTACGAATCAACCGTTAGCAATACTTCACTCAATGTAAATTCGAAAAAAGAACCGATCCCGTAAAAAATATCTGAAGAACCGTTCCGCAAAAAGCGTCACGTTGAAACAACTTTTTGCAATCTGTTCTACTTCAAAATTTCAAACATCTTATCTTCGAATATCGAATTCCACTCGTTCCAATTTCAAATTTCACTCGCCACTAGTTCTACATGTGGCCGCCATTAGGGAAAAAAGCTGTTGACAAAAAAAGAATTGCACCTTTTCTAAGGCGTTCTTTACCTATTTGGAGCTGGTCGCGTTCCCACGATCGCTCGCGCCAGTTGTGCGTCTCCCCTCCGTAACTTTTTTCTTTTTCTTGCCATATCAATATTTATGTAGGTATCATTAGATCGCATATGTATGTGTGAATTTTATATTTGCTTTTTAAAATGGACTTATTCAACTTAAGTATTTGCTTGAAAGCTTCTACAAATTAATTTATGCTCGGACTTTTTAATATGATTTTTATTAGGTAGAGAAGTGTTTTTAATTTATGATGTAAGTTTCCTATTTAAAGATTGGCCATTAACTACTTTGAGATAATATGCTGTGATTTAGTATGAGAAATGGGAATATTAAATATATCATTACTTCGGTTTTTTTTTCTATTTGCTTTGTTAATCGTTGTGTGTAGGAGGTATGATACTTAAGATTTTGGATGTATTGATGTTGTCTTTATATAATGAAGGTGGTTTGATAAACCCTCTATAATAGCTCAAGAATTGGAATCGTAGAGAATAAGTTCTCTAACCAAGAAATGATTTCCAGAAACTCTACCACTGTCATGTCACCTAGTCCGTAATAAAACACTTTATTAAAAACAAACACTGTTTTCACGCACACTTATCCTGAACAATCATAGAGGGCATGTGCGAGGATGTAGGACGCAATGAATCAATAAAATCTCGATTTAAATACAATACCCATAGGGATCAAAATTCAAATTGACTTCCATAATGAATGCATGAATAGAACATTTTAAAGTTATGAATTTCAACTCTATTACATAATTGGTTGAATTCAAAGTCGGTGTAGCCACGTTTGAAGTTGGAACATACGTTGACAGCGCGTAAAGCCGCGCACACATTGCGTTTACGCTGTGATCCGTTCCCACGATCCACGCGGCATATGGCGCGAGCGGGGAGCACTTACGCGCGAACGGTGACGCGTGCACAAAAAATAGTCGGACTTTATGCTTAAGCGGATCTATGGAGTACTTATGAAATTGAATAATAACAATACCTACACGAGTAAGAAAAGAATATATTATGTAAACTTTAATGTTTTTTACTTAATTTCATCTTAAATTATACCTCCTAACCTTATATTACATAATTTCCTCCAAATATGGATTTCCTTGAATTTCAGATTAACAGTTTTTATTCCTTTTATGTATAAATTTACAAAATTAGAAAGTTTGTATGAAAGTCCAACATTTTCCAAAAGTTTGGAAAGTTGAAATTTGAAAATTGGTTATTTGTGCTTTTGGTTCAAAATAAGGAAAACTGTTTCAGGATTTTTGGAAGTACCTCTTCCTGACCGATTTTCAAAAAAAAACTAGTCAAACGAAGCCTGAGGCGTCGCCTAGTTGATATAATATTTTTCATCATACCTATTCGAAAAACGAATATTGGCTTCAGAGGATAGCGGGAGCAAAATGTAATTTTTAGGCCCATGGGACTTTTCATTTCTCTGTTTTGATTGGTCCGCGTTCGTGCTTCTGATTGGTGCTTAAACGTATAGGTAATGTCCATACATAGGTTGATACTCCTAGCTTTTTCTCATACGTACCTAATGATGAAAAATAGTGTGTGTCACTCGGGGCCAAATTTTTTGGTCCCGGGCGGCGTATATTAAATTCCTCGCTACGCTCAGGATTCTACTTTAGAATCCTTCACTTCACTCCGAATTCAAAATAGCGCCCTCGGGGAACAAAAATTTTCTTTGGCCCCATATAACACAAATAACTAATAATTATAGGAATCGAACGTTGCTTGATAGTTGATACTAAATAGTCTAGTGTCCTTGTCAACTTGGTGATTTGGGCTTTCAGGTGAATAATTTGAATCTCAAGAATTTTATGTTGTTGTTTGAGACGATCTTATATTTAGTCTGTAGAGTGTATCTAACCAAAGTAAATAAAAAGGTTGTAATAATTGGTAATAAGCCACATCATGGTTTATTATAGGAAATAGTTTCATGATGTACCTTTCACATTTTCACAACCTAAAGTAGAGCTAAACCGCCATTTTGGTGAATATCATTAAGGCAAAAATGCACAAACAAAATAATTAACGAGGCAAATCAAACAAAAAAATTAAGGTCAAATAAATCGTTCTGAATTGTAATTTTGGAAGTGTTTTATAGGCGGGCAGGTGGCGCTCGCAACTGTCGCCGTTCCCACGGTTCGAGCCTCGACGCGCGCACCGCGCGCACCGCGCGCACCGGGCGCGCCGCGCGGGTCGCGTCATGCGCACTCTCGCGACTCGCGATCTTACCGCCAATTATTATGAAATTTCTTTTTGGAATTTAAGAATTACTATAATTTAAATTATAGTACATTACATCGCGAGACCGGGAAGTACGCGTTTTCTGGTCGAGTGTTAGTTAGATGGCCAAGCTTCGCGAGGCCGGCTATATACGAGACCAGAAATGCTCTCCCGGTCGAGGTGTGTATAATGCTTTTCTAAAATATGAAACAAGTGACTTTTCTTTGGATTTCGGTGGAAGCAAATTATTTTTAGCTAATTCGGCCTCCGCTCTCAGAAAAGGAGGCGTACATCTAAATCCATGACATCCTCACTCGAACTCATTTTTTCGTCACTTTTAAATAATAAATTATAATGATTAGGTATGTAGTTAATTCCCGCCTTTCAATATTATAAAGATAAAAAATAAATATTATACTTTTAATTTTTTTCTTGCGCTGTGAGTGCTGAACGCGTAATACGGTAGAGTTCCAAATTGAAACTATTTAGGCCAAAGAACATTATAACAAGTTACAAGATATTCAGGAAGAAAGATTCCAAATTCAAACTTATGATATGTAATGAAAATATACATGCCTACATTCTTTACTGGCCTAGGCCGGGAAGTTTTTAAACTTTCGAACTCATTTACAGGGTATGAAATGTGCACATTTCATATCATTTTTTAGAAAAATTAAATTCCTTATAGATGCTCTCTATTATTCGTTTTCTTATAATAATTGCTAGCTGATGCCCGCGACTACGTCCGCGTGGTTTGAGGTTTTTTGGTTCCCGCGGGAACTCCTTAATTTTCCGGGATGAAAAGGAGCCTACGTCCTTCCCCGGGATACAACCTATCCCTGTACCAAATTTTATCAAAATCAGTTGAACAGAATACAGATACATTTGTTTGATTCCCGCTGGAACTCTTCAATTTTCCGGGATAAATAGCCTGTGTGCTATTCCAGACTATAATCTATACCTGTGCCAAATTTCAGCCAAATCCGTTCAGCCGTTGGCACGTGATTGAGTAACAAACATCCATACATCCATACATCCATCCAGACATCCATCCAAACTTTCGCATTTATAATATTTATTTGATTATATTTGATTTTCTACAGATAATAATCTCCTGAAATTAAATTTAATAAAATGATTTATTTCACGCTAGTAGAGGTTAAATAATTATGTCCCTATGATATAATTACTAAGCCCCTACTTATTAAAAGGAAAATGAAAATTTGCCCTTTCCGCAAGGAGCATGAAAAGGTCAACGTAGCAATAATAATTGTGAGCTGTTATGTAAGTTTAGAAATTGTGTACCTACTTACAACAGAATAGGCATGATGACAGTAACCAAGAATCAATGAAATTATGAATTTATCTAATGAAATTGGATTCATGGATTATAAAAAACGTATTCATTTTTCTATTTCGAGTGAGATTGCTATTTATTTTGATAAAATAAAACTATAAAATACAGCAATCCGCCATATTGGTTAAAACGCCAAGGAGCGAATGACGTCACAATTGTTTGTTTTCGAGCTTTGACAATCACACTATTGTTTACTGCACACTGCACAGTTTACATTGGCAAGAACAATAGTGACGTCACAAACGACGCCATGACACCGCCGAGCGTTTTAGCGTGAATTTTAAAATTTAAATTTCAAATGCCAATTTTATCTATCTAAACTTATTTTTCTTCTGAAATAAGATATTTTTTCGAAATAGTAGATACTTCCGAACATAATCTGACCATTTTTCAAAATCAGTCATCATGCCTATTATCCACAATTTTAGAAGTATTACAAAATACTACTTAATTGAATCGGCTTCGCCAATTTTAGTTAAGTTTAAAGTTAAGTAAAAAAAATTTGGAGTAGATATTCTAAGAAACATATTTGAATTTAAAACCTAGTGATCAGAGGTGCCATCTTAATCTTCGGCCAAACAGTTTCCATTTTCAAACAAAAAGATAATAATCACAAATCGTTATAAATACCTACTTGAATGCAGATTTTATCTCATAACCAGTTAGGTACCTTCTAAATGGATAATAAGTAGGAACCTAACTATATGAATACTTAGTTAAAATTATTCATAATAACCTGAATGCCAGCGCGTGCGGCGCACGAGTCGAATGACGCACGTTAATAATCACGTAAAAGTGTTTATGCAAAATATTTATCCTAGGAGGAACATATTAGGTACCTACTTATAATTACCAAATTTTGCATGAATAATATTATTTACTTAAATAAATATATCATACAACTAGCAGATGACCGCGACTTCGTCCGCGTGAAATAAGTTTTTAAATTCCCACGGGAACTCCCTAATTTTTCGAATTAATATAAGTATAGCACTCACTAGTAATGTGGCTTTCTATTGGTACCAGAATTTTCAAAATCGGTTCATTAGATCCAGAGATTACCCCCCACAACCTCACAAACTCACAAACTTTACCTGTTTATAAAATTAGTATAGATAATTCGAGTATGCACAGTATAAGTAGGAACTTAAGTTTGAATTAAATATTCATGAACGTATAATGAAGTAGGTACTTACCTATGATAGCTAAATGTATCTATGTCTATTGCATAACTAATTTTGGGTAACGTCACAGTATTGGTATATAGATACCAATACTGTGGTAACGTTGAATGTAGGTACGTAGGTAGGTATTTGTAGTACCTAACTACCTACTTTGAAATTTAGGTTTTATTATAACTGTCTAATTTTATAATATGTCTATAAATAGAGAAGGAACATTGAAAATCCGTAAAGCTGAGTTTTATTTTGATAAAAGTCTCAATTTCTTAGCATACTTTAAACTTTGTTAATAATATTATTATCACAGACTATAAAGTAATGCCATCTAGCGGCCGGACGTCGCATTACATTTAACAATAGTTATAGAAGGGGAGTATAGGAAGTGATACAAGACAATTCTTTTGAGAACAATAACATCTTTAGGTCAAAGTTTAAGAATTTTTGGGGCCCGTGGGAAAGGTTGCGAATTTGCAATTAAAGAGGGTGAATCCTAGTATAAATTTTGGAGTCAGTACCGTTGCATGTTCAGTTAATTTTGGGATCTGTAACAGGAAGTAGGTAACTTCAATTAAGTAAATGTTAGTCGGATGTTAGAGAGCAATGAAGGAAAAATTGCCCTAATTTTTTAACCGACTTCCAAAAAAGGAGGAGGTTCTCAATTCGGCGCGTATCTTTTTAAAGTTCCGTTTTGTTTATGTGTAGTGTTCAGTATGTATGTAAATACCCATCTGTTATAAATTGTGATTTGTGAGTGAATTGATAAGTGTCAGTATATAAAAAGTGAAGTAGGTACCTACGTATTACATAAGTATATCTAGTGTGTACCTAGTCCAAGCTCGCAAAAGTGATTATCTTCGGAAAATGTAGTAAAGTTTGAACGACTCAATTAACGCGCCAAATTTTCATGAAATCAGTTTAGATTGTACCCATAATCTAAAAGTGCTGTGGATGTAGTTGTAATTAGTACCGAGTGTTATATCTACATAAAATAAGAATACATTAAGTAAATAAGTTTACAAAATGTTAGGTTAGGTTAGTAAAAATATAAATAATTACCTACCTATTGTTGTTGTTTGTGTTTAAAAAAAAATAGGCGCTGAATTGAGAACCACCGCCTTTGTGGAAGTCGATTATTATCAAAAAAGCTAGATCTCCATCTATTCTTTCATTCCTGGTCGCCTTCATTATTATTCTTGCAATGTTTTCAACTTAATCTCAACAATATTGTATTTTCCTAATAATTCATTGTATTATTCCTTGCGTCTTGCCACCTGAGGGGTTGCGTCACGTGCCCTATTGAACGGTTCTACCGGTAATAGGTAGGTAATATTTGTCTATGCAAATAATGAGCACCTAGCTACGCATTTAAAATTGAATAATTCTATGTCCGCGTTGATTTTTTGCCGCCTTTATTTATTTCAAACAACACGCTTTGACGTCAGTGCATCGTACAAAATACAAATTACAATACTTAAATAATTTCCTCAAAGCATTAGATTTAAATATGTTGTCGGGATAGGTATCACGTACCTATCGTTACTTATTCTGACATACTAATATAAATGCGAAAGTGTGTCTGTCTGTCAGAGTGATAAATGAAAATGATGAAAAATGAAAATGAAATTTAATGATGAATTTAAACATCTTGAATAAGATTGTTAGATCCATTTTAATGGAGATCACAAGCACCCGCACTTTTACACGTTGTGTAAAACAGCAGTTGTGTAAAGTCACATCCAGCGACCAGCCTATTCAAATCCATTTTGAAATGCTCAAACTTTCCGATAAATTCTGCAAGACCAAAGTTTCCGTCAAGTTTCATAAATGCCACGATAGTTCAGCCAAATGAGAATAGCTCGAAGTTTAGAAATTGTCACTAAAGTACCGCAACGGCAAGGCTGGGTGCATTCAAATCACTTCAGTAGTTTCAGGGTGATGCGCGCTAACACTTTCCAGACAGACAGACGGACATAATTTAAAAAAAAAACTGTTTTGATCCGTATCCATAGTAAAACTCCCTCCAAACTACAAAATATTAGTAGAATAGTCCAGTATGGTGGTGTTTTATTATAATAGAAATAAAGAGCATACCTTACGAGTCAAAAATCTGTAGGTAATACTAAAATTATATGCTGATTTCTAAATTAAGTACCTTGGTCGAGATAATATTATAAACTTTCAAGGATAATAATTAACATACTTACATAAAATATCAGGTATTTTGTTTTATTGATTGCAGATAAGAAACTTGATGCAAATTATTTTAAATATTATTCTTTTAGATAAGATTATTACGTTTAGGAAATTTTCTCATAAATTATAATAATAGATGGCAGCATCAGAATAATGCTTTTGCAATAACTTTCGTGATGTAATTAAGACTTTCATTATTAATTAATTGGGGCTGATTCTGTATTGCACAATATCTAAACTAAACTAAAATGACAGCATTTAAAATATTGCTAACTTTTTCAAAATACTCCCTGCGGAAAGGGTCAAGATTTATAGCTGTCATTTTAATTTAGAGATTTTTTAATTCCATACCTAACTTAAGTATTGAAGGAATTTAAAAAATCTCATAGATCGATCTCCACTGAATACCTACTTACTATTTTCACAAACTGTATTTGATGATAGTTTCTATAGCGTGATAGGTAAATTATATAAGTAGAAATGGTTTTTTCAGTGTATTCTGTTAAATTTAATACAAGTTCATTCAATGTCTTAGCGATAAAGTAAACTTTATAAGTTAAATTTTTTCAACTGTTTTTGAAAGGTTGGTGTCAGCTCACATTGTGGCTCATTAATGATTTATGTAAGGCGTAGTTATCAAACCTGAAAATATCGAAAATAGGTAAATGCTTCTGTAAAATTGTTTGAGCTTTTAACATCTATCATCACTTCATCTTGTAATTTATATAATAACTAGATGATTCCCGCGACTTTGTCCGCGTGGATTAAGTTTGTTTGATTCCCGCGGAAACTCTTGAATTTTCCGGGATAAAAAGTAGCCCATGTCCTTCCCCGGGATACAACCTATCCCTATACCAAATTTCATCAAAATCGGTTGAAGAGATAATTTTTTTTGATTCCCGCGGGAACTCTTGAATTTTCCGGGATAAAAAGTAGCCTATGTCCTTCAACGGGATACAACCTATCCCTGTACCAAATTTCATCAAAATCGGTTGAACGGTTGAACAAATGAGCCGTGAAAGCGTAGCAGACAGACAGACAGACACACTTTCGCATTTATAATATTAGTATGGATCAATCAAATAATCAAATAAATATTATAAATGCGAAAGTTTGGATGAATGGATGTATGGATGGATGTTTGTTACTCAATCACGCCCGAACGGCTGAACGGATATGTATGAAATTTGGCACAGAGATAAGTATATTATAGTCTGGAAAACTAAGGAGTTCCCGCGGGAAACAAAAAACCTCAATCCACCCGGACGTAGTCGCGGGCATCAGCTCGTTTAATATAACTTATACCTAAAGCAAAACAATTGTGCAAATTAAATGAATGGACTTTCCTTTAAATGCAAAAGTCGTTGGACGGACGATTCCGTCATGAACGGGCACATGTCCTTCAATCACGCCGCAACGGAGCAACGGATCAACGTAATTTTTGGCATAAGTATAGTTGAGGACCTGGAGAGTGATATAGGCTTCTTTTATACCGGAAAATTGAGGAGTTCCCGCGGGAATAAAAAAAACTTAAGCCACCCGGACGTAGTCGCGGGCATCAGCTAGTTATAAATATAATTTTCATACTAAATAATTATTTTATTTGGCGCGCGACATTCGGCAATCATCTGAGCAAACAAGGTGAGATCATCGAGCCAAGAAGCAATTGTTTCAGCAATGAAGAGATATTGACTCTGAATTGACGTTGAATGGAATGCGATATACCTATAACCTACTGATAAAATACAAAGAAAAACTTTCTGACAGTACTCCGAGTACGTCTAGGTAGGTAGGGAAAAGACTTGTAATCAGAATATTTAGTCATGGGCAAATCAAAAGCGTACCTACGTCATTACGTAATTATCTATTTTACATCTATCTATCTGCGATAAATACCTTAATTGAAGTAGATAAATTATATTTGCAAGTAATTATAAGTATTAAAACGTCATTTCCTACGATATCGAATCCAGCTTGCTTATTTAAAACTAAATGTAGATAATAGAATTTACCCTATAATTTTTTTTGCTCATGCGCTAGAATAAAAATATACACTATGAATATTTATGAAACATTTAAATACTGTATTATCATATTAAGTTTAATATTTTATTATATAATATATTTTATTCTAAATGCTAACGTTGTGCAACTGGCACGTGCAATTTGCATTATGCAAAATGCCATAATTCATAAAATATTAATATGCAATTGGTATTTCTTGTTTGACTGTCAAATTAAACAATATAAAGACCGTTTTTAATTGTCATTAATATTATTTTGTCATTTCCAAACCGAGTTTTTTTAAATATCAATTTAAGTGTTATTAATACTATGTAGAAAACTTGAAAGAAAGGTCGTAATTACCTACTCGATTGCATATAATAGGAGCGTAGTTTTAGATGTTGTTTTTAGATCACTTTCAGACGATTAAGATCAGTTTTTTCATACTGACTTTACATAAGTATTCATTTCTCTTAACATTTTATTATTTTTATGTTCATAGGGCAGGAATGAACAAAATGTCCACGTCTACTCAATCACGCGGGCCCCAACGGCTGAACGGATCTGGATGAAATTTGGCGCAGAGATTTAATACACCACATTACATACATTTTTTTTAATACACCACCTCTGACGTCAGAGCTCTTGTTCATCTCATTTGTGCTTGTTTACAGTTCCTTATTGTTTTTTAAGTTATAATGCATTTATTTTTATATTTATTTTATGCCATATAATATTGTTACATACATAATATATACATAGGCTACTGTTTATTCGGAAAGATAAAGAATTCCCGCGGGAACCGAAAAAACCTCACGCGGTTGAAGTCGCGGGCATTCGTTAGTTAGTAGGTACATATTATTTCAATGTACATGAGTGACTGGATGCATGGGGTCAAAACTCAGAACTAGCTGCTCTATTCATGCAAATATAGACCTAATTATTCATTAATCATGCTCATCCTTATTAGGTAAGAGTTCTCATAGCTATTGTCCCTGCATAATGCATGTATTCTTATACGGACAATCGAAGCACGTGTAGTTATAACCACGTGGCGTGATGGAACACGCGTATACTGATATAATTTGATCATTGGGATCAAACCTACTTGACTTTATGAAAGGTTACATTATTTTAATAAAGTTTGACTGTCAAATTTTGTTAAAATTAAAGCAAATTTTCAAAATGGAAAACGCGTACTTAGGTACGAGTACAGAGACCCTTGTCCATGTAAGTATGATTAAGCTTTCATACTTTTTTTGGATTCAAACATTCCGACCCAACAATAAGCAATGCACGTGTACGAAACGCGCCGAATCTGAAATTAGTTTGCGAAAAAAAACTTTTAAGTTTAACCCAAATTTCGCAAGAGTTGCGGAATTCAGAATAAGGGGTTGCAAAAAATCCTTTCTAACCCGAACGTCCGATAAACACGTGCATGAGGTAACAATACCGATGACTCAGACCCATAGCGTTGGACTTTATTATTAAGAAAATAAAAAAAAAAGATACGCGCTCTCGTCGTATCGTCGAGAATTGTACATCTGCCGAAATTTCTCACGGCTCCGCCGAGAGCGCCGTGTATGGTATTATTATACCGGACCTTATTAGGGCTGGTACATTAGAAGTTTTTTTGTATAGAAACTGGAAGAAATGCTAACCCGCACACATGCTTTGCATCTAATTTGCACTCGCCCTCTGATTTTACAAACAAGACAAAGTAATACGGGTGTTTTACTAATAGTAAATGTTATAAGGTACGGGTGTATCAACTATCAATAGCAAAATATATTGATAGTATGTGGGCTACGAAGGCCCACCTCAGCAAGAATATGGGTACTTATTAATAGACTAATCATAGGTCTAGTCCTAGTGCAATCAATTTGTGTACACATTAGCTATGTTTAGTTAACATTTAGTGCTTAGGTATAGTTCTCATTTTAACGTACATTAAAATTGCATGGTAATTTTAATTGCAGTTGATTTAAGCATGTATCTATGGAATCAAAATATGTTTGTTGTTGTGTATTATTACTTGATTATTATTGTTGTGCATGAGGTCACAAAAGAAGTTTCTTTTGAAGTTTTTGTTTCTTTTGTTTTTATTTTCTCAAAAGATATTTCACAGAATGATTTCTTTTTTAATCAAGGCTACAGAAATTCGGCAGAATTTTATCGCAACTTTAGGTACAAGCAACAGTAGGTAGTGTTATCAATGATGATTTTGTCAACCCTATACCAAGTCTACCTACGCATTCATCGCTGATTATGACAACTGTGCGCCTAGCGGTATTACTTGGCAACTTTTTAATCAATAGCGTGCGTTTAGCATATCTGGTTTTGCGATACGAATCTACATAACAACTTTAGTAAAAGCTGTGGCAACAGTATGCAAATTGACGTGTCAATTTTGGGTTAATTTCCCACAGTTTTATTGCTATTTCTTACGTAGTTCTCCTCACGATTCGGTGTTAGCAAAGGTTACGATTTGCATATTTTGATTATGCATGGGGCTAATTATTACTTGCTTGGATTATATTTAACAATTGTTATAATATAGGTACTGTATTTTCTTTTTTTTTCTCTAGATTGGCCTTTTCGATACTGAAATTTATACGGTTTAACAAGTATTTATGTGTGTAAATGAAACGTATAAATGATCTAAGGTGTTGGTTAAGTAATGTACTACCACTAGGTATTAATATTATGGATGCCTAGATTATTGTTGTACTTTGTATGTTTATATTTTTCCCGCGGGAATTATTTGCTATTCTGGGATAAAATTAAAAAGTAGCCTATGTTATTCCCTTTCATAATACCTATGCTAAATTTCTATACCTACCTATAAAAATATCTACCCTACCTACCTACCTACCAAATTTCGTCAAAATCTGTTGAAATTATTGAATCCAAATTGCTCAAAGTATAGAAATTTTATAATACCAAAAATTAGCGAAAACTCTCGTAGATTTTCATTACCAAGTAAATTTGTAGAGGTGCATGCATTTTGCTCCATTTTGATACGTTTTAGGTCTACGTGACAGTATACGGCGTAGCGATAGGTTACCTGAGGACAAAATTTCATTTACTAAGTCATGAATAACTTAGAAGCTTTTGTTATTGCACGTGCGTATACAATAAATCAGTCATGCTTATTGTCATCAATCTATAGTAAAATAGCAGTCGATAGAATGGCTTACTATTCTCCTTGTTGTGCAAAGATTTTTGCTTTTTTTTTCTGTAGTAAAGTTGAAAGCAAGTATAACCGCCTTGAGCTGAACTTCGTAACAGGTTGGAACTTGTCGAAACGTGCCGGGGTAGCTTTTTACGTATAGTATAACAGGTATATCTTCGCATAGTTTTGACTGTTCTTGCACGACTTAGTTTGAACTTTTGGAGGCTGGAAAGCTTTTAATATTTTTGAGCTTAAAAATATTTTGAAATTTATTAGCTTATTTAGAATTTAGATCTAACATTACTGACAAAAAGCAAATTGTGTATGGCCCATGTGTGGTTTTGAATGCATATTTTATTTTTTCGACATAATACTTACCTAACCTATGCAATTTCCTTACATAGAAATATAGAGCTTATTTTTCGACTAATAGTTTAGTGATAATTACTAGGGTGGGTGAAAATTATTGATGATTCTTTTGGTAATAGTTTGTAGTCATTGAAATAAGTAATTTATTTAAATGCAATTTTTGGCGTGTGATTTGTAGAATAACTATTTTACTGTCATACTCATAATTGTATTCGATAGTCGAGCACGAAGTTATGAAGCTTTTTTGTTGATGCACGTTGAATCTAGGATTGTGGCTGGTCAAGCTTTTCATAATATGTAATTTGGAATAAATTAATTATGCCAGATTGCAATGCATTGTCTTTATTTTTTTTATCATTTTAGAAAGTTGCATTAATTTGTTTATGACTGTTTTTAATTATCTGTGTGGTTTGTTTGTTATTTGTAAATATTTTAGAACAGTTTTTAGACACCTATTAACGATCTTGCTTAATCTTTACGTTACCACCCTCCCGGCGCACGTGTTTCCTACCACGTATAATTTAGGTACCTTCAAGGCGAGAGTGAATAGGCATCTTCTAGGCAAGCGCGCTCCAACCTAGACCTCATCATAGCTTTGCACTAAGCATGATTGTCGTCAAGCGCAAGCCTATTTAACAATAAAAAAAATAACAATTAATTATTTACATTAATAATAACAGCTTAAAGTAAGTCCATGGATTCAGATCGTCTGATTGCTAGTATTCGTTAATCTCCCAAATCGACCATTAGTCCGAGGTACAAAAAGGAAAGCATCTCAAACAGCGCCTATTAAAAATCCAGTAGCGGGCTGCCTCGGGCCTTGCACGTGCGCGGTCCTAAGAAATGTTGTCCGCCAAGTATGGACCTGTCTCACATTGGCCCAAACTTTGGCGCCAATACTGGCTACATTTTCACATATAAAACGACCGCTTGGAAACCTATTGGAACGTTTGGTCCAACATTGGCGTTATTGTTACGTAGTAGATATATTATACCTCTACGTATGTTGGCTCGCGCCGTCGCCTTTTCTTAATATCTGGTCAGACAGCTTTTGACTACAGATTCCAGAGTCGATAGGCGGTTCAACTCTTTGCATGTCTTATTAGTTTCGAATAACTGTTTAACAAATCAATAAAGTTACTATATTTATCTCATTTTAACTACCTATTAGGTACTTATAATATTAAGGGGTTGTTGTAAAGGAAAGAGAGTAAATTCATTTCATTTCTTGTTTTATTTTAACGTTTTCAAGTCATCAACTTACTTACAAGTACAACATGTAAAATATATTATAAATTACTATCCCTAAAACAATTAAAGCTTGGAAGGATGATCTCAATAAGATCGGCTACATCTAACATAATTTTATACAATTATCAAAATATCACAACACCAAGTGAAAAAGTACAATTAAAGCTTTTCCTGGAGCTATCACGAGTACCTAACCCTAAATATTTATGGCACCATAGATTAATTTAAAGCTAACATCACAGACGGTTGCCGAAACCAAGGCACTGGTTCCACGGAAGACACTGATTATTGTTTCGTTTTTTCATTTAGGCTTGAACCCAACGGTCTTGGTAGACGGGATACTGTTGTTCAGCTGTTTGGCATTCGGTGTAGCAGTGGCCGGCAGCGAAGTCGGCCTCGGTCTTGGAAACTGTGGTCCAGAAGAAGGTACCGGCATCCGTGCGTGCGAAGTGAACCGGAATGTAGAAGTCTTCACGGGCGATGGGCACAAGGTCGAAGGAGTCATCTTGGTTGGACACGAGGAAGGCGGCAGACTGGCACGCGTCCATCTCACTGTAGATTTTCTTCTCGAGCGCCTCGTTGCACGCGTTCTGGTCTTCCTCGTAACACGTGTCGACTGTTTTGGCGGGAGCGCGCTTCGTTGTTTTCTTGATCATTTTCATGATTGGCTTCAGTAGCGCCTTGAAGCCACTGTTTTTCATCTTTTCACTGTTGTATTTGTTCTCGTTCATTGAGTTGTTAGTCGCGATGATGTATTCGTTGTTCGCGTAGTAAGACATGTTGGGAAGATTATATTATAGAGAGCGTGTGTTGCTAGTGAGAATACAAGCGGGAATGTAGGGCTGATCGGGCCGCGCGGGTATTTATAGCCGGCCGGCCGCCCCCGGCACAAAAGCCGCGCATGCGTGAAAAGCTCCCCTCTCTATGTGTGGGTGCTGCGGTTTTTTTGGTTTGCTCGATATTTTCATAAAAGTTTGATATGCGGTAAGTTTTCTTTGGTGTAACAAGTGTTATGTATTACAGATGCGTTGCTTTGCATATGTAATGAAAGATGCTTGAAGATAATGTATGAGTATTATTAGAAGTTTTAGTTAGCTCTACGCCGTAGTAGTTAGTTCTACGCTTAGAATGTCTGCCTACTGCGCATGTCATTACTACAAACTCAAGTTTTGCAATAGTGTTTAAATGTATTATTTTTGTTTTTTTATATATAATATAATAAAATAAAATATGCTGTTATATATATGCAAGTATATATATTTTCAGTAGATTTAGTTAATGTACAATTTACAGTTAAACATTTTTGTAAAGTTATTACATATTTATGATATAACATACATATATGTTATATCTAAAAGTCTGATGAATTGAATATATCCATTTCAACAGACTTTTTAAAAAAATCAATAAAATATTCATGACTTAAATTGCAGAAAAACTGAATTAGCGTTTCACTTGTGATTAATCAATCATTTTCTTTTAACCCCACTGATATCAATCCACTAACAAGGCCCTTGCAGTGTCCACGTGCGGTCCACGCGCCCTCGGTTAATTGAAGATGATATTGTGTTCATTACCCATGGCGTGCGGCCAAGGGGTCATGAAGTCAGGGGTGACTTCCCCTTTGCCCTGCGAAACGTTGGGGTAACGACAATAACGCACCTGATACACTTGACTGGATTAGGTAAGGTGATTTCAATGGACCTGATTTTTATTTCACTAAACGAACGCTCATTAAAAAAATGTAAATGTTTCAAGTGACATTATGAAGATGAAGTCTGGTATGTCGGTGTCCTGTAGCATTTTTTACCCCTTACCCTATAATCTGGTATTTAAAACATTCAAATCGGACTGCATTAGCATTTTGTTTACAAAAAGAAACATTAGACATAGGATGCCACCTACGCACGAAATATTCGAGCGTACCGGTCCAAACATGTAGCATTTTTTCCATGTACGGCGAAGACGTATTATAAAAAAATTTAGTTTAAAAAGAAATCAGTGTAGCGGTGATAGCGACAATCGGCCAATGAGATGCGCGAGCGCAGACAGGTGCTCAGATCGCGCCTCACGCACACACGAGCGGCTCAGTTTAAATATACGATCTCTGAACACGTGCATTCGAGGGGGATGAAAATATAAAATTCCCCATCAAACGAGCGGGATGTAAAACATTTTTTATCGATGAATAGATTCACGACTCCTTCATATCCGAAATAGGGTAACGCAAACGCTAATTTGGTTATTGAAAATTGAGGGGTTGTTCGTGGGAATGCTCTCCGCTCCTAGGTTCCCAGGGTTGCTCGCACATTGAGTTTTTTTTGATGCGATTCGGAACGACGACAGATGGCAAGCGGTCGATCGATCCCGTTCAACTTTGTTATAATAAATCGTAAGTATATTGGAATTAAACATTCCATTTAGATGGTTCAGCGCGCCCGTGGGGTGGGGGATGAAGATGTAAACAAGTGTAAAAGGGGTCAGTGGAACTCGGGGCTGTAATTAAATGTCTATTAGAGGCACTTTGAGATTATTAGCAGCGATTGTGTTGGGTTGGATTGTTGTGTTTTTTGGTAATTATGGCAATTATGGCGTTGTGTTGATGATTCGGATGGTAATCAGCGCGCCTTTCAAAAATTTTGGGGTTTTAATGACCGAATTTTAGAAGTTCGAGAGCAGTATGATGCTACCGTAGGGAATATCGTAGGATTGTGATCTGTAGCATCTATATATTATAGAAAACCGATAATCACATAGTAAGTTTCTATAAGTTTTCCCTGTTGACTAGTTAAGAGTTGTGACATGTAATGAACTGAACCAACTCGACTAATCTGGTTCAATTTTAATTAAGGAGTATCATAGTTCATGTTCATCATCATCAGATAGATCTCTTTTAGCCTTCCAGGGTTTGTGCATTCTATTATTAGATACCTTGAGGTAAAATCGTGGCCAAGCACAAACCTATTTCCAACACAAAAGGTTTTTCTAATGCACTTTAATATTAAACATGATAAATGATACTTTTTTCCTTTACCCACAGATAAAATAATTCTTAGCGGTCCGTTCGATTCCCACGTCCGAAGATGCAAAAACGACGAGTTCAGCCATTCTGAACAATGGCGAAGAATAAATTTCAAGGAAGATGCACTTTGCGTCATAGGTGTCTATTTAAAAAGTGAAATACTCAGTGAAAAAGTGAATATCCCATGGCGTGACAAGTGAGCGCAGGATTGCTTGGGATCGAGGGGTGAAAAGAGGGTGCCTGCCCCCCCTCTATTATAAGTATTGTTTGTGACTACACTTGTCGCGGTCGAGAGAGTGTAGGGTGCTGTGATCTGTGATTTTTATAAAGTGATTTATTTTTAGGAGCGTCCTAATAATTATATACTTATTGTTATTTTTTATCACTTACATTTTTTATAACAAATGTAATGAAAACTTTGTTAAATTTTTTTCTCACTTTTGAGAATTTAATTTTTCCTATTTATGTAAATTATTAAACGCAAGTAATTTGTCTGCTGTTATAATATAATAATTTCATTTTGGCATTTATAGCTGTTATTGGAATTTTCTCTGAAAATAAAATAGTCTAACTTTATGCATTGTTTATTTATTTTAATTAGTTTATTTTGTTAAGTTTTATCACTATTATTAATATAATGTTGTAATGCTTGTAATGTACCTATAAATTATTATTGTGTCTTATATTGTATCACTATGTGCCTTAGTTTCTAGAATAAGAAATTTGCTACAATTATAATTTATTTAATAGAAAGTAAATATATTGGTCATCCAAAATATATAGGTATGTATAAAGATTATTTTTATGAATAATGATATTAAATTCAAAAGAGACATGATTTTTATTATTTAATATTTAAGACGTTACAGAATAGAACCTACCTCTATTGTGTTTAGTGTGGGAATTTCAGTTACGAGATTTAATGAAATAAAATCGAGGGTGGAAAATAAAAGGCATGTATAAATCACCCCTAATCGCTTCTTTTTTGCCTTCTACACTTGTTGCGTCACCCACACTCTGTTCAAGATTGAAACCCAACTTGAAAATGCACTTTTTAAACTGTAAATTTTTAAAATGAACCTTATGGCTATTAACATTAAATTCATATAATAAGAAATAGTGATTGTTATGGCAAAAATAAACTTGGGTAAGGGTCATAGAATGAGCGGGCGGTAAATTTCAGGGGTTGTTGAACAATTAACCGAATCGCAGGTAAACTTATTTCGATTTAAAGATAAAAAGGTCAGATGATTTTGCATTTGTATGAAGATGTGATTAGATTTTGAATTATTATTAATGTAAATTTGTATTGTAATCTTATATCATGTACCACCTCGCTCAAATAAGAAGGTATTTGTTGATAATATTTTTTTCTACTTCACGAAGTATTATGTGTGTACTGAACTACTGAAGTACCTAATAATCGTTATAAATGATTGTAAAATTCTCTTCCTCGTAATTGCTTGTAGGTTTATTGGTGGTGGGCTGGTACTGAAAGTCGGTTATACAGTGTACCCAGTAGGCCTCAATATTATTGACATGTAACCTACCTACAAGTGAGGTACTAAGCATAAAAAATTTATAAGTAGTTCTTTGTATTGTAGCTATCCTTTTTCTATTATTCTATGTATTTTTTTTAATTTATCATCACTTTTCCTCAAAAAACTATACCTACTACTATTTTATATTATATTATAAAGTTACCACATTCTATTATTTTTATAGGTATTACGTTCTAATTCTAAGTAGCATGGAACTTATGTAAAAAAAGTTGATAGTGAAGGTGTGATAGGTACTCTTATATGAGTATACATCACAGGTATACTTTAACAATAATCACCTCAAACTTTGATGACTAATGTCATTAAATGCAGAGGAGGAGGGGAAGTGATGATCACCCCCAACCTCCTCTGTCGTTAAGGTTTTATTTTAGTTTGAATACCTCCGAGAGTCAGAAATGAGTTCGGGAGGTATAAGTGTAATAAAAATCTTCAATCCAACTGGTCAAGTAAAATCAACTCTAAAAAGGGTTCCGTAATTATTTTTACTAGCAGCACTAGCTATCCAACCCAAGAATCCAATCGATCTTTATTTATAGTACATAGGTACCTACTTAATATCTATTCTACAATTCTGAAATATGAGTTGAGGTACCTTCTGAGAGGACACTGAAAGGTGGATAGACAGACATATTTTCGAATTTATGGCATCAGTATGGAAACAGTAACTGACTAAGTATGCTATAGAAATACCTACTCCATTTCATTTTAGGAAAATTGTGCGATTTTGATGATGAAAAGCATTCACTCAAAGAATTTTAGATAGCTTACTCGATTCTTGTATATTCCTAATGCTTTTCTAGTAAAGTCGATAAGACATTGGAACCCTAAAAAAGAGGGTTATTACAATTTTAATTAAGGATTCGGCGCGCTCTGTTTGGGCGGCCTAATAAAAATCAAACAGCCTTCAAACAGCTTTTTTTAAAAGATAGGATCGTCTAAAGATTATAGTCATGACTCGAAATAGTAGCTACGTGCTCGTAGGATATTTTAATGGATTTAGTATATGATCGGGTTGATTACTTCTAAGCCTTGAATACATTTGTATTTCGGAAGGAGCTTTGTTGATTACCGATTCGGACTCTCGATGAATCGATTCGATTCGAATTTGTTTCGAGTCATAAAGTGTAATTAGTTCATACATAACAACAGATTGGGATCTCTAATTACTGCGTTGGTTTTTTCATGCTTGAGACGGCTCCAGGGATTACAAAGGAGAATGATAGGCTTGGAAACTCGAAGGTATCATGACTATCAAGACATTTTATATCATGAAAATCATCATTAATTTTGACATCATTTTTTCGACAATTTCACGCATATTTATCAAAAAATACCGCCCTAAACGTGACCAAAATTTGCCGCTTGGCAATACTTAATACGTTTTCATGACTAATAAGTAATAACCAACTCCAAAGCGTGCGCGTGTCGCATGTCATAATAATATGCGCCGGCGCATTGTGTAATTGAAATTAATAGACAACATCCAATTTGTTCCCTTGTTAAGATCGCACGCGTTGTCTTAATTTGTATGGCCTAGATACTCTTAATGTAATACCATTATGTAATCAGTTTCAATAGAAGCTACAGTTTAAATTACTCAACGTCGCGCGTCGGAGCGTTTTAATTTTAGTTCACACATCGAGCCGGTAAGATTATCCTGGATTTCATTCCATGCAGTGCAACATTTGCTTCTATTGTTGGTTTAATAGAGATTCATTTACGTGTATGTTTCTTCTATCGGATATACTTTGGAGAGTGTGCTCAGGAACTTTTGAATCTTGTTCCCCCTTCACCGTTCTACCACAGAACATCAAGAAATCGTTTGCGTTGGCATCCTTATGTGGTTGACGTCCAGTCAGCTCGAACGAAACGGTTCTGCTCTACGTTCCTGATTCGAACCGCAAGGATGTGGAATGCCCTTCCAGCGCATGTATTCCCTGCCACGTATAACTTAAGTACCAAGATGAATAGGTGAATCTTCAAGGCAAGAGTGAATAGGCATCTTCTAGGCGAGCGCGCTTCAACCTAGACCTCACCACTGCTTTATATTAGGCGTGATTGTCGTCAAACGCAAGCCTATCTTGCAATAAAAAAAAAATGTATTGGAATACATAGACGTTAATGAAATGAAATATTTATTTAATGTAGAGGAGCTTGTGCCACTTATCAGGACTTTAACGCCGTATGAAAATCCCGTGGAAATTGGGTATTTGATTCTCTAGGATAAAAAGTTGCCTAGGTATATAGGCTATTTTGATTTTTTATTGCATTACCGGCTTTTCAGGAATTTCTTTGTACACCGCCTGAATAGCCCCATTGCGAAATTTCATCAAAATCGGTTAAATAGATGGGTCGTGATAAGTTAGGTAACAGACATTCTGACTTTTGTACGTAGGATGCCATGTTGAAACCAAATAAGGGTATGGGTTAAATAAAATCTTTCATAGTCCATCTCTAGGGCCCTACATCTAAGGCCTTCCGTCCAGGTTATATCGCAGTCTAGGGCTAAAGGATCCAGTGTAGTAGAATTAAAAAAATATATCCAACTAGATGATTCCCGCGACTTCGTCCGCGTGAACCAAATTTATTCGATTCCCGCGGGAACTCTTAAATTTTCCGGTATAAAAAGTAGCCCATGTCCTTCCCCGGGATTCCATCTATCCCTGTACCAAATTTCATCAAAATCGGTTGAACAGATGGGCCGTGAAAGCGTAGCAGACAGACAGACACACTTTCGCATTTATAATATTAGTATGGATTTCGCGTTAGAATAACATTAGACGATGTTTACATGTGACGACTTTTCATGTGACTCAAACTATCAATTAGTCATACGAAAAGTTATGAAACTTTTTACCCGACTGCGGAACGCACAGGGTTATGTGTTCATCAGTCTATATATGTTTGTATGTTCCTTGCAGGACAGCTACAGCCTAAACGCGTGGACCGATTTTGATGATTTTTGCACCAGTTTGTGCCGAATATATCATTAGAGTGTCACTGTGGAAGCCAAATTTGAGAAAAAACAAAATGGCGCCCTCTAGAAGCCATAATGTAACAAATTAAAAAATAAAAGTCGATGGACTATGGCAAGTGGGGTATCGGTGAAAAGGTCTTGCAAAATCATAGTTAGGTTTCCTTGATCATTTTCTCATTTTAACGATCATTTAGGATTTACGAGGTTTCAAAGGTTGTATTCCTTTGTGTCACATTTCAGAAAAAACGGCTGAACCAATTTTGATAGTAATTGCACTAATAGATTTGTTTTAGTCTTCCGAGTGTCACAACGGAGGCCGAATTTGAGAAAAACAAAATGGCGTCGACTGGAAGCCAATTAATAAATGAAAGTCGATAGGCTATAAGCAAGTGGGGTATCGTTAGATAGGACTTTTAAAATCACACCTAGGTTCCTCAAACCATTTTTCCGTTTAAATGATAATTTAGAATTTACGAGGTTTCAAAGAAAATGTTTAAAGCTCCTACTCATATCATCTATAGCTATCGAACTAGGTGGATTATCTCAAAACCCACTCAACCTATTTTAAAACTTATATCACTTATAGAAAGCTACATTATTAACAAGTAAAATAGGCTATATTTTATTTCCAAACAAATTAGGGATCCTTACGAAAATTGCAATAATGTTAGTTAAGTCTGAAACAAGTATAAATTGTTAAAACCCCCGACTAGAAAAAAGCTGATGACCTTCAGACGGATGAACAGATTTTCATGAAACATGGCTAAGAACACTTGGTATAAAATTATCTATGACACAAAAAATACTAAACGAAAATCGGTTCATCCGTTTGGGAGCTACGATACCACAGTCAGATACACAGATACACAGACAGACACGTTAAACTTATAACACCCCTCTCTTTTTGCGTCGAGGGCACAGAATAATATAATAGTACAGTACTGACGTAGGGTTAAAAATCATCTCATCTGAGAGCTTACGTGGCGTGCGCTGACTAAATCGTTAAAGTTACACGACAACAATGTATGGTGGAAACGTTTCTCTCAAAAAGTTCTAAAAAAAGTCCGCGATAGCATATAACTAATAACTATATTTTAAGGTTGACTCACAATAACCATTATTATGATTTTCAAATTTGGTCTAAACGGTGCTTTACTTGCGAAGGTGTTGATAATTCCTTATCAAAATAAATATCTTACTCATCTCAAGTATTTAATTTAGACAAAAATTGTACTTTGTAATAAGATATTCATCTAAATTGAATGGTGTACCATTCAATTTAGATGAATATCTTATGAGATATCGTAGAAATACAGTAACCTTCAACAGAAAATGACGCGGCCGGCAGCGGATAGGTAAGGGAGAAGGCGGGGCGTACTCTCACATATTACGGTAGTAAAATACTAAATAACTACGTACAAATTGTGTTTTTGAAAATACTTAAAAATACTTTTTTGCATTGTCAACGGGCATTTTCGTAAGTAGCCGAAGTTCATTGCCGAGGTCTCCTGACGTCGATGCGATAGGACTTTCGAAAATTAACGAGCTCATTTTTAGGAAAAATAGCAATTTACAAACTTTACCAAATTAATATTAGCATTATAACATATGAAAATATGATGATGGTTATGGTGATCACCACTCGTCATTACGAATAAATTAATCCGCTGCTTATTACTACTTCTTATACAAAATACTTATTAGTACCTTTGGTGCTACCACAGAATAGATAATAGATGCTACTTCGAGCATATAAAGCGTCGCCTGTTTACGGTAAATGCTTAACTAAAAAGTTTGAAATAAAAAAGTAATTTAAAAAGAACAAAAAACCCGACTGCTTGGATACCAAAAAGTATAAAACAAGACATGAATTGAAGTATTTCATTATTATCAATTTAAATCGTATAATATTAATAAAATGTATCAAGGCGCAGTCGCACGTCCAATAGCTAACCTTAACGTGCGACTGCGCCTTGATAAATTTTATTAATATTATACGATTTAAATTGATAATAATGAAATACTTCAATTCATTTCTTGTTTTATACTTTTTGGTATCCAAGCAGTCGGGTTTTTTGTTCTTTTTAAATTACTTTTTTATTACCCGACTGTGGAACGCACAGGGTTATGTGTTAATCCGTCTATATATGTTATCTTTTTTATCGTAGGGAGTTCACTACACGGCTAGTAATAAGTCCATTGAACGGATATAACAGCACATGACGTAGTGTCCGTGTATGTATCGTGTAATTGAAACTATTAGCGATATCGAGCGACTCGCTCCCATGTCTAGATTGCACGCGATCTTACTTTATGGGCTGCATGGTGTGTTAATTTTCACTTAAATGGATCTAGTCTGAACGGACCTCTTATTTTTTAATACTTTTATCTTTTTTTTTATCCACTACACGTTAGCCCTTGACTGCGATCTCACCTGATGGTGAGTGATGATGCAGTCTAAGATGGTAGCGGGCTAAACTGTTAGCGGCATGGAAGTTATATTAAACCCATACCCCTATTCGGTTTCTACACTGCGTCGTACCGGAACGCTAAATCGCTTGGTGGTCTTTTGCCGGTAGGGTGGTAACTAGCCACGGCCGAAGCCTCCCACCAGGCCAGACCAGAGAAAATTCAGAAATTATAAATTCCCAAATTGACCCTGCCGGGGATCGAACCCGGGACCTCCACACGTTAAGGCAACAGAGTTACACACTGCGCCACGGAGGTCGTCAAATTGAGTCATGAGTCGTCATTAATTGAGTATGAAGACCTTTACTCTTCTTGACTGAGTTAAATCCTCAAGGTATCACATTAAATTGCATGATATTTTAAGGATGTCAATTAATCGGTGAACGTGACCTGTTCCTATACTAATATTGTAAAAGTTTGGATGGATCGATAAGATAATTAATATGTGTAATTAATATGTAAACTATAGTATGTATGTTTATGTAAGTATATTTTATACTTTTGTTATTTTGATTTTATGTGCATCGACCACATGAGCTCCTAGACCCAGTGTCATCAGCTTTGTACGCTCGAGTTGTCTTTAAAAGATCACTTTAGTGATAAGGCCGCCTATGTGCATTACCACAGTTTCCTGTCTTCTGTTTTGTATGCATAATTTTGTACCTATGTGTTAAGATGCAATAAAGACTTATACTACTACTACTACTACTACTATCCTTTGATTTATCTAATCTTGCTAAATCTATAGATGAATATATATTTGTTACTAAATTGTTGTTGTACTTAATTGTTTTCTCAATACAGTCGACTGTTGTTAATTCAAGCCTGCGATAATTCAAAGTTATCACGAGTTCCCTACAAAATCTCTTTATATTTCGAAATAAATCAATACATTTTTATGCACTTGGTAATTCGAACGAAAAAATCATTGCTACGTAAGAAAACAACGCGTTAATTCGAACTCATCGGCGTCAAAAACTTGACAATGAGGGCTACCGCGTTTAAATTCGCCGCTAGGGGCGCTAGTGTAGAGTGAGGTCTACGAAATGTCAAATATCACTGGGCTTTTAACGCGAGTCTAATTATTTAGTTAATGTTATGAATATTTAGCAATAACCGATTAATTATGGAAGATGTAAAGATACGTGTCAATGAATGCCAGTGCTCTGTACTTTGACAGCGGAGCTAAGAAAAAGAGGCAAAAATAAGCGGGCTGAAAGGACAGCTACTTAATTAATACTTAATTAATTAGCTTACTTAATTCATAGGTAAGTATTTACCTGATTCCTGTATGTTTACTATTTTTAAAGAGATTTTTTTTTTCAGAAATATGCTTGTTTACCGAATTTACAGCTATATTTTAGGACCTTACTCGCAAGTGGCGCCAACTAGTGAGCATAAAAACGGTAGCCCTCATTAAAAGTTGCAGAGAGAAAGAGACAGAAAGATTGTAAGTACATTTTGAGACAAAGTTCCAGACAAGGACCAGTAACAGAGTTCTTTCGAAAGATTAATTAATTCACATTATGAATATGTACACGAATGTACCTCTATACTTTTGTCATTGTTAAAGAATAGCAGTTAATAAATAATAATAATTGATCAACACTTAATAATTCAAAGTTTTATTTATTTTCTCCCAAAAATTTCGAACCATTTCATATTTCAAACACTTGATAATTCGAATTATTTTAAGAGTCCCTCGAATTTCGAATTAAGAAGAGTCGACTGTATATATAATACCTGTTCACAATCAATCTTCTATGGAAGGTAGTTTTGCAAGCGTCAGGAATCTTTTGCCACGGCAAAAGGATCGGATCGCTCAATCCTTGGGCAGTTTCATTACCGGCCATGCATGTTTTCTCTTCTGCGTGCCATTTCCTTTTGAATTGTGAGTTTTTGTTACCTATTAAACTTATCACCGGGTTACTGCCCAAAATACCTAATAATAAGCAAAGTTTTTTGGGAACAAATAATTTTTGTAGAGTTCCACAGTTTATTTCTTTACTTTTGCTTTACGAAAGAGCGCCGCAATTCCTTGATCTCTACTAATAGGGTAATCTTATATAGGTGCACGTATAACTAATTATCCTACCAAAGTTTTTATCCCCCCTAATAACTCCCAATAAATTAGGGGCAATTATCATTGATGATGGAATAGATTTTTTGACGGAATTAAGTATCATTAACTAAACCTTGGCCGAACTAATTGCGCATTGTTCTTTATTTTTGTTCTTAAGTATATTTTATGGGTAAGATTTATTTCTTTTTATGGAGGTAGATCTGCGATGTGCATTTTTTAAAATAACCTACTAATAGAGGTTAGGCAGGTGATGATTTTTCCTGATTTGATAATTGTAGTAGGTAAAAAACGACACGATGACGACGTGGTTAGGTAGCTAAAGAAAAGACGCAACGTTTAAATTAGAATTTTACGATTAAAACTTTCAATTTTAATATTAAAATCCACTATTTCTAAAATAAGTAAATACCTCCTACTGTCCTACTAATAATACTTAAAAGAACACACAAGTGTCTCGTTTTAAATATACCACCGGCTTGGGAGTCAGGTAAAATCAAATACCCACCTACATCTGATCTTATTGATTTGATGTTACCTAACTAGAAAGATCTAGTGGGGGGTCCTAATCTTCTTTTACATTAAATAAATTTCATTTTCATTTCATAAAAAAACTTGATCAGTATCAGGGATAGATGGGTTTTCAATTTAAGCCCTATCAAAATTTAACCAACCTCATAATTTATTAGAAAATTAACACGTCAGTGGAGGGTTGTTTATAAAATCTTACACCTTTTGATGCGGTGGTACATCAATTTAACCCTTTTCGATCATCTTAACCCGTAATAAATCAGATACGTGATGGTTAACGATTAACTACCGATTGGGAAACGAAAAGGGATGATTTTAGGTAATTATACAATTATTATTATTGTGAAAATATAATTTTTTTTTTTCATAAAAACAGTCTTTTATTAAATTTTAATTTAATTTTAATGAAATACGAGTATATTTATTAAGTAATTATTAAAAATACAAATCATTAAATTCTAAATTAAACCTAAATTAAAAACTAAATTAAAAACTGAAAACTAAACATTAAAAATATCATCTATCCCGCTGCAATGAGGCAGTGTGCCCAGAACGCTGGCTGCGTTACCCCGCTGAATAGCCAAATTTATATGTTGGCCGAGGTAACTGCCAGCCCTCCGGTCACCTGTGGACTCTGTGAGACGAGAAGATAGATCCTTAAAAAAGGATCTAGCATCTTCGCCCCACGACCCCAGGGTTTCAACACCAAAAGGCACAAAAATGAAATTATTTTCAATAATTTCATACTTGCGCCTCTTGGCTCTTACTGCATTAGAGGCCGCCGCCCCCGCTGTCATGAAGGACGCCTGCAAGTGGGATAACGCTAGCGTATCCACGCATGTGGCATCGAAACAAGCGACCTTCCTTGCTTCCACGGAACAAGAGTCATCCCGTTAGGTCTCTTACCATCACTGCGCGCCAAGCCATTAGGCTCTAATACTGCAGGCACTTTAGCGGTGGCAAGAGACCTACGAATGATGTCGTTCAGGGAAGCATGTCGCGAAAGACCACCGGCACTTTTAATACAAGAAAGCCCGTGATGGCCATACGCGTCCACTGCCCCACCACAGTGGCAAAGATGTGGCTGTTGTAACTTTACTTATATATTTAAATATAATTAAATTTAAATATATAAGTAAAATAAAATGTGTTAAAAAAACTTAAATCCCTGGAGATCGTTCAGTAAGTATTATTTATTGGTGCCGTGCGGGCAGGTTAATAATACTCATTAAAAGAAAAGCTTTTAAGCTCTGAATTATAGCCTCGCAAATCAGAAGCTTTTATGTGGCTTCTATTTACTCTAATTTAGGTTACCTAGTAGATAAACCGTCACAGATCTCCTTGTACTCTGAAAAGCACGCGATAATCCTGCGCAAAACAGTACTTATCGCCAACCTAGTATTAGAGCTATATTTGTGACGTGAGACCCCAAGGAGGACTGATAGTAGTACTTAGGTAGTAGGTACTTCTAATAGAATAATGTACTTAGCTAAACTAGCTTTAGGGTATCGTACATACCTACCTAAACGAACGACGAACGAACTAAAGAATGGATGCACGAAAAAGAGCTCTAATTCAATGCTTCAATGGTTTATTTTACTTTGAAGCCGAACTTAGACGATTTGATCGGCAATTACATGATTGCATCTCTGAGAGTGACTCGTACTCAGCAGTAAACTGGAGATGGGTTGATGATGATGATCATGAGTAGGTACTCGATCTTTCCCTAAGTACCTAAATTTATTTATAAAAAAGGTGCAATTCCGGCAAGCAAAATAAAAATGTTTTCAATTAATGCGAAATTTCAATAACTGCCTTATAAACTGCATAATAGTAGTCGTAAATAATTTTCACAAGTTCCGTTATCAAAGATTATTCACCACTAAGTGAAGTTCTGCACTGAAAATAATACTTTTCCGAGCCTTACATGAGGTTTTAATGTTCCTGGTCTTAAATATCAGACCATAACACCTTTTTTGCCTTAAAAACACCCAATTATCGTCGATTGCCATCATTCGGCTTGATTTGTCTTAATGATTGTAAATTGGGAGGCAAATGTGGCCCGTGCATTATACTGCAAGGGCCATTTTTGATGGCCCCTTTCTTCCTTCATTATGTAGGTAGGCATTTAACTTCGGTTATTACGTGTTCCTATTTTTGGGCCTGGTTATTACCAATGACTCTTTTAGTATCAGGTTAACGAACGGTGCCAATCGGTTTCAAATATTTCGCGTATTGAATGCCAAATTTGGGAGATCATATTTTTTTATCAGTTTTTATTGCCGGTATAAAATGTTGCATTGGGCCCAATATTGTAATGCAGTCCGATATGGAATTCGTTTCCCTGAACTGCACTATGCGCAAGGCAGCTTGGTGAGTGCTTCGTGCTTTTCATAGATCTTCATTCATATTTAGTCCTGCAGACATTTTGAGTATCTTTTAGCTTAATTTAGAAGACAATCTTCATCATCGTTTAAAATGATGACGACGATAGACGTCCAGTAAACATAGACCATAACACGGACTTGAACTACTTCTTCGTCTTATTTTGGTTAATGGCTTTTCGTAGTGCTACACCAGCACCATGCACTTTGCCATTGAAATGCTTATGTCCAGGAACTTCGAGCCACACATGTGTGATTGTCCGTATACCTAGTTGGGGTCTTCCAACGCCGGGTTTTTCGATACAAGGTCATGATAACAGCGCTTAAACTTTAGAATCCACCACCACCACTACAGCCCATTAACGTCCCCTGCTGGGCACAGGCCTCCACTCTCATAGGAGAGAGGGAACTATACCTATTAAACTTTAGCATTATTTATCTAAAACCTTCATTCTTGTAGGTATTATGTATCAAGAGAAAAAATGTTTCCTTTATTATCTATGTCTCTGCTTTGAACCCTTGCTTGAGCTTTAAACTTCGAGCATATATTTATCAAAACTGAAAAAACAGAGATAATTGAATCTACGCTTTTTTATGAGCCAAAACTCTTTACATTAACCGAAAGAGAGCTAAAAACAACTAATGGGAAGCGAAGTTTTTAGCTTTTTTATCACCACCCTAAATAATAGTGATAAAGTGGGAGATAAAAAAAGATCCCGTAAAATAAATATATGTAGGCGGTTTATCGTTTTGATAATAAAATATCGCTTAGCACCCCAATAAACCCTCTGCTATCAGCTACAGCTTCGAGGGAGGCAAAGGTTACATTGTGTTGCTAACCTTTTGATAAAAATAAATACAGTACTAATTTCCAGTTAAAGTAGGTCAGTAGATTAGTAAGGCGCGCGATATTTTGTTATGGACACAAGTGAATACGGTATTGATAAAATGTGATATATATTTTATTAAAACAAAACTAACGAGCATGATGTTTTTTTTAAAGTATACTTACGACAAACTATTGAAGTAACATGTACTAGTGTAAGACATGATTAAACCTCGGTTCTCAATGCCACAAGCATGTGTAAGACCCTTATCATATTTTCGGATAGAATCACGAGTTAATTATTAAATTAAGAGCCAACAAGAGACACGAATCACTAACTTTCATTCAGCAATATTAAAAACATTTTAGGTGTAAGCTACAAGTTTATTTGGTATCATCTCTAGTTTGATATTATAAGTTTAATAAAAAATTGTACTGGAAATTGTTTCGATGTCAAGAAATCAACGATTCTCAAATACGACGAAAAAATCAAATCATCTAGCATGCAACCTCTAAAAGGCGTATTATCTTGGTCGAAAGGGAGCGAGTAAAAAACCGTGCGCAACCCCAACGTAGCTATTATCTTTGAACACCGAAGTCATTTTAGCCATAATAAGATAACATTAAGGAGCGACATGGACAGGCGTGCTTAAAGTTTGAGAACACAAAATGAAGGATCAAATATTTTATTTCCGAAAATAATCTAATGCGGAGGCACACTGCCAATTTATCCCGCTAGGTGACGCATCGTCGCTGGTGTTGTTTACCTGTCAAACACCATATATTTTTTACGCGATAGTTTCATTTTCTTAGAATAATTCATTTTTATGCCTAAATGTTGGGCATTCCGTTTTCCTACTGATGAGGAATGAAGAATACTATGGTACAAAGCCTTGCGCCAATAAAATTGGAAACCCAGTTCATCGGCTAGGTTATGTAGCGCTCACTTTAGACCTGCCGAATAATATGGCAAGAGCACACACTGGTTTTTTTCCCAGATTCAGTTAAAATATGACGCCTAATTACCTCAATTATGTACGCAAATGAACCTGACAGTTATCTACCAGCGAGGGTGGCGCCATCTGAGATTAGCTTTGCCTGTGCCTCCCCATTACATATAAGTATACATTTTATTTTTTATCGTGAGATAGGCTTGCGCTTGGCGACAATCATGCTTAGTGTCAAGCAATGATGAGGTTTACGTTGGAACGCGAAAATCTAATTAGGTATATCAGAAAATCAATAGAAAATTACGGTTTATTTAATTTAACACTTTAAATACTTGCATCAATAAGTACAGCTAGGTTAAAAAGGTTAGTCGACATCACACGAGACCGAAGAGCTGGCAGCTACCTCGGACAAAGAATTAGTCTAGCTAGCTATTCAAAGGGGGAACGCTGCCAGTATCTTCGGAACCTTGCCTAAAGGGACTCCTTTTAATAATATATTTTAATTATTATATTATATTTTAAAGGTTTTTTATATTATTAGTAATAATGTACCTATTTAATTTCCCGAAATAAATATTGACTATACTTACCAAAAAAAAAAGTACAGCTTCAATAACTGAATTGGTAAACTGGTAACACATTATTTGCAACTCTGTATATAATGTGGAGATTGTAAATAGTATTCTTAGCTTAATTTATACAAACTCCTTAGTATTTGAAAAGTTACAGGCACACTTTGGGAGCCTGGCCTCCTATAGCGCGTCAGCGGGACCTGTCGCTCTCGAGTAGGGAACAGGTATAACCTTTTTTTCTTGTTCCTTTTGGCGCGCGCGCACGTGTGCCTGCCGCCCCTTAATTACCAACGCATACCGTAAACAGATCTTTACGCTCCCTTAAATAAATCTTTGGGCCAATTTTTTCTTGTTTTCTTAGGCCCGTAATTTTGGAACTGGGTTCGGTTCACCGTAGAGCATGGCAGAGCGGTTGGTAGAGCTGCTTTAAGTTTATACTCGATACTTGCTACCTCCCTCTATCGATAATATTGATGCACAGAAAATCCGACATACAGGAAACCTTGAAATGACGATCTCAACGCCACATTCATAATTTTTGGTACAAAAGTCTTAAAAATACAATTTTTTATGAATGTTATGAACTTTTAAAATTAAAATTAAAAAAGATATGTTACTTATGAAAAAATTGAAGAACAATCTTATCAGGAACAAAGTAATGTTTTGAACCACAAATACAATATCGATATTTCGTCTCCAGTATCGATAATAGTCGATACTTTTTGCGGAACCCTGGAGCCGCTGAGCCAACGGTCCGATCCGAGATGATCGATGGTGAGTCGTTGTTTTCACAGTTGATACGTGAATCGCTTGAGTGTTTTTAAAACTATTCATTATGGGGCGGATGTTTGAATACACGTCTGAGTCACTTCGGACGAGGATTATTGGATTAGAGTTGATGAAATGCTGTTTCACCACGGTTTAACCTACTTATGTCTTAACTAACATTTTGGTAATCTTAGAATTTCATTCTGAGTTGTAACTTGAAAATATTTACTTGAAATTAGATGTCAGAACCTATTTTGTTAATTGTTAACCTTTTATGTTGTATTTTGTTTTCTGGTAAAAATCAGTTCATTGGCACAAGCCAAGCGCATTTTATATGTCCATGAATGTTTTATCAGTTTTTTCTTACTTTCACCATATTGAATGCATAAAATACCGACAGAATCGTCTCCCGCAGGAACTATCAACTGTCACGTAACAATGCTATCTAGCATCGGCACGTGGTTACATCGCCTTGTTTACAAATGCAGCGATCAATTTCAATGAAACGCATAGCTTAGTTTGTATGCAACTATCCTTCCGTTATCTATGATCCGTGTAGACTGTATACTGTAGACAATAGACTCAGGAACTTATTGACACAATATGAAGAGTGCGGTACGAATACTGATAGGGTGTAATAATGAAGATTCGTATTTATTTAGTTGTAATATAGTTAAGTACACAGTCGAAGGGTTTGCATCCTTGCCTGAGAGACATTCCACGAATAGCGATCCATCACTAGTTCAATATCAATAAACAAATCTATACTAATCCATACTAATATTATAAATGGGAAAGTGTGTCTGTCCGTCTGCCTATCTGTCTGTCTGCTACGTTTCTGCGCAACAGATTTTGATGAAATTTGGTACAGGGGTAGATTTTTTCCCGGAGTAATTTTCATCCCGGAAAATTAAAGAGTTCCAACGGGAATCATCTAGTTAAGTATTATAATAATGTAATAATAGATGTTTGTTACTCAATCACGTCAGAACGGCTGAACGGATCTGGTTGAAATATGGCACAGGGATAGATTATTATATTATAGATTAGGAATATTAAAGAGTTTCCGCGAGAACCAAAAACCTCAATCCACGCGGACGAAGTCGCGGGCATCAGCTAGTAACTAAATACTTGGATTGGCTTGAATGTGTCTTGTACTTTATGAACTAACTTATATACATAAAAATCATAAGTGCCTATAATTTATCATAACCTGTAGCATATTTTTCATTTGCTTCATTTCGTATATCTTCACATTTTTTAACGAGGATTTCATAAATATCCAACATCATTAGTATTCGACGTTTGAAGCCGTAACTTTTAAAATATTCCGTGAATAAAATAATATATCATCAGGGGATCTCACACGGGTGTCGTGTCAGCCGCTGACAGAGACATTCGTCCTAACTTTAATTTGATTAGTTAGCGCTCTCTCGGGTTGTATAATTTAGTTTTAACGATCTCCGGGGATTCGACGATTAGTGGAATCCTTCATCAGTTGTAATGTTTGTTTAGCTGGTGCTGTCTGCTACACGTATTTATGTGATTTTCTGTAGTATGGGTAAGTAAGTATATCGATTTTAGCCGTTCAGCCATTTGGCCAGAAACGCCGAAATGAAATTACTGCAATGGAATAATTTGTAACCCCGGCTTATTTTCAGTTTATGTACTTATCTGTAACGAGTTTATACCCGTCTATGGATGGAGGCTTTAAATGTAATTATGAAAAATTTAGGATTATAATTGTCCGGTTTTTAAGTTTCAAAGTAATTCTTTGAGCAGAAAACTATTCAATCTCCATGTCGTAGTTCCTTTGACCAGAATCATCTTGTTACTCGGAATTCGGGATGAAATTAAAGCTTATTTGTTTTATGCTCCAAATCTGCTGTCACTGTTGTTGCAAAAACCAAATACATATAATAAAAAGACTGTAATAATGTATAGTCCACGTTAAGCTGTGACAGTAAAGGTGACGGAATTGATGACTATCATGTTTATCTGATGGTTGGTTTTGTCGGTTGTGTAGCTATTGGGGTTCGTTTTCTCTTATCTTTTGTTGGTTGTCTTTGATATCCTTGCAATGGTTTCCTTTAATTAGTTTAGGATATACCTAATCGTGTTAAATGTCATTATACAAATCTGAGTTTGATGTTTAGAATAAACGTATCCTGTGCATTGTGCCGTAATTTTAAATACTTAGGTATCCTACCTACATGGATTTTATAGATTGAGGAGGGAATCACGTAGACTGTAGAGTGGTGTACCTTCCATAAATCAATACTTATATATTTGTCAAAGAACAACTTATAAAAAAATGATTAAATTTACCACAGTTCCATTAATTAAAATGAAACGTATAAGTTAAATTTAACCATTTCATAGTATTTTTTTAAAGAATTTGTTGATTTGCAATAGTTTTTGAGTTTTATCTTTCAAAAAATCTGTGAAAAGTATTCTTTTTGAATAGTTACTTATCTCGTGTTTGTTTGACTTGGGATTTTTCATAACCATGGCATTTCAATTTCAGGTGACATAGCTTATCTGAAAAAAGTATCAAAGAAGCATTTCAAAGGTTCAAGCCCCAACAAAACCCCAAGGAAAGCCTATTCTTACACATTTGCACAATATGATAATCTTGTCACGGTACACTTGACGCCAATGCTCCGACCTATTGATCAAGGATCAAGGATTACGATGTTTATCAATATTCCTCGCAAATATTTTGTATCGCAGCATAATTGTGTTTGTCGAACATCTTGCGTGACAATGACGACATAATATTTGTATTGTATAAGATTAAGATACAAGAAGATCCCTCACGTGATTGTACCTAACATCTTGATCAGATTTTTTAATGAATCTTTCCGGGTTATTTGTTTGCAGATCTCGTGGGTCCAGTTACGTGTAAGACAGTTAAAGTCACGTTGGGGCTACGGTTGTCGCTCCGACCAGCCCTTGGCGACCTGGGCGGAGTTCTAGCCTTCTGGAGCGAGCTTGGATGGCTATAAGAGTGAAGAATCGGCGGGGAGAGGCATTGAACGCATAACAAACTAGAAGTTTAAGTGCGGAAACCTGCCTAGGTGGAAGACGAATATTATATGGTTCATCACTACAGCCTATTAACGTCCCACTGCTGGGCACAGGCCTCCACTCTCATAGGAGAGCGGGAATAAGAGCTTTTTTTTTTTTTTTTAATACTATCCCTCTAACATGGTTAGAGCCTGTCTTTGCTCTGCTATTTTGTCTACTCTTTCATACCATTTCTCGCACGTATGCCTCTCGCACTTTCATTCCTCATACTAAGTCTTTCTTTCATTCTTCCTCTTTCGTGCTATGGGTGGGTTCCCTTCCTATTTGCTTATCTATCTCTACGGGGTCTTTATTTCATACTTTATTTATAGTTACGTATTACTTATGTCTATTTACACTTTTTATTTTTATTGGGTTTTATTTAATGCTTTTATTTACAATGACATATTATACTTATATTTAGTTACAACAAATATTTTAAAGCAATTTTTCATATTTACAGATTGATAACTTAGCAATGGACTATTGCTAATGATTATCTATTTTACAAAGTGTCTATCCCAATTACTTACTTATTTTCTATGCTGGTTACAAATATACAACTATATCTATCCAGCATATCTTATTTGCTATTTCTTTTATTGACTATTTTACATATGTATTTACAAAATTCTAGGAATACGGCTCTATTTTTCTTATTGCTTATAATATCGTGTATATTATGTATCGATAGCTTGATTCCCATTTTGTTCTCCACTTTCATTCTGTCATATAGGTGGACAGGACAGTCGAGTAGGAGATGGAAGACAGACTCAGACTCCCCGGGGTCGCAGATGCACGACGGACTCTCCTTACACTTGAAGCGATGCAAGTACTCGGAGAATCCGCCATGCCCCGTCAACACCTGGGTGACGAATCTGTCCACCTCTATTTTTCTGATGATCCAGTAGGCCGCTACCGCGTCAGGAAAAAATTTTTTGGTGACGCTGGCCGTTTCGCCGGCTCGGTATCGGTCGTTCCATTTTTCGAGTGATCGTGCTCGAATGCTCCGCTTAATATATGATACGGGACAGCTGTCGTAATCAAATTTGCGCTTCAACTTAAGCGCAGCCTCCTTGGCCAGATGGTCGGCACGCTCGTTACCCTCTAGCCCTGCGTGGGCTTTGATCCAGAACAAACTTACACATTTGCCCTGGAGCAAAGCGTTTCGCAGGAACCCTCGCGCCTCTACGGCCAGGGGGTGAAGGGCTTTGGGGTTTTGTAGTGCTTGCAGTGCCGACAATGAGTCGGAGTAAATACCGACTGTTCCGGCCAAGTTTTCTGCGGCCATCCGTGCCGCCCGGCATATCGCCAGGAGCTCCGCCTGGTAGACCGTACAGTAGGACGGCAAAGCAAGCTTGAGGGTTTTGGTTTCGGCGGCGCCACTCCATATTGATAGCGCCGCTCCCACTTTGCCCTCAATCTTGCTGCCGTCCGTATAGATGTTAAAGTCATGGCTGTTATTGGCCGTAAGTTGCTCCTGGTCCACAAGGCACTTAAACTCCAGGTCGAGGTGACCAGCGGGATGCGGAGACCGCAGAGCTGAGGACACCCGCTCCACCTCCCGATCTCCTATCTCTCGCTGGGGCACCCCCCTCTTCGCCTCGTATAGCGTCGCGGCTTCGCGGACGCGGAGGTCGAGAGGGAGTATCCCAGCGAGCAACAGGGCCGAGTTCAAGGAGACGGTGCGGTATGCCCTACAAAGCTTCTGTGCGAAGCCTCGCTGGATCACGTTCAGTTGTTTCTGGATACCGAGCTTATCCACGGCGGGCGCCCATACGCCGGCGGCGTACAAGATCACCGGTTCAACCACCGCTGTGTAAATAGTGCGGATTACCTCTGGGTGGAGACCCCAACTGACCTTGGCCGCTCTTGCTAACTGGTGGTAAAAGGCAACCGCGCGTCTGCAGACACTCGCTACGTGGGCGTTAAATGTGAGTTTTCGGTCTATGATGACCCCCAGCAGCTTAATCTCGTTCGACAGGACAATGTCGACCCCGCCCATGCGAAGACGTGGGTCGTCATACTTCAATTTGCGCGTCATAACCATTGCATTGGTCTTATGAGGCGCAAATCGCAGCTTATTTGACTCTCCCCACGCTCTCACACGTTCGAGAGCGGCATTGGCCCGTTGTTCGATATCAAGTGCCGTCTCGCCCTCAAACACCAACACCACATCGTCAGCGAATGCCTGTGCGTAAACGCCTCCGATCTCCAAATCCCGAAGCAGTGGGTCCAAAAGTAGGTTCCACAGTATCGGTCCACCGATGGACCCCTGCACGCACCCCTTCCCAGTACCTATTCCGTGTTCCTCGCCACAGTATCGGACTCTGACGCTCCTGTCGCTCAGGTAGCTGCCCAAGAGCCGCCGGATGTTGATGGGGCACTTCTCCTCAGACAGTCTGACTCTGATTTTGGGCCACCAGGCATTGTCGAAGGCGCCCTCTATATCCAGTGAAACTAAGACAACAATTCTCTTCCTCTCCAGATTGTGTCTGATGTGCTCCACTAGGGTGTAGAGGGCGTCCTCGGTGCTGCGTTGGGGCATAAAGCCGAACTGGCGAGTACTAATCTTGGGTGCAAGATGGAATTGCATTCTGGCGACAAGCATCTTTTCCAAGATCTTCCCGAGTACCGGAAGGAGGCCAATAGGACGATACGACTTTGGTGCCGTATAGGTGGTCTTCCCTGGCTTACGAAGAAAGATCACCGTGGCCTCCTTCCAGGCCCCGGGAAAGTGGTGGATTTCTAGACACCGGTTGAAAAGGCACAAGAATAGGTCCGGGTCTAGGTTTATCGCGTGCAGGCATATATCTGCGGTGAAACCATCCGCTCCTGGAGCCTTCTTCGGGTCGAAGGAGCGACTCGCCAGCTTCAACTCCAATTGGGTAAAGGGGGGGTCCCACCGCTCCGAAGAATTCTCGCTGTCCATGAGCTCGGCCAGGACCCTAACCCGTCGGTGCTCTTCGGAGTCATGCTCTTCGGAGTCCTCGGGGTAAAAGGTCTCGGCCATAAGTTGGGCCGAGCCCTTGGCATCAAGTTCCATGTCGTTCAACACCAGTGGCGGGTCCTCCTCACGTTTGACTGTCCTGCCCAACACCCTGTAAATTCCCCCCCATAGAGACTCCCTGTCTTGTTTCTCACAAAATCCCTTCCAGGACCTGGTCTGTGCCTCCTTTTCCTCGGTCTCGTACTTGGTTTTTGCCTCCAGGTACTCCTTAACCACCTTTGGGCGTCGGATCGGTGCCGCGCACCGAATCCTCCTCCTTTTGGTGGCCACCTCGCGCTTCAGCGCCGCCAACTCCTCGGACCACCACGGCACTGCGAGTGTGTCCTTTCTCTTGATTTTAGGAATTGCGTACTCGCTCGCTTCGGTCAGTGACTGCGTAAGTTCTTGTATAGTGTTATCCAGTTGTGTAGCTGTAGTAGTGTTTTTAATGTTTGTGACTGTAATGTTTTTGGATTGCAAAATTTGACCCAGTTTCTCACGAAACCGGGTCCAATTGGCTTTCCGTGTGTTGTATGTGCGTGTTGTGTGCTTAATGTAATTGTGTCTGACCCGTTTCAAGTGTAATTTAAAGGAGATGCCATTGTGGTCCGAGGTAGTTAGATCTTCGCGCACGCACCAGCCGTCCACCAGATCGAGGAGGTCGGGCGACGCAGTTGTAATATTGACGTAACTGGTATATCTTTGTCCGCCTCTTATGACGTCAAAGGTGGGAATTTCCCCTTTGTTGAGGATAACCAGACCGAGATCCTCCAAAGTCCCGCGCAGTTCTTCCCCGCGGCGGTCTGTTACAGGACTGCCCCACCAAACGTTCTTGGCGTTGCAGTCACCCGCGACTATCCATCTCTGAACCCCCAGCTCGAGCCGAATCCTGCGCAGATGCGACAGATACGAGTCCATCGCCAGGTCGGGCTCGAAGTAGAGCGACACCAGGGCGATCTCCCAGGCGCTGGTTCGGATCCCCACCACCGTGATGTTGTTCGTGGTGAGTTTTGGGTACTGTGTCACGTGGAGGTCAGCATCAAAGACTATTATTGCTGCCTTTACAGTACCATCGCCGTTGTCAGCGCACTGGAAGACCCTGATCCCGCTCCGACCCGATACCCTGCGCTCTCTGCCGACATAGGGTTCCTGCACTAGCGCCACCTGGACTCCGCGTTTCTCGGACTCGAGTAGGAGCTCAGTGAGTGCCAGTTTCTTGCGTTGGAGGTTTGCCTGGAGGAAATGGAGTGCCACTGTGTCCACCGGCGCAACCTTAGCAATAAGCTACGGTAGAGCGGGCGAGGTCATCCCACCTTTTCCTAACAGGGCAGTCCTCGCTGAAGACATTGTGCTCCACATTACCGAGCTTCGCCTTACAGCAGTTTCTGCAGGAGGGTGGGGACCCCGCCAGCCACTCCGCACACTTGGGCCTAAGGTGAGGCCCACCACAGTGGCTGCACAGGTCTACTGCATCCTTACAAAATTTCCGCCCATGTCCATAGCCCAGGCATCTAGTGCACTGGACTAGTGGCGATTGGTCCTCGGCTCTCACCCTCTGGAGATCGATATGCACCGATCCCAGACCGGTTATTCGGCTCCAGAGGGTGGGGGAGGTGCCAAGAACCACGTGGGTCACGTGCGGATTTCTTGCCCTTTTTCGGTATTTTACTTGGATCCGGTCATCCCCGCGATCGAGGCCACCAAAGAGCTCCCGGTTCTGGTTCCTCAGGGCCCTCACGATGTCGTCGTCGGTATTAACCGACAGAACGCCCCTCAGGACCAGGAGCGGGTCCCTATTTTTGATGTCCTCGACCACGAGGCCTGTTCCTTCACCAACCAGTCTGTCTTTAGCCTTAGTTCGCTCCTCCGCAGTCTCGAAGCCCATGATAACTTTTCTGTCTTTCGCTTTACGGACCCGTTCTACTTTTACCCAGCCCTCTTTCGCATCCATTGTCTTGCGCACCCGTCCAAGGACTTCTTCCCCTGTCTCTTTGTCATCCCTGGATGTGACGACCATCGAATGAAGAGCCGCGGGCTTGGCTGGTTGCTGCCACCTTGCAGCGGTCACATTGGCATACGACCGCTGTTGGCTCGATAGCTGTTGCAGCTTGGAGTTCCCTCAGCCTCTTCGTGTTTTCCGTTAGGAGCCGAGAATGCTCGTCGAGCTTGTCACTCAGACCGGAATCCGGGGCCACCGTGAATGTAGAGTCTACGTCTTTAGTCGGCGGCTCCACACCCCCGGCGCCCCCGGCCCCCTTCCGAGCACTCCCGGCCTCTAACGCCGCCTCGGAGGCTGCCAGGAGCTCCCCGAGCCTATCAAGGACACCTGAAATGGAGTCTTTATACTCCTTTTTCAGATTCCTGGACAGGTCCAGCGAGATCCTTGCCTCGGCGATGCACGCCGAGGAGGAATAAGAGCTTAGACCCACCACACTGCTCCAATGCGGGTTGGCGGGCTTTAACGACTATTATCATGTTAGTGATAATAACCGGGACCGACGGCTTAACGTGCTCTCCGAGGCACGGGGGTGAAACACCGCCAACTTCCAACTCCGGGCTTGCACTGAGAATTTCTTAATTGAAAAACCTAATACCTAACTTTTTATGCCCGACCGGGAATCGAACCCAGGACCTCGTGATCCGCAGTCGACTATGCTAACCACTAGACCAACGAGGCAGTCAGAGTTATATTATATGGTTACGGTAAAATTTTGACCGTCGGGATCTGATAGCTTTGAAGCCAAAATTTTAATGGAGTTATTTAGCTAAGACTTACTCACCTAAAAACAACTTGTACCACCACGTCAAAACTATATCAAGCAGCTCTAGAGCAGACAATAAACTGTCAAGCAGCTGGTAAGATGTTAATTTTTTTGTCTCCATCATCATCTCGACTATTGAGCATGAGACTCCTCTCAGATTGAGAAGTGTAGACCATGTCCGTAGGCCGTGGATTGGCAGGTACACCTTTCATAAAGTTTTGGGAACATTAGAACTGAAGAACACAACAACATGAAGAACTGCATGTTTCCTCACAGTGAATTCCTTCACCGTGATACACAAGTGATATTATTTAATTGCTTAAAAGTCAGATACAAAAGTTAGAAATTTTTACGCGAGGATCTAACCGCCGACTTCCCACTTAGAAGACTTACATCTAACCCACTAGGCTATAGAGATTACATTACAGGCGGTAAGATTCTGTCATATAATATTTTTTCTTATTTATTTTTTAATTTAGGTACTTTACGAGCAAGAACACCTTTATCATTGTGTATTATAGAGTGCATAATAAACATTTTATACTAAAAGCCCAATAAAAGGACGACACCAAGCAATGGGGCGAATCCTAAACCCGCGTTATCTGCTAGATACGATCTCTACCGGTCCATTGGTGTAGAGTTACAATACCAACTATGCCCAAGAAAGGGAATTGTATGAAACTTAACAATTCGTTTTATTTGACCCACGAATGTAAAATTCACGCGTGAATTAATTTCCTTTACGATCTTACAAAAATATAAGCTTTTTGTATGAGGTTATCTTGTATGGATGTTTTAATAAAAGATTTGTATTTTGTATAAAAAGTGAATGCATGGTGTGACGGTGCAATTATTTGCTTATAAGTTTAGAGCAATACAGTTTGGTTGGTTAGACAGTAACCTTTATATTTCTAGTACTTTTTATACAAATAATATATAGCTACCCTGTTACCCATTCCTTAAAAGTCTTTCTTGTTCAATTTTACAGGAATTCTAACTTGTCAGCGTATTTTTTTTTTTTTCACTGGAAAACTGTAATTATGACAACCAAACTAAATCAGTAAAGTATCCTAATTACAATTTAATACCAATTAAAAGACCGTTAGAACACACAGGTCGTGACGTTGACCAACCTGTTCATTTTTTCCAACTTTTTTCCTAACCTCGCCAGAGCCAGGGTTTAACCTACCTTCGGAAAGCTTCAGTAGGTATTTCACTAACACAACATGTAGGTACGTACAAAGGTGGCTAATATATTCCCTTTGAAGATATTCATAGATATGCAATAAGTACAATATGGTAGAGTAAATAATTTCCTTTTATTTCCTCTTCCTATTATGGAATATGATTTCAAAAAGCGAATTCCTTTATTGCGCAATGCGCATACGCATACCGCCCGCCCCTGTTCCGCGGCCTCACTTACAAATATTTTGGAAATATTTCTCCAACTTGTCGGCGTTTTATCTACCGCTTCTTTCCGTTTAGTTGCCTATGGGTTTTAGGACCCATAAATTCTTAAATAACAAAATACACCAGGTCATTGCAATTTCAACAATTTTCCACTCCAATATGGAATATTCTGAATTGAATCATACTTGGCACTTACATCGTTTTAAAATAATTTGTAAATTATTATCTAAGAGCAAAATCTTCACGAAAAACTAAAAATGGTTGCGTGCAAAAAAAGAACGATGTCGGTATACCGATAGGGCTGTCACATAAATCTCAATTTATTAACTAATAATTTAATTTTAATAATCTATAATTGATACAGTGGCTATTAATGTTTTAGAATTTATAGCTGTTCTTTAGTGTTTTTATGAAAATGAATGGTTTTTGTTTTGAAGGTTTGAAGGTATAATCTTAACTTGCGAGTCATCATAATTTTGTATCCTTACTGAACCTGTTATAAATCTGTATGTCTGTCTGCTATCTTTTCACAGCCCAATTGTTTAACCGATTTTGACTGAGATAGGAATTAAAAAACCCGTTGGATAAAAAAATCCAAAACGACAAACTGTCGGGCATTATCTGTACATAGTTAAATGAAATTTCATTCAAGGCCTCTGTATCTATTATCGCTCTAAATAATTTAAATCAGCAAATGTTTGTAACGACAACGTAATTATAAACAACTAGCTGATGCCCGCGACTACGTCCGCGTGGATTTAGGTTTTTTGGTTCCCGCGGGAACTCCTTAATTTTCCGGAATAAAAAGTAGCCTATGTTTTAATCCAGGTTATAAGCTCTCTATGTTCCAAATTTCAGCCAAATCGGTTCAGTAGTTACGGCGTGAAAGCGGAACAAACATACAAACAAACTCACTTTCCCATTTATAATATTAGTAAGGATTGTCAAATTTTAATTTTATATAAATATTACACTAATAGGCATTTGAAGGTAGTTGTTTTTTATTATTTGTAGAAACAGAGAAAACAAATTAAAACAAAATAAGTTTCGAGAACCCAAGTCCCCATAAACAACGCCTGTCAACCCTAGTTTATCTCCCATCTCGTGCCACGTAATTTGACACTTTTCTCTGACAAAGCCCAAATCTCGACAGACAGACCTATGAACCGACCCGCAAAAACCTTTGACGACTTACAAAAAGCAATTAGTGTTTTTTGCGCCACAAAATTAATATTTACGGGAATGTAGGAACTTGGGGCATGAAAAAATAACCCCAGCACGTGTTAAATGAATATGCGGACTGTAAAGTATGTCTTATTTTTCATAATTAGGCCGTGAAGTTTTCGATAGTTTAGAGAATTTTGGAACGGGAAATGGATTAGGGTGGTCTATTCGTTCGTGTTTGGACATGGTTACCTGATAGATAATTAAATTGGTAGGTACTTATACATATTTTAAAATTGGAATAAAATGGTTTTAAATTTGAAAAATACTATTTTATTAAAGGATTGTTATCTTCGTTTTATTCTATTGTAATTTTTATTTTTGTATGAGCTTACCGATTGTTGTACTGTGGGCAAATCAATCAAACATCAATAGGTGTTGACCCTATGCCTGTACTATTCAGTATTCTGTGCATTGATGTGGAATTTTAGTACCTACTGTGCCTTAACGCCTATTAGGTATTCACGTAGACTGACAGCGTAACTAGCAATTATTGCTTCTGAAATTAACAGTTGAAACATTTCATTCCCAACTTTATTATATTTCAGATTTTTCAGCATTTATAGGTATACGTATAAATGTTCTTATTGGCGGATCTAAATGTATCAATATAGTTATTCACACCACTCGCTCAACAACACCTTATTACATGGCCTGTTATCTAAGGTTAAAGTAAGACATTAAATCCCTAGGGTTATAATGTTGTACTGAAATCCATTATTCCCTAGGGTTATAATGTGATTTGAATTTATCTGAAGCAAGATCTGAAGGAAATTCTATTCATTCCAAAGAGGTTTTATTCATAATTCTTATTGCTATATCCATAAAGTCTAATTTCGGTAAACAGAATGTGTTCTCAGCAGGCGCGGCCAACTCGATTTTCGAAAACCGAAGCCGTGGCCCACTAGATTCGCACTGACGACATTTGTTTGTCAAATCGAGTAGGCCACGCTAGCTGAAAGAAGTGGTTGTATCGCGAGGTGTAAAAAGTAGAGTATTCACCGTAGGGGTAATGCTGTATTAATCTTGGGCGCCCCTAATTCCCGCGCTACTCTCAGGATTCTAGATGCAACACCCTCGCTACGCTCGGGAGTTACTCTAAAATCCCTCGTTCCGCTTGGGATTTATCCCGGCGCCCGTGACATAATACATCGCATTACCCCCGTGGTGAATAATCTACTATTATTAGATATACCATCGATAGGTATAAAGAGGTTGGCGGGAGGAGGGACCGTAGTGGGACTTGTTATGTAAGGGTGATGTTCAGCAGTCAAGGTCCACATGCTGAAGTGATGATGAATGGTGATGATTATAAATGCAGGGGATCGTTTGTATGTCGGTTTGTCCTTCAATAACGCCGCATCGAAACAACAGATCGATGTGTTTTTTCATGGTTTTAGTTGAGGTCCTAGGAGAGTGACGTAGGCTACTTTTACCAGAAAATCAAGTTTAGCTGGGTATTTTAAGTATAAATCTATGCGGAGGAAATTGCGGGCATCAATTAGTAAGAAGTATTAATAATAAAGTTTAAATTAAAATAATTAATTCAGTATCTAAGGAGCGTTCAGTACGCGTTCTTTCAACAATAAAGTATCAAAGGAATATTTTTCGCTTGCAATAAGTATCACAATAAGTACCTATCACGTACCTACACGTGAAATCATCAATCAATTTTCCCATAATAAAATATCGAGATAAAAATATCCCGAAGGCGATACGCGATCCGTATCTCGTAATCCGAACAGGAAGCTCATTGTCGAACACCAGATGCGAAATTCCGTACACCGTTGTACGAAGCTTCTAATTGTTGTGAGGAACGTACAGAATAGTGCACTTGTGGGCGTGGTCCGATTGTGCATTCCGATCTAAGGTTCCGTCTTCCCGATTGTTCTGACAAAAATGGTGTCAGACAGTTACCTATGGCCTTTGTAGGTTTGCGCACTAAAATTTGATATGTTGCTGTATTTTTTTTTGTTTAGGTGTATTATTTTGGCAGATATAAGCAGCCTTTTTGTGTTAGTTGTATAAAAGAAATGTAGGATGTATGGTTTTCGGTCTTCGCCTGAAAGAAAAAAACATGAACGTTGCTAAAATGATGATAAGCTTGCTTCTACCTACTTCACTTATAAACCAGCGCTGCAGCTTGTTGAAGTATGATGATGAGTGAGCCATTTACAGTTCACAGACGTCATTAAATTGAAATAAATCTTAATTTACAAAAAATATAATGTCAAACACTGTATTCGCATAGACACATTCCGGATCCAAAGGTGCCAACCCGTTGCTATATCGAAAAAATCCGAATTGAATTTCAAAAAAGGAACACAGAATGAAGTAGCTCAGGCGGCAAATTGATATCGAAAAAGGATTTTCTACTGTTTTGAAAATAGAACGTGCATGGCGGTGTACTTTGAAAAGGATTACGTTCGGGAACTCAAACCTTTTAGGATTGTTTTTACAGCTTTACGGAACTCTTTGTCGGTTTTAGGAAAGATAGAATGAAACTAAATACAATACGGAACGTTGCATCGTGGTCCTTTCGCAAAAGCGCCCATTTTACGGTTCTTGAATGGTCCTTCGGTTCCTTTGACGTTGGAGCTACGTGATTGTGAAAAGCCCTGTTTCTGTTTTACGGTCTTAGATCGTCAATGGGGCTGCAAATAAGCGTTTACGATTCGTATACTAGACGCGCTACCTTATTTTGTTTTGTGCTCGCACCCACAACACTTGTAAGTCGTACCTACCCTTTTTATTATTCCTCTGAAATGGTTCTAAGAAATCCTTTGTCTTATTTCGTGAAACGCCTCAAATCTGCCTATTTCGTAAGCAACGAAGCGATACTTAGTAGCCTATTATTGTGGTAGTAAATAATGATTTGTGTACTTATTTATTACTTTTTAAAAACGCGTGTCCAAAGTACTTTAAGTAAAAGCACACGTACAGTTAATTTCATTACCCAAATACCCAGTCCCCATTGTTGATGTTGATTTTTGGAAAATCCTTATCTAGTACACACCTATTAAGTAGCTTTTAAGTATATATATACTTAATCTATCTTTCAAGATCGTTTCTTCGTCGGTTTGTTATAGTTTTGTCTTAGTAGGTACCTGCTACCTAGGTAGATTTAGGAATAGGTATAGTTAGTGGCGTCAGGACTTTTTATTATTTACGCGAAATTCCTCAATCCTTCACTAATTGTGGATTTGGGAGCAGTGGCCTCTAATGATTTAGGAAAGATAAAAATGTTACAAGCATCCGCGAAACGCAGGTAGCTCGAAGGTTTTATTTATTTAGGGTTAAAACAATATGTGATTATTATCTTGGAAATGGCTGCTTTAAATCTATGCTATAATAATATGGATTTTTAGCTGGGTAAGTACATAACTCTAGACAATAATACTATGGGTCTGACAAAAAAGTCAGGGTCACTCAGCGAGCGATGGAGAGGGCTATAGGGGTACTTGGAGTAGGTATACCTACTACGTGATCAAATCAGAAATGAGGAGATCACCGACATAACTCGACGAGTTGCGAAGATGAAGTGGCACATAGTACCGAGGAAAGTTTGGCTCCTAAGGTGCTGGAGTGGCAACCCTTGACTACAGCGTAGCGTTATCCAAACCCCCCCTGGATCAAGCGAGACGAGGTGTAAAAAAAAGTTTTCAGAATATTGTTGTATGGACGTAATCCTCTTCAATTTTTCAAAAGCCCTTCTAAAATGGAACTTTTGGATAAATTATTTTAATTTTAAATACCTATTCAAGTCGACCATTTTGAATTCACGTCGAAGGTATGTCATTGGTTTCCTGTATCAATCATAAATCACCGATTCTATATTTTTGGACAAAAAAGGATCTCCAGATTTTTTAGCATAACCCACTCGAAATAGCCGGAAGACATATGCGCACAAATATTTAAAAGTGGTTCGCCTACGGACATTTTTTTCGACTACGAACTTTTTATCTAAATTTATTTAATGGTTACTAAGTATAACTTCGACCCTTCTTCACAAAGACTTCGGGGTCTGACAGATTAGCGTTCGCGTCAGCAGCCATTTTTTCGCCTCTAAAGCCTTTTTTGTTATTTTTGTGACAAGGACATTAATAAATAACGAATAACCTAATAAAGCGGTTGAAAAAACTGTTCCATTTTCAACTTTTGAGCCGGGGATTTTTTGCGGACGCCCTTTTCTAATTTCCAATTTTGAAATCGACTTACAATATTTTATGATAATTTTTCATATTATTCTTTATTCGATTTTAAATTTTATTAAACCACTGTGGCGCAGATTTTTACATATACATAGGATCGTCATGACGCATGAGTCACCATTAATTTTATTTATTATGGTAGACACCTGCGGAGACACTCATGCAAAATGTAGGTAACTAACTAACAATAGATCTAACATAAGCTGACCGCAGTTTCTTGTCGTGACTTTTCGCGGTTTTCCGCCAGTATATTCACAGCACAGAGGATAATACCCATGAGGATAATAATTATACCTAACTAGGTATATTCATTGCATTTCATAGGAAACGTCGGTCTATCGAAGTAACACCCGCGTCCTAAGCCGAACAATATCAAAGATCCAATTGTCATGAAATAAATTGTGCTGATTGATATACCACCGACAAACTCAGTTGTCGTATCCTTACAATATGCCAAAGCCCCGAATATGCCTTCCAAGTGTGCCCTATAAATAATACATTATACTCTTCATTGAAAAGATTCCCAATGTAAAGCTTTAAGGTTGGATGATCTCTTAAAATAACAAGTGTTTGCTTCAATGATTATCAACAATACATATACCTTTAGCTGCCTTATAAAAGCCTTCTTATGACACAGGAGCGATTAAATATCCTTAAAAACACGACGCGTCATTCCAAATTGAATTCAAAACTTAAAGCTTTAAAGTTTATTTCAATTTGTACGTTCTTGTATCATCATTCGAAATACTCCAATGCAAAGTAAACTTTATTATTATAGAGATATAGTTGATTTTTATTATAACAGCGATTTTGTGAAAAATACTATAGAATAGTTTCCAAAGGTAAAATGCGCGTGAAACATCACGGCCAAGTTGGTTCACCATAACATAAAGAAACATTCAACTATTGATACTTCGCTATTTAAATGGTTTTACACATTCATAATATGAGAGACGATAAATAGATTCTATTGTGATGCAGTTTTTATATTGTTCCGAGGTATATTGTATGAAACTAATGCATTTAATTCTATTTTCAATATTTAGACGATCAGTTTTGAGGGTGCTTATGTTATTAGAATTATGAATATTGGTTAGGTATAATATGTAAGTTGGTATTAGAGGATTATAGATATGATATTTTCAAAGAACAGAAATGTAAGGGAAGTCTACTTGAAGATAACTTAAAAACAAGACAGCCATTTGATTTTATATACTTCAGTTGGGAGTTGCTACTTAGGTATAGGTATTATTTTCGCTAATAATTGAAGCCCCTTAAACTTTCAATACAAATATGGCTTACAATTATAATTTTATTAAACTGCCTTAGATATTAACCTACTTACATATCTAGAACTGCCACCTTTAATCACTTGTGTGAAGCAAATATAATTTTAACTTTACATTTACATCAGTCGTATAGAAACTACAGAATTCATAATTACGTATTTAGTAATGTATTTAACTCACTGAAAAAACGATAATTTGCACACTTCACGATTAGATATAGCAGCTGTGTCGTTAACTGTCGAGTACAAAACGCAAAGTCATCGAGAATCAGTACAAAACTACAAAGTGTAACCGCCCAAGCAATCAATCTCACAAATTGGTGGAATCCTACACACTCTTTATAATTCTAAACTGATCTCCGCCTTGCTTTCTTGCGTTCCGCCTTTCACGCTTTGAGATGGTCTGGACTTTCAAGGACCGGTAAACATCAAAGGCGACAGGATACAGCTGGATTTGTTAAAATGTTATATCTGTTATGTTATGATTAAAATCTGTGTTCATAATGCTTCACACTTAATCGTTACGAAAAGAATGTTGTATGAAATAGTTTAACGCTCATGCTCTTTAGTTAGCATCTAGATTCTAGACCATGAGTAATGTAGAGTAGTACTGAAAATATCTGTAGGTAAATAGCGTAATATTATGTTACTAACAGATATAATACAATAATAAATAAATAAATAAATATTTTCAGTAAATAAAAAAAGGTACACAAATAGTTACATTGTAAGGCACTGATCTTTACCATCACGTAAAATAAGATATTGTGTTGTAAGGGAACATGAGCACTACGATCAACCATTTCATTAATATGAATAGGTACGTACCTATCCGTTTATATTTTAGTTCATGATTATTTTTTTCAAATTTTCAGAATAAGAATTATTTATTGCATGATGCACATAATATTACACAGGTAATAATTCATAATTAATTTAGAATCTGATCGATTATAATTAATCAAATTCGTTACTTTTAAAGATAAAAGTCCCTGTACATTCTGTAAGTTTGAGGTGCAGAGAGACATTTATAAGATCAACGATATTGTAAATTAATGCAGGCAATTTAATGTAATATTTCACTGTAAAATAATTCTTATAAATGATAATCACTAAGCAGGTGCTAAAATCTTCGAGTGTAAGTCTCCGCCTATGTAATTAATCACGCAAATTGCTCCAAACCAAATAATATAGCGTCGTACCCGCCCTAGGTATCGCGAGCCCCGCCCTATCACGCCTGGAATACGCAACACATTTCTAGGGCGGTACGGGTAAATTGTTTGGTCAAGATCACTTCCTTTTGTTAAATGCAGCCCTTCTAGGAACGTTGCTCTTGGGTTTTATGTTTCAGATTGCGATATTCCACTGAAGAATTGGTTTTCAAGCTAATAGGTATGAATATCTACAAGTACATGAGTGATTTCGATAAGTGGAGAAAGGGACGATTATTATGTGAATTTAAATAAATGTATCCTTAATTATAGTAAAGCCTATAAGAAAATCTATAGATTTTAGAGCACGTTAAATGGAGGTTGCATTTTCATAACCAAGATATTATTTATTCCAGTAAGACTATAATCAAGTTTTTTATCTGTCTTGTGAATTTATGACTATGAATTTGTAAGGAGTATACCAATGATTTGGAAATTTCTTCTTACGAAGAGGAAACAATAAAAACAAAATTTATTCTTCAGCAAAAGGTAAATAAAGTAAACAGGAATACAAGTAAATAGGTACATAGCTGAATACACAAACGAATGTATATTAGAAAAAAGTACTAAGTACACTTCATTCTTGAAAACAGCGGGATGTCCATTCTAAAATATTATGCATTGCAAAGTGAAAACCGTTAAATGCAAAAACGTATTGATTGACACAAATACTTGACAGCCGTCGCGAAACAAACCAACACGAGCTCTCAATTTTAATGTGCAGTCTCCTTTAAACCTGAGCCCGAATAGTCCAAGAGATGGTTGCAAACAATATTAGGTAGCTATACATTTCCTAACAATGATTATTTACGTAATAAGATAATAATATAATTCAAATAAGTAAGGTGTTCTCAGGGTTGTTGGTAAGCTATTAAAACCATTACCAAATATACTGTGAAAATATTTGTGTAAAGTAGTAAATTATTCCAAATATAGCCGAAGCCATATACCCTGTATAGCCATATAGTATAGACAAAGCTGTGACTAAAATTTAAATTTTTTTAGAATGTAATTTTAAATTTCTAGCTTTAGATATTGTATTAAAAAAGGTCGTAAACCATGATACATCCTCGTTTAATAAACTGACAGTTCCAAAGGAACTTGTACGCAGTTAAAAGTTGCACTTATAATAATAAATGTTATGAAATCCGAAAACTTGCCACCGTCTCCCGGAGCACTGCAGCCCTTATCTTCAGATCTCACGTCCTTATCTCAGATCTCGAGTATGAAAGGAGATGTTATCAGGGCTCTGAGAGGGTCTCATCCCATACGGGCAGACACAATGGGTCCAAATCAATGAAACACGTGGATGGCTATTCACGCCGTATAAATTGGACGTTCCAAACAATATTTTTTTAACGACTTGTAATATCTTTTAGTTTGGTCTCTATTGTCTGTAAAATGAAAATAATAGTCAGTAACATAAAAATATAGCTAGCCAAAGTAGTTAAGTAGTGACACAGTATGTCCTCTCCTAACCTAAGGTTAGCTGTAATTCTGATTTCTGTCTCTATTTGATAAAGTTGTCAAAAGTTGAAAGGTGTCTTTATCTTCAAATAATATAAAAGCGAGAGTGTGCCTCTTTGCTGTTTTTCCTGACAATCACGCCGCAAATCGCAACAGAGCAACGGATCGACGTGATATTTTTGCATGGGTACGATAGATGAGAACCTAGAGAGAGCCTTAACCTACTTAATATCGGTAAATCAAAGAGTTAAAAAAATATTGAGAACTAGCGGATGCTCGCGACTTCGTTCGCGTGGTATAAGTTTGTTTTCCCACAGGCACTCCTTAATTTTCGGGGATAAAAAGCCTATACCACTCTTCAGGTGCAACTACCCGGTAAAATACCCGTTGCTCTGTTGCGGCGTGATTGAAGGACCAACTCTCTATTTCACCCCTTTGGGGGTAGAATTTTCAAAAACTGTGAACATATTTCTTTGTTTTTAACCGGTAGCTCACATACCAAGTGTAATGGCTATAACTTGAGAAATGAAGGACTTTCATACAGACTTCCAACTCCTATTTTACCCAGGGGGGTGAAATTTTGGAAAACTGTGACATACGTTCTTCTTAACTTTTTATCGAAAGCCAAAATACCAAGTTTCATTAAAATAACTTGTAAAATATCTTGAGAAATGAAGGCCTTTTAAACCAACTTTCATCCCCTATTTCACCCGTTTGGGGGTCGAATTTTCAAAAACTGTGAAATACATATTTCTTAATTTTCAACTCGCAGCTCATATACCTAGTTTCATGGCTATAGCTTTCATACAAATTTTCAACCCCTATTTTACCACTTTAGTTAAACGAAAGCCAAAATACTAAGTTTCGTTGATATAACTTGAGAATATATTGAGAAATGAAAGACTCTCATGAAAACTCTCATCCCCTATTTCACCCCTTCGCAGGTAGAATTTTTAAAAACTGTGAAACACTTATTTCTTCATTTTCAACCAGTAGCTCGTATACCAAGTTTCATGGATATAACTTGAGAAATGACGGACTTTCATACAAACTTTCACCCCCTATTTCACGCCCTTAGAAGTAATGAAGGAACCAGAAGTTTAATTTGCTATAATCCGCGACAAAAGGAAGATCTATGTGGTACAGTGATTTTTTATATTTAATTTTTTTTTTAGAATTGCCTTAGAAGTGGAATTTTGAATATACCTTCCTTAGTTGACCTCTACGTCACAAAAGGAACCTACTGTCAAAATTTCAAGTTTCTAACCCAAGCGGTTTAGGCTGTCCGTTGATTAGATAACGATGAGAAGATTTACAGTCATGAGAAAACTGCGTAATTCTTGAATAAAGAGGTGACCTGTTCCTAAACTTTCCTAGTAAAGTTTGGGTGTTTTCGCATTTTTATGCTCTTCAACACTATTCTATTTAATTTATTATCTGCTTTGGGTATAGGTCTGTTATAAGTAATTTTCAAAATGAGTCACAGTTGATTAAACTTCTATATACAAAAGGCTTGTTTTGCAAAATAATTTCAATGTAATTTCACGTAATTTGGTGTTCAGTCTTATGAGTCACTTAGGAGTTACTCCACTTAGCACCTATTTACTACTACAACAGAAACTTATAACGATTCAAAGAAATAAGAATGCATTATGCAAAGGTGTTTATGATTCAATAATAACGTCGTTATGATAAAGTATCTAATACAATATCCTTACGGTAAATATCGTTAACCTAAAGGATTTCTCGAAGCGAATACACATTATTATAATCTAAGTTTCAAGTCATCTGCTATATTGACGTTGCTATAATGACGTTATTATGTCCCTTTTGTCATATTTAATCGCTTGGCGCTTTTGGTTAACGATGGATATGATATAGGGTGTTTACAATATTGTATGATTACCTATAGTATACTTTTTCAGAGTAAAATACTATGAAAAATGTTTATCCAATTACTTTATTCGTTTGGTTACATAATTTATTTGTTTTAAATATGCGTGCTGCTCAAGAAATAGAAAACGCATCTATAAAAGTAATATAATTTACTCAAAACAGTATTCACAGTGCTATTAGAACTTGAAAAAAATTGAAGTATAAGTTTAAAAAGTTCTGATTAAGTAAAAAAATCGTATTAAGTATATCAGATGTTTAAGATACAATAAGTATGTTCTGTCTGTGTATCTAATATAATTTATAGGTAGGCGCTACGGTAGAATTCTTGAGAGAGAATTTTATATCGCTTCTTCCAGTTAGACAGGTATTCTTAGTAGGTACAGCAATGTAATAATCTGTTATTACCCCTCCTATTTACTAACGGAAGAGATAAATTCAATGAGTATACGTGACTATGTTAATCACCCTGTATGGCCATTCGTTGCAGTCAACTACAAATCAATGGCCGACAAAGAGCAATTTAATGGACCTTTTAGTATTTTAAATGGAGACAAATTCACTTTAAAAGCCAATTTTAACGCGTTTGCTCATTCGACCGAGGAATTTCATTGAATTTAATTCATTTTATGATATCATAGTAGACGTACATAAAAGATGTGATAAACACTTGTGCTTTTGTAAACGTACCTATCAAGTTTTATATGAATGCAGTGGATTTTGAATCCTCCATTCATTATTTTAATTATGTACCCTTGTGACTATTTTCGCAGCTGATATAGGTAATTTATTAAGAAGGTTATGCAACATAACGACTGCAGATCGCTATTATATGTAACTCAGAACACAGAATCTGAATTCCGAGACAGCTACGTAATAAAGTAGTAAGAAATTGATTATAAACATCGACGTAGTAGTCCTAGCTATTTTTATTGATGTAGGTACTAGCTGGTTCTCGCGACTTCGTCCGCGTGAGTTGAGGTTTTTTGGATCCCACGGGAACTCTTAAATTTTCCGGGATAAAAAGTAGTCTATGCCAAATTTCATCCAAATCCGTTTAGCTGTTTTGGCGTGATTGAGTAACAAACATCCATCCATCCAAAGTATCCCATTTATAATATTAAGTATAAGAAAATTTACTTTTCAGAAGTCTCCATATTTTGGATTATATAAATTATAATAAAACCCAAGAAAACATTATTCGTGATGACACAAAATATTGTAGGTAATTCATTTTTATAAAAATACTGTTATGCATGTTTTGTCTTGTTCTCATAACATAATGTCTTCACGTTATTCTATTACATCTATTTTGTTTGTTAAATGATGTAAAATTCAATGTGAGTGCTTGTTTTCAACATCTGCTCATAAGCTGAGAAAACATTCTTTGACGTTACATTACCTTTCGAGTTCCGCCTAATATCCTCCAAGGTATGGTTTCTATTGATATAATTATTGTCAAACGTCATACTCGGAGACCTTTCCTACATTTCAAACAATTCTCACACGCGCGGATGATTTTCTGCGCAAAATATAGAGAATTATTTACGCCGAATGCCCTAAATTGAATAGAAGAGGTTGAAAAACTTGATCGCCTTTTGGAGGCATCGTTTTCGTACAAAAGGGGAACGAATAAAGCATCATATTTATTTCATAATAAATGACAATTATCGAAAATTGATTTCCGAGCCGACAATACGTATGCAGCTAACCAAACATTGGCCAGAAAGGATAGGCCGATGTCATTGTTGAGATTTTCGAGGATACAAAAGATATCTTTCTTGTTACCTTGAGACGCATTACAGAAGAGGTTTGTATTCATTGTGCTAGAGGCAACAAATATTATGTATGAATATTAGACGCTAGGTTTTTGGTTGTTCGGAGTAGTTGGCTTATTATTTATATAAATCGGCTGAGGATTGTAATGTAAATACATAAAATTTATAAGTAAAATCTTTCAAAAAATGCCACAATCTTGGAACAATAAATTGTGGTATAATGCATTCGACAAAACTGTTAAAGGTTGGTTAAAATTAGCGGCTATCAAAAAATTAAAGTCACTGATATATCCATCCATATTTTTTATCCATTTAAGGTCAAACCTTCAATGGATAATAAATATTATAAATGTCACTGGCCTTCATTTTTTGATGGCCACTGAGTCTATCAAAAAATGAAAGGCACTGATCGATTATTATTTATAAGCGAATTTTCAGATGAAATTCTTGCCTTCTAATAGCAAAAATCGTAAAAAGTAGGCGTCGGATAATCTGGAAAGGAAACTCAACAAAAAAGCCATAATATAGGCTTAAAATGGGACTTCTAGGGAAAGAGGAATCATTGAAGAGTGCGTGTAGTTCCGGCGCATGACGTAAATCTATGTCAAAGGCAGAGTTCATAACAAGTACAAAACATTACGAAAATCGCGGTACTGGACCTACCAGTTCCTTCTTCTTCGGCGCTACAGCCTTGGCAGACTGCTCTTGGTCGTTATTTTGATTGTGACTCGCTTAAAAATCTGCCTCCACTCCTCCCTGATGTTTTTCTTTTCTTGCATGTAGGTATATTCGTGTAATTGTATTCCATAATTGTGGTTTGTATTTAATCCGTCCATTCCATAGCGATCAACCGTGTAGTCTGGTACCTTCGACTAGCACACGGGCGACAAAATTTCGACACACTTTGCAGAGAGACTTATCAGCAAGTTGCACCAAGATTCCGTGATACCTGAAGTACTAATAGTTAGTATTTTATGCCCGAAGTTCTTATAGATTACCTGACACCAAAGTACCTGGCTAAAACTAGGTTTTTTTTTTTTTTTTCCACTAATATGAGTATATAGTTTATACAACCTATACTCACTAATATTACAATCTAGCCTTACAATTAGACTAATGAGTAACTTTACTTTAACCTAAACTTATTAATTATCTTATATACTAAGAAGTAGTCCATCGACGCATCTTAGTCTTTCTTTAATCAATTTAGAGACACTTTGTTCTTGTGTTCTTTAAGGCAGCACTTATTCTACACTTTCACTATTCACTTATCACTAAGCACTATTCACTATTGAGCACTAGCTCAAAGGGTTTGGTTCTTTTAAGTCTCCTCACTAACTGCGTAACGTCGAGCAGCTGAATCGCCTCAACGTTAACGTGATGGTGAAGCCGATGTTCGTGGGCTTCAGCAAACTTCGCAATTATTCTGTCAACATATTCAACTTTAAGGTCCCGGTGAATATTGTCGTTTCGGATGTACCAAGGTGCATTAACAATGTTCCTTAATACTTTGTTCTGAAACCTTTGAATAACTTGCGTGTTACTCTTTTTGGTGCAGCCCCAGAGCTGACAGCCATAAGCCCAGATAGGCATTAAAACTTGCTTATAAAGCAAAACTTTATTGTCAATTGATAGCGAGGAATGTCTTCCTAGCAACCAATGCAGGTTTTTATAGCGAAGATCTAGTTCTGCTCTTTTCTTTTTAACGTGGGTCTTCCAACGTAGCTTAGCATCCAGCGTCATACCAAGATACTTTGCAGTGTCAGCATACGGTATTTTGTGTTTATTCAAGAAAACAGGACAGTACTGTATTTTCTTATTAGTAAAATCTACATGGGTTGATTTCGTTTCGTTGAGTCTTATTTTCCATCTCTTAGTCCAATCGTATACTTTATTTACTCCATTTTGCAATTTCTCTACTGCTTCCTTATGAGAATCACCCACAGCCATAATAGCAGTGTCATCAGCAAAGGTGGCAATAGAACTGTTGTCTAGCTCTGGTATATCGGATGTGTATAGTAGGTACAGGACCGGACCTAGGACACTTCCTTGAGGTACACCAGCTTTGATTTCTTTCAGATCAGAATAAGCTTCGCCTTGTCTAACTCTGAACATTCTGTTTGTAATATAGGATTCAAGAATGTCTGCTAGTGCCTTAGGCAGCATAAGTCTTAGCTTATGAATGAGACCTTTATGCCAAACTTTATCAAAAGCTTGCGCCACGTCAAGAAAAACAGTAGAACAAACTTTATTCTCCTCAAGTGTTTTATTATTGTCTATCACATTGATAATTCTGTGGACTTGATCAACGGTCGAGTGTTTTTCTCTAAAACCAAACTGATGATCAGGAATTAGTCTTTTATCTTCTATGATGGGTTTCAGCCTCTTAAGTAACAGCTTTTCAAATAATTTGGACAATATGGGTAATAAGGAAATAGGCCTATATGACGTTGTTTCTTCCGGTGGCTTCCCAGGTTTTGCAATCATGATGACTTCTGCCACTTTCCACAAGTCAGGTACATGCTTTAACCTGAATGCAGCGTTAATGATAGTGGTAAGTTTTACAATCGCTTTACGTGGTAACTTCATGAGAATTTCTGCAGTAATAAGATCATAGCCTGGTGATTTCTTTTTACTTAGATCTAGCTTTATTGTTCGCATCACTTCTTTTGGGGTAGTAAGCTTTATTTCAAAATCCTTTTCTAAATCTTCGCTTGTGTTTAAGGTATCTGTATGTCCTTCGTTAGGCTGAAATATATTTTCTAAATGCTGAGCAAATCTTTTTGCTTTCTGAACATTGTTTATTGCCCACTCTCCGTTGTCTTCCTTTATTGGAGGAATATGCGTTGTGGGTCTTTTTAAGTTTCTAGTGGCCTTCCAAAGGGAATAATTGGTTTTCCGATCAGCAGTTAATTTTTGAAGATGATCGTTCATTAAATTGTCGTTGTGGGACTTGATTGCTCTCTTGATTTTTTTGGATAAATTATTAAGTAACCTTTTATCAAGTGGTGATCTAGTGTGATGCCATTTTTTCCTCTGCTTCCTTTTTCTTGCAATAAGAGAAGTTATATGTTTTGGGTAAATGGTTCCCTGGCATGTTTTTCTGAAGCGAGGAGTATTTTCCCAAGCAGATTGTTGTATATTTTTTATGAATTTCTCTAGTTCCAAATTTAGCTGTTCCGGGGTTTTTAATGGAACTTTTAGGTTTATTATTTCTTCTAAATCTAGTTTAAAACTATTCCAATCTGTATTCTTATTAACTAGAGATAAGTTATTTTCTTTGAATTTAATATTTTCATTTAATATCAAAAGTATGGGTGAGTGATCAGAGCTCATATCATATTTTTGCTCTACACTTACATATTTCAATGAAATATTCTTGCATATAAAGAAATCAATCAAGTCGGGGATTTTTGATGGATCAGTGGGCCAGTAAGTCGGCAACCCTGTACTTACCACATCACAGTTCATTTCTTGAATAGCACCCAAGAGCTCCCTACCTTTTGTATTTGTTAGTCTAGAGCCCCAGAAGGTATTTTTCGCGTTAAAATCACCACCAATAATAAACCTATTTCCATATTGTCTTAAGAGGCTGAGATATTGGTATTTTTTCAAGCTATGTCTAGGTGGACAGTATAAAGCAACTGCTGATAAAGTATAATTCTGAGTTTTAATATTCACCGCTACTGCTTGAATTTCCTGTGTCTCGTACCTGCTTTCTTCGAAATGGCTGATATGCTCTTTTATTAAAACAGCGCTTCCACCTCTTGCAGAATTGTTAGGATGTAATGCTCGATATACCTGGTATCCTTTAAATTTGATGTGTGATTCGTTTGTAAAGTGAGTCTCGGATATCAAACACACATCAATGTTTTCTATGTCTAGGACTACTTGAAGCTCTTGCTGATGTTTAAGCAGTCCATTTGAGTTCCAGGCCATGATCTTAAGTTGGTTATTCATTTTTTCTTCGTAGGAATGGCTTTGCTGTTGCCATTTTCTAGTTTTTGCAGTCTTTCATCAAATGAAGAAATGAGGTTTAGAATTTTATCTAATTTTGAATCAAGAGAGTCACCTTGGTTGACATTTTTAGCTGACGTTCTGTGAGCTGCTATTTGAGCATACGTAGCATTTTTAGAAGAATTTCCTTTTTTGTCTGCCTGTCGCATCGTAGTACTGATATGCTCGTGCTTATTTATTACCTTAGGTACCTGTGGCTGTTGAGCTGTTGGTATCTTTTTCTGCGTTTTGTTTTTGATGTTTTGTATCTCTTTAGCTACAATGCATCCTCTGTAGTTTGCTGGATGGAGCTCACCACAATGCACACATTTAGGTTTCTGATCAGCTGGTTTGGTACAGTCTCTGGTAAGATGTTTACCAGTACACTTAACGCACCTGGGTTCTCTTGAGCAATATTTTTGAGTATGCCCATATGTTTGGCATCTCTTGCATTGGGGGATAAGCTTTGGTGTCTTGAGTGGATGAATTTCCACCTTACATCCCAAAATAGTACTTATCTCATATATTTTATTTATATCCTCGCCCTTTTCAAAGGTGAGCATAAACATATTTAGTGGTTCTTTATTTTTCCACCTTAGCTTATTTACGACGTCTTGTATTTTAAGACCCTTATTTTTTAGATCTTCAATTATTCTCTCAGGTTTGTATGTATAGTGTAACTTTTTGGCCATGACTCTAATGGGTCTTTCTTGTTTATTTTCGTAAGAGTGCCAGAGTAAATTATTTGTCGTTAATAACTTTACTATTGCTCTATAAGTTTCTTCACATTTCGCGTTGATTTTAACGTTTTCTCCATTCATAATTTTAATCCTGAAGGAATCTTCTGTTTGATTTTCAGACAGCATATCAGAAAATGACTGGTAGTCTGTTACTCCACTAACTATTATCGGGGGTGGAGAAAGAATCTTTTTAGTTTTTGAAGTGTTTTTTGTCTCATTATAAGACGTTTCAGATTCTCTGTTCTGTGTTTGAATGGGAGGTGATGTACTTATTTTCCTTTTTTTCCTGCTTTTTGCTCTTATCCATTCTGTTTCTTTAGCTAATTCTTCTTCGTCTGTGTGATAATCGACAGATGGACCAGAACTCTCCTTATTTCCAGCTGATGTATCCATTGGTTTCTCACTAGATAAATGTTTTATCTGATTTTCAAGCTCCGATATTTTCTCAGTCATCGCCTGTAAGCTGATTTTGAGCTTTTCATTTTCGGCCTCTTTTTTAGTAAGGGCTTTGAGTATCTTATCACTTTCGGTCTTTACATGGGTATATTTCTCATATAGAAATCGCTCGGTTTCCGTCCTTATAACAATATTTTGTTGCTCAGCCATAGCTGCAGAATACGAATAGTATTGCTGCAATTTAATATTTATTTTTAAATGATGTGTACTACACTCCGAATCGCGGTAACTGGGTCATCATGTCTCACGCGGTACGACCAACGCGGTCACGCAGCCCGAGTCAGCGATTTCACGCTTTAGCCCGGTACGCGTTTGCTTACGACCAAGATCGAAGACTGACTGGCTAAAACTAGGTAACAACAACAAGAAAAAGGTTTCAAAAAGTTGCTCAAAAAATAATTCTTCACTGTCATGAAATTAATAAAATCTTTATTATTATCCTTTGAATTTGTGATCACTGATCATGCTAGTGCTACCAAGTCAATAAAAAATTAAAAGAGTGTTCTCATTGTACTTACTATAAATTATAACACATTTATGCTGAGAATGCAAGAGTTGCTTTAGACTTTTAAAGACTGTGGATTATATTGGTTTTAATGAATTTATAATGTCATGGATTCGATTTTGATACCCCACTGTTTCAATCAGCTGCTCATCTCAAACCACACAGGCTAAAATTGTTCGCGACTTGTCAAACACGCACAATGAGTGGTCATCCATTAAACCCACTTCCTTAAAGATGTCGTTCGTGCTAAAAACTAAATAAGGGTCCACCCAGGTGCATACAATTAGGGCATAATCACTATATTTGGAGTGTTGTCACGGAAATTCTTAGAAGCTCTTTGTTGGCCGCCACCCAGTAGAGGAGTGTTTGCAAACGGCCTGAATAAGCGAGCCCCAATATTTGCCTTACGAATGAACGAAACAAAGCCTCCGGTGGGACAGTTAGCGTTTTCTTGCGAGTCACGAGGACAATGTTAAGGTGCAGTTCCTTTATTGCGATTTGCAAATAGGTACTTAAAACATTTATCAGACGGAGCAGAAAAATTGATTATCTTGTTTCAAGCCCGATTATCCTGAATATTTCTTTAATAAATTACCTACAGATACTCAATTATGCCACCGTATTAGTATGGGTAAATATATGTACATATTGGGTAAAATGATTTACAAATCATGCTTAGTCAGCATAAAGTGACAAATATATCAAAGAAATTAGCATACCATTTTCATGTAAGCAGACTCACAGATATTATGGCGTCATTCTGAAGCAGACTTATGTAACAGCTTACGGTCATCGAGTTTGTAAACTGTGTTGCCGAATCATAAATTAAGTAGGTACAGTTTTTGATGAGCATATTGTGAAGGGACTTTTCACGGTATCATGAGTTAGTCTTAGTTTGATCTTAGCTTCAAGGCAAATATTTTGAGCAATGAGTTAGTGATAGAAATCACTAACTCATTGCTCAAAATATGTATTGAAACAGTACCCTAAAAGGAATTTAGCAAGCACAGGCGTCTATGTTTGCACGTCTACGGACGTCGCCGCGGGCGGTGCGACCACGGCGTCCTAATGCCGTATTGTTAATATTTCATTGTATTTACTTTATTGTATCTACCACGCGCTCTCCAAGTCATCCCGTTAAATAAGTTAACAGCACGAGATTGGCGATGTGACATAAATTCTACTTAAGAATTTGTATTGAAGACGATTTATTTTGGTGGCAAAGTTACAGAAGGTAAAATTCAATTATGTAGAGTCCATTTGCCATTGAAAAAGTAGATTTAATTTGCATTACACAATTTTCACATGTGCGGATCATATTTTATCATTAACTAGCAAACCCGGCAAACTCCGTTTCGCCACCAGATGGCTTTCCCGCTAAAAAGATTTTCCCGCTTTTCTGTTGAAATTTTTTCCTGAATTTTCTTTGCTATAAACCTCACGGAGCCCGAGACCTTTCCAACGAATGCAAAACCGTGGAAATCGGTTCGTGCGTTCTGGAGTTATAGCGTCAGGAAGGAAAACCCGACTTATTTTTATATAGTAGAAAAATAAGTACGCACCTAAGTGAATAGCATCAACGAATAGCTATTTTTATCAACAGTGTCATGGTTAGGGGGAACCAAGAGGGAACCTAGTTCTCAGAGGTGTTACCTCCACAAATCTAGATTGAGTAAACAGGCAAACCAAAACAGGATAGGGCAACTGTACCTATATTACATTTTATTATTCGATGAATCGTTAGACTGTGATTCCGCTTGATGGTGAGTGATGCAAATGACAATTTTATGAAACCCCCGTTGGTGTCAGTCACATGACATATCGCTAGACTATTACTAGTATGGTGGAAACTAGCTATAGCCGGATGCTCCCAGTCCCACCAGACCAGAGCAGTCATAATCAACAAATCGTAATCATTTGACAGCTGAAAACACATTCAATAATAATAAATAGGTAATTCTTTATTTGCCAAAAACTGATAACAAAATTTCAATAGTGTGAAACCCTGCTTCCTGAGGAAGTAAAAACTGTGTTACAGGAGACAGTGTCTTCCCACTCTATAAACAAACAATTATTCATCGTTGACAAATAACAATTAATTTCGGTATGTAGATTTACAGGTACCAAATGCAACAAGTGATAATTAAAATTATTAAAAAATACGACTGCTCTGCCGTAGCCCGTAACTATCTACTACGAGTTTGTATATTCCACCATAACTTCTATACGACTGAACCGATTTTGATAAATGAGGTATCGTTAGAATCCCTAGCTTATTCCGGGTGACATAGGCTAGTAAAGTTTTTAAAAAAAATATATGGGGTGACCATGGTCCCGCATTAAAGACAAAAGTTGAAAAAAAATATTCGAAAATAAGATTAACTATATAATCATCATCTAGAAAATGATGAGTAGATTCCAAAAATATATAACACTATAGTTCAATATCCAGTGATTCACAAAAAATATCATTTAATAAAAATGTGAATAAGATTGCAAAGGAGACAAAAGTTGAAAAAAAATATTCGAAAATAAGATTAACTATTTAGTCATCATCTAGAAAATGATGAGTAGATTCCAAAAATGTATAACACTATAGTTCAATATCCAGTGATTCACAAAAAATATCATTTAATAAAAATGTGAATAAGATTGCAAAGGTAATTACCTAATTCAATACGGGCTACGGCAGAGCAGTCGTATTTTTTTATTATTTTAATTATATTCACTTGTTAGCTGATTAGTAGTTAGTAGTACTGCAAGATGCAGCCTCTTAACAAGGAAAGTAACAAAACATAAGCAGCAAAAGCTAGACATTCACAATTTAAGCTAATAGAGCAAAAATGAAAAAAAAAAATTACAAATACAACCTATCCACATCCTTTTCACAATCAAACAAAGTTGTGTTGCCAACAAACACGGCCACAAAAGCTTCTTTACGGTGTCATTAAAGGCACAATCAGTACCAAGAAGGAAGAGATAAGTCAACTCGACTGCTGATAGCATCCTGTGTAGATAGCGCGGTTTACTTTACAAATTGTTGAGGTAGGTACTGGATAAATTACCTGGCTGCATTAGAATTTAAACCTTAATTGTATCCGTCTTATGGTTGATAAATGAAAGTTCGTGATAAAGGTAGATCTGGTGGGTTGTTATTATTAATTTATACTACCACATTGGAGTGTAGGCCTTAAGTGTATGTAACCTAAGGTGGATAATGAAAGTTCATGTTAATCTTGTACTTAGATTACAAGCACGCGCTTAGTAACTGCCTCAGATGCTAAAATGCGCAATAAACACTTACGTTTAAATGATCTCGATATAAAACTTGAAGTTTAAAATGCTATTTATCTTAGAATTAGCTGTTCTATTCTCGTATCTACCTTTGAAACCTCTTTGTTGCGATGAAGGTAAAAATAAAAATGATTAAGGAATTCACCACTCTCAAGCCTATCTTTGGGATCGCTTGGCATGTCATTAAATAGGAATTATGTTAAGTCTGGCTGACCCACCTGGTATCGCTTTGACAGAAACTCCTTCCTTAGTTATCTACGTTTTAAAGAAAACGCACAATTAAGTTAATGTGTTTAGGTTTCATGTATGTATGTGAGTTTCTTTGTTCCACCATAACTTCTTAATGCCTGAATATATTTGGGCGTATGGGATATCGTTAATAACACTAACATAGTACTAATGTCTTATTAATAGTCGTTAAAGCCCGCCAACCCGCATTGGAGCAGCGTGGTGGGTCTTAGCTCTAATTCCCACTCCTATGAGAGTGGAGGCCTGTGCCCAGCAGTGGGACGTTAATGGGCTGTAGTGTTGGTGGTGGTGGTGTATGGGATATCGTTAGAATTACATCATTATCAGTGACACTGGCTACAAAGCTTTCGAAAAAAAAAACTCTTTGGCAGCTCCAGTCGGGGTTTTAATTTTTTGAATAAGCTAATAATTATAACTTGATTTTTCCAGCGGTTGTGTACTTTGCGTATTATAGATACGCAATGTCTTTCTCGTACTAAAGCTATTGCTTTTAAGCAAGAGTTTCTCATGATAAACCATTTAAACAGGAATGTCTTGCTTTAAAGCTTATAACATACAATGAGCTCAAATTTAATTACAACCATACCTCAAATCTCTTAACAAGTAAACTTACCTCAATAACAGAACCAAAGTTACCATAGTCAAGAAATGACCTCATACTGGGACATTATGCTAACCGTCACACCTCAGCTCAATCTCCCTGACAATATTGTGAAACTTCACGCGACCTGCAGGGTTGGCAATTGTTGTCGCACGTGCGTTCTGAATGGACCCTCAGTGGAATGTGTTAGCCCTATTTATCACGCCTAATTGAATTATAGCGGGGTTTCCACTTAACAGATAAACAGGCTCATTTTGTAAGTATATAACTTGTTTATATTAATTATTAATGAATCTTTGTGATAATAATAAGATCCAATAGAAAATTAGGCTACCCACTTTTCCTAGTTTTTCTACTTAAATGTAAACAATTTCTGAAACTGGTCCATACAAACTGATCAAAAATATGATAAATAGGATGATAGGTTAATAAGTCCATACTTAATATTATAAATGTGATGTATGTGTATGTCTGTCTGTCTGCTACGCTTTCACGGCCCATCCTTTCAACCGATTTTGATGAAATTTGGTATAGAGGTAGGATGTATCCCGGGGAAGGATAAACAACTACTTACTGCTACTTTTTATCCCGGAAAATTAAGGGGCATCACCTAGTTCCAAATAAAAACAAGTGACGCTATTAAGGGTACTTTCGATATAACATTTGAGATATAACTAAGTAAACTGTACTTTCTGAACTTAAATACTATAAAAGGCGCGGTTTCAGGATAGCTACAAAAAATCAAATCATTCTGACGATAAGTAATTAGTAATTTCAATGCCAGTACCTACATAACTTTTTCCAAGGTAAGTATTGAGTCTCACAATGATCCTACTTACCAATAATGATCAACAAAGCCTTATTAGTTTTCAACTCTCGACGTGATAAAGATTTGATACACAAAGACGAGCATCATGGCTGGCTTAGCTGACTTTTCTCAACAAGTCACGGTCTACCAGCAAAGGATCTTCCGTGTAATCCAAACATTCGCGTCGAGTGCTCGGCACATATTTGTTTTGTTAGATTCAGACTGTTATCTTTGCAAACATGGGAGGCTGTTTGGATAAGAGGGATGGCGTCGGCAAACACCATGGATTTAGTGTTTAGTTTAGATTTGTCGGATTTTCGTGGAACGTAAATAAACAACATCGATTCTGTATCGATTCGCTGTAAATTTTTTAGGTTAAATCACAGGGTCAAATTATATTCAAATCCATCTGAGGATAGATTGAAAGAGCCAATATACTCGTAAAATAAAAACCAACCATACTAACGAATTAACTAGAAGTTTAATTCGCTATAATCCGCGACAATAGGTAAATCTATGTGGTACAGTGTGTATCCCGCACTTATAGCCCGCGATATTCACCAAAGCACAGAAATCTTACAAACAACTCACAACGTACGTTTCACTTCGATACCGGAGATGTTGAATCGACAATGCACCGTCGCGGATTATTGCGAATTAAACTTCTAGTTAATTAAATACTCGCATCATGGACTTCCGCAAAGTAGCGCCTGCTTCTATCCAATCTTACAAACTACTCACAACGTACGTTTCACTTCGATACCGCGGAGATGTTGAATCGACAATGCACCGTCGCGGATTATTGCGAATTAAACTTCTAGTTAATTAAATACTCGCATCATGGACTTCCGCAAAGTAGCGCCTGCTTTTATCCAATCTTACAAACTACTCACAACGTACGTTTCACTTCGATACCGCGGAGATGTTGAATCGACAATGCACCGTCGCGGATTATTGCGAATTAAACTTCTAGTTAATTAAATACTCGCATCATGGACTTCCGCAAAGTAGCGCCTGCTTCTATCCAATCTTACAAACTACTCACAACGTACGTTTCACTTCGATACCGCGGAGATGTTGAATCGACAATGCACCGTCGCGGATTATTGCGAATTAAACTTCTAGTTAATTAAATACTCGCATCATGGACTTCCGCAAAGTAGCGCCTGCTTTTATCCAATCTTACAAACTACTCACAACGTACGTTTCACTTCGATACCGCGGAGATGTTGAATCGACAATGCACCGTCGCGGATTATTGCGAATTAAACTTCTAGTTAATTAAATACTCGCATCATGGACTTCCGCAAAGTAGCGCCTGCTTCTATCCAATCTTACAAACTACTCACAACGTACGTTTCACTTCGATACCGCGGAGATGTTGAATCGACAATTCACCGTCGCGGATTATTGCGAATTAAACTTCTAGTTAATTAAATACTCGCATCATGGACTTCCGCAAAGTAGCGCCTGCTTCAATCCAATCTTACAAACTACTCACAACGTACGTTTCACTCCGATACCGCGGAGATGTTGAATCGACACTGCACCGTCGCGGATTATTGCCAATTAAACTTCTAGTTAATTAAATATCATGGACTTCCGCAAAGTAGCGCCTGCTTCTATCCAATAACCATACTAACATTACGTGCTTAGCCAATTTTTTTTAGATAGATACCAAGGTCATTAAGAAACATTCATTCAAGATCCAAGTCTTTCAAGTGGACATCGAATAAAGCAAGTACTGAATGGGGAATGCTCTAAACCTATAAATTTAATTTGACTTAAGCGTAACGAGAACATTAATGCATGAAGACCATTCAAAGAGTATACTACTTCACTTGAAAAACTATTACAAAAGGATTCTCTTTAAAATAGAGTATATTGTAAAGGATGCGTATCAAATTAATACAGTAAGAACTCTTATTCATGATACTTCATAGGAGATAATAAGGAAACGTGAATTATCCGCTTTGGGGGATAAAAAATTTGGATGATTTTTGTTAGGTTCGGTGGACGGTATCAGAAGCCTTAGATGCGGCATCCGTTGTTCTCATCGATTGTGCAGTTCAGTCCATTCATAAGTTCAACGAAGCAAATATCCTTGGTGAATGGAGGAATATTTTTGCGGTAATTTTCAAATTCTTTACGAAGAGCCCGAAATGTCTTGCCTGCTTTTGCCTTTCTTAAACTAGTCGACACTGTGCTCGTATGATATAATATGTAAGCCAAAAAAATTATTTCCAAAAAACCGACTTCGGGCATAACAAGGATAAGCAAAGTTGACGCATCAGACTCGCCCGACTTCAACATAGTGGGTAGAAATCAAAATTATTATGTACTTTACAGTGGCGTTGGAAGTCGGTTTTTTGGATAGAATTTTTATTTTTAACCGACTTCCAAAAAAGGAGGAGGTTCTCAATTCGGACCGACATACATTAAAAAAAAATTTGCGCCGAATTGAGTACCTCCTCCTATTTTGGAAGTCGGTTAAAAACGTTATCGAACGTACCTGCCCAAATTTTGGTATATGCTCAAAGGTTTCTTGTTGCACTGATATCATAGGTAGGTACTCACTAAAGCTAACTCCTAATCCTAGCTGAAGCTCAGAGCTAAAGAGCTCAAATCCTAGCTAAAGAGTGGAATTTTGAAATAGGTACTTTAGAAAACTACAGAAGTTACATGAATATTTTCACTAAAAGTTGACCTACCTGGGAAAATTATCTAATAGTAATTACCTAATACCACATGTTAATTACTAATAGGTACTCACTCCTAAGGCCTAATCCTAGCTAAAGCTCAGAGCTAAAGAGCTCAAATCCTAGCTAAAGAGTGGAATTTTGAAATAGGTACTTTAGAAAACTACAGAAGTTACATGAATATTTTCACTAAAAGTTGACCTACCTGGGAAAATTATCTTACAGTAATTACCTAATACCACATGTTAATTACTAATAGGTACTCACTCCTAAGGCCTAATCCTAGCTAAAGCTCAGAGCTAAAGAGCTCAAATCCTAGCTTAAGAGTGGAATTTTGAAAGACTTTAGAAAACTACAGAATTTACATGAATATTTTCACTAAAAGTTGACCTACCTGGGAGAATTATCTAATAGTAATTACCTTATACCACATGTTAATTAATGATGGAAAATGAAATGAAAAAATAAATTTTCATAAAAGGATTCTTGCATCGAGTTCACGAGCTACGGTAATTATTGTTGTTAGTAGGTACTCCTACCTATATTTTGGATTTTAATCAACACAAAAAATTGCAACTAAGAACCTATGCACGTGCAGCAATAATATTGCTGATTTTATTTTGAAAACAGTATAATACATTTCCGATGGAAACCGTATAATATGAGTAATATATTATTTTAATGTAAAAAGTACGTTGCGCACGAAAAAAAAGCAAAATTATCGGGACTATAATGAGCCCCTATGGCTCAGCGTGAGTCCGAAATTCGATCAATAGGAATTTATTGGCCAGATTCGCAAAGCAACGCTTCCTTTTAAAGTTTCGATTGTTAAGGCGGACAGAATTTTTTCTTTTTTTCGAATTTTCGGTTTTTTTTTTCGAGATAATAGGACGGCGCGAGCGTTATTCCTCCTTGCTATTATGTTCGGAACTGAAATGACAGCAAGAGTTACGCCCACTTTTTAATTCTTTTTGTCCAAGCTTTCGAGTTTTTAAAGATTATAGAATGGTGCGTGAATAGACCTTCGAGCGGTTTCGGACGTGAATGGATGGATGGAAACTTGTATTTTATTTTTAAATTTTTACGCAATTATATTTGAACTGGCTGTTGCACGTGACTTCGTTTGTGTTTCTTTTGTATTTACAAAATTAAAGAAAGAACCTGAGCTGAAAAACAAACCTTACAAAAAACTTTTTTCAGGTTCTTTGAACAGTTTACCATCGCGCCGTTACCGCATTATTCCTGTACCTACATAACATATCTGTGACGACAATATCTTTATTAAACTTGTACAAATTCTGTTTTTTATTTTATCTTGTTCGTTAAAAGGTTTCATTCCAAGAAATAGGAAATTAATTATTACAATTACAATTATTATTATTAAAATATTATAAATGCGAAAGTGTGTTTGTTTGTTGGTTTGTCCTCCACGCTGCAACAGAGCAACGGATTGACGTGATTTTTTGCATGGGTTGCTTCAATGATGGGTATAGCTGTTGAGGACCTGAGTGACTTTTTATCCCGGAAAATGAAGGGAGTTCATAATTATATAAAACATAATAAGCACTTTATTACTACTATTATACTTCATTTGAATAAAAAATAAGTTTGATAACAAAATTAAACCTATAGATTTGGGTAAAATGATACCTAATTTACAATCATATATTTTAACTATCTTTTAATCTATTAAAAGTTTTATATCACAACCTGATCCAAGCCTACCCACGCTTATGAAAGGGTCGTTATCGTCAATACCCGTAAACAAGCCCCAATGGTTCTCTAGTGGCCATATAACACGTGTTCAACTATTTGGTTACACTAGTGTATTAACTGCTAAACGATCTATCTTTAAAATGTTTCAGTGAAAACTATACTCTTAACTTTTGCAGTTAAAGTGCACTTTTCATTGATATGTCAAGCTTAATTAAATTCATCGTACTTACATAAGAGCATATCTCACAATCGCGTGAAGAAGGAAAATATGTTTTATTTTTTAATAATTAAGTTTGGTTTTGCATGTCAGTATATAAAGTCTAGTTTACATGGGCATAAAATTGAATAATATCACTTCATCTATAAGGGGCACTTTAAACCGTCTTAGCCATGTCGTAGCGAATGATTGTGTTACGTCGATACATCAAGCCGTAGACACTTCGTAGGCTTCTATTGTGATTCGCCGCCCCATCATTTCCTGTCCCAATCTTGGCCCGAGGCGATTTTTGCAATACAATTAAATTTTTTCCGCACCTTTTTTCAATTTTTTAAATTTCGGTCAGTCGGTATTATGTTACAGATGGAAAAAATTGGGATTTTAGTTTTGTAAAGATAACGCTGTTTTTAACTGAATACGGTTTTGTTAAGTAGTAGCTAGAGTTTAGTTTTTTTAGGTTGGTAATTTTTTTAAGCTGCATTTTTGCGAAATGACCGCATCGGTGGAATTATTTTTTCAGAAAAGATCAAAGATATGCTTTCGGTTTGAGATTGCAACCTGCAGATTTTTTTCTTAACCTTGGGTTTTGTATTTTTTACTTACTTACTTACTAATGTACCCATCTAATCAGAAACTTTTCAAACAATTTATTTCTCGCAAAAATATTTTTACAGCGTGAATTACATTCATGGCAAGGCTTAAGGCATTCTTTCGTTCAGGCATTCTATTTAGGTATCTACCTACCTACACATATATGAAAACGGAATATGACTACAACTTTCAAATAGCAAAAGTAACTCTGAACTTACTATAGTCTAGGTTGTTGAAAATCTACTTGGCCTGGCCTGGACCTGGTTTTCGATTTTTTTCTGGGTTCCAGGTTAAAAAGTAGTCTATAATATCCATCCACGGGATGCCAAATATCTTTAAAATTGGTAAAACAGATCGGCCGTGAAAACGTTACAGACAGACAAACCCCTTTCGCATTATTTAGTACTAGCTTATGCCCGCGACTACGTCCGCGTGGATTGAGGTTTTTTGGTTCCCGCGGGAACTCCTTAATTTTCCGGGATAAAAAGTAGCCTATGTGCTATTCCAGACTATATTCTATCTCTGTGCCAAATTTCAGCCAGATCCGTTCAGCCGTTGGCGCGTGATTGAGTAACAAACATCCATACATCCATACATCCATACATCCATCCATACATCCATACATCCATCCATCCAAACTTTCGCATTTATAATATTTACTAGCTAATGCCCGCGACTTCGTCTGCGTGGATCAAGGTTTTTTGGTTCCCGCGGGAACTCCTTAATTTTCCGGGATAAAAAGTAGCCTATTTGCTATTCCAGACTATAATCTATCCCTATGCCACATTTCAGCAAGATCCGTTCAGCCGTTGGGGCGTGATTGAGTAACAAACATCCATACATCCATACATCCATACATCCATACATCCATACATCCATACATCCATACATCCATACATCCATACATCCATCCAAACTTTCGCATTTATAATATTTATTTGATTTGATTAGATACGAGATACGAGTAGATACAAGCTAAATCTACAAAGGTTAAAATATACTGCCGGTATCGCAACATAACTGTCAAAAAGTTCGCCCACACTTTTTGTGAACCCCGAAAAATCCGCAGTTTCCGTTTTAAAAAAGGAATGCGCTGTAATTCAAAACCGCACGAAATCGTCCCTACACGTGCAGAATGTATTTTTTCCACTTGTTACCATGTTTTATAAAAACAAACGGGGATGTATTATTTTTTATAGCTACATTTTAGCGTCACGTGTTAGTGATTTGCCACTAATGGTGGCATGGTCTCTACTTCCGATTGCTTCGAGGTTGCAGCAAAAGTGCATTTGTCAATATTGTGACCACACTAAAAGTGTATTCAAATTGCTCTAGGTGAATTAATTAATTAATTTAGGTTTTTACTTTGCGTGGAAGGATTTGTCAATCCATCGCAATTTTATCCCAAGAAAATCTGTACCATATTGAGACTATCGATGGGTTAGACATCCTTAGCAATAATAAGAAGACGCCAAGTATAATCAAGGAATTATCCTACGTGTTTCCTACCAAGCATATGCAACATAGTCGGAAGTGCATAAGTGTTACACAACCAACTAATTATGAGTCTTAAGTAACGTTTTCCTGTTCAATTAGCGCGTCCTTGCGACTTGCGAAGCTTGCAGCTAAATGCTGTTTCCCTGTGGGTACAATGACACCGTCAAGTGATAAAAACAAGTATTTATTCCATGACCAGTTAGCGCTTTAATTTGCGATCTCAGGTGATTGTAAGTGAACCTAGAGGAACTTGCAATCTTTAAATTTCTTAGGAAAACTCATAAAGTTTGGTTGACATCAACGAAAAAATAAAGAGCTCAATAATATTGTTGTTGACTTAAATTTGGAAACAAGAAATATGATGTCACGAGTCTTATAAAAATGTTATGGTACAGGTTTCAGGTTGTGTATTTTTTTTATCAGAGTGGAAACATGAGTTTCAGTTTGGGGTCAAAAGTCGGCCAAAAAATACATAAAAGATTAAATAAGTGCAGTATTTAACGTCAGTGATTGTTGGAATTCGAGTAATTTTTTAACGTTAGGTACATGTATTTCAACAGCTCTACGTTTCTCAGCCAGCAGAAACTGTTGCTTTTAACAGTATTCAAGTGTTATGACCGCTTCTGCATTCTTGGCGGTGACGTGGAAGTGACAATATAGTGTGAGATTCGCAAGACTCCGCTAAGTGGCCAAGAAGTGTTACTTAAGGACAATTTGGTTTATAAAAAGGTCAAGTATACGTATATACAAACCTTTTCAAATTCCACATTTAAGTGTTCTGCTTTGCACTTCGTTCTCCATATGACTTAAATTCCTTATCATGGAATTTAAGTCATAACAACTTATGTTATGTTAGCTTTTTAGGGTTCAACAAGGGTAGGGTTCCGTAGTCAACAAGGAACCCTTATAGTTTCACCATGTACGTCCGTACATCCGTCCGTCCGCGGCTTAGCTCAAAGACTTAGTACCAACTAGCATAAATAATGCACTATACTATACCGGAGACTTACTAGAAAGCTGATATTTGGCATGGGAATACATAAATATTAATCACGCCGACAAAGTGTTAAATACATAGAGGTAGTAATAAAATTTTGAAAACATTTAGGTTTTTTTTTAGGTTACATACTATACGTAAATTGGCGATTTTTTATAACCCTAACAGGTAAGTCCGCTACTATCTTACACTACTTAACTTAGGGCTAGCTTGTAGTAGATAAAAAATGTTTTTTTGCAGTAAGATATACATCGATCTATGTGTTGACTTGGTTAGCTAATTGTTAGGTATCTAACAACTAATCTTATTCGCATTATGACGTAGGGATAACTGCGACCTTTGTTGGTCAAAACGAAAAACCATTAAAGAAGATATGTACCTACAAACAATTTAAAAAAAAAACTTTAAAGAATAATTGAGACATCTGCGCTTGCAAACTATGTAGACCGAATCTGTATAACTTTATATAAATTAAGTAACACCGTTTTTGTGAAAAATCACACCAGCGTTCTGCAGACTGAATTAACATGTTTTTCATGTTACCAAACACCATGAAAGCCTCAATCGCACCCTTAAAGATTTTTCTACCTCTTAAAAACGTCTTGGCTTATCTCTTAAAACCGGCACTTTGGTCATTAGCTCTTGTTGACGTGATATCGATGCGTGAAGTACATCAGCGGTTGTATTTTAAGGCTTTTTGCGATGAATTTAAGGTTTAAAGTTGATATTGTAGTATTATTTCGAAATCCTTACTAATATTATAAATGCGAAAGTGTGTCTATCTGTCTGTCTGTCACGGCCCATGTTCAACCGATTTTAACGAAATTTGTTACAGAGAAAGGTTACCTTCCGGGGACATAGTTGAGATATTTTTTAACCCAGACAATTATAAAAAGTCCCAGAGGATTTCCCAAAATGCAGACGAAGTCGCGGGCATCATTGAGTTATGTAATTTTCTGCTTATACCTATATCTTAAAGAAGGATGGTGAAAACGTTTGTGTGTTGATTTGAGCGAGCATCTCTAATTCTACGGGAGACACAGAAAAATAAAGAACGGTTGGAATATAAGTAAATATTTTATAGGGATGAAAAAGAGAAAAATCCGCTGATTTTTTAAATCTTACCTTTGAAATTTTTACTCAGTCTTGAGTTTGAGTAAATAGACTCGTTATAAGAGTAATGTGAAGTAATTTGTGATCTTACAAACTAAACTACCTATCAGCTCACAATCGTACAAGATTAAAAAAAACCATAACACTTACCTACTTACCTTTGAGAAATTGTGACGTGTGATGAGGTGTTAAATATACCAAATTGAAAGATGAAAACGCAGTTAAAGTCACGGGCTTTGATTAAAATGTGAGTTGGTGTTGTTAATCCGTCAACTTTATCCGAATTTCACGCCAGACTTGTTTGTTTCACGCGTCGGTATTTCACACAAAGAGTTGTGAATTATAACAAGGCAAGTGGCAAGTTCTATTGATGTTCACAGTTATTTGGGTTTGAAAGATTGGCTAGTACCTATTAACCACTGCCACATAGTAGGTACATAATAGCACACTCTCTTGCTGCAGGATACGTTAGTAGGTACTTAGTTCTCTATAGTAGAACGTTTAGTTCTTAGAAATTATGCGAAATTTTAATACTCATTCTTCATTTATTTGCATTCCAATCCTATCAATAGGTACCTACTATGGTAGTGTGACTAGTTTTATGGTATACTAGCTGATGTCCGCGATTTCGTCCACGTGGAATAAGTTTTTTTTTAATTTTCACGTAAATGACTTAATTTTCCGGGATAAAAAGAAGCTTATGTCACTCCCCAGGTCCTCAACTATGCACATGCAAACTATATCGATCTGTTGCTTTGTTGCGGTGCGATTCAAGGACAAGCCAATGCATGATCAACAGTAACCTACACCAACTGCAACCAGCTTCTTTGGACTTGTGTGGACTTCTTTCTTCGTGTTGGATGTTAGCCATATGGTATTACTATGAAGTAAAATATGAAAGATCGATGAATCAGCGTGTAATAAATTGTGCTAAATACAATTAACTGTCAAATCCTTAGATCCCATGAAACGAGCATCCAGCAGCTGTGACGGAAGGTAAGTCAACATCAATGTAACGCGTCGCAAACCGTGAAATCGGTCGCGAAATCCAAAAGCCGTCTCGGATCACTGAATGCAGAGCTAGGCTAAATCAAAGCGCATGTGTTTGTAATACTGACACCCGTGCACCGAGACGAATCGCTGAAGAAAGCCCGTACAAATCCCTAAGAAATAACCGAAAAACCGAAATTTTTCTGCGATTCGACACAGCGCCGAAATTTCACGGTAACCTATTACTGCATCCTTCGGGATTAAGGTGGCCAAGCGTCAGGTATTCAACTCAGCCTCAAGAAAACTATATCAATATACCCACATAAAAACTACTTTATTTAGGTATAGAAACTCACCAAATCCTAAAAACTGGCTTTTCATACACATTACATTTATTATTCTACATACATTAAGGCTCGCTTGTAGAGACGCCGGCTTATGTTTAACCAAGAAATAAATTTGAAATTTTGACAGAAATTTTATACGAATTCTGTCAAAGTAGCAGCTAACTCTGGGTTAAAAGGATAACCTGGCGTTTCTCAAGAGGGCCTTAGTCTAACACAGCTAAGTACTAAATTAGATACTTATATGAAATCCATGTGTTTGTAATTTGTATTTACACAGTTATACGTCTTATCCGAAATTGTATCTACATGCCTTTAATTTACATGCCTAAGTATACTGCTGTAACTGTAGAGGCATATCATTAGATGCTCTTCTTTCTGTCCTAATTTTTATCTACTTCATTTGAGGCACCCTACATAAGGACCTTTACCTCATCCATATAGCTCCCAAAATTACCTTTGTCGCTAACATGAGCTGAGGTGTCGTACTTTTGTTCCGTGTTGCGGGATCGGAACGAATCGCTCTTAGAATCCATCCCGATTTATCAATCTTAAACGTTTGCCCGCCGCATTATACCCCTTGCATGGACATCCAGCACTTTTGTAGAATGTCACGTATCTTATACTATTTCTTGACACGTAGCGTCGATATCCATTTATTTTTTTATTCAAGCCGAATATACTGTGTCCACCGCTGAATATGATTTTTACAATGCCTGGCTGAATGTGTGGCATATGATTTTTTATCCAAACCTAAATTGATTCTATTGATTGTAATAATATGAATCCTTCATTTAGTCATTTCGGTAAAAGTGTCTACTAAATAAAAGTTCAGCCACTTATAAAAATGTATTTTAGGTTTTTCTCATATGGACGCACCGATAGGTTTACTGGTATTACAAGTGTAGCTGGTGCTTAAGATCTTAAGCGCCAAGTAATTTAGCATTCTGCTACGACATCGTGTAGTAATCGGTACGGGTTAATTGAACCACCACACCCCTTAAGTACAGGTTAGCCCGCTACCATCTCTGACTGCATCATCACTTACCATCGGATGAGATCGCAGTGAAGAGCTAATTTGTAGCGGATTCAAAAAAATAAAGCTTTGAAATGATCACGGGAAATGAGTACCTTAATGAGGAAGGAGCAAACCGTGTGTGATGGCGCCTTCGATCACAGAAAAAAAGTCTGTGATCGAAGGATGGCGCGCGCTCTCAGGTCTGCCTATTTCTAATTTTTTTACGAAAACAGGCGATTAATTCGGTATTTGGCAACTATTCAAATAAATGTTTTTTTAGTGATGAGGATCTCTCAAAATTCGTAATACCCACGTCCCCTGTTAGTTTTATGTTTGGAAACCATTTTAAACTATCGATTGAAGTAAAAAAGTGCGTCGAATTTTACGATGACGTCACAGTTCAGTATTTCAATTCATACAACATCCCTATCCTAAGCGATTGATTGTCACTTACCCAATTGACAAAATAACAACACTTTTCTGGAGCTATACCCCTACGGCCTATATAAATTAATAAACCAATATCAGCTAAGAAAAGTTTCGGTCTCGGTCAATCTATGCTAAGGATCGGTCATAAGCATAGATTGACAGATACATGAGAACGCGTTCTTAGTTGATGAAGGTTTATTAATACAGGCCAACGAGACCGTGAAAATATTACTTTTCGTACCACTTGCTCAAAAAAGTGACATTCTATGCCACAAAAAGCGAAAATAACAATAGTCATTTTTAATCTGTTAAAAACAGGGAAAGAAAATTGTACTGAATTTCATTCATCCTCTAGGGGGAGAATGTGATTTAAATTTGGAATAAGTATACTTACCGAAATTTATACTGTACTACATCTGTGTTTACACCATTGAGTTTGTATATAAAACATATTATCTTTTTGAAAAAGGAATACGCATTTATTATGCAGTTATGATTATTAAATAAAATTACGAAAACCGACGAGGCCGTATGAGCTTGATACCTTTGCTTTTCCGACAAAAAAATATTAGTCTAGGAATTTGCCGCGTTTTTATTTTCTTCAAATACATAAAAGTTAAGTTTATTTTAATTTATTTTTATAAATAAGTTATTGTTCTAAAAATATGTTACGATGTTAAATCAAAGCGACAGTGACAGTGAATTGTCAGATTCCATCAGTGCAAATGCTGCCACAATTATAAATAATTTGCTTCCAACAAATTCCAAGGAAAATTATTTAAAAACTTATGAACTCTCTCTATCAATAATTGGACCAATGTTTCGAATGTTGCCTTTTACTTTTAATTGTCATTATTTTTAATAAATGCTTATCTCATATTAATATTGTGTTTATTTTTTCGCAAATGGTACGAAAAGTAGAGTATTTTCCTCGGTGATAAAGCTGTCTTAGTCTTGGGTGAACTTAAATCCCTCGCTACACTCAGGACTCGTCTTAAATCCCTCGCTTCGCTCGTGATTTAAGTTTTTAACACCCTCGCTACGCTCGGGAGTAAACCTCGAGTCCTTCGTTACGCTCGCGATTTAAATCGTCACCCGCGACAGAAGACACTGCTTTATCCCCTTGGTTAATAATCTACTATTTCACACCACTCGCTCAACAACGCCTTATTACATGGCCTGTTATCTAAGGTTAAAGTAAGACATTAAATCCCTAGGGTTATAATGTTGTACTGAAAACCATTATTCCCTAGGGTTATAATGTGATTTGAATTTAGAATCATCGCGCATCTGAAGCAAGATCTGAAGAAAATTCTATTCATTCCAAAGAGGTTTTATTCATAATTCTTATTGCTATATTCATAAAGTCTCATTTCGGTAAACAGAATGTGTTCTCAGCAGGCGCGGCCAACTCGATTTTCGAAAACCGAAGCCGTGGCCCATTAGATTCGCACTGACGACATATTTTGTTTGTCAAATCGAGTAGGCCACGCCAGCTGAAAGAAGTGGTTGTATCGCGAGGTGTGAAAAGTAGAGTATTCACCGTAGGGGTAATGCTGTATTAATCTTGGGCGCCCCTAATTCCCGCGCTACTCTCAGGATTCTAGATGCAACACCCTCGCTACGCTCGGGAGTTACTCTAAAATCCCTCGTTCCGCTTGGGATTTATCCCGGCGCCCGTGACATAATACATCGCATTACCCCCGTGGTGAATAATCTACTATTATTTGTACAAACGAGGTATCGTAACCCTTCCACGATTATGTGGTCTTTACAAGTGATATAGCTATACATGGTTCTACTTTATATAAGTTTACAATCAACAAATTATGTTAACAATTAAATTGGACGGCCCGCTTTTTCAGCATGGTCTGTGTCTTGTAGAGGAAAACAAACATGATGATTGATTCATTGCATCAAAATAATAGTACTTTTCTGCTACGAGACCATGAATGTGTGAATTTGTACAAACAAGCTACTATTAACTTTTCTAGAAATTAGTGATTTATACAAGTGCCATAGCTCCGCTCCACATGTGTCATCGATTGAGAGTGAATAACTGCCGCTAATAAGGCGCTGACTGCATCATCAGTAAAATCAAACAGTTTTAAATAGTAGAATTAATAAAAAAACCTACCATGTTTGTAAATAGACAATACAAACAATGGGGCCATTCATTGTGCTCTAATTTCATACTTATTTTTTTTTTGTATTTTGCTTTTTTTTTCTAGCAAGAATTCTTGCCATATATCTTGATCTTGATCGGGATCTTGATAGGTAGGTAGGTACTATGGATATGATCCATTCAATAACTTTACGTTAGCCCTCCTTTTTTTTTTTTTTTTTAATCGCTGGGAAATGCCTTCAGGCATCCCTCCCGGAAGCAAGGCAGTGTAAACTGCAACGCTTCCGAGAGGGTATGTGGGACTCACTGGGACTCCAGAATACCCACTAAAACCCAGCGGCGCTCCTGCGCATCGCATTAAGGCTGGGTTACGGGAACACTTGCGCAATCATCCCTCCTGTTGCGGACAGCTGAGCGGTCTAAAACAAAATGAGAAGCGCGTACGCCGCGTTTTGAGTATATGAACGTAGGAGTGAGCGAGTGACCATATATAAGACAGAGAGAGCATATATGGAGCCAGAACAGGCGTCAGGGCAAGACAAGGAAAGTGTATATGTCGAGACCGTTGGTGCACTTTGGACCGGTGGCTCCACCCCCTGGCTCCTGATTGGAGAAAAACTGGCATTGCTCGCTGGCGCCGACATTCATGTGCCGGTTCATATATGGGAATATAACCGGCCAAAAAGCAAGGAGAAATCGTTCCAGTGCTTTGAAGTGAAATTATAACAGTGAAATAGTAAATAGGGCAGTATAGGGCAAAAGTACCTCCCATAGCTCAGTGATTAAATTCAGTGAAAAACAGCTCAGGGTAAGTGACCTGAATAACAGAGCGGCTGCTAGCCGAGTACCTCTCCGAAGCCAGATCCCTGGCTGAGGAAGGCTGTGATATTTATATCGCCTTATAGGTATATGCTCTGGGGTCACTACACTCTATCCAAGCTGTCGTCATCATCGGGTCAACGGCCCGCGGTCGGGCATCAACTACGTAGGGGTCACCGCCCTCCGCGATGGGTTCGATTCATACCTACTGGCCGGGTTGGGGTCAATAACCTGCCCCAACCAGTACCTAGGCTAAGACTAGCAGCCTTCGTCGGCCGGCCCAGACGGAACGTGGCATTGCTAACACGAACAGCTGACCCATATGCCCGAACCGTGCGAATACCGTCCACGAGTCATCGAGTGCGAGCTCCCGAGCTACGTATCTCCTTCGATCCAGGCCAGCTGGAACGCCGAGTGGTTGCAGTGCGGCGGCGTATACAGCGCCGTAGGCAACGTGTAGTAACGTGGAACCGTCGACGACGATCCTTGACGGTAGCTTCTCATAGTGCATCGCGACGTACAACGATAAGAAGGCTGCGTCATCCCATGCGGTTACGCTCGCAGCGCAGACGTCTGCGATAATGGTTCGGTAGTGCTAGTGAACACACCGTTAGTGATCAGTGAGGCCGTAAGTAAATGACTTTAATAAATTAACTTGTAATTATTTTAACGTAAAACTAGTTGCACATTTTGCTGAATACGGCCCCTTAACAGAAATTTTCATTATTTTCCCTAACCTTAATGTTACTGTACAAGTTGGTATTTGGTATGTTTGTTTATTAATCCGTATTGATAAGCTCTTAAATTAAATTCTTATTATTGTTCTAACAGTTATTCATTGGATAGTTAAATTCCTTCTTGTTTAATGTATAGGTGTTAATCTTAGCTGATATATACCTTTTCTGTGTATAATAGGTACTAGCCTTTATTGATGTGTACTTATTATAATCATATGTTTTTCCATATTTAGGTCATAATATAGGTATGTGTATTCCTATAATGTTGTCATTTATAAACTCCCTTTGTGTGTATGTCCGCGAGTAGGTCGTGTCGATACCTACTCGCGCAATAACCCGTTGTGTACTTTATTATTGTTTATAATTGACTCGTGTAATATGTTGTAGCTTTTAGATTCTTATGTGTTATGTTCTTGTGTGTTATGTTCTTGTGTATAACTTTTGTTGTGTTTGGCCACGAGTAGGTCGTGTCTAAACCTACCCGTGAGTCAGTCTGTTGTAAAATCAAAACTGCTTGTTGTATATGCTTATGAAGAATAAATGTGTCATGTTTTGTACATAGAGAACTGTTTTATTGTTGAGCAAATCCTTCCCGAGATCCAAGCATATACTTGTATAAGTTCCGTAGGCAACAGTGCGGAACATTTTGGTCCTTCGAACCGGATCTCTGGAACAGTAGAAGGATTTAAAACAGTTCTCTATAATTTTATGTGAATTAATCTGTGTCAATTAATTTTGTTTAATTAGGTACAATGGTTGTAACTCGTAGCCAAGCTGGGGATGACCCAGAGACTGATGTGGAGTTCTCTGAAGCGCGTACTGAAGACGCGCCCCCAGCCGAAACCCAGGATGCCAGAACGAGGCACGGCGACGGACAGGACCAAGGTCAAAGGAGAAACGACCAACCGTCAACCAGCCGTCAACCTGTTTCGGAACAACCAGCTACTACGAGAAGACCATTGGAGCGAGCTATTTTGAGGGGGGTACGAAGCACATCAACACCCAAAGCACTGGAACCACGGGGAGAGATGTCACAACCCCGTCAACAACCTGCCCCACATGCCGCCGAGCAGTCAGGGAGTGTACTGCAGAGGATAAGAGCGGCAGAAGAGGAGGCAGAAGAACAACTTATGTCGCTGCATCTGGCTCACAAACAGGAGCTAGTAAGGAGGCGTTTGGCCCGAGATGTAGCGAGCATGAGAGGAGATGCACCGGATGTACAGGCCCAGACGGTAGACACTGAAGCCCCAATGTTACGCATGGTTCAGGATTGGTTAAGAACACGTGAAACGCACGCGCCGTCAACAGGGGCAATGGAACCTCGAACCGAAGCAGAGCAGCTGAGGGAGTCGAGAGAAACACGTACAGCAGTGCATCGACCGGTTAGAATGAAACCGGTACGTAAGGTTGAGTGGGAACAAGCGAACATCCTACCAACCTTTTTCCCGCCACCGACAACGGCCAATGAGGGAGCGAGATCAGAAATGGATCATCTCGTCTCTACACTAAACCACGTGGTCAACAGACGACCACCGCTCAGAGAGCTGACGCAGCTACCCAAGTTTTCAGGAGCAGCGAACGAGTGGACCGGATTTAAAGTGGCCATGATACACAGTACGGAACAGTTCCAATTCTCACCGATAGAGAACATAGCCAGATTAAGGAACTGCCTACAGGGTAAAGCCAGAGAAGCCGTGTCAAGTTTGCTGAACGCTAGGCAACCAGACCCCGAGCGAATAATGAAAGCTCTTGACCGAACATTCGGGAGGCCTGAAGTAATAGCAAAGCAAGCAGTCGCAAGTATACAGAAAATGAAAAAGCCAGAATCACCAGTTGAGTTAGATGACTTTGCCATCGCATTGCAAAATATAGTGAGCACCCTTCAGGAGACAGAAGGACAGCGACATCATCTAACCAACCCACAGTTGGTGGACGAGGTATTGGACAAGTTACCTCCGGCGATTAAAGAAAAATGGGTAGACTACGCATATGAGTACTGCGATTTCAGCGAACCTGAAATCGTAACGTTAGCCAAGTTCATCGAGATGGAGGCTGACCGGAGGATACTATTCCTGAAGCCAAACGATAAGATGAAATGGGCGTCAGCAGAGCAACCACGTGAACGACAAAAGAATGTGCCTTCAAGACGCCAACCATGGGCTGAGAAGCAGTCTTTCACAATGTCGGCCGATGCTCAGAATCAGAAGCAGTTATGTAGCTCGTGTGGCGGGAACCACCAACTACCAAAGTGTCCAAAATTCCTGAAATTGGACCAGAAAACTCGATGGGAATTAGTTAAGGGAGCAAGGGTATGTTTCAGGTGCCTGGCAAGTAAGCACTACCGGTATAGATGTAAAGCGAAGTTATGTGGGGTTGATGGATGTATTCAACCTCATCACGCCCTTCTGCACAACTGTGAACCAGCCAACGGGGGCGCCGCGACCGTAAGCGTCTTGAACACAACGGCGGTCCGAGCGCGCGATCGGATCCTGCTGAAAATCTGTCCAGTCACTATCAAGGGCCCGCAGGGTGAAGTACAGACCTACGCCCTGTTGGATGAGGGCTCTACAGTGACACTGGTAGACGAAGGAGTTGCGGCCGCCGTGGGAGCAGAAGGACCGGTAGGAAACCTCAGAATCCATGGAGTGAATTCGGTAGTTGAAGCAAGGGGTAGCGGGAACGTTAAGCTGCTCCTTAGAGGATCTGGACAGTTTGAAACAATAACTGCAAGTACGGTTCGGAATATGAAGTTGCATCCGCAAACCGTTCCCGCAAGTGTCAGACGGTACACGCACCTTCAGGAATTTAATGCAGAAGACGTGTGCTACATGGGGGCAGAACCGCGGATCCTAATAGGTGTTGATAATTGGCACCTAATTGTCTCACGACAAATTCGTGCGGGCGCACGGAAAGAGCCGGTGGCCGTCCGCACAAGCCTAGGTTGGATGATTATGGGACCCCTGCCTAGGATGCTCTTGGATGAACGGCTAGAAAGTGGGCTTCATCATCTTCACATGAGGCATCAAAAAAGTGATGGCCTGAAGAAAAAAGAGCATAAAGAGGGGAAAGCTCCTGATAGGAAGGAGCCGAACCTATGTACTGAGCATGGATTTGAAGCTCAGAAACCGTCGCACCTGTTCGAGGACCCAGGTGAGCGGTTGCAGCCGTCGCGTCTGTTCGAGGACCCAGACGAGCGGTTGCAGGAAATGGTGGATAATAGGATTCATCATCTTCACATGAGGCATCAAAAAAGTGATGGCCTGAAAAGAAAATACCATAAAGAGGTGAAAGCTCCTGATAGGAAGGAGCCGAACCTATGTACTGAGCATGGATTTAATGAAGCTCAAGAACCGTCGCATCTGTTCGAGGACCCAGGTGAGCGGTTGCAGCCGTCGCGTCTGTTCGAGGACCCAGACGAGCGGTTGCATGAAATGGTAAAGACACACTTCCATATCGATGCATTGGGAGTGAGTATGGCACAAAAGGTGAAGCCAGAAGACGAACGTGCTGTTCGGGTTTTTGAGAATACAACCCGGAGGACTGGTCAACGATTCGAAGTTGGATTGCCGTGGCGTTATGATGATGTAAAGATGCCACCTAGCTTCGAAAATGCCTTCCGTCGACTGAAGACTATGGAACGGAAGATGGACCGTGATGCAGCGTTCGCCGAAAGTTATACGGCTCAGATAGAAAACTTGTTGGACAAGACGTATGCAGTAGAATGCAGCGGCCAGGAAGAAAATGAAGACAGAGCGTGGTTTCTCCCGCACTTCGCGGTTAGAAACCCAAACAAGCCAGGAAAGATACGGCTAGTCTTCGATGCTGCTGCAGTGTGCAATGGAACAAGTCTCAACCAGAAACTGTTAGAGGGACCGGACCTCTTGCAGTCACTGCCTGGCATATTGTATCGGTTCCGTGAACAACCGATAGCAGTGACGGCGGATATACAAGAAATGTTTTTGCAGGTCAAAATCCGAGAAGAGGATCAACCATCTCAGATGTTCCTATGGCGAGGGAATGACCGGCAACAGCCCCCCAAGAAGTATAAGATGACTTCCATGATCTTCGGGGCAACGTGTTCTCCGTTTCTGGCACACAGCGTACGCAACAAGAACGCGAAGGAATTTGAACTCTCTCATCCAGCGGCATTGGACGCAATCACCAAGAGTCACTATATGGACGACTTCGTGGATAGCTTCAGGACGATAGAAGAAGCTCAAAAGGTGGTGATGGATGTAGACTTCGTGCATAAGCAAGCAAGTTTTATGCTTCGTGGATGGAACTCCAACGAGAGAAGCATGCTGAGCCACATTCCCCCAGAGCTTTGCTGCAAGACGCAAACGCTTCTCATGGCAGGAATGAACAATGAGGAAAAGACATTGGGTCTTATATGGGATTCCCAAAAGGATGAATTGGGATTCAACACGTCAATGCCACGAGTAAGGAAGGAGGTGAAAGACATGGAACGTGCACCTACCAAAAGAGAAACATTGAGTGCGGTAATGTCGATCTATGACCCGCTCGGTTTTCTAGGACCTTACACAATAGTGGCCAAAATTATGTTACAATCGCTATGGCGATTGGACGTTGGATGGGACGAGCCCATACCCAACGAACAGGCGAAGCAGTTCTTCACCTGGATGCAAGGATTGAACAACATCGGGCAGCTTCGACTACCTCGGTGCTATGAAACAATGGACGATGACAGTGAGAAACAGCTGCATGTGTTCTGCGATGCGAGTGAGCTAGCCTATGCAGCCGTGGCATATTGGCGTATTGAAAAGCCAGATGGGACCGTCACCGTTCGATTGGCGGCATCTAAGGCTAAGGTAGCTCCGCTGAAGAGTACCAGCATCCCTCGACTGGAACTTCAGGCAGCAGTCATCGGGTCAAGACTTGCAGATGCAGTAAAAAAGGAACATCGTTGGGAGGTAACGAGTACGACATTTTGGTCAGACTCCCGAACAGTTCTTATATGGGTAAGAACGAATGCCAAAAAGTATACACCCTTTGTGGCGCATCGGCTAGGAGAGATTGCCGAGCGAACAAACCCATCACAGTGGCGCTGGGTGCCAACCAAGGAGAACCCAGCGGACGATGCAACGCGCTCCTCGTACATATCTGGTCCACGAACAGAGTGGCTGGAGGGACCAGGCTTTCTGCGGCGACCGAATTCTGACTGGCCCGCGGAGACGGTCCAAGAACGGGGGGAGCCCGAGGAAGAAGTTCTCGTGCATCACGTAACTCAGGGACCGCCGAAACATTGGGAAGCGATGCCTGACATTAACCGAATACGTAAATGGGACGTGCTGATACGAGCAACGGCACGAGTCCTCTACATTGCGTCGAAATGGATACGTAAAAGCACGCAACTAGAGGTACAACATCTCCAAATGGCTGAGAAGCTGTGGCTAGAACGAGCCCAGGAAGAAAGCTTCGACGAGGAGATTCGGTTATTAAAGCGAGGGCAGCCAGTGCCTCGCTCTAGCCGACTGTATAAATTAGATCCAATATATGGGACGGATCGCCTACTGCGAGTGCATGGACGAATTGACGCCGCACCAGTAAATAACGACCAGAAGCGGCCAATCATATTGGATGGACGACATAAGCTAGTACGGATGATGATTCAAAAGGAACATGAAGCCGCAGGACATGCAGGAAATGAACGTGTTGTAAATGACCTACGCCAAAGGTATTGGATCCTGCACCTGCGCCCATCCGTACGAGCCGTAGCCAGGACATGCCAGCGATGTCAGATTCACAAGACGGTTCCAAAAGTACCAGCCTTTGGTGACTTGCCGAAAGCAAGACTGGCGCCCTTCAGCCGCCCCTTCAAGAATACGGGTGTGGACTACTTCGGGCCCATGAGCGTAACCATCGGCAGGCGCCACGAGAAAAGGTGGGGTGCCCTCTTCACTTGCTTAACCACACGAGCAATACACATAGAGTTGGTAACAAGCCTCTCCACTGATTCAGCGATTCAGGCCATTAGAAGGATGGCTGCGAGAAGAGGCTGGCCAAGTGTAATGTACTCGGACAATGCGACCAATTTCCGAGGAGCTGACGTGGAGATGAGAGCAGCTTGGAAGGAGTGGGCCGAACCTCTGCGAGAATTCTGTATGAACAAAATGATAAGCTGGAAGTACATACCTCCTGGCGCGCCAAATCAAGGAGGCGCATGGGAAAGACTGGTTCGCTCAGTGAAGAACGCACTGAGCGCCACCTTGGAGCAGAAGCATCCCAAGGAAGAAACACTGCATACCCTGCTGGTAGAGGCCGAGCATGCGATCAACGCCCGTCCTTTAACGCATGTTTCCGTGACCCTTGAGGACCCTGAAGCACTGACTCCGAACCACTTCCTGATAGGATCATCATCAGGACTGCCCGTGGTAGGACCGTGCCACCCGGCAGATAAGAGAACCTGGCGAGCGGCACAGGCGCTTGCCGACGAATTTTGGAGGCGATGGGTGAGAGAATACCTACCCAATTTGGTGCCTCGTGGCAGCGCCGCCCAAGCATCACGACAATTACAGCAGGGAGATCTCGTCGTCGTAGTCGACCCTAACCTACCTCGCAATGTATGGCCACGAGGAATTGTAGAAAGGACTTATGAGGGACCAGACGGCGAGATACGATGTGCAGATGTACGAACACAAGGAGGTGTGTTTCGAAGACCAACTAGGAAGCTAGCTGTCCTCCCGGTTGAGGAAGAGGCTGCGTCTCCTTGAGAGGGAGCCTGCGCCGGGGGGAGGATGTTGCGGACAGCTGAGCGGTCTAAAACAAAATGAGAAGCGCGTACGCCGCGTTTTGAGTATATGAACGTAGGAGTGAGCGAGTGACCATATATAAGACAGAGAGAGCATATATGGAGCCAGAACAGGCGTCAGGGCAAGACAAGGAAAGTGTATATGTCGAGACCGTTGGTGCACTTTGGACCGGTGGCTCCACCCCCTGGCTCCTGATTGGAGAAAAACTGGCATTGCTCGCTGGCGCCGACATTCATGTGCCGGTTCATATATGGGAATATAACCGGCCAAAAAGCAAGGAGAAATCGTTCCAGTGCTTTGAAGTGAAATTATAACAGTGAAATAGTAAATAGGGCAGTATAGGGCAAAAGTACCTCCCATAGCTCAGTGATTAAATTCAGTGAAAAACAGCTCAGGGTAAGTGACCTGAATAACAGAGCGGCTGCTAGCCGAGTACCTCTCCGAAGCCAGATCCCTGGCTGAGGAAGGCTGTGATATTTATATCGCCTTATAGGTATATGCTCTGGGGTCACTACACTCTATCCAAGCTGTCGTCATCATCGGGTCAACGGCCCGCGGTCGGGCATCAACTACGTAGGGGTCACCGCCCTCCGCGATGGGTTCGATTCATACCTACTGGCCGGGTTGGGGTCAATAACCTGCCCCAACCAGTACCTAGGCTAAGACTAGCAGCCTTCGTCGGCCGGCCCAGACGGAACGTGGCATTGCTAACACGAACAGCTGACCCATATGCCCGAACCGTGCGAATACCGTCCACGAGTCATCGAGTGCGAGCTCCCGAGCTACGTATCTCCTTCGATCCAGGCCAGCTGGAACGCCGAGTGGTTGCAGTGCGGCGGCGTATACAGCGCCGTAGGCAACGTGTAGTAACGTGGAACCGTCGACGACGATCCTTGACGGTAGCTTCTCATAGTGCATCGCGACGTACAACGATAAGAAGGCTGCGTCATCCCATGCGGTTACGCTCGCAGCGCAGACGTCTGCGATAATGGTTCGGTAGTGCTAGTGAACACACCGTTAGTGATCAGTGAGGCCGTAAGTAAATGACTTTAATAAATTAACTTGTAATTATTTTAACGTAAAACTAGTTGCACATTTTGCTGAATACGGCCCCTTAACAGAAATTTTCATTATTTTCCCTAACCTTAATGTTACTGTACAAGTTGGTATTTGGTATGTTTGTTTATTAATCCGTATTGATAAGCTCTTAAATTAAATTCTTATTATTGTTCTAACAGTTATTCATTGGATAGTTAAATTCCTTCTTGTTTAATGTATAGGTGTTAATCTTAGCTGATATATACCTTTTCTGTGTATAATAGGTACTAGCCTTTATTGATGTGTACTTATTATAATCATATGTTTTTCCATATTTAGGTCATAATATAGGTATGTGTATTCCTATAATGTTGTCATTTATAAACTCCCTTTGTGTGTATGTCCGCGAGTAGGTCGTGTCGATACCTACTCGCGCAATAACCCGTTGTGTACTTTATTATTGTTTATAATTGACTCGTGTAATATGTTGTAGCTTTTAGATTCTTATGTGTTATGTTCTTGTGTATAACTTTTGTTGTGTTTGGCCACGAGTAGGTCGTGTCTAAACCTACCCGTGAGTCAGTCTGTTGTAAAATCAAAACTGCTTGTTGTATATGCTTATGAAGAATAAATGTGTCATGTTTTGTACATAGAGAACTGTTTTATTGTTGAGCAAATCCTTCCCGAGATCCAAGCATATACTTGTATAAGTTCCGTAGGCAACAGTGCGGAACACCTCCTATGTTAACTTCACAAGACCTTCGTTATTTTTGCGAGTGAAGTTAGATTACCATTATAATTTGAATTGAGTAATTTAGTTTTTTCATGAAAATCAGAGGACAATCACCCACAGTGGTTGTGGTTGACTGTAACAGTGTGAAAATAATTATCTTCATGATAGATCTATGTGAGACCTCCTCAGTCTGAGATGAGACTCGTACTTTCTTTGTGGGGTTGAATTGATGCTGAGAGATGATGGGGTTGGGGGTGAGATCTAGGTATGTAATTATTTTTGCGTGATTTTTTTAATTGTAAATTAATTTTATATTGTTTTTTATTATATCGTTGAATGTTTTTGTTTTTGACGACCTCCGTGGCGCAGTGTGTAGCGCTGTTGCCTTAACGTGCGGAGGTCCCGGGTTCGATCCCCGGCAGGGTCAATTTGGGAATTTATAATTTCTGAATTTTCCCTGGTTTGGCCTGGTGGGAGGTTTCTGCCGTGGTCCTACCGGCAAAGACGTGCCGCCTAGCGATTTAGCGTTCCGGTACGATGCCGTGTAGAAAGCGAATAGGGGTATGGGTTTAATATAACTGCCATGCCCCTAACAGGTTAGCCCGCTACCATCTTAGACTTACCATCAGGTGAGATCGCAGTCAAGGGCTAACTTGTATCTAGTGGATAAAAAAAAAAAAAGAAAAAAAAATTGTTTCTAGCTTAATTGTATTTTTCTTGTCTTAGGTGTGCAAATAACAATAAAGATTATTTTTTAGGTAATATATATTTTTCTTTTGTTAGATTTTGTTAACTTATCAAATGCATGATTTGTGATTTACAAGTTTTTTTTAGTGCACAGTTTTTTTTAAATTTAATCTTTAGTGTACATTTAATTAGAATGTATATTATTTGTTTTTCATAACATGTAGGTAAGCCACCACCACCCACCACCACTACAGCCCATTAACGTCCCACTGCTGGGCACAGGCCTCCACTCTCATAGGAGAGAGGGACTGTAACTGTAGGTAAGCACTTGTAGGCAATTAAATTGAAAGAAATGTTTTTATTATAAGATATCTTTATTGATATTTAGAGATCAAACGAAAGTCTTGGAGTTACTTAACATTATCAGTCTACAAAAATGGTTTACATTCTAATCTTACAACTAATATACAATCTAGTCAAAGAAATTACTAAACTAACAATTGACATAAGAGGGAGAAATCGACAAAATTGTAATATAACGTAAACATACAACTAGAAGTCTAGAAATTAAAGCTTATAGTTAAAACTAATCTTAAACTAAAAGACTTATATCTAAAGAAGATCTTAAGCTAAGATTGGCACGTTCGGCCCATTTCTAATGAGATACACGTAAGGGAACATTCATTCAAAGCTAGTTACAAGAAATATAACACTTTAGAGGACTTATTCCTATTAAAGCTATCGTCATAGATTTCATCTTCGAGTATTTTTTCATTTATAAAGAGGAACACTAAAAGTCATGAAGGATATCATACATCTTATGTATTACAATTTTTGTTTGAAGAGTTAATTAAGGAAGTACTCTAAAAGCAAATAAAACTGATATTGAAGCTAAGTTTAAAGTTTTGAATTTAGCTTTAATATCGCACATCCATCACATTTAATGTTCCAATATATTTCATTAAAAATCTATATAAATGTATAATTTTAAGGCATATCTTACTCTAATTAAAGCTTCGAGTTATGTACTCTTGTTATCACAGACAAAACTTACAATCTAATGGAAGACGTTGGATAAAGACATTATAAATGAAAAGTGCGAAGATACACTTGAAATAGATCGAAGAAATTAGGATGAAATTGGTGCAATGATAATTACAGTGCAGATGACATTTAAAGCTGTCTACCAAAACGGGCACTTTATACGGTACACAATATCGAACACTAACACGCGGCATGCTGATACGAAATGCTCAATAATAACAAGTAAAATCTTGAAAATATCTAAACCTTAATAATCTAAGATCACAAAAAGATAAATCACAATGTTCGAGTCAGGTTGTATCAGCATACCGCGTTACTAATTCTAATGGAAGACGCCGAAGTGCTATCGAAGCACACACTAAATCTAATATTGGAAGACACGATTTTGTTTTCACTGCATTAGTACCAAAATATTATTACGGATAATAAAAATAACTGGAAGACGATTGTGATTTTGGAGATGCACGAATTAGTAGCAAAGCTTACATACGAAGCAGCTGGATTTGTTCGCCGCGTAGCAGATCTCCCGAACTTCGTTGGCCATGTTGTCACTGATCTCCTCTTCAGAGATGAGTTCGAAACGGCTGGAGTTCAGGATGTTCTGGTTTTCGGCGTTATCGTTGTCTTCGACGGGAACCGGTTTCACCGGGTCCACGGGATAGAAATATTCGGAGAACGGCACTAAAACTGGTTCTCCGGTATAAGCAGTCTTGTTCGATGGCAGGTCAGTGCGAGGCGATGCATTGGAGATCAACTCTCCCAGCTTCGACCAACATTTGTTAAGATTCACTCTCGTTGAGGTTGTCACCTTTCGTGGCAGCCTTGGTTTTGAGCTCTGCAAATAATGAAAACAAAATATGTTAGCTACAATATCAAAACACTTTTTAGGGGAACTAGAGGATTTCTTTAGGAAATCTATGCTCAATTGAATTTATTCGGGGGATTATAGATTTTATATTATTTACTAACCTAATTCATCTTATGATGATATAATTCACTAAAATAAATAACAATTCAAGTAAACAAACATTGATTCTTACCTGACGATTCAAGAGCTTCATCCAAGGAGAACGAGGTGACTGAGCCTCCTTCTGAGGGGATTGTGAATCTTCCTTAGCGAGACACATGTTTACAACTACGAACTTAATACGAATACTACGACTACGACAAGGTTGCGTGAGACCGTAAGAGCAAGCGACATGCACACACGGAGCGTACGAAGGGAATGATTGAATCAGGAAGGGCGGCGGGGTTTATATAGCGGGACCTCGATCGTGTGCGCCCGCGCGTGCGTCCCGAAGCGGGAGGCGCGCGCTGAGCACGCGAGCAGTAGCGCGCGCCTACGGACCGGTTTTTACTAACACTTCTACGAATAGAGGCTTTGACGCGCCGCGACTCCGTATAGTCACTGACTAGATTGGGCTCATAAAGCCTTATTAATCATTCTATGTCCCAAGTCGGAGACTCTGAGATTCTTTAAGTTTTTATTCGATTGTTTGTCATACCAGGAGCTTTAAGTGTATTCAGTTTTTATTGACTCCTACGACTGAGAGTATCGTCTACGACTTACAAGTTACAAGATTACGAGAATGCAGCATGACTCATTTATTTCTTTCTTATTTATTAAGCGGCGATTTATATTGCTTCTATGACTGTTTAATAATCTAGAGTCGCTATAATCCTGCATAGCAATCGTGTCTTGCATATATTTGCATGTTAGACAGGTCCGATGTCCGGAGGCGAGTTCGCGTAGAATAAACAAGGCTATCGCACTATTATGAATCACTGCAAGCAGCTGGCTAGCACAGGATAGATAAGTTCCTGTAGTACAGCAGATTGATCATGCACCCGCGTTTCCTGCGATTACATCGGCGCGGAGCTCGCAAATCACGTATGAACACTGATAAATCATTTCCTCTGGTCACTGAGGAATAGTTACACTGATGAATTGTTTTAATACCTGATTTCAATATCCGATAACGCTCAATCAATGTATGAGCGAAATACAATTTTGTTCGGTTAGCTACTGGCAATAGCTACTTAAGAAAATAAAAAACAGGAATTATATTTTTTTATTGTCAAGGTTTTATATGATTTTTTTGGGCAGAAGATCTTCCTGGTTCCTGGCAAGGTTGCAGAGCGCGGAAGATGAAGAGGAAGATGTGTGTGACGTCTTACTCGAAGAGGCAGCTCAAGTTTGATTTTCGATTGAGTCCATTTGCGAAATTTGATTGACTTGTGGTAAATTCTAAATTGACCTGATCATATCTGGTGGGACTGGTGGGAATAGTTACCACTGTATCCCTAAAGTAATGCCACCAAGTGATTTGGAGTTCCGTCTTCCGATAAGGTACGGTACTGCGTAGAGCTGAACTCCAGTAGGAATCATGGGTCTAATAAAAGTGCTTCAACCCTTCCAGCCGTTCCAGATTACCTTGTAATCGTAACTTACCACCAGACGAAAGACAAAGTCGAACAAAAATACTGACTTATGCGGTGTGCGTGTGACTTAAGTACACAGATAACTCTCAAATTGTAAATACACACCAATCAATTATAGTAGTAGGTACTACTACAAAGTCATAATTACTTTTGGCAATACTTTTGGCAAAACGTTCAATAATTAATTGGGTAGAAGTGAGGTACCTAGTACCTACTACTTGCCCTGTCACAAAAATGGTACCTTCTTAAGATCTTTATAGCTACATCATACATGGCTTAATACAACCATTAATTAGTTCCAGTTCCAAGTACAGACAGACTAGCACTTAAACACGATTAGAAAATGGATAAAAGAAATAAAAGCCGTAAGCGTTTAACTAGTTTACAAGCGCTGGAGTGTTTAACATAATTTCTCACTCAAGTAATGATACGAGCGGAGCATCAAAATGGCATGCCATATGACCATTATATGTTATGACTAGGAACTCCATAGAGTAATGTGCCAAACTGAGACAGAACCCTGAAATTAAACTGAATTTTATTAGCAATAAGGCGAACGTCAAAAGACAAACTTAAGAATAAAGTAAAAGTTTTGTTAACGTCTAGGGTTACGTTTAAGAAAGAAGATTTGGATATTACATAGTCGTAAGTCGTAGATTCGTCATACCTACTTCTATACAAATTAAAGCAGTTTCCCAATTTTCAACAGACATTTTTTCTTGTCGCTGAAGTAACGTCTGAATAGTATGTGTTTTCTTTGACACCAATAACGAAAAAGGACATAGCTAAATTAAATATATATATTATGCTTTATTTAATTGATTATTTATCTGAGGTTATAATCTCAACAGGTTATAATAATATTAACAGATAATATGGAATTAACAAATAATTATTTGCTAATTTCGTGCCAAGGATTGCACCAGCCGCCTTAGCATATAAATTGAATATAATAAATTGCAATAATAGTCATTATTTGCATAGCCCAAGTGTCAAAATGGGACATACACAACAACAAGCTTGCAAACGCCCCGTAATATGTGTCCCAATTTGACCCTAGGCCGAGTAAATAATGTCACCCTGTCCAGAGCGGGCGAATTTTTCGCGCTAGGGCGGTAGTGGGACTTTCTAATAGTTTAGACCTTTGAACTTCTTGGCTAGATTGACTCTCAAATTATTGAAGAATATTCGTTACTAATCAAACGCGTGGTCACAATACAAAACATTCATAACTTTAATGGTAATTATTAACGAAACAGAACGAGTTGTGTGTGTGACAGGTAAATAATTGTTATGGAGGGCTACTGTGCGCGAATATAAATTGCCTTCCAATAAGTCTTATAAGAATTATGTTGTGTTTTGTTTTGGTTTTTAAACTGTTCTGACTTTTTGTATTTGTTGATATTTTTCTTTGCGTTTCCACTCAGTAAAAGAATGATTTGTGACAATACCTTATCATTGTAATTTAATTTTTTATTTTGCTGAATAGATGAGGTGTAGATACGGTTGAAACCGTATATATAGAAATGGGCTACTTTTTACTACATTATCCCAGAAAACCAAACAGTTCCTAAAGCGTGCCCAATAGACCTAAATTCTCGCGGATCAAGGCGCGAGCATACAACTTAACTATTTTAGTTCTTGCCTACAAATGGTTATCCAAGAATTCTACTTAATTCAACAATTTTTTATGAGTATTTCAATTAGGTATTAGTATTAGGTATTAGTTAGTATTTTATGTTTTTCCTATTTTTCATTTTTTCTTACGTAGTTTTTATGTGAGCCTTGAGTTAGGTATAGCAATCAAAAACCATAAGCAATCTTACGCTTCTGATGATCTTCTTATTGGAAATTTTCTAAATTTTCAGCGACCAATTAGAATTCATGGAAAGTAAGGAAAATTAGATCATAATCATCGACAAATAAAAAATCCATATAAGTAGATACCAACTGGCTATTTATATTGAAACAAAATGCGATCCAATTTTGAAAAATTCTTAGGTTTTTTAAATCAAAAGATATCTTAAAAAAGTCACTCTCGCTTATGAAAAGTGCTTGTTGCTATGAAACTAGTTTTATTGTCTACCAAATTTGGTGATGCAACACACGGCATCTTAAAAACCGATACTGACGTCGAAAGCAGTCGTAACCGATCCCCTTGCGCTCTCCGCTGAAGAATTTTACTCAACATAATACTTTCATTAAAAAGAAAAAACAACGTACACCACAACCCGACCACGTGCAGCTTTAAAAAAAAAGAATATATAAAATCTTAACCTTTTTGCTGCGTCCCCATCGTATAGGGTTACAACTTATACACATATTAAACGTACTACGGTTCCTGTATTCAACATTAAATATAAAAATAGAAAGAGACATTGCTAGTAGAAAATGCATGGCCGGTAATAGGACTATGGTTGTCTCTCTTCTATTATTTTTGTCTAGTTAGATTTCCGCACAGTTCAAGTTGTTAATGGTTTATGAAACTTTGTATTCCGAACGCTACGTATCAAACTATGCATTACGCTTTATAATCTATGGTTGTGTAGAGATATGCAGTGTGAATGTGTGCGTGAAGCGTGCACCACACGTGTAACTCACCACATTGTTTGATTTTGGTTTGGGAACTTTGGGGTATTGTGTGGTGTCAATAATTATGAAAGTGTGTACGTATTTATTATGTTGTTGAAATGTGAAAAGAATGCTACAATGGGTAGATGTATTTTAATTAAATAAGTTTTGAAATTTCAGTAGGTACCTACTTCAATATTACGAATGTTTTTTTTGTGTCGATTTGGCTTACTTTAGTTTTGTTCTTAGCATTTTTTTATTAAATAGGTACCTATTATTTAAAAGTTTAGTTTATTCAAGCGATCACCGAGTCGGAAAATCTCGAAAACTCCAAACGATTTCCACACAGTTAGGTAGGTACATAATTAACTATATTTATTACTTACGTTTCAGGAAAAAAATATCTAGTTTTTATTGCTGAAAATAATGAAGTTTGAAGTTGAACTATCGGATTAAAATCCACTTCATTTCCGTTGAGCTGTTGAGACGCTGAATAACAATTATGTATTTACTTAATGGTTTAAAATCATCATCTCAATTCTCAACCCATCGCGCATCAACTACTGAGCTTTCCGAAGTACTGACTACTGACACTTTAGGGCGATTGTGTAAAACCTGCATCAATCATTGTTACAGTGGGTATGCTCCGATATACACTGCAAGCACTGTTCAGTGCTCTTACTGGGGAGAAATTCGTTCCATTATGGACTGACAGTATACCTACTACCGCAATATCCTAGAGAAATATCGTCATAAATCGTCGCCATTTTTGTACTGAGCACTGTCGTTTTCGAGGTAGTTAAGTGTTGACTGCGTTCCGTTTTAAGCAGTAACCAGTATAGCTAACTATAAAGGAACGGCTTCGCAGTATACTAAATTGACGTCACACCTTACAGTGCTCGCAATGTATATCGGAACATACCCAGTATCAATTGTTGTGATTTATGGTATTCTTGCTGCGTCAATGGATTTTGTCCAATGGTGGAAGAGTATTAACCAATCAGTGGTGATTGTGATCGTTACAGATTTCACACTCCTTTGAGAACATTAAAAAACACTCTCGGGCATTCCTTCACCATAGCAGCACCGATTATTTAATTGCGTTTTAAAACCTTTTAAAACACATAACTCAAAAAAGTGCTTGCCTGAGGATCGAACACTGTACAAGCTGAACAGAAGGCCGGACGTCTAAACCAATAGGCTATCGCCGCTTTAATAATTTAATAGGATAATAATAAATTTTGATTGAGCCCGCATGCGACTAGTGTCGGAATGCTCGTTGTACGCGACGCGTCGCGTGGCGTGCGTACGTGCACTCATCTATGCACGTGACTCTCGCTGATCGCTGCACTTCAATCTTTATTATCTAGTGGGCACTTTAATAACACAATGAAGTGATAATATCATAATATGTGTTCAAGAAGCGGCGATAGCGTAGTCTGTAGTTCAGGGGGCGTACTTTCATAACCTAAAGCAGTATTACTTTAATATTGTTGACGCTCTTGTTTCAGAATTAAAATAATCCTTATTTTAGGGGCGTCAGATATAAAACTACGATTTTAAAATAATTGTCACAGGTGATCAGGGATCCCATCTTCGGGTACGTAGCAGGTACGTAATACCTACTTCTATATTTCCTATATAAAGTTATTCTTTTGATGTTCTCAAAGGTGTGTGAAGTCTGCCAAACGAGTGTACTTGGTCAGCGTGGTGGACTATAGCTAAACCCTTCACATTTAGAGAAGAGACTCATGCGCAGTGAGTAGGTAATGGGCCGGTGAAAATGATGTCCAACAATGTAATTTTGTTCTCCCTATAAGTCCGCGAAAGTATTATACCTACTCATCCATATTTTTATGCTGAAAATTTCAATTTGAGCTTCTCAGACTAGTTTTTGCCCAAGACTTCATCTTTTTTTCTCTATCCATGCAAAAAATCGCTTCTATCTGTATGACACAAGGACAGAAATCAACATTTTTTTTTCATAAGTAGAAGTAGGTACCTATAGTAGGTACATTCTGGCCAATAGTAAGTACCTAGAGATAGTACTTATGAATTCGAATCAAACCTACTAATCCGTTCACGGACTTCTGTTAACATACTGGTTTTCTAATGGGTACTGTGTATTTAAATCAAGAGGACACTTTGTCGATACATGCCCTTTGAATTTGCCCGTATCGGTATTCGGTATTCGGTATGCGTGTATTGTCCTGAGGACGCGACGCGTGGCGTGCGTATGCGCATTTATCTATCGCACGTGATTGGTTTGTAGTTATGACAATAAGCTGGACAAAATATTTTTATTAGAATTGAAGTATCTCATAATAGAGGGTGTAGTGGCCAAGTCGCAAGGGCTTATTTCAAACCCTTAAAAAACCAAAGTAAATTAAATGGGGTGGAATAACTTTAAAAGATTCTATAAATGCGAAAGTTTGGATGGATGGATGTATGGATGGATGTTTGTTACTCAATCACGCCCCAACGGCTGAACGGATCTGGCTGAAATTTGGCACAGAGATAGATTATAGTCTGGAATAGCACATAGGCTACTTTTTATCCCGGAAAATTAAGAAGTTCCCGCGGGACCCAAAATAACCTCAAATGGATGTTTGTTACTCAATCACGCCAGAACGACTGAACGGATCTGGATGAAACTTGGCACAGCGATAGATTATAGTCTGGACTAACACATAGGCTACTTTTTATCCCGGAAAATTAAAGAGTACCCGCGGGATCAACAAAACCTCGATCCACGCGTTCGAAGTCGCGGGCGTTAGCTAGTTTAATTCTAAGATTAAAGCTGCGTGCCCAAGTACAGACATTTTCTTAATATCAGCAAACACTTGAAACAATTGAATATCAGTAAGAGATCTAGTTTTTACATACCTTAGCCTTAACATTTTTTTATTAGATAGGTAGTAGGTACCTACCTACTTACTTAACTTTTGTTTATCATCAATTTACTTAATTGCATATCATTAAAGTGCCGTTATTAATATCCTAGGTGTTACTTTTATCCGCATTACCATAAATTAATTATAATACCAAGACGTATAGATTGCTAACTCCCTTATAATTTTTTTTCTAGGTTAATACTATCGTTAGATGGCGCTACCAGGCTCGCTCTTTATATGATTATAGTAAAATCGGTGAAATATCGTATTTTCTTGGTTCAATTTGTATTAATTATTTATATAAAATTATCAAAATACAAAAATTTGATAAAATCACTTAAGCAAATAGCAAATTTACATTCAACTATTTTTAACAAACGGCTTGCACAGTTACGCCATCTCAGATTGTGTGAAGAACTACAAGGTACCGGCGACTTTAATGCGCATTTAGCGAGCTTTGATTGAATGTATGAAGTGAACAGTCTTATACTGGTTTATATATTGTCTTTGGCATTACCGGTATTTACTATCTGTATTCTGTAATCCTATTCGCACTTTAATGTGCCGTGTACCCATTAATTTCTAAGATGTAATTGCAGATGCAATCTAAATGAAAAATTGCCGCAAAAGTAATTAGAAACACTGTAGCATTAATAAAAAGAAAACGCGGTGCTATTACCGGCGTCAATGATCATTAAAATAGCATGGCGCATAAATCAAAATAACGCACACTTAACGCACACCAGTGCGATTTACTCACAGGATAAACATTAAGCAGCCCTTTTACGGGGTAAATAAATCCTGAAATCGGAGCCACACACACTCGCGCACGCCCGTACGCACGCGCACGGCTCGAGCGTGTACGCACACGCGAGGCGCGAGCTATACGCACACACGCGCGCGCTTCTAATCGACGCTTTCCTTCGCGTGGCAGTCGTGTGTGTAGCATGAAACATCCCCGTTAAGGGGCGCAGGTGTGGCTTGCTGAATGACGCGGCCGTGGGAACACGGCTCAACCCCGAGTTCCCATGCTCGCTGCCACCTGCCACCTGCCGTACTACGCATAATTCGCGTTCGTAAATGAACGGTAGTGACCACGTGTGCCCACTTTTTTCATCTCGGACGAGGACGCGGAAGACCGGTGGGGCCCAATTAATTTTATCTTTAATGATACCAGAGCGCTCGATCCTGGGGATGATGGACACTTCTCGTAGCTAATCGATTAAGTCCTGATAACTTTAACATGCAAAACCTATTATAAAATACTCGGCCTGATAAAATATTAATCACTTAGCCATCGTACCTACCTTGGATTAAAAAAATTATGATAATAACCATAATTACACCTCCCGCCTGCCTACGATTGCCAGTGGTGTGATAGTGTCACATACTAAATTACTTTAATGACGAATTCAATTACGAAATTAATCAATCAAACTGTTAAAATGTCATTACCAATATATAAGCCGAAAACAATAACAGTACAAAAAACTCTTGTTGGTACATCAATTATGTCTTGTACCGATAGCTTGTAAAAAACTCTCAACTTTTCAACAAGATTGAATATCGTAAATCTGCAAAGATCACGGATAAAAGAAGCATGAGTAAGTATTTTTTTATACTTATACACACACTATAATATACACAGTTATATTTTTAAGAGAGCTATAGGTAAAGAAAGCAGAATTAAAAAAACAGTCATGTAAAAATATCTATTCTGTTCAATTTAATTTAAAATTTACTTATAAATTCAAATGTTTTTATTCAAATAAACTTTTGCAAGTTTAATAAACATTTATAACTCGATAGGTACCCAAAGAAAAGAGAAGGAAATTATTCAATATCAATTTTATCAATTTTACTAAAAATAAAAACAAAGCAATTGTCTAATATAGATCCGAAAAGAAAAAAAAAATCCGGAAAAAAAAGATCGGCATAGAGTTACGATAATTACCTGTAGAGGAACGAAAAAGGGGCTAATCGTGTGACCTTTGGCGCACTCGGCACTTGCTGCGACCTTACCTGTTAGTTCCGGTTAACATTCCTGTTCCGGTTCGGTGGATTACGTTCCGCCCGTGCCCTATGCCCGTTGATGTCTTTTTAACCAGATGACGGTTAAAATTGTAATTGGATTCTTAACAAAAATACCTACTGCTAGTATTAACCACCTTTACTATATTGTTTGTAAAATTGATAAAAATGACAGGGCTGAAAATAATTTTGTGTAACTTTTATTGTTAGAATATCTCAGTGTAAATAGCTGAGTAACAATAACATCAGTCAAATTTGAGAGGAGATAAGAGATCTAGAGACAAGATAATCGATTCGATATCATTGTGTCGAGTTTGTATTATATGTTCTATTAAAAACTTTTAAAGTACAATACCCTAGTTTTTCTGAATGAAGCGTCACATAATATTGCCTTCGCCTAAAGTAGAAAACGAGTACCATGATATACTTCAGCAGTGCTAAATTCGACTTCAAGTTATTAAAGCACATAAGGTGCATAGGTAATAACTCGTATTTAATAAGTTCTTAATTATCTCTGTTCCTAAAAAAATATTTTAATCATAACTATATTCATGTCATCAAATTCGTTGTTGCAACAATAATGACCATATTTAATGCGTTTCACAATTCAATTAAGCCTCTTTTGAGTACAAAATCGATCAAGATATCAATTATTTATCAGCTAAATTAAAAATTGAACACGGACCGCGATGAAAATAATTGTACTAAAAACAATCGCTTATAAGGAGGCCCAAAATGTCCGGTATACACTTTCATTTTCATAACCTATTCCAGAGAGGTGTATTACGAGTATATTAGAGGTAGCGATATCCAGCAAAATGGCACCAACGAAAGGTAACAACGACCGACATTTTTTGTTCTAGAACCTTTTAAGAACTTAACATTTTGTATAATTTAGTAGGCCATTAAGCAGCCCACCAAACGCGCATTGCGCCCTGTAATATTTAGACTTGAAGCAGTAAATTTAAATATTTCTATTTTAAAAGATTTTGTAAATTAAACCGGTTAATTTGATAGAAGCGCGATTAAGATGCCTGATGAGGTTTCCATAGTCTAGGGCCAGATACAACTCAATGACGCGGGCCCGTATTTGGGAAACGGTGGCAAAAGCAGCTCAATTATATCGTCCGTATTCAGAGCCGCGAGCGAAATGTCACTTCGGGTAGTAATTATGGTGTTGTGTTAAATATTGTCCGTGGGCGTCGCTGCTCTTGAAGGGCGGTAATCACCGGGTGTGGAAGATACAGTCTATGAGAAATGAAGTTTCCTTATTACTACCTAGATATTAAGATTTTTGTTGATAACATTCCCCAAATTTTGTGAGCCTGTTTACTAATCACTTTACGACTACATAGCTCGTGTCTGCAACTTCGTCTGCAATGTTTATATTACACACAAAATAGCAGTTCGTGTCCTGATTGAAATCTATCAATGTTAGTCTTCAAGCTTGTATGTAGGTGTATTGAAAAACCATTGTCAGAAGTTATTTTTTTAATATTTTAGAAAGGTAGGTAGTAGGTAGCTTTACAAGAAAACTGATTTCTATTTGTGTAATCACACAAATTAAATAAGACGTTTTTAAAATAAAGCCAAGTATTCCTTTTGTAATCTGAATGTACCTACGTATGATATTTTCTCAAAAGGTATTTAAAACAATATCAAAATTAGCTGAGTAAAATCGTTTTTACTGTAGCCTGGAGCGAAATGTAACTTCTGGTAGTAATTATGTGTTGTTTTCAAGTTGTTTTATTGCGTCTGTAGCATTGATTAGGACACTAGCTAGGAGAAATAATTCACGTACATATATACTCGTAAGAAAGTTATCTGTATATGTTTGGTTGGAAATAAATATTGTTTACTAGATGATGCCCGCGACTTCGTCCGCGTGGATTTGTTTTTTTGATTTCCGTGGAAACTCTTCAATTTTCCGGGATAAATGTTAGCCTATGTCCTTCCCCGGGATGTAACCTAACTCTGTACCAAATTTCATCAAAATCGGTTGAGTAGTTGGGCCGTGAAAGCGTAGCAGACATACAGACAGACAGACAACATACGGACAGACAGATAGACAAGCAGACACACTTTCGCATTTATAACATTAGTATCGATTGTTGTTATCTATTCTAAGCTATACCTAAGGTATAAGAGAGCTATATTACCATTCTTATCTTTTGCATGGTCTATATCTGCTGTCTGAAAATGTTAATACCTAATAGGTAAGTTCAGGCCAAATTCAACTCTAGGAAATAAATACCTACCCTGTTTTATGGGCCATAGGAAAAGTTTTGCGATTTTCGGAAGAAATTTATTTGAATACTATAAATACAACAACTTTGATATTTCAAAATGTGCTTTATCTTAATTTAATATATGACGGATAGACGGACGGACGGACATACAGGGGAGGCTTTGGGTACGGTACCCACAAAACTTGATTTTAAAAAAAAAAACGGAAACTATTATATCAGTGCACAATTATTTTTTAACAAAGTATTTTTTTAATGTTTAGTTTTTAGTTTTTAATTTAGATTTTAATGTTATGTATGAATTTTGTTATTTAAATAATTTAATTTAATTACTTTAAAAACAAACACACATTTGCACACCATTGTATGGTAGACTATGTTAGGAAAATTAAAACTACTTTAAGAAATTAAATTAAATTTATAATATTAAATTATTTCACTAGAATTAGATCATTGAATTAAAAAAATATAATTAAATGAATATATTATACAAAAAAAATTGCAGCTAAATGTTAAATGTCACCGTAGTAAAATATAATTTAATAATTAAGATACAAGTAATAAAATTAAAAATTTTAAAAAAACCCACGACGAACTGCAGAGCTCCATTATACCTTTGACCTGTATAACTTTGAAACAACAATTAGAAAGTAGCAAACGTATATATTACATAATATCTAAAACACAAAACTGCATCTTTGACAGCTCAGTAGTTTTTTTGACCAGTGTGGTGGACTATGGCCAAACCCTTTTCAAATGGACAAATCAAAAGAGTCCAAACGCGACGGGTATACGATGAGAATTTAAGGAGTTCCCATGATCGCCTCCTGACTCCATCATGATACCCTGGGCAGCATCTAGGTACAAGCTAAATATATCTAAAACAAAAAGCCCGCATCTAAATCAGCACAGTAGTTTTTGAGAAAAATGGTAACATATTGAAAAAATAAAATCATAGACTACAGCTCAGCTTTGTTGTCTATGGTCCTAAAATATATCTAAGAACCTTCTCACAAGCTATACACATCTAATGAAAAAAACCGCATTTCAATCGGCCCAGTACTTTTTGTAAAAAATGGTAACATATCGAAATATTAAAATCATAGAGACAGCTCAGCTTAGTTGTCTATGGTCCTAAAATATATCTAAGAACCTTCTCTCAAGCTATATATATCTAACTAGTATTTCGCCCTGTGCGCGAGCTGCTAAAGCAGCTCACGGGTTGTGGTTAGACTTACAAGTAGTAACAGATTTTACTGTACTAAACTGAATTCATTTATTATGGTGATAACAAAATAAATAAAAATGGCGCTGATTTTTTAAAACTTTGGTAACAGTTTCCTGTTTCGTAACCCCAGGGAGTCCTAAATATCGATTTTGAACGAAATTGGTCAATTAACAAAGAATTTCAAAATGGCGCTGATTTTCTAAAATTTTGGTACCAGTTTCCTGTTTTGTGACCCCAGGGAGCCCTAAATATCGATTTTGAACGAAATCGGTCAATTAACAAAGAATTTCAAAATGGCGCTGATTTTTTTAAAATTTTGGTACCAGTTTCCTGTTTTGTAATCCCACGAAGCCCTAAATATCGATTTTGAACAAAATCGGTTAAATAACAAAGAATTTCAAAATGGCGCTGTTTTTTTAAAGTTTGGTAACAGTTTCCTGTTTTGTAACCCCAGGGAGTCCTAAATATCGATTTTGAACGAAATCGATCAATTAACAAAGAATTTCAAAATGGCGCTGATTTTTTTTAAATTTTGGTACCAGTTTCCTGTTTTGTGACGCCAGGGAGCCCTAAATATAGATTTTGAACGAAATCGGTCAATTAACAAAGAATTTCAAAATGGCGCTGATTTTCTAAAATTTTGGTAACAGTTTCCTGTTTTGTGACCCCAGGGAGCCCTAACTATCGATTTTGAACGAAATCGGTCAATTAACACAGAATTTCAAAATGGCGCTGATTTTTTAAAATTTTGGTACCAGTTTCCTGTTTTGTGACCCCAGGGAGCCCTAAATATCGATTTTGAACAAAATCGGTTAATTAACAAAGAATTTCAAAATGGCGCTGTTTTTTTAAAGTTTGGTAACAGTTTCCTGTTTTGTAATCCCAGGGAGTCCTAAATATCGATTTTGAACGAAATCGATCAATTAACAAAGAATTTCAAAATGGCACTGATTTTTTTTAATTTTGGTACCAGTTTCCTGTTTTGTGACCCCAGGGAGCCCTAAATATAGATTTTGAACGAAATCGGTCAATTAACAAATAATTTCAAAATGGCGCTGATTTTTTAAAATTTTGGTACCAGTTTCCTGTTTTGTAATCGCACGAAGTCCTAAATGCAATAAACCGCATCTCAATCGGCCCAGTACTTTTTGTGAAAAATTGTAACAGTGGTTGAAAAATTAAGATCATAGACTACAGCTCAGCTTTGTTGTCTATGGTCCTAAAATATATTTAAGAACCTTCTCACAAGCTATACACATCTAATGCAAAAAACCGCATCTCAATCGGCCCAGTACTTTTTGTGAAAAATGGTAACATATTGAAAAAATAAAATCATAGACTACAGCTCAGCTTTGTTGTCTATGGTCCTAAAATATATCTAAGAACCTTCTCACAAGCTAAACATATCTAATGCAAAAAACCGCATCTCAATCGGCCCAGTACTTTTTGTGAAAATTTTCAACACATAGAAAAATTAAGATCATAAATTAAGATCATAGACTGCAGCTCAGCTTTGTTGTCTATGGTCCTAAAATATATCTAAGAACCTTCACACAAGCTATACACATCTAATGCAAAAAACCGCATCTCAATCGGCCCAGTAGTTTTTGTGAAAAATGGTAACATGTTGAAATATTAAAATCATAGACTACAGCTCAGCTTGGTTGTCTATGGTCCTAAAATATATCTAAAAACTTTCTCACAAGCTATACGTATCTAATGCAAAAAACCGCATCTCAATCGGCCCAGTACTTTTTGAGAAAAATGGTGACAAAAAAGTGCACAAACAAACAAACAAACACACAACCTCTTAGGGCAAACACATATACCGTCTCCGCTTCGTCGAGGGTAAAAATAAAGTAAATATACTATCGTAGATAAACTTATACGAATAAATGTAAAAAAAACTTAATTAAAATTTACTTAGTAGGTAATTTACTCGTAGTTCATTATTCTTCTCATGTTGTAGCATTGCTATAGCCTTCTCTTTCTCGGTAAACTGCAGTCTGCAATAAAGCTACGTATGCAATTCTACTAGAGTCCTAGACAATGTCCTTCAAACTCCAAAGGTAGCCTGGAAGAGATCCGAACGAGCTCGGTTAGGAAAGAAGACAAACAAATTCATTGAATATTTTAATGTATGACCAAAAGTGGAAAGCTTCCATATTCATTATAAAATCGTGTACATGTAACATTAGCAATCACAATTCCAGAATTGAGACAATCATTGAAAACCACAACTACCTATAGCTTATTATTTCGCCCAGGTGTTTCTTGTAATGATGACTTACCGAGAACTTACGTGCGAGAGTTCTAGGTAATGCCCTTATTAAAGCTACAAGTACCTTCATTCTTTCTTCAGCGTATTTTCAAGAAATATTGAATGATTCATTCTATAAACAAAGGTGCGCTGCAGTGGATGAAATCCATATCCATACTAATATTATAAATGCGAAAGTGTGTATGTCTGTCTGTCAGTCTGCTGTGCTTTCACGGCCCACCTGTTCAACAGATTTTGATGAAATTCGGTACAGGGATAGGTCGTATCCCCGGGAAGGACATAGATTTTTTATCCCGGAAAATCCGGAGTTCCCGCGGGAATTGAAAATACTTAATCCTAGCGGACGAAGTCGCGGGCATAATCTAGTACGGAATAAGAAGTTATCTTTTTATTTTTACAACTGTACAATGTATTTCTTATGAATATAACCATCATTATTATTGGCGCTGCAGCCCTATGTAGGCCCGGGCCTGCTCCAGTCGATTTCTTCATCCATCTTTATACTCTCGTCCTCTAGTCCTAAGTCAGATGACTTTGGCATTCCGCATCTATTAATATAACACTTAAATACTAATTAAAAGTTGACCAACACAAATAAAGTTTTTTTTAAGCTATTGCATAGCTTCTATCTCGGGCCTTGAGGGTGGAGACCGAATCCAGAAATTCCACAACGAAATTGAAAACCTAACACTTTGGTTGCTATGACTACTTTTGTTCATAATTCTTTAAAATTATTTCGCCTTTATATTCCAAATCATCTTTTCATAAAAATAGTCTTTTTATTTTCAGTAATTTGAAGTCAACAACACAAGTAGCAACACAAGTAAGCAACCAAAGTGTTAGGTAAGTTGATAAAAAATGCTATGCAATAGCTTTACCGCGGCAGTCTCCGAGTGCCACACGTCTTTTTTTTATATAACTTGAATTCTCAAAGAACTATAAAGCACCTAAACACCGTCTTTAGTTCCTGCCATAATCTATGGTAGGTACCACCTACACCACCTTAGAAATTATTATCCTTTATGCAATGCTCAAAGAAATCGCATTTTAATACTTTCTTACTTAATTAGCTACTCCTAAGTACCTACGTATTAATAATAATTTATCAAATATTCATAACAGTAAATTTTTCAATTTTACAGTAGCTTTTTTTTTTTTTGTTTATATATAATATGCGTGATAACCCCCGATTTGATGGTCGGAGACCTTTTTAACAATAGTTATACGTACTATCCACGTTGTTGCTATTATTCTTATAATAGTAGGTAACTGCGGATCTATTTTACTTGAACTATAATCTTTTATTTATTCTCCTTTATTATTTTGGTAACTATTTTAATTGCATATTCTAAAAATTTTGGTCTTAATATATTGTTTCCGAAAATTTCTCTTATTGTTTCTTTGTTTAATATTATATCTAATTCCATTTCTAAATCTAATTTTTCTTTACATAATCTCGGACACTCCGTCAGCAAATGGACGGGCTCCTCATCTTTTTCTTCATCACATTTGGATCAGGGGGTATCTTTCAGTTTAAAACGATGTAAGTATTTGAAAAATCCTCCATGTCCGGTCAAAATTTGGGTTATTTCCGAGTTGATGTCAATTTTGCTCATGATCTTGCGTGCCAGGCAGACATCTGGTAGGAACAGTAGTTTGATGATATTGCTAAAATTCGCTTATGTTTGTCGTACGTTTATTAAGAAGGCACTGATCATTTATGAAAAAAATAACTACGGGTAATCATAGTTCTGCAAACACAAGTACAATCTATTAAAAGAAAAAATACAGATATATTGGATGTTTACACACCTCTGTGGATAGTAATGATGGTCTTACAGCCTTATTACTGCCATCCTTATAATTAGGTATGTAAAGGAAAAATCATTTTTATATAGTACGTAGGTACTTAGGTAAAGTATTTACTTCTTTGTACGTGGAGTAAGTTACTTATTTAAAATTTTCCAATATCCACGGGATATCAATGTTACAGATCGATGGATGCACTTTGATATGTACCTATGTTAAAATAATTAGTTCTTTATTAGTACCTGAGATTAGTTTTAAAAGTGTACATATTTCAATAGGTACCTACTAACTAGGTGTACCCTGGGGCTGATTCTGTATAACACAATCTCTAAACTGTTTATCTAAACATAGTTCTGTCCCTTTCTGCAGGGAATATATTATGAAAGGGCTTGCAATATTTTTAATCCTGTAATTTTAACTCAGTTTAGAGATTAAAAACAAATAGACTTTTGTATTATTATATCATAATATAGTCCTATAAATATAAAATAATAGTTTGATAGTAGGCTTAGGCCATGGCAAGTTTAGTTAGAGTTAGACACATCACACAACCTCGGCAAAGCTAGCGTTTCAATCATCAATAAAATGTTCCTGGTTTCCTTACAGATTTTAATTATTGTATATTATCAAGCTTAAAAAGTCAATGAATAATTTCAGTTCTATTTACACCCACTCATAGATGAGATATCTTTTACACGGCATGTTGGCGTGCGTAGGAGTCATTCAGCTGCATTATACACAACATAATAAATATCTGAATAAATTATGTTTACTGAATCCGACAACCATCGTGATTAAAATGTTTACGATTGAGTTTGTGGGCGGAAGTTGACTTATTAATTCAAATTACCTTAGTGTGGTAACTACCTGCCTATCTAATCATCTAAATGGATCGTTATTATTAGGTAGGTATGATATTATAATAATTTGATAACATGTTTTAAGTTATGAAATAGGTAAGACAATGTTTTGAATATTTCGTAAAAAAGTATTTCAGTGTTTGTCTATGACGGGAACTCGTTAATTTTCCGGGATAAAAAGCCTATGTCAATCTCCAGGTCTTCAACTATGCCCATGCCAAAAATTCGTTGCTTCGTTGCGGCGTGATGGAAGGACAAACCAACAAACAAGTAAACAAACACACTTTCGCATTTATAATATTAGTATGATTTCCTTCGACAACCATCGACGACAACCATCTCGCTGGTCCGACGACATCACCAAGCTTGCAGGGAAAACATGGAGGAGGCTTGCCCAACATCGGGAAGAGTGGCGTGCACATGAGGAGGCCTACGTCCAATAATGGATGAAGAAAGGCTCATAAAGAAGAAGATTATTTCCTTCATTACATCCGTAAACAGTTTGTTTTCTAAGTTCAAGTGTCGGTACTAGTAGTAGGGCATGCTACCGGGAATTACCAAAAGTACCGGGAATTCCCGAGACTTCTGAATATTTTCAGTCCCGGTTTTCCACACCACAAAACCGGTACTTTTGATACTTTCGAGAATCGAATTAAATAGATTACTTCTCTAATTAAGTGCGGATATTTCTGAATGTAACAAGAACTTCGTTCACTACACTGTATTTTATGATCACAAATTCGAGGTTTTAGTATAAAAAATCCTATTTTTACTTTGAGTATAGTCTTTCTAAATATTATTTACCAGCTTTTTTGAAGATCGATTAATAGATGAATCTGTCACTCCAATAAAATTTGTTCTGCTTTAATGAGTTACAGTAGATTAATTATGCTACTCTGATAATCGTATTATATTTCAGTCCAAAGTTTAGTTTCAAAAAAAACGAAAGAAAATTGAATGACTGGGTTTACTGTAATATAAAATATACCTCATAAGCACCAGGATTATGGCTGCTAAATTTTGATTTTTGACTCCACTGTCATTGACACCAACGGCAGAGGGGAAGAATTCATTATAAAATGCTCAGCGTTTTTCCGTTAAATCTTATATACCAAGATAATTAGTGAAAAAACCAAGACTGTGGTCAGTCCAATCTTGATGTATGGAACTGGATTCTGGACAGTAAACTGGAGGCTCTTAGTGGCTGATAGGAAACATGATAGGAAGATCCTATCGTGCGTGTGGTTCACTAGAACCATACGCACGGAGAGGACGGTGGTTGGAGACATAGAAATACTAAGAGGTACCGAACCCAGTATCCCCAACCCACCCAGAACCCAGAATCGACCAACCGATCGACCAACCAATTTACCAACCGATCGACCAACCAACCAGCCAACCAATCAGACAACCAATCGGCCAACCAATCAGCCCACCAATCGACCAACTAATCAGCCAACCAATGAACCGATCGACCAACCGATTGACCAACCAATCGACCAACCAATCGGACAACCAATCGGCCAACCAATCGGACAACCAATCGACCAACCGATCGACCAACCAATCGACTAACCGATCGTTCAACCAATCGATCAACCGATAGACCAACCGGTCGACCAACCATACGACCAACTGAGCGACCAACTGGTCGACCAACCAATCGGACAACCAATTGGCAAACCAATCGTCAAACCAATCGACCAACCGATCAACCAACCAATCGACCAACCAATCGGACAACCAATCGGCCAACCAATCGGAAGACCAATGAACCGATCGATCAAACCAATCGACCAACCGATCGACCAACCCATCGACGAACTAATCGACCAACCAATCAACCAACTGATCGGCCAACCAATCGACCAACCGATTAGGTCATGCAGTCGATACTGCTTCTGAGTACCGGGAATTTTCGGACCGATACTGGCATAGAACCGGGAATTCCCGGTAATTTCGATACTACCATAAATTATCACAAAACAAGGCAAATACATTACAGTAAGTATGAAATAGACCTAAGTAGAAATTTGACATAATATATAAAATGTCGCGTAATATTTCCACACAGGATCATAAATTCATGATTTTTAATGAACTTGTGCAATAATTCGCATCGTTCCAAATTTCAAACTTTTATTGTAGTTCAACGCGAAGGGCCGGCGTATAGGTTTTACAGTGATAGCGTGGGATATCTTGTCTGAAAATACACTTCGGAAAGCTGTTTTTTTGTATCGTGATAAGCTTATAATTTTATTTTTATAGCAATTAAATGCCTCAATCAATTTATTACTACAAGCAGTTTCTAGAAAAAAGCCTTGAGGGACAGAGGGACAACAAAGTGATCCTTAAAGGGTCGTTCTTTTTGATATGGCATACCTCAACTCACCTCAACGAATAACAAATATAAATCTATCAATTGGTCAATTGGTTGGTCGAATTGTTGGTTGATTGGTTGGATGATCGGTTGGTCGATCGGTTGGTCGATTGGTTGTTCAATCGGTTCGTCGATTGGTTGGTCAGTTGGTTGGTCGATCGGTTGGTCGATTGGTTTGATCGATAGGTTCATTGTTTATCCGATTGGTTGGTCGATTGGTTGGTCGATCGGTTTGTCGATTGGTTGTTAAATCACTTGGTCGATTGGATGGCCGATCGGTTGGTTGATTGGCTGGTCGAACGGTTGGTCGATTAGATGTTCGACGTAACATTAATCTAGTGGTAAATAATGATATGTTAAAAATAGAAGAGGCCACCGTGTTCTTGGGGGTGACCTTAGATGCTAAGCTTCAATGGGGCACCCATATATCAAATCTAGCTGGTAAACTCAGTTCTGCTGCTTACGCTGTCAGAAAGATTCGGCAGTTAACAGACGTTGAAACTGCAAAGATTGTATATTTTGCTTATTTTCATAGTATTATGTCTTACGGAATCTTGCTGTGGGGTAAAGCGGCAGATATTCAAAAAATATTTGTATTACAAAAAAGGGCAATACGTACAATTTATAATTTAAAACCACGTGAATACCTTAGGGAGAAATTCAAGGAAATAGGTATTTTTACAGTAGCCTCGCAGTATATTTACAGTAATCTAATCTTTGTAAAACAGCACATTCAGAATTACAAAAGAATATGCGATCTGCACGATAGGCCAACTAGAAACCGTCATAGGCTCGTGACTCCATCGCTCCGCCTCAATAAAGTCCGAAGGTCGTTCGTGGGATTGAGCATACTATTCTTTAACAAAATTCCTCAACCTATTATAAACTTGCCTTTACACAAGTTTAAGATAACCATTAAAAAAATGCTCCTAAAAAAAGCTTATTATACTGTCGAAGATTATATTAATGATAAAGGCGCATGGATTTGACTCGCTCCAGCAATGCTCAGGACAGTGGTTACTTATGTATCTGTATATGTTGTGTGTATGTGTATGTAGATTATTGCAATTATTGTAAACATACCATATACTTTTTCAAAAGAGCAACCACCGAGTTTCTTGCTGGTTCTTCTCGGTAGGAACGGCATTCCGAACCAGTGGTAGATTCATTTGACTATTCATAAGAACTTGTAAAAAGTCTATTTGAATAAAAATAATTTGATTTGATTTGATTTGATTTGATGCGTTGGTCGATTGGTTGGTAGATTGGTTGTCCGATTAATTGGTTGATTGATAGGTTGATCGGTTTGTCGATTGGTTGTTCGATCGGTTGGTCGATTAGATGGTCGATCGGTTGGTCGATTGGTTTGATCGATCGGTTGGACGATTGGTTGGTTGATTGGTTGGTTGATCGGTTGGTCGATCGGCTGGTCGATTGGTTGGTCGATAGGTTGGTAGAGCGGTTGGTCGATGGTTGGTCTATCGGTTGGTCGATTGGTTGTCCGATTAATTGGTTGATTGGTTGGTTGATCGGTTGGTTATTCGATCGAATGGCCGATTGGTTGGTCGATTGGTTGGTCGATCGGTTGGTTATTCGATCGAATGGTCAATTGGTTGGTCGATTGGTTGGTCGATCGGTTGGTCGATTGGTTTGATCGATCGGTTCATTGGTCGTCCGATTGGTTGGTCGGTTGGCTGGTCGATAGGTTGGTCGATTGGTTGTCCGATTGGTTGGTAGATTGGTTGGTCGATCGGTTGGTCGATTGGTTGTTTGATCAGTTGGTCGATTGTGTAAGAGACAATCCAGAAGTAGGTATTTATGAGACACTTTTAATATATTTGTACTTTTAATGTATTTGTATTCTGTATTTCTGTATTATGGTTAAAAAGAACTACATATTAAAAAGATGATAAGGATCACTTTGTTGTCCCTCTGACCAAGCCTCAAGGCTTTTTTCTAGAAACTGCTTGTAGTAATAAATTGATTGAGGCATTTTATTGCTATAAAAATAAAATTATAAGCTTATCACGATACAAAAAAACAGTTTTTCGAAGTATATTTTCAGACAAGATGTCCCACGCTATCACTGTTAACCTATACGCCGGCCCTTCGCGTTGAACTACAATAAAAGTTTGAAATTTGGAACGATGCGAATTATTGCACAAGTTCATTAAAAATCATGAATTTATGATCCTGTGTGGAAATATTACGCGACATTTTATATATTACGTCAAATAGTTGGTCTATTTCATACTTTCTGTAATGTATTTGCCTTGTTTTGTGATAATTCATGGTAGTATCGAAAGTATCGAAAGTACCGGGAATTCCCGGTTCTATGCCAGTATCGGTCCGAAAATTCCCGGTACTCAGAAGCAGTATCGACTGCATGCCCTAACTAGTAGCATAAAATTTAACGATAGGTACCTATAGTACGGTTAAGCCTCTAAGATATCTAAAGGTAAGTCAATACCTACCACGTATGACCCCAATAATTGAAGTACTATTAATATTTATAAAACATCATTGACCCCAAATAGAGCAAGAAGTAATAGAAATTTGCTACGAAAAGTTGGAAGGCGTAGACTCTGAGCGTTGAATTACAATTTTATCGACAATTTTACTTAGTCACTTTACAAAAAACTTTTAAATAAATTAAATTACAAATAAATAGAAATTACAATTAGGTAGGTACCTTATAATATTACACATCGATAACATCTAATTAATGACAGATGCTTTTGTCACTCGTCCCTGAGCAAATCAGCTACGGTGAGGTATTATGCATTTATAAAATACTAGATGATACCCGCGACTTCGTCCGCGTGGACTAAGTTTTTTTGATTCCTGCAGGAACTCTTGAATTTTCCGGGATAAAAAGTAGCCTATGTTCTTTCCGGGGATACAACCTATCCCTATACCAAAATTCATGAGAATCGGTTGAAGAGATAATTTTTTTTGATTCCCGCGGGAACTCTTGAATTTTCCGGGATAAAAAGTAGCCTATGTCCTTCCCCGGGATACAATCTACACCTGTATCAAATTTCATCAAAATCGATTGAACAGATGGGCCGTGAAAGCGTAGCAGACAGACAGAAAGACAGACAGACAGACAGACAGACAGATAGACAGACAGACAGACTTTCGCATTTATAATTTATAATATTAGTATGGATAGTATGGATACCTACTAGTAAAGCACACTATGTAATTGCATTAGGCGTGAAGTATTTAAATAGCCTGTCTTCAATTAACGATTATTTATAAAAACAAAAAAAAACCCGATATGAAATGAGTTTGTGCTGGTCTCACCGCATCTAATTGTATTAAATAAGCGCGATATTTTTTAAACTGCTTAAGATATGTTACATGAGTTTCGCATTACTGCCACTTGATAGATGACGCGTGTAAGCATTATTTATATCCCGCTCATTAAATGCCAAATAACAGTCCGCAAAACATGACCTCAGCAGGGCGACCGCGTATCTTTTGCATCAATCATTGATACATCGCAATCACCTCTGGTTGGTTAACACTCTTCCACTATTGGACGAAATCCATTGACGCAGCAAGAATACCATAGATTTAGCCAATCGGAGGTAATTGCGATGTATCAATGATTGATGCAAAAGATACGCGGTCGCCCTGCTGTTGTTTATTCGAAGATAAGCGCTTGTGATATCATCTGATGATATTTTACAGATGGGTTGACAATTGACATGATGGGATGGCATCATGGCTCAGACGATGTTGTTAAAGTTCTTACTGAAGGTCATGAATCTTGATTCATGACTCGTGGACCATGGTAATGCTCTGATATTATTTAATGCGTCTGTCTGTCTGCTTACGCTTTTACGGCCCAACTTTTTAATCGATTCCAATGCAATTTAGTAGGAATATTTGGGAATTGCCACCCGGGAAACACATAGGCTACTTTGTATTCCGGAAAATAAGGGATTCCCGTGGATTTTTCTGTAACTTAAATCTACGTGGATTAAGTTGCGGGCATCATAGTCCACGGGATATTATTATGGTCTTGAGTAAAGACTTCCTCCAAATTATGTAGGTAAGTACTTGTGTATCCTAATGGTCCTATATCCTAATGGTTTTTTATCAGTACGGTATCCGAATGTTAAAGAGCTTGGCGATTCAGAGTTTTTGGCGTGCAGGTTTTCTCACGATGTTTTCCTACACCGTTTGAAGCGATATTTAATTTCTTAACACGCACATAGCTTCAAAAAAAATTGAGGTGAGTGCTGTCATTGTGAGTAAAACACTTTAGTTTATTTATTTGTATTTATTACCACTTTACATCACAATTCTTCACATTAGTTATTTATTACATTTGTACCGCAGCTAGTAAGTAGTAACAAAGTGAACGGATGTTCATCGAGAGAAGATGGCTACCCCACCCCATAGAACTAGTACCTGTAGAATAATAGACCGACCATAGATGAGTATTGCCACATCTTACAAGTGCCCAGGGTTCGAACTCGCGACCCCGTACAGGAGATAGGGTGTCTTAACCACTAGGCTATCACCGCACCAACGCATCAACTAACGCACTTCATTGATAAATTATTCAAAGTACAGTCAGGAATAAACCCCTAATAAGTCTACGGAACCCAGTAACGAACTGCTGAGCCAGAAAGGTCTTACAAAACCCGAGAAAAGGTTACGCATCGATCTTTACGACTCCCAAGTCCCACTTCATTTAACCACACCAATTAAGGGTGACTCAATAAATTGAACGAAAATAAAACACGCCACATTTAGTCTCTCAAAAGCGTCGCAAAAAAAAAAGATGTCGTCCGATAACCGAACCGAGGCGTACCAAAAAAGTAAGCAGTATCATTAAGCACACAAAATATGTTTTCCATTTACACAGACGCTACGAGGCGGTTATAATATTGTATACGCTGAGTGTTTACTCAGTAAGAAGTGCTTCGGATCGGTAACACCTGCCGCGTTTTCCCACGATTGCATTCGGCTTGTCTTCGGTTAAGCTCGGGGGCATTCGGCTTGGCGCGTCGCTCGCATACAAATTACTCACAATAATAAAGTATTATGTTACTAGTATAAAGCCGCGACTTCGTTCGTGGCTATTTGACACCTTACCCGCTTAGCTGTATTTATGGTATTCTTGCAGGCTGCAGCGATAATGGATTTTGGCCAATAGCGAAGAGTGTTAGTCAATCAGAGCTAATTGTGATCGCTAATTCGTTACACTGTAGCAATCCTGTAGATAACTACGCTTAAATATACTACATACATAACTAGTACATAGCATGCTGTATGTTGACCCAGAAGGTCCAGGGTAGATGGATCATGAAATAAATAAATTAAAAAACCAATCATCCAACAAACGAACTTCCTTTTTATTAAATTATTAATATTTATATTGAGCTTACATAAATCCTTGGCTAGTCACGCGTCAAGCGCATATAGGCACGTCTCTTCAAATGCTTTTCAAAGTAGGTACGTGCTTTGGCATATCGGTGATTGATATCCCCGTTTAAATTAATTATTAAGATAATTCCTTTACATCTAATCAATCAAATATATCAAATCTTATATATAAAATTCTCGTGTCACAGTTTTCGTTCCCATGCTCCTCCGAAACGGCTTGACCGATTCTCATGAAATTTTGTGAGCATAGTCAGTAGGTCTGAGAATCGGCTACTATCTATTTTTCATACCTCCACGCGGACGGAGTCGCGGGCATCAGCTAGTAAATATTATAAATGCGAAAGTTTTGATGGATGTATGGATGTTTGTTACTCAATCACGCCCGACCGGCTGAACGGATCTGGATGAAATTTGGCACAGAGATAGATTATAGTCTGGAATAGCACATTGGCTACTTTTTATCCCGGAAAATAAAAAGAGTTCCCGCGGGAACCAAAAAACATCAATCCACGCGGACGAAGTCGCGGGCATCAGCTAGTTATTTTATATATTTTATTTACCTTATTCCATGAAATTTAACACAAGTTAATTTCGTAGTTTTCCATGAATTCGCATCTACGAGTACATTATTTAGGTACTGTTGCTAAACCACCAAGATCGTTCGCCGCAGACTTGACTTACGAGTATATTTAATGTGAAGTTAAACCATTTAATGAGCGTGGATAAATATTGCCTTAGATGTTATATTTTCAACGTTAAAAAGTGCTGTAAATAAGAACTAATTTCCATAATAAAAGACCACAACACGCTTGTTTTGCGATCGTATAAACAATATGGAGTAAGGCCGAGTGCATATTAAGATTGATGGGAATGAAAATGTGAAAAGGAAAAAAAGCGATTTTCTGGTAAATACTTAACTCGTACCTACAAAATGAATTTGTTCATTATTATTAAAAAATCTAATAGTCTGTAATTGATGAATCAGGCCATTGTAATCATTTCAGATTTCTTGACAGCAATATCACAGTATGGTGGTAAATGTGGTTATACCACCCATCTGGTTCTTAATGTAGATCCTACAGAGAAGAGCCGGCTTGAAAAGAAATTATTTGGAATCCATAGGAAAAAGATTTAGGAGATAAATAAATTTGTATGATAAAATATACATAGATATAGGATTGATCTCCGCTACGCTCCAACAGCGCCTCCAATCCTAAATCAATAAAAATATATAGATGATGCCCGCGACTTCGTCCGCGTGGATTGGGATTGTTTGATTCCCGCGGGAACTATTTAATTTTTCGGAATAAAAAGTAGCCTATGTCCTTCCCCGGGATTCATCATACAACCTACACCGGTAACAAATTTCATCAAAATCAGTTGAACGGATGAGTCGTGAAAGCGTAGCAGACAGACAGACAGGGAGACAGGGAGACACACTTTCACATTAATTATAATATTAGAATGGATTTTTGCCAGCTGGCGCTTGCTCGTTTTATCCCTAGTTAGCGTACGCCCTTATAGACGGATCTATCTAGTACCCGTTATATTAAAAAGAGCAAGAGTCGATTTACGCATAGCGTGGCAAAAATAGTAAAAGAGTTGGTAGAATAAAATAAAACATAATTGGCCGCAACTGGTAGAGCTGGTCGGTTGTTTACAATATTGTAGGCCGAATATGCTGTGAATAAATTGTATACTTATTATGGCGAGTACCGTTGTATGTACCGGTGGCGATATTGTCTTGGGACACAACATGATACTACTTGTTATTAAAGCAACCTTGAATTTATTCTTATGTTGTTTTTTTTTATTTAGAGCCTGTATGAAGGTGTGTAGAGTCGAGCCTGTATAATTAAACAACTTAGGTTAATTGGAGTGCGAATCAATTTTTTTCTGAGAGATTCTGAGGTAAGTATACCTATGTGTTTAATTTAACTGTCTCACCCCTAACAGAGTCTACTACCTTCTTCGACTGCATCATCACTTACCACAGTCTTTTTAACTTTTCTCTCTGAGGCCTGAGGGTCCTGACCTTAATCAAATAATGGTAGGAGTTTTCTTGGGATGATAATGAGGTAGGTTCCCACGTCCTTCTGCATTAACTATTAGTGGAATAAAAAAAAACAGAAGAGATTGTCGACAAAATTTTTAAAATGTGACAATTTAATTGACGACTTTTACATGCAATAAATATTATTGACATGAATAAAAGCAATAAAACAAATGTCAGATTACTCGAAAACAGTTCCGGTCAATAAGTCTTAATACAGTATTGCGACGGCTTTTTTAAAAATTAAAACGAGTTCGGCGCTAATTAAAAATCAATATGGCCGCAATGTAGAGATAATGAAATGTTAGACACGGTACGCTAAAATAAATATTTAGTTTATAGTTTAGTTAAATTTTATATCAGAAAAGATCAGCGACTTCGTGCAAGTTTAAGTTTTTTTCCAAACATCGGGGAAATGCCTTTGATTTTCCGGAAAACAAAACTAGCTCACGGCATACGTAAATCATAAACGTTAAGTACTAATATTATAAATGCGAAAGTTTGTTCGAGTGTCTATCAATAACGATATCACAGTCCATCCCGCCCGACAAAGTTAGTTCCTTTGGAACCCGGAGACGGAAATTAGCTACTTTTTACCCCAGAAAATCAAAGATTTTCCACAGAATTTAAAAAAAACCAACACACGCGGACGAATTCGCGGGCATCTTCTTCAGGTAAGGTATAATTAAATCGTACCTACCGTATTGGCGCCCGTTTCGAGTCTACCCATCTCATTACGTCTATGGCCCGCAAAAACTATACGATACCGTGTCACGGCTCACGGTTTCCCGCTGCGCGCACCTGCCCAACTCTCCCACGGTACACATCGCGTTTGCAACTTTTTGCCCTTTTTCCACCGCCTGCACGACAAGTAACCACTTTCCTTACAATTTTTTAAATTTTGCTTATTACACCTCGGCGTTCATTTTGTGGCGCGCTTTTTGACAGATGCGTTTTGTTTACGCTTCGATGCTACAGCTAATAGAATTCAGAACTTTTTATTTTAATTTATTAATATGTAGGTACCTCGCAAGAATAATTAACAACAGTATTTTGTGTATAAGACTATACACAAAATACTGTTGTTTATTACTCTTATTTTCTACTAGCTAATGCCCGTGACTTCATCCTCGTGGATTGAGATTTTTTGGTTCTCGCGGGAACTCTTGAATTTTCCGGGATAATAGGCATGATGACTGATTTTGAAAAATGGTCAGATTATGTTCGGAAGTATCTACTATTTCGAAAAAATATCTTATTTCATCAGAAAAATAAAGTTTGATAGATAAAATTAGCATTTGAAATTTAAATTTTAAAATTCACGCCAAAACGTTCGGCGGTGTCATGGCGTCGTTGTGACGTCACTATTGTTTTTACCATGCAGTGTGCATTATGCAATAGTGTGATTTTCAAAGCTCGAAAACAAACAATTGTGACGTCATTCGCTTCTTTGTGTTTTATGCAATATGGCGGATTGCTGTATTTTATAGTTTTATTTTATCAAAATAAATAGCAATCTCACTCGAAATAGAAAAATAAATACGTTTTTTATAATCCATGAATCCTATTTCATTAGATAAATTCATAATTTCATTGATTCTTGGTTACTGTCATCATGCCTATTAATCTGATTTTGCAATCATCATAATTCTGCATCCTTGTGCGTGTTAATTTGGATGGGTTGTCTAATTTTGAATTTGATTAGTTTCATTCAGTTCAACAAGGTAGGTATATCAAAATAAAATTAATTTTATTTTCGTATACCTAGTTGAAGCGAATTCAGTTGCAGTAGTAGGTACCTAGTGTAGTTTAAAAATATTGTGGTATCGTAATATTTCAGAAAAGTTATTTTTAAAGTGATTGTAAATCAACTTTTAAGTTAAAAAATGTAAGGCTCAGGTGCCAACCTGTTTTTGTGCTTTACCGAAATCAAATCTGTTACACATCTATAAGTATTTGCCCATTTTGAATTACAATAGAGTGTAGCAAAAAACACGTCATGGGGCTAAAACTATTTCGTTGACAAAAAAACACCGTCAAACAGGTGTTTTTTGGATCTAAGTAGGTATTGTGTCCTACGGTTCTCATATTTAACTTTGTCATAAACTTCTATAAAAATACTTGAACCTTTTTAGGTAGGTGAGGCCGCATAAATCTAGGAGTAGCTAAAGACATTAACGCTGTGTTTATGTAATAATTATCAAACAATTGATTTTAAACCACGAAAGAGTAACTAACTATGTAGTTTTTCATACTAATGATAAAATTAGTATGAAAATCATGAATTTTTCACGAGCATAGAATTCACATTTATTTTGTATGCCGTAATTATAATTGATACAAAATTCGGTCAAGGCATGGCTATTTTTTTTAAACTAACCTTTTGTAAGTTTTAATTTTTTTTTTCATTATAATGATTGCGAAAAGCATTACATTCCACAAGTGCGTTAGACTTCGTGAAAGTGAACTGTGCAAAACTATCATAAAGAAATGTTTTATTTGCGATTTATGCTTCTAAAAATAAGTATTATTTAATTTGTGTATAATCTGTAATCTGATATCAAAAGGTGCAAAAGCAAGTCATGCTGAAGCATGTTGTGTCTCAGTTACGAAACTAGAAATCAAAATCTTCTATATTGTAACACGTAGTAAAAAAGAAAATACGCTTTCAAACTTTTCTGTGATCAAAACGATTTTCCTAAGCGTGTGGCGCGAAAATCCATCACGCCTAGGTCGGCCTCCCGCCGTGATTGGCGCCCGAATGACCAATAAGAGCGCATCGACGTGCACGCCTACCCGACTATTTTCCGATTTGAATAGATTCAAATACAATATTCCAAATTCAAAAGATTTTTGATCTTATATTTTAACCATTGCTGTCTATTGTATGAGGTATATTTTGAAGGTTTACAAACATCGATCGTATTGAAAGACTGAACCTCAATATAAAGAAGATTCTTATATAATAAGATTATATTAGATTCTTTTATATATATGAGATTAGCCGCGCTATTTGGTACAATTTACGTACTTATATTCTCTTACAAAATTTATGAAGTGATTTATCTACTTACCTAAAATTATTAGGTAGGTACTTATAAACTAATAACCTTATAACCAATCTATCTATCTATACTTTTAATAAAACTGTAACAGTACCAATTATGTACATAATACTTAGAAGATATTTTGTTTTTTTACTAATGAACGATACTGAACCCAAAACGGTATTTTTTTTCATTTTTGTCTGTCTGTCTGTTAATATCTTGGCCGTGCATCACGCCGAAACTACTGAATGAATTCAAATGAAACTTCACTAGATTCACTTGCTTTTGATTCAAGCAAGTGAATCTACTACCGCACTGTTTCAGAACGATATTCCTATCCACAAGAGCCAGCAAAAAAATCGGCGGTTGCTCTTTTGAAAATAAAGATTTGATGTATAAATTGTTGATCGTCCCCAATAAATAAAAATAAAAATAAAATATATAAGTACCTGCCGTTTGTTAAACGGATATCGAGTGAAAAGGTAAGGCATTTCGCATTTATAAAATTACTAGCTGATGCCAGCGACTACGTCCACGTGGTTTAAGTTTTTTTGATTCCCTCGGGAACTCCTTAATTTTCCGGCATAAAAAGTAGCCTATGTCACTCTCCAGGTCCTCAACTATACCCATGCCACAGAACCACGTCGATCCGTTGCTCCGTAGCGGCGTGATTGAAGGGCAAACCAACAAACCAATATACCAACAAACAAACACACTTTCGCATTTATAATATTATTAGTATGAAGTATAGTTTCCAAGATCACACTTATCATATCACTTTTTAGTGAACAACAACGTTTCGATTTATAGAGCGTCTGCTTCTAAAAGAAAGGAAGCCGCGATTTTTCACTGCCCATTGATCATGCCATGGAATAAATATTGAACGATAAAATCAACTTGTCTGAATTAATTAATATCTGTACCCACGATGTAAGAGATAAGTAATAATATAATGTTTCATAGAGACGAGTAGGGATATTGTAAGTAGGTATAACGAACAACAGAGCTTTAAACTAGTTTAAATGGCTGACTTTTTTGACGATCTCTCTGGCGCAGTGTTGAGCCTTAACGTGGGAGGTCTTGGACCTCCCACGTTAAGGCTCAGATTCGCTGGCAAGGAAGGCTTCGATTCCTGGCAGGGTCAATTTGGGTTTTTTTTTTTTTTTTGAATTATTGTCTCTGGTTTGGTCTGGTGGGAGGCTTCGGCCTTCGGCCGTGGCTAGTTTGATAACTATGGTGATCCCTAATGGCAAAGACGCAGGTACCGCCAAGCGATATAACGTTTTGGTACGATGCCGTATAAAAACCGACTATTGGTGTGAGTTTAATAGAACTGCCATAGCAGGTTAGCCCGCTACCACCTTAGGCTGCATCATCACTTACCATCAGGTGAGATCGCAATCAAGGGCTGACTTGTAGTGGAATAAAAAAAACTAATTTAGAAATTAGTAAAAGAAAAATCCAGCTCAAGATTTTATTCTATATAAAATCCCAATGATGTTGGATAAGCTTATTTCCCACACAACGATACTACTACCGCCATCTAGTGCAAAACTACGGAACGAAAAAAGTTTCTGTGTCCGGCCGCTGGCGTTAGTGTCGCATTTTCACCGTATCGATGCTGAAATGAAAATATGAGTAAGCATTTTACCGACATTATTTTATATTTTCTATGTACTTATTTTAAATTATTGTGATGACCCTCAATATAAAAATTCTTTTATTAGCTAATTCTATGCTACGTAACTTATCAGCAAGAAAAACCGAGGTAGGTTAATCATCAAAAGAAAATCAAGAGAATACCTATTCGTTTAAAAACCTCAATCAAATCAAGAAATATGAACTTTATCAACAGTATCATCCTTTCCCATAATATTTGGTAAACTCGTATGTGTTTGCAAAATTCACATTATCGCTATTCAATACGCATTGTTATTAAACTCAGAGCCACACAATGGGCTGAAGCTTTTCAAACACCGCTGAAATGTATACAGCGCCCTCTTTTGTTGCGGCGTCGAAGGAAACTGCCACGAGCCAAACATCGCTCTATCTCATTTTCTCTAACGTTAAACTGTGCGTTTGTCTCTTTCAGTACATTGTCGTGTGTCTCTCTCTTATCGATCGGATCAATGTTCTTTGAAATTCGTCGGTAAGTCGAGTGGCGCGCGCGGTCGGCGGCCAGCAATTCCCGTCTCGCTCGCGCACGCTACGGTTACGTTCTATCGTGTTTCTTTTATTGCCGTTTTATTATTTCTTGTAGATGATCACGCGATTGTAAGCTGTCGCTTGGCGCGCACACGTCATGTCTCCTATCCTTGTTTGACGTGTAAGTGAAGGGAATGTTTCGTCTCGCTCTGGCCGGCGCACGTCGGACTCGCTGCCGTGCGTCGATGTTTTGGGAAGTGCACCCGCCCGCCGTTCCCACGGTTCACCTTCTGAGTTCTGACTTCCTTACGAAAAAAAACAAACAAGAGCACTCTGTTGAAGAAAATCGACGTCTGCCCGTCGCGTTGAATGATTAATACAATTATGAACGCGCACGCCGGCTACCATCTCGGCTTGACGTTAATAATAGTTCTTTTATAAAGGACACGCGGTGGTCAATGTCAGTTATTCGAAGGTCTGAGGAAGGCTTTGATACCTACGCAATATAATAAGCGTATTGAGGAGTAACAATTATGTTTTGGAGCCGAGATAGGTGTTTTTGATTGCTTTAATGTTGAGTTCCACTAACTAATAGAGGGAGGGATTTTCCATTGAGGGACTTTTGTTTTTTTGGTCGATTTGAAAAAATACCCAGCTAGTTACTCAAGCTTTTAATTTTAACATCTAGGTAGGTAAAACGGAAACGTTAAAAAGCTACTTCTTCTTTCTTCAACCTCGCTGAATATCAGCCTGCAGACTTTGTCTGCGCATAATTTTCCATCAGTGAAATTCAAAACTAGCTCACATCTTCCTCAAAAATTCAATCTTTATTGTTTATCTTGATTCATTTAGTATGAGCATTTATACTTACAGGATTTTAACACATTTGCCTTGAAGTTACTTATTTAAGTTATAGGTAAGTAGGTACTACGTAAGTAGCCGGAGGTAAGAACCTACTTCAGGTGAAATTATTGTTCATTTAAAATTGTGTTTTTTTTTGTAATTGTGTTATAACTTATAAGTCTATCAGGTACAAAACTATCTTTGTACATTTTTAATAACAAGTAGGTACTAAGTTTTGTTTAGTAGAGAATAGAGATACTTACATGTTCTAGTTACATAGGTATTATTATGCCTTGTTGCCTGAAATCAATGACGGCCGCGACAAATAGGTACAACCGGATTTTTCGTTATAATTCCTAAGTAATCCATACTAATATCCTCACTATTAGAACCTAAATATTTATGTTAATACTAATTATCCTTACTCAAAAATGCAATGCATACGTGCGTGTGTCTGACTGTCTGTCTGCTACGCTTTCACGACCCATCGGTTCAACCGATTTTGATGAAATTTGGCACAGGGATAGTTTGTATCCCGGGAAGGGACATAGGCTACTTTTTATCCCGGAAAATAAAAGAGTTCCCGCGGGAATCAAAAACCTTAATCAACGCGGACGAAGTCGCGGGCATCACTTAGTCTAAACTAAATACGGATAAAAAGCGAATATCGGCCCGACACGTGTACGAAGGCCGTGGGAACTGCGCTCCCTAGGGATGTCTTTAGTGAGGGATATTGTTTCTTGAGCACATGCCAGCGGAGCGCTAGTTTAGCGAGGATATGCCACACTGAATAAGTATTTAAACTAAACTATTGTAGTCAGAAGCGGTGATAACTCGTCGTCTAGTAATCACACTAATATTATAAATGCAAAAGTGTGTGTGTTTGTTGGTTTGTTGGATTGTTGGTTTGTCCTTCAATCACGCCGCAACAGAGCAACGGAACGACGTGATTATGGCATGGGTATAGTTGAGGACCTCGAGAGTGACATAGGCTACTTTTAATCCCGGAAAATTAAGGAGTTCCCGCGGGAATCACAAAAATTTAAACCACGCGGACGAAGTCGCGGGCATCAGCTAGTAAAGAATATTTCTTCGTTTTAATTTAGATTATTATAGCGGATTAAAGCGAATTAAAAAATAATTTGCTATAATCCGCCACACTAGGTAAATCTATGTGGTACCTACAGTGTGTATCTTGCACTTGTAGATAGCTTGCGATACTCACCACACCACACAAATCTTCCAAATTATTCTCAACGTGCGTTTCACTCCGACTCCGGAGCATCTTCAGGAGATGTCGACTCCACAATGCACGATTTACAATCGTACATTGCACGAGTCAATCACTTTCATTATCATGGATTTCCCCAAAGTATACGCCAATATTTTAATTATCTTGTATTCCCTGCCACGTATAACTTCAGTACCTTCAAGGCAAGAGTGAATAGGCATCTTCGAGGCGGGCGCGCTTCAACCTAGAACTTATCATTGTTTTGTATTAGGCGTGATTGTCGTCAAGCGCAAGCCTATCTTGCAATAAAAAAAAATCTTATCCACGTATTCCTTTCCTCGTTCCCGCTCCATTGAATACACGTCCCGCATGAAGATTCGCCATCTGTCCCTCGTTGAATCACGACGCGCCGATTTGGGCCGTTCAGTTCAGTTGACACGTCTATTGACCTAACTAGTCTAATTGGATTAAACTAGACGATGCCCGCGACTTCGTCCGCGTGGACCAAGTATTTTCGATTCCCGCGGGAACTCTTGAATTTTCCGGGATAAAAAATAGCCTATGTCCTTCCCCGGGATACAATCTATCCCTGTACCAAATTTCATCAAAATCGGTTGAGCAGATACATTCTTTTGATTCCCACGGGAACTCTTCAATTTTCCGGGATAAAAAGTAGCCTATGTCCTTCCCCGGGATGTAACCTATCTCTGTACCAAATTTCATCAAAATCGGTTGAACAGATACATTCTCTTGATTCCCGCGGGAACTCTTCAATTTTCCGGGATAAAAAGTAGCCTATGTTTTAATCCGGGTTATATGCTATCTATGTCCCAAATTTCAGCCAAATCGGTTCAGTAGTTGCGGCGTGAAGGAGTAACAAACATACACACAAACTTTCGCCTTTATTATATTAAGTGTGATAGAACGCGAGCAAAACAATGAAACATCCAGACATCATGATGACATGAAGTACCTACTTAATAAATATATGTCACCGTAAGATTGCGAAAACCCAACCCGTTAGATTGTAATCCAACTAGCGTTATTCTAAACTGTCGCCAGATAGTCAACCGTTCAATGTTCTGAGTGCCAATTTTCGAAATATTCATTGTATTTACGTTTTCTTGTCTCTTTCTTGTAGGTTAGGTTAGGGTTCGACATAAATAATTAATCAGGTAGTGGGTACTTAGGTTTTAACGGGTTAATATACGTAACAGATTACAATCTACCGAAAAATAATGCGTTAAATTGTAATCTGTCGACAGTTTACAATATCGCTAGTTAGATTACAATCCAACGGCCTTTGCAATCTTACGGTGACATATATACAATGAAGACCATAAAAATAGGTATTATTTATTCAGGCCATTGATAGGTACTTCGATGCAAATAGGCATGATGACTGATTTTGAAAAATGGTCAGATTATGTTCGGAAGTATCTACTATTTCGAAAAAATATCTTATTTCAGTAGAAAAATAAAGTTTGGTAGATAAAATTAGCATTTGAAATTTAAATTTTAAAATTCACGCCAAAACGTTCGGCGGTGTCATGGCGTCGTTGTGACGTCACTATTGTTTTTACCAATGTACTCTGTGCAGTGTGCAGTAAGCAGTAGTGTGATTTTCAAAGCTCGAAAACAAACAATTGTGACGTCATTCGCTTCTTTGTGTTTTATGCAATATGGCGGATTGCTGTATTTTATAGTTTTATTTTATCAATATAAATAGCAATCTCACTCGAAATTGAAAAATAAATACGTTTTTTATAATCCATGAATCCTATTTCATTAGATAAATTCATAATTTCATTGATTCTTGGTTACTGTCATCATGCCTATTGCAAGTGATTATTGCATTTCTAATATTAGCACAAATAAAGATCACTACTTTTTTTTTAATTCCACTACAACTTAGCCGTTTGACTGCAATCTCACCTCACGGTACGGTAAGTGACGATGCAGTCTTAGATGATAACGGGCTAACTTGTTAGGGGTATGGCTATACGACAGTTATTATTAAACCATTCCCCTAGTCAGTTTCTACACGGCATCGTACCGTATCGCTAAATCGCTTGGCGGTACGTCTTTGCCGGTAGAGCGGTAACTAACCACGGCCGAAGCCTCCCACGTTACAGAAAATTAAGAAATTAGGCTTTGGTAAGAATACCACAAGAAAATTCCTATTATTTGTCATAATCCTTTATTTAGGTACCTACTGAAAGCTGAAAAGAGTAGGACGTAGGTCATCAATATCATCTACCGGTTCGTAGGTAATCTGGGATACGATGCTGAAAGGTGTAAAGAGGTGCTGTGTATGGTACCCCTAATAGGTTTCTACACGGTTTCGTGGGCCGTGGCGTCTTACACTGCATCACCCCTTACAATCCAGGTGAAATTACAGTCAAGGTCTACCTTTTAGTAGATCCATACTAATATTATAGTGTGTCTGTCTGTCTGTCTGTCTGTCTGCTACGCTTTCACGGCCTATCTGTTCAACCGATTTTGATGAAATTTGGTACAGGGATAGGTTGTATCCCGGGGAAGGACATAGGCTACTTTTCATCCCGGAAAATTCGCAGGTTCCCGCGAGAATCAAAAAATTTATCTGTTCAACCCATTTTAATGAAATTTGGTACAGGGGTAGGTTGTATCCCGGGGAAGGACATAGGCTACTTTTTATCCCGGAAAATTTAAGAGTTCGCGCGGGAATCGAAAACACTTGGTCCACGCGGACGAATGTCGCGGGAATCATATAGTAATTAAATAAAAACTTGAACTCCCCGTTTCAGTACCTATTTAACACTCCTTATTTCACCACGGATATCACGGGCTAGTAATTACATAATGCAGTTTTATTGTCGGACGTACTAGCATCAAGTTCACACGTCTGAGGCGACGTAAGAGAAAAGGGTCGTTAAATAAATTGGATAAACGGGGACAGACTGACGGACGGCAGGAAAAAGAGCGCAATCAATCAATCATTCATTATTTTAAGACTTATTATATCAGCTACCTACCTACTCACTTTACAGTGCTTACAGAGTCATGCAAGTATAAGTTTCGCATAATCGTTTATATTATAACTTGTATTATACATGATACCTACTAATATTATAATTAATGGGGAAGGTTGGTTGGATGGATGGATGTATGGATGTTTGTTACTCAATCACGTCAGAAAGGCTGAGGGATTTGGATGAAATTTGGCACAGAGATAGTTCTTAGTCTGGAATAACCAGGATCATAGGCCACTTTTTATTCCGGATAATCAAAGAGTTCCCGCAGGAACCAAAAAATCTTAGTGCACGCGAATGAAGTCGCGGGCATCAGCTAGTAATTAATAACGTATAGGTACGTTTTGCATAAAACAATCGCTTATTCTAAGCGATTGTTTATGCAAAACACAATACAGTATTAACCTACAATATTCACTTTTGTAAAAATATAGGTGATTGAGGGAAATATACTCATAAAATAACACGTATCTACAAAAAGTTTAAAAATTATGTGTAAGCCAGGGACAAACCTAGCGGGATCCGCAAGCGGAAAAACGCGCGCATATTTTTGTGCGCGCATAATTAATCCATACTAATATTATAAATACGAAAGTTTGTCTGTCTGTCTGCTACGCTTTTACGGCCCACCCGTTCAACCGATTATGATGAAATTCGGTACAGGGATAGATTCTTTCCCGGGGAAGGACTGCTACTTTTAATCCCGGAAAATTAAGGAGTTCCCGCGGAAGTCTCGGAAATCATCTAGTATTACATACATGCCGCTAAAATTTCCATGCGTTACATTGAAGCTTCTTACAACACCAACCCTCATGGAACACCATATTTTACGCTAAGTCGTTTGCGGTGGTAGCAGCGCGTCTTTGGAATTCCCTACCAGGGAATATTCGTGAGAGTCCATCCGTGGGTGCATTTAAATCGAGACTGAAGCAGCACTATCTTTCTTCTTTATATGATTAGCTTTTATATTATTATATTATTCTATGTTTATTACTGTTAATTATGTATTCTATATTATGTATTATGTATATTATAATATGTATGTATATTAGTACCTACTTTATTTTGTGTGTACGTTATTATTTGTGTATTCCTTGTATATATTATATGTAAGTATATTTTTATGATATTTATCATAAAGTCTTAATAAAAAGTTTTATATTTTCTTGTTTATAAGTACCTACTCAGCTTTATCTATTTTTCACCTTTCTAGGGCTGCTGGAAGAAATCTCTTCAAGAGATAAATCAAGAGATAGTTTTTAAGTTTGGTACTAAATATATAAATAAATAAAATAAATAAATAAACACACCACTGATCATAATTTTATACACTGATCCGATTTAAACGGAATTCCGCAATTATAATCCGTGTGCGTTTTTCTGTTTGCTTTTCCGCTGCGAAAATCTGCAACACCCTACAGATAAATACTCAATACACATACTTTTATAGCCTACTTAGTTACATACTCGTAAAATATACTGCCTCGCTGGTCTAGTGGTTAGCGCACCGACATATATTGTATAGGTACAATATAATTATGTCAGTGGGTTAGCGTGTTCGACTGCGGTCGACGAGGTCCCGGCTTCGAGTCCCGGCCATAGGTCGAGGTCGGGCCATAATTATTAAGTGTTGGGTTTTTCATGACTAGAAACTCTCAGAAATAAGGAAAGTTGGAAGTGCTTCACTCCCGTGCCTCGGAGAGCACGTTAAGCCGTCGGTCCCGGTTATTATCACTTAGGTCGTTAAAGCCGCCAACCCGCATTGGAGCAGCGTGGTGGGTCTAAGCTCTAATTCCCTCTCTCCTGTGAGAGTAGAGGCCTGTGCCCAGCAGTGGGACGTTAATGGGCTTTAGTGGTGGTGGTACGGTAAATATGCAACCTGAAGCTTTAAAAAGCTCATATTTAATGCAAATTTTATGCAACATTGAATTCCCTTAATCAACTCAAGTGAGATGTTTTAATACAGTTGATTTTTAAAATAAATCGAACCGACTCTCGGATCTCCAATTATGAAACCGAAGCGTCCTTACTCAAAGTGCCTTATATACGGTCACCATTTGTGCCCTCTACGGCTGAGAAATTAAACATAATAAATTCAGGGACAAACGTAGGTGTGAGTAAACTGCATTTATTAATCTCTTATTTATACGTACTATCCATACTAATATTATAAATTCGAAAGTGTGTCTGTCTGTCTGTCTGCTACGCTTTCACTGTTCAACTGACCATCTGTTCAACCGATTTTGATGAAATTTGGTACAGGGATAGGTTGTATCCCGGGGAAGGATATAGGCTACTTTTTATCCCGGAAAATTCAAAGGATCCCGCGGGAATCAAAAAAGTTATCTGTTCAACCGATTTTCATGAAATTTGGTACAGGGGTAGGTTGTATCCCGGGGAAGGACATAGGCTACTTTTTATCCCGTAAAATTCAAGAGTTCCCGCGGGAATCGAAAAAACTTGGTCCACGCGAATGAAGTCGCGGGAATCATCTAGTAGTGAAATATTTGCCGGTTTGTCCGGGTGTCTCTTAGGAGTCAGGGCTACTTAGGTACCTTCGAAGTGCTCTTGACTACGATCTTGCATCACAATTCACAGTGTTATCTCAGGATAGAAATGCTCCTGACGTGGAGCCTGAGAGTGGAAGGTCAATAGGTACTAGGTTTGGGGTCAGAATGTCTCATATCACATCTATCAAAGTAGTTAGTAAGGGAGTACTTCTCATTAACCCGCTGTCCTAGGTAAGCGACAAAAGCGACGCTTTACAACGCCGTAGAAAATAACAGACGCGTCTGCGCGACAACATAAACGTAACATCATTTTCATGTCTGTAAATTTAACGTCATATTCTATCGTCGCGTGGCGTCGCTTTAGTCGCTCACCTAAAGCTGCGTATCAACTAGAGGCAGCCTCAGGCCGAGCGGCTGCCTCGCTTCGAGGCCGCGCAAATGGAGACGATGCCTCAACCTGACGCGCGTCACGACACGAGGCAAATTCGGCGCCGCGAGCCGTTCCATATTTTGTCGGTTTTTTTGGCGTGCTCAAAGGAGCCTCAGTCTGAGCCGTGCATTTGATGGAGACGGGCGCCATCGCGTGTTGACTTTAAACTGGCTCGCGGCTCACGATGAGGCGTGTCGCCTCAGCTTGATTCGCAACGTGCATCGGGCCCATACCTCAGACAGAGCAGCCTCAAACTGAGGCTGTTTGCCTCAAGTCGAGGCTGCTCGGCCTGAGGCTGCTCTAATGGATACGAAGCTTATGACATCGGGTCACTGTTGCTGATACTTGCTACAGATTATCCAAGTTACATGGACGTACTTATTACTCAGGCGAAACCAGAGGGCATGTGCAAGTTATCAAAAATACTTAATATGCAACATCCGTTACTGCTTGTGGGAAAAGTAGACAGGTGTCACTTATCGCTCTATAAAGAAGCTGCGAGGACTTGATTAACAACCTGCTCACTTTATAATAAACTCTATCTCGCAAGCTATATAGTTTAAATTGGTTTTGGCAGTTTTATTTGGACGGCCAAATGATAAAGCGAAGTGTAAGGAAGTATCAATATAGTTATAAACGGCACTGATACGTCAACTTAACATCAATTTGAACGCTTGGCATAAGTATGGGATCCAATTAAAGCCTTTTTCATTCTGGTTTTTGTGTAGAGTGTAGACGACTGATGAGCTACGGCTATTTTCATTTAACAAGTTTATTTTAATGGTATGTTCACGCAAAGACCTTAGGTACGTGTTAGGTAGGTGCTATTACACACAAATACGACTGCTCTGCCATAGCCCGTAACTATCTACTACGTAACGTAACGATACCACAGTCATTAATTACCTATGGAATCTTGTTCACATTTTTATTAAATGATATTTTTTTGGGAATCACTGGATATTGAACTATAGTGTTAGGTATATATTTTTGGAATCTACTCATCATATTCTAGATGATGATTATATAGTGAATCTTATTTTCGAAAAAAAAATCAACTTTAGTCTTTAATGCGGGACCATGGTCCCCCCATCAATTTTTTTTTAAATTTGACTAGCCTATATCACCCGGAATAAGCTAGGGATTCTAACGATACCTCATTTATCAAAATCGGTTCAGGCGTATAGAAGTTATGGTGGAATATACAAACTCACATACATATACATGAACCCTGAAAACAATATGTAAGTCCTTTTTTCAGGCATTCGTATAAAAAGTAAAAATTTAATAAGTTTTCACGATCATTCCGTATCAGATGATGACTTTGAATAAGACATAATTCACTTGAATTTATCTGGTGAGAACTGACTATCGGGGTGTAACACTCTCAACTATAAAAAAATATAAATTGGACTATCCATACAAATTTTATTAGTGTGAAAGTGTGTCTGTCTGTCTATTCCGCTTGAACATCCATCTCATTCGACCCATCTTTTAAGTTGATTTTGATGAAATTCGGTATAGACTATAGAGTAGCTTACATCCCGAGGAAGCTGGAAGGTCAAAGGTTCCTTTTTATTCCGAAAACTTCAGGAGCTCTGACGGGGAACGAAGTCGCCGGCATCGTCTAGTACTCTAGTAGGTTAATAAAAAAACTTAGCAGACGTCCTCTTTCTGCGTAGGTAATTAATATCGATATGGGTTTCCGTTCACACGGAGGTCATCTAAATGGTTAAATCAGTGTGAGGAGGTGTGCAGTTATTTGGCTTTCGTAATTTAATACGGTGTAAAACTTTTTACACAAACTTTGGACATATTTCAAGGGCGCGAAACGAGGAAGCGGTTACGATATAATATTGTTATTGTAAGGTTTCGATGATAAAAAGTATGATACAAACCAAAATAAGTTCATCACTTTTTATCGCAAAAAATACAGACTGACCAAAAGTGATATTATTGTTCATAACTTAAAATTTAAAACCATGAATTATGAACATCCCCTTTTTTATGTAGAAATTACATACTTATTAGCCGTTAGATTTAATTATTGTACTGCAGATGTATAATATTTACAGTGATTATAAATTATTAGTACAACATAGTATGTGGTGATAGAGTGTTGGCATATACATATGTGGCACAAGCAAGTCCTAAATGAAATAAATAATGACATTTCATTTAATTGACATAAATTTTGGGTATGTTCCGATATACACTGCGAGCACTGTTCAGTGCTATTACTGGGGAGTTTGTTCCGTTATGGACTGACAGTATACTGCCGTAGTATCCTAGGAAAATATATGACGTCATAAATCGGCGCCATTTTTGTACTGCGAGCACTAGCGTTTCCGAGGTAAGGTTCTCTCAGTGCTGACTGCGTTCCGTTATAAACAGTAACCAGTATAGCTAACTATAAAGGGACGGCTTCGCAGTATACTAAATTGACGTCACACCTTACAGTGCTCGCAGTGTATATCGGAGCATACCCTTAATTATACCTACTTACCTAACATTTCAACTGGAAAAGTTACATAAATTGATGGTCTATTTATTTAATTATTTTTCCTTGATGGACCACCTAGTCAAGAAATAAATGTCCAAACGCGTAATTGGTAGCACTTTTATGGTGTAACAAGTTTGTATTGACTTTCAATTAATGTTATGCCGGCGACTCTGGCCGGCGGCCATGACAGTTCAGGAGGAATTATTTATGTTTTAATAACCCTCTTTTGGACGCCGCTGTCTCATGTTATCATTCCTATATTTATTAAACAGTCTGCCTGTTTGTTCGTTTATAACTCGAGATTAATTAATGTATCGATGAAATACATCAAACTCTTTGGATTTTAGGACTGAATTGAATTTATGGCGAAGTGCTATAATTAAATGCCGCCGCGGCAAACCTGAGTCCTGAGGTCTAACTACTATAGATTAAAGTATTATTTTTAAACTAGTTGATGCCCGCGACTTCGTACGCGTGGATCGAGGTTTTGTGGTTCCCGCGGGAACTCTTTAATTTTCCGGGATTAAAAGTAGCCTATGTGCTATTCCAGACTATAATCTATCTCTGTGCCAAATTTCAGGCAGATCCGTTAAGCTGTTGCGGCGTGATTGAGTAACAAACATCCATACATCCATCCATCCAAACTTTCGCATTTATAATATTAGTAAGATTAAAGCTTTGTATGTCCCTAAAATAAGGATTATATTTCTGAAACGTTAAGCAATTTTGAAATTCTATAAGCGACTAGCTGCGCGCGACTTCGTCCGCGTGGTTTAAGTTTTTTGTTACTCCCGCGGGAACTCCTTAATTTTCCGGGATAAAAAGTAGCCTATGTCACTCTCCAGGTCCTCACCTATACAACAAAAAAGAATTAGCGAAATTGATCCAGCCGTTTAAATGCGTGATGTCGTGAGCAAGGTAAATAAGGATTCATTTTTATATAATAGAAGATGGTAGTACTAGTAGGTAAGCTCCCTGGGGCCTTACTATTACCATAAATATTAGGTGTTCTGAGCTATTACGTAAATAATCTTTGATGGGAGACCACTCTTCCGCTTATGCCCAAAATCAATAATTGTCGCTGCAGCAAGAATACCATTAATTCAGCAACGCAATAATAATTGTGATTGGTTTTCATGTAAATATAATGGTTTAATCAACGTTCATCAATAAAGCCTATTTCAATTAAAGCCTACTGTTTAGATTTAAATAAACCTCGAAAAATAAGCTATCGATAAGTGAAAACGTATTAGGAAATAGGAACTAAGAAACCCAAGCAATAAAATTATCCTCATAAGTCACTCACTCTCGGTATTCAACTATGCCCATGCAAAAAATCACGTCGATCTGTCGCTCCATTTCGGCGTGATTGAAAAACAAACCAATAGACAAACAGAATTACTAATTTTACATTAGAAGGATACGTGATTTCCCGTAGGTACCAACTACCAAGATATGAAACTACACGTTGACATTTGTTTTATTGTCTTTGGACAATAACACTAAATTGTCCATAACCCTTAATCGCAATAACCATCTCCCACAATTCCCACCACTAGAATCACACGTTAAGCAATTTATAGCTGATTTAACGATCCTGCAACAGCTTGCTTTACGACGCTTCATTTGTTTCAATGCAGAACCATCGTTGTTGACAATCGTGATCGCAGGATGGTGACTAACGCAGGATAATGCAATCACTGCGATTGATGGTTGTACCTAATTACATTTAGATTGTTGAAACGCAAATGTTTATGATCAAATGTTTGTACGAGACTACGAGACGCTGCTTTATAAGGCTGAGCATACGCTGTGGCTATTTCTGTTGTACAAATTGACAAACTCATAGGATACAGTGTTGATTAGCACCATCGATTTAAATTACCGAGTAGTTTCATTGCAGAACCATCGTTGTTGACAATCGTGATCGCAGGATGGTGACTAACGCAGGATAATGCAATCACTGCGATTGATGATTGTACCTAATTGCATTTAGATTGTTGAAACGCAAATATTTATGATCAAATGTTTGTACGAGACTACGAGACGCTGCTTTATAAGGCTGAGCATACGCTGTGGCTATTTCTGTTGTACAAATCGACAAACTCATAGGATACAGTGTTGATTAGCACCATCGATTTAAATTACCGAGTAGTTTCATTGCAGAACCATCGTTATTGACAATCGTGATCGCAGGATGGTGACTAACGCAGGATAATGCAATCACTGCGATTGACGATTGTACCTAATTGCATTTAGATTGTTGAAATTCAAATGTTTATGATCAAATGTTTGTACGAAACTACGAGACGCTGCTTTATAAGGCTGAGCACACATTGTGGCTGTTTCTGTTGTACAAATCGACAAACTCATAGGATACAGTGTTGATTAGCACCGTCGATTTAAATCACCGAGTAGTTTCAATGCAGAACCATCGTTGTTGACAATCGTGATCGCAGGATGGTGACTAACGCAGGATAATGCAATCACTGCGATTGATGATTGTGATTGTACCTAATTGCATTTAGATTGTTGAAACGCAAATGTTTATGATCAAATGTTCGCTCTCGATCGATCGATCGATCGCAGTCGATCGCGATTGTTAAGTAACGTTGACCCAAGTCGGTAACTGGATGGGTGACCAAATTTGGAGGTTCAAAGTTGGCTTTGTCGTTTCCTCCGTGACTCGGAGAGCACGTTAAGCCGTCGGTTCCGGCTATTATCACTAACTTCTGATAATAATCGTAATAATCCTAAGAGATACTCTTAGTCGAGTCGTCTTCGGAAGGTCGTAGGAAGTGGGAACGCACCGCAAGAAAACTCCTACTATTATAGAATGGGGACATCATCCTCAGTAATGAGGAATACGACGCAGAGAGAGATATATTCTTCGCCGCCTCCATATTCTTTTCCACCGATATTGGGGATTATTTTGGTTTCGAGATTATGTACAACAGAGCTAGTACATAACCATATTTACTCATATCGCCTCAACGATCGCTTATTTCAGCATATGAGCAACTTCGAAGTTATGTATGAAAATTTTATCATTGTTACTTTGCTGCAATCAAAGGGTTTTGGCCCGAACAGAAGACCTTATTTTTCAGATGCTGATACAGATAACGCAGCTAATGCGATTATGGCAGCCAATGTGCGGTCAGCTTAAGTTGATCTTAGGCTGGTGTATTTGTAATCTGTATTGATCCATTGTTTGCACATAGGTTGCAGATGTATCCTAACTGAAGACGGATGTTGTGTCCCGGGAAAGGGCGTAGGGTTTTTGCCTGGAAAATTCCGGCCGTGGGAATCAAAATACTTAAACTACGCGGGTGAAGTCGCTGGCATCGGCTAGTGGTCTAAAAAGTGGATATCACATTTTGTTTTCGAAAACTAAAAACTCATAGATAAAGTTGTTGATTAGCGCCATCGATTTAAATCAATGAATTTTAATAGAATTTTAATCAATAATTTAATCACTTTCAAACACAAGCACAGACAGGATGGCCTTACATTACCTACTGTAAATTATGTACCTAATGTCAATAATAATTACATACTATCTTTCTTCCTATAGGTGTTCTGCGTAGTTATATCCAACAGACACCTATAGATAACGTTGCTAGTTGCTACTCGCTAGGCACGTCCTCTGTAAAATCATTAATCTGTAGCAGATGGAAAGGAAATTGGTTGTTAATTTTACCACAACATAATAACTTAATATTCAATAGATACGGCACAGCATGAGAAGCTGGATTATATTACGTTTATCAAATAACTACTAGTAGGTATTTTCCTTCGGTATCTTCGTAGTTAAAACGCTTAATAAGCCAAATACGCTTTGTCGTTTTTACATTACAAATTCGATTCATTGAGCATTCGATCAAATTAGCGTCAAAGTAAAGTGGACCTAACTTCCCTTGATTTAAAGTCACAAATACAGTACAACCGATTTTAAATTCGAGCCGTATCGTTTTGGAGCGCTGACTGTGAATGCATAGATGAAAATGAGCTAAATGAAACCAATGCAGATAAGGCTCATTATACTTTGTCGATAATATGAACGCTCAATCAAATGGCATAAGATGTTGCGAAAATTTCGTCTCAATTATAAGGTGGATAGTTGGCGTAGTGCAATTTTACAGACACCCACAATATAATTTAATAGATTTTGGTAGTTATTTAGTAGGTACTTAAGTGCTATATAGAGCCGTTGCTGAAACGAAGCTGTGCGGAAATTACACCGTTATATAGATCGTCCATAGTTTCACTAATGAAATGTTATTTTAACCGTGAGAGTGTGATAGTTAACTGTAAGTGTAAAGATAACCAGCTGAAAAAAATATGGTATGGTTTTTAGGGTTCCGTACCCAAAGGGTAAAAATGGGACCCTATTACTAAGACTCCGCTGTCTGTCTGTCTGTCTGTCTATCTGTCTGTCTCCAGGCTGTATCTCATAGACCGTGATAGCTAGAAAGCTGAAATTTTCACAAATGATGTATTTCCGTTGCCGCTATAACAACAAATACTAAAAATTAAAAAAATATATATATTAAGGGGGGTCCCCATACAATAAACGTGTTTTTTTCGTATTTTTTTGCTCAATATTAAAAACGGTAACAGGTAGACGGTTCAAATTTTCACAGAATATTAACTTGCATATTACCTTTCAAAATAAATAATTAAATATCAATAAAGTAAATATTAAAGGGGGGCTCCCATACAACAAACCTAATTTTTTGATATTAACAGTAAACCTCTACAAACAAAGTTAGTTTTGCGGTTCATTAACAAAGGTAATTATACCTACTTCTTGAGTACGGAACCCTCGGTGCGCGAGTCCGACTCGCACTTGGCCGATTTTTTTGAGAGATGAGCTGGTACTTTGAGCTCTATTAGACCAGTCTTTATGCCATACCATACAATTTTTTACCATACGTAGGCATTTTAGTTTAAAAGATTTAGATGATGGGGTATTTTTTGGGGAACACATCTTCCCTAGTGAGACTGGCTGTAATTTTTGCTTTGTGAAAAACAAGACTAACCTGCCGGAGCAGGGTACATTAAACTTTAAACTTGCCTTTATACAAGTTTATGAAATCCATTAAAAGTATATACTTCTAAAAAAAGCTTATTATACTGTTGAAGATTACGTAAATGACTTAAAGATCATTTATTTGACTCCCTCCAGCAATGCTAAGGACGGCATAGCTGCATAGCAACAAATTCATGAAATTGGAAATTATTTTTTTCAAAAGGGCAACCACCGATTTTCTTGTTGGTTCTTCTCTGTAGGAATGACATTCCTATCCAGTGGTTGATTCACTCGACGATTCAAAAGCTCTAGTAAAAGTTTACTTATTTGAATAAAAAAAAATTGTATTTAATATTTTTAACTAAATATAGCTTGTTAAAAAAACGTAAATGCACGTGGACGTACGAGTATTTGCGGGCATTATCTAGTCTTTAATGATATCGGCTCTTTAAATTATCTAGTGTTGGCAGTTATTATAGGATTAAAACGACTCAAATAAATGGTACATAGCTACAGTACCTACTACCGCTTCTCAACAAGTGATCTAGTTCTGTATGTCAAATAAATAAAAATAGGAAAAATAGGCCAATCTATTACGCATTCAAATACCTACTTAATATTCGATAAATGAAACGAACACGCGATTTATTGCGCTGATTGGGTTTTATGTTGTACGAGATTTGTATCTCGTATGCAAACAAGCTGTTGACATCACCTATACGAGTAATAAAACTAGAAAAGCCACGCTTTTGTAGTTTACCGCAAGTTTTTATTTTTTTATTCCAAGATAGACTTGCGCTTGACGACAATCACGCTTAATACAAAGCAATGATGAGGTCTAGGTTGAAGCGCACCCGCCTAGAAGATGCCTATTCACTGTTGCCTTGAAGGTACTTAAGTTATATTACGTGACAGGTAATACATGCGCTGAAAGGGCACTCCACATCCTGGCGGTTAGAATCAGAAACGTAGAGCAGAACCAATTATCTTAGAAGAAAATCTTTTTCTTCTAAGATCAATGAGCAGAACCGTTTCGTTCGAGCTGACTGGACGTCAACCACATATGATAGTGGTAGAAGTTGTACTAATACAGGGATTTTAGGTAGGATTTCTACAACGCGTTTGATAAACATAATCTACATATTAGCTAATGCCCGCGACTTCGTCCACGTGAAATGAGGTTTTTTCGATTCCCGCGGGAACTCTTTTATTTTCCGGGATAAAAAGTAGCGTATTTCTTATTTCAGACTATAATCTATCTCTGTGCCAAATTTCATTAAGATCCGTTCAGCCGTTCTGGAGTGATTTAGTAACAAACATCCATCCATACTGAAGGTTGGTGTGCTATTTAATGCATTACAAAACAAACGCTCCACTACAGCCCATTACCGTCCTACTACTGGGCCTCCAGTCTCATATAAGAAAGGGAATTAGAGCTTAGACCCACCACGCTGCGCCATTTCGGATTGGCGGGCTTTCACGACTATTATTATCATGTAAGTGATAATAACCGGGACCGACGGCTTAACGTGCTCTCCGAGGCACGGGGGTGAAACACCGCCAACTTCCTAACTCCGGGCTGATACTGAGAATTTCTAGACAGGCAAAATGGTCCGAACCGGGACATAGATGCTCAATAAATTAATATTCTAAACGGGATGATGTAACAGCAAAAACAGAATGATGAAACCCGAGCCCACAGATCGTTATCTAATGGCTATCATTATTAAATTAAATATTTTGATACTTCAACAAAATATTAAATTTAGATTATTATAAAAACACCGCAAGGTTTACTGTAATATAATATTTTAGTACAGAGATATCATATTACAGGAGGAGCAAATCTCATACCAAAATCTCAATAGGAATAGGCATCAAAGCCCTACGTAAATAATCTAAAATATCCGTAGTTATACATGTAAATTATCATAGGATTTGCTTATATCTACTGTGTTCCCTAAAAACAGCATGGGTCTATTCATCGAGAGGATAAAAATATCCTTCAAGATTCAAAAGTAGCACGTTGACGGGTCCTCTGGTGGTACAATTTGCAAATGCTTTTGGACGGCGATAGTCAAAAGTCACAACCAAATGAGCGCCATACTCGTGTGACAAAATCTCCACTGGCGTTTTTAGGGTTCCGTAGCCAAATTTGGCAAAAACGGAACCCTTATAGATTCATCATGTCTGTCTGTCTGTCTGTCTGTCTGTCCGTCCGTATGTCACAGCCACTTTTTTCCGAAACTATAAGAGCTATTCTGTTGAAACTTGGTAAGTAGATGTATTCTGTAAACCGCATTAAGATTTTCTTACAAAAATAGAAAAAAAATAATAAATTTTGGGGGTTCCCCATACTTAGTGAAACTCAAAAATTTTTTTTTCATCTAACCCATAGGTGTGGGGTATCTATGGATAGGTCTTCAAAAATGATATTGAGGTTTGTAATATCATTTTTTTCTAAACTGAATAGTTTGCGCGAGAGACACTTCCAAAGTGGTAAAATGTGTGCCCCCCCCCCCCCGTAACTTCTAAAATAAGAGAATGATAAAACTAAAAAAAAATATATGTTGTACATTACCATGCAAACTTCCACCGAAAATTGGTTTGAACGAGATCTAGTAAGTAGTTTTTTTTAATACGTCATAAAACGTCAACCGCAATTTACCTTTCATTCAATCAACTCAAATATTTAAAAAAAACATTTAAGTAATTTAAAACTTACTACAGGTTTGTACGGAACCCTCGGTGCGCGAGTCCGACTCGCACTTGGCCGGTTTTTTTTCGTTTATTTGGTCTACCAACAACTTTTAAAACATGGATCAGCTCTTTTTAAATATGTTATGTGTACTAAGACAAAATTATTAGCCACATAGAGGTAAACAAACATCGCATGCGCCATAGTGACAAGTTATCATACCATACTAAGTACATCATACTAATAGGTATTATAAGTGCGAAAGTGTATTTGTTTGTTAGTTTATTGGTTTGTCCTTCAATCACGCCACAACAGAGCAACGGATCCATGTGATTTTTTGCATGGTATGGTTTTGTATAGTTGAGGACCTAGAAAATTTAGTAGTTCTCGTGGAAATTAAAAAAAAAATTTATTCCACGCGGACGAAGTCGCAGGAATCAGCTAACTTTACAATAAAGTGTTCTTGTTCACCAGTCAGGTTGAGTCCAAACTAAAGAAAATTAGACCCTCCAGCTGTAGTATTAAATATTTTGTGCCTCTAGTAATATTATGGATGGCATCTCTCTGTCTTAAAACCGATGCTACGCTATCCAATAAAGCATGTCTAATATCATGAATATTATGCCAACGAATAATATAACATAAAATCATATTAATCACCAATAATTACTTCGGAGGCAGTATAGGCACGTGACGATTTATTTTATTTGGTGTGTAACATTAAAATTCCTTTAGGCCTGTTATTACAGTTTCGTATATAATTTATAAACGTGGATATTTTTAAGGTAAGTATAATATAGTTGTAATATTATGCCTAAAACTATCTTGCAAATTGGCCAATTAATTATTCAGTAGCATTTAAATAAAATGTTTGGACTAAAAAGTTATTTTGAACCAAAAAATAAATTTACTGAAAGACGCAAGCGATACTAACTATAAATTAGCAACTGATATTAATACTTTACCTAAAGTAATTGACACCTATGGATTAATTAAAGGTAAAAAATGCGTGTATGTTTCATCGTGCAAGGATTTCGAAGGATATTCGATGATTAAAGCTGTAACAAACAAGACACGGCACGGCAGGATATCATGAAATTGTGCTAAAACTTTCAGGCGGAATAAGTACCGGATGCAAAGAAATTTACCTATTGCATTTACACATTTGCCATCAACATACCGTGCACAATCTCGCACACGAGATAAGAGATGAATGCGGCGTTAACGAGATTAAACACTGCAAACGGTCATTTTGCGAGCTCACCATGTAAATTATTTTCGTACAATTTGCGAGAATGGAGCCCGAGAAAAGAGCCATGAAATCGAATGAAAAGAAGTTTGCAAATATTGTCTCCATGTAGCTCACGATAGCTTGACCACTCGTAGCGCTTCTCCTAGGTGATCTACAAAAGCGATACGACGCGATACCACGCCATCGAAAATTACAAACTTGTCCACGGTACAACGTAGGCCACGTCCAGGTCTACTGTTTGATACTGTCGCGTCGCGTCATTTAGAGCCGCGGTGTTTCGATTGTCGCTCACGTAGGACATCGGGTAAGTTTAAGTGAATACATCTTAATATGAACCACGTCATAAATATATTTACAGTGCACGACAGTGGGGCAGGAATCGAACTCCAACTAGCGCTTCATAATAATAATATGAACCTACGTGTTCATAAAGACATAGGTTCAGACAAAGCGTTTTTCCATCGCGCCTTGTGTGTGTTTCACGCTTTACTCGTATCTCAAATAGCATCAGAGCATGTGCAACAGGAAAACCAATTAATTAAGCAACAAAAAGTTGCTTTTTTTAGTCCTTAAGCGATTCGGCATATTATCATATGTGAACCGTAACTACTTGCTGCAACTTTGTTGCTATGAATAATTACGAATTAAGGATGGTAATTTTCATAATGAATGCTCTTATAATATTTCAATACAGCATCTTGTTTGAACACAATTTAAGCACCTGTCGCTGGACCACAGTGGGGCATATGGAACTGTTTTATCTCACTGGTTGTTTCACTGGTACTTAACGTTAGGAAGAGATTCACCACCGTAGCCGAAATTCGGTCCAGCAGCTATTATTATCATAGGGAGACAAACTAAAATGAAGTGCACTAGATATAGGTGCCTATTGTAGTGTAGAGACGCAGTCACGTACAATGATAAGTTGATATTATCTGATAACATACGGGTAGAGAATATTGGATCTGGAAAGTAGGTCCTCCCTCATTATGCCTACTTTGGCTGATTGATGATCTATACTTACCTGTAGCACAGCCTAGTCCTTAACAATATCATGATTCATGATAAATTGAGAAACGTATATGAAGGTGACTGCAGTCAGGCACATGACTGCAGGTAAACCAACCAGATGCCCAAATTCCCAGGGGAGAATACGGGCTATGTAGAAATTTTACTTTGCATATATCTCGGCGGCGGCCACCTTTGGCACATATTGGAAGGCTTCGCATCAGTGCCGCCTTTGCATGACGCCTGTTAGGCTCTCCCTGGCCATACTAAAAACCACGTCGGAGCTTTGATAATAAAGACCCTAATGTCTATAACGTCGACGGTATATTTTTATTGCCATAAGGCATCAGTTACTGCGAGGTGAACCTTTTTAATCTGTAGCCAATTCTATTTTATTTCTACCCTGAATTCATGCCACTCGAAGAGATTCATAATTCGAACAAAAACTGAATCGTAAACGATGCATGTCGACGGTCACACTGTTACTTACGCGTTAATATGTAGGTAGGCAGTAGGTTCCTACTGTGCTCTTGATAAAGTTATTCTTTGCAGGACAAATTGCAGGCAGCGCTAATATTTAAATAAAGCATAATGCATCATGTTCTTTTGTAACATCTTGGCTATAGAGTTCGAAAGTTTTAGAAGTGCCTCAAAACTCCTACCTCGACATTGACCCGATTTATCGACATGAGTGAAAATTTTGCAAAACGGCTTTAGTAGATTTTAAAAGCGATGATGTAGTACTTTGGAGATCAATGCACAACCTGCTTAAAAAGATAAAAGTAGCCAATAGGCATTAATTACATAAAGATAATTAGGAGATTTAAAAATCAAGAAAGCACTCTTTAATCTCAAATCTTTAACTCTTTAATCACAAATTCAGCCAGTTCTTTGAAATTTGTTGATTCACTAGACAATGGCCGCGATTATGCCCTCGTGGATTGAGGTATTTTTGGTTCCCGTGGGAACTCTTTAATTTTCCGGGGTAAAAAGTCCATGTCCATCTTCGGAATACAAACTACCTCTACCTTATACTCGTCAAAATCGGTAAAACAGATAGCTCAAAAAAACTTTACAGACAGACTCACTTTCTCATTTGTAAATCTCATTTCACTACATTTGTAATCCTAGTAACGATCATTATAATAAAAAAATAATTCCTCAAAGGTATGGGACATTTTTCTTAACTCTGTAGCTCCTAGAAATAGTAGTACCTCCCGAGGTCGGTATGCGTTTTCATATTTCCCAAGCCCTGCATAATATTGCACATGAATAAATTGAGTTATCAAGGTAATGCGATTTAAATTGTCGCGGCTTTGACACCTGCATGAGAATAATCAAAGGGACATAAGAAAGACCTCTATTTGATAAGGCGTCGTGACTTATTGTGCTCGGTCTGTTACGCATTCGACCATCGCAATACAATGTGATATTCTTATAAGTACTAGCTGATGCCCGCGACTACGTTCGCGTGGATGGAGGTTCGGCCAGATCCGTTTAGCTGTTCTGGCGTGACTGTGTGACAAACATCTATCCATCCACCCATACAAACTTTCGCATTTATAATATAAGTATAGGTGTATTTTGTAGAATTTAAAAATCATAAAATTGATACTTATCTCTGCCTTGTTATGTTTTAGAACAAACCAGGATTTACAAACTAAAGATGTTGTATTTAATCAATATTCATAATATGACTATTGTCTTTTATATGATATATTAAGTGGCATATAATTATATCTTACATAAAATTAAAGTACTGAAGTGAAACTTATGCATTTTGCAAATTACGAGTAAGTCAGGTTCGGACAAATTTTCAATGGTATACAAAGTTGCGGCACTTTTTGAAGTTTATTACTTCAAAATTATTTCCAAATATTAAGTCGACCCTATAGGTAAATACAAAATAAAAATAATAAAGGTTACCTATACTTACTATAGGTAGGATGGAGTGTATTATACTGGGATTGTTTTAACAAAAACTGGTACAAGCTAAGGACTGGTAAAGAAAAATATAATGGTCGAACGCGGGACAAACCGCGGTCATACAACGCGTGACCAGATAATATAATGGTGGTAATATAAGTAGGTGTTTTTGCGTACATTAAGTTGCGGCTACGGGCGGCCCGGGCCCTTAAACATATGCGTGGACAATGCGCATTGCGGAGCTATAAGATGGAGCGTTTAAAATTAAATTGTATTATAATGATTGTAGTGCAATATGCAAGTATAGCGTACAAAACGATCAAAACAAGTGTGGGTAAGTTTATAAGTGCCAGCAATGGACCAGAGAATCCTTAATATGGTATTTTCTGATTCGCCTTGTTTTATTCATGTACCTACCTACCTAGCTGCTGTGGAAAGTAAAGGTTTTTGACGATCTCCCTGGCGCAGTGTTGAGCGCTGTTGTCTTAACGTGTGAGGTCCTGGGTTCGGGAATTCATAATTAATGAATTTTCTCTGGTCTGGGTTAGTGGGAGGCTTCGGCCGTGGCAAGTTACCACCCTACTGGCAAAGACGTACCGCCATGTAAACGATGCCGTGTAGAAACCAACTACCGCAGGTTAGCCCGCTATCATCTTAGACTGCATCTTCACTTACCATCATGTGAGATCGCCTGGATCCAGCGGCTCTCTACGACTGATCTGATGTCGTCCATTCCATACCTCTATGTTACCATGGATACCTATAGTTTCCAGTGTGTTTGTTTCCGGTCCCTTAGCGCATCTGAAATTATCTCAAACACAAGAAAATCAAAGTCGTTGGTGTATATAATATATATTATGCTATTTGCATTAAATTGCTTATTTGTAACAAATTAATTCATCTTTTTATTACTGAGCACTTATCACACTGGTAGGATTAAAAATTAGTCCTGACCATGCAAATGATATCCCATAACAAGGAAAAGCACTTAAACAAACTTATTAAGATAAATATTTCATCCGGTCTTGAACGTGCAGATTAGCTTTTCGCATATGTACCTACCTACTTTAAGTAGGTAGGTACCTACATATGCTAAATTCTTTATCTTCCTACCACAGATAATATCTGTGGTAGAAAGATAAAGAATTTATTATCCATACTTCTTAGAAATACTACATTGCGTTATAATAGTTATAATTAATTATTAATGTTACTTTTGCTGTTTTGAAAAAAATGAGCTGGCAAAATACCTAACTTATAAAGAGATCATAATTATGTAGGTACAATCAACAATTAATCAACAATTAATATATTATAAAGGACCAGCTATCGGTCTGTATCGGTCGGTATTCATTCAAAGTTCATCTCAAGCGTTCAGTAACCTCAAGTTTGTTGAAGTATAGTGGATTTTTCCACATAATTGCTTTACTATTGCTAAGTTATAGCCCGAAGTTCCTGTCACGCAAGTAACCTCAATGTGAAAATTTTGTCACTTCTGTAGGGTTGCCAGCTTAAAACAAAACATTAGGTATAGGTCAGAGGCAATATCATTTTTTTTAAATTGTACTAAGCACTTCTTCTTTTTAGCCTACCAAGGGAAGCCAGTTTTGGGTTAGTTAGTTAGTAGTAGGAAATACAGCTTACTAGTATTACAGAATAATTATTATTGTTAATAATGGCCTTCGAATTCATATAAATAGTAACAAGTTGCTCTGTACTACCGGCTAATCCTACCTCTATCATAAATATTTTAGTCAGAATTTGTTGCAAAAGTAATTATGTGATAATTTTTTGAAACTTGACATTTTCTATTAGTAAGCTAGAAAATTACGGCATGGTGATCCTGAGTATGTAGAACAAATCTTTTGAAAGAGCGACAACCCTACGTCTATTGTAAAAAAACCAGTGTCGTGTGAGTGCACAATTAGTTTCATGTTTCTTGTTTAGCGTGGGCGTGTTTACTTAAGTGTGAAGGATCTACTGAAAATAAATGGTGACAATCGAGATCGACTAAATTTGACTTTAGGCCTCGACCCCACATAACTAACGGTATAGCTATAGGACTTCACAGCTACCACCTCCCTAGAAAGGCGCGCCTTCAGGTGGTAAAACATCATGAGGGGCCTAGTGTATTCGGGATGGAAAATCTATTTAAATTTCAAACCCACTCAACAGTCCATTCCTTCGTCGTTCGACGTTTGACAAGTTTACCTACCGGAAGTTGTTTATGAAAAATATCTAGAAATTAGATGATGCCTGCGACTTCGTTCGCGTGGATTAAGTTTTTTGATAACCGCGGGAACTCCTTGATTTTCGGGCATGAAAAGCCTATGTCCATACATGACACAACCTATCCCTCTACCAAATTTCATCTGAATCGGTTGAACGGTTGGGCCTTGAAAGCGTAGCAGACAGACAGACACACTTTCTCATTTATAATATATACCTATTAGTATGAATAAAGGACGGTACCTACACCTTGACTTCACATTGAATAAGTTTTGGGTAAAATTTTTCCTTAAATAATTGCATAAATATTATCATGTTTTTGGAAAGATTGCGCCGATTTGGTTCAATCTTCTTCTATATATTATATAAAATTCAAAGTCCTGACTGACTGACTGACTTATATATCAACGCACAGCCTAAGCCGCTGGTCCTAGAGACATGAAATTTGGAGGGTGTGTTCTTTGTAAAGAGCAGGTATCCACTAAGAAAGGATTTTTCGAAATTCCACCCCCAAAGGGGTAAAATAGGGGTTTAAAGTTTGTATGAAAGTCCGTCATTTTTCAAGTTATATCCATGAAATTGAGCTACCGGTTCAAAATGAAGAAATGTGTTTCGCCATTTTTGAAAATTCTACCCCCAAAGGGCTGAAATAGGGGGTGAAAGTTTGTATGAAAGTCTTTTATTTTACAAGTTATTTTTCAAGTTATATCTACGAAACTTGGTATTTTGGTTTTCGGTAAAAAAATAAGAAGGACGTGTGTAACAATTTTTAAAAATTCCACCCCCAAAGGGATTAAATAGGGGTTGAAAGTTTTATGAAAATCCGTCGTTTTTCAAGCTATAGCCATGAAACTTGGTATTTGGGCTTCCGGTTAAAAAGGATGAAATACGGATTTCACAATTTATAAAATTTCTATCCCCAAGAAAGTCAAATGGGGAATTTGTCCGTCAATCTCACCGCAACAGAGCAACGGATCGGCGTGATTTTTTGCATGGGTATTGGGTATAGTTGAATACCTGGAGAGTGACATAGGCTTCCTTTTATACCGGAAAAGTAAGGAGTGCCTGTGGGAATTAAAAAACTTATGTCACGCGGACGAAGTCGCGGGCGTCCGCTAGTTCAATATAAGCTAAGTAAGAAAAAAATATTTTGGTATCGCAATAATTATTTGACCGGACTTTTTTTTGTCATGTCACATACAATATAATTTATTTTAATCTCATGAATTGAAAACGATAGCAATTGACAAATGACAATCGTGCTCGGTCATCATGTGACATGAATCGCCACTTAACAAGTGACATGGTTTAAATTCTTTTGTAGTCAATAAGTTTTGCTAAACGGCGTTTGTTTGTAGTAAAAAAGCTTTTAAACTTCCAATCAATGGAACCAATTTCAGAAAAGTAACTCGGAAAAAAGTGGAGTGCAGGTTTTGAAAATTCGGTGATGTCATATTATGTTTTCTTAGAAAATGACAGCTCAAAAATAATATATAAACTTGAACCTACATTGTATAAAAGTATATAATTTATAGTGAGAAAGAAACACATCGCGTCTTTTTAGAGTAACTTATTAAGAGATAACTTAAGCTGTTAATGAAAGGAAGTCGTGTAATAAACGACTACCAAAAATTTTATAATGAGCAGTGATGGTGCAATAATTAAACCCGTGCTTGTTTTTATCAGAGATTAAATTTTAACTGACCAGTAGGATGTAATAAATATCCGAATAAATAAAAAGTAAAGTCAATAAATAAGATTCTGCAATCTTTTAGTACCTTCTTCACAATATTAAATTCAAGAGTAAAAAGTAGCTGGGCTTCATGTAGATAATGGACACTAATACTATCGTGATTTTAAACAAAATACCGTGATATTAATTATAAATGTGCAGCCAGCTACAGGTAAACTGGCATCGAGCCGAGCCCGAGCCACTGGGGTACCGCCATTACCCTAGGAAGGAATCAATATCAAATTAATAATATAAATGCGAAAGTTTGGATGGATGGATGTATGGATGTTTGTTACTCAATCACGCGCCAACAGCTGAACGGATATGGCTGAAATTTGGCACGGAGATAGATTAGAATCTGGAATAGCACATAGGCTTTTTATCCCGGAAAATTAAAGAGTTCCCGCGGGAACCAAAAAACCTCGATCCACGCGTACGAAGTCGCGGGCATCAGCTAGTATAATATAATCCAGTACCTTGGCCCTTACAGGCCTACTGAATGAGAGTTGTTATCATAAAATAAAAATAAAAATATCTCTGCTTAGAAAAAGTACGTTAGACCAGTGTTCCCCAAACATTCTTCTGCCATGGCCCGGTAATTTTCACACTGCCCCTTCGTGACCCACTTAATACTTTTAAACCCAAGCTGGTTCCATTAGGTAAAATAATACATATTTATTAATAGTTTTTTTTTATTAATACTACTTACATATTTTGGTATCGCCTATTTAGTCACTAAATTTTTAGTGCGAAGTATGGAGCTGCTGCAGCTTTTAAGTCGGTTTCTATATTTATTTTTAAGGTAAACTAGTGTTCAAAACCTAGCTTCACATTTATAAGTTTGACAAAATGCATTAAAAAAATTATTGCTTGATGAGCTAATTTTGTGTATTCTTGACGACAAGATAACCAAAAATCTATCTAACAAGGCGGGAATGTTGCGACCCGGTATTTAATTTTGATGGTCCGGTACCGGGTCGCGACCCGGCTAATGGGAAACGCTGCGTTAGACCACAATATGAATTAGAATAATTCATTTTCATTAAGTCTGGAAGCTTAAACATAAACTTTAAGCACGTAACACAATATTAATGAGCTGTGGGCCTAAAACTTCTCTTTCTGAGAGGAGAGTTGAGACCCGTGCTCATTTATGGATGGGATTGAGTCAAAAACTTCTCTTTCTGAGAGGAGACCCGTGCTCATTAGTGGATGGGATTGAGTCTTGAGATGATGAAGATGAATTCTGGAGCATGCTGCGTGATGCAACACATCAATAACTCTGTGCATAAAGAAAATATAGTTCGGTAGTTGTAGTTAGTAGTCCGGGCTTTGACTCGCGAATTCATCATCAGGAATATCTTAAATCTATATATATAAAATTCAAAGTCCTGACTGACTGACTGACTGACTTATATATCAACGCACAGCCTATACCGCTAGGGTTAGAGACTTGAAATTTTGACAGTAGCTTCCTTTTGTGACGTAAGCGCTCACTAAGGAAGGATTTTTCAAAATTCCACCCCTAAGGGGGTGAAATAGGGGATGAAAGTTTATATGAAAGTCCTTCATTTCTCAAGATATTTCTCAAGTTGTATCAACGAAACTTGGCATTTTGGCTTTAGGGTATAAATACAGAAGTACGTGTGGCACAGTTTTTCAAAATTACACCCCTAAAGGAGCAATATAGGGGTTGTAAGTTGGTGTAAAAGGCCGGTGTTTTTCAAGTTATAGCCATGAAATTTCATATTTGGGCTTAAATTATGAAATACATTATTCACAATTTTTATAAATTATATTCCAAAGGAAGTTAAATAGTCCTTCAATCACGCAGCAACAGAGCAACGGATCGACGTGTTTGTTTTCATGGGTTCTTTTTATCCCGGAAAATTAAGGAATGCGGAAATTAAAAAACTTATGCCACGCGAACGAAGTCGCGGGCGTCCGCTAGTCCTTTTATAACACAGGTAAACTGGCGTGTCCGCTATTACCCGTCGTCCGTAATTACCCCACTCTACTCTACCTAATACTATTTCACAATATTGAGGTGTACTTAGCTAGGCGTGGAAGTAGGCGTTAACTCTAGATTTACTAGTCCATATTTATGGAGCAAAAAGCGTTATGATATACGTTTCATACGCTATTATCTAGACGATATGAATCGTACAGATATTTCTAGCTAATAAAACAGCACATTTTTATAATGAGATTTGAACAATTTGCGTTGACTTATGGACAGACAAATAACAGCTACTTTTTGCTAATGTGGCGCCCGTTTAATCAGTTTACTTATTTAGATTTTTCTAGGTTAGATAATAATATCCGCAATTTAGGTTGTTTTTGAATTCCAAGGAACTCTTCAATTTTCCGTGACGAAAGGGTGAAATTTTCCGGGAAACAACCGAGTATATTATCAAAGAAAGAAGATATACCCTTTCTGGAGCCATACTGCCAACGTTAATGAAGTCTTGCTCAAGTTTGATGTCACGTACCTTGACGTTCCAAAAAGAAGGATTATAAATCTAAAACACGAAGGTTAACAATAGAAAGAAAGAAGAAAGAAAGAAATCTTTATTCAGGGATGCAAGACAAAAAACACACTTAATAAGAAGAGAAAAATGTCGAAATGAGACTTGATCCCCAAAATGGTCTTCGCTCAGCATGTGCTATACCTGTTAGGATACAGCGCTGATCTTCCGTGAAGCCAGTATGCTTGGACGGCGCCAAATATATAGAAATATATACAAGTAAGTATATAATAATATATACATAAAGAAACAATATGGCTTGTAAGCGTTGGCAGTATGACCCGGATCTCTTACTCTACTCTAGAAGGGTAGACTTTCGTAGTAAGAAATAATAAAAGTCAAGAGTACTCTCACAGAACCCAAACTCTATATTATTGTGATTTTTGCAGTTTCAAATTATTCAGTGTCCAACTACACATTTTCCGGATCGGAATTCCGTATTATTTCTTTCCCAAGCAAATCTAGGACACGCCAGCAGTCGTAGAATCATAAAGTACAGTACTGACTACATTAGCATTGTAATAGGCATATGTCAATAGTAATCTATTCTCGGTAGCCGTCATATCCAATGTTAAACATTCATGTTTGCTGTTTGCACAAAATGTTTGTTCACGGGCGTGGTGGGGAAGGTAGGCGTGCGTAAAACTCGTGCAAACCTTATAGATCGTATGTTGTAACTGTAATTGGTGTTGAGATAATTGCTGAGTGTGGTATTGCTGTATTTTGTATCTCTATTATGGTACAATGATTTCTACAGTGTAATAATATCTGGATCTATTACGGTAAAATTATTGCTACAGCGTAATAATCGTAATCACCTCTGATTGACTGACATTGCTCTTTCGCTATTGGCCAAAATCCATTGTCGCAGCAAGAATATCATAAACTAGCTGATGCTCGCGACTTCGTACGCGTGGAATAAGTTTTTTGATTCCCGCGGGAACTCCTCAATTTTCCGGGATAAAAAGCCTATGTCACTCTCCAGGTCCTCAACTATATCCATGCCAAAAATCACGTCGATCCGTTGCTCTGTTGCAGCGTGATTGAAGGACAAACCAACAAACCAACAAACCAACAAACCAACAAAACCAACAAACCAACAAAACCAACAAACCAACAAACCAACAAACAAAGTGACGTAGTATGATGATTCAGCCAATCAGAACTATTGGAATTTTAACAATGATTGAGACTTAAATAGTCTTCAGGGACCATACTGCCGACGCTTAAAGCAATACTTAAGCAATATTACTCAAAATGACAGTTTGATGTCATGTACCTCGACGTTCCTAAAATAAGGATTATAATTCTCAAACACGAAAGTCAACATCAATGAAACAATTTGGCTTTAAGCGTTGGCAGTATGGCCCCTGAAGCACTGTTACGTTACGGTACATACCTACAAAAATTTTAATAGACATACCCTACCTAAATTTACCCTACCTACCTACATTTAATACTAGAAATAAAAATAAACTTGTAATGCCTGCTTCTAGGCTTTGTAAAACTAGCAATTCGTTTGTGGGAAGCAGTGTCCGCTTCTACAATAAGCTCCCAGAAGGCATGTTGAAGATGTCTCTGAATAAGTTCAAAGTTAATGTAAAACGTAAACTCATTGAAAAATCTTATTACCATGTGAAGGATTACTTGAATGACAAGGAAGCTTGGCAATAATTTGCTCTAATGGCTCTGATAGTTCCTTAGTTAAGATTATTTGTGAGATGGTGATAATGAAAAAAAAAACCCCGGCTGAGTTTGTTGTGGGCTCTTCTCAGACCAGGGCGCGTTTGGAACCCTCGTAGCTTTAGTTTTAAGAAACCGTAACCGATTATCACCATCGTGTTTTTTTAAGTAAGTAATTTTTTACGTCAATAAGTGTACCTACAGTGTACCTATATTGAATAAATGATATTGAATTGAATTGAATTGAATTGAAATGCGATCTAAGTAAAGAAAACTATGAATGAGGTGGATGGACAACATCAAGCGAATCGCAAGGAGCCGCTGAATTCATTGTCCCCGTTGCAAGACCATAGCGTGTGAAAATCCTAAGTACCTAAGAAACGCCAAAATTGGCAAACTGTAGGTCCCTTAATATTTTAAATAAGACCTTCACTATAGCACAGTTTGTGCAATAAATAAATGAAATGAAATGAAACCTTTGTCCAGCGGTGGACGTATATCGGTTGATAAAAACTTCGCCAAGGGGCTGTTTTGTTGAGCAGCGAATTAGCTTGACATATCAAGTTAGTAAGTGCGGAATTGCTGGGCATTCTTGGCACCATTCCAAGCGAACATGATTTGTATAATAATCATGATACTTACAGATAAATTGTGATAGAAATAACTCTTATAATCAATCATAATATTCATAAAATATACCTGTCTTATAGGAAGCATAATATTTTGTAAGTTATGTTGATGTAAATATTATGTTATAGGTGGTAACTTGAATTTTTGTACTGTATTGCATACTGTTGCTGCATACGCGAATTTATGATTTGAAACAAAAAATTACTGCCTTTTTTTCATGTAATGCAAAAAGGAATAAAAAACAAAACCTAATATAACTTTTCAAGCTATTTCAAAGATTTTTTAAACCAAACTACTGGCTTTTATATAAAAAAAAACCGGCCAAGTGCGAGTCGGACTCGCGCACCGAGGGTTCCGTACTCAAGAAGTAGGTATAATTACCTTTGTTAATGAACCGCAAAACTAACTTTGTTTGTAGCGGTATACTGTTAATATCAAAAAATTACGTTTGTTGTATGGGAGCCCCCCTTTACTATTTACTTTATTGATATTTAATTATTTATTTTGAAAGGTAATATACAACTTAATATTCTGTGAAAATTTGAACCGTCTACCTGTTACCGTTTTTAATATTGAGCAAAAAAATACGAAAAAAACACGTTTATTGTATGGGGACCCCCCTTATTATATATATTTTTTTAATTTTTAGTATTTGTTGTTATAGCGGCAACGGAAATACATCATTTGTGAAAATTTCAGCTTTCTAGCTATCACGGTCTATGAGATACAGCCTGGAGACAGACAGACAGACAGACAGACAGACAGACAGACAGACAGCGGAGTCTTAGTAATAGGGTCCCGTTTTTACCCTTTGGGTACGGAACCCTAAAAATTAGGTACTTAAATTGACACAGTACCTATACCGAATCGATTACCCAGGTGCTAAATCTACGCCATAATAATATAAAAATCAGGGTGCGCCCAGGTGTAACAACCTGTTTATTCCAATCCACGAACGTATGATAAAATATTTTTCCATATCAAGTGCTTCGTGCAAACACAGTGCTGTTGATATTTTATAGATTATGCCCAGATATTGTGTTGATCAAACACCACGTTCGTAGGTTCGATATACTTGACAAATATTTAATTTTAATTGCTCAGAGATACGCAGGTATTAGCTTAACTTTGAAGTTGCTTGTGCCTGATTTTTTGTCAATAAGTATAGTAGGTACCTACTCTGGTACAAACGAAGGTCAGTATCTAAGATGCGACGTAGAAACTAGAAACCGATTGTAGATGGCCTCATGAACCTCATGTTGACAAGTGCAAATATAAAGGCAGAAATGGCGAAACAAATACACTAGCAGAAGGTATGAAACCTAGGGCCATTCGTTGCTATGAAACATAGGGTCATTCGTTGCTATAGGGTCATGCGTTGCTATGAAACCTAGGGCCTTAGAATGAGTGTGCTTAGTGTAATGATCGCAATCACAGAGGTGATACTCAGAGGAGTAGCTATCACTCTTCCCCTATTGACCAAAATCCATTGTCACAATAAGAATACCATAAATTCAGCCAAGCACAATAATGGAGACTGGAACCGGCTTTTAAAGTTGAATCATATTATCAAACAGCGTGTTTCCGCCTATCGTATTACTTCCATTTTAGACTGTCATCACTACGTATATATCTATTATGATCTTAGGTACCTCAAGTTGACATCAGCTTGCGTGAGCAAAGAGGTAGATATTGACATTGAATACCAAAATCTTAACATATACATTTCACAATGATAAGATTTTTGAGGTCGGTACACGATCACACTAAGTGTTCACTCTAATTAAGTATAGTATGAACTTGGTTAAACTAAAAATACTATATATTCAGCAGGCCAAGCACAATCGAAATCGGTGCAAAAGTCGCGAAATAACTTTATAGCATTTATTGTGCTTGGGCAGTCACACAGTGGGCTGCACTATTGGTTTGACGGGGCAGTGGGCTGATCTAATAGTGCACCAAAAATATTCCGAAAAACGCGTGATATTTGACAAACTCGTCAAATAAGTGGCTTCAGCCAAATAGTTTTTCAAACACGAGTTTGGTCATTTAACGGCACCTCGATGGCTAAAGGTCAGGTATACTCATGATCAGCGGTGACTCACTCTTTGGGGATCTTGGGAGATCATGTAGAGTCAATTATCTAGGTACTGTCAAAATCAAGTATATGAATAGCTGGTACCTACGAGTATACCTCGTATAAAATAGAAGCTTGCAAAAACGTTTTGGTAAATGCTCAATCATCAAGATCCTCTGTGATGTTATTACTTAATGCAATAGTGTGTTTATCGGTCTGTATTCATAGCGCTTGCCCACCCAACCCGGTGACGATATAGCGGCCAGTAGAGCCTACGCAGCATACCTACTCAATCGGTAAAAAAAAAATAGGTAACTATCTAAGTATCTAGTTTTGTACAAAAACAATCACAGAATACAACTTTAATTTTATCTCTAACCGCAAAACTACGTAGGCATATATTCCGCATACGTTGCTCGCATTGAAAAACGCGTTTATCGCAGAAAAATTCACTACCGCCTTAGTCGTACGAGGAAATAAAAAGGAGCCCCGTGTGTGTCCGAACACCGAAGTCCTTGCGTCAACAAAGCCTCAGTCCACGCGCTAACATATTCAACACAGCGATTGATGAAGTATAAAATTTCTTAGTACCGTCTCACTCACAATGGAATTATGATAATTTATCGGTTGGCTTGTGCCGGCAGAGTGTGGGAGCGCGCGCGGCACGGGCTTTCCCACGGCATTGCGATGCGAAGAAGAATGTCGGCTTCTGTATAAACTTATGCGTCACTTACGCTCTTGTTCTTTAGCGAAACAAAACAGGTTTGAAACTAGAACGTCCCAAGCGACGCGCGTTCGTATCGAGCGGTACTTTTCTTAAAGGCTTTTGTCCGTGAGTTAAGACGTTTTACAGTCTGGGAGGTTAAGACAGAATTAGAGTAGGTAGCGTCACGGCAGTTTCGACCGCACAATGGGTCGGTGTCGAGTCGACTAGCGGTGCTGGGAACCACTCACACCTTTGCACCGATAAAGCGAATGTTATTGTTTTTGTGACTAATTAAAGTGGACTTTTTTTATTTTGACCATACCTACATAGTACATTTATATCATGTATTGATTGATTGTTATAATGGAAAATTTTAGGGTTACCTAACTGAATTGTTCGATCCTAAAAACATGATTCATTTTCGAATTTGTTTATGCATTTTCACTGAAGAACAAAATTGTTTAGCTAAAACAGTCTAAAGTCTGAACACCTAGTACCTACTTTTATATGTTTCAAGGGAAAACTACTAGGTAGGTAGGTACTAAGTACCTTAGATTTCCATTTTCTGCTAAGGAACGGCACATGTTTAGATACCAGGAAAATAAAAGCTAAAGCTACCTATATAAAAAGTAGGTATGGCATACAATTACAAAAGTATGTAGGAACTTATCTACCACGTGCTAAATATTATCATCATCAATATAGGTGGGCATAGGGACCAAAATTAAGTAGTTCTCAACTACTTACGTAAATACTAAATATAAATACCTGCCTGTTGTAGAGTGAAAGATTTTCCTCTAGGAAATAGGAGGTTAAAATTTTTCATACTTAAATAGACAAATGAATAAAAAATTGGAAATCAGACTTACATGAAAGCATAGTACGTAAGTACAGTTTTTATCAGTGTAACTTTCAAACTGTCACAACTTATGGTAGGTACATAATACGTAGGTATAGCCACCGGAACAGCTTCTTACTGATAATTTCATAAATGTTACCGGTAAAAACTTTGTATATAGAAATTTCTATCCGTCTTGTATGTCTGTAGCACCGACGGAGGCGATAACACGCCTCGTGTTGCGGGGACCTGCGGACGGAAAATCCTAGGGTTGCCACCTTCTGAACTTCTCATTTAAAATCCATAAACATTAAAAGAACTGCAAAGAGGGTAAAGTTATAAACAAATGGGTGGTTAGTAAATAGTATGTGATATTAAAATAGTGTAGGTAATTGTGTAATTGGTAGAATCTCGCACCGTTAACCGTGCGTAGTTTTAGTTGAAGGTGACAAAAAATGTGTATGTAACAAATAAACATTCTGGAAGTATAACATGCAAAACTATTTGGATATAGCATTATCATTTCTGGCGAATTATGATTTACAAGGTTATATATAGATATACCCTTTTAATTATTTTAAAAACATTATATCATAATTATTTTGAAGAATTAAATAGGTTCTATAAAATCATTATATTTTTACGTAAGAGATTTTAAATTATTACTAAATATTTCTCTTTTTTAATTTAATTTAACGGAATTTACAGACGTCATTTTTCTTTTGTATTCTCAACTAAAAAGACGTAGACAACAAAAGAGCGCGACAGTGATTTAATACGTCGCCACGAGTCAGCAGGGGAACGTGACGTCATTGTGCTGGTTCTCCTCAAGGGGAGCGTCTTGCGCAGCTTTGCCGAGGGTGCGCGTGGGAACGCGTGCTGGCCAGGTGCCGTCAGCTGACTGCCTTGGAGCACAGCTGTTCGAAGCTTAACAGTAAAATAATGTGATGCAATTTTAACAAATTATTGTTTTTTTTTAAATTCAATAATTAATTTAACATTTTTTCAAATATTGTACCTACTAAAAACATAACGTACGTACGTAACATACGTGAGTTTGTCTACCTGTTACCTTTTCAGTGACCATTCGTTTATCTAGTTTTAGCAAAATATGGTATGGTATCAGGTATAGTGGAAATGGGCTTCCAGGCTATAAGACTTCCTATAATCAGGGAAAATTAAAGAGTTTCAGTGGGAATTTTAAAAACCTTAATCGTTGCGCATAAAATTGTATCATCGTTTAGTATTATAATAACATAATGATTTCACTGATTATTAAAAATATAATAGTATGTGCAAGACAATGTTTTGCAAAAGCATTGCTTTATGAGATTAGGTTTAAATAAAAAAAACTAAAAGTTAACAATATGTAGATAATATATTAATACTATCTACATATTGTTAACTTTTAGTTTACAATTTTCAAAATGAATTTATAATTTTAAACTTGTAAATTCATTTTTCTTACATCTACTTTTAAGAAATCTCGACATTTTTAATGCATAATTTGCCCAATGGTTAAGGTGTATATATCAACAATATGTACCCTTTATACATATTATACATATTAACAATAATTATTTAATTCTCGTAGAAGTAAATAATTATTGTAAATATATTAAATTATTAAGTATATAATTCTACGAGATTAACTAATAAAGTTCGCTGAAACTTTACGTTTCACAGAAACTATATTAACTATATTTTTTTGAATTACTGCCCCTCAAATAACTTCATGCGTGGCACCCCTATTTTTATCACGGGCGCTTTGCCACAATCGGTGTACGGCGCATAAAAGCAGAGTGTTCAGAGTCGCGCGCGCCATTCGCTCACAAACCGTCGCGAGAGCAACAATGATCCTTCCCACTCGTACCATGTCCCCACCGCACGGGGCCTTCCACCCGCCGGCGCACGCGCACCCCGATGAAGAACCCGTATCACGCACTTATCAGTACCGCAAAGTGATGAAACCCATGCTCGAAAGAAAACGACGCGCCCGCATCAACCGCTGCCTTGATGAACTCAAAGACCTCATGGTTACCGCTCTGCAAGCCGAAGGCGAAAACGTCTCCAAGCTCGAGAAAGCGGATATTCTTGAGCTGACAGTACGCCACCTTCACAGTCTGAAAAGACGAGGACAGTTAGTGTTAAACCCCGAAATGTCTTACGCGGAACGTTTCCGAGCAGGTTTTGCTCAGTGTGCTACGGAAGTGTCACAGTTTATCACGAATGCTACAGTAGCGGCGAACGCTATGCATCGACAGGGTCCAGTGGATCCTCAAGCTGGAGCCAGATTGTTGCAGCACTTGAGTAACTGCATACGAAGACTGGAGAGCCCGCCGGTGGTGCAACCGCAACCGATCGCGCCCGCCGTGGCGAGGCCGACGCCTGTGCAAGCGATAGCTCCCGCGCCCAGCCAACCTCCAGTACCCCAAGCCCCTCAGCCGGTCCCCAGAACGTTGATAGAACGGAAGAGACCAGCAGAGGAGCTGATTGACGTGGAAACGATCGCCACGAAAAGATTATACGCGCCGCCCTCGCCGCCTCACAGCCCCGCCTCCGAAACAGACTCCGCCCAGTCGATGTGGCGGCCGTGGTGATCTACCCACCACCTCTCACCATGATCTCGTATGCTCACCATCCAGGATTGTGACAACCGTGTGATAGTTACAAATGTTTTGTTGTTTGATACCGTTAACGTTCCTAGAACCGATGTGTGTTGATCCTAGTACCTACAATGAATGAACTCGATTTGATTTGTTGAAGTTTGTTTTTAATTTAATAAAAGTAAGCTTTTGTTTTTTTGTAAACTTACTGTTATTTTTGTCCTTCATCGTCTTCCGCGTCGGTAGCATTTATGTTAAAGTTGATAAGTACCGTAGCTTAGCGTAGCACCTAAGTTGAGACTGTGATACCTATTTGTAGTTGCCGCTCGAATAGGATTGTTTAATAGACAAAATGCTTCTTTAAACGCTATAATAGTGAATGAAAATAAAAGAGTTTTGTATATAAGTCGATTGTTTTAGTATATCCCCAAATGAATAAATGTCAAATAAGTAATAACTTTAACACTAGTTAGTCAAAATTAATAGGTAATATTTAGTACTTTGCACCCATTAGTTCAAAACTACTATTGGTGTAAAAGCTCGCGAAAAGATCTATATATATACTAGATGATGTCCGCGACTTCGTCCGCGTGAATTGATGTTTTTTTAAGATTTAAACTATCCTATCTCTCAAGTTGGATCGAACTGCACATGGTGTGCGAATTTTATTATAATCGGTTAAGTGGTTTAGGAGTCCATTGAGGACAAACATTGTGACACGAGATTTATATATATTAAGATATACCAAATATCAAGTTATGCTTGATCATTTTTAAGAGTAAAAGCCCTGGTAATAAATTAGTTCAGTTGTCAGAGTTTTATTGATGAAAGTTCAAAAGCAATTTAAAGTAAAATATTATTTAAAATAAATGATGATCAATATTCCCTCCCTATAGGTAATATTAGGTTGGTCTAGGTACTTACCCATAATTTTTTTTTCTGAATCGATAACTTAGTTTAGTTGTACAAAATTGAAGTATCAAAAGACATCATCAATAAACAGAATAAATAATCGAGTTCAGCAGGCTGTAGGCATACAATACTTACTAGTACTACCTAAAAGGTACTATGTGCTATTATCACAGAGTAATGACAATTACTACGTAGGTATATATAACTACGCTGTAGGTAGGCTACGAAAGTGTGGGAGGTTTAGTCTTCAAAGTCAATTAAGTCCGAGGCTAATTCGATGCGAATCCAAAATATCAAGTTACGCCGAGAAAACGGGAAAGCGTGTGAACGCAACGATAATAAAATATACGTTCGCCAAATCCTTCCTACGTCCGCAATAAAAAAATATTTAAATTTGATTAATGCTAATTCTTATTTATACCGAAGTAAAAGCATAAACTAACAACAGCAACAAAATAATAAAAAATAACTCAAAACTATCCTGATTTAAAACGAAAAACAATGGTTACAGGCTAACGCTGCCTTTGTACATAAATTTGAAATATGTTTTTTTATTATTTTCTCGTCCATTGTGACTTAATAGAATAAATCTGTCTACTGCTACAGCAAACTTTTTATAAGCACAATTTTTTACCTAGGAATCTCTTAAATCTTCTGGTTCAGTTTCTACTTACTTTTGACTAAATGTTAGGTAATAACTCGAAGAAACTGAAGCCTTAAGCTTACTCATTCAGTCTGCTAAGTCAAGAATTGACAGGCCGTCAGTATTTTCGCAGACAGATCGCTATCAGACCGCGTGCGAAACCGCAGGCGAGCGCTAGAGTATAATAAAAGTGTAATCATGAAATATTCAAGAGCGGCTCGGGTAAATGTCAATTCTCACGCTGTCAGGCTAGCATCATCCGTTACGTACGGTTGTTCGAGACCTAAGATATTATTTTCGTGCAATGAACTTATATCAATTTTCTCAACACTTTTATGTTGGTAAAGTATGCATATACTTATCTTGATAAGTAAAATCTGACTGACATAAACGATATCCGTTATCCATGAAAAATCTTATTACCATGTAAAGGATTACTTAAATGACAAGGAAGCTTGGCAATGATTTGCAATGATGTGAAATGGTGACAATGAAAAAAAAAACCCGGCTGAGTTTGTTGTGGGCTCTTCTCAGACCAGGGCGTGTTTGGAACCCTCGTAGCTTTAGTTTTAAGATACCGTTACTGATTATCACCATTATATATTATAAAAAACTCGACGTCAATAAGTGTAGTATACCTACCTAAATTGAATAAACGTTATTTGACTTTGACTTTGACTTTGACATTATCAACATACTTATAAAATATAACTTAAACCTCTATCAACATCAAGTTTCAAGAGACTTCGGACTAAAAGAAATTTGGTTCTATCCTTCCATAACTGTTTCCTTACAAAAGAGAGCTTTTTCCTTACTGATTCCATACCAACTAGGAAAACTGCGAAAATCGGGAAAGTAAACGTTCTTGAACTCTTAATATTCCGGTATAATTCGGTAGAATTTTTCAGGCGCGTTTCGTTTCTAAATGGAGCTTTAAAAACGAAACGCTCTTGGATAGAGAAAATCAGTAGGAACGTCACGAATTTTTAAGCTATTGCATAACTTCTATCGCGGGCCTTGAGCGTGGAGACCGAATCCAGAAACAGAACTCGACTTCAAGTTGTTAAAAATAAAAATCAATAGTCCGGGTGTCCAAGGGGAATTAAAAGATTTTTTGATTCCCCTTGGACACCCGGACTATTGAAAACATAATTCTTTAAAATTATTTCGCCTTTATATTTTCAACAACTTGAAGTCAACAACACAAGTAGTCATAGCAACCAAAATCATCTTTTCATAAAAATATTTCGCCTTTATACCTACCTAAATTGAATAAACGTTATTTGACTTTGACTTTGACTTTGACATTATCAACATACTTATAAAATATAACTTAAACCTCTATCAACATCAAGTTTCAAGAGACTTCGGACTAAAAGAAATTTGGTTCTATCCTTCCATAACTGTTTCCTTACAAAAGAGAGCTTTTTCCTTACTGATTCCATACCAACTAGGAAAACTGCGAAAATCGGGAAAGTAAACGTTCTTGAACTCTTAATATTCCGGTATGATTCGGTAGAATTTTTCAGGCGCGTTTCGTTTCTAAATGGAGCTTTAAAAACGAAACGCTCTTGGATAGAGAAAATCAGTAGGAACGTCACGAATTTTTAAGCTATTGCATAGCTTCTATCGCGGGCCTTGAGCGTGGAGACCGAATCCAGAAACAGAACTCGACTTCAAGTTGTTAAAAATAAAAATCAATAGTCCGGGTGTCCAAGGGGAATTAAAAGATTTTTTGATTCCCCTTGGACACCCGGACTATTGAAAACATAATTCTTTAAAATTATTTCGCCTTTATATTTTCAACAACTTGAAGTCAACAACACAAGTAGTCATAGCAACCAAAATCATCTTTTCATAAAAATATTTCGCCTTTATATTTTCAACAACTTGAAGTCAACAACAAGTAGGTAGTCATAGCAAGTTGATAAAAAATGCTATGCAATAGCTTTACCGCGGCAGCCTCCGAGTGCCACACGTCTTTTTTAGGGTTCCGTACCCAAAGGGTAAAAACGGGACCCTATTACTAAGACTCCGCGGTCTGTCTGTCTGTCTGTCTGTCTGTCTGTCTGTCTGTCTGTCTGTCTCCAGGCTGTATCTCATAGACCGTGATAGCTAGAAAGCTGAAATTTTCACAAATGATGTATTTCCGTTGCCGCTATAACAACAAATACTAAAAATTAAAAAAAAAAATATATTAAGGGGGGTCCCCATACAATAAACGTGTTTTTTAATAATTTAAAACTTACTACATGTTTGTACGGAACCCTCGGTGCGCGAGTCCGACTCGCATTTGGCCGGTTTTTTTTTCAGTATTACTGTGGGGTCTTTAGAAACTCGAGATTTCACATGTAGATATTCTCTAAGACTTACACTACTGAAATTCTACCAGGGCGGAAATATGGGCACGTATATTAATGCTGAATTGTGTCTGTCTGTTTCATCTGTTAAAAAGTCGCGTCTGAAGTTGAACGCAAGACGCGTCGCAATAACCGCGCAAACAAGCACTCGCACCTCAGTTCCGAGGCGACTATTTGATTGGCGCCAACTATAGCGCAGTTTGAAAAGTACCTGTAGAGGAAAATTATTACATATTATTATTTATCTATTGCTACTCCATCTTTTCTTGTGCACCCATTGTGAAATCATACCCAAGTACACAGTGGGTTATTACGTCGGTAAATTACGAACCTATTGTATATTTCTTTCTTATTCCGGATGAATAATTCAGTATTCAATTACTGCACAATCCTAAGCATTTATTCTATCAATATTATTATTGAATTATGACAAGAATTTAATTGTAATTTCCACGTCATGTACCTGACTCATTGTCCGGTAGAAATCATTCGGAAAACTTGATAAGTAGGTAATGAAATGAGAACGAAATTCCCAATTTCAAATAATACTTACTTAGGTACCTAAAGACTTTCCTAGTGTATTGATCGTACCAATTACCATTTTGGTTAATTTAATTTATACCGAAACAATTACCGAATATTTCCATAAACAAATCTAAAAAGTTTGCGGAGACAATCGTTAGCAAACAATATCTTCATACGCGCGACTGACATCAGCGTCTGTCTGTCTGTCTGCTCCGCTATAACAGTCCACCTTTTCAACCAATTTTGATGAAAGTTGGTACAGAGATGGGATGCATCCCGGGGAAGTACATATTATGCTACTTTTTAACTCGGAAAATTGAAGATTTCCCGCGTGAATAAAACATAAGTAGGTACCTACTTAATCAACGCGGACTAAGTCGCAGGCATCATCTAGTTAAGAACAATTATTGTTATTTTTAACCGACTTCCAAAAAGGAGGAAGTTCCGAATTCGGCGCGTTCTTTTGATAGTATATATACTTTTTTTTTTCGTGTAGGAGGGCAAAATCCTGCCGGAAGAATACTGCCGGACTCCTACCGGCTAAAAACCCCTTCTTTCTGCAAGCAGTGATGTCTCCCCGCCTTGAAGGCCTACCATTACTACCTCAGCCTGCCTCATCCTGCGTCTCTTTCATCCTACCTACCTGATAGTATATACCAACTACTATGTAATAAACTAATAACTACCTAATATAGCAGTTAAAGTAACGACAGCGAATCCACTCGCACAAGTTTATAAATAATGCGTCCATTTCGTGATACAAACATGAACGTAGCACTAGCGTGCCAATCACAATAAAAGAGACCAGAACGAAAATAGACGAGCCAGTTAACCTTTCTTTGCGTATTTAACTTTTCCAACTCTTGTTTTATAGCGCAATCAGTTCGAAGAGTAAAAAAATGGTTATTACACCAATAACAGGTAATTGCGGTGGAAATTATAAAGTTCAAATCCAATCTATCATATAGGCTTGCAAAATCGTCAGCATAACGGCACTGTTAAGTGGTAAAAAGTCTTGGTTATTTTAATGGATGTATACTGAGATCTTTCTAATAGAGGTATTTCATTTTCTCAATTATAAGGAACTAGATGATGCTCGCGACTTCTTAATTTATAGGTATTTTATGGCATTTATAGGCTTTTTGGAATCGTATTATATTACTGAAGATACGAGTACAAGCATTTGTCAGTTTAATAATTGCTCTAAAACCTCTAATTCTTTCGATTGTGTTTTTCACTGTCACAGCATGAATGCCTGGTCATGAAGGGAGGATCCTAGATACGGATCCCGGAAAATTACAGAGAAAACTTAAGAAGTAGCGGGCAACATCATAAATAATAATATAATGTTTTAAAAGTTTCCGTTTTGTAAAAATAGTAGGTACCGCTTTGCCAAAAGTCTCCAAACCCCCTTTTCATGCCAAATCTTTCAATTCAGTTACAAAGGGACAAGCCGGCTCGGAGTAATGTAAATCGACTCTAAAGCAACAAAAAAAGCTAATTTTATAAGTGTAAGGTCCTATATTAAGCGGCATCGTTTCAGTATTTATCGAACATTAATTATAACAAACGTAAAATAAAAACCACCGCCGCTCTTATAATATGGTGGCCATAACATTTTTGAACTTTTTTCAGCCCCTTATTAGTTAAGATACCGATTACTGTCTTGGTGAACGCACGCGCGCTCAGCATTAGCTCGGACCATTGTAAAGGCAGCACCACACTTTTAAAACGATCCGATGAAATATAAATCATCTGGTCAAACCTATTCCAATACCTATAGTGGTTTTTGAACCATAGCATATTATTTAATCTGTCAGGTGCAAAGATTAAATAATTAGGTGTAAGACTTTACAGACGTTTCATCGAAGTCAAAATTTCACCTAATATACCTATATCACAGGCCACGGGTTACAGGAACTGCTGTAAACTCTTTCTACTAATCCAAGTCGTTTTATTTTAATACACAACGTTTCAGTGATACGTAGGTATAGCGGCTGCTTTGTGACAGCACTGCTATTCTAGAAAACTTAAAACTATACTCTTTAAATGTTAACGCTGTTGTTAGATACTAGGAAACTTACACGATCATTGCATTGATATGAAAATTACTCAGATTTGACTCAACTTTATCGATTTCCATTGATCAGTCCAGTGGCGTCGCGTGTTAAAAGTATGTCTCCACCTTAATTGGCCCGGTCCATTGTAATTGGGTGTCGTTGCGTGCGCAGCCGTGGGAAGCGGCGGTGAAAACGATTCGGGCTGTACTCTGTAGCCCGCAATTTGTATTTAGTTATGGCCGTGAGATATTTGATTTAAGTGTAACAAAACAACACGATGCGTACAATATCTCGTGGTGTTTTGGTATTTTGTGGCTTTGGAAAGATGGAATGGACTTTAATTGCTGTTAAATGATGTATTTCTTATTTAGCGCCTGAAGTCAGGTCGTTTGACTAATCAAACAGGTAGTTAGTGCATTCGCATCAAATGAAGTTTGATTTTGAGTTTTATTTGGTGATCTCCAAAAAATTTTTTTTTTTATTAATTAAGTCCAGAAGCATATTTTATTATTATTCTCGTAAATATTAGGATAATCTTATTTTAAGAATGCAAATACAAAGACAAATTAACAAGTAAGTTTGACAAACAGAATACAGTAAATGCAATTAAATTAAAATACCTAATTAAAACTAAGAGTTAAAATAATTATCAAAATTTTGTGCCCTAGGTAAGGTGCTCAACTCGCGGGCAGCATTCCCGCGCTGAATAGCTATAGAAATTCGTTGCGCGAGAAAGCTGCCCACCCGAGGGTCTCCTGTTGCCTCCCTGAGGCGTTTAGTAAGCTCCTTGCGGAGATTTTTAGCACCCCTGCCCCACGGGCCCTATGTCTCGACGCCAAACGGGACAAATTCATATTGTGCGCCAAGACAACTGTACTTATTTAATTTTTGGCGCTCTCGTGCGTCCGCCACCGTCTTATTATTAAAATTTAATAATATTTAAACTTTAGACTTAAATGCCCTAGTCCCTGCAAAGGACGTCAGTCGTAAGTCGTTACAGACGGTCACAGACGGTTAAGTTATCCAACGATTGACAATTAATCAGTGTCCATTCGCCTTCTCCCATGTTAAAATTTGCTGTGTTATAGGTACATGTATTAGACATACCTAGACATTGTATAGTTATTTTCGTGGGCAAGTAAATTAATTATCTATCTATATATCTATTATTTATGGAAAACATGATCCATATCAAGTTTCTTTATTGTCAATCGATATCTTATAATAATTATAATAGGTATCTACATAAAATATTTGTATAATAAAATTAGACATGTTTATTTTAAATCTCGCACGGCATCAAGCAATATTATTATTGAAATTTTACATAAAAATACGCGCCGTATTGAGAACCTCCTCCTTTTTGGAAGTCGGTTAAAAACTATAAAGCTCGCAAATGGGTAAAACTTAAAAAATATTGCAGGTATATATTGCGATGTTAACACTTTACTGCGTTTTAATTTACGCAAGTGGTTTTTAGTGTAAACAACGAATGCCTTTAAACAAACCGTGGTGAAACGTTAAAAGTACAACCAAAAAAAAGCAAAAAGTAAAAGGCGGGTGGAGATTTCAATCGGCTACCAATTTTACGTAACCCCCGATCGGATCAGCTTTATTAGGTATATTACTAGATGATTCCTGCGACTTCGTCCGCGTGGATTTATGTTTTTTGATTCCCGCGGGAACTCCGGAATAAAATGTAGCCTATGTCCTTCCCCGGGATACAACCTGTCCTTGTACCAAATTTCATCAAAATCGGTTCAACAGATAAATTTTTTTGATTCCCGCGAGAACTCTACAATTTTCCGGGATAAAAAGTAGCCTATGTCCTTCCCGGGATACTACCTATCCCTGTACCAAATTTCATCAAAATCGGTTGAACAGATGGGCCGTGAAAGCGTAGCAAACAGACAGAAAGACAGACAGACACACTTTCGCATTTATAATATTAGTATGGATATAGTATAGATCAATACGTAACAATATTACTTACTGTACGATTGTTACAACCTTAAGGAAATAAGAGAATAGATATGTACAATCAAAAATTCGATATGATCAATACTACCTACTTATAAAATATTGAGTATGTCCAATAGGAATCGTGTAGGAATTAGCTCGAGAAAGCGTGGAGATATTTTCAAAATGCTTGATATCTTGTTAAAACTGGTTATTAACCTTGCGTTTAAGACTGCGATCTTCTATCACAGAATACTTAATAGTACCTGCTTCTATTCTTCTGCTTCTCATGTACGTTTCAAGCACCTAGTATTTTTACCTACCGAATAGTAAAGTACTTATTAGGTTTCTGTGTCAAGAAATTCCAGTAATACTAGCACGGAGTAAGAAAATTGGTGGAGTTTCCACACCCGTGCCTCAGAGTCCAGAGAGCATGCAAAGCCATCGGTCTTGCGCCTGATATCTCTTCGATCGGACTATGAGAGTAAGGGAATAGAAAGTGTGCTTGTGTTTGCGCACACAATCGTGTATCTACTATAATATCTCTCGGTCAGATAGGGTGGAGAATGGCCGCCGTGAACAAAATTCTGTCGGGAGGACATTATTTTTACCCAGCTTTTATAGCCTAGCCTACATTAAGCATCTATGAGAATCTTCTTCTATTAGAAGTGGTTTGTAAAAAATAGCAATAATTCTAGTCACGTCACTAATAAAACGTACGTAAAATAATATTTTCGTACCACATGCTCAAAAAAGTGACATTCTATGCCACAAAAAGCGAACATAACAATAGTCATTTTTAATCTGTTAAAAACAGGGAAAGAAAATTGTACTGAATTTCATTCATCCTCTAGGGGGAGAATGTGATTTAAATTTGGAATACTTACCGAAATTTATGCTGAACTACATCTGTGTTTACACCATTGAGTTTGTATATAAAGCATTAAACATCTTTTTGAAAAAGGAATACACATTTATTATGCAGTTATGATTATTAAATAAAATTACGAAAACCGACGAGGCCGTACGAGCTTGATGCCTTTGCTTTTCCGACAAAAAAATATTAGGCTAGGAATTTGCCGCGTTTTTGTTTTCTTCAAATACATAAACGTTAAGTTTATTTTAATTTATTTTTATAAATAAGTTAATGTTCTAAAAATACGCTACGATGTTAAATGAAAGCGACAGTGAAAGTGAATTGTCGAATTCCATCAGTGCAAATGCTGCTGCAATTATAAATAATTTGCTTCCAACAAAATCCAAGGAAAATTATTAAAAAACTTATGAACTCTTTCTATGAATAATTGGACCAATGTTTCGAATGTTAACTTTTACTTTTAATTGTCATTATTTTTAATAAATGCTTATCTCAGTTAATTTTTTCGCAAATGGTACGAAAAGTAGAGTATTTTCCTCGGTGATAAAGCTGTCTTAGTCTTGGGCGAACTTAAATCCCTCGCTACACTCGCGATTTAAATCGTCACCCGCGACAGAAGACACTGCTTTATCCCCTTGGTTAATAATCTACTATTTTTGTCACCGACGTGATGATTTTGAGCTGAGTTCCAATAATGTTTCCTCTACACGTCAGCCCCAAGTCAAGATGTTGACCCAAAGCAAATCTAATTTTAAAAAATGCCGCTAAAAGTGAAAACTTTTAACTTAGAATTTTAGTATTAGAATTTGAAAATAATATAAAATTTTCAAATGCCAATTTAAATACTTAAAAAAATGCCAATTTGAATATTTAAAATAATTAAAAAAAAATACGTCACAGCATGTCGGTGTCGCGAACCCATAAGCTTTTCCCCTGACAAAAAGTGCTCAACGCGGCGAAAGAAGTTTTCCTTTCAATAACTTTATTTTATCGCGAGCTGTTTGTATTGCAAGTATGTATACCTAAGTAGCATTTTGACGATCTCTGGACTGAGCGCTAGTGTCTTAACGTTGAAGGTCCCGGATTCGATTCCCGGTGTATTTGGGGATTTATAATTTCTGAATTATTTCTCTGGCCTGGTGGGAGGCTTCGGCCGTGGCTAGTTACCACCCTACCGGCAAAGACGTACCGTCAAGCGATTTAGCTATAAGCGGTATGGGTTTAAAATAACTGCCATTCCCCTTAGACTGCATCATCACTCAGCATCAGGCGAGATCGCAGTCAGGCTGACTTGTAGTGGAATTGAAAAAAAGCATTATTTTTATTTACTCTTTTACCCCTACCTGCAGTCTAGGTGACCTCAGACCTACAAAACAAATCAAAAAATAATTAATTTGCTTCATTAAGGCAGAAGCCGTTATAAGAAGTAGGTAGGTAATACCTAAGTATTAACATTATACTGAATTGAGTTTTGGTAAAATTATAGATGTTTGCTAATAGTTATTTAGTGTTGCTTACTTGGTCAAGACCAATCATTATCCATTGTTGGACATAAACCATAGATATATCTTTAAGGTAACTAGCGCTATTGCTCTTTTTTCGATCATTGCAGGTCAGCCAAGAACCAAGCAGGTCGTGTGTAGAAGGCATAATAAAACTTCTATAGGAAATTAATATGAAGTCTTCATAGGATCTCACATTTCATTTCATTTCCTTTTTTTATCAATTAAGTACTTCATTCAACGTGCAAAGGCGTCAGACATCACGTTTTCATTTTATATCTTTTTTTCACTTCGAAGTGCGATGCACGTTTCAGCATTATAATATTTAAAAAGAGAAGCTTGTCAGACTCGAGATTTGAAAGACAGCACTTTATACACCTTGTAACATGCTATTCCGTGCAGTGAATACGAAAAAAAAGTTTTGGTATTTAATTTACTATTAAATTAGCATTAAATGGATGAAAGGTGAAATATTGATGAGAAAAATGGGAGTCGAATTTTTTTGCTTTGTTAATATAGGATACTAGATGATGCCCGTGACATCGTCCGCGTGAATTAGGTTTTGTATTCCCGCGGGAACTCCTTAATTTTCCAGATAAAAGTGTAACAACTTATCTCAGAACATGCCAAATTTCATTAAAATAGGTTGAAAATAAGGGCCGTAGCAGACAGACACACTTTTTTTATCTACTACAAGGTAACCCTAGACTGCGATCTCACCTGATGGTAAGTGATGATACAGTCTAGGATGGTAGCGGGCTAACGTGTTAGGGGCATGGCACTTGTATTAAACCCATACGCCTAATCGGTTTCTACACGTCATCGTACCGGAACGCTAAATCACTTGGCGAAACGTCTGTGCCGGTAGGGTGGTAACTAGCTACGGCCGAAGCCTCCTACCAGGCAAGACCAGGGAAAATTCAGAAATTATAAATTCCCAAATTGACCCTGCCGAGAATCGAACCCGGGACCTCCGCTCGCACTCAAGACTGCGCTAGGGAGGTCGTCACTTTCGTAATAATAATAATATTAGTATGGATTTAATGACATAAGTAACAATAATGTTTTATGATAAATATAGCATAGGTATATTTCGCAAGATAAGTCGCAGATTGGGTTGCGTCAAGACTCAAGTCCCACGTCAGAGCGTCGTGACCGAGGCGCGCGCCGCCGCCGTCGTCACGCGCCCGTGGTCCTGCACGAGCGGCGAGAAGCGGACTCTGGACACCATTATTACTTATATTATTATTAATACTTCTACACCACCAATAGACAGAAATGGAATAGGACGGAGGAGGCTTTTACCCGCAGGAGTCCACACATATAAAATGTGTGGACACATTTTAATTCACATCTTTCTTGTGTGTTATTTGAAATAACCAAATTCTATGAATAAACCAATTCTATTCATAGAATTTGGTTTATGAAATAAACCAAGCCTGCAATGGCTTGGTTTATTTATAAACACTGTAAGAAAAATTATTGTCTAAGAAATAAAGTCAATAATAATACTTCTATAGAGGTACTATGGAGTTTCTTCGTGACACGTTACAAGTCAAAGCCGCGTGCGTAGAGCCTATATGAAGCTACACACACGCACAGGTTTGAAATTTATTAAGTCAAAGTGACAGGTACGTAGAAATTGGAATGTCTTTTAGGTGTGCGTATTTCATAAGTATAATGATTTACATGAAGGCGCCGTCAAGGGCTAGCAGCTTTTAGCAGCATATATTTTTTATATATACTGCCATACCCTTAACAGTGGCCAAATTGTCAAAGCGAGTCGTAATCATTTGACAGCTTAAAAAGTTAAAACGTATTACTCGAACTGTATAAGAAATTAAAACATGCTTTCAACAGACATCTATGAAGATTAGCCCGCTACAGACCGGGATCGTAATAAAGGGTTTAGTTGTAGTAGCATAAAAATAAATATTATATGCCATTTTGTTCAGATAATCATTCTCAACCCAAGTCCGTCCCTGTGCACGCTCGCCACAGGCGATAGTTTTCCCACGGTCGCGGACGGCCGAGTATATAGCCCTGCCATTTGCATGTCCGCCCCCCACTGCCTACCGCTTTACACGACCAACTTACGGAGTACTGCTATCAATGTTACATATCAACAATCATGGTGGTATTACACTTAGCAGGGTGCTATAGAGCCAATTCGTTTGGTACTTTAGATCGGACAGTAAAGCTACTTAAGAGGCGGCTAGATATTATACCAATTATGCAGTGATATATAATGCAACATAATCGGGTTTGGATTTGCCTTTATATAATTTTAAACGCCGTCTTTAATTAGCATAGGAGTACCGACGCCGTTACCGCATATACCTACGAGTAAAATGTTAAATGATAGATTGTCATTTATTATCACACACTAGCTGATGCCCGCGACTAATACCGTGTGGAATAAGTTTTTTAACTGACTTCCAAAAAAGGAGAAGGTTCTCAATTCGGCGCGTATCTTTTTTTTCAGTTCAGTTTCAGTTTTTAAGTATAGCAGAATGGCCTCTGAATGGGCGGCTCGGGCTAATCACTTGTATAATGAAAAGCTTCTTCAGCATACATGTTATCCGAGTAACCTGTTATTAGCTTTTGATGATGCGTGCTCAAAGAGCGTTAAGATGCGTTCAATTTCGGGGGTAAATTTACTGAGAGACACTAATAATTACAGTGTGGTGGTTGAGATGCTTTCCCACGTAGCTTTCATGCTTGCATCATAATTATAATTTAATGGGTAATAAAAAAACCGGCCAAGTGCGAGTCGGACCGCACTGAGGGTTCCGTACAAACATGTAGTAAGTTTTAAATTATTAAAAAAATACGAAAAAAACACGTTTATTGTATGGGGACCCCCCTTAATATATATGTATTTTTAATTTTTAGTATTTGTTGTTATTGCGGCAACGGAAATACATCATTTGTGAAAATTTCAGCTTTCTAGCTATCACGGTCTATGAGATACAGCCTGGAGACAGACAGACAGACAGACAGACAGACAGACAGCGGAGTCTTAGTAATAGGGTCCTGTTTTTACCCTTTGGGTACGGAACCCTAAAAATGATGTTCATGCTTCATACTAATACTTATTATAAACGCGAAAGATTGTTTCTTTGTTCTTTAATCACGCCGCAAAAAAGTAACGGTTTGACGGGATTTTGATAATTGAGGACCTGGAGAGTGACATAGGTTACTTTTTATCACGGAAAATGAAATAGTTCCCGCGGGAACCAAAAAATCTCGATCGACGCGGACGAAGTCGCGGGCATGGTCTGAGAGAGCAGTCTTTCACAGAGAATGGGTAACATCAAAATTAGTAACATCAAGTTAAGTACTTAATTTAATTATAACGGATACCTACGTTTAATTTAGGCAAGAGAAAAAGATGATTTCCTCTTTATTTAAATTTTTTTTTATTTTTAATTCGTTTATTAACCATAATATTGATTAGTGATTACAACCATCAAAATTATTATTTATAATTAATGAATTATTCATAGAAGTATTTGATTACATAGTTAAACATGTTTCTCGTGTAGTCGAGATTATAGATAAAGGTATATTATAGAGTTGTTCAAGTTAACTAACATATTTAATAAATTAATAATGAATTATCTAATTATTGCTAATATAAATACTTAAGCGAGAAGAGATAAAGTATACTATAAACCCCTGTTATTTAAATTTAAACAGGCTTTTTGTATGGGAGGCTTCGGCCAGGGCTTAGGGCTCCCTTCCAACAAAGATGTACCGCCGAGCGATTTAGCGCTCCGGTACGAAGCCATGTAGAAACCGATTAGTGATTACGGGTACCAAACCGATGCGGGCGTTTCATAAATAACTGCCTATTTTCTTTAAAATTAAACTATCGAAACAAAGTATAACCATAATACAATGAGGCCAGAAAAAAGGAATACCCCCTCGCCCCACTAGTGGGGCAAGCTAGTGAGGCGAGGGGTCACGACCCCCGTATACTGCTACCAAGTTAGCCCACTACCATCTTAGAGTGCATCATCACTTACAATCCAGCCCAAGATCCAGTTAAGATCGCAGTCAACCAGCTAACTTGTAGTATATTAAAATAAAATAAAACTATTCAAACTCCAAACAAATCAAAGGTGAACATCACTTCACGCCAACACGATTCGTGATCCAAACACGAATAAAAAAGCTCTGGAGCTATCACTATTTAAGATACATTCGCGATTTATTGAGAAAACTGATCGCCACCCGTTCCCACGGCTTAAGTTTCCGGCCGCGGCGAATTTTGACAGATAACCACAGACTAACTGCGCCGGTACAGATAACAAAAAAGATAACGCGAATTTATAGCACATTTATTTTTGTTTCATTGCCATTGAGTGATATGATTCAGCCTATTTACTTATTTATATACATAACATATTATCACTGCACGTGTCACTCTACGCTTTATCTGAGATTCTATACGTGACATTCTGCAATCCAGCAAAATTAAGGATTTATTTATATATTTATTGACAAAGTACCGACAACTTTCCCCATTCTTGGTATGACAAATCAATAATAAAGATGTTAAATAGTTCTGTTGATATTCTAATATGCTACAAAGAAATAAATGCGAGGTTTGTTTGTTGTTTCACAATCGCGCCAAATTATATTTTCTTGGACATAGTTGAGGACCTGGAGAGGTTATTTTTGTACCGGAAACCGTAAAATTCTTAGTTACCATTAAATTTAAAACCTTTAATCTGCACGTTGAGGGCTCAATACCGTTAAGTATTGTATATCATATACAGTAATTCCAAATTGACAGCTTGACCATGCTGAATCCATGATGAAAGAATGGAGATGTTCGGGAGCAATCGGCAATAGCGACAATTTTTTCTAATTATTATTATATTATAAATATTAATAATTATTAATTACAAATCTAGCTAACATTGTCAGTGAGTCCATATTAATATGATATAATGTTAATCAATTCAATGATTATTTTGATGTTCATAATACCTGAGCTCAGGACGTATGCTAATACCTATAAATTTTAAATATCATGCATGATGTCATAGCATAATTTAAATCATAATAATATTATGTAAAAATAAGGTTATAATCGAGACTTCATCCGTGTGTATTTAAATTTTTTAAATCTCTTAGGAACTCTTTGATTTTCCGGGATTAATATTGTGCCCGTTAAGCCCGTCGTCTCCAGAGTATCGCTGTACCAAAATCGGCTGATCCGTGTAATGGTTACTAACAGGTAACATAAGGTAAGTATGTACCTAGTAACAGTAGTATGGATATTTATGACCAAAATTATATTGAGTTTATACAAAAAATAATATTATTACAATATTGACGACCTCCGTGGGGCAGTATTGAGCGCTGTTGTCGTAACGTGCGGAGGTCCCGGGTTCAATCCCCGGCAGGGTCAATTTGGGAATTTACACATTCTGAATTTTTCCTAGTCTGCCATGTGGGAGGCTTCCGCCCTGGCTAGTTACCACTCTACCGACAACGGCGTGCTTCCGGTACGATGCCGTGTAGAAAGTAGAAACCGAATAGTATGGGTTTAATATAACTGCCAAGTGCCATGCCCCAAGTTAGCCCGCAACCATTTTAGACTGCATCATCACTTACCATCAGGTGAGATCGCAGTCAAGGGCTAACTTGTAGTGGATAAAAAAATATATAATTTTGTTGTTTTGACTAACTTACCTTTTTATTTTTTTGTTGTCGTTCCAACCGGGGAAGAATGACCATCAATTAAGTGCGCGGGCGCCGCAGCAAACTAGTTTTGTAAACTATCGCCGATACTCTTTTTATTAGCGACAAACGATACATTGGTTCGATTTTAAATTTTTAATAGATTTTTTTGCTAGTCACGAAGTCATAGCTAATACTTAATTTAACTAGTATAGTACAAAATTATTTAGCCAAAACCTCTTCATAATTCTAAAATCTTTTGTAAATTTCGTTATAGTTTTATGAAGATCCTCGAGATACCTATACTTCTTCTTAACAAGTTCTTAACAAAATTTAAAAAATACTGGTCAAGTGCGAGTCAGACTTGCGCATAAATGGTTCCGTACCACCACACCACACCGTCCGCCATCTTTGGGAGTCTGCCATATTGGATTTAGAATGACGTCACTTAGCTCACCATCCAAACTAGATGTATAGGTATGCATAACTTCAGCTCAATCGGTTGGGGTTAATTGATTTTAAATTCAATTGCAAGATTTGACCTAAACAAACACACAGATATTGCAAGTTAAATATAAGCTTGTAAAAATAGAATGCGTTTGTAGCAAAAGTCTACAATAGAAAGAAAATTAAAATAATTTTGGTCTTCTCCGCATAATAATATGCTAAGTGAGGCAGACAATTATAATTAATTAAAGATATTGTATACATTCACGGACTTACGGTGTGCAACTGTTTACTGTGCATACATTATCCACTATTGCCTCTTAACCTCAAAGTAGGTACAAGGAAATATAATACCAAGATTTGAATGGCCCTAAACATAAACAAATTAAGGTACAAAATTCAAATCCAACGGATATTAATATGGATTACCTGATTAGAGTTGATTTGTGATTTATTTTTTTAACCTTATAGGCTTATGGGTATTTGGAGGTTATAAAGCTTTAACAGCCAATTTAGAACACGTTTCGTAAATTAAATTCCACTATAATCTTTTTGATATTTTTAAACGGGTTTTTGCCTGATAGACAATAGTGAAAAGGCATATATTCTAGGCAAGCAACACACAATCTACGTCACTAAGATTATCGTCAAGCGCACACCTCTTGCAATAAAATGAAGAAAATAAACTTAGTCTGTGGATGAGGCTTTTCCTTGCAAACTGTTTTCGGGCCAAGCTCGCGCCTGAATAGGGTTTCAACGTTTCGAGTTTGGGTATATTATGTACCTATTTTTTTTTTGAGATTATTAAATCTCCCAAAAGTCGTAATATCCACGTCCGCTGTTAGTTTTATGTCGAACAACCATTTCAAACTATCGCTTAAAGATACAAGTGCGTCGAACTATGATGACGTCACAATGAAGTACGAGTATCTACTTATTTCATACAAAATCCCACACGCATGCTTAAACGCGAATTAGTGCCTATTTTAGGTCTGAGGGCCTATTTCAACATCGTCAAATTTTTTACAGAATTCCTATACAACAAATCTGTCAAACATCAAAGGAGATGACGAATAGTTGAAAATAATAATTGTTTAGACTCGCTGACCACAACGTCTAGCGCCATCTCGTGTGGGAAAGCATTTATTTGGTGAAACTTTTTTAATTTAATTTTTCTCAGTTTTCAGAGCCTTTAGACTCCTGAAACTTCTTTATCTGAAAACTATGAAATATAACAAATACAATAATAAAGAAATCATGGCTGCACATTGATTTTTGATATCTAGGCAAGCTCCTATAGTTCCACTGGTCATGTCTTTTCCACTACAAGTTAGACCAAAATCCATACTAATATTATAAATGCGAAAGTGTGTCTGTCTGTCTGTCTGCTACACTTTCATGGCCCAAATACTCACCGATTTTGATGAAATTTGGTACAGAGATAGGTTACATCCCGGGGAAGGACATAGGCTACTTTTTATCCCGGAAAATTGAAGAGTTCCCGCGGGAATCAAAAAAATGTATCTGTTCAACCGATTTTGATGAAATGTGGTACAGGGATAGGTTGTATCCCGGGGAAGGACATAGGCTTTTTATCCCGGAAAATGAATGAATGATGAATGAAAATGAATGAATCAAAAAACATCAATCCACGCGGACGAAGTCGCGGGCATCATCTATAATATAATATACCTAAGTACCACATTTTTCAATCACACCAAAGGTCACTGCGATGACCCAGTATTGAAGTAGAACGGCGAAAAAAGGCTTTAAAAGCGCATCAGTAGAGATCCATAACCAGTTCGAGGTGAATTGCTTTAGAGCCTGTGCAAACAGTTAGGTAATGCCTTTCTTGTTTTTTGATATCGGTTGGTATTCATGCTTATTATATAACTAGATGATGCCTGCAACTTCGTCCGAGTGGATTAAGGTTTTTTGATTCCCGCGAAAACACCTTAATTTTCCGGGATAAAAAGCCTTCCCCGGGATATAACCTACCTCCATACCAAATTTCAGCAAAATCGGCTGAAAAGATAGGCCGGGAAAGCGTAGCACACAGACAGACACACTTTCGCATTTATAATATAAGTATGGATGCGAAAGTGTGTCTATCTGTCTGCTACGCTTTCACGATCCAACTGTTTAACCGACATTGATGATAATATTATACCGGAAAAATGAAGGAGAGATATACCGGAGAATTTCCGCGGGAATTAAAAAATCAATCCAAGCGGTTAACGGACGAAGGGCATGATCAAATCCACTAAAGCGAAAAGAGTTAACCCTGTGCCACTGTCCGAGATATTTGTCTAATCCGTCACATAAAGTGGTGTAAATTGGGAGCAAATGAAAGAGGAGTACCGCAACCGCAAATCCATACTAATATAATATTATAACTGCGAAAGTGTGTCTCTCTGTCTGTCTGCTACACTTTCACGGCCTAACTACTCAACCGATTTTGATGAAATTTGGTACAGAGATAGTTTAAATCCCGAGAAAGGACATAGGCTAATCGAAAAAACTTAATTCACAAGTCGCGGGCATCATCTAGTAAATAAATAAATTCTAAATTTGAACAAAATTAATCGTTACAAAAATTGTAACTCGGCGGTAGATAGCTTACTTATCTGTATATTATGTTAAATCCACGTTAATAGGAATCTCAAATACTATTAAGTAAGAACCAAATCCTAAAAGATTAAAATGTTGCTTACCTTGAGGCATGAATACGTAAAATAAACTGGTAATCTTATTCTATTTATAACAAATAATCTACATAATCATTTAATTTAAATGTGTTTTGCCACGAGATTAAATCGATAATCTTTGTTTCCAATTCTATCAAGTTTTGTAAATAAAAAAATATTGACAAAATATGAATGGTTCATTTGACACGTAAATATTTTTAGAATTTCACAAGATAAATAGGTTTGTCTTGAATAGGTAATTGTATTTGAATCTTAGATATTGATTTGAATAGGTACCTACTTAAAAATGTTACAACAAAACTTATCGCAAGCAACCATGATAGATTTAAGTAGCTTACTTTACAAATCATGCCCGCGTTTAAAAGTAAAGCCCGCAAGAATGCTAGCTGCATTCCCGCGCTGAACAGCCAGGCTGGTCCTTTGCGCAAGGAATGAGACAGCCCTTTTGTCATTAGATAGTCAGGCGAATAGGAAGGCAAATGACCGCGGGGAATTAACTCGTAAGATTTTTTTGTACTACGGTTACTCCTTTTTTATTGAATTACATTAATCACTTATGCAATTAATTGTAAGGTAGGTATTAACTGAACAAAGTAAGATAAAGTAAGGTAAGTATATCTACATTCCACAGCGATAATGTACCTACCTATTGAATTCAAAAACTAAAAGGTTGGGAGGTTTTTTACATAATTAAATAATAAATCGTCAACTTGAGTTGACGATTTGTTATTACTTAAATTTAGAACTATACGCTTTAAGATTTCTAAATAACCTTTTCTATATTAAAATATTATATTATATTATATTATATATTAAAATTAAAAACCATAATCTACGTGGCCCGTGTCGCGAGCATCATTTATTGAGTTATGAGAACGGCACGTTACACTCGACTCGGCACGGTACGAAGAAATCTGTTAAAATGGTGATTCCTGACTATCAAGAATTAAACTATTCAAACTCTCCGGATGCCGGAGGATGACCAGCAGAACAAACATTAAAAAAAATCTATTCTATCAAGAATTAGTAGTTAACGACAATCACATGGAATCAAATGTTAAATATCTTCGCCACCTCAGGTCTAAAACTAAGCAACACTAGATTCCATACAATACTTATAATACAAAATCCTTTATTTTCCATAATATTTACAAAAAGGTTACCAGATGTTGATACATATAAACTTAATAAAGTAAGAGTAATCTTAAATCAATTAATTTTTGCGGTTTCCCCCATTAGGTACTCCCTCATTTATTCCTTTTAAGTTTGATTGTGGACCTCACACTAGGAGACCTGTATCGATAGGTCCTGATATTCAACGAAACCTATCTTATCTACGTAGGTAGTAAGTCAAACAATTTTTCTAGTCAAAACCACTATCACGTATCTAAAGTGTCGAGTTAATCGAGTTAAGGCTGTGATTTATCAGCTCCCTGACCTCCGAAGCTTGCGATTACTACAATATATACGTAAGGTAACATCACATAACAATTAGGTTTGACGACCTCCGTGTCGTAGTGTTGAGCACTGTTGCCTTAACGTGCGGAGGTTCTGGGTTCGATCCCCGGCATGGTCAATTTGGGAATTTATAATTTCTGAATTTTCCCTGGACTGGCTTGGTGGGAGGATCCGGCCGTGGCTAGTTACCACCCTACCGGCAGAGACGTACCGCCAAGCGATTTAGCGGTCCGGTACGATGCCGTGTAGAAACCGAATAGGAGTATGGGTTTAATGTAACTGCCATGCCACGTAATAATGTAACAGGTTAGCCCGCTCTCATCTTAGACTGCATCATCACTTACCATCAGGTGAGATCGCAGTCAAAAGCTAACTTGTAGTGGGCTAAAAAAAACATGTGTATGACAGCTACAGCCTCATATTATTTCAAAATAAAGTACTTGGTAGAGGTACCTACATAACATTATCTTTAGGCATTCCTTTACGTTTACTCTATGAAAAATCCCCATAGGCATCTATAAACCACACAACGCGCCAGTGTTTACATTTCGTTCCTATATCGAACTTCGGACACGCGATGTGAGAGTGTCAGCCGTCGGTTTCCCACGCGTCGCAGATTAAACAAAAACACTAGCTGACGTCTTATGCTAATTATAATGAAGCAATTATACCCCACGTGTGTATAACGTAAAGTCAAACTTGGATTGAACAAGCAAGTTGAACAAATAAAAGCTGTTTTATTCGTGTGTTCCCACTCCCAGGTGAAATAAAATGGTAAGTTTTATTAAAATAGAGATATGATTTCACGACGAGCGACTACTGATTTGGTACTTACCGAAACAGTGTTAGAGTCAAAACCTCAAAGAATCGTGGTGAGTCCTGTACGGCTCTGCAAATTACAATCATACAAAACTGTTGTAGTTTTCACTTTATTATTAGCTAAGCTGCATGGGTGATCGTCGTCAAATCAAAACTGGATCTCGGTTACTAATACACCGATTTTGATTAAAATTAGAAACTTAATTGTGTATTTTTTTTTACTTTAAATGTGTGGCGTGTGTGTGTGGTGGTGGCGCAAACAGACAAACTGAATATTTAAAATTGTATTGTAACCTTTAAAGATAAGGATAAAAGCTTTATCGTTTTGAGTACCTAGTACAATAAGTAAACAAGTTTGAATGCCAAGCAGTAGAAGCGTGTTACGGCAAGTTTTTACGCCTACGTGCATGCATGCACGACTGTCAATAGTCTAGCGTGCGCCTAAACCAATCCTAAGATAAGGATATGATCGGCTGACTGCTTACTACATAGCTGCATGAATCCTTTTTATTAGGGCATTGTAACCATAGCAACTCAGTTTATGTCTTCTCACATAGTAATAGAAGGTAGGTACAAAGTTTACATTTCAAAGCAGCCTAGGCTTAGGCTTAGATTAAGGGATAATACACACTATAGGTACAGACAGACAAAGCACCTACGGAAAGACGTACCGCCAAGCGATCGATGCGATGCCGTGTAGAAACCGATTAGGGGCAGTGGCGTGCACAGGGTTTGATGCCTGGGTATTCAATAGTTACGTAGACGTTAGATTACTGGCAGGTTATAGATAAAGATAAGCATCGAGCTGTTTCAACTAGGGTAAGCAGTGCTTCGCTGCCTCTTTAACACGAGCGCTACTGATAAGGGGGGGGGTTTAATTTAACTGCCATACATGAATAAAAAAATATCGAGCATAAGTTTATTACATTTTTAAAACGGAGGAGGTTTAACTCATTAGAACTGCTATTTGATAGACGTGGACGTTAAACCATCATAACTGCCTCGTTGGTCTAGTGGTTCGCATCATGTTCGACTGCGGCCGACGAGGTCCCGGGTTCGAGTCCCGGGTCGGGCCATAATTAAGTGTTGGGTTTTTCTGTTTTCTGTTAGCCCATAGTAAGGAAGTTCGCGGTGTTTCACCCCCGTGCCTCGGAGAGCACGTTAAGCGGTCGGTCCCGGTTATTACCACTAACATGGTAATAGTCGTTAAAGCTCGCCAACCCGCATTGGAGCAACGCGGTGGGTCTAAGCTCTAATTTCCTCTCTCCTATGATAGTGGAGGCCTGTGTCCAGCAGTGGGGGCGTTAATGGGCTGTAGTGGTAGTGGAGTTGTGGGACGTTAAAACTAATACTTATCTAAGAAATTAAAATTTCCGCTTCATTAAAGTTCACATTTGTCTAAATTTAGCCTACCTAGATAACCTCGTGAGTCGTGCCTTGAGAAATACCTACAATATGGAAAAGAAATATTAATGTCAAGATTAAATTAATCACCTGAATGTTGGAAAAGAAGAAACACGTTTTAAATTTTAAAATATAATTCATTTAAAAGTAGATATACATAATATAACAAGTATAAATTACAAATTTAGAAAAACCCCCGACTAGAAAAAAGCTGATGACCTTTAGACGGATGAACAGATTTTCATGAAACATAGCTAAGAACACTCGGGATAAAATTATCTATGACACAAAAAATACTAAACGAAAATCGGTTCATCCGTTTGGGAGCTACGATACCACAGACAGATACACAGATACACAGACAGACACGTTAAACTTATAACACCCCTCTCTTTTTGCGTCGGGGGTTAAAAAAAGACCGCACTAGCGAGCAGTTTCAAAGTAGAGTTCCAATTAATAGAATTTAAATATTTTAACACTAATGCTTTATTGTTTTCTAGTAAAATAACATAATGTTTTATTAATATAGTGTCTTGGACAAATAAAAACTGCCTCATTGGTTTAGGTTAAAGCATGTTCGACTGTGGCTAAGTGGAGAATGCACTCCAGAACGTGTCTGCCCCAACGGCCATCGGTTCTGCGACAGACATGACATGCCCAATTGCCCACTGCCACTTCTACTTAATACAATCTACCACTCGATTGGAATGACCTTTCAATAACAGAAGAAATACAAGAAACTCCGCAACAATACTGTAGAAATAATACATGGCTTAAAAGATTCCTACCTATCAGTGTTTAGTCTAATCCCATATGCTAACATCGGCAGTTTAGCATTTAGAGTCAAGTATTCTAGAGTTAGACAAAACAATGATTGTATTGCTATTGTTTGCACAGAAAATGGCGATAATATCTTATGGTGCCTGACGTGTCGCTGGAACTTTTCCTTTCAACTATGATATTCTTTATAGTTCCTTGGGTTGGAAAAAATTTTGGTGACAGAACTCGGTCTCTCTTTCTCTATAGGTAGTTTTTTTTTTTTTTAATCCACTACAAGTTAGCCCTTGACTGTGATCTCACCTGATGGTAAGTGATGATGCAGTCTAAGATGGTAGCGGGCTAACCTGTTAGGGGCATGGCAGTTATATTAAACCCATACCCCTATTCGGTTTCTACACGGCATCGTACCGGAACGCTTAATCGCTTGGCGGCACGTCTTTGCCGGTAGGGTGGTAACAACAGCGCTACACACTGCGCCACGGAGGTCGTCAAAATTAGTTTTATAGTTATACCATCATACGCTGCAGCCTGCATTGCAATTTGCATCGTAAGATGGTAAAGAACTAGGATGGGGTACCGTATAGATTTTTTAAGTGTTGTTGTTGGCTTCATGCCAAAACGCTTAAATGACGTGCTTGGCAGTACGCTTCGAATTCTGTGTCATAAATCTTTCAACGAATTTCAAGTAAAATTCACAAAATAAATTGAGGTATTAAATAAAACGTAGGTATTTGCCTTGGTTTTAACCAAGTCTACCTCTTCAAGACAAAAAATAATCATTTTAATGACATAATTAAATTTACAGCCCCCAAAATGCAGTTTTATTATCCAAAATAGGGGTTTGAAAATCCGAAGACCAGTGACAAAAACGATACGGGAATGTTGGGGAAGGAACGCGCGCCAATTTCTACCTGGTCAGAAAAAAATCCAAAGGGCAATTTAACTTGTGCCTCGTTTTCTTGCCTTATTCATTTGTTACGTTTTTTTTTTAATGGCTTTTGTCCTTTAAGGTGGCATACCGCCAAAGTAAGGCGGTCTCTCAGATTTTAAAGATTTTAAAAGTGTTTTTAAATAAGGTACAGTTATTCATTATCTTGATTGCCTTATTACGGTTCATTTAGGTTCTTTTGTTTGTGGTAATAGGTTTAGGGTAGTAATTACTAAAGTGTTTATGTACGGTAATCATTGTTCCGTTAATTTTTCAAAAGTACCGATAACCGAGTACCGACAAAGTAGGTAAGGAGATAAGTAAAAGCTATTGCGAAGAATAGCTATTGCTATTTGCTACTTTAGTGTTATGCCACGTGTTTAAAAAAAAACCTAACGGTTTTCTACTAACAATATTATTAAATACCTACCTAAAGAAAGCGATCCTTTAAATTTTTAACACTTTTTTTTTTATACAAATGGGTAGATTCTAGGTAATTAATCTATGGGTAAAGGTAACAAAATTAAAAGTTAAACTTTTAATTTTGTTACCTTTACCCATAGATTAATTACCTTTACCTAAATGGGTTGGCACTTGGCAATTCTCTACCTAACTATGTATAAGTAGTTCATTTTGGTAAATATGTAAAAGCAAATGCATGAAAAATTCATAGTAGTAGGATACAACCTATCCCTGTACCAAATTTCATCAAAATCAAAATTGAACAGATGGGCCATGAAAGCGTAGCAGACAGCTAGACAGACACACTTTCGCATTTATAATATTAGTATGGATGTAATTATTATATTACATACATATAAGAAACTTATAAGTATGCAATAACTATTTTACTTTTTAAATCTAGTAACTATACATTTTAGGCATACCTAGTTGGTAAGTAAGCTCATGTTTTTATAATATCTCTAAATAGGTAGATTCAAGTTAAACGGATTCGAACGGTTCTCAAGGATTATGAATAAATTGCCTTTAATAAAGATCGCACACTAATTATAAGCTGGGCACATCCAAAAACTATAAAAAAGCTAAATCGCAAGACGGTAACTCCTTCAAAGATATTCAATCCCTCAAACCCTCCCAGGGAAAGACGCGCATGCCGTAAGTTGATCCCATGGGCCACGACCACACGTGGCTATGAATGGCTGGGATGAGACGGGAAGGGAAGCGGGGAGGAGCGGGGGGTAAAGGCTTTTTTCAGGCAGTACCATACGAACCTCCGTCGGTGACGCGTGTGTCGTTGAGTGTAGCAAAACATTGGAAATTCATCGCGATCGTATTTCTCAAGGTTAGCTCATTCATATTTTTACAAATTAATATACACCAATTCGTTTGCATTTTGAATGAACTGGATCAGTGAATATATTTAGAGTTTTTTCACTTTTGCGTTAAGTAGCTATTATAACTTTTGTAGCAGTAAATTGAAATAGTGTGTCTAGACTCTAAATGAATAATTAAATTGAGTTCCTAAAAATAGAACTAAGTACGAAATATTCGGCTCAAAAATTTTAGATCTTGTTTTTACAAAAGTTTTTAATAAATTGTTGTGTTTGTCAGGTTAACAAAATGTCGGAGCCGGCGCCTCTGTCAAAGACGGCAAAGTATAAGAAGATAACTAAACCGCTGCTTGAAAGGAAACGGCGCGCGCGCATCAATCGATGCCTGGACGAGCTGAAGGATTTAATGGTTGGCGCTTTAGAGGTAAGATCCTTGTAACCTACTTTATTATTATAAATGCGAAAGTGTGTCTGTCTGTCTGTCTGTCTGCTACGCTTTCACGGCCCATCTGTTCAACCGATTTTGATGAAATTTGGTACAGGGATAGGTTGCATCCCGGGAAAGGACATAGGCTACTTTTTATCCCGGAAAATTCAAGAGTTCCCGCTGGAATCGAAAAAACTTGGTCCACGCGGACGAAGTCGCGGGAATCATCTAGTTAATTATAAATGTATTTGTTACTTAGTATACTTTCCTACTTTTGTTCTTGGCTAGTCTAAGTAGAGCTCAGATTTAGAAACTATGAACTGATTACCTATTCACGAAGGAAAAGAAAATATAACATATTGTTTCAAAGCCGAAAAACCCAGAGAGAGAGATTTATCTCAGAAATCAGAATTACTGTGTGAGATCTAAAATAAATATATAAGTATAAAACCAGATATAATTTTTTTGCATAATGTATTATATTCATTCTGTTTGTTTCAAGGATTTTTATATTTTCATATTAATATGATTTTCATTATTTTTAAGTCACTGGTGCGCGTTGAATTCTTTTCAAGCCTACATCAGAACCGTCCTAAGCGGAACAAAATGGCAAATTGAACAATAGTGTAAAACTCCTCGTCACCTTTACCTGTGATCCTTTGGCTGTATAATGACTAGATAAGCTAAATTCCTTGCAAAATAAATCTATCACAACGCAATGTACCGACCTACCGTTTCAAAAATTTGTTATAGGTAGGTACTTATTATATAGGTAATATTATAACATAATGTATAAAATATGATCTACCCGATGGATCTACCGATACACCTTTTCCACTCATTTTGTGATGATGAAAATTGGTATAGGGATAGGTTGTAGGTATCCTGGGGAAAGGCATCTAAGGCTACTTTTTATCCCGCAAAATTAACGAGTTCCCGCGGAAATAAACAATAAATAATCATCTAGTAATTCATTAAGTCCTGCTACCCATTAGTAAAGTCGGGCGTAATTTATTTATACTCGCTTATTAAAAAAAACACTTATTCCAGTCATCAAAGTGTAATCCATCTTCCATTCACACGCCATATATATTTACCAAGGCCCGTCGACCGGTTGTCCTTTTGTTTATCCGAGAGCTTATTACTTCGAGACCGTAGCAAACTGGTATACTAAATTAAATGCCCGTTAATAAACAGGACTACAGTTATATTAATGTGGTGGTCAACTCCCGTAATATGAGAAACGAGAAATGCACCTGCCCATTTTGTTCATCTATTTTATTTTTGTCCACAGATCGATGACGACAACCTGAGCAAGTTGGAAAAGGCAGATATCCTTGAGCTAACTGTTAATCACCTTACAAAGTTGCACCGGCCTAAAGATCCCGTTCTAGAAGCGAAGAAGTTTCAAGCGGGGTTCGGGCAATGCGCTGCCGAAGCATGCAGGTTTATAATGGCTGTACCAGACTTAGACTCAAAAGTTAGCCAAAATTTGGTAGGACATTTATCCCGACTGATCACATCGCAACCTTTGAGTATTCAAGTACCAGATCGACCTACGTTTTCGCCGCCCGTTTCACCATCTTCAGTTGTTTCGGATCGACATCATTACTATAGTGACCATGACAGATCGTCCTCGGATGCCGAAGACTCAGTTTACTCAGCCGATAGTGCTTCTAAACAGTGGTCGTTCCAGCGACCGAATAATAAACAAAGTCTTCCAATGGCTGGTTTACTAACAACAGTTGACAAACTGGTTCCACATCACACGGAAAACGGCTCAATGATTGGCCATCGGAATGGGGCCTACTTCAACAAAGTTCCAGCTGAAGCCAAAGACATCATATTACAGAAAATTAGACAACACATAATGGACAAACGTGGTCATGAACATATTGAAAACATCGACGTTAACGCTAACCCTGAAGTCCATCCAGAACAACGTTACATTCATGATGAAATATACAGGGATGACGCTGCGTATTATCCTCCTCAGAATTATCCCAGCAGCAACGACACGTTAGATCTCCGAAAAGTTCGCTCACCCGCAAAATCAATCAATGTACCGCATTCACCAAAAGAGCAAGCCGCATACAAAATTGCCAAAGAAGTAGAATCATCTTCTGTTGAAAGAAAATTGCCAAATATTCCAGAGCCGTGCGAATTGCCAATGGATTACAACAACTTGCCGCCTAAAAAGAAAAGGAAATTAATTGAGTACCAGGAATATAAAAAACAAGAGGAGGCAAGACGGCAGCTCGACGCTTTTTATGCTGGGAAAAAAGATCATCTTGTCGAGGGACCACCGGCAGACCATGATATAGACGCGAACAAGTGGCGCCCTTGGTAATAGCGACTAGTTTTTATCATACTTGTACTGTCACGACAATAATTTGAGAAACAAACTCATCATACCACTTGAAGACTGAAGTCCATATTTAGTAATATTATTATCTATTGATGGAACATAATTTATCTAAGTCTATAATTCTATATGATGATATAACATAAATATTTATTGTAGCTCCAACTGCTTTAAACAAGTTAAACTTATTCTAGACGCGTGAATTGTTTCAAAATTACAGTGCTTGTTTACATTATATTTTATTATTGATAATGTTACTATATGTTGGAGCAGTGATTAAAAAAAATATTTTTGTAATTTAAGTTAAAGGATCAAAACATAAAGTTTGTTAATTAAGTACCCTATTTGGAACTTGTAAAACAATGCAATGGACGGCATTTAAGATTTCACTTTTACATTGTGATATTAATTCTTCCATGACAAAGCTTTAATTCGTTATAAATTGTTATACTTATAAATTAGTTGTTAATTCACCTAAGTGTCTTATTTAAGAATAATTTAGATATACTTAGAAATTTAGATATACCTTCTTCTACTTAGTTAAGATTTATCACATGATTACCTATGTGCCATGTATTTTGATCTCCATGTCTTCCCAACAGATTTGAAATCATTTTGTAATGGTTGAATTTATTCTGTTGAATGTTTATATTTTTGATTATTTTGAATTTAATTTCGATGATTTATTCATAATGTAATTATTATAATTTAAGTATATGATTGTGTTTGAAATAAATAATCTCTCATGTGCAAAGAAAATATTTCATTTTTGTTTTTTTTTTCCTACGTGTGTAAGTATGTATAGAGTATCCGCGTTATTATTTTATGACAGGGCAGTTCAATACTTATTTGGTGTTTATCTTTCACTAGACATACTACGTTACTTTTATTTGGTAATAGAAGCATACCTACCTGCCTTCAAAATCATGTTTCATATTATACATCCATACTATCCATAGGTACTTAATATTATAAATGCAAAAGTGTGTCTTGTATGTCTGTCTGTTTGTCTGCTACGCTTTCACGGCCCATCTGTTCAACCAATATTGATCAAATTTTGTATAGGGGTAATCTACCCCTATACAAAATTTGTTTGTATCCCGAGGAAGGACATAGGCTACTTTTAATCCCGGAAACTCAGAATATAGTTTGTTCTGTACCTATTCTGAGCCCGGAAAATGAAAGAGTTCCCGCGGGAATCAAAAAATAATCCACGCAGACGAAGTCGCGGGAATCATCTAGTTTATTATGTAACTAGATGATGCCCGCCACTTCATCCGCGTTGATTAAGTTTTTTTGCGAGAAGATTTAAATACCTATCTGTACTAAGATAGGTCATGAATATTAATAATATTATGTTATACATTATCAATACAAATGTATACATAATTATTACTACCTGCCCAGTAGGTATCTACTAATAATTATTATTACTTGCACGATCGAGAACTGTTTCATCGGATCAAGACTTTCATCTGACCAATCTAAAATCTATGCATTGTCGGAAGTAATTTTTATGCCGTTTACCTTTTTGATGAGAAACACATTCAGATGGCTACTATTAGCGACATCTATTAACACAATGATACAAACAAACTAAATATTTTTCAAACCATTTTGTACGGGTATAGACTGCAACCTCTTAGAATTTTTACATCAGATTTCGAACAGTGCCATCTGCATTAATTCGTAAGAACTACGTCAGCAAGTTGTTGTTGAGGGCGCCATCTATATTCCATGAAAAACACTACGTCATGGAACTTTTTTAAATAATTATGCTACTCAACATTAGATGGCGCTAAAAATAACTCATCGCCATTATTAATGAACTGAACGGAATTTAATATTACTTTGATATTATATTTAAATTAAAATAATATAATCATCATAAAAAAAAAAATTTTTTTAACGTAAAATTTAAAAAATTACTTATTTTTAACGTTTTAGGATACCAATCTATTCACTCATAGATGGCGTTATCCAATTTATGAATTACAAATCGTACAACGGTGGGGTCACGCACGCGGCACTGTTGTAGAACAGAAACAGATTACAGAACAACTTCATTCAATAACATGACGGTTTGTCGGATAGTCGGTTCATAACTTTTTACCGCTCGAAGCGACATGCAAAATGAACGCGCAAAACTTAACGAACTTATTCGAATTTTAAATTTATAAATCGATTTGACAGTTGATTATTTTTATCTGACGTTTCCTTTAGATGCACTTCTTGATGCTGAATTATTGTGTATTGTTGTGATATTTGAGTGTAAGTGGAGTGTTTATCATTATAATGTTATGGTGATTGGAAATGCTTGTTGGGGAGCAATCGCCGGCGCCCCGGGTGGTAGCCGGCTTGCGAAAACTTCGACCTGAATTGACGCCAGGACCTTTTCCAACTCCTGCAGATCCTAATCTTCGGATATCAGGTTAGTCAGAAGCTCGGACATCAAAACATAAATCAGCTGATTAATATCTTGAATGTTTTTCGTATTCGTTATTTACAAACTGTAAGAATGAATTTTGTTCAAGGAATTTATCAGCAACACAGAATATTATAATAATAATTATTGTAATAGTTTTCAGCACCAACTAACTAGTGTTTAGATTTAAATAAGTCCTACTTAATAATTTAAAGTACGTATCGTTGTTTTTTTCGTGAAGTGAGAATTAACCAATCGAGAATAATCTATTTTTATTATTTCAAGATTTTATAATTTGGAACGCTTAATTATTTAGGTAAAAACTCGTTTGATGTAGTAAGTACCTACTTATTATTTTAACAGGAACGAGGTTATTAATTTAATAACGTCTTGTGATAATTAGGTCAATTAGTGACCTATAGAGTTCATTGACCTTTTATTATACATTAGGCGTCGAAACAGTGACGAATTGCGTTTAGGTATGATTTACATAATACTGAGCACAATACGATTAACCCAAATGAATACAATAATTTACCCACTTACTTACATTTTTATTTGCATTCTAGTAACTGAAGCCTAGCTAGTTAGGTAGTTGTGGACTATGATAGTAACATTAATTATAGTAAGTAGGTCCACAACTTCTGCGGATACGCATCCCCGAACCGTTTATCGCAAAACAATTTTTAAACAAGGGTTGTAAGCTGTAACTAGGCAACTCACAATAACATAATAGGTACCTACCTAGGTAGGTAAACACTGAGCTAGAGTTAGCACTTTGTTATGGTAGGTAAGGTAGGTACCTACTTAAGTATTAATTTGTACCTAGTAGGTATACCTAAAAATAACAATAGTTACTTAATACACCGATCCTTGCTTGGGCAAGAAGGTAGGTACCTATCTAAATAGGGTAGGTGAAGTAGGTGCCTACCTAGGTATGCTACGATCATCTATTTAAGAATGGTGATCAAAAAACATCCCAAGATGTTAAAATATCCCATTGGCTTGCTTTCCGCCCTACTGCCGACAGATGTTTTATAGTTTATACAAAAGAGTGTGATCCATGCTGTAGATATTATGTACTCGTATTTGCATTAGGCGAAATCACATTCTCAATAAGCGGGGTCCAAAAACTAAGAAAAGTCCGACGCGTCGGTAATTTTAACCACCAAATGCAGATAGGTTAGTTACCTATCTTGATCATAGTCTCAGGTACCGTCTCGTTATGGCCTTCATGATGGACAAAATTGTGGCTTTGGAACATTTGGTACTTGGATGCTACGTATTTGGAATGTTGAATGACCTCAAAAATCCACAGGAGAGCTAAAGTGAGAAGATCTCTCGCAGAAGAGCTCAAAGGAATAGGAACCTGAAGTGACAGTGGCAGGTTATGTCATACGTTAACCAAATTGGTAGATTCCTTTGACGATTCAATAAAACATAATATAGAAGTTAATTTGAATAAAAAGCTTTTAAATTTGGCAGTCGCAGAACCAATAGTATCTGGAATAATGTTGTTCGATACCGCTCACGGTCTTACCTCAAGCGCAGTGTGAAAAAGCCTCAAGCTCGATAGACCACCGAGTCCGACCTTGAAAGACCTACAACACTGTATGTATTGCGTTTTCAAGTGTTATATTGTTACCACTCTTTTGTATAGCTGCTAAAAAAGGTCATAATAATTGTCATGAACAAAGACGCTTCGTATTTAAAATGTGGGAACTAACGAAGATGTTTAGGAATAGTAGACTCAATCTAGAAGGCACTAAAGCACAAAAAAAATACACTAACGTGTTACCAAAAGCGAAATAATTAAGTACTTACGACCGCCGTAACTATAGAGAAAAGTTAAAATTTTCAGGCATCTCCCTGTACGAGTTCCCAAGGTTTGCTCATGTAGCGCAAACTATACCCATACAAAAATAAAGGAAAAAGAGAACCTTGAACACAGAGGATACATGTAGGAGCAGACCCAAAATAATTACTACTCTCTGAAGAAGATAGCACAAAATCGGAAGACTTTACAAATGCTTATCTATACTGGCAGCCTAACTTAAATTTGACTTGATACTTGATGATAACCTCAAGAATGCGGCAGGATGGATGAGAAAAAGAAAAACGAACCGTGGTTCTTGTGCGCTCTTGAAAAGACCTAGGTACCTATGTTGCGCTGTGAATACACGCGAGAGGAATTTTCATAAAATTCGGGATCCCAATAGTAGTTACCCATTAATTAAGTAGCTTGAATATCATCTGCCATGGGAACAACTAGCTATTTGCTATGATAAGTACCCAATTACCATGCATAAACATCATAATAGGTACATGTCGATCAGGCAAACTGACAAAATTAGACGAATTCATTGAGTCATTCAAATCTGTATAGTTAGTATTATCAGAGTTGTTTACACTATTATCTGTAACAGCTGCTCTCTGAGGCGCCCTTTAACATTCTTGGTCTAGTTTGAGTTTGTCCACTCCTTGATAAACTAACAGCAGTGATATAGTAGGACACTTTAAGTTAAATGAAGTTACTAATGATACTTAGTTACTTCATATCATGCCTAGACCTTTCATCGGCCTTTCTTTTTAAATCTTTCTGCTGTAATCTGAAATCTGCGCAAGAAAGATCTATTGGTAAGCAGTAAGCACTATAATACCTTCGAAGTTTTGGTCAAGACTCAACTTTCGAAAGGGAAAAATAATATCATCGATCGAGCGAAGAACCTACGCCTAGACTCTGGCTTTTAAATAGGTATACTGAAGTCTAAGTCATTATCCAGAAGTCGATACGCTAGGCTAGGCGTAAAAATTATCGACTATCTGCGACAAATGCTCAAGTGACCCGGTCAATGAGGTAGAAAAGACGAGTCAGAAAAGCATCACAACAAAGAGCCCACTTGTCCACATGTTCGAAACTTTTGACGCACTAAATAAAAGATTATAGAAGTAAGTAATAAATTTATGTACCTACATACTTACGGAGACCATTGTTCAAACTACGATCTTCAGTAATGAGGGGAAATCACGCAACGCGGAGGAAAATGTCCTAAATGTCTTGGAACCGAAAGTGTGTGAAACATCGCTGTGATAGAGAGAAGACCAGAGCATGTAGACGGGGGGCCAATAGGCAAAAGAACATGATGAAAATAAAGGGTTAACTAGTTGGAGAAACCCCCTGGATTACCAAGTTTCCAAAATTCCAAAATTTAGAGGAATTGCGAATTGAAACAATTTGGTGCATGTAAAGTAGTTACTAGACACTAGTTAGTCAAATTTGAGCAGTTCCGTAGACACCCGACATTCCGAACCAAGTTAGACTAACTAAGTAATGCTAAAAACTAACCACTAGGACCTCGGATTTACATAAATGTCGAATAAAATAAGTAAAATTGCTTAAACAGGGAAATCCTGTGAACGGCCTTCCTACATTTATCAACTTTACAGAACACAAGGTCCAATGTCAAATTATACATTTTTATTGTTTTGACATGAGGTATCTGTTTTTATTGAAATTATTAAGTAGGTAGGAACATACTCATCGTTGCACTTGTCGGTTTATGCTAATTTCGAATGTCTTTAAGCGTGACCTTAATAACTTTGAACACAGGGATATTGTGAACGAATCAAAAAAGCAATTCTTTATCAAATGTCAAAACGCGGACTTGGTATGGGAGCTTCTATGACATAGTGATTATGACGTGACTATTAAGTAATTTAAAGTAATATTGTAATGTATCGACGTATTTTTAAATTGGATTGCCATCTATAAATATGTATAATGCAGTGGGGGGTGCACGGGTTATGGAATTCCCCTTCCACCTACTGGTGGGAGAAGCCAGTATGTCGCAACCCACAATTTTGCCTACTTATTGAATCGCAGTGTTTTAAGGCCATCATAGACTGATTTTAGTCTTAGGCCTATTTGCACAAGACCTTTCAATGTGTTTATTTTAAGGTTAAATTTTCCACACTCTTTTACTATTTTCGTTTCATGTCAACCCCGGAATAAACTTATCAAAAAGTGTGAGCATCAAAAGTTTTTAATAAACCACTAAGTTTAGGCCGTGTTGTGCAAGGCATGTATAACTACTATATATACCTCCTAACTCCTTACATAACAGTCGGCTGTATAATGATTTGTTTACAAACTGTTTAGCGGTTTTTACGTAGGCATAATATAATCGATTTGTTTGCGTTTATTATTAGTAAGTCTAGACGATCTGCTAAATAATCTCTTTTGAATTGCGTTTAATATAAATTAACTTAATTAATAGGTATAACTACTTAGCACCTTCCATAATCTTGACAGCATCGATCGTTTGACAGTCTTAAAAGACTATATTATATTATTGTTGTAACGCTAATTTAAGTCCACCACCACCACTGTAACCCAATAATGTCTCACTGCTGGGCACAGGTCTCCACTCTCATATTATGAGACAGGGAATTAGAGCATAGACCCACCACGCTGCTCCAATGCGGGTTGGCGGGCTTTAATGACTATTATCATGTTAGTGATAATAACCGGGACCGAGCGTGCTCTCCGAGGCACGGGGGTGAAACACCGCAAACTTCCTCACTCCGAGCTAGTATTTATTGAGAATTTCTAGTAAGAAAACCCAACACTTAATTATGGCCCGACCCGGGAATCGAAAATATTTTACTCGGACTCGTATTTTAAGTACTTAGTCATAAAGACATGCAATTATCACTCCTCCAAAATAAGGACCGTTGCTTACAACAATCAACTGATGTGTGTTTGTTTTGTCATCAGGTGTCCTTCGCCAGTATTACAATGACGATGACGAGTCGTGGGCATGGGTGCACGCCGCCGTCCGCGGGGGATGTCTGCTCGCGTGTCGGGACGGCACCCTGCCCAGGCGGTCCGCGGCTAGGCTGCCCTTGCGACACCTGCACCTGCGAGCTGCGGCCAAGTTGCCCAACGCGTTCCAGCTGTCGCGACTGCGGGACGACGCCTCGGTTGCCACGTTCCAGGTAAATTGAGGCATCTTTTAAGTACTAGTGATAAAGTGCCCTTCTACAAGGCAGCCCAGCTAAGCCAAGTTTCTCAACGAGTTCTGGTTCATAAAGGCAGTTCTAAAACTTCAAACGACAAGTGCAAATGATCTTCAAAACTATGCATAATAGGCATGATGACTGATTTTGATAAATGGTCAGATTATGTTCGGAAGTATCTACTATTTCGAAAAAAATATCTTATTTCAGCAGAAAAATAAGGTTTGGTAGATAAAATTGGCATTTGAAATTAAAATTTCAAAATTCACGCCAAAACGCTCGGCGGTGTCATGGCGTCGTTTGTGACGTCACTATTATTTTTACCAATGTACTCTGTGCAGTGTGTAGTAAACAATAGTGTGATTGTCAAAACTCGAAAACAAACAATTGTGACGTCATTCGCTTCTTGGTGTTTCATCAAATATTGCGGATTGCTGTATTTTATAGTTTTATTTTATCAAAATAAATAGCAATCTCACTCGAAAAAGAAAAATAAATAGGTTTTTTATTATCCATGAATCCTAATTCACTAGATAAATTCATAATTTCATTGATTCTTGGTTACTGTCATCATGCCTATTACCGGATAAACTCACGTGTTTTGTCGGAAAATGCCCGACTAGTTTCAAACCCGTTCGGGGCCCTTATTCATGAGCCTGTTCGCGCGACGCGGTCGCTGACTGACTGGACAGTTGGTGGTTGGTATGGTAATCGTGAGTTTATCCGGTAATTATGTATTGTTAAAGTGAATATCACTCACGATAGTTTAAACGTTAAAATAGATCTTCAAAACTTTGGTCATTAGCAAAAAGGATCTCTAAGAATTGTTTCTTATTGAAGTAGCGATTTGCGCCATGTTAAGGAAACTTGTGCGAAGTAAAAATAGACATAGAAAAGCACATGCCACATGTCACGTTTGAGGACATCGCGTGTGTTGTGAGTAATTTTAAGTACCCACTGTATGTACAATAAACATAATAATATATGAACGTGCTTTATTTTTATTTTTAAAATGTTAAAGTTTGATCCCAATCTTAAAGCGCCTCTCTCTCTCTCTGCGTCGAATTCCTCATTACCGAGGGTCGTGACCCCTTTCTATTCATAAATTATAATAATGCGGTAAGTTCCCATATCATTATTACCTATACAATCTTACAAACAAATGTTGACTGCTTATTTCTTTTTGTGGTGTCAGAGAGATAATAAAAAAAACTTAAAGAATATTAATATAACAGAAATAAAATGGTTACTTTTTATTCCATCCTGCGTTGCGTGATCCTGACCATAACCCGTCATGTATGTTTTTATCGTCATCATAGAATGACTACATTGTATCATTGCTAATTGACTTCTTGTTATGACTTACGTTCAAGTTTTTTCCTACACCTGCGCAACTTATCAATATATGGCACTTCTTAGGTGATATTCGTTGTATTGCTTGGTATACTGTTTGATACCTAACAAGTTGGTTGTCTGAATTATCCAGGAGATAACTTTTGGAGTTTACCTCCTCTAGAATCGATTTGCATATATTATAAGCCCGGGGTATGAAAATTTATGGGGAGTAAAATATAAAAAAACCGTTACGTTATTGACATTATGTTTCCATGGTAACACTTGTTTATGTTTCCATGACTATATTGTAATGTATTTTTAATAAAAAGTAGTGTAGGTATGTCACTCTCCAGGCCCTCAACTATGTAAACAATCAAGTCAATCCGTTACTCGCAACAGCGGACAAACCAACAAACAAACACACTTTTGAATTTATAATATTAGTAAGAAGTAAGATTAGTAGGATTGTGCATAACCGAATTAACATCTTAAAATTTTCAGAATATAATATTAAATGTACAGAAATCTTCCAGTTACAGTTTTATTATAAGTATAGATAGTTACGTCCTTGCTAGTTTAACAATTACATATGTTATGTTTTTAAGTCGCTCATACCTTGTTACCAAATGATTTCTTCATCAAACTTAACATTTTACCACGAAGGTTTGGAATACCGGTTTTGAAACTATATGATTAAATATCAATTAAGTAAAGTAACAAGTTTACCTGGCTGCTCGTTTTTCTTATTCATAATTTCGATATAATAACTGGTAGAAAAACTTGTTTCTATCTAGCACCAACAAACACATCAGTAAGTAGTAGCATAATATTTTTTGCGTGTACAAGTTATTATTAACTATTCTTGCATATCATGAAGAGGATAGGGAAAACATAGGGAGGACACTTTATCTATCTAGCTTTTGCCCGCGACTTCCTCTGCGTAGACTAACCAAATTTCAAACCCCTATTTTACGTCCTTGGGGGTTGAATTTTCAAAAACCCTTTCTTAGCGGATGTCTACGTCATAATCTGTAAATAAATCTGTATGCCTTCAGCCCGATTCGTACAGTGGTTTGAGTTGTGCGGTAATTGATCAGTCAGTCAGGCACCTTTACTTTTTATATATTTACTAGCTGATGCCCGCGACTTCGTCCGCGTGGTTTAAGTTTTTATGATTCCCGTGGGAACTCCTTAATTTTCTGCGATAAAAAGTAGCCTATGTCACTCTAGTCCTCAACTATTCCCATGCAAAATCAAGTCGATCCGTCGCTCTATTGCGATTTGCGACGTGATTGAAGGACAAACCAATAAACCAACAAACAAATACGCTTTCGCATTTATAATATTTAGTATGCTTTGTAAATCCTCGTCAAAAGTTACCATATTTATGTTATTTACGCAATTCCAAAGCCATTTATAGTTTACCTGACACAAGAATCCACCGCAAACCAGCACCGCCCTTGGAAACACGTTTAATATTGCAATTATTTGATATCATAAATATTACAGCACACGTGTGCTAATTACTTGTGACTTAGCAAGTGAGCATGTAGGTACATTACGAATCGAATCGAAAAAAAACTAGGCATTTTCAGCTTATTATGACTATCCGTTTAAATGATTTAATGGCTATTTTCTTCTCATGAACGGTACGATGATAAGTACGGAAAATTTTCAACTAATTTTGTATTTTCGTTCCACGCTGAGATTCGAATGCTCGTACAGCCTTGATTTTTTATTTATTAGTATTTTTGGTACTTAATTATAGTGAAACTCAATATTCCATTTGATCGGTAGATTAATTAATTCATTACCTGCATGTAGTTCTTATGTTCCGAATACGATTTTAATCGAATCCATTATAAACTGCCTTTTCCGACTCCGACAATGATAAATTCACCGCTGTGTCATCTCTAATGGTAGTCATTCGTTGGCTATAGTTTATCTTCCGATTTACCATAATTATACAGCTATGGCACTTGGCAGTAACGTAGATGTTAATTATTATTAACATGCTCATAGTTTCATACCCATTAAATTGTAATTCAATTAGTCATAACAAGAAACAGAGTATATAACTCATTTGAATTACTCCTGATTTGCGCAGTGTGATTTATTTAAAAACTAATGCTAATGCCCGCGACTTCGTCCGCGTGGATTGAGGATTTTTTGATTCCCGCGGGAACTCTTTAATTTTCCAGGATAAAAAGTAGCTTATGTGTTATTCCAGAATATAAACCTGTGCTATCTCTATGATTTCATCGTTTCATTTTCTGGGATAAAAAGTAGCCTATGTGTTACCTAATTCCAGACTATAATCTATCTCTGTGCCAAATTTCATCAAGATCCGTTCAGCCGTTGTGGCGTGATTGTGTAACAAACATCCATCCATCCATCCATCCATCCATCCATCCATCCATCCATCCATCCATCCATCCATCCATCCATCATTAGTACAGATGATCATTTTATTGTAGAAAATCTATCTTTCTCTCTACAAGAAAACTTTGGAACTTTAATAACTCGCTGCATATTTTATTCTGCTTCCGCTCAGCTCTGTCTACCGAAAATGCAGCCTAAACTCCTTGTAAAAGGATGTCTGGATGTAGAAAAGACGCTTACTAAAGCCAACGAACTCAGCATAAAGGGCTTTTAAGCAGTCTAAGCGTGGATGAAATGTGAGCATAAAATACCCCTGAAAGTAACAGGAGCTCCCTCATTTGGGATGGAGGAATATGAGCTTTCTTGGTATTGTGTACCGACAACCAACAAACACATACAACTGAGTCAGAACCCTTTTCATTGCCACAACATTGTATGTCCATTTTGTCTTGCCACTCTTTTATATTATCTACATTATATTTACTAGACGATACCCGTGACGTCATCCGCATGGATTTAGGTTTTTGAAAAGTCCCGTGGGAACCTTCAGGATAAATACATTCCTAGCCAGGTCATGGGCACTGAACAGGTACTTTCCTATACTTCGAGAGCTTATTCTGGTAAAAAACTCACAGAAATAGGTACACTAATCAATGAGCGTATCTGGCGACTTGGTAATATTTACCTCAAACAGTATACGTACGTACCTACGTATTGCGTGACATTCAAAAAGTCACGTTTACTAACAATACCTCGCCAATAATTTATGTAAGTATTGTCAACAAACAATACCCTCGGCATGTGAGTGAAGAGCATAATATTGGCAAACTGAAGATAATTCGTTACGCACGCCTCGGTATTATCGCTACATATTGGTTAACAATCTACTAATAGAAATGATACTATCAAGTATCAACTCGTGATCTTACAAAAATGGCCTCTTAAAAATATTTGTCTACTCCAGCATCGAAAAGTTCCAATTTCGAATTTGACAACTATATCGAATTGAACCCTCTTTCGTGTTTGCTTCTCGTAACGATACAGTTCGTTGTATGGGAGCTGTATCGTTATGAGTCGTAGCTGTATCGATATGGTTATCTTCATAAATAGGATACCTATAGTTTAGCGGCTCTGGGTTCTGGCACTTTTGGTTTTTATTAATTTATAAAGTAAAAAATTATAAAGACGTCCTTGTCGTAGATAAAATCTTGTATGCAACTGTACGTAATTAGTCATTTTAATTCTCGTACTATCCTATTTTGATACTCAGCAAGCCTCGTATCAAAAAACAGCACTCGAATTAAAATTACCCTCATTACGGTACAGTTGCTTAAATAGCTATACTAGGTATAATGAATTGTAACGATATTACTAGCATTCATCCTGTCATGCATCGTCATTTGCATTGCGACTCTCGCGCAACTTATTGTACCTACTTGATGGTGACGTACCAGTAACCTCAACGCAAATGCCAACAGCAACTGTACATTTCAATCCAATCAGATGAACGAAGCCCAAATGCATAGATAACGAACGAACACACAAACATTATTGAATAAATAATTTAAAGCTACATACTAGCTAGGTATCTACCTACTCGTAAAGTAATGTCTTACACAATAGGATAGCAACGTCTTGCAAGACGCTGGAAGCCCCTTCAAAACTCACCTTTCTCACGACTCGGTCGATTTAATAGACCTCAGTAAAGCGCAACACCCGTAAATCATGGCTCCTTTGTATTCCGCAATCTTTGGATGGTACTATTTAACATAAGAAGGGCTAGAGAGCGAAGGTGTTGACACGTAAAGAAACACGTTATGACGAGAGGAAGTCCTTGTCCCTCTACATAATGGTACAAATAGTCCAAAGTAGTTCTTGAAATTCATCCGAATTACGAAGCAACCCTTTGGAAATATTAATCTATGAAACTATTATACTTTTACCTTGTAATTTCGGTGCCATTCACAGCGGCTTAACGATTAAGCTATAAATCTAGCGTCGCTTTTATTGCTGGTAATAATTTCATTTTTCTTTGTTGCAGGCTTGCAATGCGACGGAATACGCCCGGTGGGTACGAGCACTATGCGTTGAAATACTTGGACAGACACCGTTACCACAAGTTAGATTTTTGGATGTGTTACCGGCTGCGGACACGGCTTCTAAGGTACCAAAGAAAGAATCTCTTCAGGAGACGCCTGCCTGCCCTCCTAGACCACCACCGAGAGCGCGAAGAAGGCTGTTGCCAGCCACAGAGACCCAGTTACCGCGGCGAGACCATTCACCTGCCGCAACGGACGAGGGCATCGTCGTAGAAGACGACGATTATGATTCATCGTCCGACCGCAGTCTCGACCTATCCCTTTCTCTCGACGCTCTGAAGACCATTGACGTGGTCGATGCGCCAGTAAGGAAAGCTGAGGTCATCAAATGCGATAACTGCAGCAAATTAAATGCAAGTCCGCCGCAGCATCACACATTACCGCGTGCGAGGTCAAACGAAAATGTAATCGGTCGCCACCGGTATCTAAAAAGATGGGAGGGTCCAACGGGCAGAGCGGAAAGAGGTAGATTTACAATGGAAGCTGCGAGGAGAAAGGCAGCTTCTCTGGAGAATCGGGCAAGGTCTTGTTCGCCGAATTCGCACGAAGTTGTTTCACAGTACGTTCCCGTACGAGAGAGGCGTGCTTTGTTTGAATCTTTGTCGCAAAGTGGGGGTAGTTTGGCACGAAGTAGCGAGCAGTTGGCTCGCTCGGTGCCTGTGATGGAAACGACGCCTCGTCGAGCAGCATCGCTGCATGATCTTCAGGCGCCTCCGACTAGGTCAGTGAGTGACCTGAGGCAATTTTTCGAGGCGGTGGCGCGCGGCGCGGGACCGTGCTCCTCGAATCTCCAGCGCCAATGTAGCGCGCCTCTGAACCCTGTGCCGCGCGCCTTTGCCTCACTCACCTGTGCCTGACCGCACTCTTTGTACATAATATTGTAAATAGGACTCACGGCGTTGACCGCCGATCGTCACACCTAAGTCGTTCGTTTTAAGACTGTTAAAAGTATTGATATAAATTACCTAATATAAATGCATTAACTATTACGGTATGTGTTTCTTTGAGACCCTTCATGCGACGTTTAATAGTTATTGTTTCTATAACGGACAATGACCGAATACAACGGTTAATTTTAATAGAAACTAATTCATTTTTATTGCGCGCTGCACCCGTCACGCTTTGTTTGCAAGTGAAATACTGATGTTCTTAATAGTGTTGTGACAATAATAGCCTCTTGAAATGTCACTCACTGTGCTTCAAAGGTCGAGTCACGGCCCGAGTCCTTCACACGATCTTACATTGTGTTGTAAATGTTCTATTGCAAAACCTAGACAGTGCCACGCGATTGTTAGTAGTTTTTTGGCCTTATTATGAGAATATAATCGCTATAAGTCTTGAGACAATAAAAAACGCGACTTTCTGGTCGCCCACCTGATAGATACCTCATAAGGAGAGATATCTCTGCAGGCGCCGTCATTCTAGAGTCCTTGATCTGAATCACGTGACCTTTTAGAACTTAATACGGATATGCCTGAACTTATTATAAAATTTTAAGTATTGTGACACTAAAAATCTGTACCTACCTAGTACCTACCTATTTTTAAGAATTAGCTCCACCGTTTGATATAAGCTAATGATACAAGTCTTATCTCAACCGAACATAGATCCCGGCAGAAAGAGACGAATTCAGATATTTATGTTTTGAGCTAAGGAGTTTCTTATGAGCTTAAGGTGAGTAGATAAAGGAGCAGTTCCATGGTAATATTTTTTATTACAAGATAGGCTTGCGCTTGACGACAATCATGCTTATGGAAAGCAAATTATTATGAGGTCTAGGTTGGAGCGCTTGCTTAAGAAATTGCCTTGAAACATGGCAGGAATCACGGACGTCAGAAAGCCATCCCAAAACTTAGCGGTTCGTATCAGAAATTTGGAACAAAAACGTTTGTTACCACTTGATTGCACATCGACCACTTAAGGATGCCAATGATCACGGTTTCTCGAAGTTCCGTGGTAAAATAGTGAAGGAAGAACGAAGTTGTGAAGTAGCTGAGCAGTTGAGCACACTCTCCAATCTATATCCGATAGAATACCGACAGCGACATTGAGACGGTGCTGCAAGCTGAGCAGTTTCGCCTGATTATATTATGACACAGACTAATATAATTAATACATTACAGTAGGTATAGTCCGACAAACTTATCTGAGCCGGTGACAGCGTCACTAGTATCCATGAAAAATTAAACAAAAACTAAACAGGCGTAAAAATTTGTTTTAATTTTGGCCACCTGGTCACACGTTTGTGGGACTGTAATGATGAGTGTAAAGATCGTCGATAATTAATTCTACGGGCGCGGTGCGGCTATCTATCGATTTGAATGCATCGACAGTAATTGGCGGAGCCCTCCCAGAGCTGCCAGCAGTGTTCCATGGCAGAACGAACTTGAGCCTAGTGAAGTGTGAGATGAGGAAAACGACTCACGAAATATTATACTACTCTCAATTCTAATAAATATAGAATTCTCGCTAATGTATTCGACAATAATAACTTTGGCGCCAGGGCAGGACGTTCGTCATTTTTGCTATAAAAGGCATGATCTACTAAAATGAATCAGGACGACCATTTTAGTCGGTACAGTCATGACATATACATGCGGTCACTCATCAGTCGACTAAATCCATGGGTTATCACCATATCATCACGGTAATGACGCGACCTCTAGCGCTTATCATTCGGAAGCATTATGCTTTAATCTTATCTCGCGTTTCTAGGATTCCCACAAAGCCAAAGGAACAGCATATCAAGTTGCTTTGTAATTTTTCATTGCCGGAAGTAAAACTGCCTAATTAAATGCACATATCTATTAAATTGTATGATCCTTTCGAACAAAATCGCAAAAATATCTATTATATTAGTAGGCATTGTTTTCCTGCAAAAAGTATAAACTTTTTAATTACGTAGTCTAACAAAATATGTTATATGTACTCCTAACTTCGTACGTTGAACCTTGATAGAAAAGTCAGTAAAAATCAGAGCTCAGAATCTATGGTACTAAGTATCTACCACACGGGCTAAAGATGGCGGCCTGAAACAGCTTTTCTGTTTGGCGGCCATTCTCAGCGAAAAAGTGTTTAAATGACGACTTCCAAACATTTGTTTTGTGCACAGACATAATAAAGAAAGTTTTGTGTGGCGAGTTGGTGACCATTATTGTGCGTTGATTCAAAAAAGTTTTTCTAAAAAATCAGTGCTTACATTATATAGAATCCGAGGCAAACCGAATATTGTGCCATCTATATGATCGCTAAAGTATTGTCATTTGTTGCTAAACAAATTAACATACCCATCGCTGATTCTAAACACGACAAGTTCAGATGTTAAATTGAAGCAATTAGGTCCTTAATTGAGACAAAGTAGGTACGACTACTGGGAGTTGGGACCAACCTACAAGACTATTTACGTAAACTAATTGATGTGTACTAACTGTGAAAGGTTCTAGTAACTAGGTAATTAGTCGACAGAGACTTAGACGAGACATCCATACATAAATACGCAAGAGTACCTACCTATATAGCTATGTGTTACAATTTCACGACCTACTGTACGAAAATTTTAATGAATTTTTGTACAAAGATTGCATTCCAGAGATGGACGGTGATAACTCTATTTATATTATTTAAAGCCGCACATGATACCCTTTTCATGCATATTATAATATCAAAGGAAGCCGCACACACCATCGCGAAAAGATAGAACGTACCGAAGCTCTATCCGGTCCAAGTGCGTTGGAGCTGTTACTATCTCATAGATCAAATTAATGACAAAACTGATATACATAAAGGCCTTTTTTCTTCATTTTTCTTAGATAAATTTAAAAACAACCTGGGTTCCTCATCTTAAAAAGACAAAAAAATCATCAAGTTTATTCCTCTCTTACTAATGCAACCATTAACATTGAACTAAATTAATACCATCCCTTTCTAACGTCACAAAGATTTAATACCACCAAATTAGCAGCAGGAATGCAGCCGTGTCGAATGTTGGATGCAACCGCACAATCCCGTAATTCAATCAACAAAAAACCCTCGGACAAAGGGTGGAAAATATCACAAAAGGTGCTAAGGGATGACGTGACACAGGTAGCTTATAAAATAGATTCGGCTTGTGTTGGTGTCGGGTTTTTATAGAAACCCGAAGTCTCGGAAAACATGTCTGGCGCAGTGCAGTGGTGGTAATACTTTTAAGGATGTCCTAGTTTGTAAAGGGTCTCCAAAGCTGTGTATCTTTCACCGTAAGATTGCACAAACCGTTAGATTGTAATCTAATAATAACTAGCGAAATTGTAAACTGTCGACACATTACAATTTAACGCATTATTTTTCGGTACATTGTAATCTGTTACTCGTAGGTATATTAACCCGATAAAACCTACCTGATTATTTGTATCGAACCCCAACCTAACCTACAAGAAAGAGACAAGAAAACGTAATTACAATGAATATTTCAAAAATTGACACTCAGAACATTGAACGGTTCACAATCTGTCGACAGTTTATAATTTCGCTACATAAATTACAATCTAACGGTTTTTGCAATCTTACGGTGACATATCCATTAAAAGCTGGCATATAATATGTAAAAAAATCGATCGACGACGACCCTGGCACAGTGTTGAGCGTTGTAAGGTCTCGGGTTCGATCCCCGACAGCGTCAATTTGGGAATTCATTTCAAATTTCTGAATTTTCCCTGGTCTGGCCCGGTGGGAGGCTTCGGCTGTTGCTAGTTACCACCCTACCGGCATAGACGTGTCGCCACGCGTTTTATCCCTGAGAAGAAAGGTCTTGACAGACAGACAGACGGACATCAAAGTGATCCTATAAGGGTTCCGTTTTTTCCTTGAGGTACTACGGAACCCTAAAAAAACTAGATAGGTCTAAGAAGTTAGAACATAAACGACCTTTCCTATTATTTTCCTACCTAGCATTTAAATCGACCGGTGAATGATATTCCTCAAAAGTAAACAACAAACAGATTTTTTATCTCCCGCTTGATCAAATAGCCTAGGTACTGCTTGGTGATTCACGTTTTAAGTGACTGGCGATAGTTTTTTCGGACTCGCTCTGAGCACAAGGCCACTGTTTAATAATAAGGTTAGTTAAATAGTGTTTCTGATCGTGCAACAATGGAAGGTAAAAAAGTTTAATTTGTAAATCGAATTTAGGTAAGCAGTTATTTCAAGTTCACATTTTTGCCGACCCTTCTGGCTTTATTCCATAGTCGTCAGTTTGATATCCGGCTAGTTTTCAATTCTCTGGTCGGTGGGAGTCTTCGGCCGTGGCTATAGTTGTGTGTGCCGATGCATTTGGGGTAAGGGTTTTATATGACTGCCATACTTCCCCTAACTGGGTTAGCTACTGCTATTTTAGACTGCATCATCACTTACCACCAGGTAAGATCGCAGTCAAGGGCTAACTAAACGCGTGGTATTAAGCGACAGATAAAAATTAATAGATGTAGTCGCTATTTCGACTTTCGACGACCTCCGTGGCGCAGTGTTGAGCGCGGAGGTCCCGGGTTCGATATCCGGCAGGGTCAATTTGGGATTTTATAATTACTGAATTTTCCCTAGCCTGGCCTGGTGAGAGGCTTCGGCCGTGGCTAGTTACCACCCTACCGGCATAAAGGTGTTGCCAACCGGTGACTCTACTTCGTGTAGAAACCATTTGGGGTATGGGTTTCATATAACTGCCATAGCTAGGTACTTCTCCTAACAGGTTAGCCCAATGCCTTCTTATACTGCTAACTAGTCAAGGGCTAACTAGACGCATGCGAGGGATTAAGCTGGAGATTAAATAAATAGAGATACGGCCGGTTTCTGAATTAAGAATTTCATGTTAAGTCTGTCTCAAAGACTACTTAAGGACTAATTAAGCAAATTGTTTCTGAATTGATATTGTGTAAGGTTTGAGAGTTGGAGCTTGCTGTTTTTGCTTCAATGCTTAATTCAGAAACCGGCCCAATCTCAATTCAGAAACGAAAATTTGCTTAATTAGTCCTTAAGTAGTCTTTGAGACAGACTCAACATGAAATTCTCAATTCAGAAACCGGCCGATAGTCACCATTAGAATTTATTATTAAGTATTTAAAATTTCAATACTGAGGGTCTATAATATTGGAGGATGTAACGATAAAGGGGTGCTCAGAGTATGATTACAATCACTTCCCGCTGATAGTAGCATGGGAGCGGCCCGGGGACCCGCATAGAACCCGCATGTTTGAACTTTAACCAACTGTTGGGCTTTATAACGATTCACATGAATTTTAATTAGCTTATTAAGTAGGTAGGTTCATGATGATGCCCGCTTCTTCATCTACGTTGATTAAGTATATTTAATTCCCGCAGCAACTCCTTAATTTTCCGGGATAGAAAGTAGCATATTATGTGCTTCCCCAGGATGCAACCTCTGCTGGCCAGAGGCCAGCCAGGGACTCCAGGGAGGTCGTCAAAGTTTTCCTTTCGTCTTGGTAACAATTCATGAACCAGCAGGCAGCTAATCCAATTAATTTTTTTTTTTTCAATATTAAGTTAGGTAGGTACTTGTTTACCCTAAAGCTTAGAGAAATAGTTACAGGCCACGATTTCCATAATTTTATATGAAATGTTGAATAGGTACAAAGTATCAAACTGCCAATCGACTAATATCGTGAAAGGCGATCTCATTTATCGAGCGTTATAATTTGTAAGACACCGGCGCTAAGAGAAAGCAAATTAATAAGGCCCGATGGAAAATCAGCAACATGCTAGTTAATTTACCCAAGTGGTCTAGTACTAGATACTTACTTCATTACTAGATGATGCCCGCGACTTCGTCCGCGTAGATTAAGGTTTTTGATTCCCACGGGAACTCTTGAATTTTCCAGGATAAAATGTAGCCTATGTGCTTCCCCGGGACACCACCTATCCCTGTACCGAATTTCAGCCAAACCGGTCTTGACTTGCGGCGTGAAGATTTTTTTCCGCGTGAATTTTGGTTTTTAACTAATCCCACGGGAACCATGGATTTTCCCAGGATGAAAAGTAGCTTATGTGTTAACCCAAGATGCAATTTATCGCCATTCCAAATTTGAGCCAAATCGGTTCAGTAGTTGCGGCGTGAAGGAGTATCGAAGCTTGGTAAAATACGAACTTTGGAGCCCCGTTTCACCCCTTAAGGGGGGAATTTTGAAAAATCCTTTCTTAGTGCACCCCTAGACCTCATAATGAATCTGTGTGCCAAATTTGAAGTCTCTAGACCCAGGGGTTTGGGCTGTGCGTTGATATGTCAGTGAGAGCGTGAGTCAGTATCTTCTTTGATATACCATGAAATTTTCCGGGATGAAAAGTAGCCTATGTATCAATCCAGGATAAAATCTATCTCCTTTCCGAATTTCAGTCATATCAGGTCAGTAAGTGCAGCGTAAAGTAGTATTTTTCACGCGTGAATATCAATTTTTCAGTTTTCCCGCAAAAACCATGGATTTTTCCGGGATGAAAAGTAGCTTTTTTATTAATCCAGGATATCATCTATGTCCATTCCAAATTTCAGCTAAATCGGTCTTGTACTTCCGGCGTGAAGATTTTTTTCCGCGTGAATTTCGGTTTTTAACTAATCCCACGGGAACCCTGGATTTTCCCGGGATGAAAAGTAGCTTATGTGTTAACCCAAGATGCAATTTATCTCCATTCCAAATTTGAGCCAAATCGGTTCAGTAGTTGCGGCGTGAAGGAGTATTGAAGCTTGGTAAAATACGAACTTTGGAGCCCCGTTTCACCCCTTTAGGGGGGGAATTTTGAAAAATCCTTTCTTAGTGCACCCCTAGACCTCATAAGGAACCTGTGTGCCAAATTTGAAGTCTCTAGACCCAGCGGTTTGGGCTGTGCGTTGATATGTCAGTCAGTCAGTCAGTCAGTCAGTCAGTGTCTTCTTTTATATATTTAGATGGACACGAAACTTACGATATGGCAAAAACAACTGTGGATAGAACAGGATAAAATGCCCGCGTCGTATGGGAAACACTTTTCGTCGTGTCGCACAGATAATAATATGTGCAGCTCCTTTTAAAAGTGCGGGCGCTGACGTTGCGCGGTAACGACGTTTCGGTCTGTGTGTGTTTTCGCTTTGAACCTGTTATTTGATCGCTATTCGAATTCGTCCTTCGCGAACCGGTAAAATAGAGAAAAGGCAGCTGTCTTGAGAAGCGTTGATAGACCTTAAAACCCCAAAGATTTCAATGTAAAATAACTCCTAATGGAACTCAGATAAAGACGATAATGCCATAGAGTATTTTGCATTTCAATAACAATGTGGAGTAGGGTAAATTTAACTATGAGAAAGGATCTAGTTGTAAGGATTTTAAAGGCTTGGACAGACACAAAGCCTGATGAATACTTACTAAGCATAATATAGTCACACTGGAATATATTATAAATCTACTTAGTTACCTAATATGGAGCAGTCCTATATAGGGTTGCCACCTTTTTTTTTGGCAATTAAAGTACATGAGGTTATTAGACGTAAGAAAATAAAGTACATAGTGTCAAAATAAAGTACAATTTATTTTTCTTTATTATTATGTTTTAAAATATATTTCTGATTGCTTTTCGCAACTGTTATCAAACTAGGTGATGCTCGCGACTATGTCCGCGTGGATTGAGGTTTTTTGGTTCCCGCGGGAACTCCTTAGTTTTCGGGGATAAAAAGTAGCCTTTGTGTTATTCCAGACTATAATCTATCTCTGTGCCAAATTTCATCCAGATCCGTTCAGACGTTTGGGCGTGATTGATTAACAAACATCCATACATCCATTCAAACTTTCGCATTTATAATATTAGTATGGATTTGATTATTAGCACTGCTAAATAATTGCCAGCATCTTTACAGTCTATATTTAAGTTAAAGTAAATAAGATAATAAGCTTTATATCAGATTCAGAGACGCTTTGCTTTGTTTTGTGAATCATTATTTAACCAATTGCACCATGTATGATTTTCCATTGACTTTTATAGTTCTGCAATCGTTTATTTTTTTGTTCCGTCGCAATATGGCATGAAATGGTATGAACAGTCTCATAAATAGTTTAAACGAATTTTATAATTCCACAGCTTTTTCCATGGTTTAATATTCTCAGATAATAAGACTTTTAAAAATAATGTCAAAAAATAGAAATATTTTACTTCTAGGTAGGTATATAAAAATACTCTCAAACATAATATGCGATAAATAATAAAGAACGTGCGATATTTACATCCAACCAAATAGCCGATAGTGAAAGTTTAACTTAAGATAAATTTTTAAATTTTACAAGAAAGTAATTATTTGAGTGTAATATATTTTTAGATTGCTTAGAATCTCCACTTTACAAATACGTTACGATTTTATTTACATAAATATTGTGAATTTATGAGTTATATGTTTGTACATTTTTAAGTGACAAGGAAATTTTCCATCTTTTTATGTTTCAACTGGAGGTTTCTTTGTTGCTGAAAGCTGCCGGTGTTAAGTTAATCACTCTTGTAGATTCCTAACTATTTCCCTTATACAAGGAAACAAAAAAAATCTGCGTGGTAGGCGTGCCATTTTGATCTAGAAGCAAAAATGTCCGACGCGGACGGAAGAAAAAAAAATGTCTAAAAATTACGGTTCTTCTTATTTATTCTGTCGATTAAGGTCATTTTTTGATAAAATTAAGTATTTTTTATTTTGTGTTAAATTTTTTATGGTATAAACATAAGTAATTTAAATTTACTATTCACTTGTAAATCATCATTCATACTATACTAATATTATAAATGCGAAAGTCACTTTGTTTGTTGGTTTGTTGGTTTGTTGGTTTGTTGGTTTGTCCTTCAAACACGCCGCAACGGAGCAACGGATTGACGTGATTTTTGGCATGAGTATAGTTGAGGACCTGGAGAGTGATATAGGCTACTTTGCTTAAACCACGCGGACGAAGTCGCGGGCATCAGCTAGTTTGAAAATATATAGTGTCGTGACTCGTTTTTTGTAGTTATTATGTTAACTGTTAAAAATACTAAGTAGATACTTAGGTACTTTTTGCCGTCATCAGTTAATAAAATACTTATAAATGGTGCTAAAATAATAGAGCGTTAAGCAGTTTTGTCTCTAGGGCAATTGTCTGAAGATGCTGAGGCCCGAAATAAAGATTGAAAGAGATATAGGCTACATCACGCTCGGAAGTTTTCCTGTTCAGCGACAAATAAAGACGTTTTGCACGTTTTATTATATACATGTAATCCATAATATAAGTTTAGCTTCAATAGACCTAGTTTTATTACTTGCGTTTTGTAATCCCAGAGAAATCAAATCATGCGAAATAAAGTATTTTCGCGTACTTTATTGTTCTCATAAAGTATAGAGTACAATTACCAGAAATAACGTACAATACTTTATTATAACGTACGGGTGGCAACCCTAGTCCTATAGCCGAAGAACGGCGTATGCTTCGCGATGGCTGCAATAACCTGCGAGTGCGCAGTGTAAACGTTTAGGTACGGTAACTGTTAGTTAGAGGTCTCGTACATACGTTCGAAAAAAATATCTTAATATGGGTCAGCCGCGGTTAATTGCCTTAAACCCGCTTGCGGACACGCCGGGTTACGTTTAACCCAGGAATTTTTGATCATTTTTGGTAGGCTTTTCGTCCCGAAAATCTTAAAGAAAAACCACGCAAGGACGTCATCTAGACTTTTCACTAAAAATATCTTACACCTTGTCTTACAACTTCCAGTCCTATAGCTCCATAGTGCTATTGCACAACGCCGTGTTACCGCGTTTTGTGTGACCAAGCCTTAAGGATTAACTCAACTGCATGCCACCGACTCTAAAAGGGTAAAAGGACAAAAAAGGAAACGGATAGAAATAATGGATTTATTCTTACGTCACTCTTAAGATGGATTCCAGTCCGTCCATGCGGGACGGTCAAAGGGGACTAGTGGGAACTAATAACAATTAGTTGCGTCCACGACACAATAACATACCTATTGTTAAAGAATGGACATCCAACGAACGTCCTATCACAAAAATAGACGCGCATCCAACTTTTTTAGGGTTCCGTACCCAAAGGGTAAAAACGGGACCTTATTACTAAGACTCCGCTGTCTGTCTGTCTGTCTCCAGGCTGTATCTCATAGACCGTGATAGCTAGAAAGCTGAAATTTTCACAAATGATGTATTTCCGTTGCCGCTATAACAACAAATACTAAAAATTAAAAAAATATATATATTAAGGGGGGTCCCCATACAATAAACGTGTTTTTTTCGTATTTTTTTGCTCAATATTAAAAACGGTAACAGGTAGTCGGTTCAAATTTTCACAGAATATTAACTTGTATATTACCTTTCAAAATAAATAATTAAATATCAGTAAAGTAAATATTAAAGGGGGGCTCCCATACAACAAACGTAATTTTTTGATATTAACAGTAAACCTCTACAAACAAAGTTTGTATATTACCTTTCAAAATAAATAATTAAATATCAGTAAAGTAAATATTAAAGGGGGGGCTCCCATACAACAAACGTAATTTTTTGATATTAACAGTAAACCTCTACAAACAAAGTTAGTTTTGCGGTTCATTAACAAAGGTAATTATATCTACTTCTTGAGTACGGAACCCTCGGTGCGCGAGTCCGACTCGCACTTGGCCGGTTTTTGATTTTTTTGTGTTATTAATTGGAACGTTTATCTAACCAGTCCAATACTCAGTAATAATAATAAATCAGTATCCTGCAGGGCTAGCATGCGCACAACGAGTAATGATTGTCTACCGAAGTTCTTGTAAAGAATAATTGTCTAATGATTACGCATACCTACTTATGACTTGTCTCGTTACGTCAAAAGTAGAGATAAAAGTACATGGCAACTGTTTTTTCTCGTAATATACCGTATTTTGTGCATGTTAGGGTAAACGAAAAATAAGCCGGCAACGACAACATCTCTCTGTCTCGTCGCGAGATATCTCGTTGTGCGCATGCTAAGCCAGGTCGGTATCGTCAACCGATAGACATAACGTGGCATAGTATACCTACATATCTACAATACCTAGATAACTTTTAGGGACTTTCTTGATTCCACGCTCTAAGACTACGGTCATATCGCCTGTAGGTACCCACTACCCAGTGGCTCCCTGTGACTTATGATATTACATATCTAGATTTTGTTCTGTTAGTTTGATCCACCTATTGGGGGGCTTGCTTGCTGCTCGGACCGTAACATCGTCTGACAGCACCAAATAAATCATACTAATATTATAAATGCGAAAGTCACTCTGTTTGTTGGTTTGTTGGTTTGTCCTTCAATCACGCCGCAACGGAGCAACGGATCGACGTGATTTTTGATGGGTATAGTTGAGGACCTGGAGAGTGACATAGGCTACTTTTTATCCCGGAAAATTAGGGAGTTCCCGCGGGAAATAAAAAACTTATTCCACGCGGACGAAGTCGCGGGCATTAGCTAGTTAAGAATAAAAAAACTGTAACACTACGTTTTGTAGAGATGTTGACTAAACTGTACAGTGCACTATTTTTGCCCAGACCAGTCAAAGGTTACCATACTTATGGCCGTGGGAGGTTTCGGCCGCGGCTAGCAAAGTACCGCCCTACATTGTACCGCCAAGCGTTTATTCTACCGTCACATACACTTACAGTAAAAAATAGAAAGCCTTCGAAATCATAAGTAATAAGTAATATTATGTTTTGTTTGTACCTATACATTAATAGGTATGTTACCTGTTTCCTTATGTGCTTTGTCAGTTTGTTTTGAACTAACAGCCACTTTCAATATTTAAGTATTAATGTACCTATGATTTCTTATACAACTGTTTATAACATAGGTATACCACCTACATAAGCAGGTTATATAATATACTATATTCTAGGGTTGTAACGGAACCTCCCCTCCGCCTCCGTAAGTGCGGAACTTTCGCAAGAAATCATACCTCCGCTTCCGCATCCTCCTCCGCAGTTTTTTTTTCAGTCAATGCGAGAGGTACAAATAGAAGCAAGTGTCATCAGTTACACCATTACAACAAGCAAAAAGGCGAAAAGTCCTTAGAAGAATCCTCAAAAAAAAAACAAATGTGGGATTCATGGCATCCTAAAGTACAGAAAATGCCTCTGCTTCCGCTAAGACCGCCCCCGCTACAACCCTACTATATTTAGCGTAAACCAGTGTTCAAAGTAGGTAAAACTATTTTTTGGCCCGTTTAACAATAAATTCATATTATTGTATTCATAACCTAGATCAACAAGACAAAAAAGCATATTGTTTCGTAGAAAAACTATTCAAAGGAAAACAAATAGTATCAGTTAAAGCAGGAAACCAAAAACTGTTCACGATATATCTTTCACCGATCGTTAATACTCGTAACTAAAAGAAGTAACACATCGAATAAAGTTCAAATATTTTATGTTCTCTCGAACGGATGTTTGAATATTCTAATGTTATTTACTTGTAATGATATCAGTTTGAATGATTCGTGTCCCGTTAACGATAGAAATGTTATATAAACAGATAAAATTGACTGTATCTACGAGTGCCTTTAACCAGTGTTGGTTTTCTTTCTTTAGTAAATATTGTAAAATTACTTCGTGAGTTCATAATGTATGTGTAGAAAGGCTAAAAGACTAGAAAGTAGATAATTTATAGCAAATTTGCATATATTTACACCATTTACATTTTACATATACCTATTAATTTGTATGTGTGTAAATGGTGTATTATAAACACAGAACATAAGAATAAAATAATAGTCAGATTCCTAGCTCCATGATTATAAATATGCTTCACAATTTATATCAATCACAGTGCTATTTATTTAAATACTCTCTATTTTAAATTGTCTTCATATTTGAATTTTTGAATGACAATGACAAATTATAATTATCCTGATTTACTTTTTTCACAAAAATGGAAGAGCAATTTATAGAATATCGAGGCCTTCCATAATTGAGAGTTGTAGACTTTATAGGAAGTCCCTTTTTCAGTTTCTTAACCATAAGATAACCTTATACTTAATCATCCATAGAAGCACGCTTATTAGTAATCCTTTGCCATAAGATTTAATAAACTCTTTATGGAATAAGGATCCAGTCTGAGACATGGATTCCAAAAAGTGGTGCGATTAATTAAACACGTCGTTTACAGTTAGCGAACATGTGTGGGCTAAAACTGATTCAAAATTTAAAAGAAGCTGGTTTGAGTCAACCCGATTCGTGTTAGAAAAGAATATCATCAAGTAAGTAATGATTCAAGAGCATCGGGTAATACCCAGAGGAGAGGACATAGCGATAGTTTGGTGCGGGCTCCATGACACAAAATGCATCATGGATAATTTGGATCCGCAAGACAGAAATACAAGTTTCATGCGGGCGAAACTTGCAAATCAAAACATTAACTATAACTCGTAACTCATAATTGACGAAGTTCGATGACACAAAGAGACAATTTCACTCTCTTTTTTAGACCTATCTTGCCAAATTAATTGCTAACATTGGCTTCAGCCCTGTTTCACTAACAAATAAATGACACTATTGAGCATTTCTGATAAAAAGGATCTACTCAGATAAATTGCAATCTTCAACACATACTTAAATGAAACATATCAACACTATGTGTGGCCCCAGTGGGCTGGTATTTTGACGTACACGAAACGAGAGGGCATTGAAATTGTCTGAAAAGAATATTTTCGAGCAATGAGTCAGGACGTGGGGCACATAAATTAATCCTACGCGACAGGCAATAGATGGGTCACACTCATTGGTACTTATTTATTTTTGTGCCTCAATGTGGGTTAAAAAAGGGTCACAAGTCACAACTCATATACCAAATATAGAAGGCTAAGCTGGGGTATATACTATATAGGGGTATGGGGTATCAGTTGTAACTTATATTATACCCATACCCTTGCGGTAACCTAGTGCCATCACGTAATACTACGTGGTGGCACTAGGTTACCCGTTAAATCAGTCAATCAATATAAAATATAAAATACTAGATGATGCCCGCGACTTCGTTGGCGTGGATTGGTGTTTTATGTATCCCGCGGAAACTCTTCAATTTTCCTGAATAAAAAGTAGCCTATGTCCTTCCACGGGATACAACCTATCCCTGTACCAGCTTTGTGGTGTTGGTGTTGCCGGCGGACCTGGAATTGATCCGTGCTGCCCGGGTAGATGCGTCGCGCAAGTTCGCGGCCAAGGGTGAGTTGAACAGGCGTAAGCGCGAAATTGGGTCGGCTATTGTGGCAGAATGGCAGGCGCGTTGGGCGAGCGAAATGAAAGGGAGGGAGTTGCGTCAGTTCTTCCCGGACGTGGCTGGTCGGCTCAGGGCAACCTGGGTCGCACCAGACTATGAGACCTCGCAGGTTCTGACAGGCCACGGGTGCTTCAACAAGCGCCTGCATGACATGTGTCTCGTTGCGAGTGGGGAATGCATGTGCGGACAGGCGGAGGAAGATCTCCACCATGTCCTGTGGGAATGTGAGATGTATGAAGACCTCCGGTGCGCCCTGCTGGACGGGGTCGTTCGGGAGGAGGAAGGCCCAGTCTATTATCAGAATCTCGTCGCTTCGGGGGAAAACTTTGGCAGGCTACGGGAGTTCGCGCACCATTGGCACAAGAGGCGGAACTGCTTGGCACCGTGATCGCGGACCGTTAGGTGGTGAGAGGATCCGGACCGCAGGGAACGCGGGGGATCTGCGTCTTTGTGTACGTCAGCTCCAGAAAGGGGAGAATGAGAAAAAGGGACAAGGAGAGAGATAAAGAATTTGTAGGGAGTCAAGAAAGCGCCCCGGGAAAACGCCAAGAGCAAGTACCGAACGGGCGCTCTCCCGCGATTCGGCCCATATAACCGTGAGGTTGGTGGGGCCATGGGAGGTGGAGGGCTGTCCCTGTACTAAATTTCATCAAAATCGGTTGAACAAATACATTTTTTTGATTCCCGCGGGAACTCTTCAATTTTCCGGGATGAAAAATAGGTTTTTCATCAAAATTGGTTGAGTAGCTGGGCCGTGAAAGCGTAGCAGACAGACAGACAGACACACTTTCGCATTTATAATATTAGTTTGGATGAATCTCTCATTTTGTTACGTCATGAAACATCAAAATGATTTGGTTGATTAGTATCTAACTAACATTAGAGTCGAACTTTAAATGCGTTCTAGGAAGTCCGAGTAAAATAATTTCTAGAAAGTCTAATCAATACCTAACCGTGTTTAGTTTCTGGGACAATACAATGGCAACTAGAGGTCTAATGATTTGATTTTTATGCACTAAATCCAACAGCTCGTTTTCAATAGCGGCATTTCCTTTCAATTCATTTCTAAATAAGTAACGGTAGGACTTTTGTTTTCACTCCAAAAGCTTTGTTGATGTCTTTTAGAAAGATTTAATGCAGTTTTGACTCACAAAGGTCAACAAAGATAGGCAAAGTTGACGCGTCAGGCTCGCCCGACTTCAACACTTCAACACTACTACTTTACAGTGGCTTTGGAAGTCGAGTTTTTTGGAAATAATTTTTATTACAGTTCTTTGCTTTAGGGTTCAATAATAATTCACCCATTATATACTTTTGACCTATTGGAACTTCATTACACGAATAAATAATTAAAGTGTTTTACTCCTAAAGGTGATATTAAAATGCCAACTAATCAAGTACAGAAATCAAGTACAAATAACACGAATCACCAGCTTATTCAGTCCATTGCACAAAGCTCTCTTTCTGCTTGCAATTTATGACAGAAGCACATTGATCACACGCCACCCCACGCGATCGCGCACTCTATCCAAGGTTTTACAATTGGATGGTAAGTGAAGATGGTAGCAGGTAGGGAATGTCAGCTGTATTTAACCCATAGGTTTTTTTTCCACTACAAGTTAGCCCTTGACTGCGATCTCACCTGATGGTGAGTGAGATGCAGTCTAAGATGGTAGCGGGCTAACCTGTTAGGGGCATGGCAGTTAATTAAACCCATACCTACCCCTATTCGGTTTCTACACGGCATCGTACCGGAACGCTAAATCGCTTGGCGGCACATCTTTGCCGGTAGGGTGGTAACTAGCCACGGCCGAAGCCTCCCACTAGGCCAGACCAGGGAAAATTCAGAAATTATAATTCCCAAATTGACCCTGCCGGGGATCGAACTCGGTACCTCCGCACGTTAAGACAACAGCGCTCAACACTGCGCCACGGAGGTCGTCGAAAAGTCCCCGCCCGTCCGAAAAGTCGTCCGTCGACAGTGTCCTCAGTGTAACTAATTAGGGGTATCCCTAATTAGTTAAACTGAGGTGGCCGTCAGTGATGATGGTCAATTGTTTATCCACTATGTTTCTCATGAAAAAAATACATAGGCATAACTGTCACTGTAACGCCACTGTCAATAAAAAAATCAACATTTTAGCATCAACACAGAGTACATCCTGCTGGTTCCGAATTTCGTCTCTCGCACATAGTGTGGGACTTATACCTATTGTTATGACAATAAAATATGAAGGTAGCGTGGCGTGAGGCGTTGTGTTGAAAATGTGTTTCTACCATTATTAAATTTGATCCAGGGACCTTCGCAGTTTGCTCGCAAAACGCAGATTAAAGTGACTCATTTCCTACAGACCAGTTTAATATCACAGCAATTAGTTTCATAAACTTTGTTAAGTAGGTACCTAAGTAACCTTTAAACATGAAAAAAGTAAGAAAATACTTGCCTACTTCGATTACTAGGTATAATTCTTATTTTTATTAAGTACAAGAAAAAAGGTTTTATTTAATCGTCATTGTAAGGGTGCCTTATGTATAAATTTATTACTGCGAAAACCGCGAAATTATACATTTTATCAACTTTAAGTGACTGATATTCTAACCAGATACTTAAAAGGTATTAACTTAATTAAGATATCGAATACCGGTAACCCGAGGACCAACATAGGATACTATTTTTAACTTGGAAAATCAAATATTTCCCACGGGAATTTTCAAAACCTAATCTAATTAACCGACTTCCAAAAAAGGAGGAGGTTCTCAATTCGGTATCTTTTTTTTTAGGTTAGTTAATCTATAGGTATATATAAAATTCAAAGTCCTGACTGACTGACTGACTGACTGACTGACTTATATATCAACGCACAGCCTAAACCGCTAGGGTTAGAGACTTGAAATTTTGACAGTAGCTTCCTTTTATGACGTAGGCGCGCACTAAGAAAGGATTTTTCAAAATTCCACCCCTAAGTGGGTGAAATAGGGGTTGAAAGATTGTATGAAAGTCCGTCATTTCTCAAGTTATATCCATGAAACTTGATATATGAGCTACCGGTAAAAAATAAAGAAATACGTGTGTCACAGTTTTTGAAAATTCTACCTCCGAAGGGGTGAAACAGGGGATGAAAGTTTATATGAAAGCCCTTCATAACTCAAGATATCAAGTTGTATCAATGAAACTTGGTATTTAGGCTTTCGGTATAATATAAAGAAGTACGTGTGTCACAGTTTTTCCAAATTTCACCCCCAAACGGGTAAAATAGGGGTTGTAAGTTGGTGTAAAAGGCCGGCGTTTTTCAAGTTATAGCCATGAAACTTGACGTTTGGGCAAAGGTTTAAATTATGAAATACACATTTCACAGTTTTGGAAAATTCTTTCCCAAAGGACGTTAAATAGTCCTTCAATCACGCTGCAACAGAGCAACGGATCGACGTGTTTTTGCATGGGTTCTTTTTATCCCGGAATTTTAAGGAATGCCTGTGGAAGTTAAAAAACTTATGCCACGCGAATGAAGTCGCGGGCATCCGCTAGTAAAAATATACCCGACTTCTCAGTGTAAACTTATAATTTTCAGTCAGTCTCAGTAGGTATATTAAAAATTTGTAACCTATAGTAGGTTACAAGTTTTTCTAAAGCTTCTTCCGCTAGTTACCAACACTAACGAGGAACAAAATATAATTTTATAATATTCATTACATTTGCCATTACATTACACAATGAGCACATCAAAACAAAAGTATTCGCAGAGTACCAATTAATTCATCTCGAAGATTGCATAAAAACTGCAATAGCAGGAACAATACAAAAGGTAATAATAATTAGTTAGCTATCAAGCCGTGAAAGTTAAACTTTTTCACGAAGACTCGCCGCCACGAACAAAGCATCATGGACGAGGACGGTTCTGCCGACATGCCAAAGAGCTGGCAATACTATTAGAACAGTTCTCATAGTTCCCACTTCATATTAATAAAGTTCAATTGACTTTGCTAAAATGAAAGAAAAATATTATACTTAAATACATAACAAAGATTATAATTTTAAGAAACTTTACAATATTCATCTATGTACATCTCAAATCAAATCCAAATTTATTTATTCAAATTAGGTACACTGTGTAGGTACACTTATTGACGTCAATTACATACTTATAAAACGTGATGGTGATAATCAGCAGGGCGACCGAGTATCTTTTGCATCAATCATTGATACATCGCAATCACCTCCGATTGGCTGAATTTATGGTATTCCTGCTGCGTCAATTGATTTCGTCCAATAGTGGAAGAGTGTTAACCAATCAGAGGTGATTGCGATATATCAATGATTCATGCAAGAGATACGCGGTCGCCCTGCAGTTACGGTATCGGCGCCTTATACAAATTTCATACTTTTCCAGGTACACTTTAAAGAAATAGGAATTCTAGCTGTGGTGATATCATGGTATCAAATTAAAGGTCATGTATTTCCATCGTTCGTTCGTTTGACCATATAAAAAATGCACACTCCATACAAATTTTCTGCATAAATACGTAATATCGAACGCATGAATCGCTTAAAATGACGAAAAATGGGGTCTGTTCAGGAACCCTCATTTATGTATCCGCTGCATATTTTAATTAGTAATTTATAAAAAAATTATGGCATATATAGTCCTCTATCTAAACTATGCCACATTGTGCGTCCAAGTGAAGTACGTAGTCATTTATGCGTCCCACCATATTTTTTTCATACTTTTCTAAGGAAAATATCCGAGGACTTGATTTTTCGCCTCAGTTTGCGCTGAAACGCGCTCGTGAACAGACGGGTGTATCACTTTTTGTCAAAAAAATTATTACGATTTCGCGAGTGCCGTGTTAGTATACTGCGGATGGAAAAAATTGATATTTTTATTTGGAACCGAAATAAAAGTAATTACAACACCAAAATTTATTTGGAAAAGCTATATACAATTTAACAACTATTTTTGACCGACTCCAAAAAAGTAGGAGATCCTGAATTTGACGAGTTTTTTCTTTTTTCAAAGCAAGTAGGTAGGTATACCGATTTCTACGAGATTTCTAAACCAGTTTTCGTAAAAGATCGAGGTTCACGAAATGTTTCATAAATATTTCTGAACCAAAGTACTTAATCAACCGAGTTTCTCTGACCAACTCCCGATTCCATCATGAGACCCTAGACACCAACTACTTTCTAGGTCTTTAGTACCTACTTGGCAAGACAAATCCAATGAGCCCAAACACGAAGGAGTTAAGATGAGTATTTGAAGAGGTCCTGTGACGACCTCCCGATTCCATCATGATACCCTGGACGCCAAGTACATTCTAGGTCTTTAGTACCTACACGATAAGACAAATCCAATGAGCTCAAACACGAAGGAGTTACGATGAGTATTTGAGGAGTTCTCACACATGAGTTCACCCGTGAAGTTGGTCATGTGTTCATATTTCAAATATCAGCTAAATCGGTTGAACTCTTCAAGTTCAATTCTTGAAAAATTCCTTTCACATTCATAGTAATTATAATATTATTACTAGCTGATGCCCGCGACTTCGTCCGCGTGGATTGAGGTTTTTTGGTTCCCGCGGGAACTCCTTAGTTTTCCGGGATAAAAAGTAGCCTATGTGTTATTCCAGACTATAATCTATCTCTGTGACAAGTTTCATCCAGATCCGTTCAGCCGTTCGGGCGTGATTAACAAACATCCATCCATACATCCAAACTTTCGCATTTATAATATTTATTTGATTATTATTATATATTATATTATTATATTATTTGATTAGTAAGACTAGCTAATGCCGGCAAGTTCGTCCGCCTGGTTTTAGCTTTTTTGATTCCCGCAGGAACTCCTTAATTTTCCGGGATAAAACGTAGCCTATGTCACTCTCCAGGCCCTCAACTATACCAATACCAAAAATCACGTCGATCCCTTGGTCCGTTGCGGCGTGATTGAAAGACAAGCCAACAAATCAACAAACCAAAAAACCAAAAAACAAAAACACTCGCATTTATTTTATTAGTATGATTATGTTACTATAGTTAACTACTAGGTATAGGTTGCGGCCAACGCGCAACGACACAACAAAGGAAGAATATAGAAGGCGAACACTTATAGGTAATTTTCTGTGGGAACAAGTATTGCTAAACTCACACATACACATGTTATCATTATTACTATTTGTCATTATATCTCGCTAGCTAATGCCCGTGACTTTGTCCGCGTGGAATGCTTTTCGTAAGAAACGTTTTCATTCGACCGTTTCTTAAAATTTCAGCTCTATTTCATACAGATAAGGCCTTTTATAGCATACTAGCTGATGCCCGCGACTTCGTCCGCGTGAAATAAGTTTTTTCAATTCCCACAGGAACTCCTCAATTTTCCGGGATGAAAAGTAGCCTATGTCACTCTCCAGGTCCTCGACTATACCCATGCCAAAAATCACGTCGATCCGTTGCTCCGTTGCGGCGTGATTGAAGGACAAACCAACAAACCAACAAACAAACTGACTTTCGCATTTATAATATTAGTATGATGATAAATGAATTCATACTAATATTATAAATGCGAAAGTCAGTTGGTTTGTTGGTTTGTTGGTTTGCCCTTCAATCACGCTTCAACGGCGCAACGGATCGACGTGATTTTTGCCATGGGTATAGTTGAAGACCTGGAGAGTGACATAATCTACTTTTATCCCGGAAAATTAAGTAGTTCCCTCAGGAATAACAAAAAACTTAAACCACGCGGACGAAGTCGCGGGCATCATCTAGTTAATTATATAATATTTGAAACGCAAAAAAGAAGTAGGTATAGGTAAACGGTTTTAGGTTTTCATAAAAGAAACAGGTAGGTATTTAGATGGCGTGTATTATACAATTTTATGTGAAAAACTGTGTGTGACCCGGATAAGTTTTTCAATTATTTCCGTACTAGATGATGCCCGCGATTTCGTCCACGTGGATTACGGTTTTTTGATTCCCGCAGGAACTCTTTAATTTTACAGGGTAAAAAGTAGGTAGCGCGTAACCGTAGGTAGCGATAGTAGCGCACTGTCGGGGCCATCCTGCCAAATTTTGAAGCCTGGCTGCGGAGGGACTATGGCAACGTAACCTTCAGACTGACACAGATCTACTTACAGGACACGGCTGTTTCGGTGAGTACCTGTGCCGGATCGGTCGGGAAGCGACACCACGGTGTCACCATTGTGGCAATGATTGCGATTCCGCACAGCACACACTCGAGGAGTGCCCGGCCTGGGAACCCGAGCGCCGCGTATTGATCAGTCACGTGGGAAGGGACCTGTCGCCGCCAGCTGTTATAGCAGCAATGCTGGCGAAGAAGGAAACGTGGAGGGCAGTGATCTCCTTCTGTGACCTTGTCATGTCAAAGAAGGAGGCCGCTGAGCGAGACCGAGACCGAACCGATCCCGCTCGGAGACGGAGGCATCAGGGTGGCACTGACCAGCGCCCTGGTCCATCAGCACAGTAGTCCCGGGTGAAGGGACCTCGGGGTTGCGAGCGGCTGGAATGGGGGCTCCGGTCGCTCTTTTACCATCTTTATGCAACCCTGCGAAGACGACAGCTTGCCGTGGCACAAGCTGCCGTACCAAGTCGAAAAGCGGATTTTATCCCCAAGGACGAGCCCAATAGGCGTCGCGCAAGGGAAGCTCCGGCGCATGTTCTTAGGAGTTCCCGGAGCTTCTCATTACGTGCAGAGGGTGGCCACCGAGGGGGTTTTAGTGGGTAGGAACTCCACATAACCTGATCTCTTCCCCCGGAGATTGGGTATCTCAAGGAGATTTCCCCCTCGTCAAAAAAAAAAAAAAAAAAGGGTAAAAAGTAGGTACCTAGCTTATGTCCTTACACCTATACATACAACCTAACCTTTTACGAAATTTCATCAAAATCGGTTGAGTAGATGGGCCGTGAAAGCGTGGCAGACAGACAGACACACTTTCGCATTTATAATATTAGTATGGATGCCTAGAGACAGCTTTGATTATTTACTAATGGACTGTATCGAAAAATGCAAATATGAATTGTGTACGAGAGCCACGGGGGCGCGGGGGCGCGGGGCGGGATCTCTGATTCGGCGACGCTGGCAGCGACGCGCTAAGTTACCAACTTACCTACTTAGCTACAACTACCTTACTTACTTTCTTTCGAATCGTGTCGAAACGTGAGCGAAGGTCAGTCATTTGTGATTTTTGATTTCAAATCAAGCGTAGACATGGTGAAGCCTAAATTATGCATACCTGTAACTTTTAATGCCTACTGCCATAATATTATGTGTAATTTTATAAAATAAATCTATACTAATATTATAAAGAGGTAAAGGTTGTGAGTGTCATAGGCTATATATGTTAACCCGAAAAATTTGGGAGTTCCCGTGGGAATTTAAAAAGCTTATTTCACGCGGACGAAGTCGCGGGCATCTGCTAGTATTGTGTAAAATAATTATTATCAGTTGTGTTCGTTCCTATCAACGGTCTCGTCCTTGTTCGGTAGATTTCAAAACCAAATTTGGCAACCCTGGCCGTGCCGCGGTCACTCCGGCGGAATTTTCTATTTTTATATTTTACGATTATTCTTTTTTAGGGTACCGTACCCAGAGTGTGCCACCGGGACCCTATTACTAAGCCTGCGCTCTCTGTCCGTCTGTCTGTCAGCGGGCAGTAGGTATCACATGAATCGTATGAATGAGAATGAATGAAATTACACTTTTATTGTAGGTACACACATAAAAATACACCAAATTAAAAAAAATACACCACAATGAAAACCTGTCATGTGCGAGTCGGACACGAAGGGTTCCGTACCATTTAGTTTTACATTTGACATGTATAGTATGCGCGCGAGCATCGTGTGTCACCGTACAATATTAGCTCTGCATTCAACTCGCGCGCGTACTATAGGTACATAGAAGAACACTGTACCTAGCGTTTGTGAATGATCGGGCGCATACATACCTAATGTATCTATGTTAGTAAGTAGGCAGGATGTCAATCTTTTTTCTATCTATTCTATATATACAAAATCGTTTGTCCTGACTGGCTATCAACGCACAGCCTAAACCGCTGGGGTTAGAAACTTCAAATTTTGATAGTAGGTTCCTTCTATGATGTAGGCGCTCACTATGGAAGGATTTTTAAAATTCCACCCCTAAAGGGTTGAAATAGGGGTGAAAGTTTGTATGAAAGTCCGTCATCTTTCAAGTTATATCCATGTAACTTGGGGTTTGAGCTTTTGGTAATACAGTGTAAACTCTTTATAACGTTATCCTTTATAACAATAAACTCCCTGTAACGTTGCCGTGAGCCCAACTTGGTTGGTTTGCATTAAAACCCACATATTAAAACACTCTTTATAGCGATACGCCATTCTCTATTACGAAGAAATGTGTTCATATTTGTAGACAGTAAATATTTATTATCGGTATTATTGTTTATGTTATGTTATCAGGTAACAAAAGACTGTGAAGCTCCGAAACATCCGAGGTCGTCCGAGCTTTTGTTATCCTTAATTGCCTTGAACACGTGCAGTATGACGCATTGTTTTCTCGGAAGTGATGGTCTTCGACCAAACATACTGGGTACCTATCGTATTATCGGTCGTAAACCTACTTTGAAACTGTTAACATGGCCAGTAAACGGAAAGCGATTAGTGTTGACGAAAAAGTTTGAAAAAGTTCTTGTTAATTTGGTTGTTTTTTTGTTCACTCCATATAACGATAACTCTCTATAACGACAAAAAATGCTCAGTCCCTTGAGTTTCGTTATAAAGAGTTTACACTGTAATTGAATATAAAAAATTCTTTTTAAACAACCGACTTCAAACTCCCGCGCCAACTTTACAACAACAAGCACACGCTACACAAAGTTTTTATTTTATTGTTGATATTTTAAAAACCGCTCGACCGATTTCGATAAAATTTATATGGGACCACATGGGAAGTATGTCCTTTCAAATAAAAAAAGAATCATCCAAATCGGTCCACCCAGTCAAAAGTTCTGAGGTAACAAACATAAAAAAAAAAAGATAAAAAAAAAAAAAAAAAAAAAAAAAAAAAAAAAAAAAAACAGTCGAATTGAGAACCTCCTCCTTTTTTTTGAAGTCGGTTGAAAAATAAAGAAGTACGTGTTAACGTGTGTACAGTTTTTGGGAATTCCAGCCCCAAAGGGGTAAAATAGGGGTTGAAAGCTTGTATGAAAGTCCTTCATTTTTCAAGTTATAGGTAGCCATGAAACTTGGCATTTGGGCTTTCGGTTAAATATGAAGAAGTACGTGTGTTACCATTTTTGAAAATTCGACCCGCAAAGGGGTGAAATAGGGGAGGAAAGTTTGTATGAAAGTTCTTTATTTTTTGGTTTACATTCATGAAAATTGGTATTTGGGCTTTCGATTAAATATAAAGAAACGTGTGTTTCAGGATTTTTGGAAATTCACCCCCAAGGAATTTTTAAAAATTTCACCCGAGCGAAGCAGGGGCGCGTCCGCTAGTATTTACTGTAATAATGTGGCGCGGAGGCATATATATTATTAGGTATATGTAATGTAGTAAATAAATAATATTCAAATATTTCAAGTAACAAAATTGGTTAGTTGGCTATAAAATTGAGCGTAGAGCGTAGTGCTATATATGCGTACATATTATTTATGCTGTAGTGTGGCGAGTTTTATACCTACAGTTGGTTGCCGCCTGATTGTATATCGGGCCTTAATACTAAAGCTACGAGGGCTCCAAACGCGCTCTGGTCTGAGAAGAGCCCACAACAAACTCAGCCGGGGTTTTTTTAACTTATTACCATCTCACAAATCATCTTAAACTGAGGAACTATCAGAGCCATTTGAGCAAATTATTGCCAAGCTTCCTTGTCATACTTAAGTGATATTTTACATGGTAGGTAATAAGATTTTTCAATGATTTTACGTTTGCCAATCTCATCCATCATCTCCACTCATTCCAAATCTTCTAGAGAACTAGACCCTATCAGGCGATGTCAAAACTACCATCCGATATTCCCACGAGGTTCCAACTGTCTGTCTGTTGTGTTGTGGAATTTTTCACAAAGGTGCAAAACTTCCTTTCGTCCCAGAGACGGTCGTTTTTATCTCGCAACTTTTACCTCCGAAAATTCAAAGAGCTCCAGCGGGATTTTGCATACAGATGCGGAAGTCGCGAGCATGATCTAGTTAATAATAACTACTTGTCATGTCTAATTTTATTAGTAGGTCTATGCTTGCTCAGAAAGTGAGAGTAATGGATGCGCTCACGGCGCTCTGTGTGGCTCTGTGCATCGTGAATGATGGGTATAATTAACGGCTGTGAGCTGCGCCCGCGACGGGTCACCTGTGCACTTTTACTTTCATCGTGATCCGAGAGCCAGTGGGACATTACGAAGAAATAGTCGAAAACAACTGGCGGTCTTAACAAAAAGACTTAGCTTTAGACGCGTCACGCGTGATCTGACAAATTTTCCATACAGAATTATCACATTTACAAAAATATCGAATTAAAATTATGAATCAAATTAAATTAGTATTTTTTTTTAAATATATTTTTATTTTGTGGTAATTCGTTGTTGTTGGTAGTTTTAAGCAAAAATTTAAGCGCGGTTCGGTTGACTATCAAGGAATGGAGCGTGGATTTTGGTTTTTAAAAAAATCCTATGGGAGCTGGGGAAAATGTTCGGCCCCACTCCCCAGGATCGGTTATTTAGCTGGGTCGTGAAAAGGTAACAAACAGCACACTTTTGAATTTATAAAATAAGAATGACTTATAACATGTCAATGATTACCTACTATTACAATTTTTTTTTCAGTTTAAAAAGTAGCCTATGCCTACTCTCCAAATTGCCTTAAATTTTAAGTATCTATCCAAAAGATACGTTGATCCGCCTTCTCCACTACGGCGTGATTGTAAAATATGCGTAGTGAAGTTTCTTCTAAAATTTTCTGCCAGCTCTCCGTTAATCACTTTACTTTACCGTAAACATGTTACGAGGCGACACGTAACAGATCGCTATCTCGGCCATTTGGCCATAACGAAGACATCTTCCTTCGTCTATGACCTACTTCCAAGTATTTTTTTAGGTTTATTTTTAAAAAAGACAGGTTCTACGAACAATAAGATCAAGAACAAGAAAATCAATCAAGAACAGCTAAGTGAAGATGCAGTCTAAGAAGCCTAGCTTAAAAAGTAGGTACGCTTAGGTATCAATTTTTTTTGAGACCCTTATGAATGAGATCCGTAACAATGAAATCAGTAAAGATTTTTAGAAGTACTCTACTATCGAAGGCTTTTCACGCGGCATTGCACAAGAAAGCCAAACGCTTACGCGGTTCGGATCGGGTCGGGTACAAACTAAAAATACACATTTCCCAATCGAGGAAAGGTCCCAATTGAAGGTTCTGCGACTGTGTAGTTTGTACCATAATAGTCCCATTTAAACTTAAATGCAGCTATGATTGAAACCAGGCTATGATTGAAAATATACATGAAGTGGCCATTAGGCTTAGGCATCGTCGCGGTGGGTCCGAACTCCAAAGCAGGATTTCACGGTGATCACTGGCGTTTGACAGGCGAAGGAACATTTGGTATATCAAACATGACATGGATATTTTGAACTCTACGATCTTCTATGTAACAAATGGGGTAAGTTACTGTACAATTGAGGTGTACTACCCATTCATACTGTTAAGTGGAATTCGTAAATCGGGCTCCTTAATCAACTGCTGCTGTAATAAATAATAATAAAAGTTTTTATTAGAGGCATAAACCCCACTGGTATACATATATATTAACAATGTACCGTTAAACTATACCTAAACCTGATAATTAAACAATTTAAAATAAAATAAAAATACAAAACTACCTACTATCTGGGAAGGTTCAAAATCTCTCCCCAGGTGTCATTATAAAACAGCAGATCACAGATGTAAGTGTTGGACTTAATCCGTAAGTTGTCCTGAGGATAATATTATTGCAATGATATCGGAATTATACTTAGAATACTTACCAAATTTCGAGTCAATTATACGAATGGAAGTAACAACTAACATCAATCAATTGTAAGACTGGAGATCCCCACTGGCTGACAAAAGTGCTGATAATCCACCAGCGTCAGAACCAATTTTCACCAAGTTTAGCTAAGAATCATGCCGATTAAACAAACTTTCGAATATAATACAACCAATTCCTTTGTTATTAAAACCAGTTGTTTGAGCGCCATAGATAGACATACAAATAGACAAAGAAGCGCTCAAACTTTCGGTTTCAGGTGAAAAATATAAAGGCGAATGTGTAATGCACCACATTTAGTACTTATTATACGAATAGCCTATTATCCTTTAATGCGGTCGGTCCACATCGGGCTGGGTACTCTATAATGGGACGTCTTTGAGATGAATTGGTTCGGATTTGGAATGCAGTCCGTGATCGGGCGGTGAAGTTAAGACGAACTAAACTGTCTACTTACCATCATATTATTTGGAGGTTTTTAGGGACAACATTTTTGCCTAAAGCATCATTTTCAACTAATAATATACCTTCTCGTGTCTCTTATGATACGTCTTGTTTTGACTTTACCTTCGGAATACGAATTTCCACTGAGAAGAGCCGGCAAGGAACTCAGCAGTTGCTCTCATCTCAAGCTAAAAACACTATTTTAACATCATAGTTTTCATAAGTACCAAACATTTTGATGACATGCTGAACTACTTAGTTTAAGTAGTTACTAGGAAGGGACACATTTATCTAAAAATATCTTAATTATTAGCATATTATACTTACTTATTATAAAAGATCGAAATCTTCAATATTTTTCACAAAAAATTAATAAAAAAACATGTCAAGCAAATTAGCACTATACACTTAATCCCCACGAGCTCTGACGAAAACGGTAAAAGGAGCAACGATCAATTATAGAAAAAGCATTATTCATTCCTTGTCCAAAGACACCACCCCTGAAAATATCACAATGACATAGATAAAAGTACAAAATAAATACGAAAGCAAAGGTGGCATCATTACATCGAGATACTGGGGGATAAAAAACCGAATTTATCTGTGAAGGGACTATTTTAACAAAGCACCCCTTATTCTGATGCGGCCATACGTGGGAATACGCCTAAGTATGTCCAATTGACGCTGAATTTGCATCGGCCACTTCACAGACAGCTGTGGGCTTACTACCATAGCTAAAAGCAGTATTATTTTGAAATTTTGGTTGACTCTCTAAAATAAGGACTATAACTCTGAAACAAGAGCGTAAACAATATTAAAATAATACTGTTTTAAGCGATGGCAGTAAGCCCCCTGTTATGCTGTGGTTACACTGGGTCATTAAACTGTGTCATAAAAGTAAAACACAAGCGGTACATGATTGACTTGAGATTTCATCAGCCTAGAATGGTCAAGTTACCATTTAGAAATCCGATCTAGTGTCGAACCTGAATGAGCGAGAGTTAATCTGATATGTAGATAATTCTTCACATTTATCCAGTTTCTCGCTTATAGCCATGTCTGAGGTGTAAAGTGGCTTGTAAAGGAGCCTAGCCCGATGCAACTACTTTAAGCTAGCTTCATTTCATATTTTCATTTCTTACCCCAGAAAATTTCAAAATTTTTAAAACACTCAAACCAACCTTTGCTATTTGCTACTTCAAATGTTTTGTATGCCAAGTATTTTGGAAAACTACCCTGATATATTTATTATCAACTCTCCCTTAACTTTTTTCCTCCCCTTGATCCATATCGCTCCAACCATTGAGATTATATGGAATTCTTGTATTTCATTATATCTTAAAAAATGTCGACTCAGGTAAACCACTTTGCCTTAATTACTTTCTACGGCTTACCTACCTGACCCAGGTCACTGGAATTTGTCTCATAAAATTTAGAAAGCAGCAAAATGCAATGACCTGAAACCATAAACATAACATTAATACTTAGAAACAAAGAAGCTGATTTGGTTTTGTTTGCAGCAATACGTGCGGTATTGGCACGCGAGCTGCGGCGATTCTGCGAAATTTATAACGCTCCATAATATTATTTAGTTCTACTTCTATGTAAATAGGTAAACACTCCATTTGTTATTTACTAGTGCAGACTTTCACTTATATACGGACTTATATCGTAGTCAGAAGTGTAATGTAAAAATGATATGTGGAAGATTACTCGTTTGATTCCCGGCAAAGGTAATTTTGGGAATTTATAATTTCTAAATTGTCTCAGGTCCGGTTAGGTGGGATCAGGTAGAATCGGCAGGGACTATGGTTATCACAACACTGACAAAAATGTGCTGTCCTGTGATTTAGCGTTCCGGTACGATGCAGTGTTGAAACAGATTAAAAGGGTATAAGTGCTATACCTACTTCCTAGCATTAGCAATCTGTAGGAAGTAGGTTTAATTGGCTAAAGACTGCATAATCACTTACCAGCATTTGGGATCGCCGTCAAAGGCTTACTTGTAGTGAAATTATAATTAATAAAAAGTACCTACGTTTGACAAAATAGGTAGATGCTTGATATGGCTTTCATCAGCTGCGATCACAAAACAGTGTGACTTACCCATTGGAATAATGTAACCCCAACTTTACACACAGGATAAATAGGTGATAGTTAAAAGCAGATGTAATGAGTCGGAAGAGCTTTGTGCTTCTGTTTGAAACTACCTACTTACCTATTAACTTTTTCGGGTTTATTTCTTTAGCTAGTTTGTTTTGCTCCTTTATCTTGACTGTATAAATAAGCCATTTATAGACATAATTATTGTCTGTAATGATGGGAAAGGAAATAATAATCTCTAGGGTTCGTAGTTATGTACGTATGCCAATTTTATTGATATCTTCATTTACATTTGATATGTGGCATGAATTTTAATTTGGTACTGGTTGGTTGGTTTTGAATACACAATTAAATGCTTATTAGGTTTCAGCTAATTCCCAATTCTATGAAAGTGGCCGCAAATTACCTATAGGTAGAGCCAGTAATACTCATAATTTAAAACAGGCTTCGATCTACCAACCGATTCCCTTGGTAACAATAAGGGGTACAATGAATTTTAATTTGGCACTGGTTGGTAAATTAACTGGAACTATCTATGATAAATCAAGCCAAACGTAGAATTTTACGTTAAATTAATTAAATACTCTATCGCTGACGAATTACCCTTTCTCCTTGTGGCCAACAAATTTGAAAATGATCAACGATTAGATAACCGGATTAGTGCACTTATAACTATAATTATTTAACTTATGAATAGCGTTGCAGTAACCACCAGCTAGCCGATACCTTACAGATAAATATTGCTAGGTAGAAAACTTTCTCATTCAACTGTTAAAAGATAAATTGCAAAACAAAAAATAACTAGTAAATCATGATATACACCAGATTACGAGAATAGCTGCAAGTATGTAGAGCATTAATTTTTCATCATTAGATTCTTAGTTTTGCTCCAATTAGTATGTATCGGAACTGAAATCTCAGTAATTAGTTACTCTATCCAAATTCATGTACATAAAATATATCCGATTCCAATCCCTTGTACAGCCGTAATAAGTGTTAAATTTAATTGCATAGCTACTAGCATTTCGGTTTTTAATAAGGCAAAAATGAGGCCTATATGTTTTCCATGTAAATCAATCAAAAGTAATTACAGATAAGGAACAAAATATATATCCATACTAATATTATAAATGCGAAAGTGTGTCTGTCTGTCTGTCTGTCTGTCTGCTACGCTTTCACGGCCCATCTGTTCAACCGATTTTAATGAAATTTGGTACAGGGGTAGGTTGTATCCCGGGGAAGGACATAGGCTACTTTTTATCCCGGAAAATTTAAGAGTTCCCGCGGGAATCGAAAAAATTTAGTCCACGCGGACGAAGTCGCGGGAATCATCTAGTCATATATATATTATAAAATATGTACAGATAAAAATAACCTGCATATTGCATAAAAAGACATTAAAAACAAAATATAAATTTGATCATAATAATTTTTTAGTTTTATATATTTAAGAGTTAAGCCTAAAGGTTAAAGTGTTTCTAAAGCAAAGTTACTAAAGATAGGCAATTCCAATAAAATAATTATTATTCCAATTAAAAAATATTATTAAGTACACGAAATGGGACATGAAAGAGTTTGAAAATTTATATTGCTAGGGAAAGTCGGGTCGATTATTATTATAAATATTTTCCAATTAAGTGACTCATATAAGTATGATAGAACTTCACTTTGTAAGTTCGTTTAATCACTAATAATTATTTATGAGTTGTTTATTATAAGCTTCAAACAATCACATAAGGTTTGATATATTAAAACGCAGGTTTCAGCTTTGTTTTTTATATAGGAAAAATCTTGATACACCGATATTAACGCGTCGTATTAACACTGTCTTTATTTTTACACGATTATGCCCGGTTGCTGAGGTCGCAAGTTATGTTCTCAATAGCTATTGATTCAATAAAGTTTTCCAAAGGATAAACGTCAGTTATCTATCCATGCGTTTCTGAGTACCCCGCGACCCGTTCAATAACTATTGAACCGATAACCAGTTCCTTATTCTGTCGATAGATGGGTCTGATAGCGCTAATGAATAGATAAACCTTCGTTAAAAGTACCTCAGAAACCGGGAAAATCCCCCAGCTTCACATTATCATACCTAGGTATATCCACCTGTAGTATTGATTGTATTGATTTTTATACGACTGCCTGAAAAAAGGAGTCATACTAATATTATAAATGCGAAAGTCACTTTGTTTGTTGGTTTGTCCTTCAATCACGCCGCAACGGAGCAACGGATTGACGTGATTTTTGGCATGGGTATAGTTGAGGACCTGGAGAGTGACATAGGCTACTTTTTATCCCGGAAAATTAAGGAGTTCCCGCGGGAATAACAAAAACTTAAAAACTTAAACCACGCGGACGGCGGGCATCAGCTAGTATTGTATATTGTTTTCAGGGTTCATGTATGTATGTGAGTTGGTGTATTCCACCATTACTTCTATACGCCTGAACCGATTTTGATAAATGAGGTATCGTTAGAATCCCTAGCTAATTCCGGGTTACATAGGCTAGTAAAATTTAAAAAAAAATATGGGGGGACCATGGTTCCGCATTAAAGACTAAAGTTGAAAAAACATATTCGAAAATAAGATTAACTATATAATCATCATCTAGAAAATGATGAGTAGATTCCAAAAATATATAACACTATAGTTCAATATCCAGTGATTCACATAAAAATATCAATTAATAAAAATGTGAATAAGATTCCAAAGGTAATTAATGACTGTGGTATCGTTACGTAGTAGCAGTGGTAGCCGTACTTCCACGTAGAGGACTGCCCAAAAAAGGAGTGTTATGTTTTCAGGGTCCTTGTAATAAATGTATGTGTGTAGCAGTCGTATTTTTTAATAATTTTAATTATATTCACTTGTTAATAATCTTATTTGGTCATTGGTCTTATTCGGTTCGAAATCTTTGCAGCCCTGTGGAAGAGGAGACAAGCCTTCATCACTATCCCGAAAATTCTGATGATTCGATACTACGTACCAGCTTAAAACACGAACTTCTTATCATTTCTCTAATCATGTTTTTAATTTGTATCTCATTATAGGTAACAAATAGTGGTAATACCTCATCATTAACTAAAACACTATCAGTTACATCTTCTGTGCCATTACCTGTCAATTTGGAACTCTCTCTCACTTTCGCTGAATAAACAACACGTCGATTTCTTGTTTGTTATAAGTTAAGGTGATCGCTTACTGAGCAAGTGCTAAACTATACGTATTACGTATTTTACAGAAAGAGTCGTGCTGACTGCCGACCTCTGCTGATGTTCATTGTAGGACCAGGGGCAAACACAGGGAATGCAATCCCGACTTGAGATCGTAAAGTCGAGATCCCTCGGGATTAGAAATGTCAATCCCGCGGGATCCCGAAATTTTCCGGATCTCGGTTAGTTGAAAAAAAAATCTCATTACTGAACTGAATACGATGAAAACTGCTTGTTTGTGATAGTGACTAGTGAGGTTAATTAAAACAAAATATTATTTCAAAGAAAACAAAAGCTTTTATTCTTTCATATTACTAACTAAATAATTAACATGAACATAATCAAAACAAAAGTAAGTATAGTATATATAGCTCAAGGAGATTAAAAAGTAGTTACGGGTGATTTTGAAAGCAACTTCTTAAAAAACAAAGTGTATCAAGAGTACTATCTGCTAACTGGCATCTAACATCCGTTGCAATGTAGCCAGCTGCTGAAAATGCCCTCTCCGACTCAACACTGGTTGGCAACAGCGTGACTAAGCAATTATATGCAAACTGCAAAAATCTCCCCCTTGTTCCTCCACACTCAAATAAATCCATTTCTATTTTATAACTGACTCTAATTTATCTAAGCTTGTGGATACGCGCGTAAAAGGATTTTTAGACGTTCGCAGAGTCCCGTCAATCTCGAACGGGATCTCGTCATATTATGCTTCGGGATTGATCCCGAAAAATTACACGGGATCTCGCGAGATCGGGATCCCGCGAGATCGGGATTGCATTCCATAAGCAAACTACCGTCGCTTAAATCCGTATTTTTAAATATTGTTGACGTTTGTGTTTTAGAATTATAATACTTATAATAGGTGCGTCAAAGTACGTGACATAAAACTGTCCTTTTAAATAATACTGCTTTAAGCAAATGTAGTAACCCCCAAGGCAGTCTATAGTTTTCTGACGGATAAATTATTGATCGAATTCGAAAAGATTTGAATCGATTTTGCAGGGCTGAACTCTCTCGCGGAATCTAATATTATTTATCTATCCATGAGAAAATGATTGTGGCACCTGCAGTTTTTTTCTGCGCTAGAAGTAAGTATTTCGTAGTATTACCTATAGTAGTATAGGATTTCAATTATTCTAGCTACCAGCTTTTAGAATTATCTGCAATTCAGTACCTACAGAAAAATGAGTTTCGTTGGACGTTTGCGGCTGAGCTTTCCCTTGCGGCTCGTCATAAAGTAAGTATACGATTAACTTTATACAACAGCAAACATTACGAAGAACTATATTTATTTCCGCCACCGATAGTAACAATTTGTGGTAACAACTCACTAATATATAATAATGTAGATACGTAACGTATAATAATAAAAGTTGGTGTAGGTATCTATATACTAACTAGTGTAGTAGGTATATTTATAAAAGTTAGTGTATCCGCAATATTATGTCTATATTCTAATAGTAGCTAGACATATTTAGTTTCTTATTTAATAGCAGTTTCCTATTTTTTTTACAGTCCAATAATTTCCAATTTCACATTTCCTGATTATTATTTCAATTGTTATTTTATACAGCTCAGGAAAACACTTTTATTATTTTAGAATTTATAAGTTTAGTTTTTAGATTTAGTTTGTATTTTATAAACTTTTTGTTCAGAAATAGCCACCACATTCTTTCTGGAACTATAAATAATATTCAATAAACTTTAATGAGCGTAGATTCAACACTCAACGATGGCCAAGATGTCGAAATAACATGTTCGTGCCTACGGTCGTAAAATGACTTATTACACACAATTGTTTCGAACAATGAAATTATGCCGTTTGCGAAAGCTCTGTTTAACAGTGCGGTATAATGTTGTAATGGACAAAATTTTTCAGGAATTAAGATTGAAGTCGATTTCACTTAGTGAAAAAAAAAATACTTAAGTAACAATTAAGTAAACAGCAGATCTGGAATCAGGATTCTTGGTCGATGTCTCTATCTATAGCCGTCTAATAAAATTGCTGAACATGTAAGACCCTTACATAATATAGATCCACCAAAAACAGTCCATGTAAAGTTGGTTGCCAAGACTCAAAGTTCAAATCGGTACGATGCCGTATAGAAACATATATATATATAGATTATGGGTATGGGTTTAATAAAAATGCCATGGCCTATCATACCCCGCTAATATCTTACACTGTATCATCATTTACCACCAGGTGAGATCGCAGTCACGGGATAACTTGTAGTCTTGTAGTGGAATAAAAAAACATTGTACTTACATGATTACTTACTAGTTAGTAATAAACTACTTACCAAAACATTTCCGTTGGAACCCTGCAGAGCTGTAGCTTTCAACCATCGACAGCTGATTCCTCGGCGTAAAATTAATAATATTTCATTCAGACTTATTCCCTAGTGATTTGAGTCTAACGAGGAACCCCCGGTGTAATGGATCGAAATGACAAATCGAAGGACATTCGTCACCAAATATCATAACAACGGATTTTGTTACGAGTTTTATTCGTTATATTATTATATTGCTAGCTGACTTCGTCCGCACAGATTTTGAATTTTAGGAATCCCGGGGAACAATAAATAAATAAATAAATAAATAAATAAATAAATAAATAAATCCTTCATTGCGTTACATTATTGCAGACTTAAAAAGAAAATAAATAAAAAACTACGAAAAGTCCTTGCAACAACACAATAGGTCGCAAACTCAGCCTAGTACTGGGCATTGTCTACCTACCAATACCCATCGCTGATTTTCAGTTTGCTCCTGACGAGAGTATTAAAAAATTAAGTGCGCCGCCCGATACCCTATAAAGCTTTTAATCTAACACTTTAAATAAATTATAAAATTACAACGAAAAAAAAAAATTTGAAATGATACAAAAGCAAAAAAAAACTAGTGACACTAGGTACCTCTAAGCAATTATTTTATTACAAGACAACATTGATAAAGATATTGGACATAAGTATTTTTTAAACTAATTACAAATTTAACAGAATTAATTTAACTGATATTTTTCCGGGATTGAAAGCATATTATGTCACTCTCCAGGTATGGATTATGGACTCCAGGCCCTCAACTACACCGATGTAAAAAACACGTCGATCCGTAGCGCTGTTATGGCGTGAATTGAAGAACAAACAAACACACTTGTAACGAAGCGTTACATATTTAAGTATTATTTATTTATAATGTAATTATTTATAATTTAAAGCCATGTTTTTACTAAAATTATATTTATTATTTATATATTAAGATACATAAGTAAGTATATTTACAACCAATTTCCGAACGCGACTTTGCTAGGGTCTGATATTAGCAATAGACGGAACCCGCGGCTTGAAGTTGGTTAATTATTCTAACCTCATTCAGGCCCGGTGCGCTTCTAGCATCGGGCGTGATGCTTTTTGTCGCGTCTCAGCGCACTAGTTGGGACGCGACGCCATTTAAAATGCGTTTTTTTTAAAAATCTTAATATGTAAATTCAGTGCAACTTTTCTCCCGCATTAGGGTAAGTTTTGAATGGTACCTAAAACACGTAAATCGTAATCAATTTCATTTTCATTGTTCGTAGTTTTTTATATACTTTTTTTAGTCAATTTATTTCAGTAATTAGTAAAATCATTATTTCAATTGTCCATTGCAATCTTTGTTTTAGTATTTCTTAAATAGTTTTATCAAAATTTATTCGTAACTTTCCATTAGATTGCATCATCTTTTTAATTTTTAAAAACACCCTCATTTTTGTTTCATTCGTTAATTTTATCCTTGTTTTTCATATTTTTGGGCCTTCAGCCAAGTAATAATTCATACTTATTGTAAACTCCGTTCTGGATCCACCACACCGACAATTCCATCACGTCAAAGTACCTCCTGTGGTCTACACAGGCCAGGGCCGGATCCAGGACGGATTTGATATGCCAGACGTTAACTAGTCGGTATTATCAATTCCAGGAGCAACGTTCGCACTTCAACATCGTCGTGGTATAACATCGAGCCACGTCACACCAGCACCGTTCGGGATCCCAACGTTGACCATCTGCTGCGTTCTTCACCTCCGGGCCGACCTTCACCATCGCGGCCAATCACCCAGGAGAGTACCTAACTACCACCGAGGTCAAAGCAGACATCACGTTACACCACGACCCTACAAATTTGTGTGCCTACTCGTTGAGCATAGTCGCGGTATCTCTGTGCCCATTTTTAGAGTTCCGCAATAAACGCTTTTCACAGTTTTCCATTTTGCATTTTTAATTACATTCTCCTTATATTTTTCAAAATTATTATTCCACCCCGGCACACTGGCGCCCTTCACGTGGTTGATTTCTGCTTTTACTTTTGTGGTATAGTGTTAGTTTTGTAAGGTGTGTGTTTGTGTTTGTAAAACGTTAATTTTTTTTGGTTTGCAGCAACTGAGGTGAAAGCAGCGATTTTACCTATGGTTGCCACTGTTCGTTTTTATTAATTTTTTTTAGAGTGATACAGTCGGCAGAAAAATTATTGACATTTTGTTTTTTTTTCTTTCATAATTTTAGATGTTTTGTGCGCATTAGTACAAACTTCTATTGTATTTTGTTATTGGTTCATACCTCATTTTAGAAATTGCTGTTGAAGTATTGTGCGTGCTAGTACATACTTCGCCAATTTGTTGTTTGGTACTTTTTTGTTTTCGATAGTTTTAATATTGTACGTCCTAGTACATACTACGCAATTATAACGCTGCATTCACACCAGTTGCAAACATTTTCAATAGTTTTTTTTTGTTTCTGTTCATTTTTTATTAATAACAAACCAAAACGTTCTGTTTTAGTTCTTTGTAACAGAACGGAGTATTTCCTTTTTTCTCAGATTTTTTTGTACCATTCACAACTTTCCCCTAATTTTTTTTTCGATTATTATAGGAATATTTTATAATATTTAACTATTTTGTCTATTACATTAATATATTATACATTTCATTGCATTATATACTTTATTTGAATATTTTTTTACGTAAATATTTTATATTGCCTTCTGCAATATGTATTTGTTTGCTGGTTACCTTTACTCTCGCCCATAAGATTATTTTTACTTTTTGCAACCGAGTCATAGGCCGCACTAGGCATATGACTCCATTTTATGTCAGGCCGCGTCTTGTAGCGCTTAGCTTTGACGCACTAGTCATTAGCGCCTAGTTACAAGACGCTCTTTTGAAAGGTGATGAATTTTAGGGATATGGATGGGCGAAAGATACGAATGTATGAAAGTTAGTATGAAAGATGTGTTAGGATATTGTATAAAGGTAAATTTAGTTTGAAAGTACGGATTTTATTTTTAAAATAAAATCCTTACGAGGGAAGCGGGGTAATGTAACGAAGCGTTACATATTTAAGTATTATTTATTTATAATGTAATTATTTATAATTTAAAGCCATGTTTTTACTAAAATTATATTTATTATTTATATATTAAGATACATAAGTAAGTATATTTACAACCAATTTCCGAACGCGACTTTGCTAGGGTCTGATATTAGCAATAGACGGAACCCGCGGCTTGAAGTTGGTTAATTATTCTAACCTCATTCAGGCCCGGTGCGCTTCTAGCATCGGGCGTGATGCTTTTTGTCGCGTCTCAGCGCACTAGTTGGGACGCGACGCCATTTAAAATGCGTTTTTTTTAAAAATCTTAATATGTAAATTCAGTGCAACTTTTCTCCCGCATTAGGGTAAGTTTTGAATGGTACCTAAAACACGTAAATCGTAATCAATTTCATTTTCATTGTTCGTAGTTTTTTATATACTTTTTTTAGTCAATTTATTTCAGTAATTAGTAAAATCATTATTTCAATTGTCCATTGCAATCTTTGTTTTAGTATTTCTTAAATAGTTTTATCAAAATTCGTTCGTAACTTTCCATTAGATTGCATCATCTTTTTAATTTTTAAAAACACCCTCATTTTTGTTTCATTCGTTAATTTTATCCTTGTTTTTCATATTTTTGGGCCTTCAGCCAAGTAATAATTCATACTTATTGTAAACTCCGTTCTGGATCCACCACACCGACAATTCCATCACGTCAAAGTACCTCCTGTGGTCTACACAGGCCAGGGCCGGATCCAGGACGGATTTGATATGCCAGACGTTAACTAGTCGGTATTATCAATTCCAGGAGCAACGTTCGCACTTCAACATCGTCGTGGTATAACATCGAGCCACGTCACACCAGCACCGTTCGGGATCCCAACGTTGACCATCTGCTGCGTTCTTCACCTCCGGGCCGACCTTCACCATCGCGGCCAATCACCCAGGAGAGTACCTAACTACCACCGAGGTCAAAGCAGACATCACGTTACACCACGACCCACTCTAAATTTTGTGTACCTACCTAGTGAGCTAGCCGCGGTAAATAAATTCATGTACCGTTACCTTTGGTAAATTGAATAAACTTATTTTATTTTACCGTGGGCTTTCATTACACTCTCTCTCTACATTACTTTCTTTTTATCCCCCGGTACACACTTTCGCATTTATAATATTATGATGGTAAATAATTCTGTGGATAGTAAGTACGTAATAGAATGCCAGTTCATGCTTGTATATCTTTGTAAATATATAGATACAACACGATTTGTCAGGTAGATTAGCAGTTAGCACCTACTACCTAGATATAACACATAATATACTTAGGGGTGCCACAATTGGATATACATAGTTACATTTCCCTACATAATAAAGTGATCCTGTGCGTGACTCCTGCAGTTTTTTAGCCCGAAGGCTTTGGTCCTGGTCCTGGTCGTCACCGTCTATTCAGCGCAGCTTAGGTCTACCTTTAATCAATCCATAGTTCCATATTAATCATAATGTTATAAATGCGAAACTGTGTCTGTCTGTCTGCTACGCTTTCCAGGCCCATCTTTTCAACCGATTTTGATGAAGTTTTGTACAAAGGTAAATTACATCCCGGGAAAGGACAAAGGCTACACTTTATCTCGGAAAATTAAAGAGTTCCCGCAGGAATCAGAAAACCTTCACGCGCACGCAGTCTCGGGCATCATCTAGTGTTTAATAATTCTTAGGACATTATTTTTTGATTGTCAATCTCTATTATTAACAAATAAATGTTTTAGAAGTTGTACTGTAAATCTCGCAGAACATGACTATTTGCGATAACGCTGCGCAAAAAAGCTCATTTTTGCAGAGTTGCGGAAATTTTACCAGTAACTTTAAGTTTTAACAGTTCAACGGATATCTCAAAAACAGCTAACGCGATATTTCTTCCAAACAATAAATCCATTGGACAGTTCACAATCAGATGTTTTGGCAACAATATAAGGACGCCATCCGCCACAATACGGGTAAAGGAATTGTGCAAGCTGTGATTGTATCTTCATTCACGATGTGCGAGATAAGGCATTTCGTGTTACAAAGCCTCTCTATTGTGTTTGACTATTCGGATATACCTATGACAAAGTAACTATGCGCCTTTACTTGGACTTGCAGTACGAAATAGTAATAACAACTTAAATTATCTCAGATGTTACGAGGTTTAAATGAATTGCGATTAATTCAGTGCCCACAGTGTACCTATCTGTTTAAAAATAACATGTGTGTTAAGAGGTAGGTAATCCAAGGATGCCAAATGATAACACCCTACCTTCTTCTTATTGTTTTATGGCTTTTATTAGTGCCACACCAGAACGCCCTACCTAATTCGCCGTCGTCTCAACCTATAGACGTCCACTGCTGGACGAAGGTCTCCTGCATGGATTGCCACAGAGCACGGTCTTGTGCCGCTTGTTGCCAGTGGCTCCCAGCTGCACGCTGGAGATCGTCCGTCCACCTAGTGGGGGGTCGACCAACGCTGCGCTTCCCGGTGCGAGGCCGCTATTCAAGCACTTTGAGACCCCAACGCCCCATCGGTTCTACGAACTATGTGCCCCACCCATTGCCACTTGAGCTTGGCGACTCTTCGAGCTATGTCGGTTACTCTAGTTCGCCTACGCCCTACCTTACAACATGAAAGAAACACCTATAATTCTTTTGCTCATAATATATGTTAAGTTAATTAACTTGAATAGTTACAAAGTATTTTGTGGTGACACTAAGGCCTCAACTCCAAATATGAGCTGGATTATCATATCATACTAATATTATAAATGCAAAAGTGTGTTTGTTTGTTGGTTTCTTGGTTTCTTGGTTTTTTGGTTTGTCCTTCAATCACGCTGCAACAGAGCAACGGATTGACGTGATTTTACATGGGTATAGGAAAATTAAGGAGTTCCCGTGGTATTCAAAAAAACTTATTCCACGCAGACGAAGTCGCGGGCATCAGCTAGTCTTAAATAAAACTGTCATGGTTAGGTATTTTAGATAGGGATAGTTGAATTGAGGAGGACTTTTACATATGAATCTATATAAAAAAATAATTATTTATTATGGCAGCATAGGCCCTCATCATCGATTAATCATTAGGTCAATCTCACACAAGTCACGAAAATTAAATCAAATTATAATAGTAGCAAATTGATTATTTAAAAATTCAAATCATTACATTAATTTTTTAAAAAAATGGAAAGGAAGAATAAAATTAGTTAAGTATAGAAATCAGGGGGCTGCTTTGGCTATGTGACCTTTGCGTTAGACCTTATCGAAAACAGCAAGCCATTAGCTAAAATGGTAGAAGTGAAATTAACACTGTAGGTATTACTCATAAATAGGGCATCAAGGAGTGGCGAAGTGGATCGAAGGGACCACCCGCTGGGTAATTATTTAACACGTCACCAGCGTATGAAGTGATGTGGGAAATTTAACCCTCCCATGCCGAAATAACAATGGACTTAGCAATCATGTACTCGTATGAATAGTTGATGAAATACTTAATCATCTATAAAAAATCTAGTGATTTTGCATTCGTTTTGTGTAACCAGTATTAACGGTCGGTAGCCAAAAGCTCTCATGTTAAAACGATTAATTTTGTCTGCCTATGAAACTTAAAAAAAAATTAAAGCAACGGACTTTTTCAGTAAAATACCTAGGTCCACCGAATCAAATAATAATATAATAATAATAATAAATATTATAAATGCGAAAGTTTGGATGGATGTCTGGATGGATGTATGGATGTATAGATGTTTGTTACTCAATCACGCCCCAACGACTGAACGGATCTGGCTGAAATTTGGCATAGGGATAGATTATAGTCTGGAATTTAGCACATAGGCTACTTTTTATCCCGGAAAATTGAAGAGTTCCCGCGGGAATCAAACAAATGTATCTGTTCAACTGATTTTGATAAAATTTGGTACAGGGATAGGTTGTATCCCGGGGAAGGACGTAGGCTACTTTTTATCCCGGAAAATTAAGGAGTTCCCGCGGGAACCAAAAAACCTCAAACCACGCGGACGAAGTCGCGGGCATTCGCTAGTAATGATCATATTTTCTCTTTTGACCGATATAGGTATGTGCCTATTAAAAAACTCAGTTTTATCTTCTCGCATCATCTTTGGGGATCTCGTAATATCCCTCGAGATATCACTGCCTTGTCGAACGAAACGAAGCGTGCGAAAGGCATTGTAGAATGGATAATCGACCGCTTCTTTTATTTGATCAGACCAACGAGTCGGGCTTCGTCCGCGGGGTCTCTCTCCTACGATCTTGCCAGTGATGATCAATTTTTGCTTGCTGCTTGCATTTTTCCTTGCAATGTACACCGAAGTACATAGTACCAACGACCTCAATTTACATAGACGGGCCCTGTCAAACAAAGAATGTGGGCGTATTTCTAGCACCGCCATCAACGCCATCTAGTCTGAAAAGCGGGAACTTGCTTGCAACATTTGAATGAAAGCTTGAAAACGTATGACTCCGTCATAGATAATATAGGCCATAGCCATAGAAGCCGTAAGGTCAGTTAGTAAAAAAATATATATCATACAGTTTGCCGCGGAAATTAAATGATTGCGCAATGGATAAAAATATTAAATAGGAAGATTAAATAACGTTTTTTTGGAAATGTATAATTGTGACTTGAAACACTTAAGTACCTTGAAATAAAAATTGTACAGTGCCAAACTAATAAGACTTTAGATGTTAACCTAAGAATAACAAATTATCTACACGACGAGCGACCGTGACAGCGCTACGATGGGGACAAAGACAGGATAGGAACGCGTTCTCATAGTCGGTCGCTTAACCTTTTTCTATGAAATGGCCCATCTAGTACCTACATATATATCGATGCCTAGTACGCATAACTAGTAAGCACACGCCGCAGACAGATGTTGGACAGCCGCATTTTTATTTTATGTTAAACATCCGTCTCCAGCACCACGACAAATCAAATGTATCAATCCGTTTTTAGTAATGTTTCTTCTTATATGTGTATCTTCCTTATGTATGTAGCTGAGTTTCTTGCCGGCTCTTCTCAGTAGAAACAGCTTTCCGAACCGGTGGTAGAGTCAGCAGGCAGTAGAATATGGAAGCTGCCATTAAAATTTTGGGCTCTCGATTAGAGCCCTTAAAACTTCAAACTATTCAACTACATAGACACATCAAAACACATCGAAAATGTATGTCAACGTGTTGAAACATAATTAATTACTAGGACACGATTAGGGCACACTTAACATAATATCTAAGAGAAAGTGTGGTGAGTGTGACGTGACCTTTATCTTGCTCACCCACTCGTCGTACAAAAAATATAGGATAAACAGAATTCACTGGAATACAGTCTCTAAGAATTTATATTTTGAGGTTACAATCCCATGTGGTTGACAACTCTAGACAAAGGTTATGTAAGCTTGCTTGATTGATAGCTTTGACTACAAGCTTAAAATAAGTCATTGGCTGTCATATCTATAATTTAACAGACAATACTTTAGCTGTCATTGTAGATTTAGCCATTACATGTGAAGGAAATTACATAATTTTTATACAGAAATTACATAAATAAGAGAAAAGGAGGCAAGTGACAGTAACCAATGGGCATACCATAATTAGCTATAATCATAAATTAAATAAAAATATCTTGAACCCATACTGAGAGTAAGCCTAAGAAGCAGAAAACATACAAACCAATAAAGGCTAATGTAAACAAAGAAACACGGTTAATCACGGTACACACATCAATCCTCCCAAAGCTTACGAATCTACGATCGATCGATCCGAGCGTAAACAATGCTTGACGATGTATTACGAGGTCAGGCAAACTTTGATATTACAGAAACACACGTCATACTTTATATTCAGCTGTAGGGTTCCGTAAGAGATACTCATACAACACTAAAAAAAATCTGTTTCAGATTCAGTAAGTATGAAAGAAACGCGGTAAACCCTAATGAGTTCCCGCTCGAACCAAAATACCTCAATTCAAGCGGCATCAGCTAGTAAATCATAATCCTGGTAAGGCCAAAATAAGTGCATTTTATTTGCTTTACGTGTTCATGATGAACACGGGTAAGCAGTGCTTTTATGCTTCTATGACTTGCAGGCACTGTGGAAAGTTGACGCTTTTTTCATAATTTAATGACATAAAATGATAAAACATACTGAATGTGACTGGAGATAAATACATTAATACGAAATCCCAAAAAGGCTAAAGGTCTATGTCCAGTGAATCACGTTTGTATCCGTTCGTATCTGGATGTAAGGTTCAATCAATCATACATGATATGCTCGTAGACAGGTAGGTGCTCGTACGTCACGACTTCAGCGGTGTTTGGATAAGTTATTAATATTTAGGTAAACAATAAATATAAAATATAATAACTTCGTGTTCAATCTTCGTTCGTAAATCAAAACTTTGTTAGAAACCTTTATATAAGTTTGAAAACGTATAGGCGGTTGGACAATATTCTCAATCGAATTGAGGATTTCTTCTTTCCTGGAAAGAAAAAAGAAACAGGTTATCGGTTACCTAATTATCCAGTCAGCTAAAATTTTTATTGTACTTAAATAGGTAATTCACAAAAAATAATTGGTCTGCTAAGACCACTGGGCTATTTTTGTGTTTAGTGCCCTTAAATTAGTTTAAATCATTTTCATAGAATTGATTTTCACATTTAATTTGAAATGATTTCTATAATTTATTTGGTGCAATTTTGCTTTGAACTTGTCTCCTTTCGAATTGGTTGACATATAATCTTGAAAGTTGAATAGCGTATGTATAAAGTATAAAAAATGCTGTAAAAGGTATCGAGCAAAATCAATTGCTAATGTAATAAACTACACTTATCTAAAGTGCATTGGCGTTATAATGTTTTTGCTCAAGGTTAAAAACCAGTAAGACAACTAATTACTAAGTGGGCGATAAAAACATAGCACAGTTGCAAATGCAGAGGTTATCGCCGGGTCAATGCATTGGCTAGTTGCATTGCTATAATTAGCGAACACTCGGCGGGCCATTCATACAGACGATACTCACAGAGTAAACAGATCAGCACCATCCCATCCCACCCCATCATCTGTGACTGTGTCACAAATTGCTGTGTGACTATTGTATCGTACATTAGACTACATTCTTGGACCATGTACATGCGAACGTCCACTGTTGAACAATGCACTTTGCTAGTGAGTGCCATCAGCCCATTACATTCTTGTTTATTGTAGCATCTTGTAATATTGTAGCATTTTTATTTTTTTATTGTAGCACTATCGGCTACGAAAAAATTGTTAATGTTATCTTAGCCGATAGACTGTAATATAAATATTAGGCGTGTATTATATCTTTAAAATATTAGACGTCCTTTTTAACCGACTTCCAAAACAGGAGGAGGTTTTCAAATCGGCGCGTATCTTTTTTTTTTTTTTAATGTATGTCGGTGCATATCTCCGTGGTTTCTAAACCGATTTGAACAAATTTTTTTTCATTGGTCAAAGGAAGCTCACGAGGAGGTCCCATAAAAAATTCTGACTCCAAATCCTCAATCCTGATGCTGTAGGTGTACCGTACTACATGAAATCATCAAAACTAGTGTTAGACGTACCGCCAAGCGATTTAGCGTTCCGGTACGATGCCGTGTAGAAACCGAATAGGGGTATGGGTTCAATATAACTGCCATGCACCTAACAGGTTAGCCCACTACCATCTTAGACTGCATCATCACTTACCATCAGGTGAGATCGCAGTCAAGGGCTAACTTGTAGTGGATAGAAGAAAAAAAAAGGTATCAAGTCACGTGTATACGATACAACTCTGAGCCCCAACTCCTCAACCCTGATGCTGCAGGGTACAGAACTCCTTAAACATAGTGGTTTAGGATTTTCTTATGGTGAATTAATATTGTAGGTGTCAAGCACCGAGTAGTAAACCTATTGAGAGCTAATAGCCACATTTTCGCTTTGAAACACATCTCACCACTTTCAGGCGGGGGACGAGGTAATAATAGCATTTCTCATTGGCTGACTCAAGGTCAATTTTACACAGTTAAAAGTACAAAGTATATGTTACCGCGGCACTTGGGCTGCCCGCTGCGCGACAAAAATGTATCGATAAAAATTACCAGTAGGTACCTATTGGAAAATCAATACAAATAATTGTATTCAAACAGCAATATACAACCATATGTATGATTATGCATAATTATCTGATACTTATATATTTTTTTTTAATTGCCCAAGTTCTATACTAAAGAACTTAAGTTTTCAACAACAACTTTTAATCAAATAAATAAGAAACCTGTTCTTCTACTTCAGAATTGTTCGGAATTTAATGAAATATTATATAAGTATAAGTAATATAAGTTTTTACTCAATAAATTAATTTATTGACATTCAAGTGGTCTAAGGCTATCGATATAATTTATCGATAGTTGCACGGGCTACACTGGGCTATGCGTGGAAGAGACGGAGATATGTAGAACTACATGTGAAAGACAAAGAAATACTGAAAGACATCAACGGGTTCCTTTTCATTTTTGTAAATATTTTTATTTCTTTGCGTATTGATGATTTTTATTTATTATTACAAAACTACACTTACTTATGAAATGTTATCCCATCCTTTACATAGCTGGAGGTATTGCTTCTCTTTCCACGCCATTTAATGCTACAGAGAGGCCTAATTTTCGTTTTATACTAGATCAATTCCCGAGCACTGTCGAATACGGACTGAGGGCGACTATAGGCACAAAACGTAGCGTTAGCAGTCATACTGCTAACGTTTGGCTGGTGAGGGGGCACGCTATGCTCAGTCAATTGGTTGTATGGTCTGTGGTGTCAAGCAACGACTTCATACTTAAAAACCCAATTTCCAACTCCTCAACACTGATACTGCATGGTACTGGACTCCTAAGCCGTAGGGATTTAGAGTACACTAAAAAGTTAAAAATAAAAATTCTTTCCAAAAAACCGACTTCCAAAGCCACTGTAAAGTAAAAAATAATTTTGCTTTCTACACACTATGTTGAAGTCGGGCGAGTATAACAAAGGCATAGTTGACGCGTGAGGCTCGCCCGACTTCAACATAGTGTGTAGAAATCAAAATTATTTTTTACTTTACAGTGGCTTTGGAAGTCGGTCTTATGGAAAGAATTTTTTTCAGGTTATAGATCTCTTTGATTTTAGGGATAAATAGTAGCTTTTGTCCGTCCTCAGAATGCAACCTACCTCTGCAAGAAGTTTCATCAAAATCGATTGTACTGAAAAAACAAGTATAAACAGAAAAATAGATAAGTAGTCACAATTTCGTATTATTTATAACATTAAATTATTATATGGAGTTAATAAGCAGATAATACTGTTAAAGAGTTAGCTGTAAGAGTTTGCTGTTTTACTTAGGTACACTGTATATTAGACATCAATGATTCAGCAGCAACTAAGTTGGGCAATTTATGCGGTGAAAGGTTGATGAAACTTGAAAGGACAAGACAAGCGACTTGAAAGAACACTCTTGTTTGTTTTTTTAATTGACACTTTGTGTCAGAACAGAAAGTTACAATAAATACTGTTTTACTTTGTTAAGTGAAAAGTTAATTTGAGTACTTAACTAACTTTAATAATTATAATGTAATGATGGTTTGTGATAGGTGTTATATCTGGTAAAAAGACAAGAATTTTATACACTTACAATCCTACTTTGTCATTTTTTTGAGATTAAAATGTGGTGTTAGATCTACCTACCTACCTAGTTCGTAGGACTTATGGACTTGAACCGAGGTATAAGAATTCTTGTTTTTTTAGGGTTCCGTACCTCAATAGGAAAAAACGGAACCCTTATAGGATCACTTCGTTGTCCGTCCGTCTGTGTGTCAAGACCCTTTTTCTCAGGAACGCATGGAGGTATCAAGCTGAAATTCATACCAAATACTCAGGTCTACGGTTCCTTGGAGCTACTTGGAGTAAATACTATAAATATTAAGCAGTCTGGCTAGTGAGCGCTGAAAGTGCGAACTGGTGGTTTTAAACCAATTGTTGGGTATAGGTATCCCCAAATATCTATACTAGATTTTTATTCAAAACATATTTAGCCTTGTTTTTTATGGTAAGTACCTACCTGCAGTGTTGCCAGATTCTAAATACGGTAAATAAAACCGATACTCAGCATTAAATGGACAGACTCTATAATCATTGTTTGAACAGTGTCATAAATAGTTATGGTATGTATAAAATATGGGCTTAGTAATTCGATCTAGATATTATATCAGGTCATATCTAGGCGCAGGGTGGCCAGCTGCGGTCAGCTTAGGCACGATTACGTAACGCTATGGAGTCTATGGATAATTCATGTCAGAACTACGACAAGGAATGTAGTCTACCTACTGTTTATGTTTTATAGTCTAGGAGCTGTGAAAAATTAACGATCGCAAACACCTCTGATTTGCCTAAACTCTGTCGCTATTGGCAAAATCCAGTGTCGCAGCATGACTGCGAAATTCACCCAATCAGCTTTTATATAGTAGGACTAAATAGAAAAGTATGGAGTGGAATGTGTTAGGGAAAATACAAATAAAAACACTGCGATTATATTAAGTATAATAATGGGTATAATTATTTTGCCTCCAAAATAGAAATGCAAGAGTTTTTTTCAATTCAAATATTATTTACAGGAGCTTCCGAATATTCGAGCATTGATTCAGAATGCCCTCCCTGATGATATGTAGATTCAACAATGCGTACCTAACTACAAAGTGCCCCTAAAAAGAGTTAAGTAGCCGTATCTTGTAGTATCTAAGTTCTGGTCACCATCTCTTAGACTCAACTAAGCTAGTGCCCCATAGAATACTATTAAACCTATCAGATGAGAGCGACGCCGGACGCTATTCACCATCGTAAGCATGGGAGTTACATTAGTGATTACTGATTACAGAAACACATAGCTACACACATTCGACAATATAGTGATTGACAGAAATAGGTGTTCGTCGATACTTTGCGGACCTTCGTGAATATGAACCATACACTATAAAGTAAACTACTACTACTTACTGACTATAATAAATAGTCTTGTATACTACTATATGTTTATACTGGGTGACTATTTTTGTTTTAATAAATAGGGTAGTGTTAGATAAATGGGATAGAAGCTCATGGCATCGCTACTTTTTTTTTACTTTTAATATTTTTATTATAATAAATGATACTAAAGTATTTTTATATTAAAAAAACCAAAACAGGAATTCAACAAAAAAAATCTAAATCATTGTCAACCTACATGGCTTTGTCAGAGTTCGCACGCGCGATTCCGTTGAACCGAACCACTCAGCTGATTGCGAGACGCGGCGCTAGTACGTCGTGCGTTTATGTATTTTTATGGATATAATTGACCATAGTAAAACCAAGTTATTAAATAAATAATACCGTAGGTACTAGTACTAGGTACCATAAATATTCAACTTACATAATATTATTATATTATATTATATAAATTTTTCGAGACGCCATAAAATGTCACCCTGCATAGTCAAAATATGATGATGAGGAACCCTTTTTCATTCCGAGAGTTGACCCATGCAATGCAGTAGTAGGCTTGACGATGATTATGATCATCCACAACCTTGTCACGACTCACATAATATTGACTAGGTATTGATACATTTAAAAAAAAAAATATTCTAACGTCTCCGCCATAAATACCTGAGCATCCATTGTTATTCAGATGACGTCTCATTATAATACCCTTTGCTGAAGCAGGAAATATATGGTCCTTTTGGTTTAGATGGCCAACAATGACGGCCGATTAGTGGATAATGTGTATGGGATGAATGCGTAATGCATCTTGGTATGAATAGGTATACGTGTGATACCTATTGTAATGAGTGAGACATGGGTGCTAGAAGGAAAGTAACCTGGACTAAACTAGTTGCGAAGTTGTGGCTATGAGCGGTCCCATAATATCACAAAAAAATCGTAAACATTTTAACAGGGTTCCATACCCAAAAGATTCCCCAACGGGTGTCGGGACCCTATAACCCGACGACGACGAGGTTGACGACCTCCGTGGCTCAGTGTGTAGCGCGGAGGTCCCGGGTTCGATCCCCGGCAGGGTCAATTTGGGAATTTACAATTTCTGAATTTTCCCTGGTCTGGCTGGGGCTTCGGCCGTGGCTAGTTACCACCCTACTGGCAAAGACGTGCCGCCAAGCGATTTAGCGTTCCAGTACGATGCCGTGTAGAAACCGAATAGGGGTATGGGTTTAATATAACTGCCATGCCCCTAACAGGTTAGCCCGCTAACATCTTAGACTGCATCATCACTTACCATCAGGTGAGATCGCAGTCAAGGGCTAACTTGTAGTGGATAAAAAAATAATAATAACTAAGCCCCGTTCTTCGTCCTTCCGTCCGTCTGTCTGTCAGCGGGCTGTATGAAATAGTTAGACAGTTGAAATTTCCGAATTGTGTGTATTTCTATTGTTGCTAAAACAACAAACATTAAAAATAAATTACATTTAAAATAAAAGGGGATATACGTTGTTTTGTAAGGTTATTATATTAGTAGGTTATAACAAACTAGATGATTCCCGCGACTTCGTCCGCGTGGACCAAATTTTTTCGATTCCCGCGGGAACTCTTAAATTTTCCGGGATGAAAAGTAGCCTATGTACTTCCCCGGGATACAACCTACCCCATCAAATTTCATTACCAAATTTCATTAAAATCGGTTGAACAGATGGGCCGTGAAAGCGTAGCAGACAGACAGACAGACAGACAGACAGACATACGGACAGACAGATAGACACACTTTCGCATTTATAATATTAGTATGGAAGTATGGATAATGTGGAGGTTACCATATATGTAACGTTCATACTTGAAAGTTCTAAATATATTTTATCAGACAAAATACCGCAGACAATATTGATGCGCCTTTTGTGACAAAATGTAACAAATAGGTAATTAAATATAAAATACATATTTTCCTTATTGTATACTACTGTCGTAATAGTACACTATTTATGTATTAACTATTGTACTTTGTATGGTTATACCATACATTGGCATACCCACGTAATTAAGCATACGTTATACCCTAATATGGTGTGGACAAAGATCTAGTAAATACTACCTAATGTGCTAATTCGAATTAATATTATTATTTTAGCCAGGCTCAATTTCGCAATCTGTACACAAAATGGTGTAGTAATTATTGAAAGTCAATTAGGTACACACCGTACCTATCTACAATATCGCCTGTGCACGCAGTGCTACAATATCTATCACACATCTACAGTTTAGCAATTGTACAGTAAAACAATCATTCAATGTGGCTACTTGTATCGTTCACGTGGTTCACATCATATTAGGCTTAGCTTCGATGGAATTCGGTTAGGTAAATAAGACGGTATTATTTGGAGATATGAATTCCAAAATAAAATATTCTGATAAAAAATATCAGATAGCTTGTTATAATGGATTTTTAATTTTTAGTTATTTCACCACAGATAGATATAATATGTATAAAATATTTTCCAGCGCTGAATTGTGCTGATATCGTAGTAGCCTGCGATTAAAGCTGCAGCGTGCAGAAATGGTACACAATCTGCAATTGCCAAACGTTGGTTGTGAAATGAAAATTTGTCATTTGTTTTTTATGAAATGATAGGTCACCTATGTGCATATGTGCCTTCAGAGATGAGATGTAGCCTGTAAGTATGCTTGCCTAACAGTGCAATCACTGAAGATAATTCGGCCACCATAGCAATTGAATACTTAATTCGAACAGATGCAGATCAATTTGTGTTAAGACGCCTTTCTGTCGAGTCACTAAAATTACGGCAGACCACGTCCACAACACAATAATGTGCATGCGCCTTTATAGCGTAGCGAACTTTTTTCCTTCGGGGGAGGAAAAAATCTCTACGGACTTCTGCCTAATAGCAGAGCATACCTGATCTCAAATCAAATAAAATAACTTCCCCCTGTCTTCAAGGTCAGTACGGAACTGTTTGGCATTACTTCGTGCTGACCTTCTAGTTCTCGATTTTCTTTTTTTCCTTTTCTCTATCTTCTCTCCTCATCATTATAGCCTTGAGCATTTGGCTGTACCGACTCCACATGTCTTCGCTCGACGTAGCGCAGCGAACTGTATGCTCGCTATTGCTAAGCAGCGGTAACCATTATCACTGAAACAAATTCGGCCTCCATGTCAAATGCGAATTATCGAAATAATTTATTCGAACAGTTTCAGATCAATTTGTTCGACATTGGTGAGGCCTTAGCACGGATGTTCGGCGGAAGTGTGCCCTCGATTTGTTTAATGGTCCAATTCACGATATCTAAAGTAAATAATATTATCCTTTCTTCTAGGCAGTGGCGTGCAGTTCATAGAGGCACAAAAGCACTGCTTACCCAAATGGAAATACATCAATGCTCATTTTTCATCATGACAGTCAGTAAATAGGTATTCTGACTAACTAATGCCTACCCTAGCTTCAAACCCTGTGCACGCCACTGCTTCTAGGTACTTCGACGGGTGACCTAGCTTGTTCCCGGTATATTTAAAATACAGTATTTATAAGGCAAAGCTTTTTCTGAGCACTTGAGTAGTTGATTTGCTACGTTTGGTGTTTTGAAGAAACATTGCTGAATGCGGAAGTCTCTCAAACACCTCGGCATCCTTAAAGCAACGGAGATTACAGACTTCAGTTTAAACGAGTTGCGTAAACACAAAAATTATACTATCCGGCTTAGAAATAAATACTTACTTTATATCGCTTATTTTCATTAAACTACAACTATTGGACTAAATAATTGCTCATGCCGATTGGGCTGACGTATTTCCTGAATATAAATTGTAAATATAATATTATTTACTGAAAATATGCGTGTGTTCACTGTAGCAGAGCATTTCAGATTTGTTTGCCTTCGGATATATTAAATGATAAGGGTTGTCAAAACCGAAAATTCAACATAAACTACATCATAATATTTCTCCTAACCGATTTATCATACTCGCAGCACATACATCCAAATGAAATATTCCGCGTATGAGCTTTCTAATTTAATGCCAACAATTTATTACCACTGCCCGCTAACTGTCACCCTTTGTACATGCGGAGTGCCGACACAGCCTGTAAGGAAATGATGTAAAATATTGGTACGTTAAATTGTGATTTATTGAATAAAGGTTATGTTAGCCAACATGAATAAAATTCAATGAAAGTCATGAATAAAAAAAATTTCAATGGCTTTATTAAAAACCAGAAATTCGCAGATCATAAAATGGCATGTTCACAATTGAGTTATAACTGACTCAGAAGAAACCAGTCCAATAGGTACATATTTTTATCAAAACACTAGGAAAATATTTTGGTGTAGGTATTTACCTACCTACTAATTTGTGTAAAATCTGTGGGGTAGGCGAGTGCATAATTTTAAGTTTCTAAAAAAAGGTAGATCCCGGGGGGGGAAAAAAATTAAAAGGGTTACTAGCTGACGCCCGCGACTTTGTCCGCGTGGAATAAGTTCTTTTTATTTAGTTATCCTTGGTCACTCTCTAGGTCCTCAACTACACCCGTGCAAAAAATCACGTCGATCCATTGCTCTATTGCGGCGTGATTGAAGGACAGACCAACAAACAAACACACTTTCGCATTTATAATATTAGTATGAAGTTTGATAACTTGTTACCTTATTCTTACATAATATTATTTGTTATTTGAAGGCTATTTGTTAAATAGGTAGACAAAATAAAAGACGTGACATATTGGTCAATCGATTTAATATTTGGTCAATTGATTCGATATCACCATTGGACCCCAACTGGACCGTAAACAGTTATTGCCAAAGCATAGTTTACACCAGGGATTCCCAAACTATTTTGGGCAAAAGACCCCTTTTCCAAAATGAACTGATACCTCAGACCCCATAGCCAAATTAGGTTTAAAAATCCTATCTCTAGTGTTTTCCTATTGATATCAAATACTTACCAATTTAAAAACTTGGCGGTTGGTTAAGTGAAAATGAAAATTGAGAAAAAGGCATAAAATTCAGTAAATGTCAAGTGTAATTATTAATAATTACTTAAACTTAAATAGGTAATTATTATTTGAAAAAAAAAACATTAAAATATGGTAGATTTTTGTCGTCGTCAACCCCCAAAATCAGTTTTCGTTTATGTCGACCCCCGGGAAACCGACCACTTTGGGAATCCCTGGTTTACACTCAGATTGGCCCTCCATACAATCAATAACGGACAATGAAGACATACGTTCTCATTATCAATACTTATCGCTGACCAACCTCAATATGTCATGTCTTCATTTAACGAGTGTGAACCGACCTTTACTACCTACCTACTGGGTGTAATGTTTACTTGCAACAAACTATGTGTAAAAGTTTGTAAACAAAAATGTAGGACATCTAACGTGTAACTTTATATTATAAACATGCATGCTTTAAATTGCGCGTGAAATTCAATTAGGCATACCTAATAGTAATAGACCATAAACACACGGCATAGCTTAGATTACAAAACTGTCTAGCTCTGGTTTTTTTTAATTTACTACACATTTGACCACTTTCATACCTGGCCTTTTGCCTAGAAGATGCTTAACTTTTTTTTAAAGATCCCCAAACAGATCTCAGAAGAGGAACATCAACGACATATTATTATACCGGGTTTGAAACTCGCCTGGCGTCTTGCAGAACGGTGATAATAAGGGAAGGTAAGGTAAGGTAAGGTGAAGATAAGAGATCGAAAAGCTCCTGAAGACACTACAAAAACATAAAACACCCATTTACCTTTTAGCGTTGATCAAGACTCTGAAGTTTCACCAAAAACGCTGAAACTTTACCTATGAATCTCCTAGCTTGTAGATAACAACGGCATTTTTTAGGGTTCCGTACCAAAATGGTAAAATGGAACCCTTATGGTGCGACTTTCTCCGTCTGTCTGTCCGTCTGTCCGTCTGTCCGTCCGTCACACTCGATTATTTCAGTAACTACCGAAGCTATGGACATGAAATTTGGAATAGTTGTGTATATTAGTGGCCCAAAGACACTGGAATTAAAAAAAATTGGAAATTATTTTTGTTGTTATTTAAAAAGGGGGGAAAATCGGAGGGTTGAAATTTAAAAGTGAGATAACTGTACTGTGTGGGGTATCATATGAAAGGGTTTACTTTGTACATTTTAAAACAGATTTTTAATTATTTTTAGTCATGATAGTTTTTGATTTATCGGGGAAAAAGTCTAAAAAAATACCGTTCCCCCCCCCTTATCTCCGGAGTTTACCAATCGAAAAATCTGAAATAATTATGGTCAATAGGAATTTATGTATATTTTACAGGAAAACTATAGCCAATGCTCTAACTAGCATAGTTTTTTTTATATTAACAGTAAACCTCGTACTCGTCGCCAAATAAACATATTGGTTTTTGCCTGATTGTTTTGCTTCAGTACCTACTTCTTGAGTACGGAACCCTCGGTGCGCGAGTCCGACTCGCACTTGGCCGGTTTTTGCTTTAGGTCGGACTTGTAATCTTGAAAAAGGCATATTATCGCCTTTTCAAGTTCTATATCATGACTCCCTGCTGCCAAATATTTGAAGTATGAAAATATAATACTACTGTAGATTTGCTACATCCTAGTCTTCAAGATTGAACGCAACCCATCATTCCATCTTAGCAAGCATGTTCACTATTAACAGTAACACCCATAATTCACAAAGATATACTCATAAGTATAGAATGTAGATAGATACGTAATATAATATTATGCTATAGTTAAGTAATATGATTTCCGCTGATGGTAAATGTAATAATGCATAATGCATTGCTCAAGCTGAAACAATAAGTTGCTTACTATGTGAAACATGAACTAATGCAGTACTAACTATTGGTATGTTATATTCAAGTATAAATAAGTGATCATGGTAGCTTAGTTAAGTAATTTAGTAGTAGAGTAATGTAGTAGTATACCAATTTATGTCGGGAAATCCATTGTTCGTTGCTCGTCGCAATCGGTGACGATCGGTCGTGATCTTGTTCAAAGCGCAGTGTATTTATGCATGACGCACAACACCTGATAAAAATGTGTTTTTGACGTATGACCCAATCCATAAGCGATGGCGGGTCAAATAATAATTGACGAGTTTCTGTGTTTTGTGCAGAATAAAATAGATGTGTTGGACGAACTTAGTATTATACAAATCTGTGCTACTAACTACACCGATGTAGAAGTGGAAACAGGCAAAAGTACCCTATATAGTGTATGTACCCACGAGCTGAGAAACATACATCGAAAAGGTGATGACAAAAAGAAGAAATGTATCAAGGATGTGATCAAGCTGTTGAAAGAAGTGGACCCAAATATTTTACCGAACTTTGTAGCACGGGATCTAAGTCGTCTCCCTTCTGTATCGTTCGACTATGTTGACGTCACTCGATTGCTGAAGGATATGACGATTATGAAAACTGAGCTCATGGAGCTGAAAACGCAATTCATAACCGAATTGAAGGAAATCCGCACTTCGTGTCAAGAGCGTAAACAGAGTTATACTAATACTCCTCGGAGAGCGGTGACACCTAGCAGAACGAAATTGCCGTCACCATCTAAAACGCTTCAGCCTGTGGCAGTACCATCCCCTACACGCACACAGGCGAGCGTCACTGAAGCAATGTTTACGCCGACTTATCGGGACATAGTGTTCAAGTCGCATCAGCCGCCGCGTCAAGCGAGGAGCGCTCGTATGCAAAGCGTGCGTTCGGGTCAATCTAGCGTAGCGCCAACAATCAACTCAGCGGTTGCGAGCGGTGCATCGACTGAACTACCTCCGGAGGATATGAATGCGTTTACTGTTGTCACGAATAAAAAACGAAAACCGAAAAATATGCGAGGCACTTCTGACACTGAGTGTAAAATACAGGTAGCTGACTCCCAGTGCTCCATATATGTATCGCGAGCGAAAAAATCAGTTACTGTAAATAACATCTTGGAGCATATTTCGGAAAGAGGGGAACAATGCGTCAATGTCGAGCAACTCAAACAGAATAAAGAGACGTCGTTTAACTCGTTTAAAGTTATTATACCTACCAGTAGGTTGGGAACCTTCTTGGATGAAAAGTTTTGGCCTGCTGGGTTAGTGTTTAGACGTTATAAGGAGCGATTCATGAATACCGCCACTAAACACACCAATCAATGATAGTGCACCAAACGAATACTAATACTAGTAATAATAGTATGTCACCAAATTTAGCTAATATAAAAATAGTCTCGTTTAACTGTCGCTCAATCAAACGATCTGTAGAACGTGTTCGTTCTTTGTGTCAACAGGCAGACATCATAGCCCTCCAGGAGACGTGGCTCCTCCCACACGACCTTGACTTTATACACCAAATCGATGACAATTTTGGTTCGTATGCGAAATCATCAGTTGACACTGCGGCTGGCGTGCTGCGGGGGCGACCGTACGGTGGCCTAGCTCTGCTATGGCGAAAATCTGTTTTTCCTAGTGCTTCCATAGTGGAGTGCCCTACGGACAGGTTGGCAGCGGTGCGGCTAGAGCTGGGCAATCATCGGCAGTTGCTCGTCATTAACGTTTACATGCCAACTGACGCGGAAGAAAACTTGACCGAATTTACTACCAACCTTGCAAATATAATGGCTATTATTGACGACAACGAAACTGAAACTGCCTTTGCTTTAGGAGATTTCAATGCCCATTGCATCTCCAGGTTTGGTGACGAGCTCTCATTATTTTGTGCGGAGCATTCCCTGGAATGTGTGGACTATGACATCTTAGGTAAAAACTCATCGACGTTCACATATGTCAGTGATGCCAGCGGCTCGACGCGGTGGCTCGACCACTGCCTAGGGACAAGTGCGGCGCGGAAAACAGTCACAGCTGTAAGCGTAGATTACGACGTGGGTTGGTCTGACCATTACCCACTCGTAATTACATGTAATTTTGACGTAGTTGTAAGTAAAATTATCAGTGAAAATAGTTTAGTTAATAAAGTTAAATGGGGACAACGTAAGCCTCATCAGATTAGTATTTATAATAACTATTGCTGTGATAATCTTAAGAATGTTATATTTTCTAGTCAATGCTTAAACTGTGATAATTTTACTTGTACGGAACATTTATTTTTAATAGATAGTTTTTATGATAAAATTGTAAGTATTTTAAGAAAAGCGGCTTTTATTAGTTTCGATTCACACTGCGATGCTAATAGGAAACGGAAGCCGGTGGTGGGTTGGAACTACCACGTAAGTCAAAGTCATAGAATAGCTCGGCTTCATTACTCAACCTGGTTGGTGGCTGGTAGACCAACAACTGGTCCAGTCTACAACGATATGGTGATTAGTCGTAGGCATTTCAAAAGCAAACTTAAATGGTGCCAGAATAACCAAGACCAGATTAGAATGAATATTTTAGCTACGTACAGAGAAAATAAAAACTTCCCAAAATTTTGGCAAGCCACTAAGCGGCTGCAAAATAAACCCCGCTTACCACATAGCGTTGAGAACATAGTTGATAAGAAAGATATTTCCGAACTTTTTGCTAGTAATTTTAAGGTTAAACCACTAACTGTTGAAGGAGTGGAGCAGGTAACGTACGACGCCTCTCCGTCGGACCCGCAGATTGAGAACCTGCAATTCTCACATAAGGATGTGGTTGAAGTGATAAGAAAAATGACGCGTGGGAAATCTGCGGGTCACGACGGATTGAGTGTCGAGCATATACTCTATGCTAGTGAAGATATCAGTAAAGTTTTATGTACACTTTTTAATTTATGTATTAAGTTTAGGTATTTACCTAAGAATCTAATGAAAACCGTGGTGGTTCCAATCCCCAAAAACAAAACTGGAGATTTGTCAAAATTGAATAATTATAGGCCTATTTCACTGGGTACTATCATTGGTAAAATATTTGAACGACTTTTACATCCGTTTCTTATGAATAACGTCACAATAGATGACGCGCAGTTCGGTTTTCGTGCCAATGTCTCAACTGATTCTGCTATTTTCAGTTTGAAAAACACAGTTAAATATTATACTAACAGAGCCACTAGTATATATGCATGTTTTTTAGACTTAAGTCGAGCTTTTGATCTGGTAAATTACAACTTACTATGGTCAAAACTCAATAAACATAAAGTAGCATCGGATGTTATAAATCTCTTGAGATATTGGTACGAGAACCAGAGCAACCAGGTGAAATGGGGTGACACACTTTCTAACGACTATAGGTTAGAATGTGGTGTACGCCAGGGTGGATTGACATCGCCGGACCTTTTTAACATTTATGTAAACGGCCTGATAGAGGAGCTGAGGAGCACCAAAATCGGTTGTCATATCGGTGGAGTTTGTGTCAACAATCTAAGTTACGCTGATGATATGGTGCTTCTCAGCCCCTCTATCAAGGGACTGCGGAAGTTGTTAAGTATTTGTGAAAAATACGCTTTAAGTCATGGACTTAAGTATAACGCTTCCAAATCCGAAATGATGGTTTTTAAATGTGGAAAGGGTCCGGACAGTGTCCCTCCGGTGTTTATGAATGGTGTGGAGATCCGGAGGGTGGGGATTTTCAAGTATCTCGGGCACATGTTGACGGAGAATCTCAATGACGATAATGACATTGAACGCGAAAGGAGGGCCCTTGCCGTAAGATGCAACATGATCGCGCGTAGATTCTTCCGCTGCAACGAACAGGTCAAGAACACTCTTTTTAGAGCATTCTGTCAAAACCTATATACGTGTCAGTTGTGGTTTAACTACACAAGACGCTCGTATAGTGCCATCAGGGTGCAGTACAATGATGCTTACCGCATCCTGATGAAACTACCGCGATTCTGTAGTGCGTCGAACATGTTTGCATCGGCAAGAATGCCCGACTTCTTTGCTGTACTACGCTCGAGAATCGCTTCCTTTTGGGAGCGATTACGTCACTCGAATAATGAGATTCTCCGAACAATGTGTGACCACTTGGATGTCGCCATCCTCCGGCATTGGTTGACGCAGCATCGCAGTGCGAATCGAAAATAGGGATAGAAATGGAACAATATTTTACTGTTCCTATTTTTGATTTTATTTAGTTGTATTTAGGATTTAAGTATTTTTATTTTATTTTATTTTTTTATAATATTTTTGTACTTAGTATTTTTATTTTTGTATTTACGATATGGGTACTTGGCCTGAAATAAAACATTTATTATTATTATTATTATTATTATTATTGCCGGTTCCTAAAGGAGATTTTACAGTTTCTCTGTTGTACGCAGTCTCTAGAATTACATCTTCTCGATGATTTGGAAATAATTGTAGGAGAAGTATGACTTTCTGAATTATGTGATAATTTTTATAATAGGAAGATGGGTCGTAAATCTTTCTTACTAATATTATAAATGCAAAAGTTTGGATGGATGTATGGATGTATGGATGGATGGATGGATGTATGAATGTTTGTTACTCAATCACGCCCCAACAGCTTAACGGATCTGGCTGAATTGGCACAGAGATAGATTATAGTCTGGAATAGCATATAGGCTACTTTTTATCCCGGAAAATCAAAGAGTTCCCGCGGGAACCACAAAACCTCAATCCACGCGTACGAAGTCGCGGGCATCAGCTAGTAATAATAAACTATATTATGTATCAATCAATCAATATTTATTAATTCAAATAGGTATAGGTACAGTGTACAGTGTACACTTATAATTGACGTCAAATTACTTCTAAAACATGATGGTGATAATCAGTTACGGTATCTTAAAACTAAATCTACGAGGGTTCCAAACGCGTCCTGTATTTTGAAATTAAACTTACTTTACATTTGCCACACACCACTTAACATTTTCTAAAGCATTATCATATTGGGAGAGTCGTGACATTAATTGATAAACATCTTGATAATTTCCTGATAGCACATCGTGATCTCGGAATTTGTACATCTCGTTATAACACAAGCTCATCTCGTGATTTTCTTCTTAGCTGAACTAAATTTAATTGTGTAAGATGTGTACCTATGTATAATGCTATAGTATTAAAACATCCTAGGTGTAATAGAATAAGAAGTCAAGACGATATGTGATGTAGTTATAATAGCTGATACAAGTAATATCAACAGAGATAGGTATGTTATATTGTTATCTTCTTGGAATAATACTCAAAGTATTATTTAATGATTTTGAAAACCAGTTTACTTATATTATATTTTAACAAAAAAATAATGACTTTTTCGATAATTTATTGAGGTTACGAGTAAGAATCAGAAATTCTGAAGATAATAGGTACATGCTTCTTTTGTAACACCAAAAGAAGCAACGTTTATTCATGTCAGATGATGTTAGGTTTGCAGTTAGTAAGTTCTATCTATTTCTCTCGAGTGACCATAGATTAATTATAATATATTGTCTTTGCGAGTGACTGAAACGGATCGAAGCAGAGTAAAAGAAAATACCCATGTTCGAAGAAGAGACAAAAAAAACATATTTTTAGTAGAATATTTTTCAGATAAATCATCGTAGAAAACGAGTAAAACGTAAAAGTAATAATTACAGAGTAAATATAGCCATAAATGACAGAAGTTACCATGGAATAATTGAGTTTGAGTTTGAGTATAATGCGATACTGCATAGAGGTGTAAGTGTATAGTACCTAGTTACCTACATGCTAATTATCATCCAGAACCTAGGACAATATCGCGTGCCATGGCCTAAGTAATTATTAAAAGCAATGAAGTCATCAACATCAATCATTTTGCTATTAACCCTTTTTTTGTTGAACGTATAAAACGAACCTATGTATCCGCCTTGTATATCTATAGCAACTAATAAATCTATCAAATATTATCTCTGGACAATAAAACAACAATTATTGAAACATTGCTGGTAGGTATCGTTATTAATTTATTTTTATGATCAAAGTAATTTGTTTCATCATAATATCAATATTTGTGAGTAATGTATTCTTGGTGCGAAATTGATTGACAATGTTGTTGTTATTTTTGTACAAATAGCTATAGAAGGGTCCATATCGACGTTACATCTTATAACATTTTCATATATTTACATATCTTAACATGGAAACGCCATGCCATTAGAAATTTAAAAACCAAAGTTCTTGACACGTATCCTGAAAACTAATCTCAATTCTTGTTTTTATTCCTTAAGATTGTGAGCAATGATCAGAAAATTTCTGTGTTCTGTCATCTGTGGTTGTGACTTGTGACTGGTCTAAGAACTTAAAGTAGGGTTTTACAGATCTTCGATCCAACCCATTTGGACTGTTTTGATCGCTATGTTTTTGTTTTTGGGGTTTTAGTTAATCTAATCGTCATTTTCTTATTGTATAAAGCTTATTATATTGTCGAAGATTATTTATATGATAAAAGCGCATAGATTTGACTCGCTTCAGCAATGCTGGACTGCTGTTACTTATGTATCTTTAGACTAATGCAATTGTAAATATATTTTTTTTCAAAAGAGCAACCACCGAGTTTCTTGCTGGTTATTCTCGGTAGGACGGTATTCCGAACCAGTGGTAGATTCATTCGACTATTCATAACCAGTTGTAAAAAGTCTATTTAAATTATAACATTTATATTTGTATTTGTATAGGTTAGTCTATACCTACTCTAAATATTTGCGTAAATAATGGGGCAGAGAGTATAGCTGCAACTAATATAAAAACTGTTTTCATTAATAATTACTTAACATGTACTTATATTAATCTCGTCAACTTGTGTAGGTGGCAATCGTTGTACCGACTGTGTGATAACAATAGTGGCGCCGTTAAATTAAATATTATTACAAATTGTGCAGTCAAATAACAAACGGATGAATGGCGTTATCATATCGCACATTCTGGTCGTGTCACAGAGGATCTGTTGGCTCAGATAACTGATACGAGGCGCCACATCTGTCTGTCACGTTTCCGCGAAGAACTTGACCCCTTTTCAGAGATAGATAAGTATCATAATCGTCGTCGCTGTCACCTGTTGGACGTCCACTGCAGGACTAACATAAGTGTCTTAGGTAGAGGGATTTCCACTAGCCGCTGTCTCGCTGCGACCAGAGGCCCAATTTTCTAAGCAAATTGTAATCATTTGACAGGTTATAACGTAGTATTCGAACTGTTTAAGGAGTTCATACATTCTTGTAGACGTGCAGGCATCTATGAACTCCTTAAACAGGTCGAATTTTTCGTTTGACAAACGATTACGATTACGATTTCAACAAACAATCGGGGGGCAGGACCCAACGACTCCCTGCAACTTGATTGTAGATCCCTCTCCCTCCCTCCCCCTCCCTCTCCCTCCCTCTCCCTCCCTCCTTCTCCCTCTCCCTCCCTCTCCATCAGGGAATCTCCCAGAGACTTAGTTGTTAATGAGTCCTTCTGATGGGGAGTCATCAAGGAGATTTTCAATGCAAGGTCTTAGTAGGTAACATGGGAAACCAATGTCTCCCGACTCCCAACACTCTTTGAACAGTTTAATATCATTTAACAGTCATAAAATATTATTAATAGACAGAAAGACAATATCAATAAAACGGAGAAAGTGAAAGTTCACGTTTTACCGCATCTTTGCAATTCGTGACTTTGTTTTTTGGGTAAAGCATTCTAACAATGGCACGGTTATTAAAATAAGAAAAACATTTAAATACAAAAATATCATTAATTTAACTTTAATTGGAAACAAACTAAAACTATTTGTGTCACTTTGTTTTATACATCTAACTTTGCTATTAATATTCAATTAAACCATCATATTATTAGGTACTTCAAATTCCATTTATTAATGACAAAATTTTAAAGAATAAATCATAATAATATATACCTACAGTAAATTTTATTACTAACAAAATCTTCAAAGATACTTAAAAAAAGAATACTTAATCAAAAAAAGATACCTTGAATAATTTTTATGCTTATTAAATTGATTTCACGATTCGTTACTCCTATTAGTCGCCGAAGCCATGTCACTTACAAAGCTATCAAAAACTCGTAGAACGAAAAGTAAACCGACGAGACTTTGGCAAGAACCTGGATAAACTGGATTCGAATAAACATATTGTATAAATTAAGATATAGATGACTAACCGCTTCTTAGCAGGTATTTTTATAGCTCTATAAAAAGTTTATTGGGGAATTTAAGCAAATAGAAATCAGGGTAAAAGTTATAATAAAACTAAAATATAGGTTGCTTTAACTAACGGTGACTAAATAAATTAATATCAATATGACCTTTGCTACACGTTTCAGCTAGCAGTCAGCACCTAAGCTTCTGATTATCTTCTACAAGATGATGCCCGCGACTTCATCCGAGTGGATTAAGGATTTTTAATTCCCGTGGAAACTTTCCCCGAGATACAAACTATCCCTATACCAAATTTCATCAAAATCGGTTGAACAGATGGGACGTGAAAGCGTAGCAGACAGACACACTTTCGAATTTACCTAAGTATATTATTACTATGGATATGGATTTATGGATTCTACGACCTGGGCGTTCGTAACACAGCATTATGTGGGCATATGAATAGTTGCCAGTTTTTAAATTTCAAACCAAACGGTTTAATACTTAATTTTACATAAACCGTGTCAGTCTGTAACTCTACTATAGGAATCGTGTCTTAAGCCGAGCCATCAGCTAAGAACAGATTCTCAAGTATCAGACTTAAGCATAAATTAACCAATGTCGGTTTATTAATACAAGAATCAGAGCCAAGCCCAGGACTTCGTCGGACCTGTGTTATGTATCTTTAACTACCTTTAGAAGAGAAGTAATATCTATAAGTTTAACTCGACCAACTAAAACTAAATCCAAACCCATATACTTAGTATTAAATCCATAATGATTTTAAACGTCCATAATGTGATCTTTCTATATATATTTTTAAAAGATTAATTATATCTTTTGACAGCAAGCTAAGCTCTCTGTCACTATATATAATTCCTATACAATTCAACTTCATAGACTATTGCGTAGCCGTAAACAAAGATAAATTAAGACACCTAAAAACCATATCTATATATGTACGAGTATATTATAAACCACATAACTATTTGTCTCTATACTTACTTAAATATTTCGAAAGTAAACGTTAAAGCAATTAAACGAAAACAAACAAAGGCACTCCCAGTGAAGAGCATTGAAATGTCTATAAGAGCTTGCAGCTATGTTCAATACACATACCTACATCTTAGTCAACTTAACCTTTATGCTTCTTACGTTAGAACATGCCATGCATATAAGATCAATCGTAAAGATGCGCATAACCATAATTCAGTAAAATATCCTTTATCCCTAATATTATAAGGTACAATATCTAGTCTAACAAAGGCATTGCTCATCTTTGCAACTCATATTCAGGGTTGCCAACTACGAATCAATCTATAAAAAACAATTTTTATTGGATTGTCAGAAGTATTTAGATAGATTCTTCTTTGAGTAAAAGCTAAAATAATAAGGAACCTCAACTCAATTAGGGGTGTGGATAAACCAAAAGGTCGGCACTCGGTACGAAGCATAAGTGTCATCATTATCCGACATAGTTGGAATCGTACTCGTAACTCGTAGTTCCAGGTCACCAAAGGCACAAGTGGTTGGACGATACAAGGGGGTGGACAGGGGCCAGGGCTTGACTATCCAAGGCTAAAAGATGCGGCGGATGATGATGATCTCGTATATCATGCGGAAGGATTTGTGCGTCCACCACATACAAATATCCCATGAAAAATATGAGGTGTTTCTCATTGCTCACCTTTCATTGGATTGCTCATTGGATCTCTATCCATTTTCCATAATTTTTCGTCAAGAAATCATATTTTTGAAACACCCTTCCGTCAAATTGTAAACATAAGACAACCCTAATGGTATTACGCAAGTGCCCACGGAACCAGTTCCGCTAACCCACTTCTACACAGGTGCGGCGCCGGGCCGTCTGCCGGGACGGGACCAACTTGCGCAATCGATACGAAAAGCCTTTATTTACTTTTTGTACCGTTTACGTTTTGTTTACAAATTGGTGGTCAATACACCTGCAGGTTATGTAAGGTTATGTTTCAAATGCTAGGGCAGGCGAATCATCATTGGAGTCATTTTTGATGCAGCGCATGAACAACGTCTATGTATCGCGCGCGAGTTGAGTTCAGAGTAAAATGTAAAATGTAGTGACACATACATTTACTCTGCATTCAACTCCCGGGCGAACTGTAGATATTTCAATTCATAGATCGTTTGATATAGCTGTTTTTTAATTAATTTACCGAAGCTTATGATAATTTTTGTACCTACATCTCTTCTTGGTGCTGTAAAAGCTGTTTTCGAAATAAAACTTGTCTACTAGTTTCGCCTTACGACTTACTTATTAGCGTAATTTCACCAATCTTTCAAAATTAAAAGTAAAAGACAAGTAAGTATGTAAATAAGAGTAAGAATGTACGTATGTACGTACTTAATTGTCTTATATAAGTAAAATAGAATGTACCTATTATTATGTATGCTTATGCAAAGGTACAAAATCAAGGGTCAAGTCAAAACTCAAGAGACATGATCATTTATAGGTGATCCCTCAAGGGGGATCTTTCAAACATTTTGAACAAACCAAAAATAAAAAATGAGACCACGGAAGTCCAAAACGACCTTACACTTCCGTAACAATTTAACAATAACATTACCACGAACACGGAAACTTGCAGCTTATAACTACTTGCTAAACATTGAAATAATAAAACATATTAAGCACACGCATTTTGCCTCAATAAAAATATGGCATCCTATCATGTTTCCTCTTAAAATAACTATGATGCAGACGTGTGTGTGCATGACCACATTAAGGTTTAACCTTGGCCTGACTTATAACATATTATCTCTCATCTTCCATTGTCTGCTAGCCCACGCTCTAAGAGCAATTTATTGACGAAAACTGACTTATAGGTACCCACTGATGAACATAAGCATGACATCAGAGAGGTGAGATCTAATGAGGGCTACCGTTTTTATGCTCACTAGTTAGCGCCACTTGCGAGTAAGGTCCTAAAGTATAGCTGTAAATTCGGTAAACAAGCATATTTCTGGAAAAAAAACCCCCTTTTGTAAATAGTAAACATACAGGAACCAGGGAAATACTAACCTATGAATTAGCTGTTCTTTCAGCCCGCTTATTTTTGCACTTCTTTTTCTTAGCCCCGCTTTCAAAGCACAGAGCACTGGCATTTATTGACACGTATCTTACATCTTCCATAATTAATCGGTTATTGCTACATATTCACAACATTAACTAAATAATTAGACTCGCGATAAAAGCCCAGTGATATTTGACATTTCGTAGACCTCACTCTACACTAGCGCCCCTAGCGGCGAATTTAAACGCGGTAACCCTCATTGAAATAAAATGTAAGAAGAATCATCATTATTGGTAACAGAAAGGCTGGCTCATTTTTTGCGCACAGAATCGACCTGGCTACTCGGCGTGGGAATGCAGCCAGGATTCTTTTAACCCCGCGTTGCCACTATATTCCACGCATGATGATTTGTATATCTATAAATAGGCTAGCTATATAATAAGTTTTATTGTACATAACGTTTTCAATCCGAAAAAGCAGAATTTTTTTTCAAATATAATTTTCAGCAATTATAACTTTTTTGCTATGTCTGATGCTAATCCATGACTCTCTCTGGTTCATCCTCAAAAACTACTAAAGAGCGTGATTATCTTTTCAATATCTTTTCGGTAAATGATACCCTTACACCGAGTCTTGTCTTTGGCCATATTTAAAGCATCGTAAAAGTTAATAAGTAGGTAATAAACAATGTAGGATATATACGTAAGAATCTCTCATTTGTCAAGACTCTACCTACTACCAGTTACCTATAGACAGGAAAGCAGATTCTACGGAAAGGAGTCTGAGAGAGAGAAACTTACTTATAGTCCCACCAACTTGACTTGGTGGCCAAATTACGAACAAATTTTTATGCATGTTTAGTTCTGGATTTTGTTTTATCTTTAATAGTTTTTAGGAACACAAATGTGGTAACAGCAACGCTGTGATGGGTCAGATAAGTATGTGGGACAGCATTTCACCGACTCTGCAGGGCTCGATAATTAATTATTCAATCGAATACTAATGGAAAACGTAGGTATTAATAAGAATTAATGAGGGAGCTTGAGGCCAAGAAAGTTGCCCCTAAGCTTTCTTATCAAAGCAGGTCAAGTAAGGATTTTAATCCGTGTTGCTAAGTTGGTAATAGAAAGCACTTGACCCAATGATAGAAAAGCTTATTAATAACATGATCTTACTATTTATGTATAGTTAGTTTAGAAAGAGCGCACATAATACTTCTTTTACCTATAAATTAAATTTAAAAAAATAACTACATTCAAATGTTTCTTAATTATATAAACAATTATTTGATTGCTTTTTCATATAACCTACATTGAAAGTGCGAGTTTAAATGCCTCTTGCCACCCGAAACTAGTCAATTTTAGACGAATACGTCATTCAGCGGGCAGAAACCGATGAATTTCTCGCAGAGTCTTAATTTATCAAAACAAACAAACAGAATGTTAGATTACAATACAGCTTGAATGGTCAGTTCATTGCTCCTATTGGTTTCCATCCCAGATCAGTTTAATTGGGTATCATTAATGATGAACGGCTTCAGTCGTGCGGTGGCGATAGGAACGTGAAACTCCTTTTATAGTGTACGATATTAGAGAGCTTAAAATCGTATCATTCCTGCTACCCCGTTCCTTGTTTCCGATAAATATTGTACCTATCAATAGACATAATTTCACAGTTGTCACAATTCACATGTACCTATTTCAAAGGTAAAGCAGTTTAACTTTGATTAAAGCGACTTTTAATGTTTTTTACAGTTTTTTTTATCAGTTTGCCTGTTTAAGCACATCTAATAAATTTTTTAAACCAAATTCACTATAAAACTACCTGAAGGATTTCGTAGCGTAGTAGCTAGCGGTCTTGTTAGTGTTAGATCTCTGATCTCGTAGTTCAAACTTAGCAGGTACGTACGTTGTACTTCGCAACTCGTACGTTTTCAGAACAGAGGTCAAATTGTCTAAGCAAATCGTAATAATTTGACAGCTTAAAACGTACTAGTTGAACTATTTTTGGCGTTCGTACATGCTTTTTACTTGCAGGCATCTTTGAACTCCTTATCAGGTCGAATTATAGGTTGAACAAACGATTACGATTTCCTTATACAATCGGGGGGCAGATAATAAGAAATATCGCTAGATATAAAATATAATATTGACGCACGGCGTGTACAAAGTGTGCAGAAACTTAGATGTAAGTAACAATTCTGCCCATAACTAGCGTGAAGCAATGCGGCCTTCCCGTCCCACATTGGCACACTTATAAATACGCTGTAGGCGAAAATCCTAAGTAGGACTGATCATCCGAGGCCAGTTTAATAAACCTTATTGTTTCCATTTCTATCCAACTCTAAAACTGCATCTTTGTTCACAGCCATAGACGTAGGCTAATAAATCTAATTTAGGCATGTAACGAATGATGTGTAGGTACTTATACTAATATTTTTGGGAGCGGTCAGTGACCAATATTTAAAGCCTATTAGAACTGTTTAGTCATATCTAATAGTTTTTAAATATTGATCTGGCTGAGATGGTTCTCAGGCAGGCAGAGTTTCCGAGTTTCCTGCTGGTTCTTCTCGGTAGGAACTACCTGTGCAATTACCTGTACATAATTGTTAAAATTCAGTTAATTATTACATTTACTTCTAAGACTATACCAGAGTTTTAAAGATTAGAATAGAAAGGTATAGTCTTCTCTCTGCGCCGTATTCCTCATTACTGAGGGTCGTGACACCTTTCCATTAATTAAATACCTAATGGTAGAAGTTTTCTTGGGATAATAATGCGGTGGGTTCCCACGTCCTTCCGCATACGGCTCAACTAAGAGTATTGAAACTCTTAGGTTTTTGTATCGATTAATATCAGATGTTTGAATTTCCAAATTCGGTCACCCATCCAGTTACCGACTTGGGTTAACGTTGTTTAACAATCGCAATCGTGTGATATGCGTTGTCACAACTATATTCTTACAAGTAAGTAAATTTAATAATTATCTGAATTTTATAGATAAAAAAAACCGGCCAAGTGCGAGTCGGACTCGCGCACCGAGGGTTCCGTACAAACATGTAGTAAGTTTTAAATTATTAAAAAAATACGAAAAAAACACGTTTATTGTATGGGGACCCCCCTTAATATATATATTTTTTTAATTTTTAGTATTTGTTGTTATAGCGGCAACGGAAATACATCATTTGTGAAAATTTCAGCTTTCTAGCTATCACGGTCTACGAGATACAGCCTGGAGACAGACAGACAGACAGACAGACAGACAGACAGACAGACAGCGGAGTCTTAGTAATAGGGTCCCGTTTTTACCCTTTGGGTACGGAACCCTAAAAAGCATCGAGAAAAGAACGGTATTATAGTTCATAAAGTGAGATCATGTTTTAAGCTGACAACTTCTTATTAAATGAAATTGACGGTGTATGGTCCCGAGATGAACATAATTGATCAATTTACCGAGAATTTCAATAACATATTATAATTAAAATGTTTTCAGAAGTCCAGTAGCCTGTTATTACCGAAATAACATAAGGATAATATAATGTTATTGAAGACATCATTTTAATTTTTATGTACCGTTAGGTACATAAAGAAGCTGCATAATGGACATGTTTCAACTTATGAATACAATATAGAATACATTGGTTAAGCAGAACTAGCTTATTACAGCGCTGCCCGCGACTTCGTCCGCGTGGTTTAAATTCTTATTATTCCCACGGTAACTTCTTATTCGGTTAAAAAGCCTATGTCACTCTCCAGGTCCTCAACTATACCCATGTCCGTTGTCATGTTGCTCCGTTGCGGCGTGATTGAAGGACAAAGCAACAAACAAACACACTTTCGCATTTATAATATTATTTATATGATGATGATATGATAGATATCAAATTGAAAACTGGATATATGATTATGGTAGGAACTTAATCCTATATTAATGTGGTCAATGACTTATTTACCACAAAATGATGACCATGACTTCATCCGCTTGGATTAAGGTTTTTTGATTCCGCGGGAACTCTATCCTTCCCCGGGATGCACGATCCCCCAGTTTCGTAAACGGTTGAGACGGGCCGGGAAAGCGTAGCAGACAAACGGACAGACACACTTTCGCGTTTATAATATTAGTCTAGATAGTATGGATAATGGATTCCATTCCTTTCCATTAGCCTGTATGCGTCCACTACTCGTCGGTTACAGGGGTACACAGATCGAACTTTTTATTCCTATCTGTCCCCCTGAGGGGACAGAGCAGGGGGACAGATCAGAATAACTCCCACCAAACACAGTCCCTGTCATCCACTCATCACACATCAGTCGAATTAATTGTGTCATCGGAATTTTATTGCAACCTCATAGGGATTTAAAATTTCCTCCCGAGCGGGCAGAGGCGGGTAAAATATACTGTAGGTGTAGATAATTTAGGAATGATGAAGAAATAAATGTAACAATATAATTGGCAATGATTTGATTTGATTGATTGGAGAGTTGGAGATTTGGATGGGAAAATAAGTAATAAGTTATAATTACTTATTGAGTTTTTGCGTTATTACCACAGAATTCGTCCTTAAAACTGCTAATAAAACTACCTAACTAATACTTAAAATTAAACGAATTTCTACAAATTGATAAGTGAAAAGTGAAAAGTGAAACATGGTAATAAAAGTAATGATAAGTAATAAAAAGTTATGGTACTTTCTTGTAATTTGTTCAAGGGTTTTTTTTGTTCAATAAAATTGTACTAATTGACACTTAAAACATTGAACGGATCACAATCTTTCGAATGTTTACAATCTATCGAAAAAAAGCGGTAGGTATATTACAATCTTACGGTTTTTACAATCTTACGGCACCTTACGGTGACAGCTGATATAACTAGCTTCAGCTGTACGTACATTTAAAATGCAATTAATAATAATAATTCTTTATTGACAGAAAAAGTACAATGACTTACCAATATTACACAATGCATCCATCTAATCAGACTAATTATTAATAAATCTATCAAATATTAAATAAAATACAAACAATTAAAATGCAGTAAAAATTGGGTTGAACCAGCAGCTAGCTAGAATCCTCCAAATCTGTGTTTGGCTGCTGGCTCTCTTCCGGATTGAAGGTTACAGTATAGCATTTTAAAGAAAGTTTTGAACGAATTACAATATCGTACATAATAAGATTATGTTTAAATGCAAAATTAGAATGACTCTGAGGTGCATGTGCGTTTATGTGTGTGCTTGTGTGTGTGTCTGTGTGTGAGTGTATGTGTACTTACTTACTACTACTACTAATTACTGTAGCTATCTTTGTAAATCCTTAATTTTTTGTACTTGAGGAATTTATATGGCCATCATAAGATTCGTATGTCGTCAACACCATTCCATGCGTTCCACAAATAGGTAGGTACGTACGTATAAATAAAAATACCATGCAAGGACTCGTTTAAACATCAAAGCGTTCAATTTATAAGAATAATAAAGTTCTTTTCGAGTAATGACATCGTCTACAGTCTACACCATAGGTTCTCAAGTCTCAACTTGTTTTAGAGCAGCTAAAATAATATTTGTGGCTATACGTTTTTTTTTCACAATCTTCGAACTCATAGTAATTTAAAGGCACGAATGATTAAACTTAAAATAACCCATAAATAAGCATACATAGATATTATACACTAGCTAATGCCCGCAACTTCATCCGCGTGGATAGAGGTTTTTCGATTCCCGCGAAAACTCTAATTTTCCGGATAAAAAGTACCCTTTGTGTTATTCCAGACTATAATCTATCTCTGTGCGAAATTTCACCCAGATCCGTTCAGCCGTTGGGGCGTGATTGAGTAACAAACATCCATCCATACATCCATCCAAACTTTCGCATTTATAATATTGATTTGATTTGACATTATAATTCCTTCAAATAAATTAAAGTTTATAGTTATCCCAGACAAAACATTGTAATGTAAATTATATGGCCAACTTCCTATTAAAAATATTGGCCAATTAAAGTACTGAGTACAAAATTAAGACCAAGTTATTTTCTAGGCTTTTGTTGGCTAGGTATCATTTTTTACGCCTTTGAATAATGTGGATTCAAAATGTCTCCAGGTCAATAAAAGCCTATGAAAGACTTTAATCATAATTGTAAAACAGTGTGAAATGTTTCGTGTAAAGAACATACACACTGCGTGCCTAAGGCCGGAAGTCGGAACTTAGTCTGACGCACTGCCATGCGCCTCGATGAATTGCTACTTAGGTTGGTATACCTATTTGAAAACTTTTGAATTTAATGATCAGTGAGTATTGATTCTTAGAGTATACTCGTATATAAGTTCTCAATTAGTTTGAGAACCAATGTTCTACATTCTACATTTTACACCGTATGGCGGCAAAATATCGGCGCCAAATGTGAAAGGCAGCCGTATTTGTGCAAGTAAGTTTTTTTTAAATTCCGACTTAAATAACACATTAACATTCCGGACTATTCAGCAGTCTTAAAACAAAAGGGTTTTATCTCCTCGATGGCGCCTATAACGAGCAAAAAGGTCCATTGCTTTTATGGGACGTCAATTATCTTAAAAATAGGTAGGGACTCAATGAAAGAAATATTTGGGGCGAACGTTAATGGTTCTATTACTCACTAAATTACGCATCTTTCGATTGATTCATTTCGCTCGTTTATCATACATCATTAGTAAAATGGAATTTAAGAAGCCATAAACATAGTATCAACTATCAACTGACCGAATACTGAATTTGACAATTGCGATCTTGATAGAGCAGACCCTACCCTGTGTATAAATATTTTTGTAGCTGAGATTTTCACTACCAGTTTCTATGATGTATAGCGGACCTCTGCCATGTGTGGTTGGAAGGCTACGTCCCGGGTTCCCGGCAGGGTCAATTTGGATATTTATAATTTCTAAATTTTTACTGGTCTTATACAACCAATAGGATTAAATAAATAAAATACGAGTATGTTTAGTGTCCAACACAACAAATTAATTACTTAACGTAGGTACTTATGTAGGGTAGGTACTGCGCTGTCTGCGTACATAGTATGTACATACTACTCGGTGGTTTAAAATAACTGCCAATGCCCAGGTTAGCCCGCTACCATCTAAGACTGCATCATCATTTAGGTACCAACAGTCAAGGGCTAACTAGTAGAGGAATCAAAAAACAACCAAATTATTTATGGCTCTCTAAAGACTATCGCAAATGCAGGTCAATGGTTTTTGTGGTCGACCACACGCGGTTGCAAACCGCTTTGGGCCACATGTCTAAACTCACACTTAACTAGTGACGACCTCCCTGGCGCAGTGTTGAGCGCTGTTGCCTTAACGTGCGGAGGTCCCGGGTTCGACTCCCAGCAGCAATTTGGGAATTTATAATTTCTGAATTTTCCCTGGTCTGGTCTGGTGGGAGGTTTCGACCGTGGCTTGTTACTACCCTAGCGGCCACCAAGCGATATTTAGCGTTCCGGTATGATGCCGTGTACCGACTAGGGGTAAGGATTTATAATATAGCTGCCTTACTCCTAACAGCCCGCTACCATCTGAGACTGCCACCACCATCCATCCATCACTACCATCTACCACTACCATCACTTACCATCAGGTGAGATAGCAGTCAAGGGCTAACTTGTAGCACTGCAATAAAAAAAAAATTGGTGACAATACTATTATTTTTATCCTGCTATAATGGGGTCAAGTCTGGTGACCGATATAAATGTATCTCATTAATTTTTGGGCGGATAATAAAATTGTTATTACCTATTTAGATTAGGCTGTTTTTAATTAAATTAATCAGTATAAAAATAAGGTCATAACAAAATGTGAATTTACTGATAAGAGAAGTTGTTTAATATAATTAAAAGCGAGCTTAATTTTTATCAGCAGGTCATTACTTGCATTTCAGTAGATTTGCTATAGATACAAAGTAATTCATAATAATATATTAAATGTATCATGTCTGTCTGTTTTTCGTTCCTTATCACGGTCCATTTGTTGTTAAGTTTTTTACGAAATATGCCAATTTTGACAGCTTGTAATAGAGCTTGTGTACATGGAAATAAAATATAAAGGGACGTTAAATCTATGGGCAATGGGCGTATTCACGTTGACGATGCTGCGGGGATCATCTAGTTCAGTAAGTATAAATACTTTGCCGCTCAAGTCGTTTACGTCCACGAGTAAAAGGGTTCCATTTTCCATTACAACCTACCACGACCACCACCACCACCACCACACAGCCCATTACCGTCCCACTGCTGGGCACAGGCCTCCACTCGCATAGGAGATAGGGAATTAGAGCTTAGACCCACCACGCTGCTCTAATGCGGGTTGGCGGACTTTAACGACTATTATCATGTTAGTGATAATAACCGGGACGGACGGCTTAACGTGCTCTCCGAGGCACGGGGGTGAAACACCGCTAGCTTCCTAACTCTGGGCTAGTATACTGAGAATTTCTAGTCAGAAAAACTCAACACTTATTATGGCCCGACCCGGGACTCGAACCCGGGACCTCGTCAGCCGCAGTCAAACATGCTAACCACTAGACCGACAAGACAGTTACAACATACGGATCCCTAAAATAGAAAAACCCTGGATTTCTTTCTTGCATGAGGATAACCAGCTCAGACCTGCCCCTTACTAAAATATCACGCTTGGTGGCACCAGTCATGTCACAACTTAATGCTCGGAAAGGTTGCATTCGGGTTGTGTTCGTATAAAAACATGCAAATAGATCAATGTCGGTCCTAAACAAATAGATGCAAACGTGCTGCAAACAAAGCCTGAAACAGATGACGTGCCCGTAGATTTACTGTCTGATGATTTTTGTTAAACCAATATTATTATTGGAAACTAGATGATGCCCGCGACTTCGTCCACGTGGAATAAGTTTTTTAATACTATTTTTTTTTTAATAATTTACTTATTGCAAGTCTTAGCAATTATAATAGGGAGGTTCATAGCACAATGCACTGTTACCTAAATAGACGGCAAATTATTTTGAGGAATAATAAATAGTAATGAAACTATTAACAATATTAAATAAATAAATAGAAGTTTATTTCGATTAACATAGACTCAAAGAAGTGACTACGTACCTACTTACATAAACTTGATTTGACTAAAATTATAACTAAGAAAATGACTAAATATACCGGATAGGAGCAAGCGTTACTTTGCGGAAGTCCATGACAATGAAAAAAAAAACTAGAAGTTTAATTCGCTATAATCCGCCACAGAAGACAAATCTATGTGGTACAGTGCGTATCTCGAACCTGATGCCCGCGACATTCACCACACCACATAAACCCTCAAAAATACCCTCAACGTACGTTTCACTCCGATACCGGAGCATCTTCACGAGATTTTGCCTTTACATTGCACTATGCACGGTATTTTTGAGGGTTTATGTGGTGTGGTGAATGTCGCGGCCATCAGGTTCGTGATACGCAGTGTACCATATAGATTTTGCCTTCTGTGGCGGATTATAGCGAATTAAACTTCTAGTTTTTGTCATTGACCAAATATACCGTTAGACCTAGGACCCTGCAGCAACGGTTCACATAGCAGCGGTCATGAGGTATGAGCGAATCATTTTTATCATCAATATTCTACGCCTATTCACAGTAGATGTCGTAAAAACGCTTTTCATAAACATAGGGAGCAATTAATTATCCAAATTTTACAGCCATATCGTCAAAGCAACCAGTTTTTAAAATCTCCTATTCTGTAATAACCGAAATTCAACATCTGCCCCCTAGACCCATCTAGCGGGTGGCAACATTTACGAGGATTTTAATGTCCCGCTTAAATTTAAGGTCGTAAAATTTTAACGATCACAATGAGATGTTTAAAGGCGGCTATATTTTATCCTATTTTGTCAGAGCTAAGCATGTTGCTGAATTTAATTTATCAAAAGATTACACGTAGCTCAAATATATATGAATCCCTATTTCCCTTGGTCACGGCATCACGCGTGAACGGCTGGACCAATTTCGCTAATTCTTAGTTGTTAGTTAATTTTTTTGTTGTATAGGTTAGGACATGGAGAGTGACATAGGCTACTTTTTATCCCGGAAAATTAAGGAGTTCCCGTGGGATTCAATTAACTGATTCAAATAACAAAAAACTTAAACGCGGGAAGTCGCGGGCATCAGCTAGTTTATAACAATAATAAACAACACTAGGACATGTTAATTTAGGGGATCTAATTTAACGATGGGAATACAATAATATGTTTACAACTCACACACAGGAAAACGACAAAGAAAATCTCGTCCTTCAAAACACAAAATACAGAAAAAATAATTTGCAGAATAAGTTACACCTAAAATAATGAGTATATGATCATAACAAATGCAAAGGGATATCAATGATAATAATCGTACACCTAGACAACCTAACAAAAAAGTTTCTTTTTAAAACTAAACCTTTAATTGATACAATATTTTTAAGCCCTCTTGAACCTCATAATAGAGCAACGTCAGGCTTTAATAAATCTACAGACCTAAATCTAAACTAGATACAAAATTATCATCAACATCTGCCATCTTTGAATTAAAGTTTGGCAGTCAGTACGTGAAATGCCTTCCAATCTTAAGCTGTCGATTATCCAAGTCCATTTCTTTATAATATCGTCCAACCACTTCCTTCTATGTCTTCCAGAAAAGGAAAAAGTATCTGAACTATGTGTTCGGATGAAATTTTTAATAATAATATCGTGAAAGCATTATTCATAATTTATGACGATTAAGAATTAGGGAAGCACACTTTTATCTGAACAACAAGCAATAACTACCAACTCGTTTATTATAAACGACAATCAACATGAGTCGTTACCGAGATATTTTTTCGACAAAAAACGTGCACCCGACATTAAAAACTGCCTATCAACAGAATCCTGGAGCCGACAAAAAAGAAGACAACCCATAAATCATCTTCGGATTACAAAAAATGGAGAAGGGCCTCGATTCTAATCGCTTCGATACATTTCTCGTGCTACCTGTTTTTGATAGGACTGATGTTTTTTTTAAAGAACAGAATTGATTTTGTTTTCAGGAGAATCACAAGCTTGCTATTCTAGATAATAGATATTAGATTTTAAGCAGCGGATCTATAAATTGAACATTGACAGTGAATTAATTATTTTTGTCCAAGATTGCGAACTGACCAGAAAATAGGCTAATGAAAGAAAAACACCTATAAATGCGGCATTTTAACAAAACTAGCCAAAGCGAAAAGAACAAATATTTCAGTCCACGAAGATTTAGGTTTTATAAAAATTACTTGGGAGTTACTTGAATTTCGAGATAGATATCTTTAGGATGCAAACCTCAGCTCTCATTTCTAGACCCGTGATTGGTTCAGTTTAGCCGTGAATATAAAATAGGTAAGTAGAAATAAATATAACACAAGTTTTTGTAGATTGTCTTTACCTTCACAAAAATTCTGAGAAAGTCAGGAGTGCCTTGATTATTATTATCGTTCGAAGATAACACGTCAAACTGACACTATCTGGGGGCTTGCTACCATCCCTAAAAGCAGTATTATTTTGATATTGTTCACGCTCTTGTTTCAGAAATTTAATCCTTATTTGTGGGACGTCGAGTTACGTCCAATAAAATGTAAATTTTAAAGTAATACTGCTATAAGCGATGGTAGGAAGCCCCAAACCGACTCTTCAAGTTGTAATTGTAAGAATGTTGAGTAACAATATTGATTTATCTATCGTTTTGTATCCATCCATCCATCAGCCTGTATTCGTCCACTGCTGGACCTAGGCCTTTTGGAAAGCGCGCCACCACACACGGTCCTCCGCTTTCCTCATCCACCCACTTCCCGCTACCTTTTTAAGGTCGGCGGTCCAGCGGGCTGGAGGTCGTCACAAACTGCGTTTACCGGTACGCGGTCTCCACTCCAGAACGCGTCTGCCCCAACGGCCATCGGTTCTGCGACAGACATATTATGACATACATAGACATTGTTTTGTATAGCATTATGTTATACTTGTTAGAGAATCCGTTACGACCCGCAGTCACTTCCATCAACGCGCCTTCGTGTCAAACAATAAATCACTACAATATTCCCCTTTATCTCCAAACACGGCTACTTATCTCCAGTTGACAGTTCTCTAATCCCGCCGGGTGCGGTGACGAGAAACTTCACACCTCGCCTATAATCAATCTTTTAAAACAAATAATCTTAAAACTAATATTAAGGCTAGCATCCACTACCATTGTCGGCTATAGATAGCTTGCATGCTTGCTTGCACTTTAATTATTTTGTGTTTATTTTTTGCATCCCTTACCCTAAAACCAATAATGAATTGATCAGAGGTGCAATCATGTAAGGATTGCCGATCAAATCGTGTAAGTTCCGCTTCAAAGTAAAAAAAAACCATAACTACATTTAATTAGTTACATAACTAAATTAAACATTCTTATACGTTTAGTACATACCTAAACGTATGAGAATGGATACACGAAATTGAGCTCTAAATCAATGATTTTATGGTTTATTTTACTTTGAAGCTGAACTTAGACGATTTGATCGACAATTCTTACATAATTGGGGGGCAGTAATGACATTGCTAAGATGGAGCACGCCAATTAGGTAGAGAAATTAAGGACACATCAAATTGTACATTTCAAACGAAGGCAGAGCAACGGAGCAAAGTAGTGAGCAGAACAGTTACTACTAATAAAGTAACACCTTGAACAAAAGTTAATTGAATTGCGTAATGGACGATATCTTAAGCCCAACGGCTAACAAATCTCTGAATTCGGCTACACAAATTATTTATCTTATACCTATGTAAGTGCTGAGTACCTAGGTAGTAATTTAGACGTTGACTATTTTGTAAGTTTCATACTAACTTTCATGAAATTTTAATATTGCAGCCATCCATTTTTTCCCACTCAATGAAAACAAGATTTGAATATTTTCTTCAGCTATGTTTTACATTTAGCTTAGCATACTGATGGTATCATATTATTGATGGACAAATACTTTCACAATCGGATTATTTCTGAGAAGAAATTACTGGAAGCACAAACATGCGGCTTCGGCTTCACATTTTGATTGAAAAAGCAACAAATACATTTCATACCCTATATCTTACAGTTTAGAGCTCAATTTGGTTTAATTTATATGGTTGAATGGATATCTTGCGTACGTGACGTCCTCACCCCTTGTAGTGTGAGGTCCACGGGATATTAATACAAAATTATGTCCTTGGGAACTCATTCCCCTTTTTCTATAACAATGAACACGTTTTTAAAATCTTTAGAAACTATTTTTTCGGCTATAAACTGTTCGTCCTTCTGGCCTATGATCTTTATAGGAAATAATGCGAAAAATCTCTGGGAATCCGGTAATAAAATCCCTCAGCAATGGACCTTAAACTGTAAACAATAAAACGCTTTACGGCGTATCATAAAATCGTAGTAAATTGTTTGATAAAATTGAAAACAAAATTGTTCTGCGACCTTTAATAAAATGTGACCTTACAATCGATGTAATAATGTATTGCTTAAACCACATCCAACGCTCCTACAAGTTGTACTTTGTAGTAAAGTAGGTCAATATTCAATATCAAAGTAGACTGCAGGTAATTACTTAAAAGTCATACCTATCTAATGTAGGTCATCTAATCTTAAAATGAACGCTCTTTTTTTTAACTTATTTTACCAAAAATGACGCAACAATGTTGAACAAAAATTACATCTCGCCAAACTGGTGAGCCAGTTTGTGGTCGAGTTGTAATTTGATTGTCCTCCAATTTGTTTACGCTTACATTCAAAAAAGCTGGGGTGTAATATTATCAAAATATAAAAATGGGATATCGTCATTCAGTCAAGGACTTTTGCTTTACTTACTAACTTAATATTTAGACATGAAATTATACGTGATGATGTGCTGGCTGACTAATTCGAACATTCTTAAGATAAGACTAATCTAATCTCTTTACTTATCTGTACACGCACTTTTCCATAAATTATTATATCTATCCATATTATTTTCTAATATTTTAAATGCGAAAGTGTATAATCTGTCAGATAGTCCATCTGCTACGATTTCACGGCCCATCTTTTTATTGTCATCCTGGGGAAGGACATAGGCTACTTTTTATACAGGGAGATTAAAGAGTTCCCGCATGCGGACCAAGTCGCGGGCATAATCTATATAGTTACCATTATTTCTCATGCTGTAAATAATTTCATGGGCGTATTCAAACGCAATCAACCGGCCTCGTATGGCGTGATATGTAGGTACCTACTAATTAATAAAAGCTGCTACCACATTACCAAAGAAGAAATCCGTCTCACCGCAGCGTCTTCAACAGAGATGAATAGCTCAAACATTTGTAATTGTCAGCACTCATTAAAAATAACAGTCTTATGAACGGGTATTAGAGCTTAGAATTGTGCTTAATTTTGTAATTTCTAGTATTAAATATATGACTTTCTTCGTCCTTCATTCCCGGTGCTTATACAGATGTCTACCCTGTGTTCATAAATAAAGATTATAAGCACATTAAAGTTAAGCTTGAAGACGCGTTATTTGTACTCTAACCATAAATCGGGTGTTCTTCGGAATAGTCCTATTTCATACCATTCTCCTATCAAAAAATGTGAAAAAAAAAACTACGCGCCGAATTGAGAACCTCCTCCTTTTTTGGAAGTCGGTTAGTTAATTATAGCCAGAACGCAGAAATGCCAGCAATATTATAAATACATATGAGCTTGAGCAATTAATTGCAAAAGGATGTTATCGAACAGCCACCAATCATGTCAGAAAACTGACGACTCTTTAACAAGTTAATCATTCTATATAGGTACTATTATACTATACTTACCGTCATCATACTAATATTATGACTGCGAAAGTGTGTTTGTTTGTTGGTTTGTCCTTCAATCACGCAGCAACGGAGGAACGGATCAATGAAATTTTTGGCATGGGTATAGTTGAGCACCTGGAGAGTGACATATTCTACTTTTGATCCCGGAAAATTAAGAAGTTCCCGCGGGAATCAGAAAAACTTAAACAACGCGGATGAAGTCGCGGGCGTCAGCTAGTTATTTATCATTTATTAGTCCCGATTTCTTAAAATTATCTATGCACCCTAATATATAGTAAAAGGGTGCATTTCTTTAATATTTTCACAATGTTGTCCTTTGGTGGTACACGCTTAGTTGCTCTTCTAAAGACAGCTGTTTATAATATAAATAGGCCATCTTAGTAAAGATATCGATCTTTTTGAATGATGGTTCGAGTGAGAGCTTTTTAAGAAGAATTGTTTGGGAAGGCCGTGATAAAATAAATTCTGCTTTATATGTGCTAAATGAAAATGGCATTATTATGTTTTACTTTACAAGGTTGGTAAGTTCATACTGTATTATGGACTTTCATAAGATTAAAAAAAGTTACTTACTTATACCTAAGAAAACTACCTAGGAGTTTTTAGATTTAATTCAGATGTTGATCCAAATAGAACTAATAGGTAAGCAGTATATTTTATCCAGGGCCTACTTATCAGTAGTAACCAACATGCAATACTAAACCTTTGGGAATAAAAATGTTGTTTCTTCCTTTCTTTCCATGGTGCTTTTTAAAAAGGCGTGTTCCCGAAAGCTAGAGCCAAACGGATCTCACTGATGATGAATTTTGGTAGTGTTCATGAATAAATACTTTGTTTAATAAATCGATCGTTGGTCTTTTAAAAAAAATGTCAGCTAGCTAACGAGCTAGAGAGTTATTTATTCTTTACTAGATTATTCCCGCGACTTTGTCCGCGTGGATTACGATTTTTGATTCAAGCGGGAACTCTTTAATTTTCCGGTATAAACGGTAGCCTATGTCCTTCCCCGGGATACAATTTACCCCTGTACCCAATTTCATCAAAATCGGTTGAGCAGATGGGCCGTGAAAGAGTAACAGTCAGACAGACAGACACACTTTCGCATTTATAATATTAGTATGGATTCATTGTTCTATGTATTCGTGTTAGTTGTAAATTAAATAGTGTGAATATTAGGAGGCAATGCAATAAAATCATTCAATTATTTCTCATCTCTAAAAGTAGTGTAAAATATCTCCTTAGTGTTTTGCTCGGAGTAGCGCCTTAATACGAGATTAAAACACTGCCGACTCATGCTAGTGTTAAAATATAAGTACCTACCTCCAAGAAAATAAATCTTACAAAAGAACAGTTAGGTACATTTCGCATTGTAATTGTAATATTGTACTAACAATGAAACGGAGAAACCCCATTGAATCAATCTGTGTCACTTTATATTGATTTTAAAATAACTTAAGTTCACTTGGTTAGCTTAGTATAATGATCGCACATAACATAATATCGCGAGTCACTCACGTACTCCGCACACTCCGAAATCATTCTTTGAGATCATAGGGAAACATCCAGCATTTAAAGAAATGATATCCGATAACAGACTTCCCTGCATTCAACGTAGTCGCATATCAAGTTATAATCTGCAAAAGACGCAGGACCTTTAAAGAAATGCAAGAAATACTTATTTTCAAGTTTTTTTTTTTTAAATATTAATAATGAGCATTGCTCTCTGCTGCTTCGATTTCCACTGATGTAGCCAACTTGTTCTACTAACGTAATCAATCCATCATTATCACGCATTTTTACTTCTTGCTGTTTAGCCGTCTACCAATAAGCATAGTCATTCTTACGAATTTACGTAGGTAACTTGTGGGTTGTGCATGAGTCTTCTTCTTTCAGGTCGCACTACCGACGGCTATTGTAAGCGCTATCATAAAAATTACAAGCTTCATTTGCATTATATCGGTAACGAATCAGGATGAAGATCCTTTTGTAAGGTAACAAAACATCCGTTGCGTTCGGCGCGCACGGCTTATCTGAATGTGCGATCATCCTATAACTGGGGCGGATGCTCCAAAACAGGGATAGAATATACCGTTAACCCTATTAACCTATGATTGGAAAGTGTCTAATCATTTAACTTCCACTGAAGTATGGATAGATAGATCCTTTGATATTAATAAAATATTTTGATCTTTCATCTAAGGCTGAGCACAGACTGATATCTGTGCTCAGCTAGATGATAGATGATTAGAGATAAAAGGAAAATTTAAATTTTTTGAATAAAAAATTTCCTTTTATCTCTAATTTCAAATATGTTTTTTCTCGTAGTGACTAAATATAATGTATTGTTAAAAAAGCTAGTAATAAAATATCATGTCTCATGTCTGTCCTAATAATGAACGCATATTATTGTCCACTAACCCCTTCTCGAATATGTTGGCGAAAAAGCTGTAAAAAAGTATGAATGAAAGAATCAAAAGGCAAAAAATAGACTGATGTTATACGCACTTACGTATTTACAACTATATGCTGTACTGTGGGCTATAGTTATTTATTTATAGGTACCACAACAATTGCATAGAAATTACATGAGAAATAGTTTATACAGGTAGCTTATCAATATGAGAAATCTCTTCCAGCTTCACTGCAGTGTGAGAGAATAGATTTCGTTTGCATATTTTGTAGCCCTGATCCCTCATATTGAAAAGCTCTCGGATGAGCCCATTATGCACTGGTGCGAAATGGCATCATGGGTGGGAGCTTCTTGGGGCTTGGAAGTCACTATCTTGTATTGGGCTTTAGCAAATTAAATATGAAAGCACGGCGTAACATAAAATAGGTACAGTTTCTGAAAGTTAGGTATGAGATATATTCTCATACCTAACTAAGGATGATAATTTTCATTGATGAATATAAAGATAAGTATGAATACCCGTTTATTTACTGCAAAATGTACTACTGTGTATACTGCAAAACGTATTTAAAAGCAAATCTCTTGCAGTTGTGGGCTATCCATCTTATGTTGTACTATTACCTATTCAGTTCTTATGCTTTAAATTTTGATGTGTTGCATGCATTGTTGTATGCATACAAGTCATGCATCATAGGTACTAAAATTATTGTTGTGTGCTATGTTGCAACTGCCTCGTTGGTCTAGTGGTTAGCATGTCCGACTGCGGCCGACGACGTCCTGGGTTCGAGTCCCGGGTCGGGCCATAATTAAGGATTGGGTTTTTCTGACTAGAAATTCTCAGTACTAGCCCGGAGTTAGGAAGTTGGCGGTGTTTCACCCCCGTGCCTCGGAGAGCACGTTAAGCCGTCGGTCCCGGTCATTAACACTAACCCAACCCGCATTGGAGCAGCGTGGTGGGTCTAAGCTCTAATTCCCTCTCTCTCATGAGAGTGGAGGCCTGTGCGTTAATGGGCTGTAGTGGTGGTGTGCTATGTTGCATGGCTTCTATGCAGTTGCATGTTTCACAAATCGTAGGTACACGTTTGTGCGCGCGCATTATGTCATCTTGCTGTGCCGTTACCGTAACGCTGCGCTGCTGTCCAGCTGCTTCGTGGCCTTGCAAGTTTATAATCTAAGTTCAGGTCTCAGTGAGTTAATAGTACTTTTATCTTTCTTTTTTTTCTTCTTTTCTTTTTAAAGAAAAGAGCAAGCTGCTCAGTGTCTTGCCGGCTCTTCTCAGCAGAATGTCTTTCCGAACCGGTGGTAGAGTCTTAACGTAAGTGACATAAGTTGTCCTAAGTGAAATAAATAAATCATTCATCATTTATTCTCCTTTTATTCCTTCATACCGTGTGTGCTCGTCCTAAAGGACGCGTAACTAAATTAACCACGAAAAAACATCAAGTTGATTAATTTCTAAAGGCTGTAAGAAGTATATTTAGTGGAGATACGATCTTTGGAATATATCTTCCATATTAAATGCGTGGGCAAGGAATCTTAGCCAGAGGCCCAAAATACACTGCACTGGGTTTTAAATTTAAGCTTTGGTCAATCAAAACGCGCGTCTGGAGCGATACGTGACGACCGTGTGTCCAAATCCACTACTAGAAGATGTAATACAAGTACGAGTTTATTCAGGTGTACTCTGGATTCGGCTTGGCTCACTGTGGTAACGTATTACAGTATGACATACAGCATACTTCATACAGTTATTATGTCATCACTCATTGTCATCATTTCAACCTGTCACCGGCCCACTACTGAGTTCGACTACACTACGCTGGTAATGGTATTTTGGCAGACTACGCAAACCATTGAGAACATAACGGAGAATTTTCAGGTAGGTATGCGGGTTTCCTTACGATGAATAACTTCAACGATAAAGCAAGTAATTGAGAGCTAACTAACTAACACCAAAAAGGGAAATGCCCATTTTTGCCTATCAATGTGAATTTAAATAGGAGGCCAAGTCCTAAGTCCCATATTATATAATATTGATAAAATCCCTGGAAGCCGGTGCCGTAACACTGTGCTGCAGTCACACATTTATTTTTAACTCCCAGCCCAAGCACTACTAGCGATACAGCACATTTTTGCAATTTTTGCAATTACATAATATAAGGAAGTTGGAACGCAGGTAAAGTTCGCGTTCGCGTTCGCAATTTTTATGAATCCGTCACGCATTATGTCTGACCAGGGCTTTATTCAGTTATAGCGATACGCCGATAAGAGAAAAAAGGAAACGTTAATGCGAAGCGTTTCCTAAATTAACTCTGATCGTATGCAAGTTTATTCTGGGTTTCAAAACAAAAAATTCTTATGAATGCATGTTTTGTTACAGCTGTTGAAGGAACGGAGAACAAAGTTTCATTCTAAAGGCAATTTATTAAGAAGTTATAAATATTTAGTTTAAGTCCATACAGTGTGTGAAAGTAAATTAAAAAGAAGTTAGGCATTCTCATTTCTCATGTAAAAGATATAATAGTGGGTAGGTATAATAATATATTGATTTATTGATAAGGTATCTACTACATAAAATTACTTAAGTAATGATTGTTATAATATTATTATTACATATTCCGTGACTATTAATAGAGTAGATATCTAACAAATCGTGGGTAATACGTTCAGCACTGCCTCGTTGGTCTAGTGGTTAGCATAGTCGACTGCGGATCACGAGGTCCTGGGTTCGATTCCCGGTCGGGCATAAAAAGTTAGGTATTGGGTTTTTCAATTAAGAAATTCTCAGTGCCAGCCCGGAGTTGGAAGTTGGCGGTGTTTCACCCCCGTGCCTCGGAGAGCACGTTAAGCCGTCGGTCCCGGTTATTATCACTAACATGATAATAGTCGTTAAAGCCCGCCAACCCGCATTGGAGCAGCGTGGTGGGTATAAGCTCTAATTCCCGCTCTCCTATGAGAGTGGAGGCCTGTGCCCAGCAGTGGGACGTTAATAGTCTGTAGTAATGATGATGATGATGACGTTCAGCAAACATAATTTTACTTAAATTTTAATACTATTCAACGGTTCATTACATTTTATACAGCAAATAATCGCGGACAGTTAACCACAAGTGAGTATTGCAGCAAAAATCCCTTCAAAACATCCCGTCTGACTCACACATGACATATTCAGGGCGCCGATAGGCAGTCACGTTAGGTATAGATTATACTTAACAATACACAAAATACTTCGTATTATGCTGATTGCTGAAGAGTCAACTCATAACTTCGTTGAGCTTAAAAAAATCGTTGAATGTCTCTTACCCGTGTTTTTTTTTGTGCTAGGGCCTGCCTCCAATGCAAAGATCTCCACTTATTTAAATAGAGTGCATTTGGACTAGCGTTTGCCATGATAATACTATGCCATGATGATACTAATAAATAATAATAGTATGAAAGCAAAAGTGTGTCCATCTGTTTATTACCCTTTTGCAGTACTATCAATCGAAAATGGGCAGGCTAGCTATACTCTTTATCTCGGTAACATCGTAAACGTCGACAGAGAAAATCGTAAAACTTAAGGAAAGGTCTAGCAGCTTTCTTGTTTCGAAACTCACTTATAAAACTTGGCCTATGATTATTAGATTACGCATACCTATTATACGTAGCAAGCTTTCAGGTAAGTTTTGAGAAAATATTAATCAAAATCAAAATCAAATGTTTATTAATCAAAATCAAAATAAAATGTATTCAAATAAACTTTAACAAGTACTTTTGAATCGTCAAGTGAATCTATCCCTGGTTCGGAATGCCATTCCTACCGAGAAGAACCAGCAAGAAACTCGGAAAAGTTCAAGCAATAGGTAATTTATGTAGAATCTACAGTTTTGTTTTGGTACAATTACCGAATTTCTCTTTTTCAATTTCCAATAATAGTGGTGTGGTATAATGCATAAAAAGCGTTAAGTATAATTAAATTAACATGCACTTCAAATAAATAAATCTTTTAGTGTAAAATGTCATGACACAGTTCAAATATACCCAGCTGAGAAGACCACGCGTTGATATATTTTTAGGTTCCATATCTCTTGTTAGTCATTTTGATGCGTCCCATCTGCTGCCTCCGATTCAGTTTGTCCCATAATTTGTCTGTTTTATATCGCGTTCATTTGACACGATGCTTGTGTAATTGAATCCTAATTAATTTATGTTATAAACAAAGGAACACTGATGCTATATGCTTGGATTATTTTGAAACTCTTTGGGCAGTCTTAAATTATTTTTAAACGACTTCCTAAAAAGGAGGAGGTTCTCAATTCGGCGCGTATCTTTTTTTTTAGGTTAGTTAATAAAAATATACCCGAATTCTCAGTGTAAACGAATAATTTTCAGTTCAGTTACGTTGTTTTGTAATTTCGTTCCGTGCTGAATATATAAATTTAACAAATAAAATGCGTGTCATGCGCCCTCAGTGCCTCTTCAATAATTTGTTTCCATTCGATATAGTATCTATATCATACACTAAAATTCTACATCAATGATCTAAATATATAATAAACTGGTGCAAGAATCATCAAAATCGGTCCACGCGTTTAGGCTGTAGCTGTCCTGCAAGGAACATACAAACATACGAGTATATAGACTGATGAACACATAACCCTGTGCGTTCCGCAGTCGGGTAAAAAAGAAAGGTGACTTACGGCTGACTGATCTATTGACGCATAGCTCAAACCTGGGGCCATACTGTGAACTTGTTATGATTGCAATTTGCAATCAAGTGCAAATTTTGATATCAAATACAAAATCCATATCCATACTAAAATTATAAAATGCGAAAGTGTGTTTGTCTGTCTGTCTGTCTGCTACGCTGTCTGGCCCATCTGTTCAACCGATTTTGATGAAATTTGGTATGGGGATAGTTTTGTATCTTGGGGAAGGACATAGGGTCTTTTTATCTCAAAATCAAAGAGTTCCCGCGGGAATCAAAAATCTTAATCCACGCGGATGAAGTCGCGGACATCATCAACTTATAAGGAAAATTATATATTTAGAATTTGAAAAAGTAAATACTATAGCATTGGTGCTTACTATGTTGCTAATTAGTTGCAGTGGAATTAACTATCAAGAATAGGTACATCAAATTATTCAACGGCGCATTTTGTTAAAGCCATCTGCAATCAATCAACAGTCAAGACTTATCTACCAGGGCTTCCAACAATGGTCTGTGGCTTTCACATTAAAGAACTATTCTAGGATGGTACCTATAGAGAAATATTACGAATCGGTCATCAATAATGTATCAATCAATCATTGGTCAATCCAATCAATTATTATATTTTATCTTTTACTTTAGCTAGACGTCCAATTAAATTTTGGATAAGTAGGTATCTAATTTTAGGATGTATGTAGTATTAACTTTTCCCAGGGTATTCCACTGCACGGACTTCTGAGTATATACCATCAGAAATGAAACAAAATTGATTTACATAGTAAATTGAAGTCCCAATAGCTATTATGATTAAGTAATAATAGAGTTTTACAAGAATGTGCAAGTAAAATATTCGGATTACAAAAGCATAAAAAAATACTTAAAATCACTTGCGATATCAAGTTATTGTCAGAAACGATGTACCTAAATAACCCATAGATTTAGGTTTGGTCAGGTGCCGCTGCGTGGCGGTAGTAGCGGAGACCAATCCTAAATCTATGAAAATATAACCATCACAAAACACGACTTCTGTGTTGTAAAAAATTTAACGTTTAGATTCCGAAACCGTTGGTCAGATGAGATATTAAGTGAGTGAGTAGGTAAGTTTCAAAGTAATAATAGAGATAATTTGATCCAATCTTAAAGTGTTTGCCAACCCTTGCCTATCTAATTCGACATGGCTTGTCTTATTTTGTCTGGCGCATCATGTTTGTCGCAATTGCTTACCACGGTTAATATACTCTGTTAACAACATCAAGGCAAATAAAACAATCCAATTGTGCGGGCTATAGAGCAATTACTTCGATGCTAGCACGTGTGTGTTTAGGAATATGCTAGTTAATGAATTGAATGAAACTTTCAAGCGCTTTCTCTGGACATCTGGGGGGGGCGTGTGAATGGAAATAGCGTTACTAAATTCAGTATAGTGCTTTCTTAGATCTAGATCTCGCGGATTTGATAGTTCCCATGTTATATAAAATAAAAAATTCTACGAACGTTATCAAAAAAAAATAGCTCAAGAATACGATAACAGGACGTGTCACGTGTGCAATTAAGTACGAGCGGTCAAGAGCCTGCCAAATATGTAGTAAGTAGTTCATGGCAAACTGGAAGGTAATAGAGGCCAAGGACGGAGGATTGAAAGAGATGGAGAAGAACATGGAAGGTTTTAGGAGCTCTAAGGAATCTGCATATGACCGCCTCCAATAGAAAAATTAACTTTCGAAGCGAACGCACACCTAGGACTTTAAACTAAAATGATCTTGACACAAATATTTAAAAAAAAACCCTCTAAGACGATGGTCAAGACAAGCTAAAGTAGAGAAGCTTGTCGAAAAGGGGCCTTATATTTGTAGTACATAGTGGAAAATAATAGCATAGTACCTATGTATAATGTTTTCTATTGTCGGTAGTCTGTACTATGTACCATCCATCACCTGTATGAAGACCATCGACTGTACCGTACCATCCATCGACTGTATGAAGACTTATTCTTCATACAGTAGATGGTCTAGACTCTAGACTCTATCACTAGCTTATTTCAGTGCTAAACCCAATTATGTACAGGGAAATATATATTGAGTTAATTGATATTTCATTGATGATCTTTATAATAATTATTTATTTAAGCTCGTATGATAGTTTACAACTCTAAATAAAGAAATAATAACGTACCAACAAAAAGATCAAAGCAATATGAAAAATGAACAAGATGCAGTAGGCGGATGCAACCTTCGAGCATTTAATAAATGTTCGGAGGATGCAACTTGCATGAAACCGGCTACTCAAAATCGATATAACCAAGTTTCAACAACAATACTAATTTCAGACAATACAGACGAAGCATGTACCTTAACATCCCGATGCCAGTTGCCACGTGTGGTAGGTTTTTATATGAGTTTTTGTGCCGAATTCCTATACCAACGGTCAAAAAAAGGACGGTTTATGGCACTTTTCACATTGACCGGAGTATACAGGACACCGATAAACTTACTTATAAAAAGTTGCTAATTAATGTAGTAGACATCAATCTGAGACTCTCATTTGTTTAGATCTAAAAGTTCTCTGATATAAATAAAAATATTTATAACGGTGTGAAAAACTTGCCCGCGTCGTGCGTTTGTTTGAGATAAGAATGAATACAAAGTGCCAAAAAAAAAACTTTTATCAGTGTCACGTTTTTGCTGTCTACGATATCATCTTAGAAATGATGCAGTCTAGACTGAGCATGCTTCCCTACGATTATCTTAATATTACAGTTACATATCAACCGATAACATAAAGCATTGCTAAATTAATAATTTGCTAAAATTAATTGAAAATCGTATAAGTAATATTATTTATTGGTTGCCTGGAAGAGATCTATATGTAGCGATAAGGCGGCCAAATTGTATACTTACTTTATTTTTAGCTAAGTTTACTGTAGTTTATTAATATATCATTTAATTTGTGGTGTACAATAAAAATGTATTCATTCATTCATTTAACAGAAAAGAAAACCGTAAACAAGTTGATGTGAGGAGTCCTTATGAATTAAAGTCTCATTACAATCAATAGCACGTATCAGAGGTGGACGCGTTTCAAGGACGATCGCTCGAGATTTATCTGCGCACCATAAACAATGGCGACATAAATTACATATTCATCCATGATAGTAAATATTACTAACTAGATAATGCCCGTGACTTCCGCGGGTATTAAACTTTTTTATTAGTGGGAATTTCTTTAATTTTCCGGGATAAAAAGGCTTATGTGCTTCTCCGGGATACAACC